>CM060912.1:695784098-698284098 GCA_030737875.1 Allium sativum | reverse complement strand
TAACTGGAGTTAGATTTTGAAAATATTATTTTGAATAAAAGTGATTAAAGAGAAAGGAATAAATATTTTATTTATTTAAGATTTTGATTGTTGATAATTTATTTTATAAAATAAATTCTGATGTTAATCAGATTTACAAGATTGAAAATAGGTGAATCTGGTTAAAGAAGTGGGTTATAGGGTTGTATAACCAAAACCGAGTAAGAACGGAAATTTGTTTTTGAGAATAGAATGGGATATTGGGTTTTGATTACAACTTGTATTTATCTGAGGATATGAACGTTGTTGATCAAGGTCTGAGAGGTAATTAAAATACCCCAACTTGAACAACATCAGGATTATCTGAGGATGATATTAGTTGGTAACCGAGAAAGAGGTTAGTGATGGTTCATTATTTCCATTAGTGAAATAATGCAACGGTTGGTGGAAATTTAGAGAATATATATATATATATATATAACGAGAGATCGAAGTAAAGAAAATGTGAAGTTAGTTTTATTTTATTCTAATAAACATTAGTTATCGTTTCAAGAAAGGGATAAACTATATTACGTAACGTGGTTTATGAAGAAACAGATCGAATAGATTTTCCAAGTTAAATAAGAAAGAAGGATGTAACAAATGTTTTGAAAGGAGAATTGAGTGGAAAATTATATATGATTATAAGTTATTTTACTAAGTATTATAACGTAATAGTTCTGAGGACATTAGAATATAAGAATATAGTTATTCAAGATAAAGTTAGTCAAACATAGTTATTCAGGATGAGTTGCCATTTCGTACGACTGCTAGCGTAATTCGCAGGGCTGCAGATAGCCTACAGCGGTCGGATGTTTCCTGAGGGAATCAGGCGTAACCATTGTGATCGCTGCGATCTAGAATCAAGCGAATGGAGTTAAGTCGAAAATTAGAGTTAATCGATTAGAGTTAAATCGAATTAGAGTTATTCAAATATCGTATTTTCAATATTGAAAGAGTTAGAAGTTTTAATTTAACAAAAGTAAATCAGCTTGTTAAAGGCCAAGTGATGTTGAATACTGAACCAGTGAACTCATTTGTTGTCATGATTGAAACACTGTATATTTTGATAGTTAAAACACCGACTATCAAATCTGACCAATACGATTGTTGGTATGGAAAGACCGGGATCGAATTTATATTCGAAAACCATTCCGACCAACAAATACGTGAAGAGATCAGAAGTTGATCGAGACGGAGCATTGAAGACCGTGGATTTTCATAAATGGAAGAACCACTAATATTCTCTGCCTGGCAAGCAGAGATAAGCTGTGATTCTGTCGTGGTTGGATTCTACGGGTTGCAAGGACTTCTCGCTACTGATCCATGGGGTGATTCCTATATTAGATGCGGTAGGAGAGTACCTTCGGTTCATCCTGTTCCTGGATGACTTGTATGGACGAATGTCTGACAGAGTATTTCCAAAGGGTCACGTACGTTGATTTCTTCAAACGTACGATAGTTGTTGGCAGAGAATTGCCGTTCTCTTAGCTTCCAACTAGAGTATTTTTGTGGATGTCAATTAGTGATATCTGACGGATCTAACGATGTGGCATTCAAAGTGAAATGGTGATCAGATGTTTCAAAAATAGACTCTGACCTCAAGCCTCATCAACCGGGAAATGACAAAAATCGGGCAGGCAGCATGGCTATGTGGGTCGCTCCCATTAGGGTGTATAACCACCTATCTAGGGAAATTCCTATTTGCTTCTTTATCTATGTTTCGATGTTGTCCCTTATCGGGAGGCGGTTGCTGATCCCAACCGTCGGTGGTATACATTCGATACACTCAAGCGAAATGAGTGGTCAGTCATGTGAGGGCCGGGTTGCAAGACGTTCTTGTTGAACCCAGTGTATTCGTCTCTAGAGATACACTATCGGCAGCTGGTCCCATACCTTGTCAGAGTTGGAATCCAATCTCCAATAAGCGCCTGTGGTTTTTGATTGTATACTATATGTGGAGCGTGAGATGCAAGCGTTCCACTAGATTGTTATTTACTTGTATTTAGACATTATTATAATATCAGAGAAGATATTGGTTTCAAAAGCTGTTTTGGGTTATCGTAAGGTAAAAACCGTCCGTGTTTATGTGTGGATTCGGTCTTACGATTATCCTTTTCTTTGGAAAAGATTTTGAACTTTTAAAATCATAATTGGATGATTTATTCGTAATACTGTGCGAGTTTATCTCACTCTGGTTCACCAGACTGACCCGGTATTTGTAATGCTCGGGTTAGACCGGGTTGTATAGGTCCAGGTTATCGGATGCTGTGAAGTCCAGAGACGTGCTGGAGACGTTCAGACGTATTATTATATATGATATGATGTGTATTTCGCTGTGTGATTGTATTATGAGGACAGGTGACCATCACTGTCCAGATGTGAATGACTCTGATATTGTAAGTATTTTCAAAGTTCTCAGTAAAGATTTATTTCAGTATTATATTTTATTCCGTTGCGATGTGAGACTCTGTGTTGTGGTGTTTCTTCTTCTTCTTCTATTCTAATCTTTCTTTCTTTCTTATCTCACCCTCTAATCTCTTTCTAATAGCTATCTAGAGTTTTCAGTGCTTGGAGGGTCGGCATGAGTACGATAAGGTATTTATGTTGATTTTCGGGGCCGAAAATCCCTGGGTCGTTACAGTGGTATCAGAGCTGAAGGTTAAGTGATTACCTTGGCTCTGTGGCGTGACTCAATAGAGATGGGGTTAGTAATACCCTAGATTGAGTTTAAGTGTATATATACGAGTGAACGTATTTGTAGATTTTATAAAAATTATTTTATATTGTGGAGATTTATTGGTTGAGTTGTTTATGATTTCTGGTCGATCAGTTTGATCCACTGTATCAATAGGAGTTTCTAAACACTCAAGTACGATAAACCGACACAGTATGTTTTGAAAAAGGGTAAATGAAATAATTTTACCCAAATTATATTTTGATATAAAGAAAAAAATATATTTGAAGTATTATAGTATATTGGACGTGTTGGTTGATTATAATTGAAATGGTTATATAAATAACCAATTAGAATTCGTGTAATATAAAAGCAGATTTATTAAATCTGGAATCTAAAGCAGAATTGGATTAAAATTCCCAAAAGTGGGAAAGGTGTTGAAAATGAACTTAGATTGAATATATAAGAATTTTAAGATCCTGGGAGATTTTAAATTGTTTACAAGTATCGTGAATGATATTTTGAAAAGGATTTCAAAATGAAAATGTTTGAATATGGTTTTGATAAGTGATATAGTATTGAACTCACTTTGATAGCTGGGAAATAACTCTGAGGATGCTGGCCACATCATCAGTGTTCATTTCCGAGTTCTAAGTGACGTATTACTACCAAAGATCTTTGTTTTGAATTGCTTTGAGAAAAACAGGTTGTTTTGAATCTTGAAAAGGAATATTTTATTTTTGAAAGAGCTGAACTGTTTAAAAACTCCCAGGAAAATTATTTGAACAAAAAGAAAATTAAATAGAAATGGGGAAAAGCAAATATGAATGGAATTGAATTGGAACCAATTAACTGGAAATCGAATCGGGATAAATCAAGTCGAATCAGATTTTGAATTGTGAGACAGGAATCCGAAATGGTGTTGGATTAGTAAGTTAAGAGGTGAAATTGATAATGGACGGAAATTGAGTTAAGAATGAGATTTGGCGTGGACGCGTAAAGGATTTGGTTTTGAGGATAAAGTTGGAATTTTGTTTGGAAATGCATTTGTATATGCTGACAGGGTAGCAGATGGAAAGGATATAATGATATGCCCGACAAAAAGGTACACATTTATTTTTATATGGGTTTGGTGATTTATGAGCCTATTTGGCAAGCCGCTTGGCTGTTTTCTTTTCTTTTGGATTGGAGAAGGCCTAGAAAGGCAAGTTGTGGTTGTACCGATTGAGCCGTACAAAGGAGGTGCTGGCGAAATTTTGCGGAAATTTAAAGTGTTAGGAAATTTTCGATATTTTTGAAAATATTTATTCAAAATTTTGAATTGATTTTCGATTTATGATAAAATCGGATTTGGAAATAAATGGGTTTATAACGTTCTTTCCTACCTTAGCAATTTCGAGGACGAAATTATTTTAAGGGGGGAAGAATGTAACGACCCGTGTTTTTGGCCGTCAAATATTTAATTTAAATATTATATTTGGAATATTAATGGAATTTACTATTTAATTCGATAATAAAACGAAGTTGAACGATATATATTTATATATAATATAAATCGAGCTCGAAATGGCGCGGCAATTCGTAATATTGAATTTTGAACTTCAACTGAGAATACAGAATTCGATATAAGTTGGATTTCTGTGAAACAAGAAACATTGGGATCGTATTGACGATAATTTTCATATAAAAGAGAAAAATCCAGAATTCGTGTTGTAAATTTTAAGATATGACCAAATCAAATTTTGAAATAATCGCTATGGAAATCGTTATTTAAATATCGGCCTTTAAAATGGCCATTTTGCAAACGAGCTCGGATTTCGACGAAACCAGTTTCATTGTGTTAGAGCCAAATGTGGTTCTAACACCCAAATTGATTAGAAACAAGATAAAATAAAACAGAAATAAAAATGAGCACACAAGATTTATAGTGGTTCGGCGAAGAAATGCCTACGTCCACTTAGTTTTCACTATATTCAGTAATTCAGTTACAAATGCAATGTAAGATTCACTCACAACTCACTTTTGTTCACTCAAATGATTAAAACAAGAAATGAAAGATGGTTTGGATTCTCCGGGAGTAAAGGAGTTCAGATGATGGAGGTACTTGGATTCTCAAAAGTGCTGAAAAAGATCCTTCTCTTTGTCTCTAGATGGGGTATTTATAGGTGTGAATTTGCCTGAGATTCAATCCGGGTCGGAACACGTGTCATCCATCGCACTCTCTTCGGGTTCGGATGAACTATCAAGCTGACAACACATTGAAGAGATGGACGTTAGGGGTAGGAATTAGTCATAGCCGGTCCGGTTCTCCAGGCTACTTTATAGGAGATTAACCTGGATCATGGGTGCGGGTCGGAGGCGTGCAGGTTGGGGGTCGGATCGGAATACCCGATCCGAACCGGAGTGGCTCGGACGTCTCTCCTTCACTAATCATACTCCGCTCCGCTGCAGCGTCGTGGCAAGAAAAAGGCTTTCCGATCCATTTGGGATTCATTGGCCTTCCGATCCGATCAGATATGCTTTGCCAATTTACCCAGTAAGAGCCATCCGATCCGAACAGGGAACTCTATCCGATCCGAACCAATATGCTGCTATCAATCTGAATTGTGGTGTTTTCTTCCGATTCGAACCGAAGTCTTATAACCTGAAATACTCTTCAATGGTTGGTTTCTTGACTTTGTGTTGCCTAGTTCACAAAGTAGGCTAACATTTTTCCCCCTCAAAGGATGCTTCTGTTGTATACGAAGCGTGCTTTGACGTTGTTTAAATGCTAGTTCTTGAATCGGAACGGTCAGGAGAAATGCGCAGATTTCCATTCGGTTCGGCGTCCGACCCGAGCACACTTTCTTCATTTCTGAGCAAATTTGGGAACTCTTCTCGCCATGTAATGCTTCTTGCAGGTATGCTCTTCCTTTACTCTCCTTCTCTTCAATTCGAGTCGGATGCTAAATTAACGCGTGAAATTTCCACTCGGTTCGGATTCCGATCCGAAGCGTCTTCGTGGATTTAGTTCTTTGACATTGGGCCTTCAGAGAGAGTTGTGTTACTGGGCTTTCATTCCGGTCCGAGCGGGTGAGACAAAATAGGAAGACGAGGAGTCAACACCATTCCCTATATAAATTCACTACTGCCTTCATTCTTTTCTCCTTCGTTTCTATTGCCGCTCCCAACCTAAGTATTGAAAACGTCAGAAACTCGGATATTCTGAAACTATTCCTCGTAGATTTCTTAAATCGAACACATAGGTAGCTTTTCTAATCTCGAACAGCTTAGTTGTAACCGTTTTCGATTTCAATTCGCATTGGATTGGGATGGCTTGGCCATAAGCTTCGCTTGAACCCCCCGCCGCTGCTGGTGGATGCGCCATCGCTTCGAGGCGTTGCGAGGCTGGAGAGGGCAAAATATCTGCCCTTAACAATAGCTTTGGTGATAAAACGGACTCGCTTGTGAGACAGGGGGGAAAGAGGAAGAAGATGAGGAGCGTGGTGACCAACTGGAGTCGGTTCGGGTAGAAGACGGAGGACCAAAAAAGGAAGGAGAAGGAAAGGGGATCGGCTCGGATTGCACATTTTAGAAAGATGGAAAGGAAAGAAAAAGTCGATTCGGGTCGGAAAAGTGAATGGGATAAGAGGTTGAAGTAAACGGACCGGTTAAGTGGTGCTGATTTGGTTCGGGTCGGGTTACCCGATCCGATCAGATCAGCCCTGCTTCCGAACCCGTTGCTTCCCTTGTCCTGAACTGACCACGCTTTAATGAGACATCCGAACCGATCGTTATCCACATTTGTATTGAGCCAGTTGTCATATGCATATCCGAACCGAACCGAACGTACCAAACTTGGCACATAAAGACTACCCAACTAATTCAACTAATTCTTACTCTAGATGAATATGCTTCGCGGACAGTTAGGATAGTGCCTTGTGAACATAAATGAGAATTAAGAACAGCGCTGACTATCACCTTCTCTTCTAAAGCTTCGTCTTACATTGCTGTATTTTTATTTTGTATTTCCCACATTTGTTGCACACACTTTAGTTCACACACATACACAAAAGGGGGACACGGGATAATTTACTCTAATCCGTGCTATTGCTTCTTCAATAGTTCCATGACAATGAGGCCCAGACGCTCTTCTCGTCTAGCTGAGAGGAAAGAGGCTCCAGAATCTTCCAACAAAACCACTCTCGAGGATATATCTTCTTCATCTGACCCAGAATGGGACAGCGAGGGTCCGGATTACGGAGTTGGTCATCGGGAAAGAGACGAAATGTCTTCAGAAAGCGAAGTTTCCCTAGGCTTTGAGGAGGAAGGAGGGATTGGTGACCATCGAGCACCCGATGAATTTGACTCAGCCATCATATTGGAGTCACCTCCAGATTCTGTAGAATCGACAATTGACAATGACCGACTTGTTCGGATTTGCTTGAAGTATGGAATAATGAAGAGAGACACTTTAGTGCCCTCACGTTCTGACCGTCCCCATAACCCTCCAGAAGGATATATGACGGTTACTCGACTGATGTGCATGGTTGGCACCATTCCTCCATTCTCGCCTTTCATCGTCGACTTCTTAAGACAAATGCGGATTGCCCCCATGCAGCTGCATCCCAATTCATATGCCTATCTGCATACCTTATTCATAGCATATCGTGAAATTCTTGGTGTGGAGCTCACGTTCGACGATGTTCATTTCTTATATAATTTCAAACATCGGACTAAAGAAACCCCTTCTTTCTGTTACTTTGAATCAGTCCCCAAGAGGAAGATAATCTCTACGCCTTTTAGCAGTAAAGCTGGAGATTCCAGACTAGAGTGGTTCTATATAAAGCAACAGTCTGGATGCGCCAGGAGATGGACAAAATCAAGTAAAGCACTGATCTTCTGAACCCGGACTCTATACACTTGAATCATCACTCTGACCTGTTTTCCTTTTTTGTTTGTAGTCGACAATCCCAAACAGATATCAGACCAAGTATTCTTTGATCGGATGCACCGTCTTCTCAATGGCGACCAAAAATTCCTGACTATTGACGAGGTCCTTAAAGATGAGTACCTTCATTTTCACGGGCTGCTATCTGTTTTCCGTAGCATCGGTCATGGGACGGTTCCCTATGCATATATTCCTCCAGTGGAAACAGTTCCAGAAATAGGAGAAGGCTCGGGAATTCCTGCAGCTCCTCTTCAAACTTCACCCTCTCCCTCTTCCACTCAAGATGATGAACTGGCTAATCTGGCCAAAAAACATCGTGAAGGGTATATTGCCCCCGAGGAAACTACCTCGCTAGACAAATCAAAATCTCCTCAAGGATCGCCACTTCACGCTTCCGAAGGGGATGTTCCTAGCACCGACGAGCACATACTTCAGGGTTTGGGGGATCTCCCCTTACCCGAGACTATATATACTTCAGAAGATTTCAGAAAGGACCCTTTAGTCTTCACTTCTTCTGAAGAAACTACTCCTGCTAAGGCCAAAGAGCCTGCCCGCACCAGTCTAGCTTCAGACTCGGGTTAGTTGGGGGGACACACACACCACATAGGATGCACTTTACACCATAGCACTAGCATTCATTGCACTTCTTTCTCCATGGATCCGTCGATTCTAAACTTCGTTTAATTTATCGTGCAGGTACAATGTCTCGATCCTCTTATGATATAAGAAAGCTTCGCCGCAGCATGTCCAATCCTCCTCAGGATGCTGAGTATAATCGCCGGGATGACCGTGGTAGGGAGGAAAGAAGACCCTATGATCCTTATCGATCTCGATCCTCACGCTCCCGCTCACCAGTTCGACCGGAACAAGAAAAATACAAAAGCTATCAAGGTCGTAGGGAGGAGGATAGACCACAATCTAGGGATTCCACTTCCTCCCATGAAAAGCGGAGTAGAGAGAAAACTCCTCCAAAGGAAACTGGGTCTAGAAGTAAGCAAAAAAGTCCCTGCTACTAAGCGACCTCGGACAGACAAGGGTTCTACAGAATCTTCTTCAGGAAGGGACACTGAACTAACAATCCTCGCCCCTCCTCCACCAGATGCGGGAACCGCAGTAAGGCTGGCATATTTAAAGGAGCAATTTCCCGAGCACTACTTCGAGACTCTGACCTTTCTACCTTCCCTTGAACCTATTTCTTCTAATTGGGCAGAGGAGGCCAGAGCAAAGATTGATTTGGTGGAAAAACAACATACCGAGATGTTCAAGTATTCCCGCACTCTTTCTAGAATCATCCGCACTCTAATGACAAATGCTGACTCAATGCAAAAGACTGCAGAGGAGGATGCTAAGGCCCTAAAAACCTTAGGAAAAAATTTAGAAGATACTCAAGCTCAACTAGCTATCGCTCAGAAGAACGCTTCTAACTTCAAACAACAGTTTGAGGACATGCAAAAGCGCTATCATGATTTGCTTGAATCCCATACTCAGGAGCGGTCTGAGTTGAAGAAGCAAGCTGACGAGGCCAAGTCAGAGGCTGCTAAGACACGTCTTGCTTATGCTGAGCTTGAGCAGAAAAACGCCGAGTTAGCGAAAAGGAGTGCTGAGTTAGAAAAGAAAAACGCTGATTTGGCTTCAAAATTGTTAGAGGCGGAAAACAGGGCTGCTCTGGCTGAGGGCAATGTGGAATGCGCTATTAAATCTGCGGAGGAAACCCGCAAACAACTATCAGAGGCGGAGGCCGATATTCAGGGCTTCGGCGAGCTAATGATCGAATTCTTCGCGCACATTATTCGTCGTCGAAACATTTCCTGGATTGAGGACTATCCATCCACTTTGGTTCATGTGTGGAATCAAATCGTCGAGTGGGAAAAAGAAGAGCTTAAGGTCGATTCCCTCGATGAAGATAAGCTGATGGAGAAATATTTGAGAGACGACGAACCGGAGCGCCTAGCTGAAGGGCGCCGTCTAATTGCTGAGGCCATGGAAGAAGAGAGGCGGAAGTCTAAACAGAAAACCGTCCCTGAAGCTGGTTCCTCTTCTTCTGCTCCTATAACTCCCGAAGTAGAAGGGTATGATCCCGAAAACCCGGGAATTCCCCGAACAACTTTGCTATCTCCCATTCCTGAAATAACTCCAGAGGTAGTAGTCACCCCCGCTGAAAAGTCTTCAGAAGGTATCCCTATCTTTTCTCCTCAATTTGTCAAGGCTACTACTACCTTTGGCTACATAACCGAATGTTCGATGAGAAATCCTTTGCTCTCGCCTGAGTTGATAACCAATGTTTCTCATTTTGTAGACGTTGAATCATCCGCGAAGACAGATGTAGCTCAAGGAGCTACCGCTGGGACACAACCCGCTGATAAGGTCAAAGAAGGGGAAGACAAGGCTGCTTCAACAGACCTGGGGGAAAGAAGTGAGCCAACTAAGGTCACTACTCCCCATGATGAAGAAATGATTGCAGCTTTAAAAGACGACGGAGGAGACGAGGGGCATGATGAGGAACCGGAGGTTACAATAACCGGGGAGTCAAAAAGCGCCGATGACGTTACCTTGGCGGCCATGAAGGCTGATCAAGACAAGCGCTTGCAATTAAAGGCTGAAGAATTAGACCCTGAGGTTCTCAAGCCCCTCGCAGTGGTGGATGCAGGTTCAAGGTTAGTTGTTAAGCTCTCAACTAGATCTATTACCGAAGAACTTGCTAAAAAATCTTCTCTTGATTCCAGTGCCCCGCCCTCCGGGAAGAAGTCTGCTGGCTCCAGTACTACATCTTCAGGGAAAAAGAAATCAAAGCGGATCTTGACTGAAGCCGAGAAGGAAGCAAAAGATGCGGAAAAAGCTGCCAAGAAATCGAAGGCTCATCCCAAACCCAAATAGTGGGTTCCCCTGTATCTTTTTAGCATTTTTGTAAACCAATAAGTGCTGCTACACCAGCAGCTTCCGCACTTTCTTTTTCAGTTATTTCCCTGTACAAATTCATTCATTTGTAAATAAAAATAATTCACTTTTTGCAATGTTTATCTGTTAGCAGTTCTGCACTTATGTAAAAATGCATATCTATAGTTATGAAACAAAGTTGTGGAGAGGGGAGATATGTGTATGTATAGGTGTCCCCAGTCAATCTCCATAAGTTATTCAGTGCTTAACCATGCAATCTGAATGCTCCCGATTCTCTAACGGGATAGCATTTCCTGTGTCATCAATACCTGTTGTTTTTCCTGGCATTTCTTTTATACTCATTCTCTTGAGAGTTAGAGTTCGAGTTCAATTATTTGTTTATTCCCCGGTCGTTCAACGGGAAAAGATTTCTTTCTCGGCGCTCGGTCGGAGACGCATTTATACTCTCTTTCTCTCTGGAAAGATAGAGTTCGGAGTTGAACCTCTTTCTCAGCGCTCAGTCGGAGACGCTTTTATACTCTCTCTCTTTCTCTGGAGAGTTAGAGTTCGGAATGTCGTTTTCTCATTCTTTTATGTCTTATTGCACAAATAATCATTGTGCTTCTTTTTATGTCCAAACTGTTTTCAACCTTTTTTAGGCTTTGAGTTATCCTGTATTTCATAATCATAATAGAACAACTAATGAATGTAGATGCATAAAAGTAAATAACACACAATATTTTTATAGTGGTTCGACTAAGTCATAGCCTACATCCACTTTATAGTCCTTTATTCATATCGTCATATTTTCCCAAGGCAAGTCGTGCCTTATTACAGAGTTTACAGGAAGAACAGCAAAAAGTATAGCATTTCTAATCCAAATATCGCATTAAGTGTTGGGCATTCCATGCTCGAGGGACTTCTTCGCCATCTACGGTCGTTAACTTGAATGTTCCTTTATCAAGTTTCCGTTGGATGACAAAGGGTCCTTCCCATTTTGGGCCGAGGTGAGGAAGGGATGGAAAAACTCTCTTTAACACCAAATCTCTTGGTTCAAAAGTTCTGAGACGAACTTTTTTGTCATAATAGCGTGCCATCTGACGCCGATGTCTCGCTGCACGCAAGTCTGCTTCGTCCCTTTTCTCTTCGATTTCATCAAGAGACTCAAGTAAAAGTGCCCGATTCGTCATCGGGTCATAATACGTCACCCTGTGGGAAGGAACTTCCAGTTCAACTGGGATCACTGCTTCTGAGCCAAAGGAGAGAGAGAAAGGGGTATGACCGGTAGCCGTTTTAAACGTTGTTCGGTATGCCCACAAGGCTAGGGGCAATTCATCAACCCATTTTACCTTTGCACGCTCTAATCGCTTCTTGAGGATGGATTTTATTACCTTGTTTATCGCCTCTACTTGCCCATTAGATTGTGGATAGGCAACTGCAGTATATCGTTTGTCTATCTTATATTTCTGGCAAAAATTTCTGAATTCAGTGCTATCAAATTGGGTCCCGTTGTCAGTAACAATTGTCCTTGGGATTCCGAATCGGCATATAATATTTCTGACCACAAAACTTATCACCTTTCTTGTGGTGATCTTAGTCAAGGGCTCAGCTTCCACCCACTTTGTGAAATAATCCACGGCTACTATGGCATACTTAGCCCCTCCTTTAGCAATTGGTAAAACTCCAATGATATCGATTCCCCATGTGGCAAATGGCCAAGGACTCACCATCGATTTAAGCTGGGTTGACGGTGCCCTGGGGATTTTGGCGAATCTCTGGCACTTATCGCAGCGTCGTGAATAATCAGCTGCATCTTTGTTGATCGTGGGCCAGAAGTATCCGTACCGCAATATTTTCTTTGCTAAAGTTTGACCTCCTGTATGATCTCCACACTCACCTTCGTGCACTTCTCTCAGTACACGCTTGATGTCGTCGTGTGCGATACATCGTAACAGGGGCATAGAAAATCCTTGTCTATAGAGAGTATCGTCTTGCATAACATATCTGGCAGCTTTGCGAACTACAGCTCTTCTCTCGCTTTTCTTCGATGGGAGAGTCCCATTCTTAAGAAAACTCTTGATTGGAGTCATCCATGACTCCTTTTCTGGTTCCGCTTCATGAACGAATTCAATTTCCATTGACTCAAAGCTTGGCGATTCCAACGTTTCAATTGGAATTACCTCAGTCTCTTCTGGATTGTCGGAACTAGCCAATTTTGCTAGTCTATCCGCTTTCTGGTTTTCTACTCTGGGAATATGTGTTATGTTGTACCGCTCTAAGCTATTTAATAGCTCTTTCACTTTCTTGAGGTAAGCGACAAGTCGAGGTCCTCGAGCCGCGAATTCCTCTCGCACTTGACAAACAACAATCTTAGAGTCACAAAATATGTCCATCATTTTTACTCCGAGGTCTTTAGCGAGTTTCAGCCCGGCAATCAGGGCTTCATACTCAGAGTCATTGTTTGTTGCCGAAAATTCTAATCGCAGGGCGTAATATAACGACCGTCCCTCGGGAGTGACTAAGACAATTCCAGCTCCGGATCTTCGGTCGTTTTTAGCTCCATCTGTATATAATTTCCACGGACTCATCTCTAGCTTATCCTCGGATTTGACCACTCGGTCATTGATTATTTCTTCCTCTGGAATGGTGAACTCCGCAATAAAGTCTGCTAGAGCTTGCCCCCTGATTGACTTTCGTGGTTGAAAATTCAAATCAAACTGGCTTAGTTCTATGTTCCATTTAATCAACCTTCCTGACGCTTCGGGTCTCTGCAATACCTGTCTTAACGGCTGATCGGTGTATATGGTTATTGGATGGGCTTGGAAGTAATGACGAAGTTTTCGGGATGCAATCAGGAGGCTGTAAGCAAGCTTCTCGATCTTTGGGTAATTGCGCTCTGCCGCGGCTAATTTCTTACTCACATAGTATACTGGCCTTTGTACTTTGTCTTCTTCTCGAACCAGAGCTGTGCTGACAGCGTGAGCCGAGACTGCTAGATAAACAAATAGTTCTTCGTGATCTACGGGCTTTGATAAGATTGGCGGTTTTTCTAACAGCTCTAATAGATTCTGAAAGGCCTCGACACAATCGGGAGTCCACTGGAAGTTCTTCTTTCCCCTTTTTATCAAATCAAAAAATGGAACACATTTATCGGTGGCTTTGGAGATGAATCTACTCAGCGCCGCTACCTTCCCTGCCAGACTTTGGACGTCTTTAATTCTCCTTGGTTCTTTGATATTTCTAATCGCCGCTATCTGGCTAGGGTTGATCTCAATTCCTCGGGAACTCACAATGAAGCCAAGGAACTTTCCCGACGCCACTCCAAATGAACATTTTAAAGGATTCAATTTCATACGGTATTTTCGCAAGATACCAAACATTTCCGCTAAGTCTTGCGTATGACTGGAAGACTGCTTTGATTTAACAAGCATATCATCCACATAAACTTCCATAGTTTTTCCTATTTGGTCATAAAACATTCTATTTACCAACCGCTGATAAGTAGCTCCAGCGTTTTTTAATCCGAACGGCATTACAACATAACAATATAACCCCAAATTCGTAATGAAACTTGTATGCTCTTGGTCTGGTACATGCATAGGAATTTGATTGTATCCAGAGTATGCATCCATGAAAGAGAGAAGTTCATGACCTGCTGTCGAGTCTACAAGCTGGTCAATCCTGGGAAGTGGGAAACTATCTTTTGGGCAAGCCTTATTTAAGTCTGAAAAGTCAATACAAGTTCGCCACTTTCCGTTTGGCTTTTTTACCAAGACAGGATTCGATATCCAGTCGGGATAAGTCGAATCTCGAATAAATCCATTTTGCTTCAATTTCTCTACTTCCTCTTTGAGAGCAGCCGACCTCTCTGGGCCCAGCCTGCGTCTCTTTTGCTTCACAGGCGGATGCTTCGGATTTACATTCAATTTGTGACTGATAATGGAAGGTGATATCCCACACATGTCAGCGTGGGTCCAGGCGAACACATCTAAGTTTGCCTTCAAGAAGTCCGTCAGTTCTTCTGCACGACGTGGATCCAGTTGAGAACCAATCTTCAAAACTTTCGTCGGATCAGCTTTATCAACAGGAATTTCCACTGTCACTTCATTAGGAGTTGCATTCCTAGCCTCTGGTTCCTCGTCTTTTCTAGGATCCAGGTCTTCAGGCGTTCCTTTGGGCAACTCCCTTGGGTTCAATCTCTCTAATTGCTATGCCGAGTCCCCCTTTGAGGGAGATGAGGCATCTTTACTCTCAGCATTAACTCCTTTCATCAACATCTTCAGTTCGGCCACATAGCAGGCCCGTCCAGAAACCTGATCCCCTCTTATTACTCCAGTCCCGGCTTCGGTTGGGAACTTTAGTAACAAGCACCAAGGGGCGATACAGACTCTAAATTCAGCGAGGGCAGGTCTCCCTAAAAATGCATTATATGGCGAATCTACGTCCAATACTACGAACTGAAGCATTCGCACTCTTCTACGTTCTCCTTGCCCTAAGGTCACGGGCAACTCTATATATCCCATGGGAGCTGTCGTCGCTCCGTTGAAGCCTCTAATCCATCCTTCACAAGGTTTCAGATCTTCGGGCTCAAGCTTCATCTGATCAAATGACTTCTTGAACAAAATATTAACGGAACTTCCGTTGTCTACTAATACCTTATGGACCAAAGTCGGCCCAATAGTGGTAGTAATAACCAACGGATCATTGGTGGGAGATTGTATCCCCGTGTTGTCTCGGCTGCGAAATACCACGTCATCGAACATGGTTTTTTGTTGTTTTATGGGGGTGACATCTTCCAAATCGTCACCTTCATTCACATCTAGATGCTTGGCAGCATTCACATATTGGTCCATTGACCTAAAACTTCGGATTGCCGGGTGAGGTCCGCCTACTATGGAGTTGATGACGATCCCTTTACCTTTCTGCTGCGTGGTAGGCTTAGGAGCAGGTAGGATCTGTTTTGGAGCCTGCTCTCCTTGCCCCCTGTCCCTCGGGGCAACCTTGTACTCATCCAACTTTCCTTCACGCAGCAGCTTTTCAATCACATCCCTCAAATGCCGACACTCATTGGTCGAATGTCCATGTGTTCCGTGAAACAAGCAAAATTTCCCTGTTGCCATTTCTTTCTCGGTCGAATCACGAGGTGGCGGTCTTTTGTACTGCAACACGTTGTACGTATCCAGGTAAATATTTTCCAGGGTGTCATTCAATGGTGTATAGTTCTCGTAGTTCTGGAATCGGGGCCTTTTGTTAGGGTCGCTTCCCCTATTTCTGTTTCTCCTGTTACCGTTCGAATTACGGTTGTTGTTGTTTCCCCCGTTTCCAGTATTGCTGTTTCCACCCTTGTTTCCTACATTTACTTCAACCTTGCCAGAACTTTCCCCAGACTGCTTCACGGCAATATTACTCTGCACATTCTCCTTTGAAGCTATCTCAGACTTTCTCTTCCGGTTTGCCCGGGCCTCCTCTCGTCTTAGATAAATATCGGCTTTTTCGTAGAATATCGCCCTTGTGGGGGGTGTCTTCCCAGAAAGGTAGTCTCCAAACTCAGATTCAGGATCGACTCCTTCCTTTAATGCCATCAGAATAGTGGGCTCATGCGGGTCACTGACCTCAGTTACAGCTTGGTTAAAACGATCTAAATATGCCCTTAAAGACTCTCCCGGTGCCTGTTTGATCCTCCACAATTCAATAACACTCTTGGACTTTCGGGCATGTAGTCGGAACTGGTTCATGAAACGCTCGCTTAGTTCTTTGTAATTAGAAATTGAACGAGGAGGAAGCCGGGTAAACCAGAACAATGCCACATCTTCCAGGTAGATTGGGAATGCTTTGCACTTTACTTCATCAGGGGCAGCAGCGGCGTTCATGAGCCACGAATACCGCATCAAATGCTGTCCCGGATCAGTCCTTCCGTTATATTTGTCCATCTGTGGCAAGTTAAAGCGTCGGGGAAACTGGAAATCTAGGATATCGTCAGTGAACGGAGTATGGCTTCGCTCAATGCCATAGTCTTCATTCGTATAATTCCGGCTCTCGGACATAATTCGGCGAACCATTGCCTGCACATCGGCACTAGTTAGGGGCTGCTCAGGTTCCCTGGCCCTAGTGTCCGAGTTCCTTCGGGGCTCTTGCTCTGGAGATGCCCTTCTTCTTCGAGCTGCCTCTACTCGATTCCTTTCCCTGTGTTCCCGGTCGATCTCGGGAAGAGGGGACTGGAGTCTTTGCCCCCGAGTAGGGCTATCGTTTCCTAATGCTCGTGCGATATCCTCGCGAGATCCCAAAGATCCAAACGTTAGCTGCTCCACGTTCTGAGGTCGTTCGAGTGGCCTTCGTTCACGGGGCCTCTCTTCCTCGGAAGATGAAGATTGATCTACGGGTGTGTGACGAACCGGTGATGGAGTTCTTTGCCGGCGGAGCTCATTGATCTCCCGACTCATGAGCCTCATATTTTCCTGCATCATGAGATTGGTGCGCTCATGAACTCTCATAGCTTCCCTCGTGCTCTCAAGCATATCAAGCAAGCGCGAGAAATCTCCTTGAGTGATGGGAGCAGATGGATTGACCTGGTCTCCAACCCTGGCAGCTGGAATTGGAGCATTCGCGGGGACTCGAGTAGATGTTCCAGCTTCACCAAGCATCGGGTCGGATCGGAGGTAGGAAGTCGGGTCGGATCGGAGCTGGGGTGCCTGGTCGGATCGGTGTGCAGCGAGCAACTCGGGTCGGTTCAGACTGGGGGAGTGCACTGCTTCGGAGTCTCCTACCCGGATCGGATCGGAGCTCTCCCCTTGCTGTCGGTTCGGATTTCCTGCATTGATTCTTCCTGCTGCTGAACTCTGCCCCCGAGACCTTGTTACAACAGCGTGTTGCTGATCTTCGCCAGCTCCATTTCCTTGAACAGACTGAACTTCCTTGCCTTTTCCTTTGGCCATTAGTCTTTGACAATTACTTCAACGAACGTAAGAAAGCGGAGAAACTTAAGGATTCGCTTCTTTGAACTCAACGGTCCAAAAAGTAGAAAGAGATCCCGGAAAATAAAGAATTTAGATGAGGTTTCTCAGTGAAAGCACCAAAATGTTAGACCCAAATGTGGTTCTAACACCCAAATTGATTAGAAACAAGATAAAATAAAACAGAAATAAAAATGAGCACACAAGATTTATAGTGGTTCGGCGAAGAAATGCCAACGTCCACTTAGTTTTCACTATATTCAGTAATTCAGTTACAAATGCAATGTAAGATTCACTCACAACTCACTTTTGTTCACTCAAATGATTAAAACAAGAAATGAAAGATGGTTTGGATTCTCCGGGAGTAAAGGAGTTCGGATGATGGAGGTACTTGGATTCTCAAAAGTGCTGAAAAAGATCCTTCTCTTTGTCTCTAGATGGGGTATTTATAGGTGTGAATTTGCCTGAGATTCAATCCGGGTCGGAACACGTGTCATCCATCGCACTCTCTTCGGGTTCGGATGAACTATCAAGCTGACAACACATTGAAGAGATGGACGTTAGGGGTAGGAATCAGTCATAGCCGGTCCGGTTCTCCAGGCTACTTTATAGGAGATTAACCTGGATCATGGGTGCGGGTCGGAGGCGTGCAGGTTGGGGGTCGGATCGGAATACCCGATCCGAACCGGAGTGGCTCGGACGTCTCTCCTTCACTAATCATACTCCGCTCCGCTGCAGCGTCGTGGCAAGCAAAAGGATTTCCGATCCATTTGGGATTCATTGGCCTTCCGATCCGATCAGATATGCTTTGCCAATTTACCCAGTAAGAGCCATCCGATCCGAACAGGGAACTCTATCCGATCCGAACCAATATGCTGCTATCAATCTGAATTGTGGTGTTTTCTTCCGATCCGAACCGAAGTCTTATAACCTGAAATACTCTTCAATGGTTGGTTTCTTGACTTTGTGTTGCCTAGTTCACAAAGTAGGCTAACACATTGAAACCGTATCGTTAAATTATTATACGGTGTTGAATGATGTGGCAAACCGATGTCGTATGTGACCACGGCAGCCAAAAATGCCCGTTCAAATTCTATAGCGCGTAATTAATTAAATAAAGGGATATTCGAGTGTAACTTGAACAAACGATCAAATCAGGCCACGAAACCAGTTCCGTTGAGTTCGTAGCGTCGATTATAGTCAAGGTAGGTATATAGTTTGTTATTTTTAAAGATCGGAAAATTTGGCGTTGAAAAGGGTGTTGCGGTGCACGGTAAAAACAGCCTACCGGGGCAACAGTCTCAGAATGCGACGAAACTAGTGCCGTTGGGATCGTATCGAAAAGTTATTGTCAGTATTCGCAGTTTCAAGTTGATTCGATTTATCCGGTGTTCGTGGAAAAATTAAACGCATGTTTATTTATGGTTTTATAAAGGAATTTTTTTCATATGACCTCGGATTTCGACGAAACTTGTCCCATTGGGTCCGGAATACCTTTTTACATCAAGATTAGTTTTTTTATCAGTAAGCAGAAATCGTTTGTAGTGGTTTTATCGCGTTACTTTAGGATGAAGTTTCATAAATAATATTTTATTATAACCAAAATAAAATACTATACATTTAAAACATAAAGCAAACTAAATGGTCCAATCCTACCCCAAGTAAGATCTGAACAACTCGTACAGACGTATATAAAAAACGCGGATGCTATCTGCATGCCTATTTTTAATCTATGCCTTTTCTTTTCAGTGTACACAAACCTTGCCGACAAAGGTATCTAAATTAAAATAATGTTTTATGGGGGCGTGCTTCCCACGCTTCTTTTACACTATATATGAATGCGCCCATCCTTGTTTTACCCCTCAGCTTTTACAAACCGCAAGATTGCTGCTCCCTCACAACTAAGAAAAAAACCAAAACAAAACTCTTCTTACCCAATGAAAATGCGGGCCTCCCTCTGTTTACTGTTTAACACGTAAACTATAAAATCTCGCACTCCACAAATGAAACGAAGGAGATGGGAGACCGACGCTGTGGCGGAGTTCGGTGGTCGGAAATGGTTTCAACGTAAAGGTGGGTGATGCATGAGATGACGTGGCATTGGGAGAATATGCTACAGTGTCCTTTGTTTATGAATAGTGTATTCATGTATGAAAATGAAGTGCTGTGGGTGTTGTGTATAAGCGTGCACAGTAGAGTATGGAAGAGGATGTTTGAAGCTTGTTTGGTAAAAGAAAGAAGTTGGATGAAAAGGGACGGAAGTGCAGCCAGCAGCTTTGATGCATGGTAGGAGAGCTTGAAGGGAAACTGGACGGTGCTGGGAAGGAGCGTGAGTCGTATGCGAAAGGTTCAGGAGAATGGAAGTTCCAAAAAAAAAAAAAAAAAAAAAAAACCGAAAAGAAAGGGAAAGGCGAAACTGATGGGAAGGAAGAATAAGGGGGCGACGTGTATAGTTGCATGGCATTTTTTTCAAAAAAAAAATATATATATATAAAAGCTGCTTTCGAGATTTACAAAGGAACGGGGAAAAGGAAGTTTACGGATCATAAAAGAGGTGGCGGTACTGTTTTGAAGGGGGGATCTGTGTGGATGTGGTTGAGCAGAGAACAGTGGGAACGGTTTTAACGTTTCGAAGAGAAATGAACAGTGAATAGATGGGATGAATCTCATGCCTGGTACGGTTTTCAAATATGCCAATTAATTTTGCCTAATTCAGTTTCATTTGTCTAATCTAATTTCCAACGTGGTGGCCTATAGTATTTAAGTTGAGCTAAATTACTTTTCCACCAGCCTAAACAAAAGAAACATGGCTGATGTTCAAAATGAAATACACGTTGTAGATGGAATATGATGTATATATACCTAATATAGGTTAATTAACGTAAGGAAACTTTAGTCAATAAAATAATTATTTTAAAGTTAAATAATATCATTTATATAAGAGAATACCGCATTAAATTTGTGACCATGTCATACAGCGACAGATGGAACAAAGCAAAGGACGTTGAGACATATCGACGAATGTAAATTACGGGGTTGGCTTGAACGGAGTTAGAGCAACCAGAAATTTTATCAAATTAAACGTTCGTTTAATTTGATTAAAACAGACTGTTTCAGCGACAAATGAATCAAGGTGAGTTAAACTCACTAAGTTTTCCCATTTATATTTTATATAAATTGGGTTTTTATTTTGTGTGTTCTGCTTGCTGATGGTTGCCTGTTTGCTAGTTATACCCTTGTTTGTTGATTTAACTGATGAAATTAAACTGTGTTTAATTTCAGTGAAATACCAAATCGTTATTTTTAACGATTGGTTCCAATAAAGGTAACTCACCTTGGTTGGTCACGTTTATTTATAAACGTGTTTATACTGTTGAATTGGTTGCTGTTAATGGCCGTTATTTATTGTTATCAGTTAAACAAAACTGAATGGCCTGATTTGAGATAACCATTTGAGTACAGGGAAGAACAGATTGGAGGGACTCAACCGGATCCCTCGAATGTATTTTCATATCATCATATATGAACTGATCTGTCTGTGTGATTGATTTGATGGTTGAGTATTGACTAAATATTCAACATCTGTTTGGTTTAAACCAATGGGCGATATTGGTTAAGTGTTTGGCAGAGTATGGCCTTTAAAACCAATGGGGTTATAGATATTGATTCACCGTCAAGTGAATCGATAGAAATGAAGTTATAAAATTTATTTTATAACTGGAGTTAGATTTTGAAAATATTATTTTGAATAAAAGTGATTAAAGAGAAAGGAATAAATATTTTATTTATTTAAGATTTTGATTGTTGATAATTTATTTTATAAAATAAATTCTGATGTTAATCAGATTTACAAGATTGAAAATAGGTGAATCTGGTTAAAGAAGTGGGTTATAGGGTTGTATAACCAAAACCGAGTAAGAATGGAAATTTGTTTTTGAGAATAGAATGGGATATTGGGGTTTGATTACAACTTGTATTTATCTGAGGATATGAACGTTGTTGATCAAGGTCTGAGAGGTAATTAAAATACCCCAACTTGAACAACATCAGGATTATATGAGGATGATATTAGTTGGTAACCGAGAAAGAGGTTAGTGATGGTTCATTATTTCCATTAGTGAAATAATGCAACGGTTGGTGGAAATTTAGAGAATATATATATATATATATATATATATAATGAGAGATCGAAGTAAAGAAAATGTGAAGTTAGTTTTATTTTATTCTAATAAACATTAGTTATCGTTTCAAGAAAGGGATAAACGATATTACGTAACGTGGTTTATGAAGAAATAGATTGAATAGATTTTCCAAGTTAAATAAGAAAGAAGGATGTAACAAATGTTTTGAAAGGAGAATTGAGTGGAAAATTATATATGATTATAAGTTATTTTACTAAGTATTATAACGTAATAGTTCTGAGGACATTAGAATATAAGAATACAGTTATTCAAGATAAAGTTAGTCAAACATAGTTATTCAGGATGAGTTGCCATTTCGTATGACTGCTAGCATAATTCGCAGGGCTGCAGATAGCCTACGGCGGTCGGATGTTTCCTGAGGGAATCAGGCGTAACCATTGTGATCGCTGCGATCTAGAATCAAGCGAATGGAGTTAAGTCGAAAATTAGAGTTAATCGATTAGAGTTAAATCGAATTAGAGTTATTCAAATATCGTATTTTCAATATTGAAAGAGTTAGAAGTTTTAATTTAACAAAAGTAAATCATCTTGTTAAAGGCCAAGTGATGTTGAATACTGAACCAGTGAACTCATTTGTTGTCATGATTGAAACACTGTATATTTTGATAGTTAAAACACCGACTATCAAATCTGACCAATATAATTGTTGGTATGGAAAGACCGGGATCGAATTTATATTCGAAAACCATTCTGACCAACAAATATGTGAAGAGATCAGAAGTTGATCGAGACGGAGCATTGAAGACCGTGGATTTTCATAAATGGAAGAACCACTAATATTCTCTGCCTTGCAAGCAGAGATAAGCTGTGATTCTGTCGTGGTTGGATTCTACGGGTTGCAAGGACTTCTCGCTAATGATCCATGGGGTGATTCCTATATTAGATGCGGAAGGAGAGTACCTTCGGTTCATCCAGTTCCTGGATGACTTGTATGGACGAATGTCTGACAGAGTATTTCCAAAGGGTCATGTACGTTGATTTCTTCAAACGTACGATAGTTGTTGGCAGAGAATTGCCGTTCTCTTAGCTTCCAGCTAGAGTATTTTTGTGGATGTCAATTAATGATATCTGACGGAACTGACGATGCGGCATTCAAAGTGAAATGGTGATCAGATGTTTCAAAAATAGACTCTGACCTCAAGCCTCATCAACCGGGAAATGACAAAAATCGGGCAGGCAGCATGGCTATGTGGGTCGCTCCCATTAGGGTGTATAACCACCTATCTAGGGAAATTCCTATTTTCTTCTTTATCTATGTTTAGATGTTGTCCCTTATCGGGAGGCGGTTGCTGATCCCAACCGTCGGTGGTATACATTCGATACACTCAAGCGAAATGAGTGGTTGGTCATGTGAGGGCCGGGTTGCAAGACGTTCTTGTTGAACCCAGTGTATTCGTCTCTAGAGATACACTATCGGCAGGTGGTCCCATACCTTGTCAGAGTTGGAATCCAATCTCCAATAAGCGCTTGCGGTTTTTGATTGTATACTATATGTGGAGCGTGAGATGCAAGCGTTCCACTAGATTGTTATTTACTTATATTTAGACATTATTATAATATCAGAGAAGATATTGGTTTCAAAAGTTGTTTTGGGTTATCGTAAGGTAAAAACCGTCCGTGTTTATGTTTGGATTCGGTCTTACGATTATCCTTTTCTTTGGAAAAGATTTTGAACTTTTAAAATCATAATTGGATGATTTATTCGTAATACTGTGCGAGTTTATCTCACTCTGGTTCACCAGACTGACCCGGTATTTGTAATGCTCGGGTTAGACCGGGTTGTACAGGTCCAGGTTATCGGATGCTGTGAAGTCCAGAGACGTGCTGGAGACGTTCAGACGTATTATTATATATGATATGATGTGTATTCCGCTGTGTGATTGTATTATGAGGACAGGTGACCATCACTGTCCAGATGTGAATGACTCTGATATTGTAAGTATTTTCAAAGTTCTCAGTAAAGATTTATTTCAGTATTATATTTTATTCCGTTGCGATGTGAGACTCTGTGTTGTGGTGTTTCTTCTTCTTCTTCTATTCTAATCTTTCTTTCTTTCTTATCTCACCCTCTAATCTCTTTCTAATAGCTATCCAGAGTTTTCGGTGCTTGGAGGGTCGGCATGAGCAGGATGAGGTATTTATGTTGATTTTCGGGGCCGAAAATCCCTGGGTCGTTACAAATATTCACGAAAGTCAAGATCCAAGACGAACAAGAATAGATATGAATCAATTACCATACATAGATCCAGTTCCAATTCACAACATGGATATTAAGTTTACAACTTTTATCTAAAAGTAACTTGAACTTACAGTGCGTGGATCGAGAATTAGAAAGCAGAATTTGATTGTTGAATCTCTATTTGATCGATCGTGTTCTAATTGAAATCCCCCAATTTGCAAATCCCTAAGCGTAATCTTGATGGAGAAGGAGCAGTCCTTTTTCTTCCTTTTTATCTTATTATTTTGATTATCTTAGAAGCAGCATAAGGACAAAAAGAAATGGTGTGGAGAGAATGAGGCTAGGGGGCTGTTTATATAGGGTCGGGCAGATGAATCTGGTCAGAGAACGAGTCTAAATATGTCAGGATGCATCTGGTTCAAGAAGTGGGTTCGGGAGGCAGGTCGACCCCCAGGTCGACACTATGGTCGACCTGGTCCCTGGGAGGTCGACACTATGGTCGACCCCCAGGTCGACCTGGTCCCTAGGCGGGTATTTATCCGCCCAGCTTGTTCTGGGGTTTGAATTCGAATTTCGAGCTGTTTTTGATTGTGAAAATTCCTGAAACTTCGGAGGGTCATATCTCCCTCATACAGACTCTGATTTTCGAAAACTCGGACTCTATTTCATGTAAAATTTCAAGAAGAACGCAATAGCGCAGCCCGTTTCCCTTGATTCTTATTTTAAAATTTAATTCTGCCTTGATTTCTAGTTTCAACTTGTTATTAAAATACGGTTGTTACATTCTCCCCTCCTTAAAGGATTTCCTCCCCGAAATCTTCAAGTTAAGAAGAATGTGTCCTACCACCCAATCATCCATCTACTCAGTCATCAATCACAGGAATCCATTGTCCTTAAGAGATTTCTAATGTTGTATGAACATATGCAGGAAGTGTGTGTATATGTTTCTTATCTAATGCAAATGATCAGGCCTGATTGATCTTCTTAATGCAAAATATGTTTAGTGCAATGAGTCCAACATGTATGCAAATAGCCCTAGTCACATAAACACTATATGTGTGCACAAACCTCCATCCATATGCATTATCCATATGATAACACAACCAATTTCATCCATAAACAAGTATAAACACTCATGCATATGCAATATGGAAATGTGTCTGAGCCGATCTAGTTCCTAATGTGTGTTATGCAACTACTTGCAACCACTTGCAACCATCAATCATAACATGTCTCAAACACATGTTTCACCCAATTGTTCCTACCTAACGATATACCCGAATGATAGAAGCAAGTAAAAACTTTGTGCCCATTAGGCAATGTTAAAGCTGGAAATCTACGTCACATATATACTGAATAGGAGAAGAACTCCCTAAGCACCAGCCCATATCCTATAAAACCCAAAAGTTTAGTCAACCCAACAGACACCCTCAAGCCCGAACATGTATTACTAACAGATAAGTCATACTCCCTATGGGGTTTGCAACAGAAATAGGATTTAGGATAGGACCGAGAGGTTATACTTAAAAGATAGCATACAAGTAAGCTCTACAGGAAAAGAGGGATCAAGGATATACTCTTAAAAAGAGATATGATGCGCGTGTCTAGTCTTCAATCGTCTAAGTCGCATTTCCTTGAGCTTAACTCCATTGTGCTTTGTCCGTCTTTAACTTCAAAATTTCTTAATTCTTGTTTCCAAAATATGAGTTGGAACTCATTTCACTGTTGTCTCTCGTCCCATTTTCCCTTATCCTCCTTGTAGTATACTCGGCTCTAACATAACTGCGTACTCATGGTTTCATGCAAGCTCTCCAAAATTCACTAGTGAATCTTGGATCTCATTCACTTACTAGAAGGTATTCCACGCAGAAGAACTATCTCTTGAAAACAAACAAATGTCAACCATGTTGCCAAATGTACTTACTAAGGTGATTATCTATAACTCATGCATAAGCGAAATGAACCATCTTCCTTAGTGGCGAACATTACTCGAGCGGATATATAAATGTATCAAGAGATTCTAGGTAACTAATTATGGCAGAACCCTAAGGGTTACACTAGACTTCGAGGGCATTACTAAGGCAAGTCAAGAATCTAACTACCCTCTTTTCATACTTGAGAATGGTACCATTTCTGGACAACCACTCCATCCCTAGAATCAACCCATAACCCAAAACATAAGCTTTACTTCTAAACTCAATACTTAGCATAGACATTCTCAAATCCAAACAAGTCATGAATAAATGAGCCGATTCCCCAACAGGATTTGAGACAAAAATGGGATCCTCTACTACGCTAGTACTAAGGTGCAGAGACTCAACTATCGAGGCAGAATTAAAAGGATGCGATGTACAAAAACAAAGTTCTAATGGGATGATAGAAAAGAGAAGCTAAACTTTTAACAGAAATGTTACCACCTCTTTTAGGTATGCTAGTAGTGAGAGCATGCAATTTGCCCTCTCGACGATCTTGTTCTTTGCCCTTGTCCTTGTCCTATGATACTTAACTACATGTCCCTTTTTACCATACCAACGATGTCCTTTCTTATCATGGATTTTATTATTCTTTTACTTTGACCTCTCCCCTTTCACCTTTTCCTCCCGTCATGGATTACGCCTTATCAACAAGTTTCTCATCCTTAGGCTTGTGTTCTTTATCCTCATTCTCACTATCCTTGTATAACTTGTTGACAAGTTTCTCGAAAGCTACTTCCATCGCACGGCAACCCTACAAAGCTTGAGATAAGATTAGTCGCAAGTAAAACTACTGCGGCTACAGATGGAGGTTGGACACTACTTTGCCCTCCGACATGTGTCACATGCCTACAAACTATGGTGAAAAAGAAAGAGAGAAGAGACTCAAGGAGAGAATCAAAAGATAGTGCATATGGCTTTGGGGAATAGCCTTTAAATAAAACAAGATTTTTCTTGAAAAATGCTTCTTTGTAAATGGTTTTGAAAATAATTTCAGAAGGTTTTTAAGAAATTTTTTCCCAGTCTGGTAACCTTCTGCTCTGATACCAAATGTAACACCCCACCTCCGCTAGGGTCACTCACAAAGGGAATGCACTAGCTTTGGTGGAGTATTATCTAGGTAAACATACACAGAAATATTACAAGACAGAACATATAAAACAACGGAGGAAGAACCAAATTTCATTGCTTTAAAATCTAGAAAGGTCTAAAGCCTTTTACATCAAAATGCTACTAAATCCATTACATCGAAATCTGTCTTGCAATAGTAAAGAAGCATACAAACATAATTATAAATCATTCCCCAATAAAGCAGCAAAGCATGCCATAGCCAAGAGCAATCCAAGCCTTCATGTAATAGCCTTGGAGCTTGATAAGATCCGAACTAAGCTGTGTTCCCACCCTGTGGACCTGGGGGGGAAACGGAAGAAAAAAGGCAAAACAAACTGGGTCAGTCATAAAGACTGAGTAAGTCCTAGTGACTTTCAGCATAGAAACAGGTAAAGATAACATGGCATGAATAAACTGAAAGTAAACATAAGCATGGTGATAAGATAAGCTACAGGCATGATAACTAAGAATAACATCATAGGATTTCTGTCATGTATAACATTGCAAGGTTTCCGTTCAGGATGAACTAAGTATAGTTTCGCACGATTTCTATCAAGCATCGCAAGATTTCTCTGCTTCACCATTAAAACGATATCTATTTGCTCTAATTTCCTAAATTCTCTGCACCAACTGTACTAGTATCCCAACCCGTATCATCCTTTCCATGTATATGTACAGTCCCTTGCCGTATATCGTACGGGTTTCATCACGTATTTCTATACTACTTCAACGTAGTGCCACCATTCTTGAAATCGTTGGGACCGCCACCCTTGTTTTGGCTAGGTTTCCATATCATGAGCTATCGCGTGTTCAACTATGATTTATGCCACCCAGGGCCACTAGGGATTATGCTACCTATTGAACGTTTCCTGGATTCGATTAGGGTTTATGCCACCTAGGACCACTAGGGATTACGCTACCTAACAAATTCCACGTAACGATATATTAATCGATCGGCTCCCTACAAGTCCTAGCTCGTTCATGTGTCTGTGTCATACGGCCCAATCACGAAATGTAGTCACCTGTACTAGGTCCACCATCGGGTGTATCAAGCCATATGGTGCCAACCATCGACACGAATCAAGCATGCATAGATAAACCTATTGATGCCCAATGCCTGCTTTTTCTGCTCCGGAGTGTGTGCACGCCCGCACTCCGTTAGAACCTACACTGGCGCACCCACACAGCCTTCGTTCTGGTCGCTTACAATCAGCCCAGTAATCGTGCCCCACCCTGCCTAGTTCCAGGGTACCATGATACATCTAGTGGGTTACTGCTGAAAAGGACCGCGTAACTAGGTTTTCCGTTTAGTGGGTTAAGTGTTTTTTTTGAAGCAAAAGGTAGTGAATCTAATGATTCGTGCCTAGAGTTACCATATATATAGAGTTCGGTACAGTATAAGAAACATAGTATATGTACATCATTTACAAGCCAGCAACAAAAAGGCAATCACCATAACCTGACGCAGCAGGTACATAATAAACATAAACATAAGAAACATCGTACATAAATAGCAACATGGAGCTAACCACGCCTACATTTGCGATCGTGAACTCTTGCGGCGATGGTGTCAACGAACTTCTCCTTTTCCATCCCTGCCCATAATAAAACATATTTAAGAATGATGAAGATAGTTTTATCAGGCGATTTCGTCTTGAATTTGAACTTCCTAGAGTTTCTCTCATGCCATAATATCCAAGTATAAGCGAAGTTAAGTAGAATAAAAGACTCTTTTTATGTGTGTTGTCTAAATTTGGTAAAAAGGTTAACCAAAAATGTTGCTGGTCTCTGATTGAGTCCCTCCAGTCTAAGTTTAAATCAAGGTACACGATACACTTCGTCCATACATAAAACGCAAAATCACATCTCCAGAAAACATGTTTGTAGTCTTCATCAGCTTCATCACAAAAAGCGCAACCGGTATTGACAAAAAAACCCTTACGCCTTAGTCTGCAACCGGTATTCAGTCGATCATGAAGCACAATCCACATATGAATCTTAACTTTCAGCGGCACCTTCTTTGTCTTCCACATTCGATCAAACTCCGGTCTTCTACAACCCGAAAAGGTAATCAGTTTATAAACACTCCTAACGCGAAACACCTCCTTACTATCATCACCCATCCACACAAACTCATCTTTTCCTTCAGTTAAATGGACATTCGCCAACCAAAAATATAGCTGGCAAAGTTGTTGAAGAGCATCACCAAAGACAAGTCGGCAGAAAGATAGTCTCCACTTAAAATCAGTTGCCTCAGAGTTATACATATCTCCAACAGACCAGTGTGTGTTACATGCAATTTCAAATAGCTCCTTCAATTCCTCTTTCAATGGTATAGGCAATAACCAAGCATCATGAAAGAATGATATGTTAAACCCATTGTGAACCACCACTTTAGTGCCAATCTTGATCCACTGCGAGAAACTCATAACCCCTTTCCAGAAAACAGAGCAGCGTGACCAGTCCCTATTCCAGTCAAAAACACCCCCATAGTAAACATTTGTAATCCATTCTTTCCAAAGGGCTTTCTTTTCGCCAAGCATCAACCATAACCATTTGCAAAGAAGTGCAGCATTCATGTCTTTCAAATTAAGCACACCTAATCCACCTTGATCTTTAGCTTTACAAACATTCCCCCAAGAAACGAGACAACTTAATTTCTTAGTCTCCTTCTCACCCGTCCAGAAGAAATTCCTTCGCATTGTATCAATCATGTCTATGACCCATCCCGGACACCTGAAAAAGGAGAGCCAGTAAAGAGGCAAGGAGGAGAGAACTGAGTTTACCAGCACCAGTCTGCCTGCTCTAGAGAGGGATCGGCCTTTCCATCTAGCCAGCCTCACATCAACTTTCTCAATGAGATGGATCCAGTCCTTTTTGAAAAGCTTATTTGGTCTAATGCACATAACCAGATAGTTTAAAGGGAAGTTATCCTCCTTGCAGTTGAGCATCAATGCACAGCTCTTTGACAGCTCAGCATTGCAACCCAGAGTGTAGACGCTGCTCTTATGAAAGTTAATTTTCAAACCTGATAAACTCTCAAAAGCATACAACAAAAATTTGAGTGTAGCAATGTATTTACAATCAGGTTTACTAAAGATGATAGTGTCATCTGCATAGTGTAAAGAATTGATACCGCCCACCACATGCTCATCCCCAAAGCTCTGTAACATCCTACTAGCAGAACTAACCTTCAGAATACGAGAGAAAACATCAGCCACCGGGTCAAAGAGGAGGGGGCATAAAGGGTCCCCTTGCCTTAAACCCCTTTTCGAATAGATAGTGCTACCAGCAATACCATTCACACAAATGTTGGATCTGCTCGAAGTCAAGATCATAAGAATCCAGTTAATCCACCTCATAGGAAAGCCCCTTGCAGTAAGAATGTCAATTAAGAATCTCCAATCCACTGTGTCAAAATCCTTAGCAAAGTCCAATTTGATGATAGCACATGGAACATTATATTTGTCGCAATATGAGATTACCTCCTGAACCAGAACAGCACCATCCAAAATAAATCTGCCTTTAATAAAAGCCGTTTGAGAGTGGTCAATTAAATCGTCCAACTTCTTTTTCAACCTATTTGCCAACACCTTCGTGATTAGTTTAAAAGTGGTATTTAAGAGACTAATAGGTCGGAAATCTGCCGCCGTAACATTTCCTTCTTTCTTAGGTATCAAAACAACATTTGCGTAACTCAACATCTCATGTCTAATAGAGCCATCATACAGTTCTTCAAACAGTCTTAAAATATCCTTTCTCACCATTTTCCAATATCTTTTGATGAAGAAGTTAGGAAACCCATCAGGTCCTAGCGCCTTGTCACCAGGCATCTCTTCAAGAGCAGACAAAATCTCTTCCTCTGTAAAAGCGTTTTCAAGATCATCAAGTTTAATATCAGAAGGATAGAGTTTGCTCCAATCCACCGTGCATCTGTTTTCAATCCTCTCCGCAAAAATGCTTTTATAAAACTCAGTGAAATTTTCTCTAAGTGTCTTCTGGTCCCCAATTTCTTCACCATCTTTCCAAATACTACTGATCATGTTTGTTCTGCGTCTTCCATTTGCAATTCTATGAAAGTAACTTGTATTGCTATCTCCTTCTTTGAGCCATTGAGTTCTAGATCTTTGACGCCAATAAATCTCCTCTTGATCGATCACCTTCAACAGTTACTTTTCTTTCTTCAAAAGCACGGACTTCTCTTCTTCATTCAAAAATCCTCTCTCTTCCAGAATGTTGAATTCCAGGATTTCTTTTTCAAGCGCTGCTTTTTTGATCTTGACATTGCCAAACACTTCTTTGCTCCATTTAATCAAAAATTTACGTAACATCTTCAATTTCCTACATAAGTTGCTGGCAGCATCTCCACGATCTCCAAAACCATCCCATTTACCCGCAAGCATTTCATCAAAATTGTTTTCCAAACACCACATCTTTTCAAATCTGAAAAAAACTTTTGTATTGACCAAGTCTCCAGTATCCAGCAAAATAGGGCAGTGATCCGAAATAATCGAGGATAAACCCTTCTGAGAAGTAAGAGGATGTAAATCTTCAAAGGATGTATTGATGAAGAAATGATCTAACTTAACCATGGTAGGTGGATTCCTCCGATCACTCCCGGTGTACCTTCTATTATTCAAGGGAAGGTCGATCAGGGCACAGTCATTGACAAACATCCTAAAGTCTTCCATATCTCCCAAATGGTTTCCCTTACTGTTGCTTCTCTCATAATCAAATCTAGAAATGTTGAAATCACCACCAATTACCCAAGGTCCATAAGACAAATTGTAAAACTCCATCCCTTCACTCCATAAGGTCTTCCTCTCAATTCTAGTATTAGGTCCATATTCATTAGAAAAGAAGTATAACACTTTGCTTTTTCTACATTCCAACGCAACATGAAGACAGTGGGTCTGCTTAATCTCTTGTTTAAAAGACCAAAGATTACTATTCCATCGAGTAAATAAACCCCCAGCACTCCCCACAGCAGGAATGAAACACCAGGAGTCAAGAACACCCCAACCCAGACTTCTAAAAATATTATCACCAGGAGTTTCAAGTTTTGTCTCTTGCAACAACACAATGTCTGGCTTATTAGATTTTAAGTAATTTTCAAGATCATCAAGTAATTCATGTTTACTATTCCATCCAGTAAACATGGAATGTTTAGTGGGTTAAGTGTTGTCATTTAAATTCGAGACTTAACCCCATCAGTCTAGCATGTCAAGTTGGTTAAGTGTTGTCATTCAAGTTCATGACTTAACCAGCCTACGTGTCATGTCAAATTGGCTAAGTGTTGTCATTCAAGTTCATGACTCAGCCCTACGAATCATCTGTCAAGTTGGTTAATTATATTCAAGCGGTTCATGACTTAACCCTATCAAGTCATCATGTCAAATTGGTTAAGTATATTCGAGCGGTTCATGACTTAACCCTATCAAGTCATCGGGTCAAATTGGTTAAGTACATTCCAGCGGTTCATGACTTAACCCTATCAAGTCATCGTGTCCAATTGGTTAAGTATATTCAAGCAGTTCATGACTTCACCCTATCAAATCATCGTGTCAAATTGGTTAAGTGCATTCAAGCGGTTCATGACTTAACCCTATCAAGTCATCGTTTCCATTTGGTTAAGTATATTCAAGCGGTTCATGACTTAACCCTATCAAGTCATCGTGTCCAATTGGTTAAGTATATTCAAGCGGTTCATGACTTAACCCTATCAAATCATGTCTCAAGTTGGTTAAGTGTTGTCTTTCATGTTCATGACTTAACCCTATCATGTGGCATTAATTCATTAATGCACCTTAACCTCTCACATTAGACCTGTTTTGTGGTCACTGGATATGCCGGGCGGTTCCAGGAAGATTTACAGCACAACTCAGTCTAACCTCGGGTTTCAGGTGCGATATGACCAACTACTCACATTGGATCCTATTGTTTGTAGCCACTGGATTTGCCGGGCGGTTCCGGGCAGATTTACACTACAAACTCAACCCAACCTCGAGTTGGCCATTTTCATGTTTATTCTAATGTCATGTCCATGTTCAAATTTCATGTCAAGTTCGTGTCAAGTTTTCAAGGCAAGTTTCATATCAAGTCGATGTCAGGTTCGTGTCCATATCCAGGTTCAAGTTATAACAACGTTCATGTTTCAAGTATTGTCTTTTATCAAGTTCATAACTCATGTTCATAACCAATTCATGTTTTTGCCTATTCTACCCAAATCGTATTCCCATCGCATGTGAACGTGAATCGATCTATACTACAAATAAATCCAAATCTCGAAATAGAGGGAATAGCATCAAAACTATGATAGGCAAAAGAGACGAGCATAAAGCGATAAAAAGGGTTACAAGACTAGCATGACATAACTTGAGATAATTGGTTACAACATCACTGGCATAATGGATTTCAAATCTAGCAAGATAAGACGATAGTCAGGGTAAACACTGACATAAAAAAATAGGTATGCGAAAGTAAGCCAAATACAAGGATAATGGATCCAATGGTTTCGATGTATATAATAGCGAATAAACTAAGCAAGTCACACCCTCGGTATGAGATCCAACAAACTGCAAATTCGGTATACAACATGGATTTCAATAAACTATAATAGTCCCAAGTAATTAACCCTAATAGTCATAGTCATGATCATAGGTAAAAATCTCATATTTAAGAACCTTAAGCGATTAATTACAATGGTCATAGTTAATTATCCAAAATAGTTCTAGGCAATAGTCATAGGCAACTAACAGTAATGGTTTCAAAGTCAAGGTCATAGATAATGGCCTTATGTTCATAATCATAGGTAATAATTCTCATAGTCAAGAGTCATAGTTGATTAGCCACAATTGTCCTTGTCATAGTCATAGGCAACAGTCTTATGTTCACCTTCATAGTCCTTGTCCATTAACAATAGTTTCAACGTCATAGGCATGTTAAGGTTATAGACACGAGAGAGTTTGATTTACAACATGAATAGGTTCAAAGCAATATTCACGAAAGTCAACATCCAAGACGAACAAGAATAGATACGAATCAATTACCATACATAGATCCAGTTCCAATTTACAACATGGATATTAAGTTTACAGCTTTTATCTAAAAGTAACTTGAACTTACAGTGCGTGGATCGAGAATTAGAAAGCAGAATTTGATTGTTGAATCTCTATTTGATCGATCGTGTTCTAATTGAAATCCCAAATTTGCAAATCCCTAAGCGTAGTCTTGATAGAGAAGGAGCAGTCCTTTTTCTTCCTTTTTATCTTATTATTTTGATTATCTTAGAAGCAGCATAAGGACAGAAAGAAATGGTGTGGAGAGAATGAGGCTAGGGGGCTGTTTATATAGGGTTAGGCAGATGAATCTGGTCAGAGAACGAGTCTAAATACGTCAGGATGCATCTGGTTCAAGAAGTGGGTTCGGGAGGCAGGTCGACCCCCAGGTCGACACTATAGTTGACCTGGTCCCTGGGAGGTCGACACTATGGTCGACCTGGTCCCTGGGCGGGAATTTTCCCTCCCAGCCCGTTCTGGGGTTTGAATTCGAATTTCGAATTTGAATTTCGAGCTGTTTTTGATTCTGAAAATGCCTGAAACTTCGGAGGGTCATATCTCCCTCATACGGACTTCGATTTTTGAAACTCGGACTCTGTTTCATGTAAAATTTCTAGACGAACGCAATGGCGCAGACCGTTTCCCTTGATTCTTATTTTAAAATTTAATTCTGCCTTAATTTCTAGTTTCAACATGTTATAAAAATACGGGTTGTTACACATCTACTGCTTGAATGCCGAGAGGTCACATTGATAAACAACAGAAATATCACCGGGAGCTACCTTCCGAATGACCAAACTTTCCCAAAAGCTCCACAGAAAGGCCAACCGGAACCCTAGCGGAGACACAAGCTATCCATACTAATCTACTTAGTATATAGACCAACATAGGTTTCGAACCGGTAGTTATCTACATACATCATGAGGGCGAGCTCCTCTAAATATTCATGAGAAAGCCGGAAGCCTACATCCAGAAACGTGCGTCCGAGAGCCTACACCCAAGAGCCTCTACCAGGAGTTCAGATTCCATCGGAAAGTCACCACATCGATAAGCTCATATCAATCTCAAACAAGCCCCAATTGACCGGGACCCTCACTTTGAAGACTACAATTAGCACCACAAAAGCGACCGGAAGCCAAAAGTCCAAGACCAAGGAAAAAAGCGGCCGGAAGAGGCTCTTACCAGCCAAATTTCCCAACAGAAGAAGGGGCCCCGAATTATTTATAAATAAAGCCCTAGGGGTCACATTTAAAAGGGATGAATTTTTCATTTTCTTAGTCTTGTTCTTTTTTCTTCAAGGAACAAACCCTAATTTCCAAAATTAGATTGGGAATTTCTTCAGCTCTTGTAATATATCTACAATTTATGAATGAAGAATTTTGAGACTTAAACATCTTGCTATTTGATAATCTTGTTGTGCCATTATGATGAAACAAGGAGTTAACACTAACCTTTCGTATGAGGAAGTTGATCATGGCGCCTTCGTGGAAGAAGAAGGATTCATAGAAATTCGAAGTCCTCCTCCTTATATCTTGAGGGTTTGCAACGTTGATCAATGCTCTTATAATGAGCCTAATACTTCTTAACTTCGAAAATGAGGTTGTCTGCAGGCTTATAACTTGATCTCTGATGCAACCAAGGCCCTTCGGGCCGGTTCGATGCGGAAGGAACATCCAAGTTAATAAGCATTGCGATACCCTTTTTTCGAATATGAAGAAGCATTATCCTATTTTCTTCTATCACAATACATATCATCACAGTCGTGATCTAGGGAGTAATTGATTTCATAAGGCCCTGGTTGTGTTAAGCTAAGAAAACCTTCTTCGGGTCATTTCAGAACTCCATTTTACTGAAAGTGTTATATTCACCCCTTGAGGGATAATTATTCTTTAGAATTGGGATTCCGACGCTTAAGGAAAGGTAGATTTAGCTAAGTAACACTGGTCTTCGAACATCCTTCAATAACCCTGGATCATGACTACATCAAATTTCTTGAACACACGTCCTATATAACTTAGTCCGGGTGTTGACGGAAAATAACGTTAACCCTAATCATAATTTAAATTGTAACCATTTAGTCATTTATTTAGCCTAAATAAACATGGTTACAATATTTGTTACCTTATTCATGACCTTTTAAATGTAGAAAATCAATTCCATATTTATTGTTATAATGGTCATAATATTTATTACCATATAATATGGGTTATATTTCCATATACATCCCCATAAAAGGAAAACCATTCAAGTTTAAACACATAATAACAAACATTTATTAATATAATATAATATCATTATTAATGTAGATTAGACAGATAAGATTATAATATATATTTATATTTTAAGCTTGAAGTTAATGTAGTTACTATTTAAGTTTTATTTTATTAATATTTACTATTTATGTTCTAGTCTAAACTAAGACCAAAACAACCCCTTTTGTGTTTAATCTTGTTTACGACTCAAAATCTTATAAAAAGGTTAATAATTATAATTATTGTAAGTTTGTCCCCAAAATATTTAAAAGAGGAATATTAGCATATTTCAAATCATAAGAAATAGGAAATATTTATTATTGGAATGGCTATTGTAAACTATGTACAAATGTATGTGAATTTACACAACCCTTCTTGTTTGGTTTGTTTATATTTCTTGCTGATTTCAAATAATGCCTTTTTATTTAAAATGAACAAAAAAGAAAATTGCAATAACCAAGTAAAACCCCATAAAATATCAAATAAAAACAAAATTATTATTCTAATCAAAACTACACAAATCACATATCAACACCCAAATCCTATGAATTTAGAATAATAATACTACACCTTTAGCAATAATTTGGACCGATTTCCCAATTTAAGGTGTTTACAATAACTACAAACAATCCAGGAATAATTGTAAGCAATATAATCTTATTAACCAAAAAGGCCTACAGATCCATATTTTAATTTTATAAATATTTTTCAGATTTGACAGAAACACATGAATCTGATAAATTCTAGGCATACAATTCAGATTCAACGCAAAAAAATTATATAAGTTATTATACATGATGAATATATTTCTTACTCACCTAAAAGCTATCCAAATCTGAATTTGAACACAGCTTTTTGACTTATTATTTTTAAATCTTATGAATCTACAATTTATTTCCAAAGGGGATTTACGATGCTGGGTTAGATTTGTAGATCTTAATAGAATAGGAAAAGAAAACGGAACTTTAAATAAAAGAATTACCTAATTGAACAACCAATCCTTTCTCATAAATCAAAATTCAATCTCTCCCATTCTTGTTAATTAGATATGTATAGGTTTATAATTTGAATTTTAGAAGAGGTTGGAGGATTGGGAATGACAAAGCTTCGGTGCTGCCTCTAGAAAATATAAGAAAATAATAAGGTCTAATCCTTTATTCATTGGCGTAGAAATGACCCTGAACCATTAGAATGAATTTCAGAAAAATTTATATATCGATATATAACTTATAAAACAAAAAACCCTGGTCGCCACGGTAAGGATCAATCAGGAATCGATCCAGTTGTTGATCGCCTAGGTCTAAGTAGCAGTGGTGGAATGGAATAGGTATTTATAACCCTTTATATATTTATTTTGTTTTACTTTTTTTTGTCCATTTTTGTATTTTTTCCGTAACTTTTTTTATACGGACTCCATTCGCGATGTTCCAAACATGGAAGTTAATTGGAATTTTATCATGAACGCAACAATGCAAGTTTCATGGTCAAATTCTAATGCTTACGAAAATTACATTATTAGAATCTAATTAAAAACCAGTTTATTTATTGCCAAAATTCTGGATTGTTACATTATATGGGTGAGAAGTCCATAAGGGAGGAAATTACAGGCTTAGTGATCGTGTTGGTGGTCTAGGTTCGTTAGTTATTGCATTGGTTTGAGAGTTACTGCATGATCAAGTGGTAAACTCTTCGAGTGAAGGATCAAGCATAAAGTGATTTGAAGGGAGACCTTGGAAGGCTCGTGGCGTAATGTAGCAGCATGATAAGGAGGAAGGTCATGGTGTAACAAATGCATAGATAGATTTATCTAATGGTGTAATGAGACTAGGGACACAATTCCTGGAGTAATGAGGTTGTGAAGATTTGTAACGACCTGGGGAATTCGATGCCCGAATTTCGGCGATAACACATAAACCTGTATTACTTGTCAAAATCCAAGTATTGAAAACACCAGATAGTTAATAGAAAGAAATTTTAGGGTGAGATAAGAAAGAAAGAAATATTAGAATAGAACAAAAAGAAGATGAACAAAAACACAACTAAATTAGAGTCTCACATCGCAACGGAACAAAATACAATATAGAATTAAATCTTTATTGAGAACTTGAAATAAATACTAACAATCATCAGAGTACAACCTACAATCAATACGTTCGAACAATTATAACAACCGATCCTCATACCAACACACAATGGAATAAATACTAATACATATCATACGTACGAACTCCTCTAACTTATCTCTAGACTTCACAGCATTTAATAACCTAAACCTGTAAAACTCGCTCTGACCCGAGCATTTCAAACTCCAAGACCCGTCTGGTGAACCAAAGTGAGAAAATTCACTAAGTTTATAGGTATCACCCAACTTGATTTTAAAGTCAAAACATTTCTCTTTGAAAGAAAAGGATAATCGTAAGACCAACCCACATATAAATACGGACAGTTTTTACCTTACGATAACCCAAAACAATTTGAAATCATATCTACTATGATATTGTAATAATGTCTAAATCAAATAAATAATCATCTAGCAGAACGCTTGCATCTCACACTCTACATACATAGTACATAATCAAAACCACAGGCGCTTATTGGAGATTGGATTCCACTATGACAAGGTGTAGGACCTGTGACACCCCATGCCCGTTAATGTTACTCACAAAGGGAATGCATTAAGTTTCGTGAAGCATTATAGGTAAACAAACACAGAATATTACAAGATAGATATAAATAAGATAGCAGTGGAAATTCAATTTTTTATTTCAACCATAAATCATGCATCGCGGCCCAAAATACCATAAGTCAATTAAATCATTACAACAATATAACTTCCATCTTTTACCATCAGAGTACATAAATACTTAAAAGAAAACATAATTCCCCAAAAAGAGAAAAAGCCATAGTAGAGATAAACACTTGAGCCATACTTCGAAAACAACCATACTTCGAAAAAAGCCATTGTAGAGATAAACCCTTTTTCCCCCGTTTCCTAACTAACGCATTCGCATATATTTGATGGCATCTAGGCTAGAAAGTAGCCTAGTCATACAAAATAAAAAGGGAAAAATGATGGGCATATGACAAATGTGATTGTTTTGGCATAAACATAAACTAGCATGGTGATAAGGTGGATATATAAGCATAAATCTGATGAACGTGTGGTAGTTAATTAATTCTAACATAACTATGATGTCATAATAAGCATAATAAGATCTAAATTGGAAATTTAGATGTCCAACTGGTTTAGATCTAATATGATAAGCACAAGGTGATGAACTAGATCTGATTAGTAATTTAGATTTCCACATAATTCAGATGCAATAGTTGAAACTAGATCTAACTCAAATAAGGTCAAGATCCACATCATAGAAGGTTACAATAGATCCAACAAGATAGGGATTTAGATCAATAGTTAAAAATAGATATAACACAAATAAGGTCAAGATCCACATCATAAAATACCACAAAAGTTACAATAGTTCCAATAAGATAGAGATTTAGATCCAAGTCCTAACCAATTCAAAATGTCATATAATCATAATTCACAATGGATCTGATATAATCTAGGCATATGAACAAATCCAAGTCATAATCGTGTCATATTTACTTTTAAATATTCAAATCTAAAAGCAACTAAGAATTTACAGTGCTAGGGTTAGAGAATAGAAGAAGGGATCTTGAATCTCTAAGTTTGACTTGCAAAGATGATAGTTGTAGGAGATTAACGGATCCAATTCAGTTCAAACACCGACGAGTTTGGCCCCCATGAATTCTTAATGAAGAAAACAGGAGAAATGGACACATATTTATAACTTCCAGCCACCCTGAAACCGATTTCCACATCACCCCTAGGGGTGTCGACACCCCTGTAGGAGGGTCGACCCTGGTGTTGACACCCTTTAAGGGGGTCGATCCCGGTGTCGACAGCCCTCTAGGGGTTCGATCCCTTAGAGAAGGAAAACTGCCGCCACTTCTTATTTTTAAAATTCGAACAATTTTGGATAAAATTCTGACTCATCTCTGACTCATGTGTATATATATAATCTTTCTTCACGTATACAAAATTAAAACCCTTATAACTTCTTCATACGGTGTCTGTTTTACGCAAACCAAATGTCTATCTTGACCAAAATTTCGAGACGGACGCAATGGCAAAGTCCATTTTCCTTAATTCAGAATATTAAATTAGTTATTATTTAATTTATCCTCTTTTAATGTTGTTAAAATACGGGATGTTACATTCTCCCCTAGTTATAGGATTTCGTCCCCGAAATCTCTAAGTTAAGAAGAATGCATATCCTACCATCCATCGTCCATCTACTCATCCATCAATCATTGGCATCCATTGTCCTTAAAGGTTTCTGATGCTTATATGAATATATGCAAAGGTGTGTGTATATGTCCCAACACTAATGCGGAAATCAGGCGGTCTACTGATTCAGTTGACCTCCTTGATGCAATGTATGTTAGTTTCATGGATCCAATATGTATGCAAATAATCCTATTATAACATGTGAGTTCTATATGTGTGCACATTCATTCGTCCAAATGCAACATCCATATGGTAATACATCCATTTACATCCATAAAAAAAATGCAAACACATCCATATGCAGTATGAGAGTGTGATTGAGTCGATCTAGTGCCTAATGTGTGTGTATATGCATCCACAGGCAACCACTTGCAAACACTTGCATCCATCAAACATAACATGTCTCAAACACATGTTTACATCTATAGGATTCCTATCTAAAGGTCGAAAATACGGATATGATATATTCAATTGATAGAAACAAGCACATATAAAACTTAGGAAAAGGAGTTAAGGATATACCCTTGAAAAGAAAAGGGTATGAAGCAAGATTCTTGGCTTCGGTCTCCCAAGTCGCATCCTCTGGGTTATCTCCCTATTGAACCTTTAGCAACTTGATTTCTTTATTATGTAGCTTCTTAACTTCTGATCTAAGAATACCGGAAGGAACTTGTCTGACAGTCGCCTCACGTTCCACTTTTACCTCTTCCAATACACTTGGCTCAACAACTTCTAGGGTGTCATGCAGGCATTTCCGCAAATGAGAAACGTGGAAAACATCATGAACGCCGGATAGATTTTATGGGAGCTTTACTCAATAGGCCATTTGGCCAATCCTTTCAGTTATGGGAAATGGTCCTACAAACCTAGGTGCCAACTTCCCTACTGATCCGAAGCGAACTACATTCCTTAGAAAGGATACTTTAATAAAAACCAAGTATCCCACTTCAAATTCGATGTCTGTCCTTCTCTTGTCTGCATAGGATTTCTCCCTATCTTGAGCTATCTTCATCCGCCATCGAATAAGGTCGATCTTTTCGGACGTTTCTCTAACCATATCTGGTCCAAGTAATAATCTTTCTGTAGATTCCCACCAACAAGTTGGTGACCTATAGGGTCGTCCGTACAATGCTTTGAAGGGTACCACGCCAATAGCTTGATAGTTATTGTTATAGGCAAACTCTACTAAAGGAAGGTGCTCTTCCCAAGTCCCTCCGAAATATGGATACACAGTCTCAAAAGATCCTCTAGAATTCTATTCACCCTCTTCGTCTGTCCATCGGTCTGAGGATGATAAGTGGTGCTCAAGTACAACTGCTTACCTAATGCTTCTTGCAAGCTCCTCCAAAATTAACTAGTGAAGATGGGGTCACAATCACTCACGATGCTGGAAGGCACTCCATGAAGACAAACTATCTCACGAACATAAATTACTGCCAACCATGATGTCGTCCTCTTACTCTTCATTGGAATGAAATGAGCACTCTTAGTCAATCTATCCACTACTACCCAAATACTAGTGTTGCCTTTCTTTGATCTAGGCAACCCATCTATGAAATCCATAGAGACGCTTTCCCATTTCCACTGTGGAATCTCCAAATGGATGAACTAAGCCGCCTGGCTTCTTTTTCTCAGCTTTAACTTGCTGGCAAACTAAACATCGAGAAACAAATTCGGCCGCATCTTTCTTCATCCCAGCCCAAAAGAAAACCCTTTTCATGTCTCTATACATCTTATCACCGCCTGGATGAATGGTCATCTTGGAATGGTGGGCTTCTTTTAGGATTGCTTTTATCAAGCTTCTATTTTGAGGAACACAAAGCCTTCCATCTCGTCGCAGCCGCCCCTTTTCATTTATGGCATATCTACTAAGGTGACTACAAGTCCCCCCTCTTCTGAGCTTTTCTAGGATGTCTAAAATATGTGGGTCACCTTGCTGCGAAGCCCCTATCTGATCATAAAAATTGGTCATATCTCCATGGATGCAAACAAATCAGGCAAAATCTCAATGGAGGGTATAAAATCAAAAGCTGATATGAACTCAAAGCTCTTCCTTTCCACAAATAGAGGACTTAAGGCCATCCTCTGCCTACTCAGTACGTTTGCCACCACGTTACCCTTGCCAGGGGTATAAGCAATCTCAAAATCATAAGAAGCTAGGAACTTCATCCATCGTTGTTGCCTTAAATTGAGATCCTTTTACGAGAATAGATACTTGAGAGATTTATGATTGATGTATAACTCGAACTTCTCTCCAAGTAAATAATGGCGCCACATCTTAAGCGCGAATAGTATGGCAGATTGCTCTAGATCATAGATGGGGTAGTTCTTCTCATGAACTCTCAACTATCTACCGCCATAACACACCACTTTCCCTTCTTGCATCAGAACCACACCAAGCCCTGTCCCATACACATCAGTGTAAACGGTAAACACTTTACTACCATCTGGAAAGGTCAAGACTGGGGCTGTTGTTAGAGCCCTCTTCAATCGTTGGAAAGCAACATAACAATCTATATTCCATGAAAAGGCCAAATTCTTCTTTGTCAGCCTAGTGAGTGGGGATGATATCTTTGCGAAGTCCTAAATGAACTTCTTGTAATAACCTGCTAACCCAAGAAAGCTTCTCACCTCGATTGCATTTTTAGGAACCTGCCAATCTTGCACTGCAACCACCTTTGCGGGATCTACCGCGATCCCTTCTTTAGAGACCACATGCCCTAAGAATCTCACCTCCTTTCTCCAAAAATGGCATTTGGAGAACTTTTCCTTAAGCTGATGCGCACAGAGAGTTTCAAAACTTCTCTCAAATGTTGGGCATGCTCTTCTTCTCTCTTGGAGATGATCAAAATATCGTCAATAAAGTCTACGACAAATTTATTTAGGTACTCCCGAAACACCCTACTCATTAGATAACCAAAATAGGCGGGAGCATTCGTCAGCCCACAAGGCATAACTAACCATTCAAAGAATCCACTCGGAGTCCTAAAAGCGGTCTTATCTATGTTGTCCTCAGCCACCCTCAGTTGATGAAATCCCGTGGCCAAGTCTAACTGAGAAAATATTGAGGCACCAACAAACTGGTCAAATAAATCATCAATCCTAGGGAGCGGGTGCCTATTCTTCTCGGTGAGTTTATTCAACTCTTTATAGTCAACACACAAATGAAGCGAACCATCCGCCCTAGTTGCTAATAGAACTGGAGCACCCCATTTAGATATGATTTGTGTAGTGACCCGAAAATCCGGTCCAATTTGAGCTGACCAAAAACACAAGTCCAACCACAAATTGTACAGGAAATTCAAGAAAACTAATAGAAAGAAGATAGAGGGTGAGGATAGATAAGGTAGAACTTATAGAATAGAAGAAGAAGAAGAACATCATCATCAGAGTAAACACGAATCTCACAGCGGAACGAATAAAATATAACATAACTTTTGAAATTCAAACAGTTATATATACAATAGCACTTATCAGAGTGCAGCACTTACAACAACAGCGGAAATAATAATAGCTATAGAATCCTGAAGCCTCCTGCTCTAAGCTCTCCAAGTGTATCTGTAAAATCCTGAACTACTTGACTGCCCGTACAAAATTAGGCACCCAAGAGTTTAGGGAAAACAACAAAGTAAACTCCGGGTCAGTCATGAGACTGGTATGGGTAAAACAGTTTAAAACAGTTTGAACAAGTAAACGATATCTCATAAGACCACGCCGTATAACGGAACGGGTTTTTCCCTTATGAGAATCCAAAATCTCTTTATATCAAAAACCTTTTGATATTATAATAATGTCTATCAACCACAATATAATAATCATCTAGCAGAAACGCTTTCATCTCACGTTCTACATATATAGTATACAATCAAAACCGCAAGCACGTATTGGATGAATGGATTTCCAACTATGACAAGGTATGGATCCACCTTCTGATCAGTGTACTCTAGGAACGATACACTGGAGTTCAACAAGAACATCTTGCAACTCAGCCACACATGACCGACCACTCATTTCGCTTGAGTGTATCGAATGTACATCACCAACGGTTGGGATCAGCAACCGTTTCCCGTATATATATGGGACAGCATTGATAGATTAAAAGAAGCAAATGAATATTCTCTAGATAGGTGATTATACACCCTACTTCGGTGCGACCGACTTAGCCATGCTGCCTGCCCGATTTCTGTCGTTTACCGGATGTGAGGCTAGAAGCTACGCTTACTTTCCATTCATTTATAACACGATCACTTTGAATGCCACATTATCAGATCCGTAAATCATTAGTTGGTTTATACAAATATCCTGGATGTTATGCTAAGGGATAAATCCGTTGCAACCATATATATTTATACAGACCAACCCATTCGATCATTGGAAATACTTTGTCAGACATTCGTCCATTTACGTTCGTTCTGGGACTGAATGAAACCGAAGGCACTATTCAGTACATCCATCTTAGTCCATTGTTATCTAAGATTTATACAACAGCCCTTGCACTTTACTCCGTCTTCAATATATTCAGCATATATGATTCGCAACGCTTATGCCAATACAGAGTGGTTCTTTGGATAATAATCCAACCGGTCTCTCCATATTAACAACGCAAAATGGTCAAAACATTTGATAGTCTGTGATTTAACTATCAATGAAAACATGTCGATGTACAAACAACGATCTAAATTCCAAATGGAATTATCGATCCAATCATCAACCATATATATATATATATATATATATATATATTCATATTTCCTTATTTTCTAAAATTAGAAAATATATGTTTTCAACATTGGAAAACATTTCCAATCCTCATTTACGCATCACTACCATTCCACAACTATTAGTCCCTAACTGTAAACTTGTAAGAGAACAATTCTCTAAGTATAAACCCCGAAGGCCGAAACCAACATCAGATCAACACTCAGAAAAATATTCAATTTACCAATCTCTAGTCAGTTTCTAATATTGTTTAACTCTATTTGATTTACTCTTATTCGAATACTATAAGTCGATTAACTCTATTGATTAACTCTATCGAATAACTAAATTCGATAAACTCCTTTTGATTAACTCTATCAAATAACTAAATTCGATAAACTCCTTTTGATTAACTCTATCGAATAACTAAATTCGATAAACTCCTTTTGATTAACTTGTATTCAGTTACTAAATTCGATTAGCTAATATTAGACTATTCTTATTCGATTAACTAATATTAGACTAACTCAAATCAGGTTATTTCTAATTGAATGACTAATATTCAATTACTCTATTTAGATTATCTCTTTTATATCTCATCAATTTCCTTTTTATAACGTTTACCTACCGTTACAAATATTTCCTATTTACAACTTCTATTTACCGTTACAAATATTCCTTATTTATAACTTCTATTTACCGTTACAAATATTCCTTATTTATAACGGTTTATTTACCGTTACAACTATTTCCTATTTATAACTTCTATTTACCGTTACAAATATTCCTTATTTATAACTGTTATTTATCTTCTAAATAACTATTCCTTATTTCTATTTATTTTCTAAATAAATATCCCTTTTATAAAACTCTATTTGTTTTATCAACATTTTTTTCCTTTTATAAAACTCTATTCGTTTTATAAATACTTTCCTTTTATAAAACCGTGTTCGTTTTATAAATAATTTCCTTTTATAAAATCCTGTGATTTTATAAAATTCCTTTTATTTCAATATACATTGAAATATACCTTTTTATAACATCCTAGGGTTTCTTATGATATTTAAAATATCAAACAACGATGATCAATATCGTTCTAACACACATAATCCAGAACAGATTATATAACACATCATATAACACAATATATGAAAACAGTAAAATAATTGTTGAGGAATCCAGTCGGATTCCTCCAACCTGTCTCCCTGCATCCACAGATGTTACACAGTATAATATACACCAATTTCATCCCAACATGAAATATACTGATAATCAGAATCCATATTTGATTGATGGTTTTCTATATATAACTATATCTACGTTTTCAATCAAATCTATTTAACAGTCCAAATTATCCATACATAGCAATCAATCAAAAGTTATCAAAAATAAAGTACAATTTATATAGAAATATAAATTGAAAAGAGTTAGTGAGTTTTACTCACATTTGCAGTTCATCGTTAAAGAACGATAAACTATTGTTTGATTTGAATCAAACAATTTATTTCGCCATAAATTCAAACGAGTTCTAATCCACTTCCAGTCAGCTTCATTGTGAAGCTCTCGTCTATATGGTCCCAACGCAACTTATGGTTCGTAAATCCATATTTTCCAAACGGCCCATCATCCTTTAGAAGCCCATGACCCCATCTACTTTCTCTTTTGTTTTCATTTTTAAAAAGCTGGGCCTTGCATTGTAAATCGGCCCAAGACCATACTGTTTGAAAAACCAACCCGCATATGAAGCTTCTTCTCCAAATTATTTCAACTCCAGTAACCAACTTCAATTGCCATTTCCTTCCATTCGTTCACAACTTACATACAACTTAAACCCCCTTTGTATTTTCTTTTGGGCTTATCTTTGAAACAAGGCCCACCCATTCGTTCTTGGCCCAACAGACTTCAACCCGACACAACACTACACAGTGCCTTCGTTCCTCAAAACATCAACACAAAACCTCCTTTGATTTCCCTCATCAACCAATACGATTTAAAACCTTAATCACGTGATGTCCCAAACCCACGGTTTAAACTGCCAAATGCTTTTCTTCCTCCCTTCAATCTACTTTCTTCCTCACTGCAAACAGCCGAACCCGACACTGTAGGACCTTCCCATTTCTGCTCGTTCGAGCCCCAGTTCTCCACTAACGACGACAACTCAACCTCCTCATCCCGAGTACACGACCAAAACTTCGACTCCATCGCGACAGAAAGCCCACCATCGACAACTTCCACAACTCCAACACGCAGTACTACACAGCTCGTTCTTCTTCTCTTCCCAGGAAATGACGAACTCGACTCCACCGTTTAAATTCTGACCTCAACCCTAGCGTCAACGGTAAGAATATCGACACCCAGAAAACATGTTCGAACCATAACTGAGGCGTACTATATTGAAGCTCTTTGACCGACAATCCCAATGAACCCGAAACCAATTGATTTCATTAAGTATTGGTGGAGTTTTAAATTGAAGAAGGGTTAAGAAGAGTGGAGGCTGAAGAAGTGTTCGGTGAAATAAAATGAGTTAGGTCATAAGGTTTTTAGGGGGGTATTTATAGCCAATAATAATATCTAGATATTTTAGTGTTTTGGAAATTTCAATGAGAATTTACCCTTAAAACCAGTTCATATGATCTCTGTTTTTGACAAACTAAGCTATTCCTAGCATAGAAAAATATTCCGGATCCAATGGGACACGTTTCGTCGAATTCCGACACCGTTTGCGAAAATCCTTTAGAAAATATCGATGAAAAACACCGAGCAATAATTCCTAACAATTCCAGAAAAAATCCTAAAAATACGAGGCCTTGACGTTTCACTAGACCTCTCCCTAAGGTTTCGTATGAAACTTGTTTCGTTGAATTCTGAGTTCGTTTGACCAGTTAACCATTCAGTTTAGTTTGTTTTAAGTTAAAAACATAGCGTACCCCACTATGAAATATTCTGTTCCTGTAGGGACAGTTATGGACAGAAACAAAAATACCATTTAAATGAGTGATGTGCTCTGGTCCCAAAAATGTAATAATACCGGTAGATGAACTCATATTGTGGAACCCCGAAATGTCGATACAAGGTGCCAAATACTCCGAATAAAAGTTGCTTATTAAATTAATTAAAAATTACAGTAAAATTCTAAAAATTTAATTGTCGCTATTTCCCAAGGACCTTGTCTAAATTCAAACCCGATCTCTATTTATATCGAATAAACCGATACGGTCGATAAACGATTCTATAGCGACTATTTTAAAATTTGATTTGAACATATCTCAAAATCTACACGACGAAATCATGATTTTTCTCTTCCCCTAGAAAGATATAATCCACCAGCTCCACACGTTTCTTGTTTCACAGAAATCCGATTTAAAACAAACTCTGTACGTTCAGTTGAAGTTCGAATTGCCAATTTACGAACTACAGCGCCATTTCGAGCTCGATTATAATTATATTATAATTCCACGTTCTAACGTCGACGATTAAATAATATATTCGTTATTTAAATAATTAAATAAGTTAGTTATTACACCGTCAAATATCCGGGTCATTACATTCTTCCCCACTTAAAATAATTTCGTCCTCGAAATTGCTAAGTTAGAGGATGACCCTATCTATTGGAATTTCTATGATTTGTTTACTCCTTATTTCTGATTTCAACTGAACCAATTAATATTGACTAAAATATTAATTCCTTCCGACTAACCTAAATTTTCAAAAGTTCGGAAAATTTTCTAACTCTTAAATTTTTCGGAAAATTTCACCATAACCTCCTTTGTACAGCCCTATCTATAAAACCACAACTCGCCTCTCTAGGCCATCTCCAACCAAAAGAAAAATCAAACAGCCAAGCGGCTTGCCAATTCAGCTCATAAAATCCAAACTCTTATATAAAATAAACTTGTACCTTTTCGTCGGGTATATCATTATATCCCTACCATCTGCTATCACTTTGCATATATCATGCCATCCAAATCAAACTCCAGTCTGTCTTTGTTCTCAACACAATTATTGGCTTGTACTCAAGTAAAATTCCATTCAAACTCTAATCTCAAATTTCAATCTCACAACTTACCAACTCAATTTCTTATTCACTTATTTCAAGTTAAATCCCAATTTATAAATCACATTTACCAGTTCATCTATTTAACCCATAAGTTAATTTACTTTCCGAATTTAAATTCCTGGGTTTATTCAAATCACTTGAAATCATAATAACAATTCAAAATCCTTTGAATCCTTGAATAACTTGTTTTTGCAAAACAATTTCAAAACAAAATCTTTGGTAGTAATCCGTCACTTAGCAACTCGAAAATTACACCGATGATGTATCGATCCATCATCGGAATTATTTCCCAGCGATCAAAGTGAGTTCAATACTATATTCCTTTCAAAACCACTTTTAAACACTTCCCATTTTGAAATCAATCCCAGATATACTTATCAAAACAAATTTAAAACCTCCCAGGATTTTAAAATTCACGTATACTTAATCCAAATTCAATTACAAACACTGGTCTGAATTTCCAGTTTTAAATTTCAATTCTGATTTTAATTTCAGATTTAATTCATCTTATTTCATATACTTTACTTATATGAATTCTGTTTAGTTATTTATAACCATTTCACCTTTATAATCTTATTTAATTATAATAACAACCAATACATTAATATTTCCAATATATATACTTGGGTAAAATTATTTCATTTACCCTCTTTTCAAAACATACCATGTCGGTTCATCGTATTCAAGTGTTTAGTAACTCCTATCAATACAGTTTGCATTACTGTATCGACCAAAATTCATAAACTACTCGACCAATAAATCTCCATAATATAAAACAAATTTTTATATCAAATAACAAAAACGTTCACTCGTATATATACACTCAATCTCAGTCTAGGGTATTACTAACCCCATCTCTACTGAGTCACGCCACAGAGCCAAGGTAATACTTAACTTAAGCTCTGATACCAACTGTAGTGACCCGAAAATCCGGTCCAATTTGAGCTGACCAAAAACACAAGTCCAACCACAAATTTTACTGGAAATTCAAGAAAACTAATAGAAAGAAGATAGAGGGTGAGGATAGATAAGGTAGAACTTATAGAATAGAAGAAGAAGAAGAACATCATCATCAGAGTAAACACGAATCTCACAGCGGAACGAATAAAATATAACATAACTGTTTGTATTTCAAAAGTTATGTTATATTTTATTCGTTCCGCTGTGAGATTCGTGTTTACTCTGATGATGATGTTCTTCTTCTTCTTCTATTCTATAAGTTCTACCTTATCTATCCTCACCCTCTATCTTCTTTCTATTAGTTTTCTTGAATTTCCAGTACAATTTGTGGTTGGACTTGTGTTTTTGGTCAGCTCAAATTGGACCGGATTTTCGGGTCACTACAATTTGTCTGATAAATCCTTTCTCAAGTAGCTCCCCTACTTGATTACTTAGCTCCCTTCTTTCCCATGGAGCCATGTGGCGCACTGATAATGCAACTGGTTTTGCATTTTCCACCAAATATATACGAAAATCAATCTTGTGCCTCAGAGGTAAACCCCGTACCTCATCAGAAACATCAGAATAATCTTGGACTACTAGATCAGATTGCAAGTCATTGATAGATGCATCAAGAAATTTTAGGAAACTAAGCATAACCGACCCTTGTGGGTCACAAGAAATCTCGAGGATCCTCCCATGACAAGTTAGATGCCTAACAACTCTCTTCCCACAATCTGAAATGGCACCATACGTGGTAATCCAATCCATTCCTAGAATCAACCTATAGCCTATAAACCCGAGCACATATGCGTCACATTCAAACTCGATGCCTAACACAGATATCCTCAAACCCCGACAAATCATAGATAAATGAGCCGAACCACCAATGGGGTTTGAGACAACTACAGCATCCACTACCATACTAGTAATTAAGTGCAGAGATTCAACCACGGAACTAGATATAAATGAACGTGAAGCGCCAGAATCAAAAAGTGTTCTAATAGGATGGTTCGAAAGAGAAATTAAACCTTCTACAGAAATTTTTCTACCTCTATCAGGAGAACTGATCGCGAGAGCATGCACCTACCCTCTAGAAGTTCCTGCCTTTTGACCTTGTCCCTGCGATCCCTGTTTCTTCGGGCACTCCCTAGCAAAGTGTCTTTTGACCAAGTGACACTCTTTCCCTCAATTGTGGCATTTTCTCTTATCCTTTCCCTTTTCATTCTTTCCACCTTTCTTTTGTTATTGTTGTTGTTGCCCTTCTTAGGCTACACCTTCTTGTTTTGTGATGTTTCCTCAACCTTTACTTCCTTCTTTTCTCCCTTGTCTTCCTCATGCATTAGGGTCATATTGGCAAGCTTTTCAAAAGTGGCTCACATTGGAATATGGGACATGGCTTACCCATGAAGGAGTTCATTTAGTGCTTTAGCAAACCGCAACGCCTTCTTATGATGAGTATCCACCAATTCTAACCCGAACCTTGCTAGCTGGTTGAATTTGTTCACATATTCTTTCACCGTCAAGTTCCTTTGTCTGAGTGTTAATAACCTCTCCATCCACATGTTTTTCTCGGCTTGGGAAAGAAACTTTATTTTAAATCTTTGTCTAAAATCCTCCTAAGCTTCTGTAACGACCCGGATTTCTGGTCGATTTATTTTAAATATTTAATATGGATTTAAATATTGATTTGATAATATAAATGAATTTTTATATCGAGTTATCGATTTAATAATCAATATACGACTTAATATCAAATATATTTAAAAAATCGTAATACTAAGTTAATTCAATTCGAAGTTAAAACCAAACTGAAAATAGTTCAGATAATCAATATAAACTTCTGTTTGAATTGGAGTAATAATATTAATTTGTTATTAATGAATTAATGGTTTGAAATTTAATTTATATTGATTTAAATTAATCTCTTCTCCATATGATCGAATTGGGCTTTGAGACCTGTCCCAGTGTGTTCAGAATAGTGGGATAACCCTAGGAATGCTGGTTATTGTATTCAAATAGGAGTTCAGAAATATGAGATACCTGGAATTAAATTAAATCACGACAGTTCAAATTAAAAATATAAACAATGTAAATGTTGTACTAATTCCTTTCCTTCCTTACTAAGGTAATAAAATACACGACAGGCCTAAAAGTTACTAGCTATTTCCTTCTTTCGTTTCATATACTATGTGTTCCCTTCCTCACCACTAAGTAAAACAACAGAGAAAAATGGTGGCACGTTCTGCTCCATTCTCAGCTACATAAATGCAGCCACCCTTACCTTTTCTCCGCAATTTTTTTCTCGCTTCTAATTCTCCCATTCTTAGACAAACAAAATCAAAAGCCGCTCCTCTCTTTTAAAATCTTTCCATCATTCACTGTGTAAAATTCAATCGAAAAACGAAAAAGGGGAAAAGGTGAAATCGTGACTTAGGCGAATGGCAGAGGGGGGGAGTTCCGACAGTCGGTTTTGGGGTACGATGAGATTTTCTGGAAGCTCGAAATAATTTTTTGAACTCGCTCGCGTACAAGGGATTCGCGATTTCAAAAGGCGAAAGTCCCCTAAAGCTTGAAGCTCAAACTCAGGACGATGAGGAGGTCATTTTGACATCGACAAGGGGAGCTCCGGGTGTGCTCCAGATCGACGTCGATGTGATTTTAGTCCAAAACGCGATAGTGAGTGTCTGGACATCGCGGTTGTAACAGTAGGTTAGGGCGTCGGATTTCACTGTGGGGATCGAGATTGGAGGAAACCTGGAGGTCGATTCAGCGGAGCAGCAGAGTTGGGCAGTGAAGTTTGAATGGTCTGATCATCAAAGAGGAAGGATAGATGGTTATTGAGGTTCGGGTTTACAGGTCTGATAAGGATCTGCGGGGATGCAAAGTGATTAGCAGGGTGGTTAGCCGACTGGAGAAAATTCTGATTAAGGCAGGAAATTAAGGTACGTTAGTTAATTAAACTTATTAATAATGTTTAATTCGTTTACATACAAACGGAATATATATATAACTATTGTTAGTATAAAGTTAATTATATTTTAAATTGAGAGCTTTTATAATTATATCTTGTTAGTTCGAGGGGATTGGAACAAAGCAAGCAACATAAAAAAAATTGTATGGTCGAATACTGTGAGCTGGAGTTGGATTGGCATTTTACAGGATCAACCGTGGAGTTTAAATGTAAATCAAATATCTCCGATTCATTTCGCCAATAAAAATCATGGTGAGTAAATCTCACTCACCTTTTATTTAGAATTATTTTTATTAGTTAAAAATAATTGTTTGTTGCTTGTTTGGTTGTATTTAATATTTTTGTGCATCCTAAATATATTATTAATTTAGGCTTGGTGTGCTATTATATATATATATATATATATATATATATATATATATATATATTGGTGGCCAGTATCATTAGCGGATGCCCGCGGTATCATTAGCGGATGATTTCCCTATGTGCCCCCAGAAATATATACTAGTGGATGACCTTCTATACCGTGATATCCTACCTCGAAGCAGGATGGTATTATTTATCTACTAATATCTGTGGATGCAGGGAGAACAGGTTGGAGGGATCCAACTGGATCCCTCAAATTTATTTATTGTTTGTTTTCATATGTATCATCGTATATGCTATGTTTAATACCTGTGATTGTTAAATTAGGTGTTTTTTGTGTTTAAATACCACTGGGCCCAAATGTTGATATTTAAAAATATCATAAAAAGGATATTTGATATTTAAAAGGGAAATTCTATTTTTCTAAATTAGAATTTGAAATTCGAATAGAATAGAAATATTAACTTGTTTTAAATAATAAAAACAAGTAGTTCATTTATAAACGAAGTTTATAAATGAAGTGAAATGAATTATCATTGGGTAACTCAGGAAATATGAATACAAGTGTTAATTTGAAAAAGGAAATTTATTTTTACAAAGTAGAAATGTTTATTTCAAATGAAATTTGAAATCGAGACTTGTCTAAATATATAAACAAGTAAAATAAATGGGGTTTGTAAATAAAAAGGAAAATCATAAATTGGATAACATGAATATGAACCCAAGTGAAGTAAATGGAATGATTTCTGAATCAAAAATCATATTTTTGATTGTTGAATAAATTTAACTAAGAAAAAGGAAAATTAGCTGATTAAGTTTAAGATTTGAGTTCAACTTTGAATAAGTAAATTAAACTTGTGAATTCATATTCAAATCGAATATGAAACCTGAGTTTGAAAAGTGGAATTGGATTGGTTTATAAGTAAGTTAAAATATATTTGAACATGTCATAATAAAATATGAAAGTGAAATAGGCAAAAGAGTTGATTAACGAATTAATTAACGAGTTAAGTTAAAACAAGTATATTAAGTTGGAATGAATTAGAATGATTAGATATATATTAAGCAGGTATAGAAATGAAGAAATGGAAGATTATAAATATAATGCTTGACAAAAAGATACGTATCTAAATTGAATATGAGATTTTATGCGCCGTATCGGCTAGCCGCTTGGCTTTTTGATTTTCTTGTTGAATGGAGAGGCTTATGTGGCAAGGTTTAACTTTTTCCGATAACCCTGTACAAAGGAGGTCATGGCGAATTTTCTGGAAATTTAAGGAGTTAGAATATTTTTAAGAAGATTTGATAAACTAGAAATCGATATATCAACATATATAGAATTCGATAATGAAACGAACTTAAAATAGAATATTATAAACGAAAAGGAATTTTATAAATAAAATCCTGGGAGATATACGTTTTAAAGTGAACGATGATTTAAAAGCAAATGATTTACAGATTTAAAATGATCGTGTTGACAAGAAGTTAATCAAATGGAGTTAAAGAAATAGAGTTAAGCAGAATTGGAAACTGACTGGAAATTAGTTGAGTTGAACGACTTTTTGAGTATCGATCTGATGTTGGTTTCGACCTTCGGGGTTTATACTTAGGAAGTTGTTCTCTTACTAGTTATAGTTAGAGTCTGATAGATATGGTAGAATAGTGATATGTAAATATGCAATGGGAATGTTTTCCAGAGTTAATTACATATATTTTCTTAATATAGAAAATAAGGAAATATGAATATATATACATATATATATGTTTGATGATTTGATCGATAATTCCATTTGGAAATAAGATCATTGTGTGTACACAAACATTTATTTAAATCACCGACTATCATTGTTTTTGACCTTTTTAACGTTGTTAATATGGAGAAATCTGTTAGATTATTATCCGAAGAACCACTCTGTATTGGCATAAGCGTTGCAAACCAAGTATGCTGAATATATTGAAGACGGAGTAAAGTGCAAGGGCTGTTGTATAAGTTCTAGGTAGAGATTGCCTAGGATGGATGTACGGAATAATGCCTTCGGTTTCGTTCCGTCCAAGAACGAACGTGTATGGACGAATGTCTAACAGAATATTTCCAATGATCGCATTTTGGACTGTACAAATATATATGGTGGCAACGGATTTATTCCCTTAGCATAATATCTAGAATATATTTGTGCAAATCAATTAATGATTAACGGATCTGACAATGTGGCATTAAAAGTGATTGTGCTATCAATGAATGGCAAGTAAGCGTAGCCTCATGCCTCAACAATCGGGAAATGACAAAAATCGGGTAGGCATCATGGCTATGTGGTTAGCTCCCATTAGGGTGTATTATCACCTATCTAGATAAATTCATTTAATTCCTTATTCTATTCGATGATGTCCCATTCGGGAAATGGTTGCTGATCCCAACCGTTGGTGAAATACATTCGACACATTCAAGCGAAATGAGTGGTCAGTCATGCGTGGTTGAGTTGCAAGATGTTCTTGTTGAACTCGATGTATTCTCCTCTAGAGATACACCAGCGGCAGGTGGTTCCATACCTTGTCATAGTCGGAATCCAATCTCCAATAAGCGCCTGCGGTTTATGATTATACATTACATATGAAGCGACCCGAACTTCCCCGGTCTCCGAAGAGATGAGAAAGAACGAATTACTGTGAGGACAAGACAAAACAGAACACAGACGGAAGAACATTTCATTGTTATTACAACAATTCCATCAGATACAAGAATATACAGAGTATAAATGAATAAATTACATTCGATACATATCAGGGATTACAATAAATTACATAGCAGCGGAAAAATAATACAAAAGCACAACTAGAAGTGATACACGGATACAGAGCTTTCCGAGCATCGTCCCAGCTGTATATCAGGACCCTGCGAATATAAATCTTGAAAACCAAAACTACTAGCTGCCCGTGTGGAAAATAGGGGCACCCAGAGTTTAGGTTAAAACAATAAACCCCAGGTCAGTCATGTGACTGGTGTGAGAACTAAAACAGTTATTAATATTGGTTTTAAAGTTAGGTAAATCAAGGGACCACGCCGTATAACACGGAACGGGTTTCCTCCCAAGAATACCAGTGCATAGAACAAATAGCGCAATGCTAAATAAAGAAAAATGAAGCTGTTATAAGACCCAGGTCCCATCACACAATGCAACGCAAGCCGGAGGATAGGGTTTTTACCTTATAACAGCCAAAGCATGCTTGATACGTTTAAAACACATTATTTGATACTATTATTGGTGTATAGTGTCAAAACAATTTCAATCATAAGTATCAATCATAGGCGGCATAGCTACCATCTACTATGTCGCCATACTAGGCTCTACAAATAAAACCGAAACACACGTATTGGAAATTGGATTCCATCATGAGCCGAGGCAAGGGGCAAACTCCTCTCCGATTCGAGACACTCTAGCAAATGTCCCAGGACCCCACTATGATCCTTGGATCTTCAGGGCCGGTCCTCTCTTACATTTGAGGATTAATTATTCCTGAACACACGTTTCCCGGTCCTTACAGACCTATATCCGAGGCGCCTCGCATTCCAACAACCACACAGGTGAAAAGTATATAAATGTCAGGGCTGGTAGGTCACTGACACCACCCTAGCTAGAAAGAAACGTCGTGCTCTCCCTGCAGTCACTATCCCGTTTTTGACTCATACCGAGGTGTGAGGCTCGCGAATTCACGTTATACACAAAGCTACGCCACACAGGCCGTGCTTTGATCATCAACCACAAGACTTTGCTTTTCAACAGAAGCCCTGATCAATTGCCACTTACGCATGCCACATTGGCAATTCACTCCATGCGACTGATGTCCATCGATATACAACCTCTGAGCTCGTATGTCTCAGAGAAGGGCGTTAAGCAAGAGAATAAATTCTCCGCCGCCAAATAGATGTATATTTAATAGAGATCAATCAACACAGAATAAAATCCAATGTCAGACACACAATCCATTTACAAGTCCGTTCTGGGTCTGAACGAAACCGGAGGCACTTTCCTCGCATATCCATCGATCTCCAAGTACGTCTGGACGATCACCGACTGTTTCCCTCATCTTGGGTGTACAGCCCAATCAAGATCATCAGTAATCACCCAAACGATGTGAAGACTTCCGGTCTTCAACCACCGTCTTCATCTTCGACATCTCGTCGAATCGGTTATTCAGAATGGGTATAACCCGGCCTTTCTGGATAACCCACGTATATAATTAACAAATGTTACACAAACACAACGAACGCCTCATTCCAATTCAGAATATTCTTTTATTCACAAAAACACATTCTTAGGGAAATGTTCCCATTAATTTTATCCAAGATAAATTCTTCTAAATTTATCCTATAATCTTCCTTTGGATATCATTTCAAACTAGTCGGGATTAACGAACCACACCGAAGTAATCATTTATTTTATTTCCCAATCCCAACCTATATATCCCAGGGAGAAAACTGGTAATACTCCACATCTAACACCACGGTGTTATCGGTAAACTTAATTACCATTTCACGTTCAAATCTAATTAAAGATTTAACTATCGCTTTGGAGCAAAACTGGTGGTACTCCACTCTCGATCACTTTCCAAATTTGATAATTAAAATTATCAATTCACATTTTTAATCTAATTAAAGATTCATTAAAACTCCACTTAGTTTTAATCTTCTCAAAAATCAATATTTTGTCTTTAACTGGGTTAAAGAACCAATGTCTTCTAAAACACGATTCACGATAAACCCAAATCACATTTGATATTAAATACAAGGCTCTGAATAGAAAATATATCGGCTTATATTCAATATCAATTTCTGAAACCAACAAATATCGTATTGGAAATAACGATATAAAATATCTTTCAAATCCCCATAACAATATTTGTATAGTCACGAAATCCAACATCGAAATATCCCGAAGATAATTTCGATTCAACTCCAGTCCAATCCACGTATTGGAAATATTGATTATTTTCAAAATCACTTTCAAATTCAATTTTATTTATTTTAAAAATAAATTGATTTCAATTCTAGTTCAAAACTAGTTCATTTCGATAGAAATCTATTTTTATCTATTCAAATGTGGAATTTTCCAGCCCAATTCTTTCCAATTCACATATTATAATTTTACACAAATTATGAATATTTTAAATAATTTTATCAAGGCCCGTACAGTCGATTTCCATCAACGGCTATCGAACTGCACTTACAGCGACCTTTTTCGAATTTGATTTGGACATAATTCCAAATCCAACCGTTAGATTTCACATTTCTAACATTTACTGGAAAGCTCTTTTCGATACGAACCCAACGGTTCCGGTTTTAGGAGAATCCGACGGTCGGATCTCCCGCATTGTCCGTTTGAAATAAATGGTCGAAATTCACGAACTGCCGCGGCGCGGCGCGTTCTATTCAGGCCATTATATTATATATATAATATATATTTCGTCCATTTCTATTTAAAACGAATTTTATAAATCGTTTTAAATTCGTTTATGAAACAATTCAACTTCTATATTCAATTCAAATCAAAATTGAATTCTTCTTTATAAATCCGTTTTAAAATTCATTTCTATTCAATTCAAATTTTAATTCAATTTGAATTCATTTCAATTCACTTTCAATTCAATTTGAATTCGTTTTCAATTCAATTCATTTCGAAATCGTTTTCAATTCAATTCATTTCGAAATCGTTTTCAATTCATTTCATTTCGAAATCGTTTTCAATTCATTTCATTTCGAAATCGTTTTCAATTCTATTCATTTCGAAATCGTTTTCAATTCAATTCATTTCGAAATCGTTTTCAATTCATTTCATTTCGAAATCGTTTTCAATTCAATTTCAGTTTGTTTTAAATTTCAATTTCAATCTAATTCAATTTGAATTCATTTCTATTTTACTCGAATTCAAATTCACTTTCTATTCAATTCGAATCGAATTCATTTTCTATTCGATTTGAATTCATTTCAAATTGATTCAATAAAATTTCAATTTTTAATCTATTCAATTTGAATTTCCTTTCAAAATATTAAATTTTGAAATCTCTTTTCAATATTCATTATAAAACGAATAAAATCGATATAAATATCGTTTGCGTCAAAATAACGCATCTCTAATCAACACGGCTTTATATATTTCAATAAATTCGTTATTCTATTCAACAAATGAATATTGATTTCATTCAACACATGAATCTATATTTCTTCCAATACCTGACTAATCTCAACACATGAGTACTGTCAACACATCACTATTTTTGTTATGTAATATATTTTATAAAACTATGGTATCTATCGTTTGATTTTTAATTAGACTTCTACTGGGAAGTAGATTCTAATCGTAAATATGATAAAGATGTAATTTTTATTATTTAAAATATTTCACTCAACACATGAACCTCGTCAACACATGACTATCTTTATATTCCACACATGAATTTTCTTTTATAATATTCATTATTTTCCCGATTGGAATGAGGCCCAACCAATCACCATATAACGTTAATTATATGGATTCCATACAACACATGTATATAATTGCATTTGAAAAATAATCAACCATCAACCAAAGTGCGCTACACAACTGCATAAGCATCAAATATAAATAATCGACGCTTACACAGTCTGTCGACCAATCGATCGACAATAATTAAATAATTGGGATTAGTGTACACCAAATATCATCCCAACACCCGTGTGGGGTTTCAAATCAACAAACACACATTTTTGTTTGTGCAGTTGGGCGATGTGTAAAATTTATCAACCCAATCAATATCAGTCAAATCAGTGTAAATAAACAAATCGGCCGATTTGTTTATAAATATTTATTTATTCACTTTCACGTTAAAAATTATATTTTTAACGTCAAAAATATTTATTTCAACACTTGAATTTGTATTCATTTCACTTACACAATAAAAATGATATTTTTATTTTTCTAACATATTTTAGAAAATTTCGGCGGCATAACGGCACGATACTAGAAACGGGACAAGGCCTAGCCTTATCCCCGGTCTAGTGAAGGCCCACACCATTCACACATCAAATTCTAATCAATTCAAGTTCACCAAATAACCCAATTCAAATCAAATAATCTAACCAACTACACAACCAAACAAACAAGTCCATGGTATGTGGACGGGTGTCGGGTGCTTCTAATAAGCACCGTCTGCATCCTAGTATATATATATAACTAGAAAAAGAGAATTTGAGTGAGAAGTTCTCACCGATAGCTATCCAACTTCACGACACTTCATTTAGAGAAATCTTCTTCGTTATCCCATCTTCGTCATCTTCGTTGCCCGTAGTCACTATATATATAAAAATCACACATTTTTATATTTCGATGTCTTTAAAATAAAAATCACATTTTTATTTATTCACTTTCAATTTAAAAATCATATTTTTATAATCACTTCATATATTTAAAAATCGAATTTTTACTACTATGTTATATAGATAAAAATTATATTTTTATCACGCTATTTTCTATATAAAGATTTCGCCCCTTTTTAAATTTAAAGATTTCACCTTTTTAAATTTAAAGATTTCACCTTTTTAAATTTAAAGATTTCACCTTTTTAAATTTAACACTTTATCTCAACGTAGATAAAATAAAAATCAGATTTTTATTTCGTTACATACACAAGGATGATATTTTTATATTCTCTATCTCATAAAGATTATATTTTTAATACTTTAAAAATATAAAAATCATATTTTTAATATTTCTATATAGTAAAGACTATATTTTTAATATTTTAAAAATATAAAAATCATATTTTTATCACTTTAAAAATATAAAGATCGTATCTTTTACCAAATAAAAATCCTATCTTTTCACCTTTCAAAGTTCTAATCTTTTTCCATTTAAAATTCAAACCTTTTTCTATTTTAAATTCTCTTTTTTTTCAGTTTTAAAATTCCTAAAAAATCAGTTTTAATATTCCTATTAAAAATCAGTTTAAATATTCCTAAAAAAAAAATCAGTTTAAATATTCCTAAAAAAAAAATCAGTTTAAATATTCCTATTTAAAAAGGATAAAATAAAATTAAAAAAAAACAAATAAATAAAATAAAAAACGACTTACAGGGGATGGAGGAGAAGAGGGGTCGGAGGGGTGGCGGGTCATGGTGGCTGCGTCGGTGGATGGGGGGAGGGGGTCTCGCGGCTGTCGATTAGGGCAGGGGGGGGGGGGTTGGAGCTTCGAGGTGGCGGAGGAGGAGAAGGGGAGGGCGGCGAGCTGAGGGAGGGGGTCGCGCGAGGTGGCGGCGGCGGCTCTCTCCCCCCCGTCGCCTTCGTTTTTTTTTTTTTTTTGATTCTGAAGAATGAAATCGGGGGGGGGGGGGGGGGCCTGGGTAGTTAAGGGGGAAAGAAATTAAATTTTTTTTTTTAATTATTTTAATTTCTAAAAAGGTTGACTTTTACATATGACCTCTAAACGAGGCCCACCGCCTGTCGTCCATAGCGTTTTACCCCCATTCCGAACACAATGGGATATGTATCGTAAGCTGATTCGACTGTTACAATCAGTTTTCGTTAAATTTACATTTAAATCACTATATTGAATTTTAAACGTACATTTCAAATTACTGGGGTCACATACTAACTAGAAAAATTCCAGAAAAATATTTTCTAGCTTCGTATTGACGATACGGTCCTAACAAAACTAGTTTCGTCGAATTCCGAGACCGTTAGAAAAATGGCCAATTTCCAGTCGATTAAAATCAACTGAAACTGGTCAAAACACGTTTTCCTTTGCCACGCTCACATATTGATTCGAAAAATTATGAAAATTGGAATCTAGCAATAATTCAACATCACGGACCCAACAAAACTGGTTTCGTCGAAATCCGAGGTCATTTGCAAAATGTCCATTTTTAAGGGCCTGAATTCCATAGCGACTATTCAGAATTTTCAACTGGACATATCTTTTGATTCTCGCTACGAAATTTCAACTTGTCGGATTCGTTGGAAAGATATTATCAATTAGATCACAATGTTTTTGGTTTCGCTAAAATCCGGATTGTTTTGCACCCGGTACATTCAATTGAAGTTTGAAATCGAATTATCGAACTACCGCGCCATTTTAAATTCTATTTATAATTATATATAAATATTTATATTCTAACGACGACGTATATAAAATATACATTCGAATCATATTCAAAACAAATTTCTCGTCGATTTTATTTAAAATAATCCATTTTAAATATTCAAAATTCACTAAAATTGCCAAAATAAAAATTTCAAACTGGCCCAGATTTTCGGGTTATTACAACATATGTGGAGCGTGAGATGCAAGCGTTCCACTAGATTTCTATTTATTTGATTTAGACACTATTATAATATCAAAAGAGTTTTGATATATAGATCATTTTGGATTCTCATAAGGGAAAACCCGTTCCGTGTTATATGGCGTGGTCTGATGAGTTATCATTTATTTTCTCGAGCTGTTTTAAAATTGTTTACTCATACCAGTCCCATGACTCACCCGGATTTTATTTTGTTTTGTTTCCCTAAACTCTTGGGTGCCCAAATTTGTACGGGTAGTCAAGTAGTTAAGGTATTCTCAGATGTTTGGAGGAGCTTGGAGCACGAGGCTTCAACGTTTGTTATCTAGTGTTATTTCTGCTGTATTGTAAGTGTTGTACTCTGATGATAATGTTATGTATATACAGTCAAAGTTTTTGTTCAAAAGCTGTTATATATTATATTTTATTCCGCTATGATGTGAGATTCTTTGTTGTGTTTCTGTTCTTCTTCTTCTATTCTAAGTTTCTTTCTTTCTATTTCTCATCCTCTAACTTCTTTCAATAATGATTCGTATTTTCGTGATATTTGGGTTGGATGTATGATGTATGTAGTCAACTCTGAAATTACGGATTTGCGGACCATTACAGTTGGTATCAGAGCTTAGGTTGAGCGAATACCTAGGCTTGGTGGAATGTGCTCATTAGAGATAGGGTCGGTAGTACCCTAGAATGGGTTGAGTGTATATATATGAGAGAGCGTATTTGTTAATTGATATAAAATTTGATTTATATTATGTTGGCTTGTCTGTTGAGTGGTTTATGAATTATGATCGAATCATAGGACGCCATGAAGTTGATAGGAATTTCTAAATCCTTGAATAGAATATTCGACATGATATTGTTTTTAAAGTGGGTAAATGAAATAATTTTACCCAAAAATTCTATTTTTATAGAAAAAGAATAATTTTTTGAAATTATTATAATATTTGGATGTGTTGAATTATAATCAAATTAGATTTTAAAATTGGAATGGTTATACATAACCAAATAAAATTTGTATATAAAAGAAATATACAAGTGAAACAAATTAAAATTTGATTCAGAATTAGAATTTGGAATTTAAATCCTGGGAAGTAGGAAAATATTTTATGAAGAAAATATATTGATTGTTCAAATAAAAAGAATGTAAACCAAAAGTTCTGGTAGAACTGAAATTTGTTGAATTAAGAAATATTGAATTTCAACATAAGTGGATTGTGAAAAAGTTAATGGGTTTGTAGCACTTTTCCTACCTTAGTAATTTCGGGGACGAAATTCTTTTATGGGGGGAAGAATGTAATGACCCGGATTTTTGGTCGATTTATTTTAAATATTCAGTATGGATTTAAATATTGAGTTGATAATATAAATGAATTTTTACATTGAGTTATCGATTTAATAATCGATATACGACTTAATATCAAATATATTTAATCGATCGTAATATGAAGTTAATTCAATTCGAAGTTAAAACCAAACTGAAAATAGTTCAGATGATATATGCAAATTTTTGTTTGAATTGGAATAATAATATTAATTTATTATTGAGGAATTAATGGTTTGAAATTTAATTTATATTGATTTAAATTAATCTTTTCTCCATATGATCGAATTGGGCTTCGAGACCTATCCTAGTGTGTTCAGAATAGTGGGATAACCCTAGAAATGCCGGTTATTGTATTCAAATAGGAGTTTAGAAATATGAGATACCTGGAATTAAATTAAATCACAACAGCTCAAATTAAAAATAAAAATAATGTAAATGCTGTACTAATTCTTTTCCTTCCTTCCTAAGGTAATAAAATACACGACATGCCTAAAAGTTACTAGCTGTTTCCTTCTTTCGTTTCATATACTATGTGTTCCCTTCCTCACCACTAAGTAAAACAACGGAGTTCTGCTCCATTCTCAGCTATATAAACGCAAACACCCTTACCTTTTCTCTGCAATTTTTTTCTCGCTTCTAATTCTCCCGTTCTCAGATAAACAAAATCAAAAGCCGCTCCTCTCTTTTAAAATCTTTCCATCATTCACTGTGTAAAATTCAATCGAAAAACGAAAAAGGGAAAAAGGTGAAATCGTGACTTAGGCGAATGGCAAAGGGGGGTTTCCGAAAGTCGATTTTGGGGTACGACGAGATTTCTGGAAGCTCGAAATCATTTTTGAGCTCGCTCGCGTACAAGGGATTCGCGATTTCAAAAGGCGCAAGTCCCCTGAAGCTTGAAGCTCGAACTCAGGACGGTGAGGAGGTCATTTTGACATCGAGAGGGTAGCTCTAGGTGTGCTCCAGATCGACGTTGATGTGATTTTAGTCCAAAACGCGACAGTGAGTGTCTGGACATCGCAGTTATAACAGTAGGTTAGGGCGTTGGATTTCACAGGTGAAACCTGGAGATCGATTCAGTGGAGCAAGAGAGTTGGGCAGTGGAGTTTGACCAGTCCGATCATCAAAGAGGAAGGATAGATGGTTATTGAGGTTCGGGTTTACAGGTCTGAGAAGGATCTACGGGCATGCAAAGTTATTAGCAAGGTGGTTAGCTGATCGGAGAAAATTCCGATTAAGGCAGGAAATTAAGGTACGTTAGTTAATTAAACTTATTAATAGTGTTTAATTTATTTACATACAAACTGAAAATATATATATAACTATTGTTAGTGTAAAGTTAATTATATTTTAAATTGAGAGCTTTTATAATTTATAGCTTGTTAGTTCGAGGGGATTGGAACAAAGCAAGCAACATAAAAAAAATTGTACGGTCTAATACTGCGAGCTAGAGTTGGATTGGCATTTTACAGGATCAACCGTTGAGTTTAAATGTAAATCAAATCGATTCATTTCGCCAATAAAAATCATGGTGAGTAAATCTCACTCACCTTTTATTTAGAATTATTTTTATTAGTTAAAAATAATTGTTTGTTGCTTGTTTGGTTGCATTTAATATTTTTGTGCATCTTAAATATATTAGTTATTTAGGCTTGGTGTGCTATTATTTATATTGGTGGTTGGATTCCCGCAGTATCAATAGTGAATGCCCGCGGTATCATTAGCGGATGATTTCCCTATGCGCCCCACAAATATATATTAGTAGATGACCTTCTATACCGTGATATTCTTCCTCGAAGCAGGACGGTATTATTTATGTGCTAACGACTGTGGATGTAGGGAAAACAGGTTGGAGGGATCCAACTGGATCCCTCAAATTTATTTATTGTTTGTTTTCATATATATCATCGTATATGCTATGTTAAATACATGTGATTGTTAAATTAGGTGTTTTGTGTGTTTAAATACCGCTAGGCCCAAATGTTGATATTTAAAAATGTCATAAAAAGGATATTTGAGATTTAAAAGGAAAATTCTATTTTTCTAAAATAGAATTTGAAATTCGAATAGAATAGAAATATTAACTTGTTTTAAATAATAAAAACAAGTAGTTCATTGATAAACGAAGTTTATAAATGAAGTGAAATGAATTATCATTGGGTAATTCAGGAAATATAAATACAAGTGTTAATTTGAAAAGGGAAATTTATTTTTACAAAGTAGAAATGTTTATTTCAAATGAAATTTGAAATCGAGATTTGTCTAAATATATAAACAAGTAAAATAAATGGGGTTTGTAAATAAAAAGGAAAAATCATAAATTGGATAACATGAATATGAACCCAAATGAAGTAAATGGAACGATTTCTGGAACGAAAATCATATTTTTGATTGTTGAATAGAATTAACTAAGAAAAAGGAAAATTAGTTAATTAAGTTTAAGATTCGAGTTCAACTTTGAATAAGTAAATTAAACTTGTGAATTCATATTCAAATCGAATATGAAACCTGAGTTTGAAAGTGGAATTGGATTGGTTTACAAGTAAGTTAAAATATATTTGAACATGTCATATTCAAATATGAAAGTGAAATAGGTAAAAGAGTTGATTAACGAATTAATTAACGAGTTGAGTTAAAACAAGTTTATTAAGTTGGAATGAATTAGAATGATTAGATATATGTTAAGCAGGTATAGAAATGAAGAAATGGAAGAGTATAAATATAATGCTCGACAAAAAGGTACATATTTTAAGTTGATTATGAGATTTTATGTGCCGTATCGGCTAGCCGCTTGGCTTTTTGATTTTCTTTTTGAATGGAGAGGCATGTGTGGCTAGGTTTGACTTTTTCCGGTAACCCCGTACAAAGGAAGTTATGGCGAATTTTTTTGTAAATTTAATAAGTTAGAATATTTTTAAGAAGATTTGATAAACTAGAAATCGATATATTAACATATATAGAATTTGGTAATGAAAGGAACTTAAAATAGAATATTATAAACGAAAAGGAATTTTATAAATAAAATCCTGGGAGATATACATTTTAAAGTGAACGATGATTTAAAAGCAAATGATTTGCAGATTTAAAATGATCGTGTTGATAAGAAGTTAATCAAATGGAGTTAAAGAAACAGGGTTAAGCAGAATTAGAAACTGATTGGAAATTAGTTGAATTTAATGACTTTTTGAGTATCGATCTGATCTTGGTTTCGACCTTCTGGTTTTATACTTAGGAAGTTGTTCTCTTACTAGTTTACAGTTAGAGTCTGATAGATATTGAAGAATAGTGATACGTAAATATGCAGTGGGAATGTTTTCCAGAGTTAATAACATATATTTTCTTAATATAGAAAATAAGGAAATATGAATATATACATACATACATACATACATACATATATATATATGTTTGATGATTTGATCGATAATTCCATTTGGAAATAAGATCGTTGTGTGTACACAGATATTTTTCATTTGATAGTTAAATCACCGACTATCAAAGTTTTTGACCATTTTAAAGTTGTTAATATGGAGAGACTTGTTGGATTATTATCGAAGAACCACTCTGTATTGGCATAAGCGTTGCAAACCAAGTATGCAGAATATATTGAAGACGGAGTAAAGCACAAGGGATGTTGTATAAGCCCTAGGTAGAGATTGCCTAGGATAGATCTACGGAATAGTGCCTTCAGTTTCGTTCCGTCCAAGAACGAACGTGTATAGACTAATGTCTGACAGAATATTTCCAATGATCGCATTTTGGATTGTACAAATACATATGGTGGCACCCGATTTATTCCCTTAGCATAATATTTAGAATATATTTGTGCAAATCAATTAATGATTAACGGATCTGACAATGTGGCATTCAATGTGATTGTGCTATCAATGAATGGCAAGTAAGCGTAGCCTCAGGCCTCAACAACCGGGAATTGACAAAAATCGGGCAGGCATCATGGTTATGTGGTTAGCTCCCATTAGGGTGTATTATCACCTAACTAGAGAAATTCATTTAATTCCTTATTCTATTCGATGTTGTACCATTCGGGAAACGGTTGCTGATCCTAACCGTTTGTGAAATACATTCGATACACTTAAGCGTAATGAGTGGTCTGTCATATGTGACTGAGTTGCAAGATGTTCTTGTTGAACTCGGTGTATTCTCCTCTAGAGATACACAAGTGGCAGGTGGTTCCATACCTTGTCATAGTCGGAATCCAATCTCCAATAAGCACCTGCGGTTTATGATTATACATTATATATATGGAGCGTGAGATGCAAGCGTTCCATTAGATTTCTATTTATTTGATTTAGACACTATTATAATATCAAAGGAGTTTTGATATAAAGATCATTTTGGATTCTCATAAGGGAAAACCCGTTCTGTGTTATACGGCGTGGTCTTATGAGTTATCATTTATTTTCTCGAGCTGTTTTAAAATTGTTTACTCATACCAGTCCCATGACTGACCCGGAGTTTATTTTGTTTTGTTTCCCTAAACTCTTGGGTTCCCAAATTTGTATGGGCAGTCAAGTAGTTCAGGTATTCTCAGATATTTTGAGGAGCTTGGAGTAGGAGGCTTCAACGTTAGTTATCTAGTGTTATTTACGCTGTATTGCAAGTGTTGTACTCTGATGATAATGTTATGTATATACAGTCAAATTTTGTATTTCAAAAGATGTTATATATTATATTTTATTCCGCTACGATATGAGATTCTGTGTTGTGTTTCTATTCTTCTTCTTCTATTCTAAGTTTCTTTCTTTATATTTCTCATCCTCTAAATCCTTTCAATAATGATTCATATTTTCGTGATATTTGGGTTGGATGTATGATGTATGTAGTCAACTCTGATACTACAGATTTGCAGGCCATTACAGTTTCCATCGGACATCCAACTTGGGTAACTTCCAACCAAAATGAGGCTTCGTCTTTCAGTTGCCAGGAGGCTAACTGAACCTTCCTTCTGTCCTCTACTTCAAAGATTACGAACAAGTCCTCGGTCTCCTTGAGTAAATTCTGCACTTCTACGAATGTCTCGTTCCCATGGAATGGCTTCCCTCCCATAGCACGGAAGTCTTTGTAGATCTTAGCAAAATTATCTGCTCTTAGAGGGGGAGGAGGTAGAACGACTGGTGCAGCTGGGGAAGGAACATTTCCTTGGCCTTCGCCACGCACCGTGGCCTCCAAATACCTACGGAACCATCTAGGTATCCTATTGCCCTCTGGGATATTAGGAATGTTTTGTTCCCCAGACATGCTGAAAAGAAAAAGGAAGAGATTTAGACAAAGGACCGAAGGATATTACATATGGCTTCTTGGGGAATGTCTTTCAAAACAGACTTTTCTTTTTGAAAATGCTTTCTTTTGAAACCTTTTTAAAATAATTTTCAAAAACTTTATCTAATCTAGTAGCCTTCAGCTCTGATACCAAGTGTGACACCCCACGTCCGTTAATGTCACTCACAAAGGGAATGCATTAAGTTTTGTGAAGCGCTATAGGTAAATAGACACAGAATATTACAAGACAGATATAAATAAGATAGCAGCGGAAATTGAAATTTTTGTTTCAACCATGAATCATACATCGTGGTCAAAAATACCATAAGTCATTAAAATCGTTATAACAATATAACTACTGTCTTTTACCATCAGAGTACATAAATACTTAAAAGAAAACATAATTCCCCAAAAAGAGACAAAGCCATAGTAGAGATAAACACTTGAGCCATACTTCGAAAACAGCTCCTAGCAAGTTGATAACCGAGTCCTGACTAAGCCTGAGTATTCCCGCCCTAGGAACCGAGGGGGAACGGAAGAAAGAAGAGGAAACATAAAGGATCAGACATAAAGTCTGGCGAGTCTAGTTACTTTTGGCAAGTAAATAAATAAAAGTAGCATGACAAGCATATAAAGTGGATAAGAGAGATCATTACTTAAATGGCAATTGTGACAAGGTAGATAGGATAAGGTGTATACGCTTCTCTAATGATTACTCTGCACTATTATTAGTATAACCAGAATGAGATGATCCCTTCCACTATAAAGTGGTAGACTTAGGCATACATCCAAATGTACCCTAACTACTGCCCTAATCGATCGGCTCTCTACTCTGTAGATACTATATGCCGGCCCCACAGTAGGATGTATCTTGTCCTAAAGTGGCAACCCCTCGCTGATATGCATAGCCTCATATCTACAGGTGTCACGGTCATCTTATCCCCTTTTGCCCGGCTCATGCACGCGCATGGCCCTGTTGGTTTGCGCCTCCAACACCGCCTCCACGTTTGGATCTCTTACAATCAGTCAGTAAGCGTGTCCCTTCTCCAACCTAGTTCAGAGTTCTCTACTCGATACATACTCCGGGTTACAGACTGAAACGGGTCCCACACAATATGATACAAGCTCTCCACTTTGTCTTGTATCCCCCACTATTTTTTCCACTGGTTATATTTACCCTAAAGGTGTCTTTAATTATATAACTCCAATCTTTCTACCGGTTATGCTTACAACTAGGTGTCCTTAATTACATCACCTTATCGGGCTAAATTTGTGGGCCTATATGTAAATATTACCCACCCCCTCAGATTTACTTAACCCACCCACTGTCCAACCAATTTTACTTAACCCTAACTTTAGTTCAACATCATACAATCCCTATAGATTAGATTTGGTTAAGTAGTCCAGTTCATTACCATGTCCATTTATGTTTTATAATGGGCTAGACCTCCTACATTAGGCCTACAATATGTGGATGCTGGATATGTCGGTCGGGTCCAGACAGTCTTATTCCACAAATTATGCCTAACCCCATGCCATAGCCCATCTCGTATTTTCGCACTTAGACCTCTAACATTAGGTTCAACATTAGTGGCTGCTGGATATGCCGGTCCGGTACGGACAGACTTCCACTACTAAGGCAACCTAACCTCGTGTCATAAGTACAATTACAATTAATTGTAATTACTAGACATTCCATTCTTATCCAATTATTACCTATGTCTTTATAGGTGATTATGTCCTCACTTCCCCAATTTGAATCATATGCCCAATTCATATAAATATTATTTAAATTATGCCAATACTAATCATTTTTTCCCCCGTTCGCTAACTAACTCATTCACATATATTTGACGGCATCTAGGCTAGAAAGTAGCCTAGTCATACACAATAAAAAGGGAAAAGTGATGGGAATATGACAAAGGTGATTGTTTTGGCATAAACGTAAACTAGCATGGTGATAAGTTGGATATATAAGCATAAATCTGATGAACTTGTGGCAGTTAATTGATTCTAACATAACTATGATGTTATAATAAGCATAATAAGATCTAAATTAACAATTTAGATGTCCAACTCGTTTAGATCTAATATAATAAGCACAAGGTGATAAACTAGATCTCATTAGTAATTTAGATGTCCACATAATTCAGATGCAATAGTTAAAACTAAATCTAACTCAAATAAGGTGAAGATCCACATAATAAAAGGTTACAATAGATCCAACAAGATAGGGATTTAGATAAATAGTTAGAAATAGATCTAACACAAATAAGGTCAAGATCCACATCATAAAATGCCACAAAAGTTAAAATAGATCCAACAAGATAGAGATTTAGATCCAAATCCTAACCAATTCAGAATGTCATATAATCATAATTTACAATGAATCTGATATAATCTAGGCAAATGAAAAAATCCAAGTCATAGTCGTGTCATATTTACATTTAAATATTCAAATCTAAAAGAAACTAGGAAGTCATAGTGTTAGGATTAGAAAATAGAAGAAGAATGGATCTTGAATCTCTAAGTTTGATTTGCAATGCTGATAGTTGTAGGAGATTAACGGATCCAATTCAGTTCAGACACCGATAGAGTTTGGCCCCTATGAATTCTCAATGAAGAAAACAAGAGAAATGGACACGTATTTATAGCTGCCAGCCACCCCGAAACCGACTGCCACGTCAGCCCTAGGGATGTCGACACCCCTGTGGGTGGGTCGACCCTGATGTCGACACCACTATGGGTAGGTCGACCCTGGTGTCGACACCACTTAAGGGGGGTCGACCCTGATGTCGGCACCCCTCTAGGGGGGTCGACCCCCTAGAGCGGGAAAACTGCAACCAATTTTTGTTTTTCAAATTCGAACGGTTTTGGATAAAATTCTGACTCATCTCTGACTCATGTGTATATATATAATCTTTCTATGCATATACAAACTTAAAGCCCTTATAACTTCTTCATACGGTGTCTGTTTTACGCAAACCAAATGTCTACCTTGACCAGAATTTCGAGACGGACGCAATGACATAGTATGTTTTCCTTAATTTAGAATATTAAATTAATTATTATTTAATTTATCCTCTTTTAATGTTGTTAAAATTCGGGGTGTTACAGGGCCATCTTCCGATAGTGTATCACTAGAGAGGAATACACTAGGTTCAACAAGAACATCTTGCAAATTGGCCACACATGACTGACCACTCATTTCGCTTGAGTGTATCGAATGTATATCACCAATGGTTGGGATCAACAATCGTTTCCCAAAAGGGACAACATCGTTAGAATATAGAAGGAAATGGATTTTCTGTAGACAGGTGATAATACGCCCTAATGGGAGCAACCCACATAGCCACGTTACCAACCCGATTTTTGTCATTTCCTGATTGATGAGGCTTGAGGTTACGATTTACCTTTTTAGAACATATCATTTCTTCGTTCAATTTGAATGTCACAACGTCGGATCCTCTGTAAATCACTAATTGATTTCCATAAAAATACTTTGCTTGTTAAGCTAAGAGAAGTGCCCTTCTCCGCCACCAACTATAGTACATTTGAAGAAATTAACGTACATGATCCCTTTGGAAATACTATGTCAGACATCCATCCACACAAGTTGTCTTTGAACTGGACAAACCAAAGGCACCTTCCTACTACATCCTAGGAATCACCCTATGGATCAATATCGAGTATTCCTTGAAATCCATAGGTTTCAATCACGTTAGAACCACAAATCAAATAACATTAGATGCATGCCAGAGAAATTCGATAAGTCATTCATCCGCTTATGAAGATCCATGGTCTTTAACTGCTCCATCTTTAATCTGCATCTTCCATGATTTCATATTTGCTGGTTTGGAATGGTTTTCGAATATAAATTCAATCCCAGTCTTACCCTACCAACAATCGTATAGGCCCGATTTGATAGTCGGTTATTTAACTATTAAATATACAACCATTAAAACATGAAAATAAATATGAGTTCACTGGTTCAGTATTTCTTGGCCTCTTTAATTAAAAATAATTAATGAAGGTTAATTTAAAACTCCTAATTCTTTTAATATTACGAATAACTTTTCACTTCTTATTTTAGTATAAGTGTATTTTCAAATTCATTTAAATACTTTAGAATTTAATCATATATATATATATATATATATTCCTAACTTTGGTTTGAACAAATTTCACGTAAAACATCGTTATGAAATTTCTTTTTGTTCCATTGCTTGAAAACAATCGGTAACACCTATCCCCTTTGAATAAACATAGTAAAACTTATCTCTTTAATTTCTTTACTCTCGAATACATCATTATATTTTCACAAAATCTCTTTAATTTCATTTACTTTGGAATCATCATTTATTATATCCTCAAACCTTTTTATAGTTGGAAACATTCCTATTTCTTATTCATGCATTTCTATACTTCAACATTCATTAGTCCCTGACCGTAAATTAGTAAGAGAATAACTCCCTAAGTATCAACCCCACAGACCAAAATCAACTTTAGATTAACAATTAGAAAATCACCCAACTCATCCAAACTCCAGTTAGGTTCCAATTCTTTAATTTTTTATATTAATTCCTTATCAACCCAAATTATTCCACTTCTAATCCATTCAACGTTTTTCCACTTTGAAAATCTTGTTTCAGTTCCATTCATTTCACTTAATTTCATTATTAAGTATAGTCAATTTAAAATCAAAGTTTTAACTTCACATTCCTTTTATAAACCTTGTTTATAACTCAGGTTTAATATAAACCCCTCTTTATAGCAACTTCTTTTTAACTCGATTCAAATGTTAAGTAAACATTTAATTTAAGCAATCGTATTCGCTTAAAATTTCTTTATAACTTAGTTTTAAAAACTCTTTTAATATAAAACCCGTTAATAACCTCTTTACAAAATTCAACTAGATTCCATTTCAACTTCGATTTCTTTACTTAAACAAATTTCATTTACAAAGTGATCACTTAAATTATTATTCATTAAAATAATAATTTGCTTCATCATTAACCGCCATAGAAGTAGTTAGCTTCTTTATTAACTAAATAAATAGTAAATTTATTTTTAAAATCTTATTAAAATTAAAACAAATATTTGTTAACTATTTCATTAGATTAATTGACAACAAACTAATTTAATAGTCAGTCCCAGTTAAACGGTTGACTTAGTCAACTCAAAACATGGTTATTTTGTTAACCAGTTCCAATTAGTTCTTCCTTTAATTTAATTAATAATTAATTTAAACTAATCCCACTTAATTTTCTCTTAGAAACAATCAATCTAACTCTTAACCGTTGCGTTAATTTCTTCTCATTAGCTTATAAATCTTATTAACATAAGAATTTGCTTTATAAAATCATTTTATAATTACTTATAAACTTAAATAATAAATATTTATTTCCTTTTAATAAACTTTCATTCAAAATAACATGTTAAAAAAATCTAACTTCAGTTATAAAAATAAAATTTATAACTTCATTTTGTCGATTTACATGACAATAAATCAGTATTTACAAAACGATTGATTTGTAGGCCATATGCTGCAAATTACTTAACCAATACGGGATATTAGTTAAAATAAAATAAACATTGAATTTCAAGTCAACGATCAACAACCAAATCAATCATCCAATCGGAATAGTTCATATAATGATAATATGAAATAAATAACATTTAATATATTTGAGGAATCCAGTTAGATCCCTCCAACCAGTTTTTCCCTAGATCTAAATAGGTTACTTCAAATAATATCATTCACTTCAATATTCAGATATAATTTCAACAATCAGCCAATAACAGTAATTTAAGCACCCAATTATTTATTGTATACATTTAAATTATATAAATGTGACCAACAAGGTAAGTTACCTCAATTGGTTACAATTGTTATAACGATTGAATGAAATCAAATTAAACGAACATTTAATTTAATTAGTTTAGTGAACATATATAGATATATGCAGTAATCATTAAACAAATAACAACCATAGCACACAAATATTAAACGTGAATTATATAAAATATAAGAAGGACAAAACCGAGTGAGTTGTACTCACCTTGGTCATTTAATCATTAAATAACTAATAATTTGCCGATTAATACAATCAACCATTTTATTTTGCCAATCCTAACGAGCTCCAAATTGTTGCAAAGCAGTTCCAAAATGTTAGGATTGTCGACATGGTTCCAATGTGTCCAACGACGTTCAATTCTGTTCAAGTATGAGTGAGATATGGTTCAAACGATCCCAAACTCAGTAACGAGTCTCTACAGTTTCATCTCCTCCAACCTCCCTTCCCCCAACCCCCCTCCCCGCGCAAAACATTACCACTCCAGGATTTCTTCAACACCATGGTCACATGATTCTCAACACTATTCTCCATCTTTCCTCCACTAAAAATCAAATATAAAATACCACGATCCTCCTCTTTATCTGCTCTTCCTCCCTAATATTATCACACTCGCACTCATCCTCGACATTGCGTCAAAACCACATTTCACGCAGCCCGCTTGATTCGTGCGTCATCTTTTTGCATGGATCTCTATGAAAACTCGCGTACTGGCTCGAAATCAATCCACCATTCCACAAAAATAATGAAACCGTGAATCGATGCATATTCATGATGTATACGACAACCCTAAGCCCTACGACATGTTTCTAGTTCGATGAAAAATAATGTCAAGTTCAATGAAAAAATATAAAAGTGAAGAGATCTTGTTTGCGATTTCAACGCAATAAATACTAGGATTTATATATAAGTATTATTTTTTTGTTTTCAATTTTTATAATGTCGTAAACACAACATGTTTTTTTTGGAAGAAGAAAGATGCGAGAGGTTTTTTCATTACTTATAATGAAGGAAATACTTGGTTGCCATGTTTCATCGTTGCAAGATCTGCATACGCCCATTTTAGGGTAGGTCGGCATTAGTCTGGGTTAGTTTGTAGAAGACATAAGGGAGGCATATGCATGAGTTTCTTTTCGATGTTGTACACTGATTTGAGAACACGACAGAAAGAAGAAAATAGATAGTTGGATGTTTACATTTAGGGTAGATGCAGTGTATATATATATAGGGTAGGAGAACATGGATGGTATTTTTCTTAGGGATGAGGTAGACATGTTGTAGTGTCAGTGCGATTTCATTGGATTTGGACCTGTCATGTACTTTAATTCTCTAGGGCTTAAGGTTTTGTGTTTTAGTTAATGTGATATGGTATTTGATTTATACGGTTAACCGTTTAATATGCGTACCACCACTCATGAAATCCAGACGCAATGAAAATAAGCACACTGCTATGTCTTAGCTTTCCAGTCCCAATAAAACTCATTTCATTGAAAACCGACTCCATTTGCAAAACGACGTTATTTTAATTTCAAATTATTTATCAGTTCACCTTTAAAATGCACACGCTAGTAAAACAACTCCAAGTGGCTTCAAACTAGAAATCTAGCAATTATTATCTATACGTATTATAATAAAATTCGTTTCGTCGAAAATAGAGGTCGTTTGACAAACGGTTATTTCTAAGGTCTATATAATAGCAATAAAATATAATTAAATCCAAAGCAATTCTATTTAAAATAATAATAAATTATTATTATCATATCTCTCCAAATGAAATTTTATGCAGCTTCAAAATAGACCAATATAATTTTAAACTCAACGTTTAAAATTCTAGGTTAAACAATATTCAGCTTATATAAAAATCCTTTTATATCTATTAAATAAATCGTTATAAACCATTTTTATAGCGACTATTTGAAAATTTGATTTGAACGTAACTAAGAATCTATAATCTAAAATCTCCATTTTTCTCTTTCATTAGAAAAATATAATCAAATAGATTCGAATGATTCTTATTTCAAAGAATTCCAACTTAAAATAGATTATGTATAATTAATTGAAGTTTAAATCATAAATTACGAACTACCGCGGTGTTACGAGCTTGAATTATAACTAAATATAAATTATACGCTAAAACTTCGTTATATAAATGAATTCTATATTATAGATCCAATTATAATTTCCAGATCAATATTTAAAATAATAAAATAAAATGTGAGGTCCAGTTTGGGTTTTTCTATCGTTAATGGCAACATGGGAAATTTCCTCTTCATATCTACATTGTCTTCATCTCCACTTCTCATGAATCTTTCTCTTGCAATCGCGATCACTCTTATTTCCCTCCACTTTCGTTTGTTACCTTCTTTCGTTATCGTTGTAGAACCCCAAACCCTAATTATATTTTGCTCAGCTCTGACATAATGTACACCATCGCCCTTATTTTCTTCAATCTTACACTACACCAGCTACTACCCCTCTCTCGCTACAGACTGCGCCACTTGCTTTAGTGTTGTGTTCCTAATCTTTGGGTAGGGTTCGACTTGTTATGGTGGTGGTTATCTCAAATCAAACATGGAGTTTCACTACATTTCAGTTCGGCCTTGCAACTGGACTTATTTCGTTAACTTATCGTCTTCTACTGGTATGCCATCTTGATTTCTTGAATATACCATGTATGCAATGTAAATATGTTCAATGTCTCTTACGTGGTGAGTTAACGAAGAATGTAATGTTGTGCCTATAGTAAGGTGGTTTCGTTGGGCTCTTTGGTTGTTTCCTCCCCGGTCCACAGAGAGTCCAAACCGTACATCTACTATCTTGAATCTTTTAAAGAATCTGACTAAGCTGGGTTATTTCCTCCCTGTGGACCGGGGAGGGGGGGGGGGGAACGGAAGAAAATAAGACGAAAGAAAATAGGGTCAGACATAAAGCTTGGTAAGTCTAGTGACTCTTTAGTATGAGAATAAGAATAAGGGCATGATAGGTATAAACTGGAAACAAGAGAGTATCATAAACTAAGATAAAGTAGTTTTGAAACGAAGATACTATCGCACCCCAAACTATATCTCTGCACCTACATGCATTAGTTCTAAACAGGCACGCCATGCTGAGGGTGAAGTGATCCCCTTATTTTAACGATCGTCTCCTACTCGCATAATTACATGTGTCTTACGGCCACCAAATATTGTAGATACCTATGCTGGCCCCACCATGGGGTGTATCAAGTCCCATGGTGGCTACCCGACACAATACTTAGAATGCATAGGTTATACTACTGGTGCCTCCAGTGCCCTGTTCGTCTGCTCCGAAGTGTGTGCACGCCCGCACTCCATTAGAAACCACACTATTGCACCCACCGCCGTCGCTTTGACCGCTTACAATCAGGCCAGTAATCGTGCCCCACCCTGCCTAGTTTCAGGGTACCATGATACCTAATTGGGTTACTGCTGAAATGGGTCCCCCGTTACTAGGGTTTTCTAGTCAAACATGTTAAGTGGTTAAGTGTCTGTATTTACCTAACCCCACCCATCAATTTCATTAACATGTTGAATTGGTTAAGTGTTTTAGTTAACTTAACCTTACCATCCTAACTTGTCTGTCCTTAGCTTTTTAAAGCACCGACCACTCACATTAGACAGATATTGTTACGGTTATTGGATGTGCCGGTTGGTTCCGGGAAGATTTACACTGTAACTCAGTCTAACCTCGAGTCCTTATTGGGCTCAATGCTTAACCACCCACATTGGATAGGTATTGTTGTGACTACTGGACAGCCGGGCGGGTCCGGGCAGGTTTACATCACAACTCAATCCAACCTCGTGTTAAGCATATTCGTATTTTCTAAATTTACATATTTTTCTTTATTACTGAATATATGTAAATTTGTCAACAATTAAATGTTATGGCCCACATTCCAAGTTTAACATTTTTGGTATAAGAATTTATACCATTTAAATGCCACCAATTTTGGCATGTGACAAACATGCCAATTTCATATATTTTTATGTCAAGTTTTACTAATATCCCCAACGTTACCCCGTTTAAACATTAGGCTAACAATCTTAGCTTAATTTTCGTTCGCATAGTTTTAGCATATAATATTAGGCTAAAAACTTAGCCTAATTTAGCGCACACGAATAGGCATAAGGGAATTCATAAGCATAAACATGACATAGGTGTAAACTTGGCATTTTTGGCATAGTCAATATGAACATCATAGGTGTGAACTTGCAAAATAGCCAACATGAATGTCATAGATGTGAACTTGCAAAATAGTCAATATACATATATGTGAATTTGCAACATAGCCTAAATCAATTTACATATATGTGAATTTGCAACATAGCCTAAATCAATTTACATATATGTGAATTTGCATTGAAATAAGGGTCTAACCAAATAGTTGTCACATGAATTAGCATATGTTTTAGACAACATAAGTCTAAACTTGTTTTTGGATCTAGGCATAACATCGAACATCACTAGCATATGACAAGAATATGACATTTTCATAAATATGTATAACTTTATGACAAGGGAGTGAACAAGATCCAATCGCATATCTATTTACAACATAAAACATGTACTAAAGTGGATCTTGACATGGATCCAATTAGGAACTTGCAACTTTTGTATAAACATAGGGGCATGTATATGAACATAACCATTTAGGCATAAATATTCTAGCATAAAATATATACATGAGGTTCTAATCACAAACAACCTATACAATCACATAAACATGAACTATACAACTTGCTTGTGATGTTGTTGTCATTCTAAAAGAACAATAGGATCAACATAAATCTTAATTATACCACAAACATCCCAATTTCATTCGCAACACAATCATTTCAATACAAAGATATGAATTAACATCGTCGTTACATAATAGCACAATTCCACTTCCAATTTACATCGAATCAAGGCTTAGTTTTATTCCCATCGGAAAAATCACTATACTTACAACGAACGACGAACTTGGATTCTGGATTCTGAATTCTGAATTTGATATGATTTCCTTTGGGCAGACTAACGTTGTTTTGATTCGTGTTTTACTTTAGTATAGGATTGTCTCTAAGCTTTCTAACTAACGGCCACTCCTAGTTTCTTTCCAGCAGCATGGCGGCTCTAGTACTATATTATTTGTGTGAATTTAGGGTTAGACTTGAGTTGTATTTATAGAATTTTAATCTGATTAGAGCTGTCGATGAAGCTAGAGTGAATCCAGACCATCCATCTCAAGAGAAGCCAATCAGAAAGCGGCATGTAAGCCCTAGTGACTCAGCCAAGCCTCAGAAACCGACCAGAACCCGACCAGGCCAGCCAGGGACTGACCAAGCAGGTTTTTTGGCCTGAGCGCACTTGGCAGGTGCGGCAGTGCAAATTTGTACTGGCGCACTTCCCAAGTGCGCCAGTGCAATTTTGTTCCGGCGCACTTCCCAAGTGCGCCAGTGCATTCTGACCCATTTCTGGTTTTTCTGCCCAACTTCGTTCGTACATATCTTCTTCATGCGGTATCTGTTTTACGCAAACTCAGACTCTATCTCAAGCAGAATTCTAAGACAAACGCAATGGAGTAACCCATTTCCCTTAATTCCACCATTTAGAATTAATTATACGTTAGTTTGTTAAGTTATAGTTAACAGAAAATTCGGGGTATTACATTTTCCCCTCCTTAAAGGATTTCGTCCCCGAAATCTTCAAGTCAAGGAGAACGTAAGTCCTAACATCCAATCGTCCATCTACTCAACCAACAAACACAGGCGTCCATTGTCCTTAAAAGACTTCTAATGCTTTATGATTATATGCACAGTGTGTGTATATGTCGTTAACTAATGCAAAATCAGGCGGTCTACTGATCCAGTTGACCTCCTTAATGCAAATCATGTAAGTGTCATGAATCCATTATGTATGCAAATTTGTCCTTACTCATAATTCTACATGAGTGCGCAACCATCAATACAAATGCGACATCCATATGACAACATATCAAGTTTCAACCACATACAAATATGAATACATATATGCATATGCAGTATGAAGTGACTGAGCCGATCTAAAACCTAGGTTGTGTGTGTATATGCATCCACGAGCAACCACTAGCAATCACTTGCAAACACCTGCAGCCATCAACCATAACATGTTTCAAATACATGTTTACATCCAAAGGGGTTTCTACTAAGGATAAAGGATAATATCGAGGACATATACCTAAAAAGATAGATACAAGCACAACTTAAGGAAAAAGAGAGATCAAAGATATACCCTCAAAAAGAAAAGGGTAGGTTGCGCGTATTCTGTCCTCAGTTTCCCAAGTCGCGTCTTCCTCGGCGTCGCTCCACTGAACTTTAACGAGCTTGACTTCGCGGTTGCGTAGCTTTTTCACTTCAGTTCCTATGATTCGAGTTGGAACTCTCCTCACAGTTGCTTCGCATTCCACTTCGGCTTCTTCTAGAATGCTTGGCTCCACCACTTCTGCAGATTCATGTAGACATTTCCGGAGATGAGAAACGTGAAAGACGTTGTGAATTCCAGCCAATATTTCAGGCAGCTCTATTCTATAAGACATTTTCCCAATCTTCTCGATGATAGGGAATGGTCCTACAAATCTTGGTGATAGCTTTCCTGCGGATCCAAAGCGAACGACGTTCCTTAAAGGGGATACCTTAAGGAAAACCCTGTCCCCAACCTCAAACTCAAGGTCAGTCCTTCTTTTGTCGGCGTAGGATTTCCGTCTGTCTTGGGCAATCTTCATTCTCCTTCGTATCAAGTCCACTTTTTCTGAAGTCTCCCTAATCATGTTTGGCCCAAGTATAATCTTGTCGGTAGACTCCCACCAACAAGTTGGTGATCGGCAAGGTCTTCCATACAAAGCTTCGAAGGGCGCCATACCGATGGTGGCTTGGTAACTGTTGTTGTAGGCGAATTCCACTAAAGGAAGGTGATCCTCCCAAGTCCCTCTGAAGTCAAAAATGCACAGTCTCATAAGATCTTCTAGTACTCTATTCACCCTTTCTGTCTGACCATCAGTTTGGGGGTGATAGGCCGTGTTCAAGCATAACTGTGTCCCGATAGCTTCTTGCAGACTCCGCCAAAATTCGCTCGTGAAGATGGGGTCTCTGTCACTTACTATGCTGGAGGGTATTCCATGGAGTCGAACTATTTCCTTGAGATAAAGAAAAGCTAGAGACGAGGCAGTTCTTCTACTCTTGATAGGTATAAAGTGGGCGCTTTTAGTAAGCCTGTCCACTATCACCCAAATGCTAGCATTGCCTCTTCTTGACCTAGGCAACCCATCAATGAAGTCCATTGAAATGCTATCCCACTTCCACTGCGGGACTTCTAGAGGATGAAGCAGTCCTCCAGGTTTATTTTGTTCCGCCTTGACCTGTTGGCATGTCACACACTTAGAAACGAAATCTGTCACGTCCTTCTTCATGCCGTTCCAATAGAAAACTCTCTTTACGTCCTTGTACATCTTGTCTCCACCTGGGTGTATTGTCATCTTGGAATGATGGGTCTCCTCGAGAACCTTCTTCACTAAATCCCTAGCTTGTGGGACGCATAGCCTTCCGTCCCGTCTCAACCAACCCTTATCATCGATGGAGTACCTATTGAGGTGACTGGAAGTTTCACCCCTAATTAGTTTATCAATCACATCCACAAGCTGCGGGTCTTCACGTTGTGCGGCCACTATCGAGTCTAAAAGAGTGGGCCGTACTTCCAGGGATGCCAACAAACCAGGTATAAAATCTGAGGAGGGCCTAATGTCAAAACTAGCTATATACTCCAAGCTTTGCCTTTCTACAAAGGGAGGGCTTAAGGTCAGTTTCTTTCTGCTCAACGTGTCTGCTACTACGTTGCCTTTGCCGAGAGTATAGGAAATTTCAAATCATATGAAGCAAGGAACTCCATCCATCTTTGCTGCCTTAGGTTAAGATCTTTCTGCGACAAAAGATACTTCAACGATTTATGGTCAGTATATAATTCGAACTTCTCACCTAGGAGATAATGGCGCCAAGACATAAGCGCAAAGACAATGGCGGCCAACTCAAGATCGTGGGTTGGGTAGTTCTTTTCATGCAATTTCAATTGTCTTTCACCATAAGCTACTACCCTCCCTTCTTGCATCAGAACAGCGCCTAGCCCTGTACCACAAGCATCCGTATATACTGTGAACATTTTGCTTCCATCTGGCAAAGTCAGAACTGGGGCTGTTGTGAGAGCCCTTTTTAATTGTTGAAAAGCAAACTCGCAATCCAAATCCCAAGTGAACGCCAGATTCTTCTTTGTTAGCCTTGTGAGTGGAGCTGAGATTTTCGCGAAATCCCTAATGAACTTTCGGTAAAAACTGGCTAGCCCAAGAAAGCTTCGGACTTCGGTTGAATTTCTTGGTGTCTTCCAATCTTGCACTGCCACCACTTTCACGGAGTCCACAGCTAACCCATCTTTGGACACTATATGCCCCAGAAATCTTACTTCTCCTCTCCAAAAGTGGCACTTGGAGAATTTGGCTTTTAGCTGATGTGCACGGAGAGTATCCATGATCTCTTTCGGATGTTGAGCATGTTCTTCCTCATTCTTTGAGAAGATCAAAATATTGTCTACAAAGACCACCACAAACTTAATAAGGAATTCTCTGAACACCCTGCTCATTAGGTCCCCGAAATAAGTGGGTGCGTTTGTCAAACCGAAAGGCATGACAAGCCACTCGAAAAACCATCTGGGGTTCTAAACGCCATTTTATCAATACTATCTTCAGCTACCCTTAGCTGATGGAACCCAGTAGCCAGATCAAGTTGGGAGAAGACTGACGCACCTACAAGCTGATCCAACAAATCGTCTATTCGGGGAAGCGGGTGTCTATTCTTTTTAGTCAGCTTGTTTAGCTCCCTATAGTCCACACAAAGACGTAGTGAACCATCTGCTTTGGTGGCGAACACCACTAGAGCACCCCATTCCGAGATACTCCTTCTTATAAACCCCTTCTCGAGAAGCTCCTTAACTTGCTTACTGAGCTCCTTTCTCTCCTTTGGAGCCATGTGTCTAACAGGCAGGGCTACGGGCTTTGCATTATCCACAAGATATATGCGGAAGTCTATTTCCCGCTACGGAGGTAAGCCTTTCACCTCTTTAAAGACATTCGGATATTCCCGGACTACCCTAAGCGTCAAGCGACTCTAGATAACTAAGCATTCAAGGGATTACAAGAAATTTCTAGTGTTACCGAGCCGAGTCAAGAGCCTAACCACTCTTTTCTCACAATCAAGAATGGCACCATTACTGGATAACCAGTCCACGCCTAAGATCAGTCCATACCCTGAGAAGCCCAAAACAAAGGCATTACATCTAAATTCAACACTTAGAATAGAGATTTTCAAATCCAAACAAACCATCGACAAATAAGCCGAGCCCCTAATTGGATTTGAAACAACCAAGGGATCTTCTACCATACTAGTGTCTAGGTGCAGGGATTCTACTAAAGCAGATGAAATAAAGGAGTGTTATGCACCAGAATCAAAGAGAGTTCGAACTGGATGATCCTACAGATAAACTAAGCCCTCTACAAAAATATTTCTACCTCGTTCCTGTGGAGGTGCCACTAGCGCGTGAACTTGTCCGCCTGAGGTGGATCCGTCCTCTGTCCCTGCCCCCGCTTCTTTGGGCAGTCCTTTGCCAAGTGTCCAGTCTCGCCACAACTGAAGCAATCCACCATTCATCTTTGCCTTCTTCTTTCTGCAGTCTTTTGCTATATGTCCCACAATGCCACAGAAATTGCACTTTCTCGTTTCACGGTATTTGTTGTTCTTCCCGCCTTTCTTGAAGTCTGTCTTCTTAGCCTGTAAACCCTCTTTCTTTTCTTGAGGCACTTCCGTCTTTGCCTCTTTCTTGCCTTTATCTTCCTCATGTAGCAGCGCCATGTCCACCAAGCTTTCATAAGTCGCCCCCATGGGTATATGGGTCATAGCAAGGCTGTGTAGAGGCTCACTCAGGCCTTTGACGAAGCGAAGGGCCTTCTTGTGTTGGGTGTTTACTAAATCAAGCCCAAATCTGGCCAGCTGATTAAACTGATTGACATACTCCCTGATCGTCATACTCCCTTGCTTAAGAGTTAGGAACTTCTCCATCTGTAGACTTCTTTCAGCTTGGGAGAGGAATTTCATCTCAAACCTTGTCCTGAAATCTTCCCATGTTTCCACTAGCCTCTCCGTATGCGTAACTTGCCACCAATAGGAGGCTTCATCCTTGAGCAACCACACTGCTAGCTGTATCTTTTGCCTATCATCAACTTCGAAGATAACGAATAAATCTTCAGTCTCTTTTAGCCAGTTCCTTGCTGCCACAAATGATTCAGTTCCATAAAAGTCCTTTCCTCTCATAGACTTGAAGTCTCCACATGTCTTAACGAAAGTGTTCCCACGAGGAGGAGGAGGGGGAGGAGGAACCACAGAAACCGTAGGAGGAGGAATGTCTACTTAGCCCGCACCATTGGCCATAGCCTCTACGTACCTTTGGAACCAGCCAGGGATCGGTACTCCTTCTGGAAGGTTAAGATCTCCAGACATGCTGGAACAAAAAGGAAAGTATTCAAGATAAACGGATAAAGGGATAGTGCATATGGCTCTGGGGAATTATGCCATTTAAAAACAACACTTTTCTTGAAAAAGATGCTTCTTTAAACTTCTTTTTGAAAATAGTTTCAAATTTTTTTATCTAGTCTGGTAAATCTATGCTTTGGTACCCAGTGAAACACCCCACCCTCAATTAAGGTCACTCACAAAGGGAATGCCTTAACTTTGGTGGAGGTTTGTAAGTAAAAGTCACAGATAAAACACAAGACAGATATAAATATAAATACATATATTTATAAGCAGCGGAAAACAACAGACTTTTTATTTCATAAATACGTGTTCATACAAAACATTTCCATAACTGTCATAATAACTCCCAAACATTACATCATCATTTCTGTCTTGGTTGTTAAATAAAGAAGCATAAAACATAATTAAAACTGCACAAATCCCCATGATTGTGTCCAACAGCCATAGCCAAAGCAATAGAGTCCAAACCGTACATCTACTATCTTGAAGCTTTTAAAAAATCTGACAAAGCGAGGTTGTTTCCTCCTTGTGGACCTTGGGGGGGGGGGGAGGGGAACGGAAGAAAAGAAGACAAAAGAAAATAGGGTCAGACATAAAGCCTGGTAAGTCTAGTGACTCTTCAGTATGAGAATAAGAATAAGGGCATTATAGGTATAAAATGGAAACAGGAGAGTATCATAAACTAAGATAAAGTAGTTTTGAAACGAAGATACTATCGCACCACACACTATATCTCTGCACCTACATGCATTAGTTCTAAACTGGCACCCCATGCTGAGGGTGAAGGGATCCCCTTATTTTAACGATTGGCTCCTACTCGCATAATTAGATGTGTCTTACGGCCCCCAAATATTGTAGATACCTATGCTGGCCCCACCATGGGGTGTATCAAGTCCCATGGTGGCGACCCGACACAATACTTAGAATGCATAGGTTATACTACTGGTGCCCCCAGTGCCCTGTTTGTCTGCTCCGAAGTGTGTGCATGCCCGCACTCCGTTAGAACCCACACTGTTGCACCCACCGCCGTCGCTTTGACCGCTTATAATCAGCCCAGTAATCGTGCCCCACCCTGCCTAGTTTCAGGGTACCATGATACCTAATTGGGTTACTGCTGAAATGGGTCCCCCATTACTAGGGTTTTCTAGTCAAACATGTTAAGTGGTTAAGTTTCTGTATTTACCTAACCCCACCCATCAATTTCATTAACATGTTGAACTGGGTAAGTATTTTAGTTAACTTAACACTACCGTCCTGACTTGTCAGTCATTAGCTTTTTAAAGTACCGACCACTCACATTAGACAGATATTGTTACGGTTACTGGATGTGTCGGTTGGTTCCGGGCAGATTTACACCGTAACTTAGTCTAACCTCGGGTCCTTATTGGGCTCAATGCTTAACCACCCATATAGGATAGGTATTGTTGACTACTGGACAGCCGGGAGGGTCCGGGCAGGTTTACATCACAACTCAATCCAACCTCATGTTAAGCATATTCGTATTTTCTAAATTTACATATTTGTCTTTATTACTGAATATATGTAAATTTGTCAACAATTAAATGTTATGGCCCACATTCTAAGTTTAACATTTTTGTTATAAGAATTTATACCATTTAAATGCCACCAATTTTGGCATGTGACAAACATGCCAATTTCATATATTTTTACGTCAAGTTTTACTAATATCCCCAACGTTACCCCGTTTAAACATTAGGCTAACAATCTTAGCCTAATTTTCGTTCGCATAGTTTTGGCATATAATATTAGGCTAAAAACTTAGCCTAATTTAGCGTATACAAATAGGCATAAGGGAATTCATAAACATAAACATGACATAGGTGTAAACTTGGCATTTTTGGCATAGTCAATATGAACATCATAGGTGTGAACTTGCAAAATAGCCAACATGAATGTCATGGACGTGAACTTGTAAAATATTCAATATACATATGTGTGAATTTGCAACATAGCCTAAATCAATTTACATATATGTGAATTTGCATTGAAATAAGGGTCTAACCAAATAGGTGTCACATGAATTAGCATATGATTTAGACAACATAAGTCTAAACTTGTTTTTGGATCTAGGCATAACATTGAACATCACTAGCATATGACAAGAATATGACATTTTCATAAATATGTATAACTTTATTACAAGGGTGTGAACTAGATCCAATCACATATCTATTTAAAACATAAAACATGTACTAAAGTGGATCTTGACATGGATCCGATTAGGAACTTGCAACTTTTGTATAAACATAGGGGTATATGAACATAACCATTTAGGCATAAAGGTTCTAGCAAAAAGTATATACATGAGGTTCTAATCACAAACAACCTATACAATCACATAAACATGAACTATACAACTTGCTTATGATGTTGTTGTCATTCTAAAAGTACAATAGGATCAACATTAATCTTAACTATACCACAAACATCCCAATTTCATTCGCAACACAATCATTTCAATACATAGATATGAATTAACATCGTCGTTACATAATAGCACAATTCCACTTCCAATTTACATCGAATCAAGTCTTAGTTTTATTCCCATCGGAAAATTCACAATACTTACAACGAAAGACGAACTTGGATTCTGGATTCTGAATTTGATATGCTTTCCTTTGGGTAGACTAACGTTGTTTTGATTCGTGTTTTACTTTAGTATAGTCTTGTCTCTAAGCTTTCTAACTAACGGCCACTCCTAGTTTCTTTCCAGCAGCATGATGGCTCTAGTACTATATTATTTGTGTGAATTTAGGGTTAGACTTGAGTTGTATTTATAGAATTTTAATCTGATTAGAGCCGTCGATGAAGCTAGAGTGAATCCAGACCATCCATCTCAAGAGAAGCCAATCAGAAAGCGGCATGTAAGCCCTAGTGACTCAACCAAGCCTCAGAAATCGACCAGAACCCGACCACGCCAGCCAGGGCCCGACCAAGCAGGTTTTCTGGCCTGGGCGCACTTGGCAGGTGCGTCGGTGCAAATTTGTACTGGCGCACTTCCCAAGTGCGCCAGTGCAATTTTGTTTTGGCGCACTTCCCAAGTGCGCCAGTGCATTCTGACTTGTTTCTGGTTTTTCTGCCCAACGTCGTTCGTCCATGTCTTCTTCATACGGTATCCGTTTTACGCAAACTCAGACTCTATCTCAAGCAGAATTCCGAGACGAACGCAATGGCGAAACCCGATTCCCTTAATTCCATCATTTAGAATTAATTATACTTTAATTTGTTAAGTTACAGTTAACAGAAAATTCGGGGTGTTACATGTACTCTGATTGGTATAACCTAGTGTTAATGTGAGTAATGAGTTCGACTAAAATCGGGTTCCCGTTATCCCTTGACCGATGGTATAACCAGTCATATAGGTTATCAATGTATCTATGACTTTGGAAGGTGATAGTTAGGATTTGAATGATGATTAAAATGGTTGCATTTTGTTCTCACCTTCACTTCTTGGGTACACTATCACCTTGTAAATGCTCGCGCCTCCGTTCGCGCAAGATATTGTCCCCAACTTAGCCACCGTATAGGTGTAGGGTTTTGTTCCTCAAAAGGCCTCGATGTTAGCAAGAGATGGGTTTTACTATATAAGTCCACACTTTCACACTAGCTTCCACGATGTGGGACTTATATTTCACTAGAAGAAGGGGTGTTACATTCTCCCCCTGCAGAGCCCAACGTCCCTGTTGACTCACGAATACCTCACCCAAGCATTGTGGTCCACACAGAAGCCACAATTCCAGATGGGTATTGGCTTTGATACTACTATTACAGCCGGCACCTCCGTTCGCGCAATATATTGTCCCTAACTTAGCCACCGTATAGGTATGGGTTTTTTTCCTCAAAAGGCCTTAGCGTTAGTAAGAGATGGGTTCTACTATATAAGTCCACAATTTCACACTAGCTTCCACGATGTGGGACTTATATTTCGCTAGAAGCAGGGGTGTTACTAGCTCCCCCTACAGAGCCCAACGTCCGCTCACGAATACCTCGCCCAAGCATTGTGGTCCACACAGGAGCCAAAATTTCGGATGGGTATTGGCTCTGATACCACTGTAATAGCCCGCACCTCCATTCTTACAAGATATTATCTCCAACTTACCCACCATATATGTGTGAGGTTTTGTTCCTCAAAAGGCATCGGCGTTAGTAAGAGACGGGTTCTACTATATAAGTCCACACTTTCACAGTAGATTCCATGATGTGGGACTTATATTTCACTAGAAGCAGGGGTGTTACACACCTAAAAGGATTATAGAAGAAGGTAGGGAATGAGAGCTCGGCGGGAAGCTAGACAGATCTCTTACCTTATGACTTCGTCCACTTCTTCTATTTTTTGCTTTAAGTATTGTTACTTATTTGAGTCATGTATACTATCTTTTTATTACGTGTTGACTCTTTTGTTACAGGGACAAGTCAGTCATGAGACTTAACCTGATTATTTACGTATTTTGTAGTATAAATTATGACTGATCTTGTCTGGTCAGGTAATGTAATGACCCGCATTTTCAGCTATATAATATTTAATTTATTTAATTATTTATATAGTGAATTAGAGAATATAATGTTGTCTAATTTAATAATAGTGAATATTTAATTAATATAATAATTAAATAATATATTAAATTCTGAAATAATTAGAATTGGCTGAAATGGCGACATAGTGTGAACTGGATCATCTGTGATATTTAATTCAGTTTAAAATTGAATTAGAATAATGAATATATTATTTGAACGAAGTTTGAACGCATAATTATATTATAATTAAAATCGAGCTTGAAATGGCGCGGCAGTTCGCGATTTGAACTTCAATTGAATGTACAGGATTTGTTTTAAGCCGGCTTTCTGTGAAACAAGAAACGTTAGGAGCTGGTGAAGTATATTTTTCTAGTGGAAGAGAAAAATCGAGATTTCGTCGTGTAGATTTTGATTTATGTCCAAATCAAATTTTAGAAAAGTCGATGTGGAATTCCTTTATAATTTATATCGATTTATTTATATTTAAAAGGTATTTTAAATATAAATCGAATATCGATGTAACGAAGGATTTGGAATATCGAGTTATAAACCCAACAGGAGTTGTATGGTATTCCACTATGAATATATACGATAATATTTATTTATAAATATTTAATTATATTTAAATATATTTATATATTTAAAGGGGTCATTCAGAGCTTTAAAAATAGCCAGTTTTGCAAACACCCTCAGAATTCGACGAAACCAATTTTGTTGGATTCGTAATGTCAAATTATTGTTAAATTTCAATTTCCGTGATTTTTAGAGTCAGTGTGTGGCCGTCCGGATTTTTGGAGTGAAAAACAGTCGATATTTTGATGGTTAAAAATACACTGTGTGAGCAAGCGAAGTCGGAATTCGACGAAACCAGTTTTGTTGGGACCGTAATGTCGAACTCTAGCAGTATGTCAGTTTCGTGATTTTTGGGTATCATGGGTGAACATAGGAATTTTTAAGGACAAAAATCAACAGCGTTATATTTAAATTTGAATTAAATAATACATCTAAAAAAATATCCTAATGTATTGGTGGACCTTAACAAGCCACGCAGTCATCAATTTCAGCCACACAGCAAGGTTATAAAGCCTGTGAACGATTCCATCTCCTCAAAAGGAAGTCACAGCAAATGAAAATGGAAATAAAAAAATGAAAACAAATCATAAAAAATTCCTAAAATCAAGTGATATACATGTATGGGTTCAGCGTTGGAAGAACTTTGATTCCGTGTGCTAATTGTTGGGTTCGACGGGTTTTCAAGTCGATGGAAATTACCCAGCGTTAGCTAGGGTTCTAGCTATTGGGAGATGGAAGCTTCAATTCAAGGAATTGATGGTTGTATTGGGTTCAACGAGGTAAACTATACCTCATGTGGGATTTTGGGTAGTTATGGCCTCAAAAACCATCGCAGGTTGTACTGACGACGAGGTCTCAGGCGCGATGTCGGACTTGGAACGGAGCCGACGAGTGATGCTGTGATGGGTAGAAAAGGAGGAGCGTTCGAAGAGGAGTGTTGTGGAGTGTTTGGTTTAGAGAATCATGAATCAAAGAGGAAGCGGTGGAGGATCGAACACATTGGGAAATATTGGAGTTCGGTTTTCAAATTTGGGGAAGAAGGATAAGGGGAGCAGGTTCGGGTTTAAGTTGTGGGGCGGGCTGATATTGAAATGGGCAAATCCCATTTAGATTTAATTCCATGTTTAATTATTTAAAAATGTATATTTACTTCGTAAGGTCATAACTTCGCCTTACGGTATCAGAATTTGATGAAACTAGATCCGTTGGGATCGTATGGACGAGAGCTCCACAATGAAACTGACTGGGAGTGAATTGAAGCTCGTTTGAATTTGTAGCGAAATAAATTGTTTGATTTAAATCAAACAAACAGTTTATCGTTCTTTAACGATGAACTGCCAATGTGAGTAAAACTCACCAACTCTGAACAGTTCTATTTTTATAACGTATATTCAGAACTGATAAACGATGAATGATTGCCATGTGTTAACTGTTTGGTTGAATTGTTTGTGTATTAATTGAAATCATAGATAATGATATATATATATATATATAAATCGTTGATCGAATATTGATTCTGTTTAACAGTATATTTTATATACGTGTTATTAACATCTGTGATGCAGGGAAACAGGTTGGAGTGGTCCAACTGGACTCCTCAATACTTATAATACTGTTCTGTTCATATATTGTAATATATGATGTGATATATAATCTGTTTGATTATGTGTGTTTAAATGATATCGATCTTTGTGGTTTGGTATATTGAATACCGTAAGAAATACTGGGAAATAGAAAGGAGATTTTCAAAGTAGATTTTGAAAATAAATTATTTATATAAAATCAATGGATTTTATATAAAAAAAAGGGAAATGGATATTATAAAAGAATTTAATTATAAAATAAAAAGAGTTATAAAGAAAATATTTATTTATTAAATAAATAGGAAAGATAAAGGATTATTTATTTAGAAAATGTAACACCCCGTACTTTCTGTGAACGTATAAGTAATAAATCAGAGAATAATTAATTTTTAAAATAAGAATCAAGGGAAACGGGTTGCGCCATTGCGTTCGTCTCGGAATTCTTCTTGAAAACGAGTCCGAGATTGCGAGAATCGGAGTCCGTATGACCAAGTTATGGCCCTCCAAACTTTAAGGAATTTTCAGAGTTCAAAACAGCTCGAATTCGAATTCAAAACCCAGAACAGACTGGGCGGGAAATTTCCCGCCCAGTACCCAGGTCGACTGGGGAGTTGACTGGGCAGTCGACCCCCCTGACCAGGTCGACTGGGCAGTCGACCTGGGGGTCGACCTGGTCCCCGAACCTAGTTTTGGGCATAGGTGCATTCTTATGTATCTGGTCTCGTTTTCTGCCTAGATTCGTCTGCCTAAACCTATTTAAACAGCCCCAAACCTAGCCTTCTCTACACACAATTCTATTCTGCTTCTACTCTGCCTCTGTTCTAAATAAAAATGGCGTCGCTACTCTGCTGGAATCAAAACTAGAAGCTAATCAACATCTACCTAAGCAACTCAATTCATGCTTGAAACTTCAACAACGGTTAAAGAAGATCAACTAACGTCGCTATAACTATCTTTCTTTTAGAATCCAATCAAGGAAAGTGCAGTTATTTTCCGATATAAACTTTAATCATAACTGTGACATGATTGTAAATCTGAATTTGAGATTGTGTATGTTCTGTTCTGATCTATTTTATTATGTATCTCTTCTTCTTTCTGTTCTATAGCCAGGCTACTACGAGCCTGCGCCAATCTCCTAAGAGATTAACGCACGAAAGCTAAAATGTTTGGGACAAATAATGAATATGGCATAATTGGACATGGCTAATCTGTGACTGATTTAAGAAAAAGGACATAGGTTGTAAACTAGATTTAGATCTATGCATATTCTGTGAATTGGAAGAAGAGGAACCATAGTATGTTAACATGTGACTTGAGACATTGGACATAACGCATATTTTGAATTAAGATATGTTATAACTAGATCGTTAGGCATATTGTTTATATAACAATTCATGATTTGAAAGAGAATATGACTTAGGTGTGAAGATCTATATTAAGATTTGATAACTATCAAACGTGAATAACACCTAAGTAAGAGATTTTTGAATATATGACATGCATTGAAATCGATGGCCATATTTTGTATAATTTATATGTGAATCTTTTGTACTAGGCAAGTTAAACTAAATTGGGACATGTAAATTATGACCATATATAATCTGTGACGTGTAAATTCAATGCCAACGTGGGGTATATGATCATAGTGTAAATCATGAAAACTATTTAGGCATGCAAACTTAGGCCAAATTTATAATTAGGAAAGATATGTTTGTGAAACTTTAAGGAATGATTAAATCTATTATATTTGCCTAAATTGGTAGTTATGCTATATTTGCCTAATCTGCTAGATCTGTTATATTGCCTAATCTGCTAGTTCTGTTATATTGCTTAATCTGCTAGTTCTGCTCTACTACCTAGTCTTCTAGATCTGTTCATCTGCTAAGTCTGCTGAAAATGCCAAATCTGTTATATGCTAAATTTGCTAAATTACTTAATCTGCTGAATCCGTTAAGTCACCTAATCTGCGAAAATCTGTTATCTTCTATATCTGTTAAGTTGATATATTCAGTCTGTTATTGACATAATCTGAATTAGCTATGAATAATTGACATGTATATTAGGCGTGGGCATAAATGGTAAATTATTAATTAATTGGCCGGAAAGATGAACATGGCTAACTCGAGGTTAGAATGAGTTTGCGGCGTAATTCTGCCCGGAACCGCCCGGCACATCCAGTGGCCGCAAACAATAGGTTCTAATGTGAGAAGTTAGTCATAACGTGCTTGAAACCCGAGGTTAGACTCAGTTTGCAGCAGAAATCTGCCCGGAACCAACCGGCCTAACCAGTTGCCGCAAACTGTCAGTCTAATGTGAGAGGTCTGGGCATTAATTTTTAATTAATGAAAATCTGAGATAAATATGATGTCTAAAACGTGTTGGGCAGATAGGGTTAAACCCACTAGACTGATGAATTTAATAAATCTGATCCGTGAATCTGTAGGCCCAATTACAAAGATAGACAAATCTGTAAGTCTGTTAATCTGTAACTGGTTAATCGGTAAGTCTGTTAAATCTGTATATCTGATCCGTTAGTCTGAAAACTTGTCTGTGAAATAGTTGATCTGAATTCTGTATGCCCGAACTTGTAAACAAGATCTGTTAGTCTGGGGACACAAGGATAGGAAGGGAATTACTTGTGTCATCTGTTGTTTGGGACCCATATTAGTCAGTAACCCTTTCTGGTATCAAAACTTTGACCCAACAGTAGGTAGGGTCCGGGCACGCTTACTGAACTAATTATAAGCGGTTCATTCTGATAATGGCGAGGGGTGTTGATGGTGCGTTCCAACCGGGTCATGTGCGTGCATGGATCCCGTTCTGCCTCTGAGGATGTAAGACGCCGTGACATCTGTTAATAGGTCTGTGCCAATTGGTTGTCACTTTAGGGAGTGATACACCCTACTGTGGGGCCGACACAGGGTATTTATGTATTAGGGAGCCGATCGCTTGGGGTAGGGTTTTAGGGTACACTTAGTTCTGTCTGTTTCTGTTGGTACCGTCTGTTTCTTTTGGGTGGTAACACCTGTCTGTTTCCGCGTGGTACCATCTGTTGAGGTGGTAAAGGCCCATTACTAGTGTACACCTAATTCTACATTCTGTTTCCGTAGGGATTAATCTGTTTCTGCTTCTGTCTGTTTCTGTTCGGGTGGTAAAGGCCCATTACTAGCACTCTCTTCCTTGGAAATTATTCTATACCCGTTTCTATTTCAGTTTAGACATTAGGGTGACACCTAATTCTGTTATATTAGTATTAGTGCAGAGAAGTGTAAAGCAATAGCTTCTATCATTCTGTTCTTCTGTTTATCTGCTACACCTGTTACAGTTATCTCTTATCCAGTTTTATTTTCGTGTCATGTTATTATTATCTGTTCATAACTGAAAATCACTGGACTTGCCAGACTTTTTGTCTGCCCCTTGTTGTTTTGCCTCCTTTCTTCCGTTTCCCCCCAGGTTTTGTAGAAGGGAATACTCTAGCTTGATCCAGATTTCTTCTACTTGAAGTGCTTAAAGTATGGCTTGTCTTCTTCTGTGGGGATTATGATTTTAAACTATGCATTCTGAAGGCTTTTGTACAAGACTGATATTTTGTACTTGAATTCTGGTATTGTGATTTGAAAGGATGTAACCAAGCTTATTTCGGTTTCTGTTGTAATAAAGTTATAAATTTTTCAAGTACTGTTTTATCTGTCTTGTAAGTTTCTGTTCTGTTTACTAAAATGCTCCACCAAAGTTAAGGCATTCCCTTTGTGAGTGACCTTAACGGAGGTGGGGTGTTACACTTGGTATCACAGCTGAAGGTTACCCGATTGGGTAAAGTTTTTGAAAACTATTTTCAAAAAGGTTTTGAAAGGAAGTATTTTCAAAAATAAAGCTTATTTTGAAAAACATAATCCCCAAGAGCCATATACCTTTCCTTCAGTCCTTTTTGTAATTGAATCTTTCCTTTTTCGTTTCAGCATGTCTGAAGCATCTGAGATACCAGAGGGTGTTCATGTACCCAGTTGGTTTCGTCAATATCTTGAGGCTAGGACCGCCACCAAAGGTCCAGCAAATGATCCCCCTCCTCCACCCCCTCCTCGTGCAATTGTTTTCTCAAAGATCTGTAGAGATTTTAGGGCCATGGGTGGGAAGGATTTCAAGGGAACTGAATCATTCGTAGAAGCGAGGAACTGACTCAAAGAAACTGAGGATCTGTTCGTTATCTTCGAGGTGGACGATAGGCAGAAGGTACAGTTGGCGGTATGGTTGCTCAAAGACGAAGCTTCATATTGGTGGGAAGTCACTAACGCCGAGAGGCCGGTTGAGACATGGATGGATTTCAGAACAAGGTTTGAGACAAAATTCCTCTCGCAAGCTGAACGAAGTCTACAACTGGAAAAGTTCTTATCTCTTAAGCAAGGAAGTATGACGGTCAAGGAATACATCAACCAGTTCAACCAACTGGCTAGGTTCGGATTGGATTTAGTCAACACTCAGCATAAAAAGGATCTCCGCTTTGTTAAAGGATTGAACGAGCCACTGCACAGCCTAGCCATGACTCATGTACCCATGGGAGCGACTTACGAGAAATTGGTGGACATGGCACTACTACACGAGGAGATAAGGGCTCGAAAGAGACAAAGAAGGAAGAACCACAGAATAAGAAAGCATGGCCCAAAAAGGAAACACAAAAGAAGGATGAGAAGTCTGAATATAAGAAGGGGAAAAAGTGCTTTACTTGTGGAAGCTCGACTCATCTGAACAAGGATTGCAGAAAAAGGAAGGGCACTTGCTTCAACTGTGGTGAGATGGGACACTTCACTATGGACTGCCCTAAGAAACAAGGGCAGAGGGCAGAACCCACTTCTGGAGGACAGGCGAATGCTCAAGGGACTGGTAAATAGGGTAGAAATAAGAAAATTTAAGTAGAAGGTTTAATTTTTCTTATTTGATTGTTGAGTTAAAACTCTTTCTGATTCTGGCATTTTGATTCTGTAATCGATACTCTGCACTTTAATACTAGTATTGTTTCTGATTTCGTTGTAGACTCAAACCCATAAGGGTTATGAATCATTTATTTGTGATTGGGGTTTGAGAGATATCTGTGTTAGGCGTCAAGTAGGACGCATACATTCTGAGTTTTATCATGCTTAGTTCAGTAACCTGATATGTACCAGTAATCTGTAAATATCTGAATACTTCCGATAAGGTTAAGATTTCTAGTTTTGACATTATCTAAAGAGGGTAATCCTCTGGGTGTCAATTTGATGTTGGCTTCGGTCTTCGGGGCCGATACTTAGGACCCATGTCTAATGGGAACCAAGTTTTTGTTTTATCTGTACTCGCTTCCATCATTCGACTGTATCCTATCGATCAAATCTTCGAACTTTAGGTAGAAACTAATGGGTGTAAACATGTGTTTGAGACATGTTATGTTTGATGGTTGCAAGTGGATGCAAGTGGTTGCTAGTGGTTGCTCGTGGATGCATATACACACACTAGGCACTAGATCGGCTCGAAAACACTCCCATACTGCATATGGATGTGTGAGCATTTTAAATTTTTGTGGATGCAAAATGATTGACTCAGCACATGGATTTTGCATATGACTGAATGGTTGTGCACTCATATAGAAATGATATGTATCAAATAGGAAAATTTGCATACATGTTGGACTCATGGCACTGGCATAATTCGCATTAAGGAGGTCAACTGAATCAGTGGACCGCCTGATCTTTGCATTAGATAAGGAACATATACACACACTTTTGCATATGTTCATACAACATTAGAAGTTTCTAAGGACAATGGACGCCAATGATTGATGATTGAGTAGATGGATGTTGGATGGTAGGACACATTCTTCTTAACTTGAGGATTTCAGGGACGAAATCCTTTAAGGAGGGAAGAATGTAACACCCCGTACTTTCTGTGAACGTATAAGTAATAAATCAGAGAATAATTAATTTTTAAAATAAGAATCAAGGGAAACGAGTTGTGCCATTGCGTTCGTCTCGGAATTCTGCTTAAAAACGAGTCCGAGTTTGCGAGAATTGAAGTCCGTATGACCAAGTTATGGCCCTCCAAAGTTTCAGGAATTTTCAGAGTTCAAAACAGCTCAAATTCGAATTCAAATTTCGAATTCAAAACCCAGAACAGACTGGGCGGGAAATTTCCCGCCCAGTACCCAGGTCGACTGGGGAGTCGACTGGGCAGTCGACCCCCCCGACCAGGTCGACTGGGCAGTCGACCTGGGGGTCGACCTGGTCCCCGAACCTGGTTTTGGGCCTGGGTGCATTCTTATGTATCTGGTCTCGTTTTCTGCCTAGATTCGTCTGCCTAAACCTATTTAAACAGCCCCCAACCTAGACTTCTCTACACACAATTCTATTCTGCTTCTACTCTACCTCTGTTCTAAATAAAAATAAAAATGGCGTCGCTACTCTGCAGGAATCAAAACTAGAAGCTAATCAACATCAACCTAAGCAACTCAATTCAAGCTTGAAACTTCAACAACGGTTAAAGAAGATCAACTAACGTCGCTACAACTATCTTTCTTTTAGAATCCAATCAAGGCAAGTGCAGTTATTTTCCGATATAAACTTTAATCATAACTGTGACATGATTGTAACTCTGAATTTGAGATTGTGTATGTTCTAATCTGATCTATTTTATTATGTATCTCTTCTTCTTTCTGTTCTATAGCCAGGCTACTACGAGCCTGCGCCAATCTCCTAAGAGATTAACGCACGAAAGCTAAAATGTTTGGGACAAATAATGAATGTGGCATAATTGGACATGGCTAATCTGTGACTGATTTAAGAAAAAGGACATAGGTTGTAAACTAGATTTAGATCTATGCATATTCTGTGAATTGGAAGAAGAGGAACCATAGTATGTTAACATGTGACTTGAGACATTGGACATAATGCATATTTTTAATTAAGATCTGTTATAACTAGATCGTTGGGCATATTGTTTATATAACAATTCATGATTTGAAAGAGAATATGACTTAGGTGTGAAGATCTATATTAAGATTTGATAACTATCAAATGTGAATAACACCTAAGTAGGAGATTTTTGAATATATGACATGCATTGAAATCGATGGCCATATTTGGTATAATTTATATGTGAATCTTTTGTACTAGGCAAGTTGAACTAAATTGGGACATGTAAATTATGACTATAATCTGTGACGTGTAAATTCAATGCCAACGTCGGGTATATGATCATAGTGTGAATCATGACAACTATTTAGGCATGCAAACTTAAGCCAAATTTATAATTAGGCAAGATATGTTTGTGAAACTTTAAGGAATGATTAAATCTGTTATATTTGCCTAAATTGCTAGTTCTGCTATATTTGCCTAATCTGCTAGTTCTGTTATATTGCCTAATCTGCTAGTTCTGTTATATTGCTTAATCTGCTAGTTCTGCTTTACTGCCTAGTCTTCTAGATCTGATCATCTACCAAATCTGTCATCTGCAAAGTCTGCTGAAAATGCCAAATCTGTTATATGCTAAATCTGCTAAATTACTTAATCTGCTGAATCCGTTAAGTCGCCTAATCTGCGAAAATATGTTATCTTCTATATCTGTTAAGTTGATATATTCAGTCTGTTATTGACATAATCTGAATTAGCTATGAATAATTGACATGTATATTAGGCGTGGGCATAAATGGTAAATTATTAATTAATTGGCTGCAAAGATGAACATGGCTAACTCGAGGTTAGAATGAGTTTGCGGCGTAATTCTTCCTGGAACCTCCCGGCACATCAAGTGGCCGCAAACAATAGGTTCTAATGTGAGAAGTTAGTCATAACGTGCTTGAAACCCGAGGTTAGACTCGGTTTGCGGCAGAAATCTTCCCGGAACCAACCGGCCTAACCAGTAGCCGCAAACTGTCAGTCTAATGTGAGAGGTCTGGGCATTAATATTTAATTAATGAAAATCAGAGATAAATATGATCTCTAAAACGTGTTGGGAGGATAGGGTTAAACCCACTAGACTGATGAATTTAATAAATCTGTTCCGTGAATCTGTAGGCCCAATTACAAAGTTAGACAAATCTGTAAGTCTGTTAATCTGTAACTAGTTAATCGGTAAGTCTGTTAAATCTGTATATCTAATCAGTTAGTCTGAAAACTTGTCTGTGAACTAGTTGATCTGAATTCTGTATGTCTGAACTTGTAAACAAGTTAATCTGAAATCTGTTAGTCTGGGGGCACAAGGATAGGAAGGGAATTACTTGTGTCATCTGTTGTTTGGGACCCATATTAGTCAGTAACCCTTTCTGGTATCAAAACTTTGACCCAACGGTAGGTAGGGTCCGGGCACGCTTACTGAACTAATTATAAGCGGTTCATTCTGATAATGGCGAGGGGTGTTGATGGTGCGTTCCAACCGGGTCATGTGCGTGCATGGATCCCGGTCTGCCTCTGAGGATGTAAGACGCCGTGACATCTGTAAATAGGTCTGTGCCAATTGGTTGTCACTTTAGGGAGTGATACACCCTACTGTGGGGCCGACACAAGGTATTTATGTATTAGGGAGCCGATTGCTTGGGGTAGGGTTTTAGGGTACACTTAGTTCTGTCTGTTTCTGTTGGTACCGTCTGTTTCTGTTGGGTGGTAACACCTGTCTGTTTCCGCGTGGTACCATCTGTTGGGGTGGTAAAGGCCCATTACTAGTGTACACCTAATTCTACATTATGTTTCCGTAGGGATTAATCTGCTTCTGCTTCTGTCTGTTTCTGTTTGGGTGGTAAAGGCCCATTACTAGCACTCTCTTCTGTGGAAATTATTCTGTACCCGTTTCTGTTTCAGTTTAGACATTAGGGTGACACCTAATTCTGTTATACTAGTATTAGTGCAGAGAAGTGTAAAGCAATAGCTTCTATCATTCTGTTCTTCTGTTATATCTGCTACACCTGTTACAGTTATCTCTCATCCAGTTTTATTTTCATGTCATGTTATTATTATCTGTTCATAACTGAAAATCACTGGACTTGCCAGACTTTTTGTCTGACCCTTGTTGTTTCGCCTCCTTTCTTCCGTTTCCCCCCCCCCCCCCCAGGTTTTGTAGAAGGGAACACTCTAGCTTGATCCAGATTTCTTCTGCTTGAAGTGCTTAAAGTATGGCTTGTCTTCTTTTGTGGGTATTATGATTTTAAACTATGCATTCTGAAGGCTTTTGTACAAGACTGATATTTTGTACTTGAATTCTGATATTGTGATTTGAAAGGATGTAACCAAGCTTATTTTGGTTTCTGTTGTAATAAAATTATAAATTTTTCAAGTACTGTTTTATCTGTCTTGTAAGTTTTTGTTCTGTTTACTAAAATGCTCCACCAAAGTTAAGGCATTCCCTTTGTGAGTGACCTTAACGGAGGTGGGGTGTTACAGAAAATAAATAGAATAAAGGATTATTTATTTAGAAAATAAATAGAATAAAGGATTATTTATTTAGAAAGAAAATATTTATTTGTTAAATAAATAGAATAAAGGATTATTTATTTAGAAAATAAATAGAATAAAGGATTATTTATTGGGAAAATAAATAGAGGAGTTAATCGAATTGAGTTAATCAAAAGGAGTTAATCGAACATAGTTAATCAAAACGGAGTCAAACAAAAATTAGAAACTGACTAGAGATTAATAAGTTGAATGGTTTCCTGAGTATCGATCTGATGTTGGTTTCGGCCTTCGAGGTTTATACTTAGGAAGTTGTTCTCTTGTTAGTTTATAGTTAGAGTCTGATAGACGTGGAAGAATAGTGATACATAATTAAGCCATGGAAATGTTTTACAGTGTTAATAACGTATATTTTCTAAACTTAGAAAATGAGGAAATAAATATATATATATATATATGTTTGATGATTGGATCGAAAATTCCATTTGGAAATAAGATCGTTGTGTGTACATAGACATGTTTTCATTTGATAGTTAAATCACAGACTATCAATGTTTTGACCATTTTAACGTTGTTAATATGGAGAGACCGACTGGAATATTATCAGAAGAACCACTCTGTATTGGCATAAGCATTGCGAATCATATATGCCAAAGAAAATTGAAGACGGAGTAAAGTGCATGGGCTGTTGTATAAATCTTAGATAACAATTGCCTAACATAGAAGTACTGAATAGTGCCTTCGGTTTGTCCAGTCCTAGGACGAGCTGTATGGAAGAATGTCTGACAGAGTATATCTAAAAAATCGAGTAAGTTGATCTCTTCAAACGTATTCACATTTGGTGGCAGAGGAATTCATTTCTCTAAGCTGTATACCCGTGTTATTTTTGGATAAATCAATTTGTGATTTGGAGGGTATGACGGCGTGACATTCTAAGTGAATGAAGACGTGGCATGTAAAAGATAAGCATAGCTTCTAGCCTCACATCCGGTAAATGACAAAAGTCGGGCAGGCAGCATGACTATGTTGGTCGCACCTATTAGGTTGTATAATCACCTGATCTAGAGTTTCATTTACTTCTAAAAATCTATTGTCGATGTTGTCCCATTCGGGAAACGCTTGTTGATCCCAGCCGTTGGTGATATACATTCGATACACTCAAGCGAAATGAGTGGTCGGTCATGTGTGGTTGGGTTGTAATATGTTCTTGTTGAACCCAGTGTATTCCTCTCTAGAGGTACACTAGCGAAAGGTGGTTCCATACCTTGTCATAGTTGGAAATCCATTACCCAATACGTGCTTGCGGTTTTGATTGTATACTATATATGTAGAACGTGAGATGAAAGCATTTCTGCTAGATGATTGTTATATTGTGTTTGATAGACATTATTATAATATCAAAAGGTTTTTGATATAAAGATAATTTGGATTCTCATAAGGGAAAAACCCGTTCTGTTATACGGCGTGGTTTTATGAGATATCGTTTAATGGCTCAAACTGTTTTAAACTGTTTTACTCTTACCAGTCCCATGACTGACCCAGAGTTTATTTTGTTTTGTTCCCCTAAACTCTTGGGTGCCCAATTTTGTATGGGCAGTCAAGTAGTCGGGATTTACAGATACTTGAAGAGCTGGAGCAGGAGGCTTCAGGATTTTAAATAGCTATTGTATTCCACCGTGTTGTAAGTGCTGTACTTGATAATGATATGTATATTCAAGTACAACCTTTTATTTCAAAGTTATGTTAAATTTTATTCGTTCTGCTGTGAGATTTGTGTTTACTCTTATGTTGTATGTTCTTCTTCTATTCTAAGTTTCTATCTTATCTTTCCTCACCCTCTAATTTCTTTCATTAACTTTCAAGTATTTTTCGATGTTTGGTTAGTCGTCATTGAGTTTATGGCGATAACCAAAGTCGACAAAAACCGGGTTGTTACAGGTAACGAGTGTACTAAGTTGGATATGAGCCTGAAGGAGCTATAACATATATATTTTTACATAGTTGTTCTCCACTATTATAAGCATACTTTGGGAGTTATAGTGAGGGTGACATGTATTCACATATTATTAGATTTCATGTACATTACTTTGAGATTTGGTGCTATTTCAATTGCTTTGTTGTTATGCCATTGTTCACTACATTATTGTTTATATTTCTTTATTATACTTTATCCTTGCGCTGTGATTCTGCTTTTGATCTTCACTTATGATGGTCTGTCCATATTAACTTGGAATGCATATAATGCAATATTTTAGATATAACATACAAAAGGTATAGGGTGGCCATCACATTTGGTATCAGAGCTTTGACTATACGATTTATCCAAAGAATTAGGATGCATACGTGTAAGAGAGACGTATTTATATATTGTTGAATCTATACTATAAATGGTGGTATATATAGTAGTTTGCACTTGGGCATTATTGTTGCTTTTTGGAGTTAAGACTGACTATTCTTATTATATATTCAAGATGAGTCGAGCCACTAGAAAAGTAGCGAGGAAAATTCTGCTTCATGCGTAGTTGGTGAAGGTGGATCGGGGATGGGAACTCTCGAGTACTAAGCTATGTTCGATGATATGATGGAGTCGATCGAGGACATGAGTGAAGTAATCTACTACAACTGTAGCCAGAAAGGATATTTTACTAATAGGTACAAAGCTGGTAATATTGAGAAGAAGTGCTACAACTGGGGCAAAGTTGTACACCATAATAAAGATTGTTCAAAACTTATTAAGGACGAGCAGGTAATGAAGGCTTATGCTTTGGATGCAGCTCATACCTCTTCTGGTGCACAGACAACTAAGGAAAAGGTAAAGAACGTCATGGTGCAATGTATGATTTCTATTTGAGATGTTTCTATTATATTTTTATTTGATGCTATAGATACACATTCATTTATCAGTAGTGATATAGTGTGTAGACTAGATGTGCACCCTAAACTTGTAGATGATTCTATGGTTGTGACTTATCATGTAGGACGGTTTACTAGCTTTTATATGATTTTTTGTGGTATTATTTTATCGAGTCATGAATGCTCCTATGTTTGTAATTGCTTTTCTTGAACTTTGAGGGGTTCAAGATTATTTTGGATATGGACTGGCTTAGAGTATGTGGCTGTGAGAGGCATAAGGTGATAATAGAGAACATAGAGGAGTGAGGTGTCCTGCTTAACTATTTACCAAGGACGACGTAATGGTCAGCTATTTATATTCTCTTGGGACTCCACATGATTAGTTTTCATCTATGCCTATTGTTTATGAGTATCTAAATGTCTTCGAGGAAGTTTCTTGATTGCCATCGCATCAAGTTTAGGATAAATTTGATAGAGGGAGCCGACCCATTATTACAATGTTGAGACGGATGACACTGAGAGAGCAGAAAGATCTAAAGATGAGGTTAAAGACCTATTAAGGAAAGGATTCACTCGGTGGAGTGTATCTGAATGGGGTTCACCGGTTGTGTACGCAACTAAGGCAGATGACTCATCGAGACTATGTATGGATTATCATGAGTTGAATAAAGTGACTAAGAAGAACAAATATCCACTACCAAGTATTTATGTCTTGTTCAATCAGCTAGACAAGGAGAAGATGTTTTCCTAAATGGATTTGGTTACAGGATTTCACTAATTAATAGTAGCAAATGATAATGTGTCGAATACTGATTTTAGGAAACCATCGGGTTTTTTTGATTGGTTACTTATGTCATTTGGATTGTGGATCTTATGAATAGGTATGTAGAGATTTGATGAACAAGTTTGTTTTTTTGTTTGTGGATGATATTCTTATCTACTCTAGGACGGAAGAGGAACAAAAGGCTTGCTTGAGAAGTGTGCTTAATGTATTGAGAAGACACAGGCTGAAGGAAAATTTTATGATTGCCACTTTTGGAAGGGAGAAGTGAGATTCTTAGGTCATGTACTATCTGAATAGGAGACAGTACTGAATCCTGCGAATATAGCAGCAATTCAAGATTGGAATCGACCTAAGAGTACTACAGACATCCTTGGTCTATAATGGATATTATATATGATTTATCACTGATTTATCCAAGATAGTCGCACCATTAACTAACTTGATAAAAAAGAGTTAGCGTTTTGATTAGGATGCACAATGCGATCATGCTTTTGCAGTTCTGAAAGAGAGATTGACGAATGCACCAGTATTGGTTATTCCTAGTGGGAATGAAGAGATGATACTGTACACGGATGCTTGTGGTATAGGTTATGGTGCTGTATTGATGCAAAAATGAAGAGTTTCCACCTATGCTAGTCGACAATTAAAGCCGCACGAAAATAATTACCCTATTCATTATTTAGGGTTGGCGGTGATTGTCTTTTCTTTGAAGATATGGAGGCATTACTTGTTGGGAGAAAGGGTTGAATTGTTTACTAATCATAAGTCATTGAAATATATTTTTCTCTCAAAATGATCTTAACCTTCGACAACAAAGATAGCTAGATTTATGAGCTCATACGATTTCGGTATTTCCTATACTCTAGTACAGGGTAACGCTGTGGTAGATGCATTAAGTAAAATTCATGCTGGACTTGGAGATATGTTTTTGAAGTGGAAGGGGATAAAGTTTTTAGCATGGCTTGATTTCAAGCCTCATTGTGAGTTGTAGCCTGAAATGTTAGCAAGTCTATCCATTAGACTAACTCTCATTGAAAGAATTAGAACTAGTTAGAAGCGGCAGGCTAAGCTATTAGAGATTTTGGGTAAGATTGAGATTAGAGTTTACTCAGAGGAATTGAAGCAATATGAGACCGATCAAGATGGTTGGTTTCGTAAAGATGTACAATTGTATGTCATTGACATCAATTGCCTTCGAGAGGAAATTTTGAGGGAATGCCATCATTCTAGGATGACTATCCATTCTGATGGTAACATGATTTATCATAACATGAGGAATTACTGCTGAGCATGAAGACTGATGTGGGAAAATTTATCTCAAAGTGTATGAACTATCAACTAGTGAAAGCTGAACTGAAAACGACAAATGGATTTTTTAACCATTAGAAATCCCAGAATGGAAATGGAAGTAGGTATATACAGGCTTTATCGGTGGATTATCACAAAATAGAGAAGACTATGATTGTATTAGTGTTATAGTGTATTGGTTGACAAAGAACACGAGATTTATATGTGTCAAGTCTAATGGGATGATATCAAAGTTGGTTGAATTACATATGAAGTGGCATGTTCAATTCCAACATGCACCAAAAGGAACAGTAAGTGACAAAAATCATTTGTTTAATAGTGGACTCTAGAAAGTCTATAAGAGATATTGGGCATCGAGTTACGTTTTTTTATAACTTAACATTCTCAACTAGACTGACATGTTGAGAGGATGAATCGGGTTTTAGAAGATCTTCTTAGAGCTTTATCCTATATTTTGGAGGGTCCAGGGATAATCATCGCCATTTGATAGAGTTCGTTTATAACAATAGTTATCAAGTGAGTGTCGACATAGTACCCTATGAGGCACTGTATGAAAGACCCTGTAATGGACCTTCGTGTTAGTGAAAAGTGAGAGAGAATGCGATACTTGGACCAGAGATATTTCGAAAGACTTTAGATAAAATAGAGAACATTCTTCTCTGAATGAAAGAAGCTCAGGATTGTCAAAAGAGCTATGAAGGTAAGAGAAGATGAGATTTGGAAATCTTTATTAGCGATATGGTATTTATTAAGGGTTCTTCTCACAGGAATGTACCCGTTTTGGAGAGATCGGTATGGCTTCAAAGTTTGTCAAACCATTTTCGATCGCCGACAGGATTGGAAATTTGACATATAGAGTGGATCTACCTTCACAAATGGTGGGTTCGCATAATGTGTTTCATATATCTTGTCTATGGAAGTTCATGCAGGATTTAGGTATTATAGTGGCACGGTATTAGCTTGAAAGTTAGAGATTGAGCTAGAAGTTTTGAGACCTCAAAGCCTCTTCGGATCGTGGGGAACGATGCAAAGAAGATTAGAAGGAGGGTAGTTAAACTAGTTAAGTTAAAGTAGGGCGAGGATGTTAACAATTGTATATAGGAGATAAAGGAGAGTATGAGGGAAGCATAACCAGAACTCTTGAGATGGTATGTTTATATTTTGCATTTACTTGCATCATTATATCTTATACTACTAGAATTTCGCATGATAGGTTAGGGAATTTCTTGCATGGGTTGTTGGATTCTAGATTTCATGTTAGATTATTTGCCCATGGATGGTAGCGAGCATGCGAGATACTCTGTTTGCTTGTGTTGTTTTAGGATTTCAGGGGCAAAAATCCTAAATGGGAGATTGTAACGACCTGTACTGTAACACCCCGCATTTTTAATAATAACGAATGTATGTAATAGAAGAGATGAGAAAATAAAGATTACTTAATTTAAATATCAAGAATTAAGTAAAACAGACTTCACCATTGCGTTCGTATCGGAATTCTTCTTGGAATAGAGTCCAAGTTTGCGTAGATCGGATTTCGTATGAATAAGTTATGGCATTTAGAAGATTCACCGAAAATTTCAAAACCAGTTTGAAAATTTGTCTACACAGCTAGGCGGAAGATTTCCCGCCATTGACCGGGCAGGTTGACCCTGGTGTCGACCTGGGGGTCAGGTCGACCATGGGGTCGACCTGGGGGTCGACCAACCCCAAGGAGGTCGACCTTAGGGTCGACCTAACCCCCCCTCCCCCAGATTTGAGCGATTTTAGCCCCTGTGAGTGGTTTTTATTTTTCGACGAACCGGATGGCTTCTAGGTCAATCCTAGGGCTCTAAAACGCTCTCTATACCTGTAAAATATTGCCTAGACCTAACCTAATTCATAAACAATTCCTTTTGACGCCTCCATGCCGCCAAACTTCAACCAAACATAGCTGCCGCCCATAAACCTTAAACTAAATTGCAAGTTCTTTATCAACTTTGGAGTTTAATCAAATCAAGAAGCAAAGTTCTTCATCAACAATTCATGCTCTTTACCAATAATCAAATAAGAAGATTAAATCAGCGTTCTACATCAACAACAAATCGCTTATTTCTTTAATCCAATCAATGTGAGTGGATTTGAACTATAATTGTTGTATAATGTTGCTTCTATCGTTTACCATTCCCCGTAATGAAGACACCATTCTTAATCTTTTTCTCAACTGAGTTTAAGAACAGTGTTAATGAAGACACCATTCACGATAAACCCAAATCCCATTTGATATTAAATACAAGGCTCTGAATAGAAAATATATCGGCTTACAATCAATATCAAATTCTACGACCAACAAATATCGTATTGGAAATAACGATATAAATATATCTTTCAAATTTCCGTAACAATATCTGTATAATCATGAAATCCGACATCGAAATATTCCAAAGACAATTTCGATTCAAATCCATTCCAATTCAATTATTGGAAATTCTGGTTATTCTCAAAACCATTTCAAATCCACTTTATTTATTTTAAAAATAAATGGAATTATAATTCTAGTTCAAAACTAGTTCATTTCGATAAAAATCTATTTTTATCTTTTCAAATATGGAAATTTTCATCCTAATTCTTCACAAATCATTTCTTATGATTTTACACAAATTATTACTATTTTTAATAATTTTATCAAGACCCGTACAGTCGAATTCCATCAACGGCCATCGAACTGCACTTACATCGACCTTTTTCAAATTTGAATTGGACACAATTCCAAATCCAACCGTTAGATTTCAAATCTCTAATATTCGTTAGAAATCACTTTTCGATACGAACCCAACAGTTCTAGTTTTAGGAGAATCCGACGGTCGGATCTCCCGCAATGTCCATTCGAAGTCGATGGTCAAAATTCGCAAACTACCGAAGCGCGGCGCGTTCTATTCATGCCATTATATTATATATAATATATACATATATATTATATATATCGTCGATTTCCTTTTAAAAACGTATTTTATAAATCATTTTAAATTCGTTTTCGAAACGATTTCGACTTCATATTCAATTTCGAATCAAAATTGAATATTCCACATCATCGATATACAAATGATAATATTTTCAAAACATTATATTTTGAAATCACTTCCTTTTCTATAATCGTTATAAAAACGAATATAATCGATATAAATATCTTTCGCGTCAAAATGGCACATATCTAACTAACACGGCTTTATATATTTCAATAACTTCGTTATTCTATTCAACACATGAATATTTTCTTCAACACATGAATATATATTTTTATTCAACACATGAATATTTATTCTATTCAACGCAAGAATTTTTATTTTGTTCAACACACGAATTTTTATTTTATTCAACATATGAATTTTCTTTCTATTCTACACATGAATTTTTATTCTATTCAACACATGAATTTTTATTCTATTCAACACATGAATTTTCTTTCTATTCAACACATGAATTTTCTTTATATTCAACACATGATTTTTTTTTTTATAATATTCCTTATTTTCCCAATTGGAATGAGGCCCAATCAATTACCATATAATGTTAGATTCCCTACAACACATGTATATATTAGCAACGATAAATCATTAACCATCATCTAGAGTGCACCACACAACTGCATAAGCATTAAATATATATAATTAACGCTTACACAGTCTGTCAACCCATCGATTGACATACAACTAAACAATCGAGATTAGTGTACATCAAATATCATCCCAATACCCGTGTGGGGTTTCAAATCAACAAACACAAATTTTTATTTGTGCAGTTGGGCGATGTGTAAAATTTATCGTCCCAATCAATATCAGTCAAATCAGTGTACATAAACAAATCGTCTGATTTGTTTATTACTATTTATTTTATGTACACGTTAAAAATCATATTTTTAACTATAAAATATTTTCCACTATAAAATATTTTATTTCATTCCATATCACACAATAAAATTTCACAGCACAACAATCAAACAAACAAGTCATCCATGGTCTGCGGACGACGGGTGTCGGGTGCTACTAAGCACCGTCTGCATCCTAATATATATTTCAACTAGAAAACAAAATAAAAGTGAGGATTTCTCATCGAGGGTTCCACTCCTCCATTCATTATTTCTGAGCGTTTCAGATTTGCATTTGCTTTCCACTAGTTCCATCACATAATGTTTCACGCTGTTCATAACAAAAATTGCATTTTTAATATGATGTTTATTTTAAAAATCACATTTTTATTTCACTATATATATAATAAAAATCAGATTTTTATTTTGCTACATAAATAAAAATTATATTTTTATATTCTTTGTTATATAAAAATTCTATTGTCAATCCGCTACTTATATAAAAATCGAATTTTTATTTCGCCACAACATTTATAAAATCATATTTTTTTCTCTACTATATAAAAATTATATTTTTATTATCTCTACTACATAAAAATTATATTTTTATTATCGCTACTATATAAAAATTATATTTTTATTATCTCTTCTATATAAAAATTATATTTTTATTATCTCTATAAAATTATAACCTTTTCTATTATAAAAATATAATCTTTTTCATATATAAAATTGTATATTTTTCATGTATAAAAATTATACCTTTTCATGTATAAAAATTATATCTTTTCATACTTCAAAATATAATCTTTTCCTACATACAAAATCTCGCCTTTCCTATTTAAAAATCGGATCCTTACATAATAAAAAAAATCTCACCTCCATTTATATCAAAATCTAACCTTTTGCAAATAAAAATCATCGCTTCATGTATTCAAACATCATGGATTTTCATAGTATTTTTATATACGTTTAAAACTGAACTAAAATTAGTATTATAAACTCACCTTTCAAGTAAGAAAAACTGATTTTTCTAAATATATGAAAATAGAAACAAAAGAAGACTTACGGGTTTTTTTTTCTTTAAAGGAGGAGGGGCTTCACGTCGGGGTTGAGGGCCGAGGGCGCGCAGGGGTCGGAGGTGGTGGCGGATGGCGCAGGTAGCGGCGATGGGGGTGGAGGCTTCAGGCGGTGGAGGGTTTTACTGGGTGCGGTTTTAGGGTTATTCAAATCGAGAGAGGGGGAGGAGGGCTAGAGAGGGAAGGCGGCGCTGGGTGGCTCTCCTCCGGCGCGCGACAAACGGTGGAGTGGCGCTCCGCCCTCTTCACCTCTTTTTTTTATTCAATCGATTTTCTGACCTGGAAGTGAGAGAGAGAGAAATGAGGGTAAGGGAGTTAAAGGAAAATATATATTATTTTGTTTAATTTATTCTCCAAAATGTTGAGTTTATTTCCAACACCTTTCGAGACCCAACGACTATCGCCCCTAGCTAATTATCCCCATTCCGAACACAATAGGATATGTATCGTAAGCCAGTTCGGCTGTTTCGATCAGTTTTTATCAAAATTAAAATATAAATCTATATATTGAATTGGAACGTGCATTTCCATTTACCGGAGCCACATAATAACTCTATAAATTTCCGAAAAATATTTTCTAGCTTCGTATTGACGATACGGACCTAACAAAACTAATTTCGTCGAATTCTGAGACCGTTTGAAAAATGGCCATTTTCTGGTCGATCGAAATTGACTAAAACTGTCAAAACACGTTTTCTTTTGCCACGCTCACATATTGATTCGAAAAATTACGAATTTTGGAATCTAGCAATAACTTGACATCACGGATCCAACAAAAGTGGTTTCATCGAACACCGAGGTCGTTTGCAAAATTCCTATTTTTAAGGGCCAGAATTCCGTAACGACTATTCTGAATTTTCAATTGGACATAACTTTTGATTCCCGCTATGAAATTTCAATTTTTCGGATTCATTTAAAAGATATTTTCAAATAGATTCTAATATTTTTGGTTCCGCCAAAATCCGGTTTATTTTGAATCTTGTACATTCATTTGAAATTTGAATTTTGAAATCGAATTTTCGAACTACCGCGCCATTTTCAATTCCATTTATAAATTAAAATAAATATTTATATTCTAATGTCGATTCAAATAAATATATACATGTTATTCCTATTCAAAATAAATTTCTCGTTGTTATTATTTAAAATAAACCATTTTAAATATTCAAAATTCACTAAAATTGCCAAAATAAAAATTTTAAATTGGCTCAGATTTCCGAGTTATTACAACCTCCCCCACTTAAAACTTTTCGTCCCCGAAAAGGAACGAAGCCTAAAGTTGTTTCAAAAATCAACTCAACTTTCACTATTTTCATTACGGCTTAAGTTCTTCAACTTTTCAGTTTCTAAGAACTATTCAAATTTTTCAAAAGTTTGGCTAACACCCTAAATTTTTGAATTTTTTTGCCATAACCTCCACTGCATCGGGGACTTCGGGATATTTCGAATAGCCTCCCATGGCCCTCACCAATCCAAAATGAAAAAGAAATAGCCAAGCGGCTAGCCAATCGGCTCATAAAATCATCAAAATCCCAAGAAATACAATAAATATGTACCTATTTGTCGGGCAAACAATTTTATTCCTCTTCTCTAACATCCTTGCTATGACCTGTTCAATGCAAGTACATGTATATGCATGCAAATGCGACTAATTTTCAATACAACTCAATATTTTGTTCAATTTGGCTAAAGGTTCAACATTTAATTAATCAAACAATAATCAAACAACACAACCAACAATCAATTAGTTGATTAACGTTTCAAATTCATAATTTTGATACATAGTCAAAAATCACATTTTTGATGCCAAATCACAACAATATATTCTAACTATATTTTGGTTCTTACACCAGTCAATTGGAAATATATAAATATCACACCTTCGAAACTCGAACCCAAACGACTGATGCTGTAGAGTCATCAATAGTTTCAACTTCGGGCGACTAGAGTGTGATTCTATATATACTCAATATATTAAAACTTCGAATACCCGTGGATCAGACGTATATGCAAAATCTTTTTATATGTGATTGCCCAAATTCTATACAAATAAATATTCAAATACATTGAATAAAGTTTAAATTTTAAAAAAAAAAAATCGTTTTCATTTTATTTTAAAAAATATCACTCTTCACACTCGTTCTAGGATACTATTGATCCCATCTCTAACGAGTCATTCTTATTGGATATTACTAATCCAATCTATAATGAATTCTTTCATTTGGTTCTAACGTGTCTTGTTCTCCGAGCTCTGTAAACCAAAGCTCTGATACCAAATGTGACCAAAAGGAATTTCGCTCGATCCGAATCGATCGCTCAACCGACCAAGACCGTTCGAAACCCCTGATTGTTTTGAGAACACAACAAATTTGAATGCAAACAGAAGAACATTTCATTGTTTATTACAACAATTCCATCAGAATACAAGAATATTACTGAGTATGAATAAATATTACACAGAAAATATCAGAGGTTTAAATTACATTTAAATACATCGCAACGGAAAAATAATACAACACACAACTGAAAGAGATATACGGATACAGAGCATTCTGGATATCATTCCAGGTGTAAACCAGGTTCCTGTGGATATAAATTTGCAAAACCAAAACTACTAACCGCCCATGCGGAAAATAGGGGCACCCAGAGTTTAGGTTAAAACAATAAACTCCACGTCAGTCATGTGACTGGTGTGAGAACTAAAATAGTTATTTAAAACTTTACTTTAAATCAGATATATCAATGGATCACGCCATATAACACGGAACGGGTTTCCTTCCAAGAATACCAGTGCAATGCTTTTTGGAAAAATGAAGCTATTATAAGACCTAGGTCCCATCACATAATGCAACATAAGCCAGAGGATAGGGTTTTCCCTTATAATAACTAAACATGCTTGGTACATTAAAAACAAATCATTTGATATTATTATAAGTTTATAGTGGCAAAACAATTTCAATCATAAATATCAATCATAGACGACATGGGTACCGTATATCATGTCGCCATACTAGGCTCTACAATCAAAACCGCAAATGTCACGTATTGGAAGTTAGGTTTCCATCTGTGAACCGAGGCTAGGGATCGTCCTCTACCGATTCGAGACTGTCTAGCCCGAGCCTCAGGAACAGCCGCAACTGCCCTATGGATCGTCAGGGCCAGTCCACCGATGTGGATTATTACGCCTGAACACTATGTTTCCCCGCCCTTTGGGGTGTAAATGAGTCAAATGTCTCCATCGGCTCCACACATTCACCGATATATCCGAGGCGCCTCGCAACAGCAAAAACCACACAGGTGAAAATAATATAAATGTCAGGGTTGGTAGGTCACTGACACCACCATAGCTAGAAGGAAACACATGCCCTTCCTGATGTCCTCTCCCGTTTCTGGTTCACAAACGGGGTGTGAGGCTCGCGAATCAACGTTACACAAAGCTATGCCACACAGGCGGTGCTTTGATAATCAACCACAAGCCTTTGCTTTTCAAAAGAAGCCTTGATCCATTGCCACTTAGGCATGACAGGAAATTCACTCCATGCGATTGATATCCATCAATATATAACCCCTGAGCTTGTACGTCTCACAGAAGGGCGTTAAGCAAGAGAATTAATTCTCTACCGCCAAACAGATATATATTTAATAGAAATCAATCACACATAATAAAATCCAATGTCAGACACACAATCCATTTACAAGTTCGTTCTGGGTCTGAACGAAACCGGAGGCACCTTGTACCTCGCATATCCATCGATCTCCAAGTACGTCTGGACGATCACCAACTGATTCCCTCCTCTTGTGCGTACAACCCAATCAAGATCATCAGTAATCACCCAAACGATGTGAAGACCTCCGGTCTTCAACCACCATCTTCATCCTCGACACCACGTCGAATCAGTTATTCAGAATGGGATAAACCCGGTCTTTCTGAATAACTCGCGTATATAATAAACAAGTGTTACACAAACACAACGTACGTCTCATTCCAATTCAGAATATTCCTTCATTCAAATATTCTCATACTTTGGGAAAGGTTCCCATTAATTTTATCAAAGATAATTCTTTAAATTTATTCTTTAATCTTCCTTTGAATATCAATTCAAACTAGTCGGGATTAGCGAACCACACCGAAGTAATCATTTATTTCCCAATCCCAACTTATTCATCCCATAAAGTAAAACTGGTCATACTTCATATTTAACACCACGGTGTTATTGGTAAATTCGATTACCATTTCACGTTCAAATCTAATTAAAGATTTAACTATCGTCTGGAGCAAATCTGGTGACACTCCATTCTCAATCATTTCAATCTAATTAAAGATTCATTAAAACTCCACTTGGTTTTATTCTTCCCAATAATCACTATCAATGATTATTTAACTTGGGAAATCATATCCTATCTTTAACTGGGTTAAAGAACCAATGTCATTTAAAACACGATTCACGATAAACCCAAAATCACATTCTAGTCCAATTCCAATTAAATCCCATTTAATTGGTATACTTCGTTAAATCTAAACAAAAAGATTTAATCTTTTTCTCAACTGGGTTTAAGAACAGTGTTTATGAAGACACCATTCATGACAAACCCAAATCCCATTTGATATTAAATACAAGGCTCTGAATAGAAAATATATCGGCCTACATTCAATATCAAATTCTACGACCAATAAATATCATATTTGAAATAACGATATAAATATATCTTTCAAATTTCCATAATAATATCTGTATAATCACGAAATCCAACATCGAAATATTCCAGAGATAATTTCGATTCAAATCCATTCCAATTCAATTATTGGAAATACTGGTTATTCTCAAAATCATTTCAAATCCACTTTATTTATTTTAAAAATAAATGGAATTACAATTCTAGTTCAAAACAAGTTCATTTCGATAAAAATCTAATTTTATCTTTTCAAATATGGAAATTTCCATCCCAATTCTTCACAAATCATTTCTTTTGATTTTACAAAAATTATTACTATTTTTAATAATTTTAGCAAGGTCCGTACAGTCGAATTCCATCAACGGCCATCGAACTGCACTAACAGCGACCTTTTCCAAATTTGAATTGGATATAATTCCAAATTCAACCATTAGATTTCAAATCTCTAATATTCGTTAGAAAGATCTTTTCGATACGAACCCAACGGTTCCGGTTCTAGGAGAATCCGACGGTCGGATCTCCCGCAATGTCCATTCGAAGTCGATGGTCGAAATTCGCAAACTGTTGCAGCGCGGCGCGTTCTATTCAACCCATTATATTATATAATATATATATATATATATATGTATATATTGTGTATATCGTCGATTTCCTTTTAAAAACATATTTTATAAATCGTTTTAAATTCGTTTTCGAAACAATTTCAACTTCATATTCAATTTCGAATCAAAATTGAATATTCCACATCATCGATATACAAATGATAATATTTTCAAAACGTTATATTTTGAATTCACTTCCTTTTCTATAATCATTATAAAAACAAATATAATCGATATAAATATCGTTCGCGTCAAAATGGCGCATATCTAACTAACATGGCTTTATATATTTCAATAACTTCGTTATTCTATTCAACACATGAATATTTTCTTCAACACATGAATATATATTTTTATTCAACACATGAATATTTATTCTATTCAACACATTAATTTTTATTCTATTCAACACACGAATTTTTATTTTGTTCAACACATGAATTTTCTTTCTATTCAACACATGAATTTTTATTCTATTCAACACATGAATTTTTATTCTATTCAACACATGAATTTTCTTTCTATTCAACACATGAATTTTCTTTATATTCAACACATGAATTTTCTTTTATAACATTCCTTATTTTCCCAGTTGGAATGACGCCCAATCAATTACCATATAATGTTAATTATATGGATTCCCTACAACACATGTATATAATAGCAACGATAAATCATTAACCATCATCCAGAGTGCACCACACAACTGCATAAGCATTAAATATATATATAATTAACGCTTACACTGTCTGTCAATCCATCGATTGACATACAACTAAACAATCGGGATTAGTGTACGTCAAATATCATCCCAATACCCGTGTGGGGTTTCAAATCAACAAACACAGATTTTTATTTGTGCAGTTGGGCGATGTGTAAAATTTATCGTCCCAATCAATATCAGTCAAATCAGTGTACATAAACAAATCGTCCGATTTGTTTATTACTATTTATTTTATATATACGTTAAAAATCATATTTTTAACTATAAAATATTTTCCATTATAAAATACTTTATTTTATTCCACATCACACAATAAAATTTCACAACACAACAATCAAACAAACAAGTCACCTATGGTCTGTGGACGACGGGTGTCGGGTGCTATTAAGCACCGTCTGCATCCTAGTATATATTTCAACTAGAAAACAAAATAAAAGTGAGGATTTCTCACCGAGGGTTCCACTCCTCCATTCGTTATTTCTGAGCGTTTCAGATTTGCATTTGCTTCCCACCAGTTCCATCACATAATGTTTCACGCTGTTCATAACAAAAATTGCATTTTTAATATGATGTTTATTTTAAAAATCACATTTTTATTTCACTATATATAATAAAAATCAGATTTTTATTTCGCTGCATAAATAAAAATTATATTTTTATATTCTCTGTTATATAAAATTCTATTTTCAATCCGCTACTTATATAAAAATCGAATTTTTATTTCGCTACAACATATATAAAATCGTATTTTTATTTTCTCTACTATATAAAAATTATATTTTTATTATCTCTACTATATAAAAATTATATTTTTATTATCTCTACTATATAAAAATTATATTTTTATTATCTCTATAAAATTATAACTTTTTCTATTATAAAAATATAATCTTTTTCATATATAAAATTCTATCTTTTCATGTATAAAAATTCTATCTTTTCATGTATAAAAATTCTATCTTTTCATACTTCAAAATCTATTCTTTTCCTACATACAAAATCTCACCTTTCCTACTTAAAAATCGGATCTTTACATAATAAAAAAAAAATCTCACCTCCATTTATATAAAAATCTAACCTTTTGCAAATAAAAATCATCGCTTCATGTATTCAAACATCATGGCTTTTCATAGTATTTTTATATACGTTTAAAACTGAACTAAAATCAGTATTATAAACTCACCTTTCATGTAAGAAAAACCGATTTATCTAAATATATGAAAATAGAAACAAAAGAAGACTTACGGGGTTTTTTTCTTTAAAGGAGAAGGGGCTTCACATTGGGGTTGAGGGCCGAGGGCGCGCAGGGGTCGGAGGTGGTGGCGGATGGCGCAGGTAGCGGCGATGGGTGTGAAGGCTTCAGGCGGTGGAGGGTTTTACTGGGTGCGGTTTTAGGGTTATTCAAATCGAGAGAGGGGGAGGAAGGCTAGAGAGGGAAGGCGACGTTGGGTGGCTCTCCTCCGGCGCCCGACAGATGGTGGAGCGGCGCTCCGCCCTCTTCTCCTCTTTTTTTTATTCAATCGATTTTCTGACCTGGAAGTGAGAGAGTGAGAAATGAGGGTAAGGGAGTTAAAGGAAAATATATATTATTTTATTCTCCAAAATGTTGACTTTTATTTCCAACACCTTTCAAGACCCAACGACTGTCGCCCCTACCTAATTACCCCCATTCCGAACACAATGGGATGTGTATCCAAAGCCAGTTCGGGTGTTTCGATCAGTTTTTACCAAAATCAAAATAAAAATCTATATATTGAATTTGAACGTGCATTTCCATTTACCTGAGCCGCATACTAACTCTAAAAATTCCCGAAATATATTTTCTAGCTTCGTATTGACGATACGGTCCTAACAAACTAATTTCATCGAACTCGAGACCGTTTGAAAAATGGCAATTTTCTGGTCGATCGAAATTGACTGAAACTGTCAAAACACATTTTCTTTTGCCACGCTCACATATTGATTCGAAAAATTGCGAATTTTGGAATCTAACAATAACTTGACATCACGGATCCAACAAAAGTGGTTTCGTCGAAAACCGAGCTTGTTTGCAAAATTCCCATTTCTAAGGGCTAGAATTCCATAGCTACTATTCAGAATTTTCAATTGGACATAACTTTTGACTGAATTTTCAATTGGACATAACTTTTGATTCCCGCTATGAAATTTCAATTTTTCGGATTCATTGAAAAGATATTTTCAAATAGATTCTAATATTTTTGGTTTCGCCAAAATCCAGCTTATTTTGAATCCTGTACATTCATTTGAAATTTGAAATCGAATTTTCGAACTACCGTGCCATTTTCAATTCCTTTTATAAATTAAAATAAATATTTATATTCTAACGTCGATTCAAATAAATATATGCATGCTATTCCTATTTAGAATAAATTTCTCATTGTTATTATTTAAAATAAACTATTTTAAATATTCAAAATTCACTAAAATTGCCAAAATAAAAAATTTAAATTGGCTCGGATTTCCGGGTTACTACACTTATAGCTTTGGGAATACTGATTTAGCAGTATTGTGATTAAGGCAAAACTATGTTTTAAATATATTATATTTTACCCCTTCCGTTGTGAGGTGTTTTCCGAACTCTGACATATCTCTTTTCTCTATCTTTTTCTGCAGGATACTAGAGCAACCAACTCGGGTTTCAGTGGATTAGATTTTTTAAAAGAAAATCAGTCCGTTAGAATCCGGGTAGTTACATGTATTTTACATATCAAAGGATATTAAAATAATTCTGTTTGATTCACACGAGGTCGTATCAGTCTTTTATTTTGATATATGGTTAGTTAGGATGTTTTACACATCTATTATTTTTACTGAATCATTTTGTTACCATTTTATCCCTGGGTATTGTGTTATGGCTATATCCTTTGATTGGTGCAGAAGAAGACGCCCAAACATATGCCATAGGAACGATTTGATGGATGATCATTCAGTAGAGTGGTTACATTAATGATTTGGTCAAGGGGTTAGAAAGATACATCGATTATAATTATTCTGGATTGTTGGGTAGATTTAATTAGCAGCTAATGCATTGATTAGGTTAGCCCATTAAGGTTAATGTCATGTAGTATAAATAGGGACTAAAGAGACTAAGTTAACATTTTCTCTTCATTTTCATAAGAACTAAGATCCTCTAGGTATTCCTCTCAAAACCTCAATACACATTCCAAATCACTTTTAATCTCCTCCAAACATTTAGAAGAGATTAGATCTTCATTGATCTACATATTTTTCATTATTTAGGCATTGTTATCTTTATTTCCTTTCTTTCCCAATTCATATTAATTGTGATCTACATAGATTCATTGGTGAGTGATTTCGATCTCTCAGTAGGCTATGCTAAATCATATGCTTAATTAGGTGTTTTTATCATATTTACATGTTAGATCACACCAAATCATGGTCATTTATGTTCATTTTAGTTTTCAATACTTATGGATAATATATTTAGTAAATAACGAGTTAAAATGATAAGTTTATATTAGTTAACATGTAGACTTACACTAAATCTATGCATATAAATGATTGTTTCATGTTTAATATGAATTAGGTGTTTACGTATGATTGTTTATTCATAAATTTGCTATTTAGATTGTTGAAATCATTGTCTGGATGCTACAGTTGATTTTGTGTGTTATAATAATTGAAATTAGGATTTGAAATGAGGATTGAAGCGTAAGTGGATCAATGTTCATTGGAATTGCACAAAAATTAGAGGTTAGGCTCTAGGTGGTAGCGACAAGGGACCCAAATTTTTTGGAGCCAAAATACGTTAAGTACATGGACCGATATTGGTCCATAACATATAGACTGGCCCCAATCCATGGGAATGCAATATTTCTTCTTTATATTTTTGGCATGGGCTCCTATGGTCAAAAGACGGCTACCGGTCAAGTTTAAGGCTAACTGGATTTGGCATGCGACTTGTAGAATTTTCTAAGTGATGGACTGATAGAGGATGGAGCAACATTGAATTGGAAGGCCATTTGAAAGTACTTTGGAGATTCAAAGTATTTGGATAAAATTTGGCTAAGTACATGGTTCGACACCAATTTGTAGCCTATAGACAGGTATCGGTCCGTTATGTTAACTTACATAGGTAGGAGGTCCATAGAGGAGGAAGTTGGAGGCTTGGTGATCGTGCAAATGAACTTGGTTTGTCAATTACTGCTCAAGTTTAGGAGTTATGGCATGATTAAGTGGTAAACTCTTCGAGTCAAGGCTCAAGTGTGGAGTGTTTCAAAGGGTGGCTATGGATGGCTCGTGGCATAATTAGGGCTGGCAATGGATAACCGAAAAATCCGAAATACATCCGCATTCGTATTCGAAAAGCGGATAAATATCTGATATCCGAAAAAACGGATGCGGATATGGATACATAGATATCCACATCCGAAAATTATCCGTCTGATTTTTTCTAATATTATGCTCAAAATTTTATGTATTTTAGTACAATGAATCAGATTTATTTATTGTTTTACTAAGTCGAAGGTTTATATTATATGTACTATATGCATATTATCTACTCAAATCTATTTAATTTCATCATATATGTTTATTTTTAACACTTTTGTGATCAACAAAATTGAAAAACATTCATGTTACACTAGAATTTTCCATTTATATTTCTTGATTCATCGATCATTGGCAGATAGGATAATTATTGGATATCCATCTGTAACTGAGGATACGAATATCTGATATCCGAAAATGAATTCGGATACGGATATGGATATTGAACTGTCCGTATCCAAAAGTATCTGTTAACAGCCATAGGCGTAATGTAGAAGCATGATGGTGAGGTAGATCATGGTGTAATGATAGCATAGAGACAGATTTGGATTATGGTATAACCAGACTATAGACACAACTCGTGGAGTAACGAGGCTATTAATTTTGAAGTGATTTGTGGTGTGATGAAGCTTCAAGATAATGGATCGACTGGAAGAGGGACTCAAGCTTTGGATAGAGTGGAGTAATTCTACTAGTGGTCTGACAAGGAATCATTGATAACTCATAATGTTCTAGTAGACTAAAAGAAGTGGTATCGTGGGGATGCCTATCATTGATAACTCAAATGTGCTGACTCCTTGTTTACAGGACAAGTCATGTATGAGACTTAACCTGCTTATTTACATACTTTATAATACAACTTATGATAGATCTTATCGCTCACACCAGACTATTATCTGGTTTAATATTTTATGTTTCTCTTTATAGTCTTGAGTACTCATTAATGATGCTGATGAGTAGATTAGATAGCAGGTCAGGGTACAATGATGCTAATCCGAGGACGAGCTTGGAGGAGTTATAACGTATACATATTTACTTTCCACTGTTATGAGCATACTCTTAGAGTTGTAGTGAGGATGAAATGTATTCAGATATTATTGGATTTCATGTACATGACTTTGAGACTTATATTTCAGCCGCTTTGTTGTTATTTCATCGTTCACTACGTTACTGTCTATATTTCTTATCATACTTTGTCCATGCAATGTGAAATATACAATAAGTCTATTTTGATTATATATCATGATGATTGGCCCATATTAGCTTGGCATGCATACAATGCATTATTTCTTATATTACATGTAAGTGGTATTGGGGGTCGTGACACCGTGATATCCCATAGCATACACCATATACTCGATTTACATAGACTAATCCAGAAAGGTTGATCGTATCCTTATAGGCATGACCCACATAGCCTTACTAACATGCCCAAATTATTTCATTTCCAAGTGATGAATCATAAGTTCATTGACTACCTTATATCATGAACATCATTCACTTTGAATGCCATGTTGGTAAGTAGATAACAAGTAACTAATTTCTACTAATGTATAACTTTTGAATGCCATGTTACTAAGTAGATAACAAGCAACTAATTTAGTAGAGAGGTGCCCTCGCATCAAAGGTTCAAACGAAGAAACACTGTAGTTTGTTATACGCGAAAATTTTCCTGAGTGTCAGTGACATCAACCCTTTATTCAATCTCTGTAACCATTGATCATTCTGTTTTTACAGCTTTTGAAATATGAATTATTCCAAAGTCATATTCAAATAGGAATCACCTAAGTATGATCTTGGACTCTTCCGATTTACCATCAAGAAAATATTGTTTCAGTAATTCAAATGTTTCTTATTTCTTACTTCATTTTTTGATAAAATGTCTTTTCAAGATGTGTATATTTAAAATATTCTTTTGTTAGGTATATATAATCATCAAACTTCATCATTTTGTGATCTTTGTATGGTAAGTTTATTCTGGCATAATAAAGCCAAAGAAATCATACTCATTTCACTTGGTATCAATTTTTATAATCAATCTTTGCTATCCGTCGAATAATGGTGAAACCACCTTTTAGATTCTTACAGATAGGAATGCATCCCTTCTCGGATTTTGATACTAAGAATAACAAAATCACTTCCAAGTAATCAATTCTTATATATTTAGAAAGCATGATGTTTATACTTAGACTGTTTCTGACATTTCATTCTTATTCGTCCATAGCTCAGGAAAGAGCCAATGAGTAAGGGTAATCGTTGCCTCTAAACATCTCCTTGTTCAAATACTCACATCTAGATCTCTAAAACAGAAAAATCGGATTTACACATCGACTTATGAGAGCCAAGATTTAAACAACAACTTATAATAACTTTTATTTAAATCAATCATTAAAATTCTTTTAAATAAGTTGTATAACTTTTAAACGATCTTGGAATTACCTCATTTATCATTTGAAAACATTCATATGTGTTTTGGAGATGATTTGGTAAGTTTAAACTCATATTTTAATAGCTATCGAAAAGTGATGTGAAAAATGATGTAGAAAGTGTTATTTTAGCTTAACAAATCAAAACGGATTTCCTTGGAAAATCCATTTATACGACTCAAATTACTTTTAAAAAACTTCAAGTGATTTATATGATTTATTACATATTTTTATTGAACTAAAAATCTCATTTTCAAAGAAGTGCGTTTGCATAATTTCAAACTGCAAAACCATGATGATTTTCAAAAATTGTTTTGTACATATTTTAAAATATACATAATGAAATCTTGATTTTTCGGTTTAATAGAAAATAATGTTATAAGAGTTTGGAAAAGGAATCTTATTTCAAAGAATGTGGATTCATATTTAGTCGTATATAAAATTTTTAACTTTTTAAGGCGCATAGTTGCGAATTTCCATTATGTGACACACCAAATTTTTTTCAAATTTAATGTTTATAATACATCTCTAAAATATATTAAATCAATTTTAAGAGGTTTAACCATTCCATTTACTATGTTTCATTCATGAAAGGAAAGTGATCTTATTTATGCTTATCATCGCGTATTTAATGTGACTAATTAAATTATTCATTTGACAAACATATAATTAATCAAATATGATAAATAAACATCATAACAAGCATATACATCATTAGACATTACCGTAACATATGGATATCTAGGCTCATATTTAAATTAAGTTTCTCATATTGGCTGTTAATATTTCTAGATACTTTATAGCTTCGAAATTATTGCATGGAAGCTTCTCGAACTAGCGTATTTCGTTATCGAATTGCTCAAACTCTTCTTTTCTTCCTCCTTTAGTTTGGTCTATCCTAGGTGGAGTGGGTTTGCCTTGGTTATTGATGATGGTGAAAGTGGCTAGAAGAAAGAGAATCGTTGAACTGATTTGAGAGGATTAATTTATAATTTCACCTTGATTTCTTCTTGTAATTTTTTCCTTTACTTATTATTTTAAGAGAGTTTTAAAGCCGTTAATAAAGCTTGAAGGAGGAGAAAGAAGATAGTTTTGGAATGCAAATTTAGGAAAAAAAAGTAGAGAGACATTTAGAGAAAATAGTTTAATGGATGAAAAATTATTGAAAAACTCCTTCCCACCCTACATTGTTTGATCTGTAACGACCCAAAATTTTCAGACCAATCAAAATTTTGTCGATAAATCCTTTCATCCAAAAAAAACAATGATAACCACCATTTAATTTGATAAATATACAACATCACTAAATGCATTGGATTGAGTTTTCATAAGCAATACTTCTAAAAATTTGCTTCTAATTCACAGGGTGTGCTTGAATACAAATTAAACACCATTACCATAAATCTGCCATTGTGCAATATGAGAAGATGAACATCGATATTTATCCCTGTAAACTTAACAAACATGTTAGTATGAAAGAGAATAGTTAAAAGAAAGATTAACCATCACATGATGAAATAAATAACAATAAACAGAAAAATATCACTTGTGACAGCCTAGGGTTTTATCTAACTGGTTAAGCAATTAGACATAGGATCAAGGTAACGTAGTTCTTCTTTACACAAAACATCTAAAATCAACATTTATTTCCAAAATACTCTTTATACCAAATTGGAGTAAAATACTTTTGTAAATACCCATTTTGAAAGATATCTAAATATCTCTTGCAGAACATTTCTATCAACAGATAAACATTTTCTTATAATAATCAACTTTTTTATGCAAAAAAACTTTCATAAACAATCTAAAACCATCTTTATATCACTCTAATATTTGTTTGGAAAGATCTTCAATGATCGGAAGGGAGTAGTTAAGTTAAACGCCAATTATACCCTTTTTAATCTTTCAAACTAAAAAGACAGCTTTCTAGAAAATGCAATAGAAAGTTTTAGTCATAATAAACCACTTCAAGTTTTAGCTTCAGGTTTTGTAATAGTTAAAAAGTGTTGCAAATTCCAGAAGTGTTGCTAGTGGCATAAATTCATATTTTTAGTTAGTTTTCCATCAAATGTTTGATTCGATCTCTTTGTGATAAAAATAGGTTATAACTCCAAACATTTTGTAGTAAGTAACCTTCTTAGTATTCTTAATCTCAAGAAAAGGAATACTTAAAAATATTGTTCTACTTAATTTCGATAATGCAATTATAGCGGCTTTTGCTATAAAACCATAGGTATTCCGTGTCTGTCCCCTTCTAATCCTTATGTTCTTGATTTCAACACTTTGTAAAAGTCATATTATGTCATAAATGTCCTGCATCATCAGTCGTATACATTGCTTGTTTGCCAATGTAAAGATGGCAACCAATATAGTATAATGAAGTCATATGCAACATTAAATTAAAACACAAGCTTAAGAAATTAGTAATTGTTTAGATAATGAGTATACACACAGTACTCCTTGATAACTTTTTGCAAAAGCCTTATAGAACATAATAGTTCTTACCACCAACCTAAAGCAAGCAAATGTCTTTCTCGAATCATCGCAACTCACAAAAACTAACGTCAAACTACTTTGCTCTAGGGTTTGACACATTTTAACCCACTTTCACTTTGGTTTAAATCCCAATTTTGATAGTTTGTTTATGACATCATGAGGAGGGACTAGTCCAAATTTGAGAGGATTTGGAGCATTGGATATTTAAATATGAAATTTGAAAGTAAAGCAATGAATTTTGCTCTTAAAGAACAGAACTATCAAAATACTCCACTTCCAACAGGATTTCATCCAGGCTACTCTGCGAATTAGAAAAAGTATAAACATCAAAATTGTTCATCATTAAAATATCTTTCTACTGAAGAAAAGTTGTGGCAATTTTTCCAATTAAATAAAAAATTATGGCCTTTGAAAGTGAACTAATTATTTCTAGCATGAAAAACAGAATAAATAAATCCTTTTACTCCTTGTTGATTTTTCCATAAACTACTGTTAGATTTGCAAAAGCGATTAAAAGAAAAGTTGTTCCATTTTGAATCAACTTTCCAACAAAACCAAACTTAGCCAATTTAGATTAATAATTCGAAAGTCATGGCTCAAAAAACTGAGAGTAGGTATTTTTGAAAATAAAAACTTACGCCAAAAAATTACTTCACTTTCACGTAAATTACAAAAGTCATCTATCTAGAATCCTAAAAAGTGATCTAAATAAATGTTCTTCCAATTTGAAATAGATTTTCAACAAAAAAAGAATCACTGAATTCAGATACATAGTTTGGGAGATATGACCAAAATAAGTAGGAGGATTTTCTTAGTGCCCACTTTATTAAAATGACCACCCTATTTATAACATTTTCTCAAGGCCGTTTTGGTCTTTTTGAACTTTGACACTTGTCCATCATCGTTCATGAAAACATTAGAATGATGACACATGGCTTCTTAGGTGTATGAAGATAGTTCTACACATATACACCTAAGTAGCATATGTGTTCATATCCTTGCATCTTAAGACATTTGTATTTTCCATTTTATTTATTTCTTTATTTCATACTTAATTTACTTAATCCATGATTACACTATGGAGATATGTTCTTATGTTACAATATCATGCATATGAGGTTCTAATAACTTTTAACAAGTAAAATGTCATTTGTCGACAGAATGATTTCTGGTCACATTATAGACATTACTTCGAACTAGCTATTTTTGTAAACAAAATTTAAAAGTAAATTTTGTCCTCATTAATTATTATCTAAAAAGGTATTAACAAGGATATAAAACCATTTTAATACATTAAGCCAAGATTTAATTATTTAAATAATATCCATGTAACACCCCGTAATTTTAACAACACTAAAGAGGATAATTAAATAATAATTAATTTAACATTCAGAACTGAGGGAAACGGACTACGTCGTTGCATCCGTATCGAAATTCTGGTCAAGATAGATATTTGGTTTGCGTAAAACGAACACCGTATGAAGAAGTTATGAAGGTTTAAAGTTTGTATACGTGCAAGAGGAATATATATATATATATATATATATATACACACACACATACACATATAGGGTCCAGAAATTCAAATTTGGTTCAGAAATCTCAAAACCGCAGAATTTCGGGTGAAAGGGAAAATTCCCGCCCAGGGGAGTCGACCCCTTAAGGGGGTGCCGACCCCTCGGTCGACCCCCTAAGAGGTGGGTCGACCCCTCTAGGGCTGACATGGCTAGGTCGGTTTTGGGGGCTGGCAGCTATATATACAACCACATTTTTCTAGTTTTCTCACACTAAAATCAATGGAGCCCTAAATGTTGTCAGTGCCTGGACTGAATCGAATCCTTTTCTTCTTCTACAATCAAAATTTAGAGATTCGAGTGCAGATCTATGAATCAATCTCCGTTTTCCCCCTTATATTCTTCTAGATCCGAACACTATGAGTTAAATTACCTTTATATTTAAATAACTAAAAGCAAAACACGATATAACTGTAATTTGGATCTATCCTTGCGACTGAATCATATCAGATCTATTGTAATTTTTGAACCAATGATATTCTGAATTAACTATGACTTGGATCTCAACCTTTATCTTGTCAAATATACTTTTGATTATAGATCTAATTTACTATTTAGATCATCTTGTACCTATCATGTTGTGGTTAATTTGGATTTGTCATTAGCTGGACATCTAAATCCTTGTTTAGATCTAATCATGCCTATTATGACATCCCTATTATGTTAGAACTAGTTTTATTCTCACAAGTTCACCAGGTCTGTTCTTATATGTCCATCTTAACATTATGCCATTATATGTTTATGTCAATTTTACTAGAATAATCATCTCTATCATCTTCCCTTCACCCTTTTCCTTTTATTTTATATAGCCAGGCTACTTTCAAGCCTCACAACTAGAAAATGGTATAAAATTGGATAGGTCGCATGGCTAAGTGGGTAGCTCCCAATTAGGGTGTATTTTCACCAGATCTGGAGAAATTTCATTTACTTCTTTAACCTACTTCGATGTTGTCCCTTTAGGGAAACAGTTGTTGATCCCAACCGTTGGTGATAATACATTTGTTACACTCAAGCGAAATGAGTGTCCGGTCATGTTTAGCCTGGGTTGCAAGATGTTCTTGTTGAACCCGGTGTATTCCTCTCTAGAGATACACTGTCGGATGGTAGTCCCATATCTTGCCAGTTGGAATCCATTACCAAACAAGCGCCTGCGGTTTTTGATTTTATGTTATATATGCGGAACGTGAGATGAAAGCTTTCCACTAGATTGCTATTTATTTGATTTAGACATTATTATAATATCAGAAGAGTATGGATTTTTAAAATAATGCTTTGGGTTATCATAAGGTAAAAACCATTCGTGTTTATGTGTAGATTGGTCTTATGATTATTCTTTCTTTTAAAAGGATTTTAAAAGTTAAACAAATGGTTGGAGTTTACTTACACCAGTCACATGACTGCCCCAGAGTTTATTTTTTTTCGTTTTCCCTTAACTCTTGGATGCCCAAATTTGTATGGGTAATCAAGTAGTCAAGATTTACAGATACACTAGACGGGGCTTGGAGCAGGAGGCTTCAGCAGCATTTTCTAGCTATTGTTCCTTTCGGCTGTGATGTAAGTGTTATACTCTGATGATGATTTGTATTTCAAAGTTATGTTGTATACTATATTTTATTTGTTCTGCTGTGAGATTCGTGTTATTATGATTATGTTGTTATGTTCTTCTCATTCTTCTATTCTAATTGTGACGATCCCAAAACCCCGTGACACGGTGTTAAGGATAATCATTGGAATATAACACATTAATCATCATTAGCAGATCACAGATAATAGCATAAACATAAAATAGAATAATTTACACACATATGACAGCGGAAACATATAGATATCATCACATCAGAGAGCACAGTGTAGGATACAACTTAGTGCATAATAATACATAATCAGTCACCATCGCCTGAGGCAGAATCATACATAAAGAGTACACAAAATAAATATCAGTCTACATCGCCAATGGAGGAATCATAATACATATACTATAATGGCAGAAAGAGTCAAAGTCAGCACGGTGTAGTCAAGCCTCGCCATGAGCCAAAAGGTGCACCAGATACCTGTAACTAGGCTTCCCGTGTGAAAATGAGGGCACCCGAGTTTGCAAGGTGAAACAAACTACGAGTCAGTCATGGGACTGGTATGAGAAATCTACTTAACTTATTAACAACAATAATAAGGAAAATCAAAGGACCACGCCACTTTCGCGGAACGGGTTTACTCCAATGAGTGCTAGTGCATGAAATAAAGTAAATGATTAAATCATCGCAATGCTTTTTATAAAATGAAGCTATTATAAGACTCAGGTCCCATCACATAATGCAACGCAAGCCGGAGGATAGAGTTTTTACCTTATAATGGCCAAAAATGCTTCATACGTATAAAACAAAAGTGTTTGATAATATTACTAGTGCATATCTGTTTCAAAAGCGATTTCAATCATAAATATCAATCATAGGCGGCATAAATGACCCATACCACTATGTCGCCGTACTAGTAATACAATCACATTCGAAATTTCGTATTGGGATTTGGATTCCTTCATGAGTCGAGGCAAGGGGCAAGCTCCTCTCCGTTCGAGACACTCTAGCAAATGCCTCGGAACCGCACACAGCAATCCCTGGATCCTCCAAGGCCGGTCCTCTCTTACTTTTGAGGATTGGCAATTCCTGAACACACGTTTCCCTGTCCTTACAGACCTATAATCGAGGCGCCTCGTATTCCAACAACCACACAGGTGTAAAGTAGATATAAATGTCAGGGCTGGGAGGTCACTGACACCACCATAGCTAGAAAGAAACGTCGTGCACTCCTTGGGTCCTTTTCCCATTTTTGACTCATACCGGGGTGTGAGGCTCGCGAATTCACGTTATACACAAAGCTACGTCACACAGACTATGCTTTGATCATCAACCACAAGACTTCGCTTTGCAACAGAAGCCTTGATCATATGCCACTTAGGCGTGCCACACAAGCAATCCACTCCATGCGACTGATTTATATCAATACATAACCTCTGAGCTCGTACGTCTCAGAGAAGGGCGTTAAGCAAGAGAATAAATTCTCCGCCGCCAAACAGATATATATTTAACAGAGATCAATCAGCACAGAACAAAATCCAATGTCAGACACACAGTCCATTTACAAGTCCGTTCTGGGTTTGAACGAAACCGGAGGCACCAATTCCTCGCATATCCGTACAATCAACAGTATGTCTGGACGTCTACTACTTCAGCTCCTTCAAGGTAGCTACTCCGATCACGAGCATCAGTAGCTCCCATCCATCTGATGTGAAGATCGTCGGTCTTCAACCATCTCCGACTCTTCGACTTCTCAACGTCGATCAATTATTTGAAATAAGATGAACTCGGTCTTTTCAAATAACCCACGTATATTTAGATTTTCAAATCAATTTATCACATGGTTAGACTATTCAACATTCACATTTCAGTTCTTTAGTTATAATTTTCATGTTAAATACATTCAACCATCACATATCAAGCAAACACAACAAAATTGGTTTATTTCTACTCTATATCGTCTATAGTATTTTATAACGATATATCACCATTTTTATTTATTTGAAACATCCATATTTAATTAAACGACGTTTCAGGTCGTGCCGATGCACTGGCGCTGTTTTTCACTAAATTTGTTTTACACATATCTGAAAATCTAACTGTTGGATCTTCACAAATTTTATGTCATGAGAAAGGTCATTTAAAAACGAATCCAACGGTTTCAGTTTTGGGAAAATCCGACGGTCGGATCTTCCACACTCGTCGTTTGAAGTTACGATTTCAAATTACGAACTTGAAACACCCCACCTCCGTTAGGGTCACTCTCAAAGGGAATGCCCTAATTTTGGTGGAGGTTTATAAGTATAAGTCACAGATACACAAGACAGATATAAATACACATATTTTTGAACAGCGGAAAACAACAGCACTTTTATTCCATCAAAATACGTGTTTACACAAAACATGCCATAATTGTCTTACAATACTTCCAAAAACCATTACATTTTCATAACTGTCTTGATTTCATAACTTAAAGAAGCATAAAAACAAAAGTAAACTGCATAAGTCCTCATAGTTGCAATCCAAAGCCATAGTCCAAAACGAAAGAGATCCAAGCAATACATTCTTTCTCTTCAAGCTGGATGTGAAAACTGGTCAAGCTGCGGTATTCCCTCCCTATGGACCTGGGGGGGGGGGGGGGGAACGAAAGAAAAGAAGATGAAAGAAAAGTAGAGTCAGACATAAAGCCTGAGTAAGTCTAGGACTATTCAGTCTATGAATAAAGAATTGGGCATGATAAGTATAAACTGGAAAAGGGAAAGCAATATAAACTAGGTCAAGTTATCTAGAGTCGAATATACTATCGTACCCCATATTAATCTCTGCACCCCTATAAACTAGTTCCCAACAGGCACCCCATAATCAGGGTGAAGTGATCCATTTCTAATGATCGGCTCCCACTCGCATAGTTACATGTGTCTTACAACCCCCGATGTTGTAGTTACCTATGCTGGTCCCACCATGGGGTGTATCAAGTCCCATGGTGGCGGCCCGACACAATTCTAGAATTCACAGGTATACTACGGGTGCCCAGTGCCTTATTTTTCTGCGCCGGAGTGTGTGCACGCCCGCACCCCGTTAGAACCTACACTGCTGCACCACCGCCGTCGATTTGACCTCTTACTGTCAGCCCAGTAATCGTGCCCCACCCTGCCTAGTTCAGGGTATCCTGATACACCTTGTAGGGTTACTGCTGAAAAGGGTCCCCCGCTACTAGATTTTCTATTTCTAGCCAACATGCTAAGTTGGTTAAGTGTTTTGTAAACCTAACCCCCAATCAGTCTGTATAGTTTAGCATGTTCCATTTTGATTAAGTATTAATTCAATTTACTTAATCCTATCAATCCTGACTCAGCTTTAATTGTCTTATTAAAGCCTCGACCTCTCACATTAGACATGTATTGTTGTGACTGCCTGTTGCCGGTTGGTTCCGGGCAGTCTTACGTCACAACTCAGTCTAACCTCGGGTCTTTATTGGGCTCAATGTTTAACCACCCACATTGGATAGGTATTGTTGTGACTACTGGACAGCCAGGCGGTTCCGGGCAGGTTTACATCACAACTCAATCCAACCTCGGGTTAAACACATCGTATTTTCTAAATTTACATATTTTGTCTCTTTTTTTTTATGTAAATATTTGCGGCCCATTATTCTAATTCATCTTTATTGGGTAAAATTAATTTATACCACTTAATTGTTTTCAAGGTCGTTGGCATGCGTCAAACATGCCAACACATATGTTTATATTTTAACCCAAACGTCATTACCCCTGTTTTATACGTTCGCTACAATATAACATATGTTGGGTTTAACGTTTAAACCCAACTTAGCCACATGAAAAAGGGGAGGCTTAGAACATGGTGTTTATATATTCTAAGTAACATAAAAAGGGGAGTGTGAACGCATGAACTTGCAACATAACGATCTAATTAACGTAAATTAGGCACTTGTGAACTTGCATTGTAATAGCATATAATCATGACATAAAACATACCTAAACATGAATCATGGTTTTTAATCTATTCATGTGAACTTACAATTGAAATGTAAATATAACTTAATTATGTGTCGCATATATTGTCATATGATTTTGATAACAACATAGGCCTAAAACATATTTTGTTTGGGCATAAAGTCAAACATAAACTAGCCATGTTCATAAAGTCAACACAGGTTCACAAGGGTGCTTACTTTTGTCACCAACACAAAAGTATGGTTTTACACTTGAATCATGATGCCAATTCCAACATAAATTCATATGAATCATAATACTCAAATGGATCCAATTACACTAAAAATGATCATAAAAATATACATCATGTTGGCATAATAATGAGTCATATACTTGCATGAATCTCAACTTTGTTGTACAAACATATAGTCATTAACTTTCAGCATGAATCACATACTTGCAAATATCCAATAGGTGTTGTAATAAACTACCACAAACATATAGTCGTTAACTTTCAACATGAGTCATATACTTGCAAATATCCAATAGGTCTAACATCATTATACCACAACATCCCAAATCTATTCATAATTAGAATCATAGCAACATACAATTATGAATTATCATCACCACAAACTAAGTACAATTCCATTTCTCATTTACACAAATCAAAACACAATTATTCATTCATATCGGAATAGCACTCTACTTACAACGTATGACGAATCTTCAATTCAGGTTTCTGAATTTTGAATTTGGAGATGCTATCCTTTGTTGTAGGCGTTGTTTTGATTTAGTTGTCGTTGCTTTAGGCTTTTGAATTGTCTCCTAATCGTCTCTCAATTTTGACGGCTACTCCTAGTCTTTCCTCAACAGCATGACGGTCTCATTCTCATTTTTATTTGTATGAATTAGGTGGAGTCTTAGGTCCTTTTTATAGAGTTTGTGAATTGATTAGAACCGTCGATGGAGCTTGGATTAATATTTGTCGTTCGTTTGAAGGAGAGACCAATCAGGAGCTGACACCTAACCCTAGTGACAAGGCAAGGCTCAGAAATTCGGCCAAGCACAGACCAGGCCAGCCAGGGGGGCTGGGTTCGACCTGGCTCAGGGGCTAGGTCGACTCCCCAGTCGACCCCCGTGTCGACTTGGTAGTCGACCTGGGTGCCCCAGGTCGACTACCCAGTCGACCTGGGTAGCCCAGGTCGACTACCCAGTCGACCTGGGTGCCTTGGGCGGGAAAATTCCCGCCTTGGCCAATCTGGCCTGATTTTTGAAATTTGAATTGGTTTTCTGAGCTGTTTCTGTCTGTTTGAATTATAAACTGAATTCTTAAACTTCCGTAGGCCATATCTTCTTCATATGGAGTCCGTTTTACGCAAACTCGGACTCTATCTCAAGAAAAATTCCGAGACGAACGCAATGGCGTATCCCGTTTCCCTTAATTCTTGATTTGAAATTAGTTATACTTTAATTTGTGAATTTCACTGTTATAGAATACACGGGGTGTTACATTCTCCCCCACTTAAAAGGATTTCGTCACCGAAATCTTCAAGTTCAGGAAGAATGTATATCCTAACATCCAAACGTCCATCTACTCATCCATCAAACACGAGCATCCATTGTCCTTAAAAGACTTCTAATGCTTCATGATCATCTGCGAAGTGTGTGTACATGTACTTATCTAATGCAAAATCAGGCGGCCTACTGATTCAGTTGACCTCCTTAATGCAAATTATGTAAGTGTCATGAATCCATTATGTATGCAAATTTTCCTATTCATGATTCTACATGAGTGCACAATCATTCATATATAAATGCAACATCCATATGAAAACACATTAAACTTCAACCATATACAAATGCAAACATATATATGCATATGCAATATGAGGTGACTGAGCCGATCTAATACCTAGATTGTGTGTGTATATGAAACCACGAGCAACCACTAGCAATCACTTGCAACCACTTGCAACCATCATCCATAACATGTTTCAATTACATGTTTTCATCCAAAGGGTTTCTACCTAAAAGATAAGGTCGCGGAGATATACCTAAAAAGATAGATAAAAGCGCAACTTAAGGAAAAAGAAAGATCAAAGATGTACCCTCGAAAAGAAAAGGGTAGGCTGCGCGTATTCTAGCTTCAGTTTCCCAAGTTGTGTCTTCCTCGGCGTCGCTCCACTGAACTTTGACGAGCTTAACTTCGCGGTTGCATAGCTTTTTCACTTCAGTTCCTAAGATGCGTGTTGGAACTTTCCTGGCGGTTGCTTCGCGTTCCACTTCAGCTTCTTCTAGGATGTTTGGCTCTACGACTTCTGCAGATTCATGTAGACATTTTCGGAGATGCGAAACATGGAAAACGTTGTGAACTCCGGCCAGTTTTTCGGGTAGCTCTAATCTATAGGCCATTTTCCCAATTTTCTCGATGATAGGGAATGGCCCTACGAACCTTGGTGCTAGCTTTCCTGTGGTTCCAAAACGAACAACGTTCCTTAGCGGAGATACCTTAAGAAAAACTCTGTCCCCAACCTCAAATTCAAGGTCGGTCCTCCTCTTATCGGCGTAGGATTTCTGTCTGTCTTGGGCTGTCTTCATCCTTCTTCGTATCAAGTCTACTTTCTCTGAAGTCTCTCGGATCATATCTGGCCCAAGTATGAGTTTATCAGTAGACTCCCACCAACAAGTGGGCGATCGGCACGGTCTTCCATATAAATCTTCGAAGGGCGCCATTCCGATGGTGGCTTGGTAGCTGTTGTTGTAGGCAAATTCCACCAAAGGAAGATGGTCTTCCCACGTCCCTCCGAAGTCAAGGACGCACAGTCTTAAAAGGTCCTCCAAAACTCTGTTCACTCTTTCCGTCTAGCCGTCGGTTTGGGGATGATAGGCTGTACTCAAGCATAACTGTGTGCCTACCGCTTCTTGCAGACTCCGCCAAAACTCACTTGTGAAGATAGGGTCCCAGTCACTAACAATGCTGGATGGTATTCCATGGAGTCGAACAATTTCCTTGAGGTAAAGAGATGCTAGGGATGAGGCAGTTCTTTTACTCTTGACAGGTAAAAAGTGGGCACTTTTAGTAAGACTATCCACTATTACCCAAATGCTAGTGTTGCCTCTTCTAGACCTAGGCAGCCCATCAATGAAGTCCATTGAGATGCTATCCCACTTCCACTGCGGGACCTCTAGAGGATGGATCAAACCGCCAGGTTTCTTCTGTTCCGCCTTAACCCGCTGGCAAACCATACACTTTGAAACGAATTCTGCCACGTCTTTCTTCATGCCGCTCCAAAAGAAAGTTCTCTTTATGTCCTTATACATTTTATCTCCGCCTGGATGTATCGTCATCTTGGAGTGATGTGCTTCCTCGAGAACCGTCTTTACTAAATCCCTTTTCTGTGGGACGCATAGTCTTCCATCTCGCCTTAGCCAACCCTTATCGTCAATGGAGTATCTGTTGAGGTGACTTGAAATCTCACCCCTAATTAGCCTATCAATCGTCTCCACAAGCCGAGGGTCTTCACGTTGTGTTGTCCCTATTGAGTCCACTAAAGTCGGGCGTACTTCGAGAGATGCTAGCAAGCCCGGTACAAAATCGGAGGAGGGCCTAAAGTCAAAGCTGGCTATAAACTCTAGGCTTTGCCTTTCAACAAACAGTGGGCTTAGGGTCAGTTTCTTTCGGCTCAACGCATCTGCCACTACGTTGCCTTTGCCCGGATTGTAGGAGATCTCGAAATCGTACGAGGCAAGAAACTCCATCCATCTCTATTGCCTCAAGTTAAGGTCCTTCTGCGAGAAGAGATATTTTAACGATTTATGGTCAGTGTAAAGTTCAAACTTCTCACCTAGGAGATAGTGGCGCCAAGACTTGAGTGCAAAGACGATGGCAGCTAACTCAAGATCGTGGGTCGGGTAGTTCTTTTTATGTGCTTTCAACTGTCTCCCACCATAAGCTACTACCCTTCCTTCTTGCATTAAGACAGCGCCTAGTCCTGTCCCACATGCATCTGTATAAACTGTGAACATCTTGCTTCCATCTGGCAACGTCAAAACTGGGGCTGTTGTAAGAGCCCTTTTTAGTCGTTGGAAAGCAAACTCACAATCCAAGTCCCAATTGAACACTAGATTCTTCTTTGTTAGCCTTGTGAGCGGAGCTGAGATTTTCGCAAAATCCCTTATGAATTTTCGGTAGAAACCTGCTAGTCCTAGAAAACTTCGGACCTCAGTTGCATTCCTTGGTGTCTTCCAATCCTGTACCGCTACTACCTTAGCAGGGTCCACAGCTAACCCTTCTTTGGATACTATGTGCCCAAGGAACCTCACTTCCTCTCTCCAAAAGTGGCATTTGGAGAATTTGGCTTTTAGCTGATGGACTCGCAAAGTTTCCATGATTGCCCTTAAGTGCTGAGCATGTTCTTCTTCACTCTTTGAGAAGATCAAGATATCGTCTACGAAGACCACTACGAACTTGTTGAGGAATTCTCTGAACACCCTACTCATCAGGTCCACGAAGTAAGCGGGTGCGTTTGTCAGGCCGAAAGGCATGACAAGCCATTCAAAGAAGCCGTCTGGGGTTCTGAATGTTGTCTTATCGATGCTATCTTCAGCCACCCTTAGCTGATGAAATCCGGTCGCTAAATTGAGTTGGGAGAAAACAGACGCTCCTACAAGCTGATCAAACAGATCGTCAATTCTGGGGAGAGGGTGCCTATTCTTTTTCGTTAGCTTGTTGAGCTCCCTATAGTCAACACATAGACGGAGTGAACCATCCGCCTTTGTGGCGAACACCACTGGAGCGCCCAATTCTGAAATGCTCCTTCTAATGAACCCCTTCTCTAAAAGCTCTTTAATCTGTTTACTGAGCTCTTTCCTTTCCCGGGGAGCCATGTGTCTAACGGGCAACGCAACGGGCTTTGCATTATCTACAAGATATATGCGGAAGTCTATCTCCCGCTTCGGAGGTAAGCCCTTCACCTCTTCGAAGACATCCGGATATTCACGGACCACTCTAATCGATTGAAAATTCTCAACAGAAGCATCTAGTGATTCGAGATAACTAAGCATAACCGCATACGAGGGATTACAAGTAATTTCCATAGTGTTACCGAGTTGGGTCAGAAGCCTAACCACCCTTTTCTCACAATCAAGGATGGCACCATTACTGGATAGCCAGTCCATGCCCAAAATCAAACCATATCCCGAGAAGCCCAAAACAAAGGCACTACATCTAAATTCTACGCTTAGAATAGAAATTTTCAATCCCACACAGATCATAGACAGATGAGCTGGGCCCCCAATTGGATTTGAAACAATTAAGGGGTCCTCTACCATACTAGTTTCTAGGTGCAGAGATTCTACTAAAGCAGATGAAATAAAGGAGTGTGATGCGCCAGAATCAAATAAAGTGCGAACTGGGTGATCATAAAGATAAACTACACTTTCTACAGAAGTATTTATACCTCGCTGTTGCAGAGGTGGCGCTTCTAGCACATGAACCTGTGCCCCTGAGGTGGATCCAGCCCTCTGCCCCTGCCCTCGCTTCTTTGGGCAATCCTTAGCCATGTGGCCTGTCTCACCGCAAGAAAAGTACCCACCATTCATCTTGGCCTTCTTTTTCCGGCAATCTTTCACTAAGTGCCCCACTTTTCCACAGAAATTACACTTCCTCTTCTCTTTGGTGTCTTTCCCGCCCTTCTTAAAGTCTGTCTTCTTAGGCTGTAAACCCTCTTTCCTCCCTTGAGAGCTTTCTGCCTTTGTCTCCTTCTTGCCCTTATCCTCTTCGATCAGCAATGCCATTTGCACCAACCTTTCATACGTAGCTCCCATGGGTATCTGGGTCATGGCCAAACTGTGTAATGGATCATTCAATCCTTTGACAAAGCGGAGAGCCTTCTTGTGCGGAATGTTGACTAGGTCCAGTCCGAACCTAGCCAGTTGATCGAACTGATTAACATACTCTTTGACTGTCATATTCCCTTGCTTAAGAAATAAGAATTTTTCCAACTGAAGACTCCTTTCAGCTTCTGAGAGAAATTTAGCCTCAAACCTTGCCCTAAAGTCCTCCCATGTTTCCACTGGTCTTTCTGCATTGGTGACTTCCCACCAGTAGGAAGCCTCGCCTTTAAGTAGCCATACTGCCAGTTGTACCTTCTGCCTATCTTCTACCTCAAAGATGACGAATAAGTCCTCGGTTTCCTTCAGCCAATTCCTGGCTACCACGAAGGACTCGGTTCCATGAAAGTCCTTTCCTCCCATAGCTTTAAAATCTTTACATATCTTAGCAAAAGTATTACCCCGCGGAGGAGGTGGAGGAAGAGGTGCTGCTGCAGCTGGATGATTTCCTACAGCTGGGGGAGGAGGAACAGTGGGACCTGGCTGATTGGCCCTTGCTTCTAAGAATCGTCTAAACCAACCAAGTATTGGTACACCCTCTGGCAATTTAAGTTCTTCGAACATGCTGAAACAAAAAGGATAGATTCAAAACGAAGGATAAAAGATAGTACCTATGGCTTTGGGGGACTTTGCCTTTTTAAAATAAAATAACAATTTATCTTTAAAAATGCTTCTTTAAATTTTCTTTTGGAAATGAATTTTCAAAACTTTTTATCTTGTCTGGTAAACCTATGCTCTGATACCAAGTGAAACACCCCACCTCCGTTAGGGTCGCTCACAAAGGGAATGCCCTAATTTTGGTGGAGGTTTATAAGTATAAGCCACAGATACACAAGACAGATAGAAATACACATATTTTTGAACAGCGGAAAACAACAACACTTTTATTCCATCAAAATACGTGTTTACACAAAACATGCCATAATTGTCTTACAATACTTCCAAAAACCATTACATTTTCATAACTGTCTTGATTTCATAACTTAAAGAAGCATAAAAACAAAAGTAATTTGCATAAGTCCTCATAGTTGCGATCCAAAGCCATAGTCCAACACGAAAGAGATCCAAGCAATACATTCTTTCTCTTCAAGCTGGATGTGAAAACTGGTCAAGCAGCGGTATTCCCTCCTTGTGGACCTGGGGGGGGGGGAACAAAAGAAATGAAGACGAAAGAAAAGTAGAGTCAGACATAAAGCCTGAGTAAGTCTAGGACTATTCAGTCTATGAATAAAGAATTGGGCATGATAAGTATAAACTGGAAATGGGAAAGCACTATAAACTAGGTTAAGTTGTCTAGAGTCGAATATACTATCGTACCCCATATTAATCTCTGCACCCCTATAAACTAGTTCCCAACAGGCACCCCATAATCAGGGTGAAGTGATCCATTTCTAATGATCGGCTCCTACTCGCATAGTTACATGTGTCTTACGGCCCCCGATGTTGTAGTTACCTATGTTGGTCCCACCATGGGGTGTATCAAGTCCCATGGTGGCGGCCCGACACAATTCTAGAATGCACAGGTATACTACTGGTGCCCAGTGCCTTATTTTTCTGCGCCGGAGTGTGTGCACGCCCGCACCCCGTTAGAACCTACACTGCTGCACCACCGCCGTCGATTTGACCTCTTACAGTCAGCCCAGTAATCGTGCCCCACCCTGCCTAGTTCAGGGTATCCTGATACACCTTGTAGGGTTACTGCTGAAAAGGGTCCCCCGCTACTAGGTTTTCTATTTCTAGCCAACATGCTAAGTTGGTTAAGTGTTTTGTAAACCTAACCCCCAATCAGTCTGTATAGTTTAGCATGTTCCATTTTGATTAAGTATTAATTCAATTTACTTAATCCTATCAATCCTGACTCAGCTTTAATTGTCTTATTAAAGCCTCGACCTCTCACATTAGACAGGTATTGTTGTGACTGCCTGTTGCCGGTTGGTTCCGGGCAGTCTTACGTCACAACTCAGTCTAACCTCAGGTTTTTATTGGGCTTAATGTTTAACCACCCACATTGGATAGATATTGTTGTGACTACTGGACAGCCGGGCGGTTCCGGGCAGGTTTACATCACAACTCAATCCAACCTCGGGTTAAACACATCGTATTTTCTAAATTTACATATTTTGTCTCTTTTTTTTTTTTTTTTTTAGGTAAATATTTGCAGCCTATTATTCAAATTCATCTTTATTGTGTAAAATTAATTTATACCACTTAATTGTTTTCAAGGTCGTTGGCATGCGTCAAACATGCCAACACATATGTTTATATTTTAACCCAAACGTCATTACCTCCGTTTTATACGTTCGCTACAATATAACATATGTTGGGTTTAACGTTTAAACCCAACTTAGCCACATGAAAAAGGGGAGGCTTAGAATATGGTGTTTATATATTCTAAGTAACATAAAAAGGGGAGTGTGAATGCATGAACTTGCAACATAACGATCTAATTAACGTAAATTAGGCACTTGTGAACTTGCATTGTAATAGCATATAATCATGACATAAAACATACCTAAACATGAATCATGGTTTTTAATCTATTCATGTGAACTTACAATTGAAATGTAAATCTAACTTAATTATGTGTCGCATATATTGTCATATGATTTTGATAACAGCATAGGCCTAAAACATATTTTGTTTGGGCATAAAGTCAAACATAAACTAGCATGTTCATAAAGTCAACACAGGTTCACAAGGGTGCTTACTTTTGTCACTAACACAAAAGTATGGTTTTACACTTGAACCATGATGCCAATTCCAACATAAATTCATATGAATCATAATAGTCAAATGGATCCAATTACACTAAAAATGATCATAAAAATATACATCATGTTGGCATAATAATGAGTCATATACTTGCATGAATCTCGACTTTGTTGTATAAACATATAGTCGTTAACTTTCAGCATGAATCACATACTTGCAAATATCCAATAGGTGTTGTAATAAACTACCACAAACATATAGTCGTTAACTTTCAACATGAGTCATATACTTGCAAATATCCAATAGGTCTAACATCATTATACCACAACATCCCAAATCTATTCATAATTAGAATCATAGCAACATACAATTATGAATTATCATCACCACAAACTAAGTACAATTCCATTTCTCATTTACACAAATCAAAACACAATTATTCATTCATATCGGAATAGCACTCTACTTACAACATATGACGAATCTTCAATACAAGTTTCTGAATTCTGAATTTGGAGATGCTATCCTTTGTTGTAGGCGTTGTTTTGATTTAGTTGTCGTTGCTTTAGGCTTTTGAATTGTCTCCTAATCGTCTTTCAATTTTGACGGCTACTCCTAGTCTTTCCTCAGCAGCATGACGGTCTCATTCTCATTTTTATTTGTATGAATTAGGTGGAGTCTTAGGTCCTTTTTACAGAGTTTGTGAATTGATTAGAACCGTCGATAGAGCTTGGATTAATATTAGCCGTTCGTTTGAAGGAGAGACCAATCAGGAGCTGACACCTAGCCCTAGTGACAAGGCAAGGCTCAGAAATTCGGCCAAGCACAGACTAGGCCAGCCAGTGGGGCTGGGTTCGACCTGGCTCAGGGGCCAGGTCGACTCCCCAGTCGACCCCCGTGTCGACTTGGTAGTCGACCTAGGTGCCTCAGGTCGACTGGGAGTCGACCTGGGTAGCCCAGGTCGACTACCCAGTCGACCTGGGTGCCTTGGACGGGAAAATTCCCGCCTTGGCTAATCTGGCCCGATTTTTGAAATTTGAATTGGTTTTCTGAGCTGTTTCTGTCTGTTTGAATTTTAAACTGAATTCTGAAACTTCCGGAGCCCATATCTTCTTCATACGGAGTCCGTTTTACGCAAACTCGGTGTAACGACCCGCATTCTACGCGTTGAAAGATCGTAGGATATTTATTTCTCTTTGATACGAAGTCGTATGGTCATGTAACTTTGGGAAACGACTAGTAGGGTCATTTCCCATGTTCATGATTTTTGCCGATTTTTAAATGACCGTTTTGCCTCTAGTTGATCTTGTTTCATCCATAACTTTTGATTGGTTAGGAATTTTGACCTGAAACCACTTCCATTAGCTCCATATGATGGTTTCTCTTTCCGTAGAGTGGTCATAATAGTCAAACGGACTTACCGTTTGGGAGATATGGCTGAATTAAGGTTTAAAGGGTTATTTTCAGCTAATTGGGCTTAACCGGGTAATTAGCAGCTAGGCCCAAAGGGGGATTTCGGGATTAGTGGTACTTAGGGGCTGCTAGGGTTATGATTTCGGTTTTTACTTCATTTTCCAGCCGCCTAAGACATTCCTTCAAGTATAGCCATGGTCTCCACCTTCTAATTTCACTCCAAATCACCTCTAATTACTTTCTAATCAAAGATTAAGCAAAACTACATCAAACCAAAGGGGATTAGCACCAAATCAGAGGGAGAGTTGCTGGAACACATAGAGATTGGATCTATATCAGAGGAGTTTCAGTTCTGAAAGTTTAATTGTGCCAAAGGTGAGTGATTTGCTTAGTTTTTTCACTAATTACGGCTAATTAGGGTAATTAACGAAGATTAGCGAAATTATGGCTCAGAAAAATCTAGAAAAATTCCCAAAATTCTAAAACATCATTTTATGCCTCTGATATGAATTTGGGTTAATTTGGACTAATTTTGTTAATCCCGGAATTTAGGGGATTAAGGGGTGATTAGTGTTAATTAGCGAAATTAAGCGTGATAAAATTCTGGAAAAATATTCATAAATTCATAAATATTGTTTTAGACCTCTGTTAGAAAATTTGGCTAATTTGGTTAAGTTTTACTAATCCTATCATTAGTTGTTCTTAAACATGCTTAAGGGGAAAATATGGATTTTTGGGTATGTTTGATCCGTTTTAACCTATCATATTGTTGTTTTGGTGTTTGTGGTTGATTATGCATGTTGCTATGACTGTATGAAATGCTTTGTGATTGATTTCAATAGTTAGAATGGTCAAAAACGTCGTCGAATGGCGTAAACACTTGCTGGAACAGTCTCAGAAAACAGTGCAGGGTTCGGATCGGATCGGACATAGGGCTCGGATCGGATATGTTGAACTGAGCAAAGAATCCGATCGGATCGGAACCCAATACTTGGGGGAAAATGGCAAATAGGAAGGCCACGCTAGCTGAACTGGGATCGGATCGGATCGAGGAGGACGGATCAGATCGAGGAGGACGAATCAGATCGAGGAGGACGGATCAGAGTGAAGGCATGAGGATGGATCAGATAGGAGCATGTGAAGGACGAGGGCACGGATCGGAACGGAGGCACGAGCTGGAGGGGAGATGACACCCGACCCTACCCGAGGTAAAGCACCCGAACCGAACCGATGGAGGACAACCGACCCAAACCGCACTAGGAGAAGACCCGAACCGCACCAGGAGAAGACCCGACCCGAACAGATGAAGGACACCCGACCCGAACCGATGGCTTGAGAAGGAACCCGACCCGACCCAGTATTGACCAATAACCCGAGATGCAAAGGTAGTCCAATATGGGAAGTTAGAGCTTAGGATCCAGTTGGGAACCAATGAGTTCACTTCATAGTTGGGCTTTGCTGCGGGGCGTGTGCTAAGGAGTTGTCGGTATTCATAACTTTGGTTCACCACTGAGAGATGGATAGTGGGCTTGTAGTGATAGTTACACGGGATTGGATTCCTCCATGGCCCAAAGTATTAGGTGACCAAAGTAGTGGATATCGTATGCTTTACGCACTGAGTGAGGGATGTGAGGATGAGTGCTATGCTTGATTGTTTGACATCACCATGACATGCACACCCCCACCCCCGTTATCTTTACACCATTTGAAAGGGCACCTTAGAGTGTTGTACAGTATGTAGTGCTAACTCTTTGGTTGCAGGTCCAGGTTCAGGTATGATTGGATTATACCTGTTATTATTCTATTTAGATGCTTATCGCTCATACCAGACTTTATGTCTGACCCAGAGTTTTATGTCTCTTCTTATTACTCTGGGTGCTCACACGAGCAGACTAGAGACAGGTTAGGTTGATGCACGGGTAGCTGTACTGGAGACGAGCAGGAGGCTTCCACGTATGATATTTATGTATTATCTCCCTATGTTATCGATGGTCACTGCTTGGGCATTAGTAGTGTACATTTTCCTTTCTTTTGTTTAGAGACAGTATTTTTGAAGTTGTAATAAGGATGTTGGATCATAAGCTGTATTTTGGATTTCCGCTGCCATGTTAGACATGATTTAGTTTTTCAGCTTATGCACTGTCTCGCCTGTTTGATGTCAAAGTTATGTGATTATTATATTTTATTCCATGCGCTGTGAGACATTCTACAGGTTCTGTGTTAGTTCTTCACGTTCATTCTTTTCTTTTGGTGACCGTCCCGTGCTAGTTGGACATCGGCACAGCGCATTTCGGGGAAATGTCGGCTAGTGCGGGGCGGGCCGTCACATTTGGTATCAGAGCTCTAGGTTGCGTAGTTAACCTGGGGAAAGTCATCAGGGAGAGATATTATACGTATATGAGAGCGCGTATTTGTGATTATTTTGATTTTTCAAAACTGGTTTTCAAAGCTATATAGATATATATATATACTATTAGTATAGTTAAGGATGAAGTTGCACTGCACTGACACCACAAAGGAGATGGTTAATCGTTTGCTCTGTACAGATTGAACGATGAGCCGATATGCGAGGGGTACTGGCAGAGGAGCCAATAATGGGAATGCTACTGAGATGAGGACTATGTTCACTGACTTCGTGAGGGAGATGCTTAGGGATGTCCAGAGAGCGGCTCCTAATGTTGCTAACGGTGGTGGTGCAGCGGTGTAGGCGCCTAGGACCGATTTCGCCAAGCTTCACAAGGATTATACTAGTCTTCGTGGGAAGCCGTTCCACGGAACGGAGTCGGCTACGGTTGTTCAGGATTGGTTGGATAGCTGTGAGCGTATCTTCGAAGACTTGGGTATTGAAGATGCCATGAAGAGGAAGCTAGCATCCCGTCAGCTTCAAGGACGAGCAATGAATTGGTGGAATGCTATTAAGGCAGCAACTCCCGAGGATCAGATTACATGGGATCAGTTTAAGGCTCGTTTTTGCGATAAGTTTATACCAGCTGCTCAGAAGTCAGAATTGTTTAGAAAGTTTCTGGAGCTTAAGAAGAACGGAAGGGCAGTTTCAGAGTATGTTGCTGAGTTCGATACTTTATCGAAATATGGGTTATCTCTTATCGACACTGCCGAGAAGAAGAACGAGAAGTTCATAACTGGTTTAGATGGGTACTTGGGGGAAAGGCTTATAAACCACATCGATGAGACGTTTGAATCGATTGTAGGAAAGGCATTAAGGTCAGAAAGTCTTTACCCTAAGCCTAAGACTGAGGTCGCTAATGCATCTGCAAAGGAGCCAAAGCCGCAAGCAGGCGGCGGAGGCAAGAATAATTCCCAGACTAAGAGGAAACAAGACCAAACCATGGATGGTCAGAGTAAGAAGAATAAGAAAGATGGCGAGTGCTTTAGCTGTGGCAAGAAGGGCCACTATGCCAGAGATTTTCGAGAAAAGCCTGGGGAAAGGAAGTGCTTTAATTGCGGCCAAGCGGGACATCACAAGAATGAATGTCCACAATCTCCTAGGGAGAAGCAGATCGTGAAAGCATATGCTATCAACGCTATTCCTTCTTCGTCGAATGCCCCAACTACGGCGCAGAAGGAAAAAGGTGTCGTTATTCGAGGTATGCTTTCTATTTAAGATGTTTCTGTTCGAGTTTTGTTTTAATAACAAGGTTTCCCATTCCTTCGTACCTAGTGACCTGGTAAATAGGTTGGAATTGGAACCCGAGATAGTCGATAGACCTTTAGTAGTGACAAACCCGATAGGTGGTTTGACTAGCCTTTGTAGGATTTGTCGTAATTTGGTCTTATCGAGTCATGGATGTATGTTTGTTGTGATTGCTTTATTTTGAGCTTTACTAGGTTTGGCTTGATTTTGGGAGCTGATTAACTCCAAAAGTATAGAGTGAGAGTAGATTGTGAAGAGCCTTTGATGACCGTTAGAGTGGATGATAGATGAAGGGTGGTATTGGATCGCCTACCTTATGATGAAAATGATAACGGGAGTTAGAGAAGAAAATGTACATTGGATGTACAGTAGTTGGTCAGGACTTGGTCATGCGGTCGATGATAATTTCAAGTAAGATTGGCAAGGATAGCCAAAGTCAGTTATGGATGCTTGAGTGTTTGGATGTTTTGCTCATGTCATCTCACGTAGATCGTCTGATCTCGGAGGAGATGTTCCTTGGGTGCTTGTCTGATATTGGTTTAGGCCTTTGGGACTTGTGCTCGGGGAATGTCGAGGTCGACTAGGATGGTCTGCATGAGAGATAGGTAGTTGTTGCGATTTTCATTGGATGATATCTTGGTTTACTCGAGCAGTGATGGGCAGCCGTGACGTGATAAGACTATTCGATGGTATGGACTGCCCAAGTTAGACTCGATAGAGTTATGAGATGACTCGAGTGGGACTCGAGAAAGATGCGAAGCAATGGATTGTTTAGGACCCTATGTTGATGTTCTTTTTGAAGGAATAGGATGTGTCCGTTGATCATGGAAGATACAACGAAGGTTAGGACGATTCAAGTTGGACTTGAACTCGTAAAATAAAATAGATGTTCGATTGATCTTAGAGATGCAACGAATAGGGAGACGACTCACGTTGGACTAGAGTTTGTAGGTAATGGATACTCAAGACAGGGTCTGAGTTTATGGGTGATAGATTGGCTCGAGATGGACTCGAGGAGGCTGCGAGGAATTGGATTGGCTCGAGTTAGACTCGAGAGGGCAGCAGGATAATGGATAGACTTGGGTGGGACTCAAGTGTTTCAGGCGGACTAAAAGCAGGGGTATCTGGGGACGCCCGTTACCTTGGATCCGTTGGACGTGATCTAGTTATCCTTGGAGGATAAACGTGCGTTGGACGTACGGTAGTCCGTTTGGAGGCTAGGATTCCATTAGTTATTGATGTTGGTTGGACCAGACTTATAGGTATTGATGTATTCATGGCTTTTAGCAGGTGATAGATACGACTTGTTTGATGGATGCTATGGTTGTTATGTTTGTTCCTACCTTTCTTCTTTTGAGTAGACTATCACCTGTAGGATCCTGTTGAATGGAAATAGGATAAGTTTGTTGATCATGGTGATATGATAGGTGTAAGATACTTTACATTAGACTTAAAGTATGTTTGGGTATTGTGGAGCGTCCGTCGGTCTTAGAGATTCAGCGGATATAGGAGCTTCAAGTTGGACTTGGACTCATAGGCAGAGTACCTAGATTCATTGGATGAGTCTAGTTCACCTTTGGAAGATGAATGTACGTTGGACGTGCAGTACAGATATAGCTAGAGTACCTAGATTCATTGGATGAGTCTAGTTCACCTTTGGAAGGTGAATGTACGTTGGACGTGCAGTACGGATATGGGTAGGGTACCTAGGTTCAGTGGATGAGTCTAGTTCACCTTTAGAAGGTGAATGTACGTTAGACGTACAGTACAGGTATGGATGTAGTGCCTAGGGTTATTGGATGGATCTAGTTGCCTCTAGGAGGTGAATATACGTTGGACGTGCAGTATGGATGTGGGCAAGATTCGGGTTAGACTTGAAAGGACATTTGGAATGTAGTTGGTAATTTGACGAATGGGGTTGGATTACCTAAAAAGATGCCAGGAGTACATGACATATTTCATGTTTCTCAGTTAAGGAAGTTTACGCATGATTTTGATTTAGCTATTTCGCCTAACCGGTTCGACGATATCGAAATATAACCCAAGGCAGTTGGGAACCGCGAGACCGATTCGCATTGTCGAGGACGATACGAAGAAATTATGAAGGGGGACGGCGAAATTAGTGAAAGTCCAAGGGGCGATGGTTCTTCCCTTGTTAGTAAACCGCATGCTAGGATATGCTTGTTGTGCTATCATGTATGTTTGATTGTTTGAAATTGGTTGATAGGCATGCGAGACCCATTGTTTGTTTCTTAGTTAAGGAATTTCGGGGGCGAAATTTCTTAAGGGGGGGAGAGTGTAACGATCCGCATTCTACGCGTCGGAAGATCGTAGGATATTTATTTCTCTTTGATACGAAGTCGTATGGTCATGTAACTTTGGGAAACGACTAGTAGGGTCATTTCCCATGTTCATGATTTTTGCCGATTTTTAAATGACCGTTTTGCCCCTAGTTGATCTTGTTTCGTCCATAACTTTTGATTGGTTAGGAATTTTGACCTGAAACCACTTCCATTAGCTCCAGATGATGGTTTCTCTTTCCGTAGAGTGGTCATAATAGTCAAACGGACTTACCGTTTGGGAGATATGGCTGAATTAATGTTTAAAGGGTTATTTTCAGCTAATTGGGCTTAACCGGGTAATTAGCAGCTAGGCCCAAAGGGGGATTTCGGGATTAGTGGTACTTAGGGGCTGCTAGGGTTATGATTTCGGTTTTTACTTCATTTTCCAACCGCCTAAGACATTCCTTCAAGTATAGTCATGGCCTCCACCTTCTAATTTCACTCCAAATCACCTCTAATCACTTTCTAATCAAAGATTAAGCAAAACTACATCAAACCAAAGGGGATTAGCACCAAATCAGAGGGAGAGTTGCTGGAACACATAGAGATTGGATCTATATCAGAGGAGTTTCAGTTTTGAAAGATTAATTATGCCAAAGGTGAGTAATTTGCTTAGTTTTTTCACTAATTACGGCTAATTAGGGTAATTAGCGAAGATTAGCGAAATTATGGCTTAGAAAAATCAAGAAAATTCCCAAAATTCTAAAACATCATTTTATGACTCTGATATGAATTTGGGTTAATTTGGACTAATTTTGTTAATCCCAGAATTTAGGGGATTAAGGGGTGATTAGTGTTAATTAGCGAAATTAAGCGTGATAAAATTCTGGAAAAATATTCAGAAATTCATAAATTTTGTTTTAGACCTCTATTAGAAAATTTGGCTAATTTGGTTAAGTTTTACTAATCCTATCATTAGTTGTTCTTAAACACGCTTAAGGGGAAAATATGGATTTTTGGGTATGTTTGATCCGTTTTAACCTATCATATTGTTGTTTTGGTGTTTGTGGTTGATTATGCATGTTGCTATGACTGTATGAAATGCTTTGTGATTGATTTCAATAGTTAGAATGGTCGAAAACGTCGTCGAATGGCGTAAACACTTGCTGGAACAGTCTCAGAAAACAGTGCAGGGTTCGGATCGGACATAGGGCTCGGATCGGATATGTTGAACTGAGCAAAGAATCCGATCGGATCGGAACCCAACACTTGGGGGAAAATAGCAAAAAGGGAGGCCACGCTAGCTGAACTGGGATCGGATCGAGGAGGACGGATCGGATCGAGGAGGACGAATCGGATCGAGGAGGACGGATCGGAGTGAAGGCATGAGGATGGATCAGATAGGAGCATGTGAAGGATGAGGGCACGGATCGGAACGGAGGCACGAGCTGGAGGGGAGATGACACCCGACCTGAGGTAAAGCACCTGAACCGAACCGATGGAGGACAACCGACCCGAACCGCACTAGGAGAAGACCCGACCCGAACCGCACTAGGAGAAGACCCGACCCGAACAGATGAAGGACACCCGACCCGAACCGATGGCTTGAGAAGGAACCCGACCCGACCCAGTATTGACCAATAACTCGAGATGCAAAGGTAGTCCAATATGGGAAGTTAGAGCTTAGGATCCAGTTGGGAACCAATGAGTTCACTTCATAGTTGGGCTTTGCTGCGGGACGTGTGCTAAGGAGTTGTCGGTATTCATAACTTTGGTTCACCACTGAGAGATGGATAGTGGGCTTGTAGTGATAGTTACACGGGATTGGATTCCGCCATGGCCCAAAGTATTAGGTGACCAAAGTAGTGGATATCGTATGCTTTACGCACTGAGTGAGGGATGTGAGGATGATTGCTATGCTTGATTGTTTGACATCACTATGACATGCATACCCCCACCCCCGTTATCTTTACACCATTTGAAAGGGCACCTTAGAGTGTTGTACAGTATGTAGTGCTAACTCTTTGGTTGCAGGTCCAGGTTCAGGTATGATTGGATTATACCTGTTATTATTCTATTTAGATGCTTATCGCTCATACCAGACTTTATGTCTGACCCAGAGTTTTATGTCTTTTCTTATTACTCTGGGTGCTCACACGAGCAGACTAGAGACAAGTTAGGTGGATGCACAGGTAGCTGTACTGGAGACGAGCAGGAGGCTTCCACGTATGATATTTATGTATTATCTCCCTATGTTATCGATGGTCACTTCTTGGGCATTAGTAGTGTACCTTTTCCTTTCTTTTGTTTAGAGACAGTATTTTTGAAGTTGTAATAAGGATGTTGGATCATAAGCTGTATTTTGGATTTTCGCTGCCATGTTAGACATGATTTAGTTTTTCAGCTTATGCACTGTCTCGCCTGTTTTATGTCAAAGTTATGTGATTATTATATTTTATTCCATGCGCCGTGAGACATTCTACAGGTTCTGTGTTAGTTCTTCACGTTCATTCTTTTCTTTTGGCGACCATCCCGTGCTAGTTGGACATCGGCACAGCGCATTTCGGGGAAATGTCGGCTAGTGCGGGGCGGGCCGTCACACTCGGACTCTATCTCAAGCAGAATTCCGAGACAAACGCAATGGCGTATCCCGTTTCCCTTAATTCTTTGATTTGAAATTAGTTATACTTTAATTTGTGAATTTCACTGTTATAGAATACACGGGGTGTTACAGAACTGCAGCATCGTTATTCGATTTAATTTAATTATATATATATATATAAATATAATCGTTTCTGGCGTTGTTTTTCTTCAGATTTGAATTAAACATTCCAGACAATCCAACCGTCGGATCTTCACAAAGTTGGTGCTGTTGGAAAGATATTTCCAAGGCGAACCCAACGGTTGCAGTTTCGGGAAAATCCAATGGTCGAATTTCCCGCACTAGTCGTTTGAAATCACGGTTTCAAAACACGAACTGCACGGCCACGTTTCGTTTTATTTTTATCTATATTTATATTTTTATATAAATATAGTTCATTCAAAAATCCCTACATCGTTTTCACTTCAAATATTTCACTAACGCCTTTAAATTTTGGAAAATTTCGCCATAACCTCCTTTGTACGGGAGGGGCTGGGAAAATTCCCAAATAGCCACACGGGCGTCTCATGTCAAAAAGAAAAAGAAAAAGCCAAGCGGCTAGCCAACAAGCTCATAAAATCATCACCCAAACAAAACAGTAAATGTGTACCTATTTGTCGGGCACAAAATTTTATTCCTCTTCTCTAGCCTCTTTGCTATAACCTGTTCAATAAATATGCATGTACATATATGCAATTCTTATCACTTATCACTTTCCATTCAACTTCATATTTGATTCACTTTAGTTTAAAAACACCATTCATTCTAATGTTGCATGCATAGGCAAAAATCGTATCATTAGCTAATTAATGAATATTTCAACTCATGCATATTTATTTGAACAAGTGGCTATTTTTAACACTTCACATTTCAAAAGATGATAATTTTGGCGAACTAAAATATATTTCAACACATGACTATTTTATTTAGTTCCTATGCATGTTAAAAATAATATTTCTTTCACAAATATTTATTTCAACGCTCGCATATCTTTAGCATATCACGTATATGATAAAAATGATTTTTTTATCATTTAAAATATTTATTCAAAACATGAATGTTTTTAACACTTCATAGTTTCAATAAAAATGTAATTTTTATTGTTCAATCTTTTTATTCAACACATGAACTTTTCCAACACACACACTTCTCAACACATGAGCTTTTCCAAACATGGATATTTTATATATGTTGTTCATATAAGAAAGATGAAATTTTTATTGTTGAAACTATTTATATATAAGGCGAATATTTTACATACTTCATATATATTATAAAAATGTGATTTTTATTGTTTAAACACTTCATTCACTCACACATGAATTTAATTTTCACACATCACTTCTCAACACATGAGCATTTCCACACATGGATATAGTTTCAACACATGACTTTAATTTCAACGCATGAAGATAATTTCAACATATGAAAATATTTCTAACACATGAATATTATTCAAAATTTCGGCAGCATAACGGCAGGGTAGTTAAAACCGGCACCGTCCCTAGTACGGCGCCTCGCTCTACCTTAAAACCTCGCGGTTTTTGACAATGGGGATTCATGCATCTAATTCGCACGCAGGCGGCATGTTTTATTTTTATTTCCACAATTATTTCCAATTCATTTCAATCACCAATGGGTATTTTTCAACCACAACCAAACAATATCAACCACAAACAATTATTCAACCATTCGCATTTTCATCCAATATTTCACACCAATTCACAACAATAAATATCGTCCATGGTTTGTGGACGAGGGGAGTGTGTGTGTATATATATATATATATATATAATTTCTATAATTGCTATATTTCACATGCCTTTCAACACATATATCAATTATTCTATGCATGTATAATTCATACTTCGCTTATATAGCTTATACATCGCATGTACATGAGGTATACAACACGTGTGTAATTTATATTTCGCTTATATAAGTTATACACGACATTTTCCATTTAATTTAGATTTCTCACATTGGTTTTCAGAGTGCTAAAAATCGTAGATGACTCAGAAAAATCCGCGGTCTCTTCTATGTGGTAGAGAGCTTCCTTGCGGTCCAGATGTTTCCTGTTTCATCGAATTTCGTCAACACACCATAAAGATGTGATTTTTCAAAGTTCAAACATAAAAAACAACTCACCTTTATCGATGGTTCAAAACTAGGGTTGCAGTTTTCGCGAGAACCGAGGCACGATAGGATGATCAGAGGTGATGACGTGGAAGAGGGAGGAAAGGGGAGTCGACGCAGGGTGGTTTGAGGTGGTTCGGTGGTCGGTGGCGCACGTGGCGGCGATGGGAAGCGTTCAACTTTGGGTCGACGAAACTGGCGATGGAGGCGGCGATAGGGGTCGGGGTAGGGTCGGATTGGAAGAGGGGAGGGAGGCGCGTCGAGTGGGGGTGGTGGCGCAGGGTGAAATTGCCTGTGGCGGCGGCTATTTGGAGGGGAAGCGGCGAACGATATCGATCGTCGGTGGAGAGGGAAAAAAAATGAGGGTTCTGATGTTTTTTTATTTTTAAAAATAATGAATGAAAATTCTGATTGGCCCATAGTTTTATTAAATTTTTAAATAGTGTTTCTCCACACGGACACCAATTCAAACCCAACAACTGTCGTCCCTAGCTAATTACCCCCATCCCGGACATAATGGGATATGTTTCGTTGGCCAATTCTACTGTTACAGTCAGTTATTTTTCACATTAAAGTATAAAACATTTAATTTTTAACTTTGAACGTACATTTCAATTTGCCAGGGCCACAAACTAATTCAAAAAATTCCAGAAAAATAAATCTAGCTATGTCTTGACGCTACGGTCCCAACAAAACTAGTTTCGTCGAATTCTGAGATCGTTTGAAAAATGGCCATTTTCTGGTCGATCCAATTTAACAGAAATTGACTAAACACATTTTCTTTTGCCACGCTCACATACAAGCTTCAAAAATTATGAAATTTGAAATCTGGCAATAATTTGACATCTCGGACCCAACAAAAGTGGTTTTGTCGAATTCCGAGGTCGTTTGCAAAATATCAATTTTCCAGGGCTATATATTCTATATAATGACCTTTCTGAAAATTCTTTCGGCCATAACTTTTGATTCCCGTTATGAAACTTCGATTTTTCAGATTCGTTAGAAAGGTATTGATAAACAGATTTAAATATTTTTGGTTTCACTAAAATCCGTTATATTTTCCACCCTGCATAGTCAGTCAAAGTTTGAATTCAAATTTTCAAACTAACTCACTATTTCTAATTCACTATTTTATTGAAATATTCTATTTCAATTGTTCAAATTCCTTTGAAATAACCAATTTAAAATTTTTAAATTGGCTCGTATTTTCCGGGTTGTTACACTAATTTTCTATCTAATCTATTCTCATCCTCTAACTTCTTTCTATTAATGATCTGGAATGTTCGATGCCTAAATAATTGACATGGGTTTTATGTTGATTTTCTGGGTCGAAAATCCCAGTTCGTCACAGTGGTATCAGAGCTGAAGGTCAAGTGATTACCTGGCTCTGTGGCACAACTCGATAGAGATAGGGTTAGTAATACGCTAGATTGAGTTGAATGTATATATACGAGAGAACATATTTGTATATTTTTTTTATATTGTGCAGATTTATTGGTTGAGTGGTTTATGAGTTTTGGTCGATCAATTTGATCCACTGTATTGGTAGGGGTTTCTAAACACACGAATACAATGAACCAACATGATATGTTTGAAAATTGGGTAAATGAAATAATTTTACCAAAATTATATTTTGATATGAAAGAATGTTTAATATTGGAATTTTTATATATGTTCGGTGTGTTGGTTGTTGTAATCGAGTAAAATTATAATTGAGATGGATATATATATATATATATAACAAAATAAAAATTCATATAAGTGTTATGAAATGAACTAAATCTGAGTTTAAATCAGAATTGTAATTAAAATCTGGAAAGGTATTTACAAATAAATTTCGATTAAATGTATGAGAATTTTAAAATCCTAGGAGATTTTAAATTATCTTACAAGCATTGTGAATGGTATTTTGAAATGTATTTCAAAATGGAAGTGTTTAGAAATGGTTTTGAAAGTGACATAGTACTAAACTCACTTTTATCACTGGAAAATAATTCTGACAATGCTGGCCACATCATCAGTGTTCATTTTCAAGTTCTAAGTGATGGATTACTACCAAGGATTTTGTTTTGAATTGTTTTAAAGAAATGAGTTGTTTTGAATCCAAAAAAGGGATATCTGGTTTTAGAAAATCTAAAATGTTTAAAATTCCCAGGGAGAGATTGCTTAAAATAAAAAACATAGAAATTCGTGAAAACAAATTGAGATTAAAATAAAGCCAGTTAAGTGGTAATTAAATTGAATTAGATTAGAATGATATAGAATAAAATTGGATTGTGAGATAGGAATCTGAAATGGTATTGGATTGGTGAGTTAAGAGTTTGGAATCGAGGATGGAACTCGATTTTGAAATGAGATTATGGTTTGGATATAAGAAAATGATTGGATTTGAGGACGGATGATGGAGATTGATTCGAATGTCTTTGGTATATGCTGAATTGGTAGAAGAATGAAAGGATATAATGATATGCCTGACAAAAAGGTACAAGTTTATTTTTATATGAGTTTTGTGATTTATGAGCCTATTTGGCAAGCCTCTTGGCTGTTTGATTTTCTTTTGGATTGGAGAAGACCCAGAGAGGCGAGTTGTAGTTGTACCGATTGAGCCGTACAAAAGAGTCATTGGCGAATTTTTTTGAAAATTAAAAGTGTTAGAAATTTTTTAGAATTTTTGAAAATTTTGGATATTCGAAATGAATTAATATTTTAATTGAAATTTATTGATTCGGCTCAAACTGAAATTGAGAAGTAAACGAATAATTTTTAACCCAGTTAATAAGGTTGTTTTCAACCTTAACAATTTCGAGGACGAAATTATTTTAAGGGGGGAAGAATGTAACATCCTGTATTTTTATGGTATAATAATTAATTAATTTAATTATTCAAATAGCGAATTAGAGATTTATATGGTTTTTAAATTAAATAATATTGAATATTTAATTAATATAAATAATAGAAAAATATATTTATTTCTGAAATAGTCGGAAATAGTGGAATTTGCAATATTTTGTGAATCGGATTATTTATAAAGATTTAATTCAGCCTAGAATTGAATTATAATAACTAATTTATTATTTAATCAAAGTTTGAACATATAATTATAATATAATTATAATCGAGCCCTTAATGGCGCAGTAGTGCGTAATATTGAGTTTTGAACTTCAATTGAATATAAAGAATCCGTTTTATAGCGGATTTCTGTGAAATAAAAAACATTCAAATCTGCTGAACTATATTTTTCTAATGAAAGAGAAAATTCGAAATTTAGTTGTGTAGATTTTGAGTTATGTTTAAATCAAATTTCCAAAAAGTTGCTATGGAATTCATTTATAATTTATAATGATTCATAAAAGGATTTAAATATAAATCGAATATCGATATAACTGGGAATTTTGAAATATCGAGTTATAAATCCTGATATACTTATTTTGGAGTTATATGATATTTTATGTCAATATATATACGATAATATTAATTTATTAATATTAAATTAAATTGTTTTAAATGTATTAATATTTAAATGGGTTTATTTAGTGCTTTAAAAATAACCATTTTTGCAAACGACCTCTGTTTTCAACAAAACTAATTTTGTTGGATCCGGAATATTAAATTATTGTTAGATTCAATTTTCATGATTTTTGGAGTCGGTATGCGGCTATCAGGATTTTAGAATGAAAAACAGAAAATAATTTGACTTTAAAAATACGCTGTGTGAGCAAACGGATTCGGAATTCGATGAAGCAAGTTTCGTTGGGACCATAATGTCGAGCTCTAGCTACATGCCCATTTTTGTCGAATGTGGATATAATACATGATCGTGGGAATTTTTAAACAGTAATATAAATAAATATAGACTAAAAACAAATAAAATAATCAAATATAAGAATAATATATTTATCTTATAAATACCCGGCCATCCCAAAACCCTTGTTCTAACTTTTTCTGGTGGTCAATGCTTTCATAGCCGCCTCCAGTTTTCAAAGCGTGAAGAAAATCCTGCTATAAAAACTCTAGAAAATACAAATCAAACCCTAAAAATTCCAAAATCTTTGTTTCTGAGATCGTTAAGACAAGGGCTTCAAGCCCATATCATTTCTTTCCAACTCGACGTGGTTTCAGGAACTCGGAAATTTACAATAGAAGCTAGGGTTCTAGCTAATTAGTGACTGAAGCAGTAACACTCATTTTTATGATGAATTTTGAATTCGGACGATGAAACCGCAGTTGGCGTGCAAGTTTGGAGTTGTTTGGTAAAGATCGATGTCGCATGAAATCCTGGTGCATGCATTACTAGGCTCGAAGTCGCATGTCTACATTTTTGTACAAGCTTGGTGAAATTGTTATGAAGAGAGAGAGAGCTCAGGAAGAGAGGAAGTTGGTACCATTGGTTTTGGATTTAATGAAGTAGAGAGGGGATTGGGTGGTTGCAAAGTTCGGTCATGATAAAGGCCATCATATTTGCAGTTTGGGTAAGAAGGAAGAGCGGGCATGGGTTTTATAAGGGTGAGTGGGCCGGATTTGAATGGGTGAGGCTCGGTTACTTAATGAATATAAGTTTAAATTTTAATCGAATAATATATTAACTTCTAAATATCGTATCTTTGGCATACGTGATCCAAATTCAGTGAAACAATATCTGTTGGGATCGTACGGACGAGATCTACTAAATGGTACTGATTCAGAGTGAATTGGAGCTCGTTACAATTTATAGAGAAATAAACTGCCTAATCTGAATTAACAACAGTTATCGTTATTTAACGATAAACCGACCAAAGTGAGTAAATCTCACTAACTCTGCATAGTTCATATTTTTATAACGTATTTTTAGAATTGATAAATGTTGGTTGATTATCTTGTGTTGACTGTTTGAATTAACTGCTAATTAATTGGTCAAGAATACAGATAACGATATATAAATATCGAAAATTAAATATTGATTCTGTTGATCATAATATTTCATTTTAAATGAAATTGGATGTTAATTATGTTGTTTAACATCTGTGGATGCAGGAAAATAGGTTAGAGGGATCGAACTGGATTCCTCAATATTTATAATACTGTTTTTTCGTATATTGTGATATATGATATGATATAAAATCTGTGATTGATTATGATGACATTGGTTTTATATTTGGTGTTTTATATACCATAAGTAATACTGGAATGTAAAAAGGGAAATTTCAAAGTGTATATTGAAATAAAAATATTTATATTAAATCAAAGGATTTTATAAAAAGGAATTTGTGAAGAGGATATCGAATTTTAGAATTTTATAAAATCAAATGGATTTTATAAAAGGAGATACTTGAAAATTAAACAAGGAACTTCTGTATAAAATTATTAATGGTTATATGGAAGTGTAAAAGGCCGTTTTGGTAAAAAATACTTAATGGAAGTAATAAGAAGTAAATAAGAACTTTATGGAATAAATATTTTTTTTGGAAAATAAATAGTTTTAAAAAGGGAATTTCGGGTTATAAAAGAACTACGAAAGATGGATTAAAAGTAAAATAGAAATCTATTTTAACATATAATTTGAGAAGATTAATTTATAAATAATGTATTATAAATTAAGTAAAATATTTATCATTGGATAAATTGAATATATAAGTCTGAATTTATATAAAGAAGTAAAAATTGGTTTTAACACCGATATTTGAAATGGAATGTAAACTAAAGATTTATAAAGGGAACTATAAAGGATGGAAATAGGAATTTGAAAAGGGAAAAATCTATTTTAAAAATAGAAATGGAATTCTGAATGACTAGAAATAAATAACTTGTTTAATAAAAAAACAAGTAGTGTAATTTATAAAAAATGTTTATAAATGAAATAGAAATAACTATCAGTGGATAATTTGGATCGTAAATTCAGCAGTGAACGTAAAACTGGAAATTGGGAAAAAAAATTCAAAAGAAACGATGGAATTTATTTTGATGTTCGAAATGTGAATAGGATTAAATAAAATCCATGAAGATTTGTAATTAGAATTCGAAAAGGCCAGATGTTATAAAATAATTTATTTTGAAATATTATATATTGAATAAATCGGAATTTGACAAGATAATTAATATTCGGTTTGAAACCGATATTTTATAACCGAATATAAAGGCGATAGAGAATTATAGACTTATTAAATCAAATCAACTATGAAGTTGACATGTAAACAAGATTTGATAAATAAAATGGAATGTGAATAAGAAGTTATATAATGACTCGATAATTGGAGTTTAAACCTGTGTTAGTATTTAAATTATGAAATCATGTTTTGATTTGATAAACCGAGTCCAGTTTTCTGTGAAGAATAATGTTCAAGTTTTAAAGTGAATAACGATTTAAAAGAAAACGTTTTGCAGAATTAAAACAGTTATAAAAGGAAATTGGTAGTTATTGGTAAGCACTAAATTCAAAAATGAATTTAGTAGTTGAGTTGACTTGAAAGGGTAAAATATGCTGGAGTTCGTAACATAAATTGGATATGGTTTATTTGAAAGAGAGTTAATCGAATATAGTTTTTTTGAAAGAGAGTTAATCGAATATAAGCTATTCGAAAGAGAGTTAATCGAATAGAGTTATTCGAAAGAGAGTTATCGAATAGAGATTTTTTAAAAGTGAGTCATACGTGAAATTCGATTATATCGAACTTGGGAAAGTACTAATTACTTTCCAATTTTTAAATTAAAATTTAGTTATTTAATAAATTTATTAATTGTTATTTATTCAAATTAGTAAAAGTTATACTTTGAAGTTAGATATTTTGGAAGTAGGGATTATAATGTTATAACCAATGTTTTTCACAAAAGAATTGGATTCGTAAACTAAATCCCAGAGTTGCGTAAGCAATGATTTGTTAAGAAGTTAAGAAATGGAGTCAAGGAAATTTGAAACTGACTGGAGATTAGTTAAGTTAAATTATTTCCTGAGTATCGATCTAATGTTGGTTTCGGCATTCGGGGCTGATATTCAGGAAATTGTTCTCTTACCGGTTTACAGTTAGAGACTGATAGATGTGGGAAGATAGTAATGCGTGAATCAAAAATGGAAACGTGTTCCAAAGTTAATAAGATTTATTTTCTAAAATTAGAAAATAAGGATTTGACGAATATATGGAAACGAGAATGGGGAAATGAATAAATTAATGATAAATTAATTTAAAAAGGAAAAATGTTGATTGATGACTGATCGATAAAATTTCCATTTGGAAATAGGGTCGTTGTGTGTATGGATGTTTTTCTTTGATAGTTAAATGACCGATTATCAAAGTTTTGACCATTTTTCCGTCATCAAGAAGGAGAGACTGGGATCAGATTTATTTTCTGAAAACCACTTCGTATGGGAATTAGCGTTGCGAATCAAATACGATGAAGATAATTGAAGACGGAGTTTATGCAAGGGTTGTTCTGACAAATCTTAGGTACAAATTGCCTAAGATGGGTTTACAGAATAGTGCCTTCGGTTTGTCCTTTCCAAGGACAACCTATATGGAAGAATGTCTGATAGAGTATATTTAATAGATCACATAAGTTGATCTCTTCAAACGTATTTTCGTTTTGTGGCGGAGAAATTTGTTTCTCTTAGCTGAATACCCGTGGTATTTTTGGAAAAATCAATTTTTGTTTTGGTGGGTATGATGATGTGACATTCAAAGTGAATAAATGTGTGATCTATTAGGGATAAGCGTAGCCTCAAGCCTCACAACCAGGAAATGGTATAAAATCGGGTAGGTCGCATGGCTAAGTGGGTAGCTCCCAATTAGGGTGTATCGTCACGTAATCTATAGAAATTTCATTTACTTCTTTAACCTATTTCGATGTTGTCCTTTCGGGAAACGGTTGCTGATCCCAACCGTTGTTGATAATACATTCGGGACACTCAAATGAAATGAGTGACTAGTCATGTTTAGCCTGGGTTGCTAGATGTTCTTGTTGAACCTGGTGTATTCCTCTCAAGAGATAAACTATCGGAAGGTAGTCCCATACCTTACCAGTTAGAATCCATTACCAAACAGGCGTCTACGTTTTTTGATTTTATATTATATATGTGAAATCCGAGATGAAAGCGTTCCACTAGATTGTTATTTATTGATTTATATATTATTATAATATCAGAAGAGTATGGATTTTTAAAAGAATGTTTTGGGTTATCGTAAGGTAAAAACCATCCGTGTTTATGTGTGGATTGGTCTTATGATTATTCTTTCTTTTAAAAGGATTTTAAAAGTTAAACAAATGGTTGGAGTTTACTCACACCAGTCACATGACTGACCTAGAGTTTATTTTGTTTTGTTTTCCCTAAACTCTTGGGTGCCCAAATTTGTACGGGCCATCAAGTAGTCAGGATTTACAGATACACTAGATGAAGCTTAGAGAAGGAGGCTTCAGCAACATTTTCTAGCTATTGTTTATTTCCGCTGTGATGTAAGTGTTATACTCTAATGATGATTTGTATTTCAAAGTTAGTTGTATACTATATTTTATTCGTTCCGCTATGAGATTCGTGTTATTCTTATTCTGTTGTTATGTTCTTCTCCTTTTTATATTGTAATTTTCTATCTTATATATTCTCACACTCTAACTTCTTCCTATTAATGATCTGGAATGTTCGATGCATGAATAATGGACATGGGCTTTACGTTGATTTTCTGGGTTTAAAATCCCAGTTCGTTATAGTGGTATCAGAGCTGAAGGTTATGTGATTACTTGGCTCTGTAGCGTAACTCGATAGAGATAGGGTAGTAATACCCTAGATTGAGTTGAGTGTATATATATGAGAACATATTTGTATATTTTATAAAATTGTTTTATATTGTGGTGATTTATTAGTTGAGTGGTTGAAGAGTTCTGGTCGATCAGTTTGATCCACTATATCGGTAGGTGTTTATAAACACTTACAATGAACTGACACGATATGTTTGAAAAGAGGGTAAATGAAATAATTTTACCTAAATTATATATTGATATGAAAGAATATTTGATATTAGAATTTTTATATATATTCGATGTGTTAGTTGTTATAATGGAATAAAATTATAATTGAGATGGATATATATATATATAACCAAATAAAAATTCATATAATTGTTATGAAATGAATTAAATCTGAAATTAAATCAAAATTGTAATTAAAACCTGGAAAACCTGGAAAGGTATTTACAAATGGATTTGGATCAAATATATTAGAATTTTAAAATCCTGGGAGATTTTAAATTATTTTACAAGCATTATGAATATTATTTTGAAATGTATTTCAAAATGGAAGTGTTTAGAAATGGTTTTGAAAGTGACATAGTATTAAACTCACTTTTATCACTGGAGAATAATTCTGATGATGCTGGCCACATCATCAGTGTTCATTTTCAAGATCTAAGTGATGGATTACTCCCAAGGATTTTATTTTGAATTGTTTTAAGAAAATAAGTTGTTTTGAATCCTGAAAAGCGATATCTAGCTTTAGAAAAGTTAAACTATTTAAAATTCCCTAGGAGAGATTGTTTATAATAAAAACAAATTAAATAGAAATTTGTGAAAACAAATTGATATTAAAATAAAGCTAGTTAAGTGGTAATTAAATTGAATTGGATTAGAATGATATTAGATAAAATTGGATTGTGAGATAGGAATCTGAAATGGTATTGAATTGGTGAGTTAAGAGTTTGGAATCGAGGATGGAACTCGAGTTTGAAATGAGATTATGGCTGGGATATAAGCATATGATTGGATTTGAGGACGGATGATTGGAGATTGATTGGAATGACTTTGTGTAACAGCGCGATTTTCGATACCTCGAAAGTCGTGTCATTATTGAAAGAATTTAGAAGATGAGATAGAAAAGATAAAACTAATAGAATAGAAAAATAAGAAGACATCAGAATCTCATAGCGGAATTTCACAAATACATAATATATTACATCATAGAGTCTGATACATCATAGTACAAATCATAGTACATCATCATCATAGTTCAACAGCATAATTACACATTACCATATTATAACACATAGATACTAAACTGGGTAATTAAAATAGATATTCCACTAGGGTCTTGAACTTGTACTTCATCAGGTTCCACTTGCTTACCTGAATTCACTTGTCTACTCATAACAAAATATTATGAGTACCCAAGAGTTTAGGAAACATAGAAAATAAACTCTGGGTCAATCAGGGGACCGGTGTGAGGAAACATAGTAACGAAGATGTAAACAGGGAAATAAGTAATAAGGTTTCATGTTGACCGATTCATTTACTTTAGAAATCGTTAGGCCAAACCATAATTAGCACATGGATAATGACCCAAATATTTTATATCAAAACGTTTGATATTACAATAGTTTGTATCAAATAAATAGTTATCTAGTGAAATGCTTGCATCTCACGTTCACATATATAGTATAAAATCAAAAGTCGCAGAGCGCTTATTGGAGATTGGATTCCAACAAACAAGGTATGGGAGCACCCACCGATCAGTGTACTCTAGAGAGGATACACTGGGGTTCAACAAGAACATCTTGTAACCCGGCCATACATGACCGTCCACTCATTTAGCTTAAGTGTAACGAATATATTATCACTCCTACGGTTGAGATCGATTTACCGTTCCCGAAAGCTATAGCAGCAAAAGAGATTTAAGAAGTCAAATATGGAAGTCCTCTAGACGGTGATAATATACCCTGCTTGGGTATGACCCAACCAGCCATGCTGCCTAGCCCAACTTTTGTTATTTCCGGGTTGTGAAGTTTTGAGGTCATGTTTCTCTTCTGACATATTTATTTCTTAAATTACTTTGAATACCACATCATCATATCCGTCAGAAATACTCATTTGATTACCCAAATATATTACGGGCAATAAAGCTAAGAGAAACGAATTTCTCTGCTACCAACATAATATACTTATGTAAATTCGATGTGTAGAATCTAACTGATATACGTTGTCAGACACTTGTCTATTCGGGTTTGTCCTGGGGATGAACAGACCAAAGATGCGTTTTAAAATCTCTTTTGTACATCGTCGTCTTCAGTATTCTGACATGTGTCGTATACTTCAATTCGAAGTGGAATATTTATTCCGGACTCTTCGAAACGATGTACGAAATTTCTTTTATAGTCGATGAATATTTATCGGCTTAATCATGATTATTATCCAGTTTATTAATTTCAAACAGTGTTTGTTTACCTTGTTCATATCAGAATAATTCAATTATATTTCTTTAAAATAAATTAGTTAAGGTGTATGCGTTTCACACAGTATTCTTTTTAGTTATGATCGTTACTTGGAAATAAGTAGATGATGCACGTGCGTCGCATACGGCATTTTTGCTTTCTTTATCATCGTTGTTCAGACGATGTTTCATGCTCTACTTTTCCTTTTTAAATTATTCCCTTATGTTTAATTAATCCTAAGTAATTTAAATTAATTATTCGCTTGTTGTTTAAATTTCAAAACTGATCGAACTTCTACCGTCGAATTTTTCGTTTTGATCTTCTGCTTCTTCTTTCCACTTGCCTCCGACTAATTAAATAAAAATTCTCTTTTTATTTAATTAATTTATTTATTCCTAAATTTTATTTATTTCAAATTTTAAATTTAAAACTTATTTGAATTTAAATCTTCTTCAGATTTGCCAAAGTACCAGTTTCTGCTAAAGTAACAGTTGCCAGGCCCGAAAAATCCTTGCCACAACTGCCGTTAACTTCGAAAATCACCTGCTCCACATGGATTTGCAAAGTACCACTTTCCAAAGTGCCAGACCCCCCTGCGCACGGCGTTCCAATCAGTTTCCCCATGTGCCGCTCCATTTGCCAACTACCCTGATACTTTGCCAAAGTACCTCATCGGAAGTACCACTCCAATAGTACCAACCCCCCTCCCCCCCCCCCCTCCGTTACCATGCGCACCACTTGAAAATCACCCTGGCACTCGAGATTTCCGCCGTGCCAAATCCTAATGCACGCACCTCCATGTGTGCACGTGTACAACCGCCGCAGCCACCCTGGACCGCCTCCGCATGTCGCTCGCCACCACCAGGTCAAGTCGCGGCCCCTGGGTCCCACCATCTCGTCGTGTACAGTGTTTTCACCATGCTCTCCTTTTTCTGCCAAATTGGGTTCATCGGAGAATCCATCTCGTTCCCTCCCCTCAGTCCATTGGAATGCCTCCAGCTCCACCCATATCAAGTCGACGTCCTCCTCCGCCGATCCCCCTAATACCGCACCCACCAAACTTTGCTGTCGTGATGCAGTTCCGTCGTGAATACGGCCCAAAATATATGAACCCGAAACCCTATTTTCCTCTTGTTTTCAAAAAATATGAGATGGAAAAATCCCGTTATATTTTTCCTATGATCTAGTAGCCTAAACGCTCCCTTCCTCCCTGCGCCATGAACTCCAACGTCCTTGATTGGTGGAAATTGATCGGAATTCATTTTCTGATCACTTCCTTGTTTCTCGAATTTTATACCATTTAAAATCATGAAATTTACTTTAAAAATCATGGATTGATATCGTGATTCCATTTATGAATTCAAAACCTGGTTTCATCATGTTTGAATTTTTGGGTTTACAGAGAGTCATCAGAGAGTTTACTATGTTCTTTTTTAATCATATAGGATTTTCAGTACTTATTATTTGATCTTATTTGCTAATGTGTGATATGTATATACTATATCCTAGAATTTTCATCAATCTAATGTGAGAAATCTGGTTTCTATTTACTTTCAAGGATCAGGTGTACATGTTCTGTGTTTTACAGAAACACGGTACAGGTTTAACTAAGGTCCTTTAATTATCAACCAAACTTGCACAAACATCCTAGTATGTTTTCTACGTGAACTATCAGTTTATACAGATGTGAATCAAAGTGTTCTTGCATCAGGCATGGTGTGTTGACAGTAAACATATGATGATCATAATAGGACTTGCAACAGAGTATTCAAAAAATGATCAAAGAATTTTAACTATACAGTAGGTGTTTCCTCATCTCAATGCTTTCCAAAATTCCAGTAATGATCTTCAGAAATTTAGTATGAGCTTAATGTTTTGTTGTGAGTGAAAGTGTGAGAGATTTTAAGAGGTATTTATAGTTAAGCTCAAGTTTTTTTAAAAAATCATTTCCTGCATATGCTTCTACAGTGAACCATACTTAGCCTCAACCCTCTCCTCTTAGTCACCTACAGCCAATTCATGAAAACTATGCAATAAAAGTTTGTTTTATTAAGGTTCCATAGCCAATAGACTTGTACTAGGTTAGTCCTTCTAGAAGCTTGAACATACTTTCATTAAATGCATGTATCCGTCCTAGATTTTAAAGCATTACAAAAACTTGTTTTCTTTGTCTCTTTCTTGCTGATATTTTCTCTTATCCAGGTTGTGCACATGCAAGCTTAATATGATAATTTTTTAGGTGCTTTAGGGAATGGTTTCCAAATCATAGTTTCACTATTCATAGTATCATTCATTTAATGCTTTTTTCTTACTACGTGACTTCTTTTTGTCTCATGTTCAAAGATATTTGTTTTGGTAAATAATTAAATGGTTTGTGTGTCATATACATATGCTATGGCCGAATTGTTCTTTTGCCATATGCATACATGTTGTGTTGTTTTTGTTTAAAGTCCACCTTTATTTTTAAAGTAAACAAAATAACCTTTTCCTATATATCATTCATGTTATATGGCTTTTGTTTATAAATCCTTGCTTTGTTAAAATGGTAAACTATGAACTATTTTATTTTTATATGTATTATCACTTATGGTTTCTATTTAAATGTTGTATATAAGTATATACTTTATTCTCTCTATTTGTACATACATATGTTTTCACATATATATCAAGAATCACTTTAGTTTTGTTTTTTTAAATAGCATTTCTCATTTTCATTCCTTATAAAAATGATTGTTAAAAACTAGAAAAAATCGGGACATTACACTTTAGTATATGCTGAATTGGTTGCAGAATGAAAGGATATAATGATATGCCCTACAAAAATGTACAAGTTTATTTTTATATGAGTTTGGTGATTTATGAGCCTATTTGGCAAGCTGCTTGGCTGTTTGATTTTCTTTTGGATTGGAGAAGGCACAGAAAGGCGAGTTGTAGTTGTACCGATTGAGCCACACAAAGGGGGTACTGGGGAAAATTTAAAGTGTTAGAAAATTTTAAGAATGTTTGAAAATTTTGGTTATTCGAAATGAATTAATATTTTAATTGAAATTTATTGATTCAGTTCAAACTGAAATTGAGAAGTAAACAAATAATTTTTAACCCAGTTAATAGGGTTGTTTTCTACCTTAACAATTTCGAGGACGAAATTATTCTAAGAGGGGAAGAATGTAACATCCCGTATTATTACAGTATAATAATTAATTAATTTAATTATTTAAATAGCGATTTAGAGATTTATATGGTTGTTAAATTAAATAATATTGAATATTTAATTAATATAAATAATATATTTATTTTCGAAATAGTCGGAAATAGTGAACTTCCCAATATTAAGTGAATCGAACTATTTATTAAGATTAATTCAGTTTAGAATTGAATTATAATAACTAATTTATTATTTAAATAAAGTTTGAACGTATAATTATAATCGAGCCCATATTGGCACGGTATTTCGTAATATTGAGTTTTGAACTTCAATTGAATATACAGAATCTGTTTTATATCGGATTTCTGCGAAACAAGAAACGTTCGAATCTGTTGAACTATATTTTTCTAATAAGCGAGAAAATTCGAGATTTCGTCCTGTAGATGTTGAGTTATGTCCAAATCAAATTTCCTGAAAGTCGCTATGGAATTCATTTATAATTTATAATGATTTATAAAAGGATTTAAATATAAATCGAATATCGATATAACTGGGAATTTTGAAATATCAAGTTATAAATCCTGATATATTTATTTTGGAGTTATATTATACTGTATGTCTATATATATACGATAATATTAATTTATTAATATTAAATTAAATTGTTTTTAAATATATTAGTATTTAAATGGGTTTATGTAGAGCTTTAAAAATAGCCATTTTTGTAAAAACCTCTGTTTTCAACAAAACTAATTTTGTTGAATCCGGAATATTAAATTATTGTTAGATTTCAATTTTCCTGATTTTTGGAATCAGTATGTGGCTGTACGGGATTTAAATATAAAAAACAAATAATAATTTGACTTTAAAAATACGCTGTGTGAGCAAACAGATTCAGAATTCGATGAAACAAGTTTCGCTGGGTCCTTAATGTTGAACTGTAGTTGCATGTCCATTTTTATCGAATTTGGATATTATACGCGATCTTAGGAATTTTTAAACAGTAATATAAATAATGATAGACTAAAAACAAACAAAATAATCAAATACAAAAATAATATATTTATCCTATAAATACCCGGCCATCCCTAAACCCTCGTTGTAGCGACCCGAACTTCCCAGGTAAGGAAAGCCCGGATTGCCTTGAGAACAGGACAAATTGGAACGCAAACAGAAGAACATTTCATTGTTTATTACAACAATTCCATCAGAATACAAGAATATACAGAGTATCAATAAATATACATTCGACAAATATCAGAGATTACAATAAATTACATAGCAGCGGAAAAATAATACAACACACAACTGAAAGTAATACACGGATACAGAGCTTTCCGAGTATCATTCCAGCTATAAACCAGGATCCTGTGAATATAAATCTGCAAAACCAAAACTACTAGCTGCCCGTGTGGAAAATAGGGGCACCCAGAGTTTAGGTTAAAACAATAAACCCCAGGTCAGTCATGTGACTGGTGTGAGAACTAAAACAGTTATTTAAAACTTTACTTTAAAAGAGAATAATTCAAGGGACCACGCCGTATAACACAAAACGAGTTTCCTCCCAAGAATACTAGTGCATATAACAAAACAGCGCAATGCTCTTTGGAAAAAATGAAGCTATTATAAGACCCAGGTCCCATCACACAATGCAATGCAAGCCGGAAGATAGGGTTTTCCCTTATAATAGCCAAACATGCTTGGTACATTTAAAACAAATCATTTGATACTATTATAAGTGTATAGTGTCAAAACAATTTCAATCATAAATATCAATCCTAGGCGGCATGGGTACCATCTATCATGTCGCCATACTAGGCTCTACAAATAAAAATGCAATATCACGTATTGGAAATTGGATTTCCATCATGAGTCGAGGCAAGGGGCAAGCTCCTCTCCGATTCGAGACACTCTAGCAAATGTCTCAGGACCCCACTATAATCCTTGGATCTTCAGGGCCGGTTCTCTCTTAATTTTGAGGATTAGTTATTCCTGAGCACACGTTTCCCGGTCCTAACGGACCTATATCTGAGGCGCCTCGCATTCCAACAACCACACAGGTGAAAAGTATATAAATGTCAGCCAGTTTAAGCACCAACAACACCACTAGCTAGAAAGAAACATCGTGCTCTCCCTGCCGTCACTATCCCGTTTTTGACTCATACCGAGGTGTGAGGCTCGCGAATTCACGCTATACACAAAGCTACGCCACACATGCCATGCTTTGATCATCAACTACAAGAATTTTCTTTTCAACAGAAGCCTTGATCATCTGCCACTTAGGCGTGCCACACAAGCAATTCATGACATGCGACTGATGTCCATCGATATACAACCTCTGAGCTCGTACGTCTCAGAGAATGGCGTTAAGCAAGAGAATAAATTCTCCGCCGCCAAACAGATGTATATTTAATAGAGATCAATCAACACAGAATAAAATCCAATGTCAGACACACAGTCCATTTACTAGTTCGTTCTGGGTCTGAACGAAACCGGAGGCACTTTCCTCGCATATCGATCGATCTCCAAGTACGTCTGGACGATCACCAACTGTTTCTTTCCTCTTGGGTGTACAGCCCAATCGAGATCATCAGCAATTACCCAAACGATGTGAAGACTTCTGGTCTTCAACCACCGTCTTCATCTTCGACTTGTCGTCGAATCGGTTATTCAGAATGGGTATAAACCCGGCCTTTCCAAATAACCCGCGTATATAATAAACACGTGTTACACAAACACAACATACGCCTCATTCCAATTCAGAATATTCTTTTATTCAAATTTTCACATCATTAGGGAATAGGTTCCCATTAATTTTATCAAAGATAAATTCTTCTAAATTTATTCTTTAATCTTCCTTTGGATATTATTTCAAACCATATTATGGTTTTCCAAACTCGTCGGGATTAGCGAACCACACCGAAGTAATTATTTATTTTATTTCCCAATCCCAACCTATTTATCCCATGGAGAAAACTGGTAATACTCCATATCTAACACCACGGTGTTATCAGTAAAATTAATTACCATTTCACGTTCAAATCTAATTAAAGATTTAACTATCGCTTTGGAGCAAAACTGGTGATACTCCATTCTCGATCACTTTTCAGCTTTGATAATTTAAATTATCAATTCACTTTCAATCTAATTAAAGATTCATTAAAACTCCACTTAGTTTTAATTTCCCAAAAATCAATATCCTGTCTTTAACTGGGTTAAAGAATCAATGTCATCTAAAACACGATTCACGATAAACCCAAATCACATTTGATATTAGATACAAGGCTCTGAATAGAAAATATACCGGCTTATATTCAATATCAAATTCCGAAACCAACAAATATCGTATTGGAAATAACGATATAAATATATCTTTCAAATTCCCATAACAATATCTGTAAAATCACGGAATCCAACATCGAAATATTCCAAAGACAATTTCGATTCAAATCCACTTCCACTTTATATATATTGGAAATTCTGGTTATTTTCAAAACCAATTCAAATTCAATTTATTTATTTCAAGAATAAATTGATTTTAATTCTAGTTCAAAACTAGTTCATTTCGATAAAAATATATTTTTATCCTTTCAAATGTGGAATTTTCATCCCAGTTCTTTAGAATTCACATATTATGATTTTACACTAATTATTGATATTTTTAATAATTTTATCAAGGCACGTACAGTCGATTTCCATCAACGGCCATCGAACTGCACATACAACGACCTTTTCCAAATTTGATTTGGACATAATTCCAAATCTAACTGTTAGATTTCAAATTTCTAATATTCATTGGAAAGCTCTTTTCGATACGAACCCAACGGTTCCAGTTTCAGGAGAATCCGACGGTCGGATCTCCTGTAATGTCAATTCGAAGTCAATGGTCGAAATTCACGAACTACCGCGGCGCGGCGCGTTCTATTCAGGCCATTATATATATATATGTTATATATTTCGTCGATTTCTTTTTAAAACGTATTTTATAAATCGTTTTAAATTCGTTTTCAAAACCATTTCAACTCTATATTCAATTTCAAATCAAAATTGAATATTTCATATCATTACTATATAAATGATAATATTTTCAAAACGTTATATTTTGAAATCACTACCTTTTCCATATTCATTATAAAAACGAATATAATCGATATAAATATCGTTCACGTCAAAATAGCGCAACTCTAATCAACACGGCTTTATATATTTCAATAAATTCGTTATTCTATTCAACAAATGAATATCTATTCTATTCAACACATGAATCTATATTTCTTTCAACACACGACTAATCTCAACACATGAGTACTATCAACGCATGACTATTTTTGTTATGTAATATATTTTTATGAAACTATGGTGTCTATCGTTTGATTTTTAATTAGATTCCAACCGTAAAGTAGTTTCGAATCTTAAATATGATAAAGATGTAAATTTCATTGTTAAAATATTTTACTCAACACATGGATAGTTTCAACACATGAATATTCTCAACACATGAGTACTGTCAACACATGACTATTTTTATATTCTAATATTCTTTATTTTCCCAATTGGAATGAGGCCCAATCAATTACCATATAACGTTAATTATATGGATTCCACCCAACACATGTATATAATGGCACTGACAAATGATCAACCATCATTCAAAATGCACTACTCTGTATAAGCATCAAATATAGATATCTAACGCTTATAACAGTCTGTCAATCAATCGATCGACATACAACTAATTATTGGGATTAGTGTATGCCGTATTTTATCCCAATACCAGTGTGGGGTTTCAAATCAACAAACACAGATTTTTATTTATTCACATACCCGTAAAAAATTATATTTTTAACGATAAAATATTTTTAACTATATAAATATTTCATTTCATTTCACATCACACAATAAATTTTCACCACAACAAAACAATCAAACATACAAGCCATCCATGGTCTGTGGACGACGGGTGTCGGGTGCTACTAAGCACCGTCTGCATCCTAGTATATAATTTATACTAGAGAAGAAAATTTAAAGTGAGAAATTCTCACCGAGGGTTCCACTCCTCCATAGAAATTTCTGAAATTCAGAACAGTCTGGATTTGCCCGTACTTCCAACGTAGTCTTCTCCACGCTGTTCATATTAAAATCACATTTTTAATATGATGTTCTATAACATAAAAATCATGTTTTTATTCTTTTTACTCTATAAAAATTATATTTTTATATCCTCTACATGATAAAATTCATATTTTTATTCTTTCTATAGTATAAAAATCATATTTTTATTCTTTCTATAATATAAAAATCATATTTTTATTCTTTCTACCCTATAAAAATTATATTTTTATATCCTCTACATGATAAAAATCATATTTTTATTTGTTAGGAAAATAAATAAAAATCCTATCTTGCTACTTTGAAAATCAAACCTTTTGAACTTTAAAAATATATTCTTTTCTACTTTCAGAATATATTCTTTTTGGTTTTAACGCTATATATATAAAATAAAAATCGCATTTCTAATTTCAATGCTACATAGGAAAAACTGAAATTTTTATCTTGCTACTAAATGTATAAAAATCTTATTTCTATATAAATAAAAATTATAACCTTTCATACATAAAAATTATAGCTTTCTATATTATAAATTTTATAGCTTTATATAAATAAATTTTATAGCTTTCTATAATATAAAACAAAACATATAAGATGAAATGGCTTACTGTGTTGTTTCCGAGGGGGTGGTGGAATGCGGTTTGAATCAGCAGTGGAGGAGCTCACGGTGGCGTCAACGATGGTTGCTGGGTTCGTCAGTGGTATGTCGAAGATGCGGAAGGAGCGGCCAGAGGAGGCAGCGCCGAAGGCGTCGGCTTCGGTGGTCTGCTGCTCGTCAGAGGGGTGCAGCGACTCCTCTTCAGTTGGTGGCGGGTTTTTCAAGTGGGTGGAGGGGTTCAACGTCGAACGGAGGAAGGAGGCTCGATGATGAAGGGGGAGGCGGCTAGACAGGAGGAGCGTTGGCGCGCAGAGGGGGGCTGAAGGGATCGACGGCGGCGTTCATCGATCGACGTGGAGGTTTTTTTTTATTTCGTTTATGTAATGACCTGGGAATTTACACTGATCACTAACACAGATGAATTGATCGTAAGAACGTATTTTCAAATACGATGTAAAATCCAGACTGTGAAATTTCAAAACCCTGTTAATTTGTGTATAACAGCATTTATAGATGCATATATTACAGCATTTACTAAAAATCCATTTTTAGACATTTGTGTTTGATAGCATGTGTTTAATAGCGTTTGTTTAATTTTATTTACACGTGTATGAAAAACAACACTTTTTAATAGCATGTATTTGTGATTCTATTATACATGTTTTTTTTTTCAAAGAATTTAAGAAATTTAGTTTTGGTAAGTCCTTGTTTTAAAAAGTTTTAACACTTGAATTAAAATATGACAAAGCTACTTTTGTTGTCAAAGCAAGATCAAGGCAAGTTCATATTCATATATACATACACATCAACACCCAAAGCATGAAAATGACATTTCCTTTTTGTCAAAGCTAGTTCAAAGCTAGTTCATGTTCACTTGCACGCCACCAAAAACATGTTAATATTATTTCTTTGTGCAAGCATGTTCTCATTTATATGTATGTATATATTGGAGGATGCAACCTACACTAGAAAGGAACTAGTAAAAGAGGATCTAGGAGAGATATGTCACATGGCCAAATCTCTTTGTATCAAATATATTTTCAGTTTGCAAATCTTCCTCTATCAAAATTTTCAGAAATTGACATTTTCATTTGCAAATTCAAAACCATGTTCATTTTTTCAAAGAACATGTGCATCATAGATTTACAAAATCTTGCCATTATCACATGGATTTCACCTACACTAGTTAAACACTAAAGCACATAGATTTTATAAGATTTTCATGACATATCATCACATGGTCGAGGTCATTTTTGCACAAGAAACTTTCAGATTTTTGCCAACCTTGCAAGGCAAGTAAATGTATTTTATATGTGTTGTTAAATCAAGTTTTCATGAAAGGATTTTAGGTTTAAAAACCAAGGCAAAAATGAACTTATTTGATATAAAAAGGATACTATAATGTGTTTAAAAACCAAGAAAGGTTTGTAGTACATTTGCATTTAAGGTAGTGATATGTCATAGATACTATAAGGGAAAATGAGGCCATAGGCAAGGGGTTTTAGGGGTGATGATGGCTGATCTAAGCCATGTGAAAGGGGGGGGGGTGTTGCTATTTTGCTTTGGTAAGGAAAGATTTTTCCTTTATGTGTTGTCAATCAATTTGTCAACACCAAATCTAAACCTGATTTTGCACACTTATTTTATTCATTTCTCCACTATATAAAGACCACAACACACACACATCTAACACACACAAACACCAGTCCTTCCTACCAGATCAGTAAAGGAGTAGCAAATCCTAAGGGTTCAATCTTTCATAAGTGAGTAAACTAAAATTATACAATCTTTATTTTTGAGTTTCTATTTCATTTATATATGTTAATGCAAGAATTAGAACCATGAATATATCATTTTGCTGAAATAGTAAGATTTGCCTCTGAGTGAATTTCCCATGTATACCTAAAAACAATATATATATATAGTGAGTACAACTCCCCCTTTTTCACCCTTCTAAACTATTTTTGTTTGCATATATCGAAATATAGATAAGCATGTATTTATTTTTGAGTGCGAGCCTATAACCTGAATGCACAAAACAGGGTATATCAGTGAGGAAATTTCCTTTGTTTACTAATTTTTCAATTATGTATATGCAAATGTAAATGTGGAATGTGGTTTCAAACTGAAGTTAAAACTGGAACCAAATAGTTAACATATTGAGTACAATTTCCCTATTTTTACCCATACAAAAACTATCATACAATAGATCTAGATATATAAGAATATGTGTTCTTGAGTATACTGAGTTCAGCTAATGTGATCTTAGTGAAACCTGGGACTGTAAGTGGCCAAAACAATGAAATAAGTAATAAATCTGAACGGCGATGGAAATGTGTGCTTCTTTAATAATGGTTGAACTTTGAAATTTCGAAGGAGGGAGTTTAGGGTTGATCTGGGTTCATAAATGAGGTCAGGGAGTGTTGATACGTGTGGGGATGGGTTGGTAACCAATGTTCAGTGATCCGGTCGTTTGTGCATGTGCACACTGCACACATGTTTACTGGAGAAAATCCTGGGAAGCAAGAATAGAAGGGAAAAGAAAATATGCAGTGGGAAGACAGTCGGCAAGAGTAGAGTTGTGTGTGTGCTACTGTCATTTAGATGCCACCAAGTACGGATCCCAAATGTTTTAATGGAGAAGCACCTAGTTAGTGTATCCATTCTCTTTACTGTTTGAGTTTCTTTCCTGAAGTCCTTCCACGTACAGCAAAATCAAAATAAAGGAAACCCACTTTATTAAGTTGGAACAAGGCGTGTTATACTTTTGGGTTACTTAACTAATTTGTACCATGGTTTGGACCTGCGTCTATTTTCATTAACATTAGAAAAACATTAGCAACCGTGATAAGATGCCTCATGATCTCGTTTTGAACTGTTAGTGTCTTTTCAAAACCAGAAATGCCTTGTTAAGGGTATTGGGTTAAGATGTTAAGGACTGATCGGAAAATATATAATAGTGATAACAATCTAAGGCTTTCGTGTACTTAGATAAACATTATCGCCGAATTACTTATATGAATAAAATAGTATCATAACATAAGAACGGATAGATTAGCGCAAACTGTAAGTTACATCCTTAAGTCTGGTTAACAACACTTAGGGTAATAAAGCCATGTTAACTAGGCAAACTTGTTTCGGTTGGAGATACAGCAAAGAGGAAATGTTGGCCATTAGAAATGGATGAGGACCGAGCTAGGTCTGGAAAGGATGAACTATTAATGGCGGTAAGTTGGAACCTGTGTACATGGAGCTGGCGGTTGTGGCATGAAGCAGGGTGCATATCACGTTTAATAAAAAAAAGAAAAAAGAAAAAAGGAACAGGAGAGTTGCGCAAGTATCAGGAGACAACAGAAGAGAAGGAAAGAAAAGAAGGGACGTCAGGGGAAGGGTAGCATACCAAAGAAGAAAGTATGGAGGGGTTGGACATGTTTGCCTGTAGCGAAACACAGTAGTTTTATTTGGTACATGGGGAGTTGCCGTGGGTTTTGATATTGGGTTCTGGGCTTGACCATATCATTTAAATATATATAAATAAATAATAATAAGATAAATAAATAAAGGACACTGAAGAACAAAGCATAACAGAAACAATCAAAGAGAAGGAGAATAAGATGTTGCAGGGACTATTTGGTTTGGTAGCACAAAATGAAAAGGTAAGGGGAAGTGTACGGTTTGGTATAAATGGTGAGGTTGTTATTGTATGAGTTGGCCTTTGCCGTTTAAATTTTAAAAGAAAAGTATTATATGTATAAATAAAATTAAAATACATATTAGCTGAATTATATATTAAAAGTGCTTATATAAATAAACCTTTGATCAGGAATGTATATATGATTGAATAGTAGCGGCTCGTGTTGTATACTTGAGTTGATCGACGATGCATGGAAGCCACTCGACGTGGTCGTCAAACGTCAGTTTTAAACTGTAATCTAAATTTCTCGGTACCAGTAACCGGTCATGTACAGTTCTGTATTTTATAAAATAAGAACTGTAAATCGTATTTGTAATCGTGTTTAGATTAATAAATAAAAAAAGAAATCTTATTTGGTATATAGAGAAAGAAGGGGTAAATCGAGTAAAAAGATCTAAAGGGAAATTTTGACGAAAATGATACAAAGTGTAAAAGTAGTAAAATAGATTATAGATCGTAAATTTAAATCATTTATGAATAATTAGATCAAAAAGTGATCATGAGAAATAAATTTTCTGAAAAAAAAATGTAAGTATTTATTTTTAGAAGTGAAGAACAAAATGAACAAAAAACCGTGTGCGACGCACACATTAAAATTGATCATTTTGAAAAGATGATCAAAATAACCAGATAGAGACCAGATGATCTTTACTGTTTAGTTTGACTGGAATTATATGTAGATTAGATTATAATCTTGTTAGATTTATAATTCTAAAAGAGAAAAAAATGTTCACTAATCATTTCAAAGAGACCGAAATAAAATATTTCACTTTGATTTGATTATACGCGCGCGTCAGAGATTTTTAAATTGAAGATGGCGAGATACAAGGGCTATTCTCGAATAGTGCCTTCGGTTTGTCCAATCCTAGGACAACTTGTATGGATGAATGTCTGACAAAGTATTTCCAAAGGAATCACGTACATTGTTTTCTTCAAACATACCAGTTGCTGGCACAGAAGGGGAACTTCTTTAGCTTGACAACCAGAGTATTTTTGTGGAAATCAATTAGTGTTTTTCGATGGATTTGACGATGTGGCAATCAAAGAAATTAAACAGTGATGATGAAAGAGTAAGTCTAGCCTCAAGCCTCACAGCCAGGGAAATGACAAAAATCGGGCAGGCAGCATGGCTATGTGGGTCGCTCCCATTAGGGTGTATGATCACCTATTTAGAGAAAATCTTATTTGCTTCTTTAATCTATTTCAATGCTGTCCTTTTCGGGAAGACGGTGGGTAGCTCCCAACCGTTGGTGATATACATTCGATACACTCAAGAGAAATGAGTGGTCGGTCATGTGTGGGCCGGGTTGCAAGACGTTCTTGTTGAACCCAGGTGTATTCGCCTCTAGAGATACATCATCGGAAGGTGGTTCCATACCTTGTCATAGTTGAAAAATCCAAATTCCATAAGCGCCAAGCGGTTTTTATTTGTATACTATATAGGAGAATGTAAGATGCAAGCATTCTTCTAGATTCTAAATTATTTGTGAAACAAATAGACACTGATAATATCTGATTTCAAGTATACAAAGTGTTTTGATCTCATAAGGTAAAAACCCGTTCCGTATTTACGGCGTGGTCTTATGAGATATTTTTATCTGTTTTAAAACTTTTTACTCATACCAGTCCCTGACTGGCCCGGAGTTTATTTTTTTTGTGTTTCCCTTAAACTCTTGGGTATTCATAACACTTGTTATGAATAGATAAGTGAATCAGGATGGATAAAACTTGAGAAGCTGGATGGAGACTTTCTGTGTGCTGGTCAACCTACCTTATAATTAAGTCTGCAAGTAGTCGTCTATGATATGTATAATTACAGATGTACTTTGAATGGGTTGTACAACTAGACCTACGATGCTCTGATGTAATATGTCCCGCTGTGTAATGTTATAAAGTATTATTTTTTTGGAAAAATTCCACTGTGAGATTCTGATGTTTCTATGATTTTATCTTCTATCTATTCTTATTCTTATTAATGGCACGACTTCTGATGTGTTCGAAAGTTGGGTCGTTACAGTTGGTATTAGAGCTTATGTTACTGATTACCTAGGCTTTGGGTGAGTGTGAGAGAGCGTATTTTTGAAAATTTAAAATAAATTTAAAATAAATCAACTTGGATGATATACCTAAGTCAGATATATCCAATCATGTCTAGAATGATGACCTATTATATTCAGGTGATTAAGATGAGTAACCGAGGACGAAGAGGTCGAGCTAGTGGAACTTCCACTACTACTGGTCGTAAGACTGGATCCCAAGATCAAGGAGAGACTATGGGGGAAGTTGTACCAGTCCGCCAGGATAAAAGGAGTTAATTAACCAGTGTCAGTCTTGAGATAAATTAAATATGTTTGGATTAAATTGAAATAATATCCACTCGTATTGATATCGGAAATCAAGTTAGAATTTTAAACTAAATTTAAAATTTGGATTTCCTGAAATTAAGGCTGGACTTGAGGGTTTATTGGAAATAGACCCAGAGAATGTGAATTGGTCGATTTGTGAAATCAAATCATATTTGTGAGTCCCGAAATGGAGATCGTTAAGTACGTGAATGAAGATCTTGGTAAATACTTAACGGAGTAAAGTAAAGTGACTGATGAGTTAGAAAGGAAATTTGAACGGATATTTTTGGTTATGAATAGGAAAATTGCTGATGTGTGTATATAAGTCGATAACTCTAATCTACTACTTACAAATTTTGGGGATGAAATTTTTATAAGGGGGTAGAATGTAATGACCCGGGAATTTACACTGATCACTGACACAGATGAATTGATCGTAAGAACGTATTTTCAAATACGATTTAAAATCCAGATTGTGAAATTTCAAAACCCTATTAATTTGTGTATAACAGCATTTATAGATGCATATATTACAACATTTACTAAAAATCCATTTTTAGACATTTGTGTTTGATAGCATGTGTTTATAGCATTTGTTTAATTTTATTTACACGTGTATGAAAAACAACACTTTTTAATAGCATGTATTTGTGATGCCATTATACATGTTTTTTCTTCTTCAAAGGATTTAAGAAATTTAGTTTTGGTAAGTCCTTGTTTTAAAAAGTTTTAACACTTGAATTAAAATATGACAAAGCCACTTTTGTTGTCAAAGCAAGTTCAAGACAAGTTCATATTCATATATACATACACATCAACACCCAAAGCATGAAAATGACATTTCCTTTTTGTCAAAGCAAGTTCATGTTCACTTGCACACCACCAAAAAATGTTAATATTATTTCTTTGTGCAAGCATGTTCTCATTTATATGTATGTATATATTGGAGGATGCAAACTACACTAGAAAGGAACTAGTAAAAGAGGATCTAAGAGAGATATGTCACATGGCCAAATCTCTTTGTATCAAATATATTTTCAGTTTTCAAATCTTCCTCATTTCTATCAAAATTTTCAAAAATTGACATTTTCATTTGCAAATTCAAAACCATGTGGTCAAAGAACATGTGCATCATAGATTTACAAAATCTTGCCATTATCACATGGATTTCACCTACACTAGTTAAACACTAAAACACATAGATTTTATAAGATTTTCATGACATATCATCACATGGTCGAGGTCATTTTTGCACAAGAAACTTTCATATTTTTTCCAACCTTGCAAGGCAAGTAAATGTATTTTATATGTGTTGTTAAATCAAGTTTTCATGAAAGGATTTTGGGTTTAAAAACCAAGGCAAAACTGAACATATTTGATATAAAAAGGATACTATACTGTGTTTAAAAACCAAGAAAGGTTTGTAGTACATTTGCATTTAAGGTAGTGATATGTCATAGAAACTATAAGTGAAAATGAGGCCATAGGCAAGGGGTTTTAGGGGTGATGATGGGTGATCTAAGCCATGTGAAAGGGGGGGTGTTGCTATTTCGCTTTGGTAAGGAAAGATTTTTCCTTTATGTGTTGTCAATCAATTTGTCAACACCAAATCTAAACCTGATTTTGCACACTTATTTTATTCATTTCTCCACTATATAAAGACCACAACACACACACACATCTAACACACACAAACACCAGTCCTTCCTACCAGATCAGTAAAGGAGTAGTAAATCCTAATGGTTCAATCTTTCATAAGTGAGTAAACTAAAATTATACAATCTTTATTTTTGAGTTTCTGTTTCATTTATATATGTTAATGCAAGAATTAGAACCATGAATATATCATTTTGCTGAAATAGTAAGATTTGCCTCTGAGTGAATTTCCCATGTATACCTAAAAACAATATATATATAGTGAGTACAACTCCCCCTTTTTCACCCTTTTAAACTATTTCTGTTTGCATATATCGAAATATAGATAAGCACATATTTATTTTTGAGCGTGAGCCTATAACCTGAATGCACAAAACAGGGTATATCAGTGAGGAAATTTCCTTTGTTTACTAATTTTTCAATTATGTATATGCATATGTAAATGAGGAATGTGGTTTCAAACTGAAGTTAAAACAGGAACCAAATAGTTAACATATTGAGTACAATTTCCCTGTTTTTACCCATACAAAAACTATCATACAATAGATCTGGATATATAAGAATATGTGTTCTTGAGTATACTGAGTTCAGCTAATGTGATCTTAGTGAAACCTGGGACTGTAAGTGGCCAAAACAATGAAATAAGTAATAAATCTGAACGGCGATGGAAATGTGTGCTTCTTTAATAATGGTTGAACTTTGAAATTTCGAAGGAGGGAGTTTAGCGTTGATCTGGGTTCATAAATGAGGTCAAGGGGTGTTGATACGTGTGGGGATGGGTTGGTAACCAATGTTCGGTGATCTGGTCGTTTGTGCATGTGCACACTGCACACATGTTTACTGGAGAAAAGCCTGGGAAGCAAGAATAGATGGGAAAAGAAAATATGCAGTGGGAAGACAGTCGGCAAGAGTAGAGTTGTGTTTGTGCTACTGTCATTTAGATGCCACCAAGTACAGATCCCAAATGTTTTAATGGAGTAGCACCAAGTTAATGTATCCATTCTCTTTATTGTTTGAGTTTCTTTCCTGAAGTCCTTCCACGTACAGCAAAATCAAAATAAAGGAAACCCACTTTATTAAGCAGGAACAAGGCGTGTTATGAGTATACTTTTGGGTTACTTAACTAATTTGTACCATGATTTGGACCTGCGTCTATTTTCATTAACATCAGAAAAACATTGGCAACCGTGATAAGATGCTTCATGATCTCATTTTGAACTGTTAGTGTCTTTTCAAAACAAGAAATGCCTTGTTAAGGGTATTGGGTTAAGATGTTAAGGACTGATCGGAAAATATATAATAGTGATAACAATCTAAGGCTTTCGTGTACTTAGATAAACATTATCATCGAATTACTTATATGAATAAAATAGTATCATAACATAAGAACAGATAGATTAGCGCAAACTGTAAGTTACATCCTTAAGTCTGGTTAACAACACCTAGGGTAATAAAGCCATGTTAACTAGGCAGACTTGTTTCGGTTGGAGATACAGCAAAGTGGAAACGTTGGCCATTAGAAATGGATGAGGAGCGAGCTAGGTCTGGAAAGGATGAATTATTAATGGCGGCAAATTGGAACCTGTGTACATGGAGCTGGCGGTTGTGGCATGAAGCAAGGTGCATGTCACGTTTAATAAAAAAAAAGGAGAGTTGCGCAAGTATCAGGAGACAACAGAAGAGAAGGAAAGAAAAGAAGGGACGTCAGGGGAAGGGTAGCATACCAAAGAAGAAAGTATGGAGGGGTTGGACACGTTTGCCTATAGAGAAACATGGTAGTTTTATTTGGTACATGGGGAGTTGCCCTGGGTTTTGATATTGGGTTCTGGGCTTGACCGTATCATTTAAATATATATAAATAAATAATAATAATAATAATAAATGATAAAATAAATAAATAAAGGAGACTGAAGAACAAAGCATAATAGAAACAATCAAAGAGAAGGAGAATAAGATGTTGCAGGGACTATTTGGTTTGGTGGCACAAAATGAAAAGGTAAGGGGAAGTGTACGGTTTGGTATAAATGGTGAGGTTGTTATTGTATTAGTTGGCCTTTGCTGTTTAAATTTCAAAAGAAAAGTATTATATGTATAAATAAAATTAAAATACATATTAGCTGAATTATATATTAAAAGTGCTTATATAAATAAACCTTTGATCAGGAATGTATATATGATTGAATAGTAACGGCTCGTGTTGTATACTTGAGTTGATTGACGATGCGTGGAAGCCACTCGACGTGGTCGTCAAACGTCAGTTTTAAACTGTAATCTAAATTTCTCGGTACCAGTAACCGGTCATGTACAGTTCTGTATTTTATAAAATAAGAACTGTAAATCGTATTTGTAATCGTGTTTAGATTAATAAATAAAAAGAGAAATCTTATTTGGTATATAGAGAAAGAAGGAGTAAATCGAGTAAAAAGATCAAAACGGAAATTTTTACGAAAATGATACAAAGTGTAAAAGTTGTAAAATAGATTATATGTAAAAACCCGTAACTTCCCTGCGAAGGAAAGCGCGGATAGTTCGAGAACAAGCCACAGCAGAACGCAGACGGGAGAACATTTCATTGTATATTAAAACAATTCCATCAGATTACAAGAATATACAGAGTATAAGCAAATATTACACAGAAAAATATCAGAGATTACAATAAATTACATAGCAGCGGAAATAATACAATACACAACTAGAAGAGATATACGGATACAAAGCTTTCCGGATATCGTTCCAGCTGTAAACCAGGATCCTATGAATATAAATCTGCAAAACCAAAACTACTAGCTGCCCGTGTCAAAATAGGGGCACCCAGAGTTTAGGTCAAAACAATAAACTCCAGGTCAGTCATGGGACTGGTGTGAGAACTAAAACAGTTATTAATCTTTATTTTTAAAGTTAGGTAAATCAAGGGACCACGCCGTATAACACGTAACGGGTTTCCTCCCAAGAACACCAGTGCATAAATCAACAGCGCAATGCTAAATAAAGAACAACGAAGCTATTATAAGACCCAGTTCCCATCACACAATGCAACGCAAGCTGGAGGATAGGGTTTTTACCTTATAATAGCCAAGAATGCTTGATATTTTTAAAACAAATCATTTGATACTATTATAAGTGCATAGTGTATAAAGCAACTTCAAATCATAAGTATCAATCATAGGCGGCATGGGTACCATATATCATGTCGCCATACTAGGCTCTACAATCAAAACCGCAAATGTCACGTATTTGGAAATTGGATTTCCATCTACGAATCGAGGCAAAAGATAGTCCTCAACCGATTCGAGACGCTCTAGCCCGCCCCTCAGGCAAGTACTCAGTCAAGCCTTTGGATCCTCAGGGACGGTCCACCGATGTGGATTAAAATGCCTGAACACTGCGTTTCCCCACCCTATGGGGTGTCAATGAGCCAACGAATGACTCCATCGGTCCCGGATCGACCGATATAACCGAGGCGCCTCGCAACAGCAACAACCACATAAGTCAAACTCGTCAGGGAGTGTAAAATCACTGACGCCACTTCTAGCTAGAAAGAAACGCATGCCCTCCCTGACGTCCGTCTCCCATTTTTGGTTCACACCGGGGTGTGAGGCTCGCGAATCAACGTTACACAAAGCTATGCCACAAAGGCCGTGCTTTGATCATCCACCACAAGACTTTGCTTTTCAACAGAAGCCTTGATCATTTGCCACTTAAGCATGCCACACAGGCAATTCACTCTTTGCGTTTGATATCCATCAGTATATAACCCCTGAGCTCGTACGTCTCAGAGAAGGGCGTTAAGCATGAGAATAAATTCTCCACCGCCAAACAGATATATATTTAATAGAAATCAATCACACAGACTAAAATCCAATGTCAGACACACGGTCCATTTACAAGTTCGTTCTGGGTCTGAACGAAACCGGAGGCACCTAGTACCCCGCATATCCATCGATCTCCAAGTACGTCTGGACGATCACCAACTGTTTCCATCTTCTTGGGTGTATAGCCCAATCAAGATCATCAGTAATTACCCAAACGACGTGAAGACCTCCGGTCTTCGACCACCGTCTTCATCTTCGACTTATCGTCGTATCAGTTATTCAGAATGGGATAAACCCGGTCTTTCTGAACAACTCGCGTATATAATAAACACGTGTTACACAAACACAACATACGCCTCTTTCCAATTCAGAATATTCTTTTATTCAAATATTCTTATATTTTGGGAAAGGTTCCCATTAATTTTATCAAAGATAAATTCTTTAAATTTATTCTTTAATTTCCTTTGAATATCAATTCAAACTAGTCGGGATTAGCGAACCACACCGAAGTAATCATTTATTTTAATTTCCCAATCCCAACCTATTCATCCCATGAAGTAAAACTGGTCATACTTCATATCTAACACCACGGTGTTATCGGTAAATTCAATTACCATTTCACGTTCAAATATAATTAAAGATTTAACTATCGCTTGGAGCAAAACTGGTGATACTCCACTCTCGATCTTTTTAATTTAATTAAAGATTCATTAAAACTCCACTTAGTTTTAATCTTTAACTGGGTTAAAGAATCAGTGTCATTTAAAACACGGTTCACGATAAACCCAAAATCACATTCCATTAATTATCGGGTTAAAGAACAAGTGTTATTTAAAACATTGTTCACAATAAACCCAAAAATCACATTCATTAATTATTGGGTTAAAGAACAAGTGTCATTTAAAACACTGTTCACAATAAACCCAAAAATCAATACCAGTTCAATTCCAACTAAATATTATTTAATTGGTAAACTTCATTAAATCTAAATAAAAAGATTTAATCTTTTCTCAACTGGGTTCAAGAACCGTGTTAATAAAGACACCATTCACGACAAACCCAAATCACATTTGATATTAAATACGAGGCACTGAATAGAAAATATATCGGCTTATATTCAATATCAAATTCTACGACCAACAAATATCGTATTGGAAATAACGATATATATACATATCTTTCAAATTTCCATAACAACATCTGTATGATCACGAAATCCAACATCGAAATATTCCAAAGACAATTTCGATTCAAATCCATTCCAATTCAATTATTGGAAATTCTGGTTATATTTCAAAACCATTTCAAACTCACTTTATTTATTTTAAAAATAAATAAATTACTATTCTAGTTCGAAACTAGTTCATTTTGATAAAAATCTATTTTTATCTTTTCAAATATGGAGTTTTTCATTCCAATTCTTCCCAAATCATTTCTTATGATTTTACACCAATTATTACTATTTTTAATAATTTTATTGTAACACCCCACCTCCGCCAGGGTGACTCTTGCAAGCACTCTGACTTTGGAGGGGCGTTTGAATCAGGTAAACATGCATAATGATATATCAAGGCAGAACAAGAACATATGTATATGCGTAAACAGAGTAGATAACATAGATAAAACAGCGGAAGATTTTAAACCATTTCAAAACAAGTCTGTTACATCATAATGTCAACTTTCCAAACAAACAAGTCTAGATAAAACAACATCAACTGAAATACTGAAATACATAAGTACTAATCCCCAAAAGAAGTGATAGCCATAGCTAGCTTCATGTCAAACCGTACATGAGCTAAATCCCACAAGCAAGCGGTCAGAAATCCTGCTAAGCTCCAATATTCCCTCCCTGAGAACCTGGGGGGGGGGGAACGGAAGAAAAGATGCGAAAGAAAACAGGTCAGTCAAAAAGACTGAGTAAGCCCTACTACAATCAATGTAAACTGATAAAGTTAACTGGCATGAGCAGCAGGGATGAACATAAGGATAACAACAATACTAGCATGATGATGAACTAACAAAGTAGATAAAGGTGTCGTCGCATAATCAGGATTAAGGTTTTGCACCACAGGTGTACTAGCAAACTAACATGACTTGAATAAACAAGTATTGATCCCTTGGCCCAAGCTTTGGCCCAATAACATGAAATGACCCTAATACAAGGTCCAACCAAACGGTATAGTCGATTGGCTCCCTATGCCTAACTCGTCACGTGTTGGTGTCAATACGGCCCAAACATAATTGTAGTCGAACTGTGCCGGGTCCACCCTCCGGGTGTATCAAGCCCTAGGTTGCCAACCCCTGGACATCATAAACATGAGTGCACAGTCTCGATCTACTGGTACCCATGGGTGACTTCTCCAAATACGGACTACGTGCACGACCATAGTCCGTCCGGAACTACATCGGCGTACCACACGGCCGTCGTTTATTGGGTCGCTTACCTCCAGCCCAGTAATCGTGCCCCCTCCCTAGCCTAGTCCCTAGGGCCTTAATGATACCAATTTTTGGGGATTTACTGCGGAGTGGGCCCCCCATTGCTAGGATTTTCTAGTGGGTTAAGTACGGATTAATCCTCTTGCTAATCATGGATTAACTTGGTTAAGTGTAACGATGAGTTCACGACTTAACCCCGATTAATCTACCAAGCCCAAGTTGGTTAAGTATTAAGTGGACCATGACTTAACCCTAATCACGAGGCATTAATTAATTTAATGCGCCTTAACCTCTCACATTAGACCTTGTTGTGGTTACTAGTTGAGCCGGGCGGGTCCGGGTAGCTTTACACCACAACTTGGTCTAACCTCGGGTTCAAGGTACAACATGACCAACTTCTCACATTGGGTCCTATTGTTTGTAGCAACTAGTTAAGCCGGTCGGTTCCGGGTAGGTTTACGCTACAAACTCAACCCAACCTCGAGTTGGCCACACTTATCTTTTCTAAGTGTCATGTCCATCATGTTTCCAAAACATGTTACAAGTTTTCAAGCAATTGGGTAGACCTAACTTAATAGGTAAATTCCCAATGGGTAGACCTAACTTAATAGGTAAATTCCCAAGCTTATGTTTTTATGTCTTTTACTTTTACCCAACCCCAAACGCAATCCCATCGCTTACATATCGCAATAGCGCATAAAGCATAGAAAGAGGGAACTTGGCATAATCATGACATAAAAGGTGTTGAAGCCACAAGTTCAACATGGTGGCATGTGAAATGTACATATGTTCATATACTTGCATATTACATTTTTAGGCCCCAAAAGCATGCATAAAACCAAACTTGGCATATTAGTGATACATGGTGCTAAATGACATGTAGACATGGCCATAAGTTCGCATTTAGCCTCACATGCAAGTTATCATAAGAGATATGATAACTTACATGTTGCCAAAATGCAACCTTTGGCATAAAGCTTGAAGCTTTATGTTCATAAACCCAAGATAAGCTTGCATAATATGATAGTATGAACAATGTGTTCAACCCAAACTTGCATAACATAACTTGGCATACTTGCATATAAACTTGCATATCACAACATGATAAACTTGCATATAAACTTGCATATCACCACATGATAAACTTGCATATAAACTTGCATATCACAACATGATAAACTTGCATTTCATAGCATAGTAAACTTGCATATAAACTTGCATAAACTTGCATATCATAGCATAGTAAACTTGCATATAAACTTGCATATCATACATTTAACTTTAGAGTTTAAGTATGAAAGTAGAATAGGGCTTACAATGCTTAGGAAATATGACAAAGCCCTTATGTAACCAAATTAAACCCAAAATGCAAGCTAAAATGATCAAAACCCTTCCTTTATGATGCAAATATAGAAACTTGACTTGAATGCAAGCTAATGATGCTCGTACAAGTTTAAAAACACTTGTATGCATGGAAAATCACTTAGAAATTGATTTAGGAATTTTACGAAGAGAGTGGAGGCCATGAGAGGGATGATTTTGCCATAGTTTAGTTGCTAGAATGAATAATGATGATTTAGGGTAGGTTAGGGTCTTATTTATAGATTAGGCAAGTGTTTTAGGCCATAGGATTAAACCCTAGTTCCAATCTCAGCCCTCAAAACCGAATCTGGCCCCCAAGCTCAACACAATCTCAAAATGGTGCACCAGGCTAAACAGCCCGGCTGGACCAAGTCGACAGGGCTGTCGACTTGGGTCCAACCAAGTCGACTCCCAAGTCGACAGGGCTGTCGACTTGGGTGTTCTGGCGGGAATTTTCCCGCCTGGCCCAATTGCCCCAAATTTTCAATTTCAAACTTGAATTTGAAATCTGTTTTTACTTAGAAGTTTTCTGAAAACTTCGTTGGGCCTTAATCGGGTCATACGGACTCCGATTTTCGAAAACTCGGACTCTATTTCGCGTATTTTTCCGAGACGAACGCAATGGCATAGCCCGTTTCCCTTGATTCGGATTTTAGAATTAAATTCTGCCTCGATTTACGTTATAACAGGTTATTGAAAATACGGGGATTTACATTCTCCCCTCCTTAAAGGATTTCGTCCCCAAAATCTTCAAGTTAGGAAGAACGTATCCTACCATCCAACATCCATCTACTCAAAACATCATCCACGAGCAATCATTTTCCTTACAAGATTCTAAATGTTGTATGAGCATATGCAAAGGTGTGTGTATATGTCCTTATCTAATGCAAATATCATCAATGCAAATTATGTTAGTGAAATGAATCCATATGTATGCAATTCCTAACATAATGTATAACATCTATATGTGTGCACATAACATACACCCATATGCAACATCCATGTGATAACACAAAAAATTTCATCCATGAATAAGCATAAACACTCATGCATATGCAATATGAGGAGTGTGTGAGCCGATCTAGTGCCTAACGTGTATCATGCATCCACGAGTAACCACTTGCAACCACTTGCAACCATCAAGCATAACATGTTTCAAACACATGTTTCATCCAAAGGATTTCTACCTAAGGTTCTCATGACAAGATTAACACGATAAACTAGATAAACATGGATAGCAAAGAGAAAGATATGCTAATAAAGAAAAGAGATTTGAGAGTGTACCCTCAAAAAGGAATGGATAAAGCCCACGCATCTTCTCCTCGGTTTCCCAAGTTGCGTCTTCTTCGGCTTCACGCCATTGAACCTTCACCAACTTGACCTCTCGATTCCTTAGCTTCTTGGTCTCTGTCCCCAAGATACGAATCGGAGCCCTCCTCAAGGTAGCCTCTTTCTCCACTTCTACATCTTCTAGAACACTTGGCTCAACAACCTCTGCTGATTCATGTAAACACTTCCGGAGATGTGAGACATGAAAAACATCGTGTACTCCGGCAAGCTTCTCGGGCAACTTCACTCTATAAGCCATCTGCCCGATCCTCTCTATAATAGGGAATGGTCCAACAAACCTTGGTGCCAACTTCCCAACGGCTCCAAATCGGACCACATTCCGCAAAGGAGAAACCTTCACGAAAACCATATCCCCAACATTAAACTCCAAATCAGTCCTTCGCTTATCAGCATAGGATTTCTGTCGGTCTTGGGCCGCTTTCATACGTCTCCGAATCAACTCAATCTTCTCGGATGTATCTCTGATCAGATCAGGCCCAAGTATAAGCTTACCTGTAGTCTCCCACCAACATGTAGGTGACTTGCACGGCCTCCCATATAAAGCTTCGAATGGTGCCATCCCTATGCTTGCCTGATAACTATTATTATATGCAAACTCAACAAGAGGAAGATGGTCTTCCCAAGTACCACCAAAATCCAGAATACAAAGCCTCAACAGATCCTCGAGTACCCTATTCACCCTTTCGGTTTGACCGTCCGTCTGTGGGTGATAAGCCGTACTTAGATTCAATTTCGTGCCCATAGCTTCTTGCAAGCTATTCCAGAATTGACTTGTAAAGATTGGGTCACGGTCACTGACTATACTAGAAGGGACTCCATGTAGTCTCACAATCTCACGAAGATATACAGACGCTAGCCAAGATGCAGTCCTCTTGCTCTTCACCGGAATGAAATGAGCACTCTTCGTTAGTATATCCACAATAACCCAAATGCTCGTATTCCCTTTCCTTGACCTTGGTAGCCCATCGATAAAATCCATGGAAATACTCTCCCACTTCCAAAGTGGAACGTCTAGAGGATGCAATAGCCCACCGGGCTTCTTCGACTCGGCCTTAACTTGCTGGCAAATGATACATCTAGAGACAAACTCTGCCACATCCTTCTTCATCCCAGGCCAAAAGAAAATGCGCTTCATATCTTTATACATCTTATCTCCGCCCGGATGTATAGTCAACTTAGAGTGATGTGATTCCTCAAGAACTTTTCTTACTAAATCTTCTACCATTGGAACACATAACCTTCCGTCTCTCCTCAGCCAACCCTTGTCATCAATAGAATATCGAGCGAGATGACTAGACGTCTCTCCTCGAATCAGCTTATCCATAATCTCAACTATCTGAGGGTCTTCTCTCTGCGAAGCCCCAACTTGATCAAGAAGGGTAGGTCTGAGTTCCAGAGATGCTAAAGAGCCGGTCATCGACTCAATCGCCAAAGAGAAATCAAAGGTTGCCACATACTCTAAATTCTTCATCTCAACGAATAGAGGACTTAGGGTCAACCTTCTTCTACTCAATGCATCAGCTACCACATTCCCCTTGCCAGGGGTATAGGCTATCTCAAAATCATAGGATGCCAAGAATTCCATCCATCTTTGCTGCCTCAGATTCAAATCCTTCTGAGAAAAGAGATACTTCAATGACTTGTGATCGGTGTAAAGCTCAAATCTTTCTCCCAGAAGATAATGGCGCCAAGCCTTGAGTGCATATACTATTGCTGCCAACTCTAAGTCATGAGTGGGATAATTCTTCTCATGCACTTTGAGTTGTCTACCGCCAAAGCATATCACTCTTCCTTCTTGCATCAACACAGCTCCTAACCCCGTGCCACATGCATCGGTGTATACTGTAAATAACTTCCCTCCATCGGGCAAAGCTAGAACAGGTGCTGATGTGAGAGCTCTCTTGAGCTTCTGAAAAGCAAGCTCGCATTCTATGCTCCAAGCAAAAACTGAATTCTTCTTCGTCAATTTAGTGAGAGGAGCAGAAATCTTCGCGAAGTCCTTGATGAACTTCCGGTAAAAACCCGCAAGACCTAGAAAACTTCTCACTTCGGTTGCATTCCTTGGAGTCTTCCAATCCTGAAATGCAACTACCTTAGCGGGATCCACTGCTAAGCCTTGCTTAGATACTATGTGCCCAAGGAATCTAACTTCCCTTCTCTAAAAGTGACACTTGGAGAACTTGGCCTTCAACTGATGCGTTCTAAGCGTATCCATCACCTCCACGAGATGCCTTGCGTGCTCTTCCTCATCCTTAGAGAAGATCAGAATATCATCTACGAAGACCACGACAAACTTGTTCAAGAACTCCCTGAACACCCTACTCATCAAGTCCACGAAATATGCGGGTGCATTAGTCAAGACGAATGGCATGACAAGCCATTCGAAGAATCCATCTGGAGTTCTGAACGCAGTCTTGTCTATACTATCTTCAGCTACCCTGAGCTGATGGAATCCCGTAGCAAGATCAAGCTGAGAGAAAACAGAAGCACCGACAAGCTGGTCAAAGAGATCATCAATTCTCGGTAACGGGTGCCTGTTCTTCTTAGTCAGCTTATTCAACTCTCGATAGTCAACACAGAGTCGGAGAGAACCATCTGCCTTGGTAGCAAATACCACAGGCGCTCCCCATTCAGATATACTTCGTCTAATGAAGTTCTTCTCAAGCAAATCTTTCACTTGCTTGCTTAGCTCCCGCCTTTCACGCGGAGCCATGTGCCGAACAGGCAAAGAAACCGGCTTTGCATTATCCACCAGATAAATGCGGAAATCAATCTCTCGCTTAGGGGGCAACCCCCTAACTTCATCGAAAACATCCGGATACTCTCGAACCACTCTCACAGACTGAAGAGTTTCCATTGACGAGTCGAGTGATTCAAGATAGCACAACATGACGGGACCTCTCGGATCACAAGAAATCTCTAGGGTGTTTCCGAGGCGAGTCACGAGCCTCATAACCCTATGCTCACAATCAAGAATGGCTCCATATCTGGACAGCCAATCCATGCCCAATATCAATCCATATCCCCTGAAACCAAGAACATAAGCACAATACAAGAACTCTATACTCAGTATAGAGATCCTCAAATCCCCACATATCATAGACAAATGGGCGGAACCCCCAATAGGATTTGAGACACTGACGGGATCATCTACCAAGCTAGTACTTAGGTGCAAACTATCAACAAGATCAGATGAGATAAAGCTATGCGATGCACCAGAATCAAACAAGGTACGAACTGGAAAATCAGAAATATATACAAGACTCTCAACAGAAATACTAACTCGATCGGGAACTGGAGCAGTATTGAGAGCATGAACTTGCCCTCCTGAAGGTCCAGCACGCTGAGTCTGACCCTGGCCTTGCCCTTGCTTCTTCGGGCAATCCCTACTGAAATGTCCAGTCTTACCGCAGAAAAAGCATTCACCATTCTTCCTTTTCCTCTTCTTACAATCCTTAATAAGATGCCTAACTGAACCGCAATAATGGCACTTCTCCTTGTTGTTCTTGCCCTTGTTGTTGTTCCCCTTGTTGCCTTGACTCTTGCTCTTGTTCTGATTGCCTTGACTGCTTTGACCACTTGGATTTCCCTGATTTCCTTTCCCCTGGGAATCAGTCTTCTTGGCTTGAGTATCATTCATCTTGACCTCTTTCTTGACATCTCCCTGAAGTAACACCATATCAACCAAACTCTCAAACGTGGCCCCATGGGGAATATGTGACATAGCCAATCCCTGCAACGGCTCATTCAATCCTCTAGCAAAACGAAGAGCCTTCTTCTGGGGAGTATTCACCATATCCAAGCCAAAACGAGCTAACTGATTGAACTTATTCACATACTCTTTGACAGAAATATCTCCTTGTCTCAAAGTTATGAACCTCTCCATTTGCAGATTCTCCTCAGCAGAAGATAGAAACTTAAGCACGAACCTTGCCCTGAAATCGGCCCAAGTCTCAACAGGCCTAGTACCATTGGTGACTTCCCACCAATAAGCGGCTTCATCCTTCATAAGCCACACCGCCAACAAGATCTTCCTCTGATCGTGTATCCCAAAGATAGCAAATAAATCCTCGGTCTCTTTCAACCAATTTCTGGCCTCTACAAAGGTCTCAGTGCCTTGAAAGTTCTTGCCACCCATTGCATTGAAATCTTTGCAAGTCTTTGCGAAGTCAGCTTGAGGATGCTGAGGGGGAGGAGGAAGAGGAACCTCAGCGACAGGAGGAGGAGGAACATTAGCGACAGGAGGAGGAATATTAACTACTGGAGGAGGAGGAGGCGGAACATCTGCGGGGCCGGCTTCGGTCGCCCTAGCCTCCAAAAGTCTCCTGTACCAAACAGGTACGTGTACTCCCTCTGGAATAGCAAAGTTATCGGCCATGCTGAAAACGAAGAAAAAGACAGATTCAGAATGGCGGAAAAACGAAGGAATTTACTAATGGCTTTTTGGGGAATAGCCTTTAAAATAAACTAGACTTTTCTTTGGAAAATACTTTATACTTGATTTTGAAAATAGTTTTTCAAAAAGTTTTCTAAAAACCTTTTTGTTCCTTCTCGTAAACCATATGCTCTGATACCAAATGTAACACCCCACCTCCGCCAGGGTGACTCTTGCAAGCACTCTATCTTTGGAGGGGCGTTTGAATCAGGTAAACATGCATAATGATATATCAAGGCAGAACAAGAACATATGTATATGCGTAAACAGAGTAGATAACACAGATAAAACAACGGAAGATTTTAAACCATTTCAAAACAAGTCTGTTACATCATAATGTCAACTTTCCAAACAAACAAGTCTAGATAAAATAACATCAACTGAAATACTGAAATACATAAGTACTAATCCCCAAAAGAAGTGATAGCCATAGCTAGCTTCATGTCAAACCGTACATGAGCTAAATCCCATAAGCAAGCGGTCAGAAATCCTGCTAAGCTCCAATATTCCCTCCCTGAGAACCTGGGGGGGGGGACGAAAGAAAAGAGGCGAAAGAAAACAGGTCAGTCAAAAAGACTGAGTAAGCCCTACTACAATCAATGTAAACTGATAAAGTTAACTGGCATGAGCAGCAGGGATGAACATAAGGATAACAACAATACTGGCATGATGATGAACTAACAAAGTAGATAAAGGTGTCATCGCATAATCAGGATTAAGGTTTTGCACCACAGGTGTACTAGCAAACTAACATGACTTGAATAAACAAGTATTGATCCCTTCGCCCAAGCTTTGGCCCAATAACATGAAATGACCCTAATACAAGGTCCAACCAAACGGTCTAGTCGATCGGCTCCCTAAGCCTAACTCGTTACGTGTTGGTGTCAATACGGCCCAAACATAATTGTAGTCGAACAGTGCCGGGTCCACCCTTCGGGTGTATCAAGCCCTAGAGTGCCAACCCCTTGACACCATAAACATGAGTGCACAGTCTCGATCTACTGGTACCCATGGGTGACTTCTCCAAATACGGACTACGTGCACGACCATTGTAACAACCCGAATTTTTAACAACGTGTTAAGACAAGAATCAAGGCAGAATTAAATTATAAAATCTGAATCAGGATAAACGGGTTGCGACATTGCGTTCGTCTCGGAAAAATACGCGAAATAGAGTCCGAAATTTCGTAAATCGGAGTCCATATGAAGAAGATATGGACGAACGAAGTTAGGCAGAAAAACCGAAAACAAGCCAGAATGCACTGGCGCACTTGTGAAGTGCGCCAGCACAAAAATACACTGGCGCACTTGGGAAGTGCGCCCGTGTCGAGCCAGAAACCTGCACAGCCTTCTGGCTTGACCCTGGCTGGCCTGGTGCACCTGTTTTGGCCCTTGGTCTTGTTTTGGAGGCTTGTGACGATTTTTGAGGTCTGGGATCTATCCTAGGGTTAATCTAACGGCCTAAACTACCCCTAATCTCTATAAAAAGACCCCTAACCTAGCCTAAACCCTCATTAATTGATCCTACAACTAAACTATGCCAAAATTTCTAGTGATCATGGCCTCCACTCAAAACCCTAGCCTCCATCCTCTTGCCAAAATGCTATCTTCATTTCTATGAGAGGTTTCATGATCATGAGAGTATTAGAGAGTCCCTATGTTAGTATGAGAGCTCCTCAAGTTGATTTCAAGGCAAAAGTTTTGGTCTTTGTTCATAAAGATGGTGTATTTGTTGATTTGGAGCATCCATCTTTGGGTTTTTGGATGATGGCATGCATAAGCTTCATCACAAGCTTTAGTTTAATCGATTTAGGCCTTCATAGCAATGTAAGCCCTTCCCTACTCTTAGATATTAACTATGAAGTTAAATGTTCATGTTGAAAGTTTGGGTTTGATTAATTAGAATGATGCATGCTATCATGTTATGCAAGTTTATGAAGTCATTATCTTGATCTTATGAGCTAAAAGCCACAACCTTTATGTTGAAATGTTGCATTATGCAACATGAGAATCTTCATAATCATTATGTCAACTTGCATATGAAGTCATAATCCTTATATGATGATATATGCGAGTTTCTAGCCATCATTCCATGTCTTCTGTCACCATGATTCGCTTATGTACCAAGTTTGGGTTGATGCATGTTTTTGAGGCTTAAGAATGTAACATGCAAGCTAATGAACACATTTGTGCCTCATTTGCCACCATGATTAACTTGTGGCTTAATACCCATTTTTGTCATTCCTTTGCCAAGTCTCTTCTTTTAATCCATCACGCTGTTGCGAACGTATATGCTAGTTTAAAAAGCGTTGGGGTCACATTATGGGGAAACATAATGACATGAATATGACTTGGGTAAATGGGTATAAACATGACAACATGTAACGTTAAATATGACATGTGTTTATACTTGAAAACATGACTTGAAATATAACATGGAAGTTGACATGTAAGTATGCATAAAAACATAAGCTTGGGAATTTACCTATTAAGTTAGGTCTACCCATTGGGAATTTACCTATTAAGTTAGGTCTACCCAATTGCTTGAAAACTTGACTATGAACATGACACTAGACTAAACATGAAAGTGGCCAACTCGAGGTTGGGTTGAGTTTGCAACGTAAAACTACCCGGAACCGACCGGCCTAACTAGTAGTTGCAAACAATAGGACCCAATGTGAGAAGTTGGTCATGTTGTGCTTGAACCCGAGGTTAGACCAAGTTGTGGTGTAAAGCTACCCGGAACCGACCGGCTTAACTAGTAACCACAACAAAGTCTAATGTGAGAGGTTGGGGTGCATTAAGTAATTAATGCCACATGATAGGGTTAAGTTAATTTGATTAATGACTCTTAACCAAATATGACATGGGTAAATGGGTTAAGTAAATTGGTTAGGCTAATGATACTTAACAAAACATGACAAGGTTGGGTAGGTTAAGTGATTTGATTTGCCTAATGACGCTTAACCATTTTTATACGACTAGTGGACGGGGATTAAGTTAACCAACACTTAATCAATCCAACATGATAATTTGACAAGGTTAAGTAAGTTTTCTTAATGACACTTAACCATACAAGATGATTAGGGGATGGGGTTAAGTAATTTACACTTAACTAATCCGACACGGTAATTAGATGGGGTTAAGTAATCCACACTTAACTAATCTAAACACGGCAATTCGATGGGGTTAAGTTAAACACTTAACCAATTTAAACTCGGTAATTTAATGAGGTTAAGTAACCAATACTTAACCAACTTAACGTGACAATTTAATGGGGTTAAGCAACTTATACTTAACCAATTATACATGATGATTTGATGGGGTTAAGTAACTTACACTTAACCAATCTAATACGCGGACCTGATAAGGTTAAGTCACAAGACCTTTTTAGAATATACTTAACCATTATAGTACGATTAGAGGATGGGGTTAAGCCAACCTATACTTAACCAATCCGACTCGATAATTTGATGGGATTAAGATAATCTATGCTTAATCGATCTAGCAAGATAATCCGATAGGATTAAGGTAAGATAGTACTTGACCAATTTGACTTGATAAGGTTAAGTCATGAGCCTCTGGGTACACTTAACCAACTTGTGGGACTAAGTCTTGAACTTAAATACTTAGCCAATCTTTGACGTGATTCGTGGGCGGGTTAAGTCATGGACTTGAATGATAACACTTAACCCAATAGACAAACCCTAGCTAGAAGAACTAGGTAGAAAACCATGGTTAATCAAGGATGACGGGAAAGGAAGCTAAGTGGTAAACCTTAGTTAAGGGTAACTAAGTAATAATTCTTAGCTAAGGACATAGGACTAATTCTCAAAACGATGAGTAACCTGATACGGTAGGTCATCGCTTAGTATACGAGGGGGAGCAAGTTATCTGACTTGGATAAAAGCTCCAGCGCACTGGGTGCCGAAGTGGAAGCTTCGGGGGACGTGAGGATATTCTTGGGATCCCTCTGTGGGCTGCCAGGTAATTATACTAGGCCCATGAAAGGTTAAGGTCTGCGTTAGAAGGACCAAGAGTATGCCTTGGTTGCTATGCGAGCAACCTAAAGACTGGGATGGATTAGCGTGGAGTCGACGATTCTTGTTTTTGCCCTGGATAGCACATCGCCGACTACCTACCATCTTTAGTCAATCGTGTACGTACGGAAAGGCAGGGAACCCCCAACAGACCATGTGCTTGCTATCGAGTCATGGGTGAGGTTGGCCCGTAGGAAAGTGGGCTATAGTGGGGCCGTGGAGTGGTTCTTATACATGATTTTTCTTGGATTGCATTTCAGTAGTTGAGGGAGGGGTCACGTGGGACCATAGCCACGGGTACAAAAACAGACCTTGATATCTGCATCGGCAGACGATTTAAAGCTCCCGACCGAGTTCCGTATTTCTTGATTTGCCCTGGCACGGAACTCGGATGGCACATTGGGGAACATGTGCATCTAGACATGGAAAACGATTCACGATACATACGTGGGATCAAGGGCGCGGTTGACGGGTGGCGTAATCCCTAGTGGTCCTAGGTGGCCAAAACCCAAACCGAGACACGGAAACGTTCATTAGGTAGCATAATCCCTAGCGGTCCTAGGTGGCGTAAATCCTAAGTGGACGCGCGATAGTTCATGGTAAGGAAACACAACTAGATCAAGGGTTGCAGTCCAAAACAACTTCAAGGATAAACCGTTTACATGGGAAAGCCCGTACAGCCTACGGCAAAGAACTGAACTTATACATGGAAAGAAACATATGAGTTGAGTAACCTATATATGCGGCATATTAGGTTGACATGGACCATTACACGACTTTTGAGTAAGGGTCATTCACGGATAACACGTGATACAATTGGGATACTAGTACGGTAGGTGCAGAGCGGGCATACAGGATAGATACCATGGGACGTTATGCGTGATAGATATCTTGGGATATTATACTTGATAGAAACCTGACGATGTGATGCCTTGTTTCATTTTGACATCGTAATTTATCATGACACTTTAGTTTATCTGAGTTCAGTAGTTCATCTTGTTATTTTGATTTAGCTTGTCTATCTTGTTATCATGCTCATGTTCATCTCAGTTCCTCATGACAGTTAACTTTACTAGTTTTATACTAATAGCAGATAGGGCTTACTCAGTCTTTTTGACTGACCCGTTTTGTTTCGCCTCTTTTCTTCCGTTTCCCCCCCTCCCCCAGGTTATAGGGAGGAAATACCGTTGTTTAGTTCGGACTTCTCCTGCTTGAAGGTCATCATGGATGGCTTGGACTTTTCTTGGCTATGGCTACTTTACTGTTTTTACTTGGGGAATAATTTATGAAAATGTCTTTATGCTTCTTTACTATTGCAAGATAGGTTTTGATGTACTCTGATGTAAAAGGCTTTAGACCTTATTTATTCATGTTATGAAAGGTTGATTTTACTTCCGCTATTTTATATGTTCTGTCTTGTGATATTTCTGTGCATGTTTACCAATAATGCCCCTCTAAAGCTAGTGCATTCCTTTGCGAGTGACCCTAGCGGAGGCGGGGTGTTACAACCATAGTCCGTCCGGAACTACATCGACGTACCACACGGCCGTCGTTTATTGGGTCGCTTACCTCCAGCCCAGTAATCGTGCCCCCTCCCTAGCCTAGTCCCTAGGGCCTTAATGATACCAATTTTTGGGGATTTACTACGGAGTGGGCCCCCCATTGCTAGGATTTTCTAGTGGGTTAAGTACGGATTAATCCTCTTGCTAATCATGGATTAACTTGGTTAAGTGTAACGATGAGTTCACGACTTAACCCCGATTAATCTACCAAGCCCAAGTTGGTTAAGTATTAAGTGGACCATGACTTAACCCTAATCACGAGGCATTAATTAATTTAATGCGCCTTAACCTCTCACATTAGACCTTGTTGTGGTTACTAGTTAAGCCGGGCGGGTCCGGGTAGCTTTACACCACAACTTGGTCTAACCTCGGGTTCAAGGTACAACATGACCAACTTCTCACATTGGGTCCTATTGTTTGTAGCAACTAGTTAAGCCGGTCAGTTCCGGGTAGGTTTACGCTACAAACTCAACCCAACCTCGAGTTGGCCACACTTATCTTTTCAAGTGTCATGTCCATCATGTTTCCAAAAAATGTTACAAGTTTTCAAGCAATTGGGTAGACCTAACTTAATAGGTAAATTCCCAATGGGTAGACCTAACTTAATAGGTAAATTCCCAAGCTTATGTTTTTATGTCTTTTACTTTTACCCAACCCCAAACGCAATCCCATCGCTTACATATCGCAATAGCGCATAAAGGATAGAAAGAGGGAACTTGGCATAATCATGACATAAAAGGTGTTGAAGCCACAAGTTCAACATGGTGGCATGTGAAATGTACATATGTTCATATACTTGCATATTACATTTTTAGGCCCCAAAAGCATGCATAAAACCAAACTTGGCATATTAGTGATACATGGTGCTAAATGACATGTAGACATGGCCATAAGTTCGCATTTAGCCTCACATGCAAGTTATCATAAGAGATATGATAACTTACATGTTGCCAAAATGCAACCTTTGGCATAAATCTTGAAGCTTTATGTTCATAAACCCAAGATAAGCTTGCATAACATGATAGTATGAACAATGTGTTCAACCCAAACTTGCATAACATAACTTGGCATACTTGCATATAACCTTGCATATCACAACATGATAAACTTGCATATAAACTTGCATATCACCACATGATAAACTTGCATATAAACTTGCATATCACAACATGATAAACTTGCATTTCATAGCATAGTAAACTTGCATATAAACTTGCATAAACTTGCATATCATAGCATAGTAAACTTGCATATAAACTTGCATATCATACATTTAACTTTAGAGTTTAAGTATGAAAGTATAATAGGGCTTACAATGCTTAGGAAATATGACAAAGCCCTTATGTAACCAAATTAAACCCAAAATGCAAGCTAAAATGATCAAAACCCTTCCTTTATGATGCAAATATAGAAACTTGACTTGAATGCAAGCTAATGGTGCTCATACAAGTTTAAAAACACTTGTATGCATGGAAAATCACTTAGAAATTGATTTAGGAATTTTATGAAGAGAGTGGAGGCCATGAGAGAGATGATTTTGCCATAGTTTAGTTGCTAGAATGAATAATGATGATTTAGGGTAGGTTAGGGTCTTATTTATAGATTAGGCAAGTGTTTTAGGCCATAGGATTAAACCCTAGTTCCAATCTCAGCCCTCAAAACCGAATCTGGCCCCCAAGCTCAACACAATCTCAAAATGGTGCACCAGGCTAAACAGCCCGGCTGGACCAAGTCGACAGGGCTGTCGACTTGGGTCCAACCAAGTCGACTCCCAAGTCGACAGGGCTGTCGACTTGGGTGTTCTGGTGGGAATTTTCCCGCCTGGCCCAATTGCCCCAAATTTTCAATTTCAAACTTGAATTTGAAATCTGTTTTTACTTAGAAATTTTCTGAAAACTTCGTTGGGCCTTAATCGGGTCATACGGACTCCGATTTTCAAAAACTCGGACTCTATTTCGCGTATTTTTCCGAGACGAACGCAATGGCATAGCCCGTTTCCCTTGATTCGGATTTTAGAATTAAATTCTGCCTCGATTTACGTTATAACAGGTTTTTGAAAATACGGGTTGTTACATTTATCAAGGCCCGTACAGTCAATTTCCATCAACGGCCATCGAACTGCACTTACAACGACCTTTTTCAAATTTGATTTGGACACAATTCCAAATCCAAACATTAGATTTCTAATTTCTCACATTCGTTAGAAAGCTCTTTTCGATACGATCCCAACGGTTCCGGTTTTAGGAGAATCCGACGGTCGGATCTCCCGCAATATCCATTCGAATCAATGGTCGAAATTCATGAACTGCCGCGGCGCGGCGCGGCGCGTTCTATTCAGGCCATTATATTATATATATAATATATAATTCGTCGATTTCCTTTTTAAAACGTATTTTATAAATCGTTTTAAATTCGTTTTCAAAATGATTTCAACTTCTTTTTAAATTCAAATCAAAATTGAATTTTTCCTTTTAAATTCGATTTAAATTCATTTCAAATTGATTTCAATTCAAATTGATTTCTAATTCAACTTCCATTCGTTTTCAATTCAATTCAATTTCCATTCGAATTCATTTCTGGTCAATTTCAATACGTTTTAAATTCTATTCAAAACGATTTCAATCTAATTTGAATTTCAATTCTATTCAGTTTAATTCGAATTTCATTTCAATTCAATTTAATTCGAATTTTAATTCCTTTCAAAATATCAAATTTTGAAATCACTTTCGATATTCATTTTAAAATGAATAAAATCGATATAAATATCGTTCACGTCAAAATGGCGTCAATCTAATCAACACAGCTTCTTATATTCTATTTCAAACATTTCTTTTTCAAATATTTCTATTCAAATATTTCCTTTTCAAATATTTCTATTCAAATATTTCCTTTTCAAATATTTCTATTCAAATATTTCTTTTTCAAATATTTCTATTTTAAATATTTCTATTTCAAATATGTCTATTTCAAATATGGAATGAGGGCCAATCAATTACCATATAATGTTGATTATCTGGATTTTCTACAACACATGTATACAATAACAACGATGAACAATCAACCATCATCCAAAGTGCATTCTACACTGTATAAGCATCAAATATAAATAATTAACGCTCATAACGGTCTGTCAATCAATCAATCGACATATAACTAATTATTGGGATTAGTGTATGTCATACATCATCCCAATACCCGTGTGGGGTTTCAAACAATCAGACACAGATTTTATTTGTGCAGTTGGACGATGTGTAAAATTTATCGTCCCAATCAATATCAGTCAAATGTGTGTATATAAACAAATCGCCCGATCTGTTTATTTTTATTTCATTTCATATACACGTTAAAAATTATATTTTTAACTATAAAATATTTTCAACTATATAAATATTTTATTTCATTTCATATCACATCACACAATCAACTACACATCAAAATCAAACAAACAAGCATACAAGCCGTCCATGGTCTATGGACGACGGGTGTCGGGTGCTACTAAACACCATCTGCATCCTAGTATATATTTCAACTAGAAAAATTATATTAAAGGTGAGAAGTTCTCACAGATAACTGTCCGATCCCACGACTCTTCATATGTAGAAATCTTCGCCGTTCTTGCCTCTTGTCACTTTCTTTTCCCGTATTCTCTACATATGTAAAAATCACATTTTTACTTCGTTATTCGATATATAAAAATCGAATTTTAACTTCGCTATTCAATATATAAAAATCGAATTTTTACTTCGCTATTCAATATATAAAAATCGAATTTTTACTTCGCTATTCAATATAAAAAAAATCTTATTTTTACTTCGTTATTCAATATATAAAAATTGAATTTTTATTTCTTTATTCAATATATAAAAATCTAATTTTTACTTCGCTATTCAATATATAAAAATCGAATTTTTACTTCGCTATTCAATATATAAAAATCGAATTTTTACTTCGCTATTCAATATATAAAAATCGAATTTTTACTTCGCTATTCAATATATAAAAATCAAAATTTTACTTCGCTATTCAATATATAAAAATCGAATTTTTACTTCATCTTCATATATATTTTCGACGCTTCATTCTATATAAAAATTATATTTTTATATTTCTACTTCATATACAAAGATCGGATTTTTATTTCAATGCTATAAAAATCACATTTTTATACTTCTACAATATAAAAGATTATATTTTTATATTCTCTATTATACGAAAATCATATTTTTATTCAAGGAAAAATCATATCTTTTCTCTAATAAAATTCAACCTTCACAAATCATTATTCTACATATAAATTAAAACTGAAAAATGCTTACATTCAGAGCTTTTAGGGGTGGGGGTTCTGACGAGGGCGTCGGGGTCGAAGGTGGAGGTCTCTAGGCGGTCGCCGGTCTTCAGGAAGGGGGGGAGATGAAGGGGCGGAGGCGTTAGCCTTCAGGGGGTGGGGGGGGGGGGTTCGGGGCTTTAAATGGGGAAGGAGAAGGGGCGACTGGGGGAGGAGATGAAGAGGAAGGAGGCGATGGAGAGGGGCAGGCGGTGGGTGCGCCGCCTTGGCGGCGGTGGAGAGCGCCAGTCGCGCTAGGGCGCGACTTGTTTTCCTTTTTTTTTCTTTTTCTGTTTCGATTTGAACGAATGGTATGGGGGGGTCGTTGACTAGGAAAAGGGAATGGTTTTTATTTATTTAATTTTATTTTAAAATCCTCATAAAGTAACTTTTTACAACGAACTCAAAATCGAGCCCACTGACTGTCGTCCCTAGCTAATTACCCCCATTTCGAACACAATGGGATATGTATCGTAAGCTGATTCGACTGTTTCGATCAGTTTTCGTCAAAATCAACATATAACTCTATATATTGAATTTGAACGCGCATTTCAATTTATCGGGACCACATACTAACTAGAAAAATTCCCGAAAAATATTTTCTAGCTTCGTATTGACGATACGGTCCTAACAAAACTAATTTCGTCAAATTCTGAGACCGTTTGAAAAATGGTCATTTTCCAGTCGATTAAAATCAACTAAAACTGGTCAAACGCATTTTCCTTTGCCACGCTCACATATTGATTCAAAAAATTATGAAATTTGAAACCTAGCAATAACTTTACATCCCGGATCTAACAAAAGTGGTTTCGTCGAAATCCGAGGTCGTTTGCAAAATTTTCATTTTTAAGGGCCTGAATTTCATAGCGACTATTCAGAAATTTCAACTGGACATAACTTTTTATTCCCGCTATGAAATTTTGAATTTTCAGATTCATTGGAAAGATATTCACAATTAGATTCCATTATTTTTGGTTTCACTAAAATCCGGTTTATTTTGAATCCTGCACATCCATTTGAAGTTTGAAATCGAATTATCGAACTACCGCGCCATTTTCAATTCCTTTTATAATTATAAATAATTATTTATATTCTAACGTCGATCTATATAACTATATACGATTGAATTTTATTCAAAAGAAATTTTCTCGTTGATATTATTTAAAATAATTCATTTTAAATAATCAAAATTCGCTAAAATTGCCAAAATAAAAATTTTAAACTGGCCCAGATTTCCGGGTTATTACATTATAGATCATAAATTTAAATCATTTATGAATAATTAGATCAAAAAGTGATCATGAGAAATAAATTTTCTGAAAAAATGTAAGTATTTATTTTTAGAAGTGACGAACAAAATGGAACGAAAAACCGTGTGCGACGCACACACTAAAATTGGTCATTTTGAAAAGATGAACAAAATAATCAGATAGAGACCAAATGATCTTTACTGTTTAGTTTGACTAGAATTATATGTAGATTAGATTATAATCTTGTTAGATTTATAATTCTAAAAGAGAAAAAATTGTTCGCTAATCATTTCAAAGAGACCGAAATAAAATATTTCACATTGATTTGATTATACGCGCGCGTTAGAGATTTTTAAATTGAAGACGGTGAGATACAAGGGCTATTCTCGAATAGTGCTTTCGGTTTGTCCAATCCCAGGACAACTTGCATGGACGAATGTCTGACAAAGTATTTCCAAAGGAATCACGTACGTTGTTTTCTTCAAACGTACCAGTTGCTGGCACAGAAGGGGAACTTCTTTAGCTTGACAACCAGAGTATTTTTGTGCAAATCAATTAGTGTTTTTCAATGGATTTGACTACGTTGCATTCAAAGAAATTAAACAGTGATGATGAAAGAGTAAGTCTAGCCTCAAGCCTCACATCCAGGGAAATGACAAAAATCGGGCAGGCAGCATGGCTATGTGGGTCGCTCCCATTAGGGTGTATGATCACCTATCTAGAGAAAATCTTATTTGCTTCTTTAATCTATTTCAATGATGTCCTTTTTGGGAAGACGGTGGGTAGCTCCCAACCGTTGGTGATATACATTCGATACACTCAAGAGAAATGAGTGGTCGGTCATGTGTGGGCCGGGTTGCAAGACGTTCTTGTTGAACCCAGGTGTATTCGCCTCTAGAGATACATCATCGGAAGGTGGTTCCATACCTTATCATAGTTGAAAATCCAAATTCCATAAGCGCCAAGCGGTTTTTATTTGTATACTATATAGGAGAATGTGAGATGCAAGCATTCTTCTAGATTCTAAATTATTTGTGAAACAAATGGACACTATGATAATATCTGATTTCAAGTATACAAAGTATTTTGATCTCATAAGGTAAAAACCCGTTCCGTATTTACGGCGTGGTCTTATGAGATATTTTTATCTTTTTTAAAACTGTTTACTCATACCAGTCCCCTGACTGACCTGGAGTTTATTTTTTTTGTGTTTCCCTTAAACTCTTGGGTATTCATAACACTTGTTATGAATAGACAAGTGAATCAGGATGGATAAAACTTAAGAAGCTGGATGGAGACTTTCTGTGTGTTGGTCAACCTTCCTTATAATTAAGTCTGCAAGTAGTCATCTATGATATTGTAATAACCCGGAAAATCTGGGCCAGTTTAAAATTTTTATTTTTGGCAATTTTAGCTGATTTTGAATGTTTAAAATAGATTATTTTAAATAATATCGACGAGAAATTTATTTTGAATATAATTCGAACGTATATATTATATACGTCGTCGTTAGAATATAAATATTTATATATAATTATAAATAGAATTGAAAATGGCGCGGTAGTTCGATAATTCGATTTCAAACTTCAATTGAATGTACCGGGTGCAAAACAATCCGGATTTTAGTGAAACCAAAAACATTAGGATCTAATTGATGATATCTTTCTAACGGATGTAAGAAACTGAGATTTCACTTTAAAATTTGAGAGATATGTCCAGTTGAAAATTCTGAATAGTCGCTATGGAATTCAGGCCCTTAAAAATGGACATTTTGCAAATGACCTCGGATTTCGACGAAACCAATTTTGTTGGGTCCGTGATGTCAAGTTATTGCTAGGTTTCAAATTTCATAATTTTTCGAATCAATATGTGAGCGTGGTAAAGGAAAACGTGTTTTGACCATTTCAGTTGATTTTAATCGACTGGAAATTGGCCATTTTTCCAACGGTCTCAGAATTCGACGAAACTAGTTTTGTTAGGACCGTATCGTCAATACGAAGCTAGAAAATATTTTTCTGGAATTTTTCTAGTTAGTATGTGACCCCGGTAATTTGAAATGTACGTTTAAAATTCAATAGTGATTTAAATATAAATTTAACAGAAACTGATTCAAACGATCAAATCAGCCTACGTGGCATATCCCATTGAGTTCGAAATGGGGGTAATTAGCTAAGGGCGACGGTCGTTGGGTTCGATTCGGGGTTAGGGATAAAAGTCAACTCTAACGAGAAATTAAATTAAATTAAATTAAATTAAATATTAATAACTTTTATAAACCCCCCCCTTCGTTATAATTTCATTCTTCAGGAAAAAAAAAAAACAAACAAACGAAGGCGACGGGGGGAGAGCCGCCGCCACCTCGCGCGCCCCCCCCAGCGGCGCCGCTGCCAGGCGCCTCCGCCGCGAGACACCCCCTTCCCTTCTTCTTCCCTCCTCTGCCACGAAACCCCTATCGCACGAAACCCGTATCGCCCAAAACCCCATCCGACCCACCTCCAGCCCCCTCCGATCCTCCGCCTTCTTCTCCCCTCCTCCCTCCACTTCCGCCTTCTGATGACCACCAGCGCACACCCCCCCTGTAAGTCTTTCTTCTTTTTTTTTATTTACTAAAAACTGTTTTTTTTTATATTAAGTTAAAACTGTTTTTTTTATATTAAGTTAAAATTGTTTTTTTATATTAAGTTAAAACTGAATTTTATTGAAATTAAAAACTGATTTTTTTTTTAGATTTATAAAAACTGGATTTTCTTTATTTTAAAAACTGATTTTTTTAGTTATAAAAACTGATTTGTTTAAGATTTAAAAACTGTTTTTTTTAAGAATGTAAAAACAGAATTTTTGAAAAGAATTTTTAAAAAAACTGATTTTTAAAGAAAATAGAAAAAAAAGGGTTTAAATCCTGAAATAGAAAAAGGTTTTAATCTTTTAAAAGAAAAAGATTTGAACTTGCAAAAATAAAGATCATATCTTTAAAATAGAAAAGGCGGAATTTTTATTGAGTAGAAGAAGTAAAAATATAGTTTTTATATTTTTAAAGTATTAAAAATATAGTCTTTACTATATAGAAGTGATAAAAATATAGTTTTTTATATTTTTAAAGTATTAAAAATATAATCTTTATAGGATAGAGAATATAAAAATATCATCTTTGTATATGTAACGAAATAAAAATCTGATTTTTATTTTATCTACGTTGAGATAAAGCGGTAAATTTAAAAAGGTGAAATCTTTAAATTTAAAAAGGTGAAATCTTTAAATTTAAAAAGGCGAAATCTTTATGTAGAAAATAGCGTGATAAAAATATAGTTTTTATCTATATAACATAATAGTAAAAATTCGATTTTTATATATTGAACTTCGAAATAAAAATATGATTTTTAGATTGAAAGTAAATAAATAAAAATGTGATTTTTATTTTAAAAACATCAGAATATAAAAATGTGTGATTTTTATATATATAGTGACTACGGGCAGCGAAGATGACGAAGACGGGATAACGAAGAAGATTTCTATAAACGAAGAGGCGTGGTATTGGATAGCTTTCGGTGAGAACTTCTCACTCTTAATTCTCTTTTTTTTTCTAGATATATATATATACTAGGATGCAGACGGTGCTTATTAGGAGCACCCGACACCCGTCCACATACCATGGACTTGTTTGTTTGGATGTTTGGTGATTGATTGAGATATTGGTTTAAATGTGGTTTGTGGTGTGAAAAATCGAATCGATAAATTGGTTAGGATTAGACGTGCGCCGTTATAAGGTGAAGGAGTAAGACTTGGTTAGACTCTTACTCCAAATTTTGTGGTTTGCATAACGAAAGTGATTTGATTGATGTGTGAATGGCGTGGGCCTTCACTAGACCGGGGATAAGGCTAGGCCTTGTCCCGTTTCTAGTATCGTGCCGTTATGCCGCCGAAATTTTCTAAAAAAAAAATATGTTAGAAAAATAAAAATGTCATTTATTGAATAAATGAACTGAAAAGAAAATTCATGTGTTGGAATAAATATTTTATCGTTAAAAATATAATTTTTAACGTGAAAGTGAATAAATAAATATTTATAAACAAATCGGCCGATTTGTTTATATACACTGATTTGACTGATATTGATTGGGTCGATAAATTTTACACATCGCCCAACTGCACAAATAAAATCTGTGTTTGATTGTTTGAAACCCCACACGGGTGTTGGGATGAAATTTGAAGTTCACTCATCCTGATTGATCAAATATGTCGATCGGTTGATTGACAGGCTGTTATAAGCGTTAGATATCGATATTTGATGCTTATACAGTGTAGTGCACTTTGGTTGATGGTTGATTATTTTTCGACGCTATTATATACATGTGTTGTATGGAATTCATATAATTAACGTTATATGGTGATTGATTGGGCCTCATTCCAATTGGGAAAATAAGGAATATTATAAAAGAAAATTCATGTGTTGAATATAAAAATAGTCATGTGTTGACGATGTGCATGTGTTGAGTGAAATATTTTATATAATCAAAATTACATCTTTATCACATTTAAAATTAGAACTACTTCCCAGTAGAAGTCTAATTGAAAATCAAACGATAGATACCATAGTTTTATAAAATATTTCACATAATAAAAATAGTGATGTGTTGACAGTACTCATGTGTTGAGATTAGTCGTGTGTTGAAAGAAATATAGGTTCATGTGTTGAATTGAATAGAAGTTTTTGAAATATATAAAGCCGTGTGGATTAGAGATGCGTTATTTTGACGTGAACGATATTTATATCGATTTTATTCGTTTTACAACGAATATTGAAAAGTGATTTCAAAACTAAATATTTTGAAATGAAATTCAATTGAATTAGATTAAAATTCGAATTGAATAGGAAGTGAATCTGAATTTGAATGAAATAGAAATGAATTGAATTGAAAACGATTTCGAAATGAATTGAATTGAAAACGATTTCGAAATGAATTGAATTGAAAACGATTTCGAAATGAATTGAATTGAAAACGATTTCGAAATGAATTGAATTGAAAACGAATTCAAATTGAATTGAAAGTGAATTGAAATGAATTCAAATTGAATTGAAATTTGAATTGAATAGAAATGAATTTTAAAACGAATTTATAAAGAAGAATTCAATTTTGATTTGAATTGAAATGGAAGTTGAAATCGCTTTTGAAACGAATTCAAAACTATTTTTAAAATTCGTTTTAAAAGGAAATCGACGAAATATATATTATATATATTATATATATAATATAATGGCCTGAATAGAACGCGCCGCGCCGCGGCAGTTCGTGAATTTCGACCATTTATTTCAAACGGACATTGCGGGAGATCCGACCGTCGGATTCTCCTAAAACCGGAACCGTTGGGTTCGTATCGAAAAGAGCTCTCCAATGAGTATTAGAAATTTGAAATCTAACGGTTGGATTTGGAATTATGTCCAAATCAAATTCGAAAAAGGTCGCTGTAAGTGCAGTTCGATGGCCGTTGTTGGAAATCGACCGTACGGGCCTTGATAAAATTATTAAAAATATCTATAATTTGTGTAAAATTATAATATGTGAATTGGAAAGATTTGGGCTGGAAAATTCCACATTTGAAAAGATAAAAATAGATTTTTATCGAAATGAACTAGTTTTGAACTAGAATTGAAATCAATTTATTTTTAAAATAAATAAATTGAATTTGAAAGTGATTTTGAAAATAATCGATAATTTCCAATACGTGGATTGGACTGGAGCTGAATCGAAATTATCTTCGGGATATTTCGATGTTGGATTTCGTGACTATACAAATATTGTTATGGGGATTTGAAAGATATTTTATATCGTTATTTCCAATACGATATTTGTTGGTTTCAGAATTTGATATTGAATATAAGCCGATATATTTTCTATTCAGAGCCTTGTATTTAATATCAAATGTGATTTGGTTTGTCGTGAATCGTGTTTTTGATTACATTGGTTCTTTAACCCAGTTAAAGGCAGAATATTGATTTTTGAGAAGATTAAAACTAAGTGGAGTTTTAATGAATCTTTAATTAGATTGAAAAGTGAATTGATAATTTAAATTATCAAATCTGAAAAGTGATCGAGAGTGGAGTACCACCAGTTTTGCTCCAAAGCGATAGTTAAATCTTTAATTAGATTTGAACGTGAAATGGTAATTAATTTTACCGATAACACCGTGGTGTTAGATGTGGAGTATTACCAGTTTTCTCCATGGGATATATAGGTTGGGATTGGGAAATAAAATAAATAATTACTTCGGTGTGGTTCGTTAATCCCGACTAGTTTGAAGTGATATCCAAAGGAGGATTAAAGAATAAATTTAGAAGAATTTATCTTGGATAAAATTTATGGGAACATTTCCCTAAGAATGTGATTTTGTGAATAAAAGAATATTCTGAATTGGAATGAGGCGTTTGTTGTGTTTGTGTAACATTCGTTTATTATATACGTGGGTTATTCAGAAAGGCCGGGTTTATACCCATTCTGAATAACCGATTCGACGAGATGTCGAAGATGAAGACGGTGGTTGAAGACCGGAAGTCTTCACATCGTTTGGGTGATTACTGATGATCTTGATTGGGCTGTACACCCAAGATGAGGGAAACAGTCGGTGATCGTCCAGACGTACTTGGAGATCGATGGATATGCGAGGAAAGTGCCTCCGGTTTCGTTCAGACCCAGAACGGACTAGTAAATGGACTGTGTGTCTGACATTGGATTTTAGTCCGTGTGATTGATCTCTATTAAATATATATCTGTTTGGCGGCGGAGAATTTATTCTCTTGCTTAACGCCCTTCTCTGAGACGTACGAGCTCAGGGGTTATATATTGATGGATATCAAGCGCATGGAGTGAATTGCCTGTGTGGCATGCGTAAGTGGCAATTGATCAAGGCTTCTGTTGAAAAGCAAAGTCTTGTGGTTGATGATCAAAGCACGGCCTGTGTGGCGTAGCTTTGTGTATAACGTGAATTCGCGGGCCTCACACCTCGGTATGAGTCAAAAACGGGATACGGACCCAAGGAGTGCACGACGTTTCTTTCTAGCTAGGGTGGTGTCAGTGACCTACCAGCCCTGACATTTATATACTTTTCACCTGTGTGGTTGTTGGATACGAGGCGCCTCGGATATAGGTCTGTAAGGACCGGGAAACGTGTGTTCAGGAATAACTAATCCTCAAAAGTAAGAGAGGACCGGCCTTGGAGGTTCCAAAGGATCATAGTGGGGTCCTGAGGCATTTGCTAGAGTGTCTCGAACGCGGAGAGGAGCTTGCCCCTTGCCTCGACTCATGATGGAATCCAATTTCCAATACGTGTGTTTCGGTTTTATTTGTAGAACCTAGTATGGCGACATAGTGGTATGGGTCATTAATGCCGCCTATGATTGATATTTATGGTTGAAATTGTTTTGACACTATACACCTATAATAGTATCAAATAATGTATTTTAAACGTATCAAGCATGCTTTGGCTGTTATAAGGGAAAACCCTATCCTCCGGCTTGCGTTGCATTGTGTGATGGGACCTGGGTCTTATAACAGCTTCATTTTTCTTTATTTAGCATTGCGCTGTTTGTTCCATGCACTGGTATTCTTGGGAGGAAACCCGTTCCGTGTTATACGGCGTGGTCCCTTGATTTACCTAACTTTAAAACCAATATTAATAACTGTTTTAGTTCTCACACCAGTCACATGACTGACCTGGAGTTTATTGTTTTAACCTAAACTCTGGGTGCCCCTATTTTCCGCACGGGCAGCTAGTAGTTTTGGTTTTGCAGATTTATATTCACAGGGTCCTGATTTACAGCTGGAACGATGCTCGGAAAGCTCTGTATCCGTGTATCACTTCTAGTTGCGTTTTGTATATTTTTCCGCTGCTATGTAATTTATTGTAATCTCTGATATTTGTTTAATGTAATTTATTCATTTATACTCTGTATATTCTTGTATCTGATGGAATTGTTGTAATAACAATGAAATGTTCTTCCGTATGCGTCCTTTTGTGTGTTGTTCTCAAAAGTATTCGTGCTTTCCTTCACGGGGAAGTTACGGGTTCTTTCAGTTGGTATCAGAGCTTTGGTTTACAGAGCTCGAGAACAAGACACATTAGAACCATACGAAAGAATTCATCAGATATTGGATTAGTAATATCCAATTAGAATGACTCGTTAGAGATAGGATCAGTAGTATCCTAGAACGAGTGTGAAGAGTATATTTTTCAAATGAAAACAATTTTGTTTTCAAAATTTAAATCGTTTTAAACGTATTTGAATATTTATTTATTTTGAATATGGACAATCGAGTATATATAGATTTCGCGTATACGCGTCATGAACGTATATTCGAAGTTTTAATATACTGGGTAGATATAGAATCACATTCTAGACATCCGGGAATGATTCTGATGATGGTGCATCATCATCAGTATTCATATTCGAGTTTCGAAGGTGTGATTTCTATATATTTCCATTAGGCTGGTGTGAGAACCTAAATTAATATAGTTAGAACACATTGTTGTGAATTGGCATCAAAAACGTGATTTTCTATATATGTATCAAAATTATGAATTTGAAACTCTAAATCACTAATTGATTGCTGTTTGTGTTGGTTGTTTATTTGTTTGCTAATTTTTAACCATTTATGCCTAATTAAACTAATAATTGAACTATATTGAAAATTGGTCGCGTTTGCTTGCATATACATATACTTACATTGAACAGGTCATAGCAAGGAGGCTAGAGCAGAGAATAAAATTTGTTTGCCCGACAAATAGGTACATGTTTACTACATAATTTCCTGTTTTGTTTGGGTGATGATGATTTTGTGAGCCTATTGGCTAGCCGCTTGGCTTTTTCTTTTTCTTTTTGAGATCTGAAGGACCGGGGAAGCTATTTGAAATTCCCCGATGCTCCCGGTGCAGGGGAGGTTATGGCGAAATTTTTCAAAAATTTAGGGTGTTAGCCAAATTTTTGAAATTTTGAAAATTCTCAGAGACTGAAAAGTTGGAGAATGGAAGCCAGATCGATCGTAGAGTTGATTAATCAAACCACTTTCGACTTTGTTCCTTTTCGGGGACGAAAAGTTTTAAGTGGGGGAGATTGTAATAACCCGGAAAATCTGGGCCAGTTTAAAATTTTTATTTTTGGCAATTTTAGCTGATTTTGAATGTTTAAAATAGATTATTTTAAATAATATCGACGAGAAATTTATTTTGAATATAATTCGAACGTATATATTATATACGTCGTCGTTAGAATATAAATATTTATATATAATTATAAATAGAATTGAAAATGGCGCGGTAGTTCGATAATTCGATTTCAAACTTCAATTGAATGTACCGGGTGCAAAACAATCCGGATTTTAGTGAAACCAAAAACATTAGGATCTAATTGATGATATCTTTCTAACGGATGTAAGAAACTGAGATTTCACTTTAAAATTTGAGAGATATGTCCAGTTGAAAATTCTGAATAGTCGCTATGGAATTCAGGCCCTTAAAAATGGACATTTTGCAAATGACCTCGGATTTCGACGAAACCAATTTTGTTGGGTCCGTGATGTCAAGTTATTGCTAGGTTTCAAATTTCATAATTTTTCGAATCAATATGTGAGCGTGGTAAAGGAAAACGTGTTTTGACCATTTCAGTTGATTTTAATCGACTGGAAATTGGCCATTTTTCCAACGGTCTCAGAATTCGACGAAACTAGTTTTGTTAGGACCGTATCGTCAATACGAAGCTAGAAAATATTTTTCTGGAATTTTTCTAGTTAGTATGTGACCCCGGTAATTTGAAATATACGTTTAAAATTCAATAGTGATTTAAATATAAATTTAACAGAAACTGATTCAAACGATCAAATCAGCCTACGTGGCATATCCCATTGAGTTCGAAATGGGGGTAATTAGCTAAGGGCGACGGTCGTTGGGTTCGATTCGGGGTTAGGGATAAAAGTCAACTCTAACGAGAAATTAAATTAAATTAAATTAAATTAAATATTAATAACTTTTATAAACCCCCCCCCCCTTCGTTATAATTTCATTCTTCAGGAAAAAAAAAAACAAACAAACGAAGGCGACGGGGGGAGAGCCGCCGCCACCTCGCGCGCCCCCCCCCCCCCCCCCCCCAGCGGCGCCGCTGCCAGGCGCCTCCGCCGCGAGACCCCCCCCCCCTTCCCTTCTTCTTCCCTCCTCTGCCACGAAACCCCTATCGCACGAAACCCGTATCGCCCAAAACCCCATCCGACCCACCTCCAGCCCCCTCCGATCCTCCGCCTTCTTCTCCCCTCCTCCCTCCACTTCCGCCTTCTGATGACCACCAGCGCACACCCCCCCTGTAAGTCTTTTTTTTTTTTTTTATTTACTAAAAACTGTTTTTTTTATATTAAGTTAAAACTGTTTTTTTTATATTAAGTTAAAATTGTTTTTTTATATTAAGTTAAAACTGAATTTTATTGAAATTAAAAACTGATTTTTTTTTTTAGATTTATAAAAACTGGATTTTCTTTATTTTAAAAACTGATTTTTTTAGTTATAAAAACTGATTTGTTTAAGATTTAAAAACTGTTTTTTTTAAGAATGTAAAAACAGAATTTTTGAAAAGAATTTTTAAAAAAACTGATTTTTAAAGAAAATAGAAAAAAAAGGGTTTAAATCCTGAAATAGAAAAAGGTTTTAATCTTTTAAAAGAAAAAGATTTGAACTTGCAAAAATAAAGATCATATCTTTAAAATAGAAAAGGCGGAATTTTTATTGAGTAGAAGAAGTAAAAATATAGTTTTTATATTTTTAAAGTATTAAAAATATAGTCTTTACTATATAGAAGTGATAAAAATATAGTTTTTATATTTTTAAAGTATTAAAAATATAATCTTTATAGGATAGAGAATATAAAAATATCATCTTTGTATATGTAACGAAATAAAAATCTGATTTTTATTTTATCTACGTTGAGATAAAGCGGTAAATTTAAAAAGGTGAAATCTTTAAATTTAAAAAGGTGAAATCTTTAAATTTAAAAAGGCGAAATCTTTATGTAGAAAATAGCGTGATAAAAATATAGTTTTTATCTATATAACATAATAGTAAAAATTCGATTTTTATATATTGAACTTCGAAATAAAAATATGATTTTTAGATTGAAAGTAAATAAATAAAAATGTGATTTTTATTTTAAAAACATCAGAATATAAAAATGTGTGATTTTTATATATATATATAGTGACTACGGGCAGCGAAGATGACGAAGACGGGATAACGAAGAAGATTTCTATAAACGAAGAGGCGTGGTATTGGATAGCTTTCGGTGAGAACTTCTCACTCTTAATTCTCTTTTTTTTTTCTAGATATATATATATACTAGGATGCAGACGGTGCTTATTAGGAGCACCCGACACCCGTCCACATACCATGGACTTGTTTGTTTGGATGTTTGGTGATTGATTGAGATATTGGTTTAAATGTGGTTTGTGGTGTGAAAAATCGAATCGATAAATTGGTTAGGATTAGACGTGCGCCGTTATAAGGTGAAGGAGTAAGACTAGGTTAGACTCTTACTCCAAATTTTGTGGTTTGCATAACGAAAGTGATTTGATTGATGTGTGAATGGCGTGGGCCTTCACTAGACCGGGGATAAGGCTAGGCCTTGTCCCGTTTCTAGTATCGTGCCGTTATGCCGCCGAAATTTTCTAAAAAAAAAATATGTTAGAAAAATAAAAATGTCATTTATTGAATAAATGAACTGAAAAGAAAATTCATGTGTTGGAATAAATATTTTATCGTTAAAAATATAATTTTTAACGTGAAAGTGAATAAATAAATATTTATAAACAAATCGGCCGATTTGTTTATATACACTGATTTGACTGATATTGATTGGGTCGATAAATTTTACACATCGCCCAACTGCACAAATAAAATCTGTGTTTGATTGTTTGAAACCCCACACGGGTGTTGGGATGAAATTTGAAGTTCACTCATCCTGATTGATCAAATATGTCGATCGGTTGATTGACAGGCTGTTATAAGCGTTAGATATCGATATTTGATGCTTATACAGTGTAGTGCACTTTGGTTGATGGTTGATTATTTTTCGACGCTATTATATACATGTGTTGTATGGAATTCATATAATTAACGTTATATGGTGATTGATTGGGCCTCATTCCAATTGGGAAAATAAGGAATATTATAAAAGAAAATTCATGTGTTGAATATAAAAATAGTCATGTGTTGACGATGTGCATGTGTTGAGTGAAATATTTTATATAATCAAAATTACATCTTTATCACATTTAAAATTAGAACTACTTCCCAGTAGAAGTCTAATTGAAAATCAAACGATAGATACCATAGTTTTATAAAATATTTCACATAATAAAAATAGTGATGTGTTGACAGTACTCATGTGTTGAGATTAGTCGTGTGTTGAAAGAAATATAGGTTCATGTGTTGAATTGAATAGAAGTTTTTGAAATATATAAAGCCGTGTGGATTAGAGATGCGTTATTTTGACGTGAACGATATTTATATCGATTTTATTCGTTTTACAACGAATATTGAAAAGTGATTTCAAAACTAAATATTTTGAAATGAAATTCAATTGAATTAGATTAAAATTCGAATTGAATAGGAAGTGAATCTGAATTTGAATGAAATAGAAATGAATTGAATTGAAAACGATTTCGAAATGAATTGAATTGAAAACGATTTCGAAATGAATTGAATTGAAAACGATTTCGAAATGAATTGAATTGAAAACGATTTCGAAATGAATTGAATTGAAAACGAATTCAAATTGAATTGAAAGTGAATTGAAATGAATTCAAATTGAATTGAAATTTGAATTGAATAGAAATGAATTTTAAAACGAATTTATAGAGAAGAATTCAATTTTGATTTGAATTGAAATGGAAGTTGAAATCGCTTTTGAAACGAATTCAAAACTATTTTTAAAATTCGTTTTAAAAGGAAATCGACGAAATATATATTATATATATTATATATATAATATAATGGCCTGAATAGAACGCGCCGCGCCGCGGCAGTTCGTGAATTTCGACCATTTATTTCAAACGGACATTGCGGGAGATCCGACCGTCGGATTCTCCTAAAACCGGAACCGTTGGGTTCGTATCGAAAAGAGCTCTCCAATGAGTATTAGAAATTTGAAATCTAACGGTTGGATTTGGAATTATGTCCAAATCAAATTCGAAAAAGGTCGCTGTAAGTGCAGTTCGATGGCCGTTGTTGGAAATCGACCGTACGGGCCTTGATAAAATTATTAAAAATATCTATAATTTGTGTAAAATTATAATATGTGAATTGGAAAGATTTGGGCTGGAAAATTCCACATTTGAAAAGATAAAAATAGATTTTTATCGAAATGAACTAGTTTTGAACTAGAATTGAAATCAATTTATTTTTAAAATAAATAAATTGAATTTGAAAGTGATTTTGAAAATAATCGATAATTTCCAATACGTGGATTGGACTGGAGCTGAATCGAAATTATCTTCGGGATATTTCGATGTTGGATTTCGTGACTATACAAATATTGTTATGGGGATTTGAAAGATATTTTATATCGTTATTTCCAATACGATATTTGTTGGTTTCAGAATTTGATATTGAATATAAGCCGATATATTTTCTATTCAGAGCCTTGTATTTAATATCAAATGTGATTTGGTTTGTCGTGAATCGTATTTTTGATTACATTGGTTCTTTAACCCAGTTAAAGGCAGAATATTGATTTTTGAGAAGATTAAAACTAAGTGGAGTTTTAATGAATCTTTAATTAGATTGAAAAGTGAATTGATAATTTAAATTATCAAATCTGAAAAGTGATCGAGAGTGGAGTACCACCAGTTTTGCTCCAAAGCGATAGTTAAATCTTTAATTAGATTTGAACGTGAAATGGTAATTAATTTTACCGATAACACCGTGGTGTTAGATGTGGAGTATTACCAGTTTTCTCCACGGGATATATAGGTTGGGATTGGGAAATAAAATAAATAATTACTTCGGTGTGGTTCGTTAATCCCGACTAGTTTGAAGTGATATCCAAAGGAGGATTAAAGAATAAATTTAGAAGAATTTACCTTGGATAAAATTTATGGGAACATTTCCCTAAGAATGTGATTTTGTGAATAAAAGAATATTCTGAATTGGAATGAGGCGTTTGTTGTGTTTGTGTAACATTCGTTTATTATATACGTGGGTTATTCAGAAAGGCCGGGTTTATACCTATTCTGAATAACCGATTCGACGAGATGTCGAAGATGAAGACGGTGGTTGAAGACCGGAAGTCTTCACATCGTTTGGGTGATTACTGATGATCTTGATTGGGCTGTACACCCAAGATGAGGGAAACAGTCGGTGATCGTCCAGACGTACTTGGAGATCGATGGATATGCGAGGAAAGTGCCTCCGGTTTCGTTCAGACCCAGAACGGACTAGTAAATGGACTGTGTGTCTGACATTGGATTTTAGTCCGTGTGATTGATCTCTATTAAATATATATCTGTTTGGCGGCGGAGAATTTATTCTCTTGCTTAACGCCCTTCTCTGAGACGTACGAGCTCAGGGGTTATATATTGATGGATATCAAGCGCATGGAGTGAATTGCCTGTGTGGCATGCGTAAGTGGCAATTGATCAAGGCTTCTGTTGAAAAGCAAAGTCTTGTGGTTGATGATCAAAGCACGGCCTGTGTGGCGTAGCTTTGTGTATAACGTGAATTCGCGGGCCTCACACCTCGGTATGAGTCAAAAACGGGATACGGACCCAAGGAGTGCACGACGTTTCTTTCTAGCTAGGGTGGTGTCAGTGACCTACCAGCCCTGACATTTATATACTTTTCACCTGTGTGGTTGTTGGATACGAGGTGCCTCGGATATAGGTCTGTAAGGACCGGGAAACGTGTGTTCAGGAATAACTAATCCTCAAAAGTAAGAGAGGACCGGCCTTGGAGGTTCCAAAGGATCATAGTGGGGTCCTGAGGCATTTGCTAGAGTGTCTCGAACGCGGAGAGGAGCTTGCCCCTTGCCTCGACTCATGATGGAATCCAATTTCCAATACGTGTGTTTCGGTTTTATTTGTAGAACCTAGTATGGCGACATAGTGGTATGGGTCATTAATGCCGCCTATGATTGATATTTATGGTTGAAATTGTTTTGACACTATACACCTATAATAGTATCAAATAATGTATTTTAAACGTATCAAGCATGCTTTGGCTGTTATAAGGGAAAACCCTATCCTCCGGCTTGCGTTGCATTGTGTGATGGGACCTGGGTCTTATAACAGCTTCATTTTTCTTTATTTAGCATTGCGCTGTTTGTTCCATGCACTGGTATTCTTGGGAGGAAACCCGTTCCGTGTTATACGGCGTGGTCCCTTGATTTACCTAACTTTAAAACCAATATTAATAACTGTTTTAGTTCTCACACCAGTCACATGACTGACCTGGAGTTTATTGTTTTAACCTAAACTCTGGGTGCCCCTATTTTCCGCACGGGCAGCTAGTAGTTTTGGTTTTGCAGATTTATATTCACAAGGTCCTGATTTACAGTTGGAACGATGCTCGGAAAGCTCTGTATCCGTGTATCACTTCTAGTTGCGTTTTGTATATTTTTCCGCTGCTATGTAATTTATTGTAATCTCTGATATTTGTTTAATGTAATTTATTCATTTATACTCTGTATATTCTTGTATCTGATGGAATTGTTGTAATAACAATGAAATGTTCTTCCGTATGCGTCCTTTTGTGTGTTGTTCTCAAAAGTATTCGTGCTTTCCTTCACGGGGATGTTACGGGTTCTTTCAGTTATGTATAATTACAGATGTACTTTGAATGGGTTGTACCACTAGACCTACGATGCTCTGATGTAATATGTCCCGCTGTGTAATGTTATAAAGTATTTTTTTGTAAAAATTCCGCTGTGAGATTCTGATGTTTCTGTGAATTTATCTTCTATCTATTCTTATTCTTATTAATGGCACGACTTCCGATGTGTTCGAAAGTTGGGTCGTTACAGTTTAGATCTGAAAGAGAGGATAGAGAAGAGGGAAAGGGGTTGGCCCCTTTTTATTGAATTAAATTTTATAATTTAATATTCCAAAAATTTAACTTTAAAATTCGAACTCGAAAACAAACCCACCGACTGTCGTCCCTAGCTAACTACCCCCATTCCGAACACAATGGGATATGTTTCGTAATCCCACTTGGCCGTTTCGATCAGTTTTCGTCAAAATCAAAATATAACTCTATATAATGAATTTGAACACACATTTCAATTTACCGGGGGCCACATATTAACTCTATAAATTCCCGAAAAATTATTTCTAGCTTCATATTGACGATACGGTACTAACAAAACTAATTTCGTCATATTCCGAGACTGTTTGAAAAATGGTCATTTTCCAGTCGATTAAAATCAACAGAAATTGGTAAACGTGTTTTCCTTTGCCACGCTCACATATTGATTCGAAAAATTATGAAATTTGAAACCTAGTAATAACTTGACATCACGGATCCAACAAAAGTGGTTTCGTCGAAAACCGAGGTTGTTTGCAAAATTTCCATTTTTAAGGGCTTGAATTCCATAGCGACTATTCTGAATTTTCAATTGGGCGTAACTTTTGATTCCCGCTATGAAATTTCGATTTTTCGGATTCGTTGGGAAGATATTCTCTAATAGATTCTATTATTTTTGGTTTCGCTAAAATCCGGTTTATTTTGCAACCGGTATGTTCAATTGAAATTTGAAATCAAATTATCGAACTACCACGCCATTTTCAATTCCTTTTGTAATTAAAATAAAATAATATTTATATTTTAACGACGACGTATATAAATATATACGTTCTAATTCTATTCAAAATAAATTTCTCGTCGATATTATTTAAAATAATTCATTTAAAATATTCAAAATTCATCAAAATTGCTAAAATAAAAAATTTAAACTGGCTCAGATTTTTCGGGTTATTACAATCGTTCTAACTTTTTCTAGTGGTCAATGCTTTCATAGCCGCCTCTAGTTTTCAAAGCGTGAAGAAAATCCTCCTTTAAAAATTCTAGAAAATACAAATCAAATCCTAAAAATTAGAAAATCTTTGTTTCTGAGATCGTTAAGACAAGGGCTTCAAGCCCATATCATTTGTTTCCAACTCGACGTGGTTTGAGGAACTCGGAAATTTATAGTAGAAGCTAGGGTTCTAGCTAATAAGTGATTGAAGTGGTAACACTCGTTTTGATGATGTTTTTTGAATTGGGAGGATGAAACAATAGTTGGCGTGCAAGTTTGGAGTTGTTTGGTAAAGATCGATGTCGCATGAAATCCTAGTGCGTGCGTTACAGGGTTCGAAGTCACATGTCTACATTTTTGTGTGAGCTTGGTGAAATTGTTATGAATAGAGAGAGCTCGAGAAGAGGGGGAAGTCGGTGCCATTGGTTTTGGATTTAATGAAGTAGAGAGGGGATTGGGTGGTTGGAAAGTTCGGTCATGATAGACGCCAGTGTATTTGTGGTCTGGGGAAAAAGGAAGAGTGGGCATGGGTTTTGTAAGGGTGAGTGGGCTGGATTTGAATGGGTGAGGTCCGATTACTTAATGAGTATAAGTTTAAATTTTAATTGAATAACATACTAACTTTTAAATATCGTAACTTTGCCATACGTGATCCAAATTCGGCGAAACAAGATCCGTTAGGATTGTACGGACGAGAACTACACAATGGAACAAATTTGGAGTCAATTGGAGCTCACAATTTATAGCAAAATGAATTGTCGGATCTGAATCAATGACGGTTATCGTTATTTAATGATAAACCGACCAAAGTGAGTAAATCTTACTAACTCTGTACAATTTATATTTTTATAACGTATTTTTAGAATTGATAAATGTTGTTGATTGTTGTGTGTTGACTGTTTGAATTAACTACTAATTAATTATTCGAGAATATAGATAACGATATATAAATATTGTAAATTAAATATGGATTCTGTTGATCAGAATATTTCATTTTGAAATGAAATTTGATGTTAATTATGTTTTTTAACATCTGTGGATGCAAGGAACAGGTTGCAGGGATCCAACTGGATTCCTCAATATTTATAATACTATTTTTTTTCATATATTGTTATATATGATGTGACATAAAATCTATGATTGATTATGATGGCACTGGTTTGTTATTTGGTATTTTAAACGCCATAAGTAATACTGGAATGTAATAAGGGAAATTTCAAAGCGTATATTGAAATACAAATATTTATATTAAATCAAAGGATTTTATAAAAAGGAATTTGTGAAGAGGATATTGAATTTTAGAATTTTATAAAATCAAATGGATTTTATAAAAGGAGATATTTGAAAATTAAATAAGAAACTTCTATATAAAATTATTAACAGTTATATGGAAGTGTAAAAGACCGTTTTTGGTTAAAATACTTAATGGAAGTAATAAGAAGTAAATAATGAACTTTATGGAATAAATATTTTTTTTCCGGAAATAAATAGAGTTATAAAAAGGGAATTTTGGGTTATAAACAAACTATGAGAATATGGATTAAAAGTTAAATAGAAATCTGTTTTAACAGATAATTTGAGAAGATTAATTTATAAATAATGTTTTATAAATTAAGTAAAATATTTATCATTGGATAAATTGAATATATAAGTCTGAATTTATATAGAGAAGTGAAAATCGGTTTTAACAGCGATATTTGAAATGGAATGTAAACTAAAAATTTATAAAGGGAATTACAAAGAATGGAACAGGAATTTGAAAAGGGGAAAAAATATTTTAAAAATAGAAATGGAATTCCGAATGGCTAGTGAAAACAAGTATTGCGATTTATAAACAGTGTTTATAAGTGAAATAGAAATAATTATCAATGGATAATTTGGATCGTAAATTCAGTAGTGAACGTAAAACGGGAAATTGGGAATTTGTTTTGAAAAAGAAATGATGGAATTTATTTTAATGTTCGAAATGTGAATAGGATTAAATAAAATCCATGAAGATTTGTAATTTGAATTCGAATAGGCCAAATGTTATAAAATAATTTATTTTAAGAAATTATATATTGAATAAATCGGGATTTGATAAGATAATTAATATTCGGTTTGAAACCGATATTTTATAATCAATATAAAGGCGATAGAGAATTATAGACTTATTAAATCAAATCAATTATGAAGTTGACGTGTAAACGAGATTTAATAAATAAAATTGAACGTGAATAAGAAGATATAAAATGGCTCGATAATTGGAGTTTAAACTTGTGTTAGTATTTAAATTATGAAATCAAGTTTTGATTTGATAAAACGAGTCCAGTTTTCTGTAAAGGAATAATATTCACGTTTTAAAGCGAATAACTATTTAAAAGAAAACGTTTTACAGAATTAAAATAGTTATAAAAGGAAATTGGTAATTATTGGGAAGTACTGAATTCAAAAATGAATTTAGAAATTGAGTTGACCTGAAAGGGTAAAATATGTTGGAGTTCGTAACGTAAATTGGATATAGTTTATTCGAAAAGGAGTTAATCGAATATAATTTATTCGAAAGAGAGTTAATCGAATATAAGTTATTCGAAAGAGAGTTAATCGAATAGAGTTATTCAAAAGAGAGTTAAACGAATAGAGTTATTTGAAAGAGAGTTATCGAATAGAAATTTTTTGAAAGAGAGTTATACGTGAAATTTGATTATATCGAATTCGGGAAAGTACTATTTACTTTCTGATTTTTAAATCAAAATTTATTTATTTAATAAATTTATTAATTATTAATTATTATTTATTCAAATTAATAAAAGTTATATTTTGAAGTTAGATATTTCAAAAGTAGGGATTATAACGTTATCGTTATAACCAATATTTTTCATAAAAGAATTGGATTCGTAAACTGAATCCGAGAGTTGCGTAAGCAATGATTCGATGAGAAGTTAAGAAACGGAGTTAAGGTAATTTGAAACTGCTGGAGATTAGGTAAGTTAAATGATTTCCTGAGTATCGATCTGATGCTGTTTTCGGCCTTCGGGATTGATATTCAGGAAATTGTTTTCTTACTGGTTTATAGTACGAGACCGACAGATGTGGGAAGATAGTGATGCGTGAATCAAAAATGGAAACGTTTTCCACAGTTAATAACATATATTTTCTAAAAATAGAAAATAAGGATTTTGACGAATATATGGAAACGGGATTGGGGAAATGAATAAATTAATGATAAACTAATTTAAAAAGGAAAAATGTTGATTGATGATTGATTGATAAAATTTCTATATGGAAATAGGATCGTTGTGTGTATGGATGTTTTTCTTTGATATTTAAATAACCGACTATCAAAGTTTTGACCATTTTTCCATCGTTAAAACATAGAGACCGGGATCAAATTTATTTTCTGAAAACCACTCCGTATGGGCATTAGTGTTGCGAATCAAATATGATGAAGATACTTGAAGACGGAGTTTATGCAAGGGTTGTTCTGACAAATCCTAGGTAGAAAGTTCCTAAGATGGGTTTACAGAATAGTGCCTTCGGTTTGTCCAGTCCCAGGACAACCTGTATGGAAGAATGTCTGACAGAGTATATTTAATAGATCACGTAAGTTGATCTATTCAAACGTATTTTTGTTTGGTGGCAGAGAAATTCGTTTCTCTTAGCTGTATACCCATGGTATTTTTGGAGAAATCAATTTGTGATTTGGCGGGTATGACGATGTGACATTCAAAGTGAATAAATGTGTGATCTCCCAGAGATAAGCGTGGCCTCAAGCTTCACAACCAGGAAATGGTATAAAATCGTGTAGGTCGCATGGCTAAGTGGGTAGCTCCCAATTAGGGTGTATTGTCACCTGATCTATAGAAATTTCGTTTACTCTTTTAACCTATTCGATGTTGTCCCTTTCGGGAAACGGTTGCTGATCCCAACCGTTGGTAATAATACATTTGGTACACTCAAGCGAAATGAGTGACCGGTCATGTTTAGCCTGGGTTGCAAGATATTCTTGTTGAACCCGGTATATTCCTCTCTAGAGATGCACTGTCGGAAGGTAGTCCCATACCTTGCCAGTTCGAATCCATCCCCAAATAAGCGCCTGCGGTTTTTGATTTTATATTATATATGTGGAACATGAGATTAAAGCATTCCACTAGATTGTTATTTATTTGATTTAGATATTATTATAGTATCAAAAGAGTACGGATTTTTAAAAGAATGTTCTGGGTTATCGTAAGGTAAAAACCATCCGTGTTTATGTGTGGATTGGTCTTATGATTATTCTTTCTTTAAAAAGGATTTTAAAAGTTAAACAAATGGTTGGAGTTTACTCACACCAATCACATGACTGACCCAGAGTTTATTTTGTTTTGTTTTCCCTAAACTCTTGGGTGCCCAAATTTGTACAAGCAGTCAAGTAGTCAGAATTTACAGATACACTAGACGGAGCTTGGACCAGGAGGTTTCAGCATCTTTTTCTAGCTATTGTTTATTCCACTGTGATGTAAGTGCTATACTCTAATGATGATTTGTATTTCAAAGTTATGTTGTATACTATATTCTATTTGTTCCGCTGTGAGATTCATGTTATTTTGATTCTGTTGTTATGTTCTTCTCCTTCTTCTATTCTAATTTTCTATCTTATCTGTTCTCACCCTCTAACTTCTTTCTATTAATGATCTGGAATGTTCGATGCCTGAATAATTGACATGGGTTTTATGTCGATTTTCTGGATCGAAAATCCTGGTTCATTACAATTTCAGTCCACATCAATACCTAGTCTCCTTATCATGAATATGCACTCAATTTAGAGCAGATTCTAGGACCATGTTTTTTATATATAATTGTGGCCAATGCCAAATTATCAAGTAAAGACATAATCATCTTGTTGCGGTGCCCTTCGAAATGTACCAAAAAGTAATCACGGGAGTCATATTATAAAGATTTTCAAATTTATCGTCAACTAACTTCATTGAGATAATATCATACAGAAGTTCAAAATGATATTCAAGATAGACTTTCAAATGATATCTACGAATAAATCAAACAAATTTGTAATAGAAATTTTGATAACAAATACTTGTATCAAAGCAAGATCTTATTCAACTAAGTGGATCTATATCGCACACTCAATGTAGGATATTTCGTCTTATTTCGACAAATGTCGACTCAGCAAGCAATGATGTACTCCCCTTATTGCTTTACCCATCGAAATGTACTGGAGAGTAAGATTTTCAAAATAGGCATCCCAAATAATATCTTCAAACAAATTTTTATAAGATTTTTTTTGTTAAAAAAATGATTATATTCATCAAAGTGGATCCAAGCTACACAATCAGTTTAGGATATTTTATTCTATTATGGTCGGCATCCCCTCGTTAAGTAGAGATGTACTCTACTCGAATCAATATCAATATAGAGTAATAGTTGCACCATCCAAGATCTATTATCTTATGCTGCATATCATCATCATCTGAAAGTAACCATCATATTACGACTGACATCCTCTCACTAAGGAGGAATGTACTCTACTCGGCTCAATGCCAACATAGAGTAATAGTGCACTACCAAAAACCTATTGTCTTATACTACACATCGTCTTCGTCGTCCGAAGGTAACCATTATTGATGAAGTAATCCTAAAAATCTTTCATATATATATAAAAAAAGTCTTCTCTCAAAGTATTTTTATAATTTGGAATCATTGCTCCTTCATAGATATCCATTTCCTTTTGAAAAATCCACTCTCAACCTTGAAAATCATCAAAAAGGTATTAGGTATGAACCTTTTTTTCCACATCAATCATTTCATATTACTCGATGTATCTCAAAATGTTATATGTGTCACTAGTTATGACATTCACATTGAAAGATGTCAATTTTTTCATATCTAAAAGATAGGTCAATTTGCAATAGTATTTCAAAATTTCAAACTTTAAAATTTTAAAATGTATGTAATGTAAGTATTTTAGATAATTAAACTATCTTCCCAATAAGATAAATTTCGACCAAATCCAATCAAGGAATCAAAAGTTATGACTGAATTGCTAAGAGATGTTTTAGCAGCTTTAAGCTAACATCATCAATGTTAAACAATTCTAATATCATACTACATAATGACATAATTATTTACAAATATTTCCATACCTTGATTTTGTTGCACGAATGTAATGTTCTATTTACTCCCCTTGATCTTCCTCAATTTTATTTGCCCAAACTCATTTAATTCCACCCTTGAAAAATTGTTATTCCTCTTCATCTTAAGCCGCTCCATTGCATCCATTTCAAGCTACTACATTCCTTCTTTACAAGCCACCTTATTCCTTCCCTTTCAAGAAATTTCTTAACATGACAAGTGTATGCATGAGTGGAATTTTAGATTCTAAATTGGATTATTTACACTTGTCATAAGAACTTTCCTTTCTTCATTACTTTATAACCCAACAGACTTACAATTTCGTCAAACTCTCTATATGATACTTGATACAAATAAACACATTATAATTATTAGTATAAACACCAAACAAAAGTTAAACACGCCCATAACCCCAGTTAGAGGTATGGTGCCTTATCCCATCCATTTTTTTCAAACTGTGGTAGCTTCATTTTAACATTTATAGGATGATTTACTAATCATAGGTGAAATTTTATTTATGCACCTAACCTATGCCCTGATACCAACTTGTAACGACATGGAATTTTCAAACCAATCAATTTTTTTTGAAAAATATAGTTCCTCAACAATGACAACTACCATTGTAATACCCCACCTCCGTTAAGGTCACTCACAAAGGGAATGCCTTAACTTTGGTGGAGCATTTTAGTAAACAGAACAGAAACTTACAAGACAGATAAAACAGTACTTGAAATTTTTTAACTTTATTACAGCGGAAACAGAAATCAATATGGTTACATCCTTTCAAATCTCAGAATTCAAGTACAAAATATCAGTCTTGTACAAAAGCCTTCAAAATGCATGGTTTAAAATTATAATCCCCATGGAACGGAAGCTATACAGAGCAAAGCCATACTTTAAGCACTTCAAGCAAAGAGAAATCTGGATCAAGCTAAAGTATTCCCTCCTTGGATAACCTGGGGGGGAAACGGAAGAAAGGAGGCGAAACAACAAGGGTCAGACAAAAAGTCTGGCAAGTCCAGTGACTTTCAGCATATGAACAGATAATAATAATAATATGACATGAACATAAAACTGGATGAGGGATAACAGTAACAGGTGTAGCAGATATAACAGAAGAACAGAATGACATAAACTAGTGCTTTACACTTCTCTGCACTAATACTAGTATAACAGAATTAGGTGTCACCCTAATGTCTAAACTGAAACTGGAACGGGTACAGAATAATTTAACAGAAACAGAATGCTAATAATGGGCCTTTACTACCCGATCAGAAACAGACAGAAGCGAAAACAGATTAATCCCTACGGAAACAGAATTTAGAATTAGGTATACACTAGTAATGGGCCTTTACCACCCGAACAGACGGTACCACGCAGAAACAGACAGGTGTTACCACCCAACAGAAACAGACGGTACCAACAGAAACAGACAGAACTAAGTGTACCCTAAAACCCTACCCCAAGCGATCGGCTCCCTAATACATAAATATCCTGTGTCGGTCCCACAGTAGGGTGTATCACTCCCTAAAGTGACAACCAATCGGCACTGACCTATTTACAGATGTCACGGCGTCTTACATCCTCAAGGGCAGACCGGGATCCATGCACGCACATGACCCGGTTGGAACGCACCATCAACACCCCTTGCCATTATCAGAATGAACCGCTTATAATTAGTTCAGTAAGCGTGCCCGGACCCTACTTAATGTTGGGTCAAAGTTTTGATACCAGAAAGGGTTACTGACTAATATGGGTCCCAAACAACAGATGACACAAGTAATTCCCCTCTTAACCTTGTGTCCCCAGACTAACAGATTTCAGTTTAACTTGTCTACAAGTTTCAGACATACAAAATTTAGATTAACTAGTTCACAGATCAGACAATCAAGTTAACAGGTTTTCAGACTAGCGGATCAGATGTCCGTGTTAACGGGCTTACAGATTATCTGGTTTCAGATTAACAGACTTACATATTAACTGGTTACAGATTATCTAACTTTGTATTGGGCCTACGGATTCACGAAACGGGTTTATCAGATTCATTGGTCCAATTGGTTTAACCTTACCCAACACGTTTTAGATATTATAATTATCCCAGATTTTCGTTAATTAAATATTGATGCCCAAACCTCTCACATTAGACTGACAGTTTGCGGCTACTGGTTAGGCCGGTTGGTTCCGGGTAGGTTTCTGTCGCAAACTGAGTCTAACCTCGGGTTTCAAGCACGTTATGACTAACTTCTCACATTAGAACCTATTGTTTGCGACCACTGGAATATGCCGGGCGGTTCCGGGTAGAATTACGCCGCAAACTCATTCTAACCTCGAGTTAGCCATGTTTATCTTTGCGGCCAATTAATTAATGATTTCCCATTTATACCCATGCCTAATATACATGTCAATTATTCATAACTATAGCCAATTCAGATTATGTCAATAGCAGACTAATTATATCAACTCAACAGATATAGCAGATAACAGATTTCTCAGACTAGGCGACTTAGCAGATTAAGCAATATAACAGAACTAGCAGATTAGGCAATGTAACAAAACTAGCAAATTAGGCAATTATAACAGATTTAATCATTTCTTAAAGTTTCACAAACATATCTTGCCCAATTATAAATCTTGCCTAAGTTCACAGGCATAAATAATATTCTTGATTCACAATATTATCATATACCCTATGTTTGCATTAAATTTTCATAACACAGATTATGGTCCTAAATTAACCATTTATCATATGCTTCAATTTTTTTTAAACTTGCATAGTACAGAAGATCCTTATATAAATTATACCAAATATAGCCATTGATTACTATGCATATCATATATCCCAAAGATCTCTTACTTAGGTGTTTATTTACATTAATATATACCCTACTCTCATGTAAATCTTTATGCCTAAGCCATATTCTCTTTATCTCAAATCATACGTTCAATACAATTTATATTATAAATATAACATGTCCAGTCATATGTCTCAGATTTTGTTCTAGCTACAGTCCATGTTCTTTCCTCAAATCAGTCACCTATTGGTCATGCCCAATTCATGCATCATTCATTTTATTGTCCAAAACATTTTAGCGTATGTTAATCTCTTATGAGATTGGCTCAGGCTCGTGGTAGCCTGGCTATAAAACAGAAAGAGGAAAGAGATACAAAATAAGATAGATCCAAACAGAACAGAACAGATATAACCTCAGATTCAGATTTATAATTCATGTCACAATCAGAATTAACGTTTATAGCGGAGAATAACTATACTTGCCTTAATTGGATTAAAGAAAGAACTCTAGTTGTTGTAGAACCGTTGCAGAAGCTCTAATCTCTAATTGAATTTGGGTTGATGTTGATTGTCTTCTAGTTTTGATTCCAGCAGAGTAGCAACGCCATTTTTATTTTTAATTTAGAACAGAGGCAGAGTAGAAGCAGAATAGAATTGTGTGCAGAGAAGGCTGGGTTTGGGGCTGTTTAAATAGGTTTAGGCAGACGAATCTAGACAGAAAACGAGACCAGATACATCAGAACGCACCCAGGCAGAAAAGCAGATTCGGGAGGCAGGTCGACCCCTAGGTCGACACTAGGGTCGACTCTAGGGTCGACCCCCTGGGGGCAGGTCGACTCTAGGGTCGACCCCCGGGGGGCAGGTCGACTCTAGGGTCGACCCCTGGGGGCAGGTCGACTCTAGGGTCGACTCCCCAGTCGACCTGGTCTGTGCTGTTTAATTTTTTTTCTGAACTTTGGAAGGCCATAACTTGGTCATATGGACTCCAATTTACGAAATTTCGGACTCTATTTCGCGTATTTTTCCGAGACGAACGCAATGGCAGAGCCCGTTTCCATTGATTCTGATTTTATATTTTAATTATACTCAGATTTGTAATTCTTAAGTTCACAGAAAATACGGGGTGTTACATTCTCCCCTCCTTAAAGGATTTCGTCCCCGAAATCTTCAAGTTAAGAAGAATGTGTACTACTATCCAATCACTCATCTACTCACTCATCATCCACAAGCATCCATTATCCTTAGAAATTTCTAGTGCTATATGAACATTTGCAAAAGTGTGTGTATATGTTCCTTATCTAATGCAAAGATCAGGCGGTCTACTGATTCAGTTGACCTCCTTAATGCGAATTATGTTAGTGCCATGAGTCCAATATGTATGCAATTTTCCTATTTGATACATATCATTTCTATATGAGTGCACAACCATCCACTCATATGCAACATCCATGTGCTGATTCAACCATTTTGCATCCATAAAAATTTAAAATGCTCACACATCCATATGCAGTATGAGAGTGTTTTCGAGCCGATCTAGTGCCTAGTGTGTGTATATGCGTCCACGAGCAACCACTAGCAACCACTTGCATCCACTTGCAACCATCAAACATAACATGTCTCAAGCACATGTTTACACCCATTAGGATTCCTATCTATAAGTTGAACACTCGATCGATAGGATGATGGAAGCGAGTACAGATAAAACAAAAACTTGATTCCTATCAGACATCGGTTGAGAAAATAATTCTCCTAAGGGTCAACCCCGAAGACCGAAATCAACATCAGATTGACACCCAGAGGGTTACCCTCTTTAGACAATGTCAAAACTGGAAATCTTATCAGAAGTATTCAGATATTTACAAACTACTGGTACAGATCAGGTTCCCTAATGATTCTTCGGAAGCTAAGCATGATAAAATCATATCCCACAAAAACTCAGAATATATGCGTCATATTTGATGCCTAACACAGATATCCCTCAAACCCCAATCTCAAACAGATGAGCCATAATCCTTATGGGTCTGAGTCTACAGCGGAATTCAGAAATAATACTAGTATTAAAGTGCAGAGTATCGATTACAAAATCAAAATACCAGAATAAGAAAAAGTCTTAACTCCATAATCAGATAAAGAAATTAAACCTACTATAGAAATTTTCCTATTTATATCCTAGCCACTAGCCTCAAGAGTGTTCTCCTGCCTTCCTTGTCCTCGTTTCTTCGGGCAGTCCCTAGTGAAGTGTCCCATCTCCCCACAGTTGAAGCAAGCGCCCTTCCTTTTTCTGCAATCCTTGTTCAGATGAGTCGAGCTTCCACAAGTAAAGCACTTTTTCCCCTTCTTATCTTCAGACTTCTCATCCTTCCTTTGTGTTTCCTTTTTGGGCCCTACTTTCTTATTCTGTGGTTCCTCCTTCTTTGTCTCTTTCGGGCCCTTGTCTTCCTCTTGCAGTAGTGCCATATCCACCAATTTCTCGTAAGTTGCTCCCATGGGTACATGGGTCATGGCTAGGCTGTGCAGTGGCTCATTCAATCCTTTAACAAAGCGGAGAGCCTTTTTATGCTGAGTGTTGACTAAATCCAATCCGAACCTAGCTAGTTGGTTGAACTGATTGACGTATTCCTTGACCGTCATACTTCCTTGCTTAAGAGATAAGAACTTTTCCAGTTGTAAACTCCGTTCATCTTGCGAGAGAAATTTTGTCTCAAACCTTGTTCTGAAATCCATCTATGTCTCAACCAGCCTCTCGGCGTTAGTGACTTCCCACCAGTAGGAAGCTTCGTCTTTGAGCAGCCATACCGCCAACTGTGCCTTCTGCCTATCGTCCACCTCGAAGATAACGAATAGATCCTCAGTTTCTTTGAGCCAATTCCTCGCTTCTACGAATGATTCAGTTCCTTTGAAATCCTTCCCACCCATGGCCCTAAAATCTCTACAGATCTTTGAGAAAGCAATTGCCCGAGGAGGGGGTGGGGGATCATTTGCTGGACCTGCAGCGGCGGTCCTAGCCTCAAGATATTGACGAAACCAACCGGGTACATGAATACCCTCTGGTATCTCAGATGCTTCAGACATGCTGAAACGAAAAAGGAAAGGTTCAATACCAAAAGGACTGAAAGAAAGATATATGGCTCTTGAGGATTATGTTTTTCAAAATAAGCTTTATTTTTGAAAATACTTCCTTTCAAAACCTTTTTGAAAATAGTTTTCAAAACTTTTTATAAAATCTGGTAACCTTCAGCTCTGATACCAAGTGTAACACCCCACCTCCATTAAGGTCACTCACAAAGGGAATGCCTTAACTTTGGTGGAGCATTTTAGTAAACAGAACAGAAACTTACAAGACAGATAAAACAGTACTTGAAAAATTTTAACTTTATTACAGCGGAAACAGAAATCAATATGGTTACATCCTTTCAAATCTCAGAATTCAAGTACAAAATATCAGTCTTGTACAAAAGCCTTCAAAATGCATGGTTTAAAATTATAATCCCCATGGAACGGAAGCTATACAGAGCCAAGCCATACTTTAAGCACTTCAAGCAAAGAGAAATCCGGATCAAGCTAAAGTATTCCCTCCTTGGATAACCTGGGGGGGAAACGGAAGAAAGGAGGCGAAACAACAAGGGTCAGACAAAAAGTCTGGCAAGTCCAGTGACTTTCAGCATATGAACAGATAATTATAATAATATGATATGAACATAAAACTGGATGAGGGATAACTGTAACAGGTGTAGCAAATATAACAGAAGAACAGAATGACATAAACTATTGCTTTACACTTCTCTACACTAATACTAGTATAACAGAATTAGGTGTCACCCTAATGTCTAAACTAAAACAGGAACGGGTACAGAATAATTTAACAGAAACAGAATGCTAATAATGGGCCTTTACTACCCGATCAGAAACAGACAGAAGCGAAAACAGATTAATCCCTACGGAAACAGAATTTAGAATTAGGTACACTAGTAATGGGCCTTTACCACCCGAACAGACGGTACCATGCAGCAACAGACAGGTGTTACCACCCAACAGAAACAGACGGTACCAACAGAAACAGACAGAACTAAGTGTACCCTAAAACCCTGCACCAAGCGATCGGCTCCCTAATACATAAATATCCTGTGTCGGCCCCACAGTAGGGTGTATCACTCCCTAAAGTGACAACCAATCGGCACAGACCTATTTACAGATGTCACGACGTCTTACATCCTCAGAGGCAGGCCGGGATCCATGCACGCACATGACCCGGTTGGAACGCACCATCAACACCCTTCACCATTATCAGAATGAACCGCTTATAATTAGTTTAGTAAGTGTGCCCGGACCCTACTTACTGTTGGGTCAAAGTTTTGATACCAGAAAGGGTTACTGACTAATATGGGTCCCAAACAACAGATGACGCAAGTAATTCCCTCCTAACCTTGTGTCCCCAGACTAACAGATTTCAGTTTAACTTGTCTACAAGTTTCAGACATACAAAATTTAGATTAACTAGTTCACAGATCAGACAATCAAGTTAATAGGTTTTCAGACTAACGGATCAGATGTCCGGGTTAACGGGCTTACAGATTATCTAGTTTCAGATTAACAGACTTACAGATTAACTGGTTACAGATTATCTAACTTTGTATTGGGCCTACGGATTCATGAAACGGGTTTATCAGATTCATTGGTCCAATTGGTTTAACCTTACCCAACACGTTTTAGATATTATAATTATCTCAGATTTTCATTAATTAAATATTGATGCCCAAACCTCTCACATTAGACTGACAGTTTGCGGCTACTGGTTAGGCCGGTTGGTTCCGGGCAGGTTTCTGTCGCAAACTGAGTCTAACCTCGGGTTTCAAGCATGTTATGACTAACTTCTCACATTAGAACCTATTGTTTGCGACCACTGGAATATGCCGGGCGGTTCCGGGCAGAATTACGCCGCAAACTCATTCTAACCTCGAGTTAGCCATGTTTATCTTTGCGGCCAATTAATTAATGATTTCCCATTTATACCCATGCCTAATATACATGTCAATTATTCATAACTATAGCCAATTCAGATTATGTCAATAGCAGACTAATTATATCTACTCAACAGATATAGCAGATAACAGATTTCTCAGACTAGGCGACTTAGCAGATTAAGCAATATAACAGAACTAGCAGATTAGGCAATGTAACAAAACTAGAAAATTAGGCAATTATAACAGATTTAATCATTTCTTAAAGTTTCACAAACATATCTTGCCCAATTATAAATCTTGCCTAAGTTCACATGCATAAATAATATTCTTGATTCACAATATTATCATATACCCTATGTTTGCATTAAATTTTCATAACACAGATTATGGTCCTAAATTAAGCATTTATCATATGTTTCAATTTTTATTATACTTGCATAGTACAGAAGATCCTTATATAAATTATACCAAATATAGCCATTGATTACTATGCATATCATATCCCAAAGATCTCTTACTTAGGTGTTTATTTACATTAATATATACCCTACTCTCATGTAAATCTTTATGCCTAAGCCATATTCTCTTTATCTCAAATCATACGTTCAATACAATTTATATTATAAATATAACATGTCCAGTCATATGTCTCAGATTTTGTTCTAGCTACAGTCCATGTTCTTTCCTCAAATCAGTCACCTATTGGTCATGCCCAATTCATGCATCATTCATTTTATTGTCCCAAACATTTTAGCGTATGTTAATCTCTTATGAGATTGGCTCAGGCTCGTGGTAGCCTGGCTATAAAACAGAAAGAGGAAGGAGATTCAAAATAAGATAGATCGAAACAGAACAGAACAGATATAACCTCAGATTCAGATTTATAATTCATGTCACAATCAGAATTAACGTTTATAGCGGAGAATAACTATACTTGCCTTAATTGGATTAAAGAAAGAACTCTAGTTGTTGTAGAACCGTTGCAGAAGCTCTAATCTCTAATTGAATTTAGGTTGGTGTTGATTGTCTTCTAGTTTTGATTCCAGCAGAGTAGCAATGCCATTTTTATTTTTAATTTAGAACAGAGACAGAGTAGAAGCAGAATAGAATTGTGTGCAGAGAAGGCTGGGTTTGGGGCTGTTTAAACAGGTTTAGGCAGACGAATCTAGACAGAAAACGAGAGCAGATACATCAGAACGCACCCAGGCAGAAAAGCAGATTCGGGAGGCAGGTCGACCCCCAGGTCGACACTAGGGTCGATTCTAGGGTCGACCCCCTGGGGGCAGGTCGACTCTAGGGTCGACCCCCTGGGGGCAGATCGACCCCCTGGGGGTAGGTCGACCCCCTGGGGGCAGGTCGACTCTAGGGTCGATCCCTGGGGGCAGGTCGACTCTAGGGTCGACTCCCCAGTCAACCTGGTCTGTGCTGTTTTTTTCCTGAACTTTGGAAGGCCATAACTTGGTCATATGGACTCCGATTTACGAAATTTCGGACTCTATTTCGCGTATTTTTCCGAGACGAACGCAATGGCACAGCCCGTTACCCTTGATTCTGATTTTATATTTTAATTATACTCATATTTGTAATTCTTAAGTTAACAGAAAATACGGGGTGTTACAACCATTTTATTAGATAAATATACATCATCACTGTAATAACCCGAAAATCTGGTCCAGTTTAAAAAATTTATTTTGGCAATTTTAGCGAATTTTGAATATTTAAAATGAATTATTTTAAATAATATTGACGAGAAATTTATTTTGAATATAAATTGAACGTATATATTTATACGCGTCGTCGTTAGTATATAAATAATTATATATAATTATAAAAGGAATTGAAAATGGCGCGGTAGTTCGATAATTCGATTTCAAACTTCAATTGAATGTACCGGGTGCAAAACAATCCGGATTTTAGTGAAACCAAAAATAATGGAATCTAATTGAGAATATCTTTCCAACGAATCCGAAAAATTGAAATTTCATAGCGGGAATCAAAAGATATGTCCAGTTGAAAATTCTGAATAGTCGCTATGGAATTCAGGCCCTTAAAAATGGGAATTTTGTAAACGGCCTCGGATTTCGACGAAACCACTTTTGTTGGATTTACAGTGTCAAATTATTGCTAGGTTTCAAATTTCATAATTTTTCGAATCAATATGTGAGTGTGGCAAAGGAAAACGCGTTTGACCAGTTTCAGTTGATTTTAATCGACTGGAAAATGGCCCTTTTTCAAATGGTCTCAGAATTCGATGAAATTAGTTTTGTTAGGACCGTATCGTCAATACGAAGCCAGAAAATATTTTTCTGGAATTTTTAAAGTTCGTATGTGACCCCAGTAAATTGAAATGCTCGTTCAAATTCAATATATAGAGTTATATGTTGATTTTAACGAAAACTGATTGCAACAGCCGAATCAGCTTACGATACATATCTCATTGTGTTCGGAATGGGGGTAATTAGCTATGGACGACAGGCGGTGGGTTTCGAGTTCAAAATAAAAAAGTTACCTTTTTTGAAAGTTAAAAATAAAATAATATATATTTATATTTTATAATTCTCCTTAACCCCCTACCTTCCACATCGTTTCATTCAAAACGAAAATTAAAAAAAAAAGGAAAGCCGCTTCTTAGATCGCCTCCGCCCTCCGATCCCGTTCGCCGCCGCCAGCGCTGGCGTGGGCCACCGCAGCCTCCCTCCTTCCTTCATCTCTCCTCCATCCTTCTTCCCCCTCCTATTGATTCAAGGCACAAGCCCCACAGCCCCTCCTTTATATCGCCGCCACCCTGCCTTGACCACCGCGCGAGCCTGCCCTCAGCCATCACCTCCGGCGAACCTCCCTCCAGCCACCATGTTGCCTAGCGTCGCCCCTCCTTTCCCCAATCGAAACCCTAAGCCTTTTTCCCCCCAAAATCCGACCGCGCCTAGCCTGAGACCACCGCTCCGACCTCCTGCAGTGACCCCCGATGCCTCAGCCCCTCCTATACCCTCCTCCATCCGAAAATTGTAAGTACTTTATTTATTTAAATAGATTTTAATTTTCAGTTTTGGTATAACTTTAAAGATGTAAAGCATAGTGTAAGAAATATAAATGGTGAATTAGAATAGATTTTTGTTAATAAAAAGGTTTGACTTTAAACTTCGTAGAGATTTGATTTTTAACATCGTAAAGAAAAGATTTTTATATAGAAGAAGGCGTGATTTCTATATAGAAGTGAAAATAAAAACATGAATTTTATTTTAAAGCAAAGCTATGATTTTTATCGAAGTAAAAGAAAGATTTTTATTCGTTCATTAGCTAGGAAGAAGAAGTGATTTTTAATAATAAAAATATGATTTTTATATTTTTAAAGTAATAAAAATATGATTTTTATATTTTTAAAGTATTAAAAATATTATCTTTACTATATAGAAGATGTAAAAATATGATTTTTATTTATGTAGAGAATTAAAAATATAATTTTTACATGATAGGAATATTAGAAATATCATCTTTATATGTGTAGCAAAATAAAAATGTGATTTTTATAATGATATATTTGAAAAGGCGAAATCTTTATATAGAGAATAGCGTTTAGAAATATAATTTTTATCTATATAGTAGCGTGATAAAAATATAATTTCTATCTATATAGTAGCGTTAGAAAAATATAATTTTTATCTATATAGTAGCGTTAGAAAAATATAATTTTTATCTATATAGTAGCGTTAGAAAAATATAATTTTTACCTATAAAGTAGCGATGTAAAAATAGAATTTTTATCCATATAGCGAAGTAAAAATTCGGTTTTTATATATTGAATAGCGAAGTAAAAATTCGATTTTTATATATTGAATAGCGAAGTAAAAATTCGATTTTTATATACTGAATAGGGAAGTAAAAATTCGATTTTTATATATTGAATAGCAATATAAAAATGTGATTTTTATATATATAGTGGCTACGGGCAACGAAAGCGACAAAAGGCGAGAATGGCGATGATTTCTCGAAATGAAGTGTCGAGATGATTGGGATAGCTTTCGGTGAGAACTTCTCACTCTTCAATTTCTTTTTCTAGTTATATATATACTAGGATGCAGACGGTGTTTAGTAGCACCCGACACCCGTCATCCACAGACCATGGATGGCTTGTTTGTTAAATAGTTTGGTTGTATAGTTGGTTAGATTATTTGGTTTGAATTGAATTGTTTGGTTAATTGAATGGATTTGATTGATGTGTGAATGGCGTGGGCCTTCACTAGACCGGGGATAAGGCTAGGCCTTGTCTCGTTTCTAGTATCGTGCCGTTATGCCGCCGAAATTTTCTAAAATAAGTTAGAAAAATAAAAATATCATTTTTATTTTGTAAATGAACTGAATAAAAATTCATATGTTAGAATAAAATGTTTTATCGTTAAAAATATAATTTTTAACATGAATATGAATATAGTGAATGTGAATAAATAAATATTTATAAACAAATCGGCCGATTTGTTTATATACACTAATTTGACTGACATTGATAGGGTCGATAAATTTTACACATCGTCCAACTGCACGAATAAAATCTGTGTTTGATTGTTTGAAACCCCACACGGGTATTGGGATAAAATACGACATACACTAATCCCAATAATTGGTTGTATGTCGATTGATTGATTGACAGGCTGTTATAAGTGTTAAATATCTATATTTGATGCTTATACAGTGTAGTGCACTTTGGATGATGGTTGATTATTTATCGTTGCTATTATATACATGTGTTGTATGGAATCCATATAATTAACTTTATATGGTAATTGATTGGGCCTCATTCCAATTTAGAAAATAAAGAATAATATAAAATAAAGGTTCATGTGTTGATAGTACTCATCCGTTGAGATTAGTCATGTGTTGAACGAAATATTTGAAAACGAAATATTTGAAGTAGAAATATTTGAAAACGAAATATTTGAAAACGAAATATTTGAAGTAGAAATATTTGAAAATGAAATATTTGAAGTAGAAATATTTGAAAACGAAATATTTGAAATAGAAATATTTGAAACGAAATATTTTAAAATAGAAATATTTGAAAAAGAAATATTTGAAATAGAATATTTGAAAATAGAATTATACGAAGCCGTGTTGATTAGATTGACGCCATTTTGAAGTGAACGATATTTATATCGATTTTACTCATTTTAAAATGAATATTGAAAAGTGATTTCGTAATCGAATATTTTGAAATGAAATATGAATTGAATATGAAACGATTTCGAAATGAATTGAATATAAAACGATTTCGAAATGAATTGAATATGAAACGATTTCGAATTGAATTGAATATAAAACGATTTCGAAATGAATTGAATATAAAACGATTTAGAAATGAATTGAATATAAAACGATTTCGAAATGAATTGAATATAAAACGATTTAGAAATGAATTGAATATAAAACGATTTCGAAATGAATTGAATATAAAACGATTTAGAAATGAATTGAATGTAAAACGATTTCGAAATGAATTGAATATATAACGAATTTGATTCAAATTGAATAGGAAACGAATTGAATTCAAATTGAATAGAAAACGAATTGAATTTAAATTGAATAGGAAACGAAATGAATTCGAATCGAATTAAAATCGATTTGAATTGAAATCAAATAGAAATGAAAGTAAAAAGGATTTATAATAGGAGATTCAATTTTGATTTGAATTTGAAATAAAGGTTGAAATTGTTTTTGAAACGAATTCAAAACTATTTATAAAATTCGGTTTTAAATAGTAATCGACGAAATATGTATTATATATATTATATATATAATATAATGGCCTGAATAGAACGCGCCGCGCCACGGTAGTTCGTGAATTTCGACCATTTATTTCAAACGGACATTATAGGAGATCCGACCGTCGGATTCTCCTAAAACCGGAACCGTTGGGTTCGTATCGAAAAGAGCTTTCTAACGAATATTAGAAATTTGAAATCTAACGGTTGGATTTGGGGATACGTCCAAATCAAATTTGGAAAAGGTCGCTGTAAGTGCAGTTCGATGGCCGTTGATGGAAATTGACTGTACGGGCCTTGATTAAATTGTTAAAAATAGTAATAATTTGTGTAAAATCATAAGAAATTATTTGGGAAAAATTGGGATGAAAAACTCCATATATGAAAAGATAAAAATAGATTTTTATCGAAATGAACTAGTTTGGAACTAAAATTAAAACCCAACTATTTTTAAATATAAATAAATTGGATTTAAAAAGGGGTTTTAAATAATCGGAATTTCTAATATATTTGATTGAAATTAAATTAGAAGTGATTTGTGGGTTTATCATGAACTGTGTTTTAAATGACACTTGTTCTTTAACCTGATAATAAATAGGATGTAATTTGGGTTTGTCGTGAACTATGTTTTAAATGACACTAGTTCTTTAACCCAGTAAAAGGAGTTTTAATGAATCTGCAATTAGATTGAAATGTGAATTGATAATTCAAATTATCAAATTTGGCAAATGAGCGAGAATGGAGTACTACCAGTTTTGCTCCAAAGCGATAGTTAAATCTTTAATTAGATTTGAACGTGAAATGGTAATTAATTTTACCGGCAACATTGTGGTGTTAGATATGGAGTATTACCAGTTTTGCTTCATGGGATGAATAGGTTGGGATTGGGAAATAAAATAAATAATTACTTCGGTATGGTTCGCTAATCTCGACTAATTTAGAAAACCATGATTTGGTTTGAAACGACATCCAAAGGAAGATTAAAGGATAAATTTTAAAGAATTTATCTTGGATAAAATTAATGGGAACCTTTCCCTAAGAATATGGAATTGGAATGAGGCGTATGTTGTGTTTGTGTAACATTCGTTTTAATATACGCAGGTTGTTCGGAAAGGCCAGGTTTATACCCATTCTGAATAACCGATTCGACGATAAGTCGAAGATGAAGACGGTGGTAGAAGACCGGAAGTCTTCACATCGTTTGGATAATTACTGATGATCCTGATTGGGCTGTACACCCAAGAGGATGGAAACAGTTGGTGATCGTCCAGACGTACTTGGAGATCGATGGATATGCGAGGAAAGTGCCTCCGGTTTCGTTCAGACCCAGAACGAACTTGTAAATGGATTGTGTGTCTGACATTGGATTTTATTCTGTGTTGATTGATTTCTATTAAATATATATCTGTTTGGCGGCGGAGAATTTATTCTCTTGCTTAACGCCCTTCTCTGAGACGTACGAGCTTAGAGGTTATATATCGATAGATATCAATCGCATGGCATGAATTGCCTGTGTGGCACGCTGAGTTGCATGGATCAAGGCTTCTGTTGAAAAGCAAAGTCTTGTGGTTGATGATCAAAGCACGGCCCACGTGGCGGCTTTGTGTATAGCGTGAATTCGCGAGCCTCACACCTCGGTATGAGTTAAAAACGGGATACGGACCGTTGGGAGAACATGACGTTTCTTTCTAGCTTTGGTGGTCTCAGTGACTTACCAGCCCTGACATTTATATACTTTTCACCTTTGTGGTTGTTGGAATGAGGCGCCTCGATTGTAGGTCTGTAAGGACCGGGAAACGTGTGTTCAGGCATAATTAATCCTCTAACGTAAGTGAGGACCGGCCCAGCCGCATCCGGGGTTGCCCAGAGTGTGTAGTCCCGAGGCATTTGCTAGAGTGTCTCGAAGCAGAGAGGATCTTGCCCCTTGCCTCGACTCATGACGGAAATCCAATTTCCAATACGAGATATTTCGGCTTTATTTGTAGAGCCTAGTATGGCGACATAGTAGCATGGGATGCTATGTCGTCTATGATTTATATTTATGATTGAAATTGTTTTGACACTATACACTTATTATAGTATCAAATGATTTGTTTTAAACGTATCAAGCATGTTTGGCTATTATAAGGGAAAACCCTATCCTCCGGCTTGCGTTGCATTGTGTGATGGGACCTGGGTCTTATAATAGCTTAATTTTTCGAAAAAGCATTGCGCTGTTTATTCTATGCACCAGTATTCTTGGGAGGAAACCCGTTCCGTGCTATACGGCGTGGTCCCTTGAATTACTCTCTTTTAAAGTAAAGTTTTAATAACTGTTTTAGTTCTCACACCAGTCACATGACTGACCTGGAGTTTATTGTTTTAACCTAAACTCTGGGTGCCCTTATTTTCCGCACGGGCAGCTAGTAGTTTTGGTTTTTGCAGATTTATATTCACCGGATCCTGGTTTACAGCTGGAATGATATCTGGAAAGTTCTTTATCCGTATATCACCTTCAGTTGTGCTTTGTATTATTTTCCGCTGCTATGTAATTTATTGTAATCTCGGATATTTATCGAATGTAATTTATTCAATTATACTCTGTATATTCTTGTATTCTGATGGAATTGTTGTAACAGCAATGAAATGTTCTTTCGTCTGCGTTCTGATTTGTCTTGTCCTCACAGTAATTCGTTCTTTCTCATCTCTTCGGAGACTGGGGAAGTTCGGGTCGCTACAATCACTAAATGCATTGGATAGAAATTTAATAAGTAGCACTTATCAAAATATTCATCTAATTCACAGGGTGTGCTTAAATATGAATTAAACACCATTACCATAAATCAGTCATTGTGCAATTCTGAGAAAATGAACATCGATATATATTCCTCCAAACCCAATAAACATGTTAATATGAAATTGAAGAGTAATATTAGAGTAGGATCGAGTAATATGCAACTGAGTGTATATGCAGAAGTCTTGATAGAGTGATATATTATACTTGATACAGTTATGCAAGTAAAAATTTAATGAGAAAAGCTAAATAAATTAATATCACATTTAAGCACTAAAATAAAAGTAAAAGACACTAGAAATTCTTATACTGGTTCAGAGCACCTCCTACGTCCAGTCCTAGACTTCTCCTGGAATTTCAACTAAACAGTAACCCTTTCTTAACCCGGAGGAATAGGCCTTTACAACACCTGAGCAACAAAACAAGGACTTGAGCAACAAAACAGGATTTTGCCTCAGCAGTCGAAGAGGATTTTCACATGCCTGAGCAATAGAACACGATTTTCACCAATATAGAAGAAAGTTTGACTATTTATGTTCTTAATAACACGGATATGTCAATTTATTGTACATCCTTCCTATAATCTTCTCCTCAAGTATATATATTTTGTGTGTGAAGGTAAGAAAGGAAAATATTTCTTAGAGATAAAGAAATAAAGTTCAATTTCAAGCAATAGAAAGTTTGATAATGCTTTGTAAGTATAGAGAGAGCAATCACAATAGATTTAGAAAGATTAGATCAGATTCTCTGTTTTGGATAATAAATTAAATATGTATATATAGTAGTTAAATAGCTACATCCATCTATGAAAAGATTCGATCGAATGGAAGCATCCATATCTCTTTGAAGTGATCGTAATTCTTCATGAAAGGAGGTGTCTCTTTAGAAAATACGACCGCTAGAGCAGATTTGGTCGACTAAATTTTAGTTTGGTTGACTAAATTTGAAATTCAGTTGACAAAATTTTAATGTAGTTGACTAAATTTTAATGTAGTTGACTAAATTTTAATTCAGTTGACTAAACCAGTTTAGTTGAATTTCAAATGTTCGTGCATATGTGCATACTGTGCATTCAACACATAGTCAGTCGACTGACTGATACAGTCCATTTGATTGAACTATATTGAAATGCATAATGCATACATTTAAAAAGTTTTTAAATATAAAAACTTGTTTATGTTATAAATACTTGAGGATATATTTTAACAATAATGTATACTGCTAAGACTCAAAACTTGAATAATATGGAACTATGCACGAGTTCGAAGTCTCGTCTTCACATAGTTTAAATAAATATGTGTGAATCTTCTTTTGTCGCTTAAGTCGTTGTCGAATCTCCTTAATTAAAGATAAGATCCTTATCATTAATCAAAACCATGATTTGACATTCTCCCCCTTTTTGATTGATGACAACCTATAAAGAAAGATGCTATTCGACATATAATAATAAATATTTATACTTACTCCCCCTAAATATGTGACGATATATTTCCTATACTCATAGATAATTATAAATTTTCTCACCCTTTTTCATTGACAAAAAGAAGATAGCACAACACATATAGTAAATGAAACATAGCATATCAATATATCAAATAACTGTTTTACGGTTATAAGATGTTCTTCTCTGATTCCAAATGAAAAGTACTATTAAAGTAGGATCAAGTAATATGGAACTAGGTGTATATGCGAAAGTCTTGATAGAGAGATATATTATACTTGATATAGTTATGTAAGTAAAAATTTGATGAGAAAAGCTAAATAAACTAATGTCACAGTTAAGAAGAGTAAATGTAGTAAAATAAAAGTAAACGACACCAAATTTTTTTATACTGGTTCGGAGTACCTTCCTACGTCTAGTCCCAGACTTCTTCTGGAATTTCAACTAAATAGTAATCCTCTTTTAACCTGTAGGAATAGGTCTTTACAATACCTAAGCATCAGAACAGGGACCTGAGCAACAAAACAGGATTTCGCCTCAACGGCCGAAGATGACTTTCACATGCCTGATCAACAGAACATGACTTTCACAAATACCGAAGAAAGTTTGACTATTTATGTTCTTAATAACACAGATATGTCAATTTATAGTACACCTTCCTATAATCTTCTACTCAAATATATATATTATGTGTGTGAAGATAAGAAAAGAAGATATTGCTTAGAGATGAAGAATTGAAAAAGAAATAGAAAGTTGATAAGGCTTTGTAAGTATAAAGAGAGTAATCAAAATAGATTTGGAAAGATTAGAATAGATTCCCTGTTTTGGATAATGAATTAAACATGTATATATATAGAAGTTAAATAGTTACACCTTTATGAAAAGATTCAATCAAATGGAAGCATCCATATCTCTTTGAAGAGATCATAACTCTTCATGAAAGGAGGTGCCTTTTCAAAAATTATGACCATTGGAATAGATTTATTTGACTATATTTTAAGTTAATTGACTAAACTTGAAATCGGTTGACTAAATTTTAATTTAGTTGACTAAATTTTAATTCAGTTGACTAAACAACTTTAGTTGAATTTCAAATGCTCATGCATATGTGTTACTGTGCATTCAACATATGGTCAGTCGGCTGACTGATACGGTCCAGTCCATTGAACTATATTGAAATGAATAATACAAATATTTAAAAAGGTTTTTAAATATAAAAACATGTTTATGATATAACTACTTGAGGATAGATTTTAATAATAACATATACCACCAAGACTCAAAACTTGAAGAACATGGAACTATGCACTAGTTCGAAGTCTCATCTTTGTATAGTTTAAATCAATATGTGTAACACCCCTCATTTTTAATGAAATTAAAAATATGGAAATATGTATATATATTATATACATAGATATATTTAAGAGAAAAATTAAATAATGACAATAAAATTGCATGTAATAAGTTCATGCAGTGAAATGAAGGAAAAAGATTAATAAAAAAAATTAAATGCAATACATGAAATACGAAGAAATGCATGCGAACAATTAAATAGAAATAAAAAGGAAAATTGAGAAACTTCAGGAATTAGGTCACGAAATCAGCGTCATTGCGTTCATGGCGATTTTCTAGTCAATTTAGACCTATGGTTTGTAGAAAACCGATTTAGGATGAAAAAGATATCTTTAAATTAAATATTGCAACAAAACATGAAAAAAAGAGGAATGAGAAAAAAATAATGGATATCATTGTCCTAGGTCTTATTAACAAAAGACTAAGTAGCCCAGTTGGTTAGAGCATGTGACTTGCATACAAGAGGTACAGAGATTGATCCCCGCCAGCGCCATATTTTTGTTTTAGGGGAATGGCTAAAAACTGGCTTAGTGTGAACGCAGTTCAATTAAAAAGCGGTTTAGTGTCAAAAGGGTTAATTGGAAAAATGGTTAAAAAGAAAAAAAAAATATATGACGTGTGGGTGTCAACACCCTGCTGCTACGCATCATGTTGCACACTTGGCGCATTTTTATTGGTTAATGATCGTTTTTTTCTTGCAACATGGCTATTTTCTATTGTTTGGATGACGTGGACGATTCCTATGGCTCCTGATCTAATCTAATGGCCCTAATTAACTCACTACACCTATATAAACACACCTAGACCTAAACCTAATTTCAGCACACTAATTTATTACGCATCCAAGCTGCCTCAACCTAAACTAGTCCTTCTTCTTCAACAAATCAAAGTAAAGGAATTCTGTAAAGGGGATTGGACCTACAACAACCACGACGCCTAATTCTCTTCCTCAATCCAATCTTTGTGAGTTCATTGATTATTTTTAGATTAAAATAATGCTAAAACAATTCTGACATGTTGTAAATTGGATTTGGGAATTATACATGATAATAAGATTGAATCTCATCAATTCTATCTTAGCCTATAACATCAGATTCATGATTCTTATATGCCCTTGTTGATATTATCATCAGTTTTATCATAACTTTATGATCAGTTCATACTTATGCCTATTGTTATTATTATGTCTGTTCTTTATCTTATCCCTTCCTCCTTCCCTTTTTGGTTTTTATAGCCGGGCTATTTCGAGCCTAAGCCAAATATCATAGAGATGAACGTACGAACGGTAATTTAGGGAACGATGGGAAATTTGGCATAATATACGTTGGGTTGGTTTGGGCACGACAAATGTTAAATTTGGCATAATATATGTAAATTGTTGGGCATGACATGAAATTGGAAATTTTGGGTAAATGACATAATTAGCCTAAAATTGGCATAAACTGCAAATGAATGAACTGGCTAAGATAAGCAAGCTGAGACACGAGGTCCATTTGCGGTGGAAGCCTGCCCGGAACCAAACGACCTAACCAGCAACCGCAAACGGCCATTCTAATGTGAGAGGTCGTAGGCATAACTAAAAGATGCTTAGATACGAGGTTAAGTCTGGCTTGTGGCAGAAGTCTGCCCGGAACCGCCCAGCACATCCAGCGGCCACAAGCCGTGAGAGGTCTGTGCATTAATAACTAATCAATGCTGATCAAAGATGAATATGATACCTAAATCATGTTAAGTGGGTGGGGTTAAGTTAACCTATGTAAGATGACAACTTAACCAATAATACTTGAACAAAGTGGATAGGGTTAAGGCAAGCTTAACCAATAATGCATATTGATTAGATAAGTGGAGGCGGTTAAGTCAACTGGGTTGATAGACAACACTTAACCAATATAAGTTTAGGTGAGGATAAACCCTGGGGAAAACCTAGTAGCGGTAGGGACCCATTTCAAACAGTAACTCACTTAGTGGTATCGGGAACCCTGAGCTAGGCAGGGTTGGGGCACGCTTACTGGGCTGATTATAAGCGGTCAAATAAGAGCGAGGGTGTAGCAATGCAGGTTCTGACGGGTTCGTTAAGCGTGCACAAGGTGTTCCCGACATTGGAAGGTTTAGCCACTGTACATCAGTAGGTATAAACCTGTGCACCTATGGGTTACAACTTAGGGAGTGATACACCCTAAGCTGGGACCCGCACAAATATCTACAAGTTAGGGAGCCGATCGATTAGGGGTAGTGTGGGGGCATCTAGTATCTATTATGGGCAAGTGGACTTTCAAGGATTGTATGGGGCAGATACCTCTTACTATATGTTATTCCTGAGTGCAACCAATTGCGGGGTTGGGATCATTTCGTTAAGAATTACTAGTAGGTTGTGTAGAGAATTAAATTAAGTAAGAAATCTGGGAAGCGCACTGGACATTCCTTTACATTCATCCTAATATCCAGCTTTACCTTATGTCATGGTTATACTTTCCATCCAGTTTATTCCTGTCATATTGCTTTACTTATTTTCATGCTAAAAGTAGCTGGACTCACCAGGCTTAATGTCTGACCTTTTTGTTTTTGCCTTTTTTTCTTCCGTTCCCCCCCTAAGGTTCTCAGGGAGGAAACATTGAGGCTTGGCTTGGATTTCTTTCTTCTTGAAGCGCTTGGAGGTGTTCAGAGTAATGCTCAGCTTTATCTCTTTTCTTTATGGCTATTTGGGGTGGGATTATGATTTTACTTTTATGTACTCTGATAATAATTTTGTTCAAGATGGATATTTATGTACTTGATTCTAGTATGTGGTTTTTATGTTGTAACAAAACATGTTTTGCTTTTCTACTACAATGAATAAAGTTAGAATTTTCTTAAGTACCATCTATATATATGTCTTGTGATATTCTGTTCTATACTCCTATAATACTCCATGTAAGTTAATGCATTCCCTTAGTGAGTGACATTAATGGACGTAGGGTGTTACAATATGAGTGAATCTCCTTTTATCGCTTGAATCGTTGTTGAATCTCCTTGTTTAAAGATAAGCTCCTTGTCATTAATCAAAACCATGATTCAACAGAAATAGAATAGTAAAAAGGAAAGATTAACCACCGCATGATGAAATACATAACAATATACAGAAAAATATTATATTATTATAGCAGCTGCATCACTACCACTTGTGATTGCCTATGTACCTTTATCTAATTGGGTAGGATCAAGCTAACGTAGTTCTTCTTTACAAAAAAAATTTAAAATCAACATTTATTTCCTAAATACTCTTTATACCTAATATGAGTAAAATACTTTTGTAAATACTCGTTTTGAAAGATATCTAAATAACTCTTGTAGAAAATTTCTTTCAAAAGATAAACTTATTTTTAATAATAATCAACTTCTTTATGCAAAAACACCATCATAAACAATTTAAAACCACCTTATATCACTCTAATATATGTTTTGAAAGGTTTTTAAAGATTGGAGGGAAATAGTTAAGTTAAACGCCATTTATATCCCTTTTAATCTTTCAAACTGAAAAGACAGCTTTCTCGAAAATGCTATAGAAACTTTTAGTCATAATAGACCACTTCAAGTTTCAACTTCATGTTTTGTAATAGTTAAAAAGCTTTGCAAATTCCATAAGTGTTGCTAATGACAGAAATTCATGTTTTCAGTTTGTTTTACGTCGAATGTTTGATTCGATCTCTCCGTGATAAAAATAGGTTATAACTCCGAAACTTTTATAGTAAGTAACTTGTGGTATTCTTCATCATCACAAAAAGGAATTATTAAAAAATATTGTTCTACATAATCATAAAATTTTGTCAAAATAAGGCAGTTTGATAATGCAAATATAGCGATTTTTGCTATAAAACAATAGGTATTCTATGTCTGTCCCCTACTAATCCTTATGTTCTTAATTTCAGGGCTTTGTACAGGTTATACTAAGTCATAAATGTCCTTTGTCATCAGTCATATATGTTGCTTGCTTGCCAAAGCAAAGATCGCAGCCAATATAGTATGATGAAATCATGTGCAATATTAAATTAAAGCACAATCCAAAAAAAAATAGTAATGGTTTAAATGAGGAGTATACTCACAGTACTCCATGCTAACTTCATGCAAAAGCCTTATAGAACATAATATAGTTCTTATCACTATCCAAAGCAAGAAAATGTCTTTGTCGAATAATCGCAACTCACAAAAACTAACGTCAAACTACTTTACTCTCGGGTTTGACACGTTTTGACCCTGTTTCACTTTGATTTAAATCCCAATTTTGATAGTTTGTTTATGACATCACGAGGAGGCAATGCTCCAAATTTGAGAGGATTTGGAGTGTTAAATATTTAAATATGATTTTTTAAAGTAAAACAACGAGTTTTGTATTTAAAGAACAGAACCAGCAAAACACTTCACTTCCAATAGGATTTCATCCAAGCTACTCTCCGAATTAGAAAAATGTAACGACCCAGAAAATCTGAACCAATTTAAAATTTTTAAATTGGCTAAAATAATGGATTTTAAATATTTAAAATAAATATTTTAGATAATGGCGATTAAAACTGAGTTTGAATCGACATTTGAAAACGAATATAATTAATTATAATTATATATAGAATTGAAAATGGCGCGGTAGTTCGATAATTCGATTTCAAACTTCAATTGAGTGTACCGGGTGCAAAACAATCCGGATTTTAGTGAAACCAAAAACATTAGGATCTAATTGATGATATCTTTCTAACGAATCCGACCAATCGAAATTTGATAGTGGGAATCAAAGGATATGTCCAGTTGAAAATTCTGAATAGTCGCTATGGAATTCAGGCCCTTAAAAATGGACATTTTGCATACGACCTCGGATTTCGATGAAACCACTTTTGTTAGATCCGCAGTGTCAGGTTATTGCTAGGTTTCAAATTTCATAATTTTTCGAATTAATATGTGAGCGTGGCAAAAGAAAACGCGTTTGACCAGTTTCTGTTGATTTTAATCGAATGGAAATTGGCCATTTCTCAAACTGTCTCAGAATTCGACGAAACTAGTTTTGTTAGGACCGTGTCGTCAATACGAAGCTAGAAAATATTTTTCTGGAATTTTTCTAGTTAGTATGTGACCCCGGTAATTTGAAATGTGCGTTTAAAATTCAATATAAGGATTTAAATGAAAATTCAAAAGGAAACCGATTGTAACGATCAAACCAGCTTGCGATATATATCCCATTGTGTTCGGAATGGGGGTTAAACGCTATGGACGACAGGTGGTGGGCCTCGTTTCGAGGTCGTATGTAAAAGTCAACCCTTTTTACCAAAATTAAATAATTAATTAATAAAAAAAATATTTTTTAATTTTCTCTCCCTCCTTTTCTTCATTGGCCAACCCCCCCCCCCCCCGATTCATTATTCAGAGGAAAAAAAAAACCTAAATCAATCGAGCCGCCGCCCCCCCTCGAGACGCCGAAGAACCCCTCGACGCCGCCCTCACTATCGAAGACCCCGAAGCCCTCGAACACCCTGCCGCCTCGTCTCGAAGTCGCGACGCCCCCCTGAAGCCTGCCGCCGACGAACGCCATCGAGCAACCGCGACACCACCGAACACCACATCGACGCCTCCTCCTTCTTCCCTCCCTCTTCGCAGCCTGAGGTGAGCGATTAGGGTTATTTTATTTTTATTTTTATTTTGTTTTGCAAAAACTAATTACTGTTTTTTTTAGAATTTATAAACTGTTTTTTTTTTATTTATAAACTGATTTCGAAAAGCAATTAAAAACTGATTTTTAATAAAAAGAAAAACTGATTTTTAATAAAAAGAAAAACTGAATTATGTAAAAGTTAAAACTGATTTTTTTATAGGAAGTAAAAACTGATTTTTAAAAAGATGATAAAACTGATTTTATAAAGGTTTTAAAACTAATTTTAATTTAAAAGAAGTAAGATATGAAAATTATATTTTTTGAAGTAATAAAAATATAATTTTTACATCGTAGGAATACTAAAGATATAATCTTTATTTTTGAAAAGGCGGAATCTATATCTTTAAAATTCGATTTTTATATATTGAATAGCATCGTAAAAATTCGATTTTTACATGTGTAGAGAATACGGGCGAAAGCGACAAAAGGCGGAGATTTCTCTAAAGGAAGAATCGTAGTAGGATAGCTATTGGTGAGATTTCTGATTTAAAAATATATATATATGGTTGAAATAAAAGTGAATTGCTATATATAATATATATATATATATATATATATATACGCCCCTCGTCCACAAACCATGGACGATATTTATTGGTTGAAATTGTTGTGAAAATTGATTGATAGCGAATGATTGTTTGGGATTGTTTGTGATTGATATTGGTTGATTGCGGTTGAAAAATACCCGTTTGTGGTTGAAAAATATTTGGTTGAAACCACATAGGATTAGTTGTGGAAATGAAATAAATATATACATGCCGCCTGCGTGCGAACTAGATGCATGATCCCCATTGTCAAAAACCGCGAGGTTTTAAGGTAGAGCGAGGTGCCGTACTAGGGACGGTGCCGGTTTAACTACCCTGCCGTTATGCTGCCGAAATTTTGAATAATATTCGTGTGTTTGAATTATTTTCATATGCTTAAACTATATTTATTCATTGTATAGAAAACATTCATGTGTTGAATTGATATTCATTCGTTGTTTAGAAATTCATGTGTTGAATGGTATTCATATTTTGAAATAAATTGTTCGATAATAAAAATCACATTTTTATCTATATATAGAAACTATAGAAAACATTCATGTGTTGAATTGATATTCATTCGTTGTTTAGAAATTCATGTGTTGAATGGTATTCATATTTTGAAATAAATTGTTCGATAATAAAAATCACATTTTTATCTATATATAGAAACTATAGAAAACATTCATGTGTTGAATTGATATTCATTCGTTGTTTAGAAATTCATGTGTTGAATGGTATTCATATTTTGAAATAAATTGTTCGATAATAAAAATCACATTTTTATCTATATATAGAAACTATAGGAAACATTCATGTGTTGAATTGATATTCATTCGTTGTTTAGAAATTCATGTGTTGAATGGTATTCATATTTTGAAATAAATTGTTCGATAATAAAAATCACATTTTTATCTATATATAGAAACTATAGAAAACATTCATGTGTTGAATTGATATTCATTCGTTGTTTAGAAATTCATGTGTTGAATGGTATTCATATTTTGAAATAAATTGTTCGATAATAAAAATCACATTTTTATCTATATATAGAAACTATAGAAAACATTCATGTGTTGAATTGATATTCTTTCGTTGTTTAGAAATTCATGTGTTGAATGGTGTTCATATTTTGAAATAAATTGTTCGATAATAAAAATCACATTTTTATCTATATATAGAAACTATAGAAAACATTCATGTGTTGAATTGATATTCATTCGTTGTTTAGAAATTCATGTGTTGAATGGTATTCATATTTTGAAATAAATTGTTCGATAATAAAAATCACATTTTTATCTATATATAGAAACTATAGAAAACATTCATGTGTTGGATTGATATTCATTCGTTGTTTAGAAATTCATGTGTTGAATGGTATTCATATTTTGAAATAAATTGTTCGATAATAAAAATCACATTTTTATCTATATATAGAAACTATAGGAAACATTCATGTGTTGAATTGATATTCATTCGTTGTTTAGAAATTCATGTGTTGAATGGTATTCATATTTTGAAATAAATTGTTCGATAATAAAAATCACATTTTTATCTATATATAGAAACTATAGAAAACATTCATGTGTTGAATTGATATTCATTCGTTGTTTAGAAATTCATGTGTTGAATGGTATTCATATTTTGAAATAAATTGTTCGATAATAAAAATCACATTTTTATCTATATATAGAAACTATAGAAAACATTCATGTGTTGAATTGATATTCATTCGTTGTTTAGAAATTCATGTGTTGAATGGTGTTCATATTTTGAAATAAATTGTTCGATAATAAAAATCACATTTTTATCTATATATAGAAACTATAGAAAACATTCATGTGTTGAATTGATATTCATTCGTTGTTTAGAAATTCATGTGTTGAATGGTATTCATATTTTGAAATAAATTGTTCGATAATAAAAATCACATTTTTATCTATATATAGAAACTATAGAAAACATTCATGTGTTGAATTGATATTCATTCGTTGATTAGAAATTCATGTGTTGAATGGTATTCATAATTTGAAATAAATTTTTCGATAATAAAAATCACATTTTTATCTATATATAGGAACTATAGAAAACATTCATGTGTTGAATTGATATTCATTCGTTGTTTAGAAATTCATGTGTTGAATGGTATTCATATTTTGAAATAAATTGTTTGATAATAAAAATCGCCTTTCATCGACTATATGAACTGTGTAAAATAATCTCGTTTTAAAAAGAAATTGTTTTATGATAAAAATCCTATTTTGTCACCTATAAGAACTATATAGAAAAATAGTGTTTTGAAATGAATTGTTTTACAATAAAAATCACATTTTTATTGTATGCATAAATCGTCGAAATGTGAAGTGTTAAAAATAGCCACTTGTTCAAAATAAACATATATGAGTTGAAATATTCATTAATTAGCTAATGAAATGATTTGCACCTATTTATGTAACATTAGAATGAATGGAGTTTTTAAACCAAATAGAAATCAAATATGAAGTCAAATAGAAATTGATAAATGATAAGAACTGTATATATATGTACATGCAATATTCATTGAACAGGTTATAGCAAAGGGGCTAGAGAAGAGGAATAAAATTTTGTGCCCGACAAATAGGTACACATTTACTGATTTGTTTGGGCGATGATTTTGAGCCTGCTGGCTAGCCGCTTGGCTTTTTCTTTTTCTTTTTGAGATTAGAAGGACCGGGAACGCTATTTGCGATTTCCCGATGCTCCCGGTGCAGGGGAGGTTATGGCGAAATTTTCCAAAATTTTAAGGTGTTAGAAAAATATTTGAAGTGAAAACGATATGGAAATCATTGAATGAACTATATTTATATAAATATATAAATATAAATAAAATTAAAACGAAACGAGGCCGTGCAGTTCGTATTTTGAAACCGTGATTTCAAACGACTAGTACGGGAAATCCGACCATTGGATTTTCCCGAAACCTCAACCGTCGGGTTCGCCTTGGAATAATCTTTCCAACGGCACCAACCTTGTAAAAATCCAACGGTTGGATTGTCTGGAATGTTTAATTCAAATTTGAAGAAAAACAGCGCCAGAAACGATTATATTTATTTATATATATAAATATAATTATATTTAATCGAATAACGACGCTGCAGTTCGTATTTTGAAATCGAAATTTCAAACGATTGTACCGGGAGATCCGACCGTCGGATTTTCCCGAAACTGGAACCGTTGGGTTCGTTTTGAAAAGACCTTTCTAATGATGTAAATTTTGTGAAGATCCAACGGTTAGATTTTCAGATATGTGTAAATCAAATCTGAAGAAAAACAGCGCCACGGCCGCCTTATGGCCCGAAGCGTCGTTTTGAATAAATTAGCTATTTTAAAATAAATAAAAATAGCGATAAATAGTTATAAAATATCGTAAGCGATATGGAATGGAAATAAACTGGATTTGCTTGATTTATGTGGCTTTTGATGGTTGAATGTGTTTGGTGTGAAAATTACATTAAAGAACGAAATTGGTGTTGTTGAATAATTTAACCATTGAAGTAAATTGATTTGAAATTCTAAATATACGTGAATTATTTGAAAAAGCCGAGTTAATTCTCATTTCAAATAATTGATCGACGATTGAAAGTCGAAGACGAAGACGATGGTCGAAGACCGGAGATCTTCACCTCGTTTGGATGGTAACCGAGGTCCTGATTGGGAGGCATCCCGAAATATGGATAATGAGTGGTGATCGTCCAGACGTACGTGGTGATCGATGGGTTTGCGAGGTATTTAGTGCCTCCGGTTTCGTTCAGACCCAGAACGGACTTGTAAATGGACTGTGTGTCTGACATTGGAGTTTATTCTGTGTTGATTGATTTCTGTTAAATATACATCTGTTTGGCGGCGAAGAATTTATTCTTTTGCTTAACGCCCTTCTCTGAGATGCACGAGCTCAGGGGTTGTATATCGATGGACATCAGTCGCATGGCATGAATTGCCTGTGTGGCATGCTAAGGTGCAGTGATCAGGGCTTCTGTTGAAAAGCAAAGTCTTGTGGTGATGATCAAAGCACCGCCTGTGTGGCGTAGCTTTGTGTATAACGTGAATTCGCGAGCCTCACACCCCGGTATGAACCTAAAACGGGAGAGGACATCAGGGAGGGCCTGCGTTTCTTCCTAGCTAGGGTGGTGTCAGTGACCTACCAGCCCTGACATTTATATACTTTTCACCTATGTGGTTGTTGCTGTTGCGAGGCGCCTCGGTTTGATCGGACGATCCGGGTCCGATGGAGTCATTCGTTGGCTCATTTACGCCCCAAAGGGCGGGGAAACGCAGTGTTCAGGCATTTTAATCCACATCGGTGGACCGGCCCTGACGATCCTAAGGCTTGACAGAGTACTTGCCTGAGGCTCGGGCTAGGCAGTCTCGAATTCGGTAAGGACTATCTTTTGCCTTGGTTCATGACGGAAATCCAATTTCCAAATACGACATCGTGCGGTTTTGATTGTATATATATATGGCGACATGATATATGGTACCCATGCCGTCTATGATTGATAGTTATGATTTGAAATTGTTTTCAAAACATATAAACACTAGCAATAATATCAAATGCCTTTGTTTTATTCGTATCAATCATATTTTGGCCATTATAAGGTAAAACTCTATCCTCCGGTTTGCGTTGCATTGTGTGATGGGAACTGAGTCTTATAACGGCTTCATTTTTTATAAAAAGCATAGCGATGTTTAAAAGAAAGATTTGTTTTAAAGCACTGGTGATCCAATGGAGTAAACCCGTTCCACGAAAGTGGCGTGGTCCTGTGATTAGCCAATTATATATGTGTTGAGTGGATTTCTCATACCAGTCCCATGACTGACTCGTAGTTTGTTTCACTTTCAAACTCGGGTGCCCCTTTTTCTACACGGGCAGCCTTGTATTCAGGTTTAGCTGGTTCTTTCTGGATAGCTGGAGCTGAAGATGGATTCTATCATTTATTTCTTTTTATGCTGTTCAGCTCCTATTGTACATATTTTGTTTATTTCCGCTGTAGACATTTATGTATAGCTGAACTGTATTTGTACTAAGTAAGATCCTGTATACTGTGTAACTCTGCTGATTACTTTTTATCTAGCATATTTTGTTGTTCATATCTGGTGTATTTATTTAATTCTGTTCTGCTATTATATGTTTCTGTGTTATATTCCAAAGATAACCTTGTTTCCGTGAGAACGGGAAATCGGGTCGTGTCATCATGGTATCAGAGCTTTGGTTAAGCTTAGTTCTGGAATATAACATTTGAACGAACTCGTCAGAAATAGAACCAGTAGTGTTCTAGGACGGGTAACTCTATACAGATAGGATCAGTAATATCCTAGTATGAGTAAAGCAGAATGAAATTACACCTTGATAGACACATTTACATTTGAAGTATGTGTTTCTATATTTTAAAATACCTTTTCTGTGACCTGACCCTTGATCTGCCATTTGCAGAAGTACTAGAAAAATGAGTGTCAGAAGCAGAAGGAATGCAGAACCGGATATTGAGGCCCTATTAATCAAATATCGAAATATGGGTGGAATACCGTTCTCTGGTGAAGAATCTATTATGAAGACACAAGCTTGGATTCGTTCGGCTGAGAAAATCTTCGAAGCATTAAAGCTTAGAGATGACCAGAAAAGATTACTGGCCTCTTGGGCATTTAAAGACGAAGCTTTGTTCTGGTGGGATTCTGTTGTTAAGGATAATCCAGAAGGTGATATCACCTAGGATAGATTCAAAGTGATTTTCTTAGAAAGATTTACTCCTTCCGAAGCAACTGAGCGATTATGCGATGAATTTTCTTATCTAATACAAGGAGACATGACAATTCCCGAATATCATAAGAAATTCAATGAACTTTCTCACTTTGCTCCTCATCTAATTCAAGACCCAAAGAGGAAAAATCTGAGATTTGTTCATGGGCTTCAAAGGAAATACCAGAATAAAGTATTGGGGCATGTGAAGCTTCCTTTCTCAGAAATGATTTACATGGCTTATCAGTACGAAGATCTCCATAAGAAGGGAATGTTGCGCGACGAAGAAGAAGTCTGTTCTAGTGACAAAACAGAGTCAGAAACTGATATTCCTGAAACCAGTACGAGGTCTGATGTCAGTAAGAAGCCCAGTGCCAAGAGGAAAAGGGCCAAAGCTGAGAAGAAACCTGTAACAGCCACCACATGCTTTAACTGCAATAAACAGGGCCATTTGTCCAGAAAGTGTAAATCTTTAAAGAAGCAGAAGAAGAATGAATTTGAATCCACTAAGAAAAGGAACCCACATGGTGAAAGGACATGCCATGAGTGCCATCAAGTAGGTCATATTTCACGGGAGTGCCAACTCTCAAAGGAACCTAAAGCAGTACATGTAAATGAAGTGGTAGAAGTACCTACCTCCCCGTCTGCTCAAGAAAGGTCTGATGTTTTAGAAGGCACGCTCAATGTCAAAAACATTCCAGTTAAAGTACTGTTTGACACTGGCGCATCACGAAGCTTTATTGCAAAGAGTGCAGTCAAGAAGTTGGATTTGAATTTGAAGAAGCTCAAAGAGCCAATGACTGTCCGAAATCCAGTTGGAGGTTCCATCAATCTCAGTTGGGTTTGTGCAGTACCCGTCTCTTTTTCTTGCTATAAATTCCCTATTATCTCTGTCGTCATGAATTTTGATGAATTCGATCTTATTCTGGGATTGGATTGGTTAACCAAATATGAAGCAGAGGTTAGATGCGCCGAGAGAGTTGTTAGGGCTAAGATTAAATCAGGGGGTTATATAACCATTCCGTGTGAAGGCCCAACATCAAATAGAAAGGATTTCTGGGCAGCTTTGGATGTTTCTCCAGCTCAAGTAGAAAATACCCCAAAAGCCTCAGAAAATATTCCTGACCTCATCAAAGATATTCCTGTCATCAAGAACTATGCGGATGTGTTCGAGGAAGTCGTTCGCTTACCTCCGCAAAGAGAAATAGATTTCAAGATTGCTTTGATTCCCAATGCAAGGCCGGTAGTTCACGCTATTCGAAGAATGTCCTTGAAAGAAAAAGAGGAATTAGACAATCAAACACGACAGCTCGTATGGAAAGGTCTGATCAGGCCTAGTTTCTCTGATTGGGGTGCAGCAGTGGTATTTGTCCCAAAATCTGACGGTACTCTACGGCTATGCGTGGATTATCGTGATCTGAACAAGCAGACCATAAAGAATAAATATCCATTGCCGCGAATAGATGATTTGTTGGATCGATTAAATGGAGCACAAGTATTTTCAAGGATGGACCTAGCTACAGGTTTCCATCAACTTCGAATTGCCGAAGAGTGTGTTCCAATGACAGCGTTCAGAGGCCCCGACTTATTCTACGAGTGGTTAGTAATGTTGTTCGGCTTATGTAACGCTTCAGCTTACTTCGTCGATCTAATGAATAGAGTGTTCAGAGGAGTTTTGAATAAATTTGTTCTGGTTTTTATTGACGATATTCTAATCTTCTCTAAATCAAAGGCCGAACATGAAAAGCATCTGGAACAGGTCCTAGAAATCCTCAGAAGGAATGTATTGAAAGCCAAGTTTTCCAAATGTATCTTCTGGCAAGATGAAGTGAAATTTCTGGGCCATGTCGTATCGAAAGATGGAATCGCTGTGGATCCGAGTAAAATCACAGCCATTCAGAATTGGAAGCAGCCCAGTATTCCCACTGAAGTCCGCAGTTTTCTCGGATTGGCTAGTTATTACCGGAAATTCGTTAAAGACTTTTCGAAGATATCTGGTCACTTAACGAAGCTTACAAAGAAGCATTCTAAATTCGAATGGACTCAAGAGAGTGAGGAGGCTTTCGAAGAGCTAAAGTTGAGATTAACTACAGCTCCAGTGTTAACCATCATCGATGGCAACCAAGATTTAAAAGTCTGGACTGATGCGTCTAGAGAGGGCCTTGGCGCAGTGTTAATGCAAAGAGGCCAAGTAATTGCTTATGCTAGCCGTCAACTGAAGCCGCACGAGAAAAACTATGTAACTCATGATCTTGAGTTATTGGCTATCATATTCTCTTTGAAGATCTGGAGACACTATCTTCTGGGCGAGAGATTTGAACTGTTTACAGATCACCAGTCGTTAAAGTATCTGTTCACTCAGAAGGACTTAAATTTGAGGCAGCAGCGTTGGCTGGAGTTTCTTGCAGCATACGACTTTGAAATTATATATACTCCAGGAAAAGCCAATGTCGTGGCCGATGCATTAAGCCGAAAGAATGAAATGATCGCCAGTTTTATTATCACGACTTCATTGCTAGATAAGATCTTTGCTCTTCAGGAGGATGATCACTTCATTAAGAAGATCAGAGGGATAATTCAACAAGACGAGCCCTCGAGTTTTCAAGTAGACAATGATGGGATTTTAAGGCTCAAAGGTCGAATCTGTGTCCCTAACATTCCTGAACTTCGAAAGGAAGTACTGGATGAATGCCACAAGTCAAAACTCAGTATCCATCCAGGAGTAAGCAAAATGTATAATGACATCAAACGCACTTTCTGGTGGAAGTCGATGAAGAGGGACATTTCTTTATATGTTAGCCGATGCCCTACTTGTCAGCTAGTCAAAAGCGACCAGCAGAAATTGGCTGGATTGTTACAACCGCTAGAAGTTCCTGGCTGGAAGTGGGAACATATTTCTATGGATTTCATCGATGGTTTGCCCAGGACCAGAAAAGGAAATGACAGTATTTGGGTGATCGTAGATCGTTTCACGAAGACCGCCCATTTTATACCTGTCAAATCAAATAGAACCGCTCAGAGTCTGGCGCAGATTTACGTCAGGGAAATAGTTAGACTACATGGAGTGCCGCTCAGTATAGTAAGTGATAGAGATACAATATTCACTAGCAAATTCTGGGAAGCATTTCAAGTCGAGCTGGGAACGAAGTTAAACTTGAGCATCGCTTATCATCCTCAGACAGACGGTCAGACCGAGAGGGTGAATCGCATTTTAGAAGATCTATTACGGGCTTGTGTTATAGATTTCGGTGGATCATGGGAAGACCATCTGCATTTGGCTGAATTCTCTTATAACAACAGCTACCAGGCGAGTCTGACAATGTCGCCATTCGAAGCATTGTATGGTAGACCGTGCCGATCTCCTGCTTGTTGGGTCGAGCCTGGAAATAGACTTGTGTTGGGTCCTGATATGATTCGAGAAGCTGCCGACAAAGTCGATTTTATCAAAAAGCGATTACTCGCCGCTCAAAGCCGACAAAAGAGCTATGCCGATAGAAGAAGAAGAGATATATCCTTTGAAGTTGGCGACTATGTATATTTGAAAGTATCGCCGATGAGAGGAGTTATCCGGTTCGGTAAAACTGGAAAGTTGGCACCCAAATTCATAGGTCTGTTTCCTATTCTGGAACGGATCGGAACTCTCGCTTATAGGGTCAAACTGCCTGACTAGTTGCCTAGAGTGCATGATGTATTTCATATATCTCAACTTCGAAAGCACGTTCATGATCCAGACTTGATCGTGGAAGAAGCAGCTCAACAGGACATTGAAATTACTCCAAAATTAGCCGTGAGGCGAGAGCCGCTGAAGATCATCGGCAAAGAAACCAAAGAGCTGAGGAACAAGAAGGTTCACTTAGTCAAAGTGCAATGGAGTGGAGATTCGCGAGATTGTACTTGGGAAACTGAGGAGAGCATTCAGAAAGCTTATCCCAGATGCCGAGTAGATATCTCTGATTGACTCCGGTGCCAGGTACATTTACCCTACTTTGCATTACCATTCGATTCTCTAATAGATGTTGATCAGAATATTTTGGAAAGGTTAAAAACAATTGGATTGGTTGTTGTATTGTATGATTGTAGATTTATCAAACCACTTTCGACTTTATTCCTTTACGGGGACGAAAAGTTTTAAGTGGGGGAGATTGTAACGACCCAGAAAATCTGAACCAATTTAAAATTTTTAAATTGGCTAAAATAATGGATTTTAAATATTTAAAATAAATATTTTAGATAATGGCGATGAAAACTGAGTTTGAATCGACATTTGAAAACGAATATAATTAATTATAATTATATATAGAATTGAAAATGGCGCGGTAGTTCGATAATTCGATTTCAAACTTCAATTGAGTGTACCGGGTGCAAAACAATCCGGATTTTAGTGAAACCAAAAACATTAGGATCTAATTGATGATATCTTTCTAACGAATCCGACCAATCGAAATTTGATAGCGGGAATCAAAGGATATGTCCAGTTGAAAATTCTGAATAGTCACTATGGAATTCAGGCCCTTAAAAATGGACATTTTGCATACGACCTCGGATTTCGACGAAACCACTTTTGTTAGATCCGCAGTGTCGGGTTATTGCTAGGTTTCAAATTTCATAATTTTTCGAATTAATATGTGAGCGTGGCAAAAGAAAACGCGTTTGACCGGTTTCTGTTGATTTTAATCGAATGGAAATTGGCCATTTCTCAAACGGTCTCAGAATTCGACGAAACTAGTTTTGTTAGGACCGTGTCGTCAATACGAAGCTAGAAAATATTTTTCTGGAATTTTTCTAGTTAGTATGTGACCCCGGTAATTTGAAATGTGCGTTTAAAATTCAATATAAGGATTTAAATGAAAATTCAAAAGGAAACCGATTGTAACGATCAAACCAGCTTGCGATACATATCCCATTGTGTTCGGAATGGGGGTTAAACGCTATGGACGACAGGTGGTGGGCCTCGTTTCGAGGTCGTATGTAAAAGTCAACCCTTTTTACCAAAATTAAATAATTAATTAATAAAAAAAATATTTTAATTTTCTCTCCCTCCTTTTCTTCATTGCCCCCCCCCCCCCCCCCGATTCATTATTCAGAGGAAAAAAAAAGAAAACCTAAATCAATCGAGCCGCCGCCCCCCATCGAGACGCCGACGAACCCCTCGACGCCGCCCTCACTATCGAAGACCCCGAAGCCCTCGAACACCCTGTCGCCTCGTCTCGAAGTCGCGACGCCCCCCTGAAGCCTGCCGCCGACGAACGCCATCGAGCAACCGCGACACCACCGAACACCACATCGACGCCTCCTCCTTCTTCCCTCCCTCTTCGCAGCCTGAGGTGAGCGATTAGGGTTATTTTATTTTTATTTTTATTTTGTTTTGCAAAAACTAATTACTGTTTTTTTTAGAATTTATAAACTGTTTTTTTTTATTTATAAACTGATTTCGAAAAGCAATTAAAAACTGATTTTTAATAAAAAGAAAAACTGATTTTTAATAAAAAGAAAAACTGAATTATGTAAAAGTTAAAACTGATTTTTTTATAGGAAGTAAAAACTGATTTTTAAAAAGATGATAAAACTGATTTTATAAAGGTTTTAAAACTAATTTTAATTTAAAAGAAGTAAGATATGAAAATTATATTTTTTGAAGTAATAAAAATATAATTTTTACATCGTAGGAATATTAAAGATATAATCTTTATTTTTGAAAAGGCGGAATCTATATCTTTAAAATTCGATTTTTATATATTGAATAGCATCGTAAAAATTCGATTTTTACATGTGTAGAGAATACGGGCGAAAGCGACAAAAGGCGGAGATTTCTCTAAAGGAAGAATCGTAGTTGGATAGCTATTGGTGAGATTTCTGATTTAAAAATATATATATGTGGTTGAAATAAAAGTGAATTGCTATATATAATATATATATATATATATATACGCCCCTCGTCCACAAACCATGGACGATATTTATTGGTTGAAATTGTTGTGAAAATTGATTGATAGCGAATGATTGTTTGGGATTGTTTGTGATTGATATTGGTTGATTGCGGTTGAAAAATACCCGTTTGTGGTTGAAAAATATTTGGTTGAAACCACATAGGATTAGTTGTGGAAATGAAATAAATATATACATGCCGCCTGCGTGCGAACTAGATGCATGATCCCCATTGTCAAAAACCGCGAGGTTTTAAGGTAGAGCGAGGAGCCGTACTAGGGACGGTGCCGGTTTAACTACCCTGCCGTTATGCTGCCGAAATTTTGAATAATATTCGTGTGTTTGAATTATTTTCATATGCTTAAACTATATTTATTCATTGTATAGAAAACATTCATGTGTTGAATTGATATTCATTCGTTGTTTAGAAATTCATGTGTTGAATGGTATTCATATTTTGAAATAAATTGTTCGATAATAAAAATCACATTTTTATCTATATATAGAAACTATAGAAAACATTCATGTGTTGAATTGATATTCATTCGTTGTTTAGAAATTCATGTGTTGAATGGTATTCATATTTTGAAATAAATTGTTCGATAATAAAAATCACATTTTTATCTATATATAGAAACTATAGAAAACATTCATGTGTTGAATTGATATTCATTCGTTGTTTAGAAATTCATGTGTTGAATGGTATTCATATTTTGAAATAAATTGTTCGATAATAAAAATCAGATTTTTATCTATATATAGAAACTATAGGAAACATTCATGTGTTGAATTGATATTCATTCGTTGTTTAGAAATTCATGTGTTGAATGGTATTCATATTTTGAAATAAATTGTTCGATAATAAAAATCACATTTTTATCTATATATAGAAACTATAGAAAACATTCATGTGTTGAATCGATATTCATTCGTTGTTTAGAAATTCATGTGTTGAATGGTATTCATATTTTGAAATAAATTGTTCGATAATAAAAATCACATTTTTATCTATATATAGAAACTATAGAAAATATTCATGTGTTGAATTGATATTCATTCGTTGTTTAGAAATTCATGTGTTGAATGGTATTCATATTTTGAAATAAATTGTTCGATAATAAAAATCACATTTTTATCTATATATAGAAACTATAGAAAACATTCATGTGTTGAATTGATATTCATTCGTTGTTTAGAAATTCATGTGTTGAATGGTATTCATATTTTGAAATAAATTGTTCGATAATAAAAATCACATTTTTATCTATATATAGAAACTATAGAAAACATTCATGTGTTGAATTGATATTCATTCGTTGATTAGAAATTCATGTGTTGAATGGTATTCATAATTTGAAATAAATTGTTCGATAATAAAAATACATTTTTATCTATATATAGAAACTATAGAAAACATTCATGTGTTGAATTGATATTCATTTGTTTAGAAATTCATGTGTTGAATGGTATTCATATTTTGATATAAATTGTTTGATAATAAAAATCGCCTTTCATCGACTATATGAACTGTGTAAAATAATCTCATTTTAAAAAGAAATTGTTTTATGATAAAAATCCTATTTTGTCACCTATAAGAACTATATAGAAAAATAGTGTTTTGAAATGAATTGTTTTACAATAAAAATCACATTTTTATTGTATGCATAAATCGTCGAAATGTGAAGTGTTAAAAATAGCCACTTGTTCAAAATAAACATATATGAGTTGAAATATTCATTAATTAGCTAATGAAATGATTTGCACCTATTTATGTAACATTAGAATGAATGGAGTTTTTAAACCAAATAGAAATCAAATATGAAGTCGAATAGAAATTGATAAATGATAAGAACTGTATATATATGTACATGCAATATTCATTGAACAGGTTATAGCAAAGGGGCTAGAGAAGAGGAATAAAATTTTGTGCCCGACAAATAGGTACACATTTACTGATTTGTTTGGGTGATGATTTTGAGCCTGCTGGCTAGCCGCTTGGCTTTTTCTTTTTCTTTTTGAGATTAGAAGGACCGGGAACGCTATTTGCGATTTCCCGATGCTCCCGGTGCAGGGGAGGTTATGGCGAAATTTTCCAAAATTTTAAGGTGTTAGAAAAATATTTGAAGTGAAAACGATATGGAAATCATTGAATGAACTATATTTATATAAATATATAAATATAAATAAAATTAAAACGAAACGAGGCCGTGCAGTTCGTATTTTGAAACCGTGATTTCAAACGACTAGTACGGGAAATCCGACCATTGGATTTTCCCGAAACCTCAACCGTCGGGTTCGCCTTGGAATAATCTTTCCAACGGCACCAACCTTGTAAAAATCCAACGGTTGGATTGTCTGGAATGTTTAATTAAAATCTGAAGAAAAACAGTGCCAGAAACGATTATATTTATTTATATATATAAATATAATTATATTTAATCGAATAACGACGCTGCAGTTCGTATTTTGAAATCGAAATTTCAAATGATTGTACCGGGAGATCCGACCGTCGGATTTTCCCGAAACTGGAACCGTTGGGTTCGTTTTGAAAAGACCTTTCTAATGATGTAAATTTTGTGAAGATCCAACGGTTAGATTTTCAGATATGTGTAAATCAAATCTGAAGAAAAACAGCGCCACGGCCGCCTTATGGCCCGAAGCGTCGTTTTGAATAAATTAGCTATTTTAAAATAAATAAAAATAGCGATAAATAGTTATAAAATATCGTAAGCGATATGGAATGGAAATAAACTGAATTTGCTTGATTTATGTGGCTTTTGATGGTTGAATGTGTTTGGTGTGAAAATTACATTAAAGAACGAAATTGGTGTTGTTGAATAATTTAACCATTGAAGTAAATTGATTTGAAATTCTAAATATACGTGAATTATTTGAAAAAGCCGAGTTAATTCTCATTTCAAATAATTGATCGACGATTGAAAGTCGAAGACGAAGACGATGGTCGAAGACCGGAGATCTTCACCTCGTTTGGATGGTAACCGAGGTCCTGATTGGGAGGCATCCCGAAATATGGATAATGAGTGGTGATCGTCCAGACGTACGTGGTGATCGATGGGTTTGCGAGGTATTTAGTGCCTCCGGTTTCTTTCAGACCCAGAACGGACTTGTAAATGGACTGTGTGTCTGACATTGGAGTTTATTCTGTGTTGATTGATTTCTGTTAAATATACATCTGTTTGGCGGCGAAGAATTTATTCTTTTGCTTAACGACCTTCTCTGAGACGCACGAGCTCAGGGGTTGTATATCGATGGACATCAGTCGCATGGCATGAATTGCCTGTGTGGCATGCTAAGGTGCAGTGATCAGGGCGTCTGTTGAAAAGCAAAGTCTTGTGGTGATGATCAAAGCACCGCCTGTGTGGCGTAGCTTTGTGTATAACGTGAATTCGCGAGCCTCACACCCCGGTATGAACCTAAAACGGGAGAGGACATCAGGGAGGGCCTGCGTTTCTTCCTAGCTAGGGTGGTGTCAGTGACCTACCAGCCCTGACATTTATATACTTTTCACCTATGTGGTTGTTGCTGTTGCGAGGCGCCTCGGTTTGATCGGACGATCCGGGTCCGATGGAGTCATTCGTTGGCTCATTTACGCCCCAAAGGGCGGGGAAACGCAGTGTTCAGGCATTTTAATCCACATCGGTGGACCGGCCCTGACGATCCTAAGGCTTGACAGAGTACTTGCCTGAGGCTCAGGCTAGGCAGTCTCGAATTCGGTAAGGACTATCTTTTGCCTTGGTTCATGACGGAAATCCAATTTCCAAATACGACATCGTGCGGTTTTGATTGTATATATATATGGCGACATGATATATGGTACCCATGCCGTCTATGATTGATAGTTATGATTTGAAATTGTTTTCAAAACATATAAACACTAGCAATAATATCAAATGCCTTTGTTTTATTCGTATCAATCATATTTTGGCCATTATAAGGTAAAACTCTATCCTCCGATTTGCGTTGCATTGTGTGATGGGAACTGAGTCTTATAACGGCTTCATTTTTATAAAAAGCATAGCGATGTTTAAAAGAAGGATTTGTTTTAAAGCACTGGCGATCCAATGGAGTAAACCCGTTCCACGAAAGTGGCGTGGTCCTGTGATTAGCCAATTATATATGTGTTGAGTGGATTTCTCATACCAGTCCCATGACTGACTCGTAGTTTGTTTCACTTTCAAACTCGGGTGCCCCTTTTTCTACACGGGCAGCCTTGTATTCAGGTTTAGCTGGTTCTTTCTGGATAGCTGGAGCTGAAGATGGATTCTATCATTTATTTCTTTTTATGCTGTTCAGCTCCTATTGTACATATTTTGTTTATTTCCGCTGTAGACATTTATGTATAGCTGAACTGTATTTGTACTAAGTAAGATCCTGTATACTGTGTAACTCTGCTGATTACTTTTATCCAGTATATTTTGTTGTTCATATCTGGTGTATTTATTTAATTCTGTTCTGCTATTATATGTTTCTGTGTTATATTCCAAAGATAACCTTGTTTCCGTGAGAACGGGAAATCGGGTCGTCTCAAAAAAGTGATAAACAAGAAAGTTGTTAATAATTAAAATATCTTTCTACTGAAGAAAAGTTAAGGCAATTTAGCTAAGCAAATCAAAAGTTATGGCCTCTGAAAATGAACCAATTATTTCCAGCTTGAAAACAGAATAAAAAAATCCTCTTACTTCTCATTGATTTTTCAATAAACTACTCTTAGATTTTGTGAATGTGATTAAATGAAAAGTTGTTCCATTTTGAATAAGCTTTTCAATAAAACCAAAATCAGCCACTTCAGATTAATATTCGAAAGTTATGGCTTAAAAAATGAATAGATATTTTTGAAAATAAAAATGTATGCCAAAAAATTGCTTCAATTTCATGAAAAATTTAAAAGTATCTACCCAGAATCCTAAAATGTAATCTAAATAAATGTTCTTACATTTTGAAATAGCTTTTCAACGAAAAAAGAATCACTAAATTTGGATACATGGTTTGTGAGATATGATTGAAATAAGTAGGAGGATTTTCTTAGTGCCCCCTTTATCAAAATGACCGTGTTATTTAACATTTTCTCAAGGCCATTTTGGTCTTTTTGAACTTGGACACTTTTCCATCATCATTCATAAAAATATTAAGATGATTACACATGCCTCCTTATGTGTATGAAGATGGTTCTACACATATACACCTAAGTAGCATATGTTTCCATCTACTTGCATCTTAAGACACTTGTCTTTTCCATTTTATTTATTTATTTCATACTTAATTTATTTAATCCATGCTCATGCTAAGGGAGATTGGTAATATTTTATATATATGTTCCTATATTTCAATATCATGCATATGAGGTTCTAACAACTTTCAACAAGTAAAAATTTATTTGTCAATATAATGATTTTCGGTCATATTATCGACATTACTTCGAACTACCTATTTTTATAAACAAATTCCAAAAGAAAATTTTGTCCTCATTAATTATTATCTAAAAAGGTATTAACACGGTTATTATGAAAACCCTAATTTCGACAGACCAATTTTTTTTCAAAACACCAATCTATAGAAACTCAGATTGGTTTGCTTTGTTATCCTGCAGAAAAAACAGAGACATAAAACATGTTAGAGCTCAGAAAATATCTCACAGCGGAATGGATAAAATATAGTACAATCAAAACATAGCCTTGCTGTATTATTAATAATGCCAAACCAGTATCCGAAGCTATCATGTCTCTGCCAAAAATCTAACCTGCAAGTATGTAATGAGGAGGGGGTCAGAACACAAATTTTGGTGACTGGATTTAAACTATACACTTCGGATAATCCTACATATACCATTTTATCATATTTTCCTATTTATTAGGTTACTTGGGTTAACAACACTCAAGGCTTACACACTCGTCGTACCCATTTACTTCCCAGTGGATTAACCCGATACAGTATATATATAGCTACCCTCAATTTTGAGGTACACCCCATGGTACCTCACTCACATGGTCTCCACCGTAAGACCATCGAAATAAGCGCAGTCCCCTATCCTATGCCATACCGATGTACGGATAACAGTATTACGTTCCACATATATTTGTCCTTACTATGCTACGTAATGCGCGGACTGCCACCCTTATTTAATTCAGAATTCATACCGGAATAATGCCTTCAAGTCTATGATACACCACCCAGAGCTGACATGCATGTATCTAGACAGTCCACCATACGTATCTTCAATTGTAGCTCGATGCCTCAATCGTACATCCTTTAATGTGCACCGAGTTCCATGGCAGGGCGATACAAGAAACACGGAACCCGGTCGAGAGCTTTTCCATACTTGTACAGGCCTGTCTTTATGAGCCTCTATATACATATATTCCTAGGGTCTGTTTTCGTGGTAGTTATGGCCCCACCTAGGCCCCTCCCTCAACTAGTAAAGACTATGAGAGCTAAGTATTGCCCCTACGCAAACAATCTAAACATCCATTGGGCGTCTCCACTCAACCCATTACCCCAATAGTGAAGGGTGAAATGGTATCTTGGGTTTAGCTCTAGTCTTTCCGCATCCCACTGGCTGCGATGACGGGTGTTTAACGATCTACTATCCTTGTTGGTCGTGACCCTCTGCCTCATGAGGCAACCACCGAACCACCCTGGTGTCACCTCGTCACAACATTCAGACTGCATAGCTACATCTGCAGTCAAGGCCCACCCACCTAGTTGCTATGCGCAGACCCAACCTCTATGGGCACAACCTAAGACATCTGTCGCCGCACAAAGGACTATTAGGAGCACCTTACGTACCTCAGGAATCCATGCTTCTTCTTCTGGTCCTTCGAAGCCGTCAGAACAATCAGATGAATGTGCGCTTCCCTCGTGCCTTATAACACCTCGATGATCTACCCCATTGGGTTATTCACCCTCAAACGTGCGGACTGGTTCAAGCGCCTCACTTTAATATGTTATTAGACCCTATGTCTAAACATTCTTTTACGCGCTTGCCTTACCTCATCAGGTTTCCTTTTAACTTGATTATTCTCATTTACATTGAATTCTTATTTTAAATTACCAAGTTTCTCTTGCTTATTAATTTCAGTTATGTAACTTAACCCATTTAAGTTTATAAATAAGCCCACAACATGTTATTCCCTAGATTGTGGTCCAAGATCTGAAATCCACAATCCCTTTATATTCTTATTTGATTTTATCATTACAATAACGTTTTATACATAATATGTAATTAAGTATGTCCCAATTCACATGTTTTCTGTTTAACATGTCAGTCATTATTTATGATTACATATAACTTATTTCATTTCATAAGTTTTCCTCATTCTTTCTCATTTAATCATAATTCCATTTTACATTTTCAATACACCTTATCGTTGTTTACTTATTAACTTAGTTCTATTAATTAAGGCCCATTACTAAGTTTCTCTACCCGTTTATTATAACCTATGTTATAATTCCCTCCTGTCCCTAGGACAAGCCTAAACATTCTTATCAATGGGTTTCAGACTCCCAAGCTTACAGATTACTATTTATAATTAAGTATAATATATTCCCCCTTTTCTTAACTGATTTCAAGTTTTCCCCTTTAGTTATTAATTAATTTATAATTAAGTGTCCCTTAGCTCAATTCACCAGTTATCCCATTCTCTTACTAGTTTATTATAACCTAAGTTATAATATTCACTTGTCCCTAGGACAAGTCTACCTATTATACAACATGTTATTTATTTATAACAGGTTATTTTCATTCCCCTCTTAAACCATTTATCGTTGTAGACCATTATTCTTCATTCACTGTAATATATATTCCTTATTATATTAAGGAAAACACTTCATGCACCGTATCAGTTTGATAGAAGGAATCAATGATTTATTTTCATATTGTATTCCCATCTAAATCCGTGGTAGCAAGTAATTTCTTTACTTTTCTTTATTTACTATGGCTTACTTGCAACAACGTTTTCAGAAATAAGCCATTTAGGGAAATACGTCACTTTTCCTTCTTATCATACTAAATCAGTTCATTTCATCCCTTCCTTTCTTATTTTCTGAGTTAGAAATTTAATTACCACCAATGCCATTCGTTTATATCTTGTTATATACATATATTTATATAAAAGCACCAGACCTCTCACATTAAGCCTACACTTGTGGACGCTGAATTTGCCGGGCGGGGCCAGGTAGACTTCTACCATAAGATGACTTAACCTCGTGTCTTAGCACCATTACGTGTTTTAAATTTTTCACTTAGGCCTCTCACATTAGGTTCAACATTAGTGGTTGCTGGATATGCCGATCGGATCAGGGCAGACTTCCGCCACTAATGCAACTTAACCTCGTGCCATAAGTGCAGTTACAATTTCTAATTGTAATCCTAGGCATTCATCTTCATTTATTCAATTCTATGTATATAATCATACAACCATTCTAATTCACATAGGCAACGGCTTAGGTATATAAATGGGACAAATCAATATGTGATATGAACTGTAACACCCCGAATTTTCTGAGAATATTAAAATTAACAAATTCATGAACACTTAATTTTTAGAAGAAGAATTAAGTGAAATGGGCTGCGCTATTACGTTCGTCTCAAAATTTTGGTCAAGATAGACATTTTGTTTGCATAAAACGGATACCTTATGAAGAAGTTATTAAGCCTTGAAGTTTGTATGCATATGAGAAAAATATATATATATATATATATATATATAGATATATAAAAAAATATGCAAAAAAGTTCAAAAAAGCGAATCGAGAGGCGGAATAACCGAACCGACCCAATTTGAGGTCGACCCGAGGCCCGTTGGGTCGACTAGGGGTTGATTCAGGGCGTTTGGCTGTCAACCCGTGGGCCAATTCGCTCTAAGGCAGATGTGGCATCTGATTGGTTCTCATGGTTCAGGGTTAATCTAATGGTCCTAAAACACTCTCTACAACTATATAAGGACCCTAAACCTAAAACCTAATTCTATTATTCACTCTCATCTAAACCTAGCCGCCACTAAAACCAAAATCAAATTAAATCTAATCTAATTCAACTAAGAGAATTCAACGATCTACATCAAAGGCGGGCAATTCAATTTCAGAATACAGATCCCAGAACTCAAGAATTCCTTTTTGTTTGTAAGTATAGTTACCTTTCAGATGTGAACAAATTAAAGACGTGATTAGTAACGAATTGGAAAATAGAATTTTAACCAAGTTGTATGTGATTGATGATGCGAATTCATGTCTAATTCTTGCAATAATTTGGTCATGTATGTCTTGGAATGATTGTGGTTTATTTGAAATTATTGTATCATGTGGAAATTGGTGATAAACTTATTATGATTTGGGAAACGAAACCATCATACCACATATAAGTTTGATAATCCTTTCATGATGTGTCACATGCAAGATACATGTTTTATGTTAGTCAAGATCAATATATATATATATATATATATATATATATTTGTTCATATGCAAGTTTCATGTTCTGTGTTAGATCCAAAAATTAGATCTATATTTATATGCAAGTTTGTAAAGTGGATTCATGCAAGTTCATATGATCATTATTCTTAGATCTAGTTCACATCTACATGTTAAAGTTAAACTTATACATGCTTTGGAATGTACATGTCATGATTCTCCTAAATTATGCTAGTTTATAAACCAAGTTGTGTTCACCTATGACTAGATCTACATTGTAATGGCGGGAAAATCCGTGCCAATTTGAGCTGACAAATATCATACACATCCAACTCAAACTGCACGAAAATTCAGGTCATTAATAGAAGAATTTAGAGGGTGAGAAAGATAAGATATAACTAATAGAATAGAAGAAGAAGAAGATCACAACTGAACAGAATCAGAGTAAACACGAATCTCACAGCGGAATGAATAACATGTATTATAACATAACTTTGAAATACACAAACTGAATTTGTATATACATACCATATCAGAGTATAATACTTATACATCACAGCGGAAATATTCTCTAACTAACTTATGGTGAAGCCTTCTGTTTCCAGCTTCTCCAAGTGAATCTACAAAGCCTGAAACACTTGACTGCCCGTACAAATTTGGGCACCCAAGAGTTTAGGGAAAACAAACAAAATAAACTCTGGGTCAGTCATGGGACTGGTGTGAGTAAATTCCAACCATACTGTTTAACTTTGAACAACCTTACCATAACCCAAAATTTCTTTGATATCAAAACCAGTGATATTATGATAATGTCTAAACAAATAATTATACAAATAGCAGAACGCTTGCATCTCACGTTCCACATATATATAGTAAAAAATCAAATACCGCAGGGCGCTTATCGGAGAATGGCTTTCACAGACAAGGTATGGGAGCACCTTTTGATTAGTGTACTCTAGAGGGGATACACTCAGGGTTCAACAAGAACATCTTGCAACCCGGCCACACATGACCGCTCACTCATTTAACTATCGAAGTAAAACAACATCCATTCAAATGATCACTAAACACACACAACCACAGGCACTTATTTAACATTCGTTTTTATTATTCGCATTCCAATATCTTACTAGATATTTCTCAAATCCCGCTTTAGCCCTTTTTACATTTCTTGGAAAACATTTCCTATTATTATAAACTCTTATCCTCTCATTGTTCTAGAAGATATACGTTATTAACGCTCGAAACATTTCCATTATTTTCACGTTATTTATTTTCTACACTCGGATAATATATCCTAACTTCGTTGGAAAAATATTCCAATTATAAACATTTTAATATGTCCAGCGTTCATTTTTAAAACACTATTCACTTTTAAAAGGTGAATATCATACTATTATAGAAATCTGGACACCTTTATCAAATAACTCCTTATTTAGAAAATCAATACCATTATCTCGTTTACCGAAATCTCTTACATAATTTATATTCCCAATCCACTTTATAAACTCTGTTCTCTAAGACAACTTATCCAGTTTATACTAAACACTGATTACATATCCTATTATAACCTATTGGTTTAAGCTAAGTATTAACGATCCTATCAGATTATAATTCCTACAATAATTTACTTTAATACATTCTACTTCGTCGAATTATAGTTCAAATCCTAATGGTTTAACACTAATTACATTTCGAACGTCGAAATGTTGTCATTGGTTTCTAATACGATTCCCCAATTCTTTTTCTAAAACTCTTTCTTATATTTCTTTGAACAAACGTCGTTACTTATTTCTCTAGAATAAGTGGATTTCAAACCAAACTGTTACATTTCCTAGGAAGTGCTGCTATATATGAAAGTCACGCTTAAGTCTAATCAACAGCAGTTAATTTGTCGCTATAGCTCTAAACTTGTCATACGTTGTAATATTCTCCTTATAACTAATCTCAACATTACAGTCACACTTACCTTATCAACAGCGTTAATTTATTGCTATAGTTCAACTTGTCATACGCTGTAATATTCTTTGTTATAACTAATCTTGACATAACAGTCACGCTTATCTTATCAACATCGTTATTTTATCGCTATAATTCTAAGACTGGCAATACGCTGCCGTATTCCTTTTATACACATCTTGACATCTCTTTCCGTTACAAACTGTTATCGTTCCTCGATAATAGTGAAGCCGTTCAAGTTGGGGTATTCTATTTACCTCTCAGACCTTGATCGACAACGTTCTTATCTTAGAACAGATATACGTTCGTAACTCTAAACTGCTTATTACTTATAATATACATCAAATCGTATTTCCTTGTTTTATTTTGGAATATGGTTTAATAATACCACATCTTTATTTTGAACTCGGTTGTTTTACGATTATTTATATTCCACATTAACTTTTCGCTTTCTCTATTCCATAGTTCTATGGATAACTTCTTAAATTAAAAGGTAATTAAATCTCATTTATTTCTAAACTGTTTTCATTAGATTAATTAAATACCAATTAATCTAATAATCATTTTCTCAAAAACCAGTTGATTAAATCAACTTTATCCCATCAGTAAATTCGTTAACTGATTTTAATTACTTCTTAACATTAGATTAATATAATTAATCTAATAATATTTCTAAATTGTTTATCTTAAATATAATTATCCAAATATTTAATCGCCGGATAATTTCTGCTTTATAAACTTATTTAAACGTCAACAATCATTTTTATTTATTTTATAAAACGAACTCTAAAATACTGTTTTATAATAGAACTTCTATTATAAATTTAAATCTTCTTTTTTATTTATAAAAATATAATTTTTATAATTAACCTCGTTGATTTGCCTGACGGCCAATCAACTCCTTAACAAAACGATGGTTTTACGGTCGACTGTTATCACTTTTTAAATTGATATCGTTTATTGATTTATCGAAACAGATGTTGAATTTTCCGTTCAACATCAATATCCACATGGGGTTTTAAATATAATTCGGGTTCATTCAAAACAAACAGTACATATAATTATCAAGGAATCTGGTCGGATTCCTCCAACCGGTTTCCGCATCCACAGATGTTAGTCAAACAATTATCACTGATTCCATACTAGGGGATATTTATAATTGATGGAATCAGTATCCAACCGGTGATGTGTACATATGCAACGATATATAATATTTAACCAATTTAATTGTAATCTACCTAATCGACCATCACACAGCATTCAAACAATATTAAAATATATGAAAATATTTTTAAATAGATCCGAGTTAGTGATTTTACTCACCTTCACGCGTTAATCATTAAATAATGATTTGCGTCTATACACCGGATCAGACCGTCCGTGACTCTGTTAATCACCGGCCCAAACAATCCAACCCGCTCTACCAAACAATCCAAACTCGCTCCACTGTATTTCTTGAATCTTCTAGTAAAAATGAGCTCCCACTTCACCTCATCAACATTCCGTCCACATCTCGTATAGACGTTGCTTCTTCATTCAAAAACACCTTGGCCGTGATTTAATACTTCCTGCTCCACCTCGTTTTAAACTCCAGTAAACCATTCACTTCTCCAAACTTTCAAGCATCCCCTCCTTGCAAACACTTCAACCTCCATCCTTGACTGTTTCTGAACTCCACTTCGCAACTTCCATTTCCAGCAGTCCGTGATACAGACGGTAGAAGTAGCGAACACAGTCAGTGCCAAATTCTCTCAAACAACCATGCTCCAGCTCCGTTCACCCGCAAAACTGTGCGCTCAGTACACTATCAGCTCCTTATCTGCTAAATACATTTTCGCACATGCATTTATACCGAAACACTTCATGTCCCCTATACAAGGTAACTGTGTATATTATATACACACATGCCACCCCAAATACCATTATCATATCGAGACTGCCCCCTCCATAAAACATGTATCCACCTTCTTCTTTCACACTTCCAGTAACCTTTCGAACAGGGACTCCACGTTTAAAACCATCCCTTCGAACCACATACTAATCTCCCAAACTCCATAATTAACATTAACACCATGTCTTGCTTCACACGTCCTCATTATTTACCAACCCCAAAACTTAAACACAGTAAACTATATACTCCACTTATAACCAATCACCAACGTCCTTCAAAAAGAACACAACCCACCCTTTTTGAAATTCAAACGTACCACTTAAACTGCCGTGTTCCCCTTTATTATTTTCCAGTGCCAGCTTATACCGTCTTCCATCATGTAAACGTTGTCTCCTTCAACAGGCAAAAGCCGCTGCTTCGCTGTACACCACTTTACTTCACGTCAATCACGGTTCCCATCCCTCCTCTTCTCATTAAAACCTGCTAATTCATTCTCACGCAACACGTCCTGCATGCATGTTCCCCAACTCATGCATCCTCCCCTCCTACATGCAAAGCACGTCCCCCTGTTCATGTTTTAAACTCTCCCATCCATATGTATTTCGCTGTATAAATACTTAAAGGACTTATTCCTGCTACACCGGACAAACACCCCTCAGTTCGACAGACCCTCTTTTTCCTTAACTTCTCTTTTGTTTATTTTTTTGTCTTATATAATTACCCATACACGCAAGGCCTTGCTTCCTTCAGTCGACCCTAGCTTGGCGGTACCACCACCACCGCTGATATCTCACTGTTCCCCATCTTGAAGCGACGAAAGTATGGTTCGAACCCGACACATGTATATGATAGTGAAGGCTTGATCTGCAGGAGTCCAACGTATTAAATAAATTTCGAAGGATTCCATTACAAATTCATCTTGTTTTTGGATTTTAGAAGGTTGCTTTGATATGAGGTTTTTCGCTGGTTTGTTTAAAGTGAAAGATGATTATGGGAACAAGGCAGTCTTCCTTATTTATAGTGTTTTGATTCCTTCATGGTTAAGTATTAGGAAGTATAGGTGTAGGTTATATAAGTATGGCCTTGGGTGATATTTCACTTCATGGCTTCAGCTGTGAAACAGGGGCACTGTATTTGAAAGGGACAGGTACAAATCTTAGCAATGAAGAAATGTTTTAATTATTTTCTATGGAAGACTTCTGATGCTTTCATTTCAAGAAAAATAATATAGGCTTGCGTTATTTATTGTATAGTATGGGATCGATTATTAAATCATGAAGCATTAGGTAGTTATATAGGGTATGTGTTCCATATATTTAGACGTTGAAAACTTTCTTAGGCATGTGGTTTCCATTTCTAGGGTATGGGCTAATACTGTAGGTGTATGGTTATATTTAAAAAGGTTATAACGTCAATGTTTTTGGGATGGTAAGGTTCAAGTAAAAGATTTTCTTATGTATGCACCCCCACTCTTCTTTGTCTGATGCATATGCGATTTACTTTGTGTATCTGTAAAACTCCGTTCAAATACAAGCCATTACGGACAGAAGTAAGATTACGGTCGTGTCCAGTGAGGTGTCACGATCCTGGAAATATAATAATACCGGTAGGTTGACTCATATTTTGAAACCCCGAAATATCGATATAGAGTCTGAAATACTCCACATAAAAAGTTGTATATTTAATTAATTAAAAATTACAGAAAAATTCTAAAGTTTAAATTATCGCTGCGCCTCAAAAGAACCTTGTCCAGATTCGGATCCGATATATAGTTATTTCAAATAAACCGTTACGGTCGATAAACGGTTTTACAGCGACTTTCTGAATATTTGATTTGGACATAACTTCCAACCTATAACACAAAATCTTGGTTTTTCACTTATGTTAGAAAGATTCAGTTCAACAGATTCCAACGCTTCTTGTTTCGAAGAAATCCGATTCAAAACGAGTCTGGTACACTCAGTTGAAGTTCAGAACGTTAATTTACGAACTGCCGCGATATTTCAGGCTCGATTATATTTAATATATATTTTTATACGTTCAACTGCGTTTTAATAAATATATAAATCTACTTATATTACAAATTCAATATTTAAACTGTTTTAAATATTCAAATTCAAACCGTTCAAAATGAGGGACGTTACAGTCCTTCCCCCTTAAAATAATTTCGTCCTCGAAATTGCTAAGATAGGGAAAATGCTACAATCTTTGTTATAAACAGGTTAAAAATCTTTTTAGTTTACTTCATAATTTCTGTTTCAACTGAACTGATTAATTCCAATTAAAATATTAATTCCTTATTTCGAATATTTTCAAAATTCTGGAAATTTTCTAACAGCTAAAATTTTCGGAGAATTTTGCCAGCATCTTCTCTGGACGGCTTGTTCGGTACTACAACAACACGCCTCTCTGGGCCTTCTCCAGTCTAAATGGAAATCAAACAGCCAAACGGCTTACCCAAACCGACTCATAAAAATCTCATACTCGTATATAAACATGTACCTTCTGTAACAACCCGAAAATCTGGGCCAGTTTAAAATTTTTATTTTGGCAATTTTATTGAATTTTGATTATTTAAAATGAATTATTTTAAATAATATCGACGAGAAATTTATTTTGAATGGGATTCGAACATATATATTATATAGGTCGTCGTTAGAATATAAATATTTATTTTTATTTATGAAATGAATTGAAAATGGCGTGGTAGTTCGATAATTCGATTTCAAACTTCAATTGAATGTACCGGGTGCAAAACAATCTGGATTTTAGTGAAACTAAAAATAATTGGATCTAATTGTGACTATCTTTCCAACGAATCCGAAAAATCGAAATTTCATAGCGGGAATCAAAAGATACGTCCAGTTGAAAATTCTGAATAGTTGCTATGGAATTCAGGCCCTTAAAAATGGACATTTTGCAAACGACCTCGGATTTCGACGAAACCACTTTTGTTGGATCCGCAGTATCAAGTTATTGCTAGATTCCAAATTTCATAATTTTTCGAAGCAATATGTGAGCGTGGCGAAGTTTGCATTTAAGGTAGTGATATGTCATAGATACTATAAGGGAAAATGAGGCCATAGGCAAGGGGTTTTAGGGGTGATGATGGCTGATCTAAGCCATGTGAAAGGGGGGGTATTGCTATTTTGCTTTGGTAAGGAAAGATTTTTCCTTTATGTGTTGTCAATCAATTTGTCAACACCAAATCTAAACCTGATTTTGCACACTTATTTTATTCATTTCTCCACTATATAAAGACCACAACACACACACATCTAACACACACAAACACCAGTCCTTCCTACCAGATCAGTAAAGGAGTAGCAAATCCTAAGGGTTCAATCTTTCATAAGTGAGTAAACTAAAATTATACAATCTTTATTTTTGAGTTTCTATTTCATTTATATATGTTAATGCAAGAATTAGAACCATGAATATATCATTTTGCTGAAATAGTAAGATTTGCCTCTGAGTGAATTTCCCATGTATACCTAAAAACAATATATATATATATAGTGAGTACAACTCCCCCTTTATCACCCTTCTAAACTATTTTTGTTTGCATATATCGAAATATAGATAAGCATGTATTTATTTTTGAGTGCGAGCCTATAACCTGAATGCACAAAACAGGGTATATCAGTGAGGAAATTTCCTTTGTTTACTAATTTTTCAATTATGTATATGCAAATGTAAATGTGGAATGTGGTTTCAAACTGAAGTTAAAACTGGAACCAAATAGTTAACATATTGAGTACAATTTCCCTGTTTTTACCCATACAAAAACTATCATACAATAGATCTAGATATATAAGAATATGTGTTCTTGAGTATACTGAGTTCAGCTAATGTGATCTTAGTGAAACCTGGGACTGTAAGTGGCCAAAACAATGAAATAAGTAATAAATCTGAACGGCGATGGAAATGTGTGCTTCTTTAATAATGGTTGAACTTTGAAATTTCGAAGGAGGGAGTTTAGGGTTGATCTGGGTTCATAAATGAGGTCAGGGAGTGTTGATACCTGTGGGGATGGGTTGGTAACCAATGTTCAGTGATCCGGTCGTTTGTGCATGTGCACACTGCACACATGTTTACTGGAGAAAATCCTGGGAAGCAAGAATAGAAGGGAAAAGAAAATATGCAGTGGGAAGACAGTCGGCAAGAGTAGAGTTGTGTGTGTGCTACTGTCATTTAGATGCCACCAAGTACGGATCCCAAATGTTTTAATGGAGAAGCACCTAGTTAGTGTATCCATTCTCTTTACTGTTTGAGTTTCTTTCCTGAAGTCCTTCCACGTACAGCAAAATCAAAATAAAGGAAACCCACTTTATTAAGTTGGAACAAGGCGTGTTATACTTTTGGATTACTTAACTAATTTGTACCATGGTTTGGACCTGCGTCTATTTTCATTAACATTAGAAAAACATTAGCAACCGTGATAAGATGCCTCATGATCTCGTTTTGAACTGTTAGTGTCTTTTCAAAACCAGAAATGCCTTGATAAGGGTATTGGGTTAAGATGTTAAGGACTGATCGGAAAATATATAATAGTGATAACAATCTAAGGCTTTTGTGTACTTAGATAAACATTATCGCCGAATTACTTATATGAATAAAATAGTATCATAACATAAGAACGGATAGATTAGCGCAAACTGTAAGTTACATCCTTAAGTCTGGTTAACAACACTTAGGGTAATAAAGCCATGTTAACTAGGAAAACTTGTTTCGGTTGGAGATACAACAAAGAGGAAATGTTGGCCATTAGAAATGGATGAGGACCGAGCTAGGTCTGGAAAGGATGAACTATTAATGGCGGTAAGTTGGAACCTGTGTACATGGAGCTGGCGGTTGTGGCATGAAGCAGGGTGCATATCACGTTTAATAAAAAAAAGAAAAAAGAAAAAAGGAACAGGAGAGTTGCGCAAGTATCAGGAGACAACAGAAGAGAAGGAAAGAAAAGAAGGGACGTCAGGGGAAGGGTAGCATACCAAAGAAGAAAGTATGGAGGGGTTGGACATGTTTGCCTGTAGCGAAACACAGTAGTTTTATTTGGTACATGGGGAGTTGCCGTGGGTTTTGATATTGGGTTCTGGGCTTGACCATATCATTTAAATATATATAAATAAATAATAATAAGATAAATAAATAAATAAAGGACACTGAAGAACAAAGCATAACAGAAACAATCAAAGAGAAGGAGAATAAGATGTTGCAGGGACTATTTGGTTTGGTAGCACAAAATGAAAAGGTAAGGGGAAGTGTACGGTTTGGTATAAATGGTGAGGTTGTTATTGTATGAGTTGGCCTTTGCCGTTTAAATTTTAAAAGAAAAGTATTATATGTATAAATAAAATTAAAATACATATTAGCTGAATTATATATTAAAAGTGCTTATATAAATAAACCTTTGATCAGGAATGTATATATGATTGAATAGTAGCGGCTCGTGTTGTATACTTGAGTTGATCGACGATGCATGGAAGCCACTCGACGTGGTCGTCAAACGTCAGTTTTAAACTGTAATCTAAATTTCCCGGTACCAGTAACCGGTCATGTACAGTTCTGTATTTTATAAAATAAGAACTGTAAATCGTATTTGTAATCGTGTTTAGATTAATAAATAAAAAAAGAAATCTTATTTGGTATATAGAGAAAGAAGGGGTAAATCGAGTAAAAAGATCAAAAGGGAAATTTTGACGAAAATGATACAAAGTGTAAAAGTAGTAAAATAGATTATAGATCGTAAATTTAAATCATTTATGAATAATTAGATCAAAAAGTGATCATGAGAAATAAATTTTCTGAAAAAAAATGTAAGTATTTATTTTTAGAAGTGAAGAACAAAATGAACAAAAAACCGTGTGCGACGCACACATTAAAATTGATCATTTTGAAAAGATGATCAAAATAACCAGATAGAGACCAGATGATCTTTACTGTTTAGTTTGACTGGAATTATATGTAGATTAGATTATAATCTTGTTAGATTTATAATTCTAAAAGAGAAAAAAATGTTCACTAATCATTTCAAAGAGACCGAAATAAAATATTTCACTTTGATTTGATTATACGCGCGCGTCAGAGATTTTTAAATTGAAGATGGCGAGATATAAGGGCTATTCTCGAATAGTGCCTTCGGTTTGTCCAATCCTAGGACAACTTGTATGGATGAATGTCTGACAAAGTATTTCCAAAGGAATCACGTACATTGTTTTCTTCAAACATACCAGTTGCTGGCACAGAAGGGGAACTTCTTTAGCTTGACAACCAGAGTATTTTTGTGGAAATCAATTAGTGTTTCTCGATGGATTTGACGATGTGGCAATCAAAGAAATTAAACAGTGATGATGAAAGAGTAAGTCTAGCCTCAAGCCTCACAGCCAGGGAAATGACAAAAATCGGGCAGGCAGCATGGCTATGTGGGTCGCTCCCATTAGGGTGTATGATCACCTATTTAGAGAAAATCTTATTTGCTTCTTTAATCTATTTCAATGCTGTCCTTTTCGGGAAGACGGTGGGTAGCTCCCAACCGTTGGTGATATACATTCGATACACTCAAGAGAAATGAGTGGTCGGTCATGTGTGGGCCGGGTTGCAAGACGTTCTTGTTGAACCCAGGTGTATTCGCCTCTAGAGATACATCATCGGAAGGTGGTTCCATACCTTGTCATAGTTGAAAATCCAAATTCCATAAGCGCCAAGCGGTTTTTATTTGTATACTATATAGGAGAATGTAAGATGCAAGCATTCTTCTAGATTCTAAATTATTTGTGAAACAAATAGACACTATGATAATATCTGATTTCAAGTATACAAAGTGTTTTGATCTCATAAGGTAAAAACCCGTTCCGTATTTACGGCGTGGTCTTATGAGATATTTTTATCTGTTTTAAAACTTTTTACTCATACCAGTCCCTGACTGGCCCGGAGTTTATTTTTTTTGTGTTTCCCTTAAACTCTTGGGTATTCATAACACTTGTTATGAATAGATAAGTGAATCAGGATGGATAAAACTTGAGAAGCTGGATGGAGACTTTCTGTGTGCTGGTCAACCTACCTTATAATTAAGTCTGCAAGTAGTCGTCTATGATATGTATAATTACAGATGTACTTTGAATGGGTTGTACAACTAGACCTACGATGCTCTGATGTAATATGTCCCGCTGTGTAATGTTATAAAGTATTATTTTTTTGGAAAAATTCCACTATGAGATTCTGATGTTTCTATGATTTTATCTTCTATCTATTCTTATTCTTATTAATGGCACGACTTCTGATGTGTTCGAAAGTTGGGTCGTTACAGTTGGTATTAGAGCTTATGTTACTGATTACCTAGGCTTTGGGTGAGTGTGAGAGAGCGTATTTTTGAAAATTTAAAATAAATTTAAAATAAATCAACTTGGATGATATACCTAAGTCAGATATATCCAATCATGTCTAGAATGATGACCTATTATATTCAGGTGATTAAGATGAGTAACCGAGGACGAAGAGGTCGAGCTAGTGGAACTTCCACTACTACTGGTCGTAAGACTGGATCCCAAGATCAAGGAGAGACTATGGGGGAAGTTGTACCAGTCCGCCAGGATAAAAGGAGTTAATTAACCAGTGTCAGTCTTGAGATAAATTAAATATGTTTGGATTAAATTGAAATAATATCCACTCGTATTGATATCGGAAATCAAGTTAGAATTTTAAACTAAATTTAAAATTTGGATTTCCTGAAATTAAGGCTGGACTTGAGGGTTTATTGGAAATAGACCCAGAGAATGTGAATTGGTCGATTTGTGAAATCAAATCATATTTGTGAGTCCCGAAATGGAGATCGTTAAGTACGTGAATGAAGATCTTGGTAAATACTTAACGGAGTAAAGTAAAGTGACTGATGAGTTAGAAAGGAAATTTGAACGGATATTTTTGGTTATGAATAGGAAAATTGCTGATGTGTGTATATAAGTCGATAACTCTAATCTACTACTTACAAATTTTGGGGATGAAATTTTTATAAGGGGGTAGAATGTAATGACCCGGGAATTTACGCTGATCACTGACACAGATGAATTGATCGTAAGAACGTATTTTCAAATACGATTTAAAATCCAGATTGTGAAATTTCAAAACCCTATTAATTTGTGTATAACAGCATTTATAGATGCATATATTACAACATTTACTAAAAATCCATTTTTAGACATTTGTGTTTGATAGCATGTGTTTATAGCATTTGTTTAATTTTATTTACACGTGTATGAAAAACAACACTTTTTAATAGCATGTATTTGTGATGCCATTATACATGTTTTTTCTTCTTCAAAGGATTTAAGAAATTTAGTTTTGGTAAGTCCTTGTTTTAAAAAGTTTTAACACTTGAATTAAAATATGACAAAGCCACTTTTGTTGTCAAAGCAAGTTCAAGACAAGTTCATATTCATATATACATACACATCAACACCCAAAGCATGAAAATGACATTTCCTTTTTGTCAAAGCAAGTTCATGTTCACTTGCACACCACCAAAAAATGTTAATATTATTTCTTTGTGCAAGCATGTTCTCATTTATATGTATGTATATATTGGAGGATGCAAACTACACTAGAAAGGAACTAGTAAAAGAGGATCTAAGAGAGATATGTCACATGGCCAAATCTCTTTGTATCAAATATATTTTCAGTTTTCAAATCTTCCTCATTTCTATCAAAATTTTCAAAAATTGACATTTTCATTTGCAAATTCAAAACCATGTGGTCAAAGAACATGTGCATCATAGATTTACAAAATCTTGCCATTATCACATGGATTTCACCTACACTAGTTAAACACTAAAACACATAGATTTTATAAGATTTTCATGACATATCATCACATGGTCGAGGTCATTTTTGCACAAGAAACTTTCATATTTTTTCCAACCTTGCAAGGCAAGTAAATGTATTTTATATGTGTTGTTAAATCAAGTTTTCATGAAAGGATTTTGGGTTTAAAAACCAAGGCAAAACTGAACATATTTGATATAAAAAGGATACTATACTGTGTTTAAAAACCAAGAAAGGTTTGTAGTACATTTGCATTTAAGGTAGTGATATGTCATAGAAACTATAAGTGAAAATGAGGCCATAGGCAAGGGGTTTTAGGGGTGATGATGGGTGATCTAAGCCATGTGAAAGGGGGGTGTTGCTATTTCGCTTTGGTAAGGAAAGATTTTTCCTTTATGTGTTGTCAATCAATTTGTCAACACCAAATCTAAACCTGATTTTGCACACTTATTTTATTCATTTCTCCACTATATAAAGACCACAACACACACACACATCTAACACACACAAACACCAGTCCTTCCTACCAGATCAGTAAAGGAGTAGCAAATCCTAAGGGTTCAATCTTTCATAAGTGAGTAAACTAAAATTATACAATCTTTATTTTTGAGTTTCTGTTTCATTTATATATGTTAATGCAAGAATTAGAACCATGAATATATCATTTTGCTGAAATAGTAAGATTTGCCTCTGAGTGAATTTCCCATGTATACCTAAAAACAATATATATATAGTGAGTACAACTCCCCCTTTTTCACCCTTTTAAACTATTTCTGTTTGCATATATCGAAATATAGATAAGCACATATTTATTTTTGAGCGTGAGCCTATAACCTGAATGCACAAAACAGGGTATATCAGTGAGGAAATTTCCTTTGTTTACTAATTTTTCAATTATGTATATGCATATGTAAATGAGGAATGTGGTTTCAAACTGAAGTTAAAACAGGAACCAAATAGTTAACATATTGAGTACAATTTCCCTGTTTTTACCCATACAAAAACTATCATACAATAGATCTGGATATATAAGAATATGTGTTCTTGAGTATACTGAGTTCAGCTAATGTGATCTTAGTGAAACCTGGGACTGTAAGTGGCCAAAACAATGAAATAAGTAATAAATCTGAACGGCGATGGAAATGTGTGCTTCTTTAATAATGGTTGAACTTTGAAATTTCGAAGGAGGGAGTTTAGCGTTGATCTGGGTTCATATATGAGGTCAAGGGGTGTTGATACGTGTGGGGATGGGTTGGTAACCAATGTTCGGTGATCTGGTCGTTTGTGCATGTGCACACTGCACACATGTTTACTGGAGAAAAGCCTGGGAAGCAAGAATAGAAGGGAAAAGAAAATATGCAGTGGGAAGACAGTCGGCAAGAGTAGAGTTGTGTTTGTGCTACTGTCATTTAGATGCCACCAAGTACAGATCCCAAATGTTTTAATGGAGTAGCACCAAGTTAATGTATCCATTCTCTTTACTGTTTGAGTTTCTTTCCTGAAGTCCTTCCACGTACAGCAAAATCAAAATAAAGGAAACCCACTTTATTAAGCAGGAACAAGGCGTGTTATGAGTATACTTTTGGGTTACTTAACTAATTTGTACCATGGTTTGGACCTGCGTCTATTTTCATTAACATCAGAAAAACATTGGCAACCGTGATAAGATGCTTCATGATCTCATTTTGAACTGTTAGTGTCTTTTCAAAACAAGAAATGCCTTGTTAAGGGTATTGGGTTAAGATGTTAAGGACTGATCGGAAAATATATAATAGTGATAACAATCTAAGGCTTTCGTGTACTTAGATAAACATTATCATCGAATTACTTATATGAATAAAATAGTATCATAACATAAGAACAGATAGATTAGCGCAAACTGTAAGTTACATCCTTAAGTCTGGTTAACAACACCTAGGGTAATAAAGCCATGTTAACTAGGCAGACTTGTTTCGGTTGGAGATACAGCAAAGAGGAAACGTTGGCCATTAGAAATGGATGAGGAGCGAGCTAGGTCTGGAAAGGATGAACTATTAATGGCGGCAAATTGGAACCTGTGTACATGGAGCTGGCGGTTGTGGCATGAAGCAAGGTGCATGTCACGTTTAATAAAAAAAAAGGAGAGTTGCGCAAGTATCAGGAGACAACAGAAGAGAAGGAAAGAAAAGAAGGGACGTCAGGGGAAGGGTAGCATACCAAAGAAGAAAGTATGGAGGGGTTGGACACGTTTGCCTATAGAGAAACATGGTAGTTTTATTTGGTACATGGGGAGTTGCCCTGGGTTTTGATATTGGGTTCTGGGCTTGACCGTATCATTTAAATATATATAAATAAATAATAATAATAAAAAAAATGATAAAATAAATAAATAAAGGAGACTGAAGAACAAAGCATAATAGAAACAATCAAAGAGAAGGAGAATAAGATGTTGCAGGGACTATTTGGTTTGGTGGCACAAAATGAAAAGGTAAGGGGAAGTGTACGGTTTGGTATAAATGGTGAGGTTGTTATTGTATTAGTTGGCCTTTGCTGTTTAAATTTCAAAAGAAAAGTATTATATGTATAAATAAAATTAAAATACATATTAGCCGAATTATATATTAAAAGTGCTTATATAAATAAACCTTTGATCAGGAATGTATATATGATTGAATAGTAACGGCTCGTGTTGTATACTTGAGTTGATTGACGATGCGTGGAAGCCACTCGACGTGGTCGTCAAACGTCAGTTTTAAACTGTAATCTAAATTTCTCGGTACCAGTAACCGGTCATGTACAGTTCTGTATTTTATAAAATAAGAACTGTAAATCGTATTTGTAATCGTATTTAGATTAATAAATAAAAAGAGAAATCTTATTTGGTATATAGAGAAAGAAGGAGTAAACCGAGTAAAAAGATCAAAACGGAAATTTTTACGAAAATGATACAAAGTGTAAAAGTTGTAAAATAGATTATATGTAAAAACCCGTAACTTCCCTGCGAAGGAAAGCGCGGATAGTTCGAGAACAAGCCACAGCAGAACGCAGACGGGAGAACATTTCATTGTATATTAAAACAATTCCATCAGATTACAAGAATATACAGAGTATAAACAAATATTACACAGAAAAATATCAGAGATTACAATAAATTACATAGCAGCGGAAATAATACAATACACAACTAGAAGAGATATACGGATACAAAGCTTTCCGGATATCGTTCCAGCTGTAAACCAGGATCCTATGAATATAAATCTGCAAAACCAAAACTACTAGCTGCCCGTGTCAAAATAGGGGCACCCAGAGTTTAGGTCAAAACAATAAACTCCAGGTCAGTCATGGGACTGGTGTGAGAACTAAAACAGTTATTAATCTTTATTTTTAAAGTTAGGTAAATCAAGGGACCACGCCGTATAACACATAACGGGTTTCCTCCCAAGAACACCAGTGCATAAATCAACAGCGCAATGCTAAATAAAGAACAATGAAGCTATTATAAGACCCAGTTCCCATCACACAATGCAACGCAAGCTGGAGGATAGGGTTTTTACCTTATAATAGACAAGAATGCTTGATATTTTTAAAACAAATCATTTGATACTATTATAAGTGCATAGTGTATAAAGCAACTTCAAATCATAAGTATCAATCATAGGCGGCATGGGTACCATATATCATGTCGCCATACTAGGCTCTACAATCAAAACCGCAAATGTCACGTATTTGGAAATTGGATTTCCATCTACGAATCGAGGCAAAAGATAGTCCTCAAACGATTCGAGACGCTCTAGCCCGCCCCTCAGGCAAGTACTCAGTCAAGCCTTTGGATCCTCAGGGACGGTCCACCGATGTGGATTAAAATGCCTGAACACTGCGTTTCCCCACCCTATGGGGTGTCAATGAGCCAACGAATGACTCCATCGGTCCCGGATCGACCGATATAACCGAGGCGCCTCGCAACAGCAACAACCACATAAGTCAAACTCGTCAGGGAGTGTAAAATCACTGACGCCACTTCTAGCTAGAAAGAAACGCATGCCCTCCCTGACGTCCGTCTCCCATTTTTGGTTCACACCGGGGTGTGAGGCTCGCGAATCAACGTTACACAAAGCTATGCCACAAAGGCCGTGCTTTGATCATCCACCACAAGACTTTGCTTTTCAACAGAAGCCTTGATCATTTGCCACTTAAGCATGCCACACAGGCAATTCACTCTTTGCGTTTGATATCCATCAGTATATAACCCCTGAGCTCGTACGTCTCAGAGAAGGGCGTTAAGCATGAGAATAAATTCTCCGCCGCCAAACAGATATATATTTAATAGAAATCAATCACACAGACTAAAATCCAATGTCAGACACACAGTCCATTTACAAGTTCGTTCTGGGTCTGAACGAAACCGGAGGCACCTAGTACCCCGCATATCCATCGATCTCCAAGTACGTCTGGACGATCACCAACTGTTTCCATCTTCTTGGGTGTATAGCCCAATCAAGATCATCAGTAATTACCCAAACGACGTGAAGACCTCCGGTCTTCGACCACCGTCTTCATCTTCGACTTATCGTCGTATCAGTTATTCAGAATGGGATAAACCTGATCTTTCTGAACAACTCGCGTATATAATAAACACGTGTTACACAAACACAACATACGCCTCTTTCCAATTCAGAATATTCTTTTATTCAAATATTCTTATATTTTGGGAAAGGTTCCCATTAATTTTATCAAAGATAAATTCTTTAAATTTATTCTTTAATTTCCTTTGAATATCAATTCAAACTAGTCGGGATTAGCGAACCACACCGAAGTAATCATTTATTTTAATTTCCCAATCCCAACCTATTCATCCCATGAAGTAAAACTGGTCATACTTCATATCTAACACCACGGTGTTATCGGTAAATTCAATTACCATTTCACGTTCAAATATAATTAAAGATTTAACTATCGCTTGGAGCAAAACTGGTGATACTCCACTCTCGATCTTTTCAATTTAATTAAAGATTCATTAAAACTCCACTTAGTTTTAATCTTTAACTGGGTTAAAGAATCAGTGTCATTTAAAACACGGTTCACGATAAACCCAAAATCACATTCCATTAATTATCGGGTTAAAGAACAAGTGTTATTTAAAACATTGTTCACAGTAAACCCAAAAATCACATTCATTAATTATCGGGTTAAAGAACAAGTGTCATTTAAAACACTGTTCACAATAAACCCAAAAATCAATACCAGTTCAATTCCAACTAAATATTATTTAATTGGTAAACTTCATTAAATCTAAATAAAAAGATTTAATCTTTTCTCAACTGGGTTCAAGAACCGTGTTAATAAAGACACCATTCACGACAAACCCAAATCACATTTGATATTAAATACGAGGCACTGAATAGAAAATATATCGGCTTATATTCAATATCAAATTCTACGACCAACAAATATCGTATTGGAAATAACGATATATATACATATCTTTCAAATTTCCATAACAACATCTGTATGATCACGAAATCCAACATCGAAATATTCCAAAGACAATTTCGATTCAAATCCATTCCAATTCAATTATTGGAAATTCTGGTTATATTTCAAAACCATTTCAAACTCACTTTATTTATTTTAAAAATAAATAAATTACTATTCTAGTTCGAAACTAGTTCATTTCGATAAAAATCTATTTTTATCTTTTCAAATATGGAGTTTTTCATCCCAATTCTTCCCAAATCATTTCTTATGATTTTACACAAATTATTACTATTTTTAATAATTTTATTGTAACACCCCACCTCCGCCAGGGTGACTCTTGCAAGCACTCTGACTTTGGAGGGGCGTTTGAATCAGGTAAACATGCATAATGATATATCAAGGCAGAACAAGAACATATGTATATGCGTAAATAGAGTAGATAACATAGACAAAACAGCGGAAGATTTTAAACCATTTCAAAACAAGTCTGTTACATCATAATGTCAACTTTCCAAACAAACAAGTCTAGATAAAACAACATCAACTGAAATACTGAAATACATAAGTACTAATCCCCAAAAGAAGTGATAGCCATAGCTAGCTTCATGTCAAACCGTACATGAGCTAAATCCCACAAGCAAGCGGTCAGAAATCCTGCTAAGCTCCAATATTCCCTCCCTGAGAACCTGGGGGGGGGGGGGGGAACGGAAGAAAAGATGCGAAAGAAAACAGGTCAGTCAAAAAGACTGAGTAAGCCCTACTACAATCAATGTAAACTGATAAAGTTAACTGGCATGAGCAGCAGGGATGAACATAAGGATAACAACAATACTAGCATGATGATGAACTAACAAAGTAGATAAAGGTGTCGTCGCATAATCAGGATTAAGGTTTTGCACCACCGGTGTACTAGCAAACTAACATGACTTGAATAAACAAGTATTGATCCCTTGGCCCAAGCTTTGGCCCAATAACATGAAATGACCCTAATACAAGGTCCAACCAAACGGTATAGTCGATTGGCTCCCTATGCCTAACTCGTCACGTGTTGGTGTCAATACGGACCAAACATAATTGTAGTCGAACTGTGCCGGGTCCACCCTCCGGGTGTATCAAGCCCTAGGGTGCCAACCCCTGGACATCATAAACATGAGTGCACAGTCTCGATCTACTGGTACCCATGGGTGACTTCTCCAAATACGGACTACGTGCACGACCATAGTCCGTCCGGAACTACATCGGCGTACCACACGGCCGTCGTTTATTGGGTCGCTTACCTCCAGCCCAGTAATCGTGCCCCTTCCCTAGCCTAGTCCCTAGTGCCTTAATGATACCAATTTTTGGGGATTTACTGCGGAGTGGGCCCCCCATTGCTAGGATTTTCTAGTGGGTTAAGTACGGATTAATCCTCTTGCTAATCATGGATTAACTTGGTTAAGTGTAACGATGAGTTCACGACTTAATGTAACAACCCGTAAAATGCGAGCCAGTTTGAAATTTTTATTTTTGCAATTTTAGCGAGTTTTGATTATTTAAAATGAATTATTTTAAATAATATCGACGTGAAATCTATTTTGAATATAATTCGAACGTATATATTATACGCGTCGTCGTTAGAATATATATAATTATAAATAATTATAAATAGAATTGAAAATGGCGCGGTAGTTCGATAATTCGATTTCAAACTTCAATTGAATGTACCGGGTGCAAAACAATCCGGATTTTAGTGAAACCAAAAATAATGGAATCTAATAGTGAATATCTTTCCAACGAATCCGGAAAATCAAAAGTTCGTAGCGGGAATCAAAAGATATGTCCAGTTGAAAATTCTGAATAGTCGCTATGGAATTCAGGCCCTTAAAAATAGACATTTTGCAAACGACCTCGGATTTCGACGAAACTAGTTTTGTTGGGTCCGGGATGTAAAGTTATTGCTAGGTTTCAAATTTCATAATTTTTCGAATTAATATGTGAGCGTGGCAAAAGAAAACGCGTTTGACCAGTTTCAGTTGATTTTAATCGACTGGAAATTGGTCATTTTTCAAACGGTCTCAGAATTCGACGAAACTAGTTTTGTTAGGACCGTATCGTCGATACGAAGCTAGAAAATATTTTTCTGGGATTTTCTGGTTGGTATGTGACCCCGGTAATTGGAAATGTACGTTTAAAATTCAATATAATGATTTAAGGGTAAATTAAAGGGAAAGTGATTCAAACGATCAAATCAGCTTGCGATACATATCCCATTGTGTTCGGAATGAGGGTAAAACGCTATGGGCGACAGGCGGTGGACCTCGTTTAGAGGTCGTATGTGAAGGTCAACTTTAAGTTGAAATAAATAATTAAATAATAAAATAAAATAAAATAAAAAAAGAAAAAAAAACCTTTCCCCTTATCTCTGCCCCCCCCCCCGTTCATTCCTCAGAATCAAAAGAAAAAAAAAAAAAAAAAAGAAATGCGATCGACGGAGGGGGGGATCGCCGCCGAAGCCCATCGGAGGCGCCCCAACTCCGGCGCCGCTTCCTCCCACCGGCCGCAACCCCCAATCGAACCCCCCTCTCCTCCGCAGTCCCGTTACTCCCCTTTCCCCCTCGTAATAGCCCGACGCAACCACTTCATCCCCGCGCCACCGCACTGGAAGCCGCTCCACCCCTCCTCCTCCCTCTTCATCTAAAAACCGTGAGTTTCGTTTAAACCTTAGTTGATTTAGTTTTTATTTATAGTTTATATGATTTTAAAATTGAAGTCTATATGATTTTGAAAACTGAAATTATCTTTAAATTCAGTTTTGTTTTAAGTAATTAAGTAAAAGATTTGAATTTTGAAAGGTAAAAGATTTAAACTTTAAAAAGAAAAAGAAAAGATTTGATCTTTGAAATGGAAAAGGCGGAATCTTTGAAATAAAAATTCGATTTTTATATATTGAACTTTGAAATAAAAATTCGATTTTTATATATTGAACTTTGAAATAAAAATTCGATTTTTATATATTGAACTTTGAAATAAAAATTCGATTTTTATATATTGAACTTTGAAATAAAAATTCGATTTTTATATATTGAACTTTGAAATAAAAATTCGATTTTTATATATTGAACTTTGAAATAAAAATTCGATTTTTATATATTGAACTTTGAAATAAAAATTCGATTTTTATATATTGAACTTTGAAATAAAAATTCGATTTTTATATATTGAACTTTGAAATAAAAATTCGATTTTTATATATTGAACTTTGAAATAAAAATTCGATTTTTATATATTGAACTTTGAAATAAAAATTCGATTTTTATATATTAATCTTTGAAACAAAAATTCGATTTTTATATATTGAACTTTGAAATAAAAATTCGATTTTTATATATTGAACTTTGAAATAAAAAATTCGATTTTTATATATTGAACTTTGAAATAAAAATATGATTTTTATATAGGGAATAGCGAAGTAAAAATTCGATTTTTACATATGTAGTGAAAGCGGACAACGAAAGTGACAAAAAGGCGATAGCGATGAAGATTTCTATCAATGAAGTGCCGTGGAGCTTGGATAGCTATAAGTGAGAATTTCTCACCTTTCAATTTATTTTTCTAGTTATATATATATATATATACTAGGATGCAGACGGTGCTTATTAGAAGCACCCGACACCCGTCCACAAACCGTGGACTTGTTTGATTGGTTGTGTAGTTGGTTAGATTATTTGATTTGGATTGGATTGTTTTGGTGAAATTGAAATTGATATGATTGATGTGTGAATGGCGTGGGCCTTCGCTAGACCGGGGATAAGGCTAGGCCTCGTCCCGTTTCTAGTATCGTGCCGTTATGCCGCCGAAATTTTCTAAAATAAGTTAGAAAAATAAAAATATCATTTTATTGAATAAATGAATTGTATAGAAATTCATAGGTTGGAATAAAATGTTTTAGCGTTAAAAATATAATTTTTAACGTGAATGTGAATAAATAAATATTCATTTACAAACCAGACGGTTTGTTTATGTACACTTATTTGAATGACATTGATTGGGACGATAAATTTTACACATCGCCCAACTGCACAAATAAAATATGTGTTTGATTGTTTGAAACCCCACACGGGTGTTAGGATGAAATTTGAAGTTCACTCATCCTGATTGATTAAATATGTCGATCGATTGATTGACAGGCTGTTATAAGCGTTGAATATCTATATTTGATGCTTATACAGTGTAGTGCACTTTGGTTGATGGTTGATTATTTTTCAATGCTATGATATACATGTGTTGTATGAAAATCCATATAATTAACTTTATATGGTAATTGATTGGGCCTCATTCCAATTTGAAAAATAAAGAATATTATAAAATAAAAGTTCATGTGTTGACAGTACTCATCCACAGAGATTGGTCATGTGTTGAACGAAATATTTTAGTAATAAAATTTACACCTTTATCGATATAAAATAAAAGTTCATGTGTTGACAGTACTCATTCATTGAGATTGGTCATGTGTTGAACGAAATATTTTGATAATAACAACTATTTTGAAAAAGAAATATTTGAAATAGAATATTTGAAAATAGAAATTTATGAAGCCGTGTTGATTAGATTGACGCCATTTTGACGTGATCGATATTTATATCGATTTTATTCATTTTAAAATGAAAATTGAAAAGTGATTTCGAAAACGATTTCGAAATGAATTGAATTGAAAACGATTTCGAAATGAATTGAATTGAAAACGATTTCGAAATGAATTGAATTGAAAACGATTTCGAAATGAAATGAATTGAAAACGATTTCGAAATGAATTGAATTGAAAACGATTTCGAAATGAATTGAATTGAAAACGATTTCGAAATGAATTGAATTGAAAACGATTTCGAAATGAATTGAATTGAAAACGATTTCGAAATGAATTGAATTGAAAACGATTTCGAAATGAATTGAATTGAAAACGATTTCGAAATGAAATGAATTGAAACGATTTCGAAATGAAATGAATTGAAAATGAGTTCAAATTGAATTGAAAGCGAATTTAAATGAATTCAAATTGAATTGAAATTTGAATTGAATAGAAATGAATTTTAAAACGAATTTATAGAGAAGAATTCAATTTTGATTTGAATTGAAACGGAAGTTGAAATTGCTTTTGAAACGAATTTAAAACTATTTATATAATTCGTTTTAAATAGAAATCGACAAAATATATTATATATATATTATATATATAATATAATGGCCTGAATAGAACGCGCCGCGCCACGGCAGTTCGTGAATTTCGACCATTTATTTCAAATGGACATTGCGGGAGATCCGACCGTCGGATTCTCCTAAAACCGGAACCGTTGGGTTCGTATCGAAAAGAGCTTTCTAACGAATATTAGAAATTTGAAGTCTAACGGTTGGACTTGGAGATACGTCCAAATCAAATTCGAAAAAGGTCGCTGTAAGTGCAGTTCGATGGCCATTGATGGAAATCGACTGTACGGGCCTTGATAAAATTATTAAAAATAGCAATAATTTGTGTAAAATCATAAGAAATGATTTGTGAAGATTTGGGATGAAAAACTCCATATTTGAAAAGATAAAAATAGGTTTTTATCGAAATGAACTAGTTTTGAACTAGAAATATAATTCTATTTATTTTTAAATAAATAAATTGAATTCGAAAAGGGTTTTAAAAATAACCAGAATTTCCAATGATTGCATTGGGATGGATTTGAATCGAAATTGTCTTCGGAATATTTCGATGTTGGAATTCGAGATTATACGGATGTTGTTATGGAAATTTGAAAGATATATATTTATATCGTTATTTCCAATACGACATTTGTTAATCGAAGAATTTGATATTGAATATAAGCGATATATTTTCTATTCAGAACCTTATATTGAATATCAAATGTGATTTGGGTTTGTCGTGAATGGTGTCTTCACTAACACTGTTCTTGAACCCAGTTGAGAAAAGATTAAATCTTTTTATTTAGATTTAATGAAGTGTACCAATTAAACAATATTTAATTGGAATAGAATTGATATTGATTTTTGGGTTTATCGTGGACAGTGCTTTAAATAACACTTGTTCTTTAACCCGATAATTAATGGAATGTGATTTTGGGTTTATCGTGAACCGTGTTTTAAATGACACTGATTCTTTAACCCAGTCGAAGATTAAAACTAAGTGGAGTTTTAATGAATCTTTAATTAGATTGAAATGATCGAAAATGGAGTATCACCAGTTTTTCTCCAGGCGATAGTTAAATCTTTAATTAGATTTGAACGTGAAATGGTAATTGAATTTACCGATAACACTGTGGTGTTAAATATGAAGTATTACCAGTTTTACTTCATGGGATGAATAGGTTGGGATTGGGAAATTAAAACAAATGATTACTTCGGTAAGGTTCGTTAATCCCGACTAGTTTGAATTGAGATTCAAAAATAGAATAAAGAATAAATTCAAGGAATTTATCTTGGATTAAATTAATGGGAACCTTTACCTATGAATGTGAAATTTAGAAACTAACTGTCGGTTAGCCAAGCAGAGTGGTTTTCTGAATATTGATCTGATGTTGGTTTCGGCCTTCGGGGTTAATATTTGGGGAATTATTCTCTTGATTAATTTACGGTTAGTGACTAATGAATTGGAATGAGGCGTATGTTGTGTTTGTGTAACACTTATATAAAATATACGCGAGTTATTCGGAAAGACCGGGTTTATCCCATTCTGAATAACTGATACGACGATAAGTCGAAGATGAAGACGATGGTCGAAGACCGGAAGTCTTCACGTCGTTTGGGTAATTACTGATGATCTTGATTGGGCTGTACACCCAAGAAGATGGAAACAGTTAGTGATCGTCCAGACGTACTTGGAGATCGATGGATATGCGGGGTACTAGGTGCCTCCGGTTTCGTTCAGACCCAAAACGAACTTGTAAATGGACTGTGTGTCTGACATTGGATTTTAGTCCGTGTGATTGATCTCTATTAAATATATATCTGTTTGGCGGCGGAGAATTTATTCTCTTGCTTAACGCCCTTCTCTGAGACGTACGAGCTCAGGGGTTATATATTGATGGATATCAAACGCATGGAGTGAATTGCCTGTGTGGCATGCCTAAGTGGCAATTGATCAAGGCTTCTGTTGAAAAGCAAAGTCTTGTGGTGATGATCAAAGCAAGGCCTTTGTGGCGTAGCTTTATGTAAAGTTTATTTCGCGTGTTTCACACCCGGTATGAACCAAAAACGGGAGAGGACCTCAGGGAGGGCATGCGTTTCTTCCTAGTTAGAAGTGGCGTCAGTGGTTTTACACGCCCTGACGAGTTTGACTTATGTGGTTGTTGCTGTTGCGAGGCGCCTCGGATTGATCGGTCATTCTCGAACCGATGGAGTCATTTAGTTGGCTCATTTACGCCCCATAGGGCGGGGAAACGCATGTTCAGGGTTTAAGTTTAATCCACATCGGTGGACCGGCCCTGATGATCCAAGGGTCACTCGAGCTCTGATCCTGAGACTCGGGCTAGGCAGTCTCGAATCGGTTGAGGACTATCTTTTGCCTCGGTTCATAGATGGAAATCCAATTTCCAAATACGTGACATTTGCGGTTTTATTTGTAAACCTATATATGGCGACATGATATATGGTACCCATGCCGCCTATGATTGATACTTATGATTTGAAGTTGTTTTATACACTATGCACTTATAATAGTATCAAATGATTTGTTTTAAAACGTATCAAGCATTCTTTGGCTGTTATAAGGGAAAACCCTATCCCCCGGCTTGCGTTGCATTGTGTGATAGGACCTGGGTCTTATAACAGCTTCATTTTTCTTTATTTAGCATTGCGCTGTTTGTTTTATGCACTGGTATTCTTGGGAGGAAACCCGTTCCGTGTTATACGGCGTGGTCCCTTGATTTACCTAAGCTTTAAAATAAAGATTTATAACTGTTTTAGTTCTCACACCAGTCCCATGACTGACCTGGAGTTTATTGTTTTAACCTAAACTCTGGGTGCCCCTATTTTGTCACGGGTAGCTAGTAGTTTTGGTTTTGCAGATTTATATTCACAGGATCCTGGTTTACAGCTGGAACGATATCCGGAAAGCTTTGTATCCGTATATCTCATTCTAGTTGTGTATTGTATTATTTTTCCGCTGCTATGTAATTTATTGTAATCTCTGATAATTCTGTGTAATATTTATTTATACTCTGTATATTCTTGTAATCTGATGCATTGTTGTAATACACAGTGAAATGTTCTTCTGTATGCGTTCTGTTTTGTCCTGTTCTCAAACGATAGGGCGTTTCGAACGGCCTGGATCGGTTTAGCGACTGGTTCGGACCGAGCGAAATTCTTTGCCGTCACAGTTGGTATCAGAGCTTTGGTTTACAAAGCTCAGAGAACAAGACACATTAGAACCATACGAAAGAATTCATCAGATACTGGATTAGTAATATCCAACGGGAAAGACATGTTAGAGATGGGATCAGTAGTATCCTAGGACGTGTGTGAAGAGTATATTTTTCAAATGAAAACAAATTTTGTTTTGAAAATTTAAATCAATTATTCGTATTTGATTATTTATATTGATGTGGACAATCCAGTATATATAGATTTTGCGTATACGTCTGATCCGCGTGTATTCGAAGTTTTAATATACTGGATAGATATAGAATCACACTCTAGTCGCCCGGAGATAATTTTGGTAATGCGGCCGCATTATCAATATTTATATTCGTGTTACGAAGGTGTGTTTTCTATATATTTCCATTAGACTGGTGTGAGAACCAAAACTAATATAGTTAGAACACATTGTTGTGAATTGGCATCAAAAACATGATTTTCTGTATATGTATCAAATTTATGAATTTGAAACTCTAATTCACTAATTGATGGATGTTAGTGTTGTTTGTTTATTTGGTAGCTAATTTTTAGCCATTTAGCCTAATTGAACCGAATATTGAACTGTATTGAAAATTGGTCGCATCTGCTTGCATATACATGTATATCATTGAACAGGTCATAGCAAGGAGGCTAGAGCCGAAGAATAAAATTTGTTTGCCCGACAAATAGGTACATGTTTACTACATGATTTACTGTTTTGTTTGGGTGATGATGATTTTATGAGCCTATTGGCTAGCCGCTTGGCTTTTTCTTTTTCTTTTTGAGATCTGAAGGACCGGGGAAGCTATTTGAAATTCCCCGATGCTCCCGGTGCAGGGGAGGTTATGGCGAAATTTTTCGAAAATTTAGGGTGTTAGCCAAATTTTTTGAATTTTTGGAAATTCTCAGAAACTGAAAAGTTGGAGAATGGAAGCCAAATCGAACGTAGAGTTGAATAATCAAACCACTTTCGACTTTGTTCCTTTTCGGGGACGAAAAGTTTTAAGTGGGGGAGATTGTAACAACCCGTAAAATGCGAGCCAGTTTGAAATTTTTATTTTTGCAATTTTAGCGAGTTTTGATTATTTAAAATGAATTATTTTAAATAATATCGACGTGAAATCTATTTTGAATATAATTCGAACGTATATATTATACGCGTCGTCGTTAGAATATATATAATTATAAATAATTATAAATAGAATTGAAAATGGCGCGGTAGTTCGATAATTCGATTTCAAACTTCAATTGAATGTACCGGGTGCAAAACAATCCGGATTTTAGTGAAACCAAAAATAATGGAATCTAATAGTGAATATCTTTCCAACGAATCCGGAAAATCAAAAGTTCGTAGCGGGAATCAAAAGATATGTCCAGTTGAAAATTCTGAATAGTCGCTATGGAATTCAGGCCCTTAAAAATAGACATTTTGCAAACGACCGCGGATTTCGACGAAACTAGTTTTGTTGGGTCCGGGATGTAAAGTTATTGCTAGGTTTCAAATGTCATAATTTTTCGAATTAATATGTGAGCGTGGCAAAAGAAAACGCGTTTGACCAGTTTCAGTTGATTTTAATCGACTGGAAATTGGTCATTTTTCAAATGGTCTCAGAATTCGACGAAACTAGTTTTGTTAGGACCGTATCGTCAATACGAAGCTAGAAAATATTTTTCTGGGATTTTTCTGGTTGGTATGTGACCCCGGTAATTGGAAATGTACGTTTAAAATTCAATATAATGATTTAAGGGTAAATTAAACGGAAAGTGATTCAAACGATCAAATCAGCTTGCGATACATATCCCATTGTGTTCGGAATGAGGGTAAAACGCTATGGGCGACAGGCGGTGGACCTCGTTTAGAGGTCGTATGTGAAGGTCAACTTTAAGTTGAAATAAATAATAAAATAAAATAAAAAAAAAGAAAAAAAAACCCTTTCCCCTTATCTCTGCCCCCCCCCCGTTCATTCCTCAGAATCAAAACAAAAAAAAAAAAAAAAAAAAAGAAATGCGATCGACGGAGGGGGGGGATCGCCGCCGAAGCCCATCGGAGGCGCCCCACCTCCGGCGCCGCTTCCTCCCACCAGCCGCAACCCCCAATCGAACCCCCCTCTCCTCCGCAGTCCCGTTACTCCCCTTTCCCCCTCGTAATAGCCCGACGCAACCACTTCATCCCCGCGCCACCGCACTGGAAGCCGCTCCACCCCTCCTCCTCCCTCTTCATCTAAAAACCGTGAGTTTCGTTTAAACCTTAGTTGATTTAGTTTTTATTTATAGTTTATATGATTTTAAAATTGAAGTCTATATGATTTTGAAAACTGAAATTATCTTTAAATTCAGTTTTGTTTTAAGTAATTAAGTAAAAGATTTGAATTTTGAAAGGTAAAAGATTTAAACTTTAAAAAGAAAAAGAAAAGATTTGATCTTTGAAATGGAAAAGGCGGAATCTTTGAAATAAAAATTCGATTTTTATATATTGAACTTTGAAATAAAAATTCGATTTTTATATATTGAACTTTGAAATAAAAATTCGATTTTTATATATTGAACTTTGAAATAAAAATTCGATTTTTATATATTGAACTTTGAAATAAAAATTCGATTTTTATATATTGAACTTTGAAATAAAAATTCGATTTTTATATATTGAACTTTGAAATAAAAATTCGATTTTTATATATTGAACTTTGAAATAAAAATTCGATTTTTATATATTGAACTTTGAAATAAAAATTCGATTTTTATATATTGAACTTTGAAATAAAAATTCGATTTTTATATATTGAACTTTGAAATAAAAATTCGATTTTTATATATTGAACTTTGAAATAAAAAATTCGATTTTTATATATTGAACTTTGAAATAAAAATATGATTTTTATATAGGGAATAGCGAAGTAAAAATTCGATTTTTACATATGTAGTGAAAGCGGACAACGAAAGTGACAAAAAGGCGATAGCGATGAAGATTTCTATCAATGAAGTGCCGTGGAGCTTGGATAGCTATAAGTGAGAATTTCTCACCTTTCAATTTATTTTTCTAGTTATATATATATATATATATATATATATATACTAGGATGCAGACGGTGCTTATTAGAAGCACCCGACACCCGTCCACAAACCATGGACTTGTTTGATTGGTTGTGTAGTTGGTTAGATTATTTGATTTGGATTGGATTGTTTTGGTGAAATTGAAATTGATATGATTGATGTGTGAATGGCGTGGGCCTTCACTAAACCGGGGATAAGGCTAGGCCTCGTCCCGTTTCTAGTATCGTGCCGTTATGCCGCCGAAATTTTCTAAAATAAGTTAGAAAAATAAAAATATCATTTTATTGAATAAATGAATTGTATAGAAATTCATAGGTTGGAATAAAATGTTTTAGCGTTAAAAATATAATTTTTAACGTGAATGTGAATAAATAAATATTCATTTACAAACCAGACGGTTTGTTTATGTACACTTATTTGAATGACATTGATTGGGACGATAAATTTTACACATCGCCCAACTGCACAAATAAAATATGTGTTTGATTGTTTGAAACCCCACACGGGTGTTAGGATGAAATTTGAAGTTCACTCATCCTGATTGATTAAATATGTCGATCGATTGATTGACAGGCTGTTATAAGCGTTGAATATCTATATTTGATGCTTATACAGTGTAGTGCACTTTGGTTGATGGTTGATTATTTTTCAATGCTATGATATACATGTGTTGTATGAAAATCCATATAATTAACTTTATATGGTAATTGATTGGGCCTTATTCCAATTTGAAAAATAAAGAATATTATAAAATAAAAGTTCATGTGTTGACAGTACTCATCCACAGAGATTGGTCATGTGTTGAACGAAATATTTTAGTAATAAAATTTACACCTTTATCGATATAAAATAAAAGTTCATGTGTTGACAGTACTCATTCATTGAGATTGGTCATGTGTTGAACGAAATATTTTGATAATAACAACTATTTTGAAAAAGAAATATTTGAAATAGAATATTTGAAAATAGAAATTTATGAAGCCGTGTTGATTAGATTGACGCCATTTTGACGTGATCGATATTTATATCGATTTTATTCATTTTAAAATGAAAATTGAAAAGTGATTTCGAAAACGATTTCGAAATGAATTGAATTGAAAACGATTTCGAAATGAATTGAATTGAAAACGATTTCGAAATGAATTGAATTGAAAACGATTTCGAAATGAATTGAATTGAAAACGATTTCGAAATGAATTGAATTGAAAACGATTTCGAAATGAATTGAATTGAAAACGATTTCGAAATGAATTGAATTGAAAACGATTTCGAAATGAATTGAATTGAAAACGATTTCGAAATGAATTGAATTGAAAACGATTTCGAAATGAATTGAATTGAAAACGATTTCGAAATGAAATGAATTGAAAACGATTTCGAAATGAAATGAATTGAAAACGATTTCGAAATGAAATGAATTGAAAACGAGTTCAAATTGAATTGAAAGCGAATTTAAATGAATTCAAATTGAATTGAAATTTGAATTGAATAGAAATGAATTTTAAAACGAATTTATAGAGAAGAATTCAATTTTGATTTGAATTGAAACGGAAGTTGAAATTGCTTTTGAAACGAATTTAAAACTATTTATATAATTCGTTTTAAATAGAAATCGATGAAATATATTATATATATATTATATGTATAATATAATGGCCTGAATAGAACGCGCCGCGCCGCGGCAGTTCGTGAATTTCGACCATTTATTTCAAATGGACATTGCGGGAGATCCGACCGTCGGATTCTCCTAAAACCGGAACCGTTGGGTTCGTATCGAAAAGAGCTTTCTAACGAATATTAGAAATTTGAAATCTAACGGTTGGACTTGGAGATATGTCCAAATCAAATTCGAAAAAGGTCGTTGTAAGTGCAGTTCGATGGCCATTGATGGAAATCGACTGTACGGGCCTTGATAAAATTATTAAAAATAGCAATAATTTATGTAAAATCATAAGAAATGATTTGTGAAGATTTGGGATGAAAAACTCCATATTTGAAAAGATAAAAATAGGTTTTTATCGAAATGAACTAGTTTTGAACTAGAAATATAATTCTATTTATTTTTAAATAAATAAATTGAATTCGAAAAGGGTTTTAAAAATAACCAGAATTTCCAATGATTGCATTGGGATGGATTTGAATCGAAATTGTCTTCGGAATATTTCAATGTTGGAATTCGAGATTATACGGATGTTGTTATGGAAATTTGAAAGATATATATTTATATCGTTATTTCCAATACGACATTTGTTAATCGAAGAATTTGATATTGAATATAAGCGATATATTTTCTATTCAGAACCTTATATTGAATATCAAATGTGATTTGGGTTTGTCGTGAATGGTGTCTTCACTAACACTGTTCTTGAACCCAGTTGAGAAAAGATTAAATCTTTTTATTTAGATTTATTGAAGTGTACCAATTAAACAATATTTAATTGGAATAGAATTGATATTGATTTTTGGGTTTATCATGGACAGTGCTTTAAATAACACTTGTTCTTTAACCTGATAATTAATGGAATGTGATTTTGGGTTTATCGTGAACCGTGTTTTAAATGACACTGATTCTTTAACCCAGTCGAAGATTAAAACTAAGTGGAGTTTTAATGAATCTTTAATTAGATTGAAATGATCGAAAATGGAGTATCACCAGTTTTGCTCCAGGCGATAGTTAAATCTTTAATTAGATTTGAACGTGAAATGGTAATTGAATTTACCGATAACACTGTGGTGTTAAATATGAAGTATTACCAGTTTTACTTCATGGGATGAATAGGTTGGGATTGGGAAATTAAAACAAATGATTACTTCGGTAAGGTTCGTTAATCCCGACTAGTTTGAATTGAGATTCAAAAATAGAATAAAGAATAAATTCAAGGAATTTATCTTGGATTAAATTAATGGGAACCTTTCCCTATGAATGTGAAATTTAGAAACTAACTGTCGGTTAGCCAAGCAGAATGGTTTTCTGAATATTGATCTGATGTTGGTTTCGGCCTTCGGGGTTAATATTTGGGGAATTATTCTCTTGATTAATTTACGGTTAGTGACTAATGAATTGGAATGAGGCGTATGTTGTGTTTGTGTAACACTTATTTAAAATATACGCGAGTTATTCGGAAAGACCGGGTTTATCCCATTCTGAATAACTGATACGACGATAAGTCGAAGATGAAGACGATGGTCGAAGACCGGAAGTGTAACAACCCGTAAAATCTGGGCCAGTTTAAAATTTTTATTTTGGCCATTTTAACGAATTTTGATTATTTAAAATGAATTATTTTAAATAATATTGACGAGAAATTTATTTTGAATAGAATTCGAACGTATATATTATACGCGTCGTCGTTAGAATATAAATATTTATATATAATTATAAATGGAATTGAAAATGGCGCGGTAGTTCGATAATTCGATTTCAAACTTCAATTGAATGTACCGGGTGCAAAACAATCCGGATTTTTGTGAAACCAAAAACATTAGGATCTAATTGATAATATCTTTCCAACGAATCCGACAAATCAAAATTTAGTAGCGAGAATCAAAAGATATGTCCAGTTGAAAATTCTGAATAGTCGCTATGGAATTCAGGCCCTTAAAAATGGACATTTTGCATATGACCTCGGATTTCGACGAAACCAGTTTTGTTGGGTCCGTGATGTCAAATTATTGCTAGGTTTCAAATTTCATAATTTTTCGAATCAATATGTGAGCGTGGCAAAGGAAAATGCGTTTGACCAGTTTCAGTTGATTTTAATCGACTGGAAATTGGCCATTTTTCTAACGGTCTCAGAATTCGACGAAACTAGTTTTGTTAGGACCGTATCGTCCATACGAAACCAGAAAATATTTTTCTGGAATTTTTCTAGTTAGTATGTGACCCCGGTAATTTGAAAAGTACGTTTAAAATTCAATATAAGGATTTAAAATGTAATTTCAACGGAAACTGATTGTAACGATCAAACCAGCTTACGATACATATCCCATTGTGTTCGGAATGGGGGTAAAACGCTATGGACGACAGGCGGTGGGCCTCGTTTCGAGGTCGTATGTGAAAGTCAACTCTTTAGGATAAAATTAATTAATTAATTAATTAAAAAGAAAAAAAATAATAGCTTTTTCCCCTTTTCTCCTTCATTGCCCCCCCCCCCCCCCCCCGAATCACTTACCAGAAAGCAAAAAAAAAAAAAAAAAAAAAAAAAAGGGAAGAAAACCTAAAAACTAATCGCCGCCTCTCCTCTGTTCGACGCGCCGCCAGCCACCAGGAGGCGCCCACCTCCGGCGAAGCCCTCCCCCGACGCTCGATCCTCCCATTGCCTCCCTCCTCCTCTAATTAAACCACCACGAAACCGTGAAGTCCCAATTCGATTTGGCCGCCGCCTGCACCGCCGTGGGGCCCCGCGCCACCCTGTGCGCTCCCTTCCCCTTCGAGTCCACTGTCACCTCGCTGGAGGTCCGACGCGCCCTTCCTCAGCCGACCCGACATCAGCCCCCCCTGTAAGTGACTGTTTTTTTTTTATTTTATTTAAGCTTTAAAAACTGATTATTTTAAAATTTGAAAACTGATTTTTTTAAGTAATTTAAAAACTGAATTTTAATTAGCATTTAAAAACTGAATTTTAATTAGCATTTCAAAAAAAAAAACTGATTAAAGATTTAGATTTTAAAAGGAGAAAAGATTTAAACTTGAAAAAGTAAAAGAAAAGATTTGATCTTTAAAATGAAAAAGGCGGGATCTATATTTTTGTAAAAATATGATCTTTATATTTTTAAAGTATTAAAAATATGATTTTTATATTTTTAAAGTATTAAAAATATAATCTTTATAGGATAGAGAATATAAAGATATCATCTTTGTGTATGTAACGAAATAAAAATCTGATTTTTATTTTATATACGTTGAGATAAAGTGGTGATTTTTATAAGGAGAAAACTTTATTTTTATAAAGGCGAAATCTTTATATGGAAAATAGCGTGATAAAAATATAATTTTTATCTATATGACATAGTAATAAAAATTCGATTTTTATATATTGAACTTTGAAATAAAAATTCGATTTTTATATATTGAACTTTGAAATAAAAATTCGATTTTTATATGTTGAATAGCGAAGTAAAAATGGGATTTTTGTATATGTAGTGAAAACGGGCGACGAAGCTGACAAAAAGGCGAAACGACGAAGACTTCTGCAAATGAAGAGCCGTGGAGCTAGGATAGCTATATGTGAGAACTTCTCACTCAAATTCTATTTTTCTAGTTATATATATATACTAGGATGCAGACGGTGCTTATTAGAAGCACCCGACACCCGTCCACATACCATGGACTTGTTTGTTTGGTTGTGTAGTTGGTTAGATTATTTGATTTGGATTTGATTGATTGGTTGAATTGGAAATTGATTAAAATTGATATGTGAATGGCGTGGGCCTTCACTAGACCGGGGATAAGGCTAGGCCTTGTCCCGTTTCTAGTATCGTGCCGTTATGCCGCCGAAATTTTCTAAAATATGTTAGAAAAATAAAAATATCATTTTTATTGAATAAATGAATTGAATAGAAATTCATATGTTGGAATAAAATGTTTTATCGTTAAAAATATAATTTTTAACGTGAATGTGAATAAATAAATATTCATTTACAAACCAGACGGTTTGTTTATGTACACTTATTTGAATGACATTGATTGGGTCGATAAAATTCACACATCGCCCAACTGCACGAATAAAATATTTGTTTGATTGTTTGAAACCCCACACGGGTGTTGGGATGAAATATGAAGTTCACTCATCCTGATTGATTAAATATGTCGATCGATTGATTGACATGCTGTTATAAGCGTTAAATATCTTTATTTGATGCTTATACAGTGTAGTGCACTTTGGTTGATGGTTGATTATTTATCGTTGCTATTATATACATGTGTTGTAGGAAAATCCATATAATTAACTTTATATGGTAATTGATTGGGCCTCATTCCAATCGTGAAAATAAGGAATATTTGAAAATAGAAATATATGAAGCCGTGTTGATTAGATTGACGCCATTTTGACGTGAACGATATTTATATCGATTTTATTCATTTTAAAATGAATATTGAAAAGTAATTTCGAAATCGAATATTTCGAAATGAATGAATTGAAAACGAATTCAAATTGAATTGAAAACGATTTCGAAATAAATTGAATTGAAAACGATTTCGAAATAAATTGAATTGAAAACGATTTCGAAATAAATTGAATTGAAAACGATTTCGAAATAAATTGAATTGAAAACGATTTCGAAATGAATTGAATTGAAAACGATTTCGAAATGAATTGAATTGAAAACGATTTCGAAATGAATTGAATTGAAAACGAATTCAAATTGAATTGAAAACGAATTGAAATGAATTCAAATTGAATTGAAATTTGAATTGAATAGAAATGAATTTTGAAACGATTTTATAAAGAAGAATTCAATTTTGATTTGAATTGAAATGGAAGTTGAAAATGTTTTTGAAACGAATTCAAAACTATTTATATAATTCGTTTTAAATAGAAATCGACGAAATATATATATTATATATAATATATATAATATAATGGCCTGAATAGAACGCGCCGCGTCGCGGCAGTTCGCGAATTTCGACCATTTATTTCAAACGGACATTACGGGAGATCCGACCGTCGGATTCTCCTAAAACCGGAACCGTTGGGTTCGTATCGAAAAAAGCTTTCTAATGAATATTAGAAATTTGAAATCTAACGGTTGGATTTGGAGATACGTCCAAATCAAATTCGAAAAAGGTCGCTGTAAGTGCAGTTCGATGGCCATTGATGGAAATCGACTGTACGGGCCTTGATAAAATTATTAAAAATAGTAATAATTTGTGTAAAATCATAAGAAATGATTTGTGAAGAATTGGGATGAAAAACTCCATATTTGAAAAGATAAAAATAGATTTTTATCGAAATGAACTAGTTTTGAACTAGGATTATAATTCTATTTATTTTTAAATAAATAAATTGAATTCGAAAAGGGTTTTAAAAATAACCAAAATTCCAATGATTGCATTGGAGTGGAATTGAATCGAAATTGTCTTCGGAATATTTCAATGTTGGGATTCGTGATTATACAGGTGTTGTTATGGAAATTTGAAAGATATATATATTTAAATCGTTATTTCCCATACGACATCTGTTAGTCGTAGAATTCGATATTGAATATAAGCCGATATATTTTCTATTCAGAGCCTAGTATTGAATATCGAATGTGATTTGGGTTTGTCGTGAATGGTGTCTTCACTAACACCGTTCTTGAACCCAGTTGAGAAAAGATTAAATCTTTTTATTTAGATTTAATGAAGTTTACCAATTAAATAATATTTAATTGGAATTGAATTGATATTGATTTTTGGGTTTATCGTGAACAGTGTTTTAAATAACACTTGTTCTTTAACCCGATAATTAATGAATGTGATTTGGGTTTGTCGTGAATGGTGTCTTCACTAACACCGTTCTTGAACCCAGTTGAGAAAAGATTAAATCTTTTTATTTAGATTTAATGAAGTGTACCAATTAAATAATATTTAATTGGAATTGAATTGATATTGATTTTTGGGTTTATCGTGAACAGTGTTTTAAATAACACTTGTTCTTTAACCCGATAATTAATGAATGTGATTTGGGTTTGTCGTGAATGGTGTCTTCACTAACACTGTTCTTGGACCCAGTTGAGAAAAGATTAAATCTTTTTATTTAGATTTAATGAAGTGTACCAATTAAATGATATTTAATTGGAATTGAATTGATATTGATTTTTGGGTTTATCGTGAACAGTGTTTTAAATAACACTTGTTCTTTAACCCGATAATTAATGAATGTGATTTGGGTTTGTCGTGAATGGTGTCTTCACTAACACCGTTCTTGAACCCAGTTGAGAAAAGATTAAATCTTTTTATTTAGATTTAATGAAGTGTACCAATTAAATAATATTTAATTGGAATTGAATTGATATTGATTTTTGGGTTTATCGTGAACAGTGTTTTAAATAACACTTGTTCTTTAACCCGATAATTAATGAATGTGATTTGGGTTTGTCGTGAATGGTGTCTTCACTAACACTGTTCTTGGACCCAGTTGAGAAAAGATTAAATCTTTTTATTTATATTTAATGAAGTGTACCAATTAAATGATATTTAATTGAAATTGAATTGATATTGATTTTTGGGTTTATCGTGAACAGTGTTTTAAATAACACTCGTTCTTTAACCCGATAATTAATGAATGTGATTTTGGGTTTATCGTGAACCGTGTTTTAAATGACACTGATTCTTTAACCCAGATAATGATTAAAACTAAGTGGAGTTTTAATGAATCTTTAATTAGATTGAAAAGATCGAGAATGGAGTATCACCAGTTTTGCTCCAGGCGATAGTTAAATCTTTAATTAGATTTGAACGTGAAATTTAGAAACTAACTGTCGGTTAGCCAAGCAGAATGGTTTTCTGAATATTGATCTGATGTTGGTTTCGGCCTTCGGGGTTAATATTTGGGGAATTATTCTCTTGATTAATTTATGGTTAGTGACTAATGAATTGGAATGAGGCGTATGTTGTGTTTGTGTAACACTTATTTAAAATATACGCGAGTTATTCGGAAAGACCGGGTTTATCCCATTCTGAATAACTGATACGACGATAAGTCGAAGATGAAGACGATGGTCGAAGACCGGAGGTCTTCACGTCGTTTGGGTGATAGCTGATGATCTTGATTGGGCTGTACACCCAAGAAGATGGAAACAGTTAGTGATCGTCCAGACGTACTTGGAGATCGATGGATATGCGGGGTACTAGGTGCCTCCGGTTTCGTTCAGGCCCAGAACGGACTTGTAAATGGACTGTGTGTCTGACACTGGATTTCATTCTGTGTGACTGATATCGGTTGCATAGAGTGGTTTGCCTGTGTGGCATGCTAAGATGCAAATGATCAAGGCTTCTGTTGAAAAGCAAAGTCTTGTGGTGATGATCAAAGCACGGCCTTTGTGGCGTAGCTTTGTGTAACGTTTACTTCGCGAGTTTCGCACCCGGTATGAACCAAAAACGGGAGAGGACATCAGGGAGGACTTGCGTTTCTTTCTAGCTAGAAGTGGCGTCAGTGGTTTTACACGCCCTGACGAGTTTGACTTATGTGGTTGTTGCGGTTGCGAGGCGCCTCGGTTATATCGGTTTCGGCCGAATGCATTCTGGTCGGCTGACGGACCAGACTTACACCCCATAGGGTGGGGAGACGTATTGTTCAGGCATAATAATCCACTCCGTGTGGACCGGCCCTGACGATCCAAGGCTTGCCTGCGTGCTTGCCTGAGGGGCGGGCTAGAGCGTCTCGAATCGGTTGAGGACTATCTTTTGCCTCGGTTCATAGATGGAAATCCAATTTCCAAATACGTGACATTTGCGGTTTTATTTGTAAACCTACATATGGCGACATGATATATGGTACCCATGCCGCCTATGATTGATACTTATGATTTGAAGTTGTTTTATACTCTATGCACTTATAATAGTATCAAATGATTTGTTTTAAACGTATCAAGCATTCTTTGGCTGTTATAAGGGAAAACCCTATCCCCCGGCTTGCGTTTGCATTGTGTGATAGGACCTGGGTCTTATAACAGCTTCATTTTTCTTTATTTAGCATTGCGTTGTTTGTTTTAGGCACTGGTATCCTTGGGAGGAAACCCGTTCCGTGTTATACGGCGTGGTCCCTTGATTTTACCTAATGATTTAAAATAAAGATTAATAACTGTTTTAGTTCTCACACCAGTCACATGACTGACCTGGAGTTTATTGTTTTAACCTAAACTCTGGGTGCCCTTATTTTGACACGGGCAGCTAGTAGTTTTGGTTTTGCAGATTTTTATTCACAGGATCCTGGTTTACAGCTGGAACGATATCCGGAAAGCTTTGTATCCGTATATCTCTTCTAGTTGTGTATTGTATTATTTTCCGCTGCTATGTATTTAAATGTAATTTAAATCTCTGATATTTCTGTGTAATATTCATTTCTACTCTGTATATTCTTGTAATCTGATGCACTGTTGTTATATATAGTGAAATGTTCTTCTGTATGCGTTCTGTTTTGTCCTGTTCTCAAACGATAAGGCGTTTTCGAACGGTCTGGGTCGGTTTAGCGACTGGTTCGGACCGAGCGAAATTCCTTCTCGTCACATTTGGTATCAGAGCTTTGGTTTGCAAAGCTCGAGAATAAGACACATTAGAACCATACGAAAGAATTCATCAGATATTGGATCAGTAATATCCAATGAGGATGACTCGTTAGAGATGGGATCAGTAGTATCCTAGAACGAGTGTGAAGAGTAAATTTTTAAAGTGAAAACAAATTTTGTTTTGAAAATTTAAATCAATTATTCGTATTTGATTATTTATTTATATTGATGTGGACAATCCCGTATATATAGATTTTGCGTATACGTCTGATCCGCGTGTATTCGAAGTTTTAATATATTGGATAGATATAGAATCACACTCTAGTCGCCCGGAGAAGGTACTGATGATAGCACGTGCATCATCAGTATTTATGTTCGTGTTTCGAAGGTGTGATTTTCTATATATTTCCATTAGACTGGTGTGAGAACCAAATCTTATATAGCTAGAATACATTGTTGTGATTTGGCATCAAAACGTGATTTTCCTTATATATATCAAAATTATGAATTTGAAACGTTAAATTCACTAATTGATTGATGTTTGTGTTGTTGGTTCATTTGTTTGCTAATTTTTAACCATTTAGCCTAACTGAATCAAATATTGAATTATTTTGAAAATTGGTCGCATATGCTTGCATATACATATATATCATTGAACAGGTCATAGCAAGGAGGCTAGAGCCAGAGAATAAAATTTGTTTGCCCGACAAATAGGTACATGTTTACTACATAATTTCCTGTTTTGTTTGGGTGATGATGATTTTGTGAGCCTATTGGCTAGCCGCTTGGCTTTTTCTTTTTCTTTTTGAGATCTGAAGGACCGGGGAAGCTATTTGAAATTCCCCGATGCTCCCGGTGCAGGGGAGGTTATGGCGAAATTTTTCAAAAATTTAGGGTGTTAGCCAAATTTTTGAAATTTTAAAAAAATTCTCAGAAACTAAAGATTTGGAGAATGGAAGCCAGATCGAATGTGGAGCTGAATAATCAAACCACTTTCGACTTTGTTCCTTTTCGGGGACGAAAAGTTTTAAGTGGGGGAGATTGTAACAACCCGTAAAATCTGGGCCAGTTTAAAATTTTTATTTTGGCCATTTTAACGAATTTTGATTATTTAAAATGAATTATTTTAAATAATATTGACGAGAAATTTATTTTGAATAGAATTCGAACGTATATATTATACGCGTCGTCGTTAGAATATAAATATTTATATATAATTATAAATGGAATTGAAAATGGCGCGGTAGTTCGATAATTCGATTTCAAACTTCAATTGAATGTACCGGGTGCAAAACAATCCGGATTTTTGTGAAACCAAAAACATTAGGATCTAATTGATAATATCTTTCCAACGAATCCGACAAATCAAAATTTAGTAGCGAGAATCAAAAGATATGTCCAGTTGAAAATTCTGAATAGTCGCTATGGAATTCAGGCCCTTAAAAATGGACATTTTGCAAATGACCTCGGATTTCGACGAAACCAGTTTTGTTGGGTCCGTGATGTCAAATTATTGCTAGGTTTCAAATTTCATAATTTTTCGAATCAATATGTGAGCGTGGCAAAGGAAAATGCGTTTGACCAGTTTCAGTTGATTTTAATCGACTGGAAATTGGCCATTTTTCTAACGGTCTCAGAATTCGACGAAACTAGTTTTGTTAGGACCGTATCGTCCATACGAAACCAGAAAATATTTTTCTGGAATTTTTCTAGTTAGTATGTGACCCCGGTAATTTGAAAAGTACGTTTAAAATTCAATATAAGGATTTAAAATGTAATTTCAACGGAAACTGATTGTAACGATCAAACCAGCTTACGATACATATCCCATTGTGTTCGGAATGGGGGTAAAACGCTATGGACGACAGGCGGTGGGCCTCGTTTCGAGGTCGTATGTGAAAGTCAACTCTTTAGGATAAAATTAATTAATTAATTAATTAAAAAGAAAAAAAATAATAGCTTTTTCCCCTTTTCTCCTTCATTGCCCCCCCCCCCCCCGAATCACTTACCAGAAAGCAAAAAAAAAAAAAAAAAAAAAAGGGAAGAAAACCTAAAAACTAATCGCCGCCGCTCCTCTGTTCGACGCGCCGCCAGCCACCAGGAGGCGCCCACCTCCGGCGAAGCCCTCCCCCGACGCTCGATCCTCCCATTGCCTCCCTCCTCCTCTAATTAAACCACCACGAAACCGTGAAGTCCCAATTCGATTTGGCCGCCGCCTGCACCGCCGTGGGGCCCCGCGCCACCCTGTGCGCTCCCTTCCCCTTCGAGTCCACTGTCACCTCGCTGGAGGTCCGACGCGCCCTTCCTCAGCCGACCCGACATCAGCCCCCCCTGTAAGTGACTGTTTTTTTTTTATTTTATTTAAGCTTTAAAAACTGATTATTTTAAAATTTGAAAACTGATTTTTTTTAAGTAATTTAAAAACTGAATTTTAATTAGCATTTAAAAACTGAATTTTAATTAGCATTTCAAAAAAAAAAAAACTGATTAAAGATTTAGATTTTAAAAGGAGAAAAGATTTAAACTTGAAAAAGTAAAAGAAAAGATTTGATCTTTAAAATGAAAAAGGCGGGATCTATATTTTTGTAAAAATATGATCTTTATATTTTTAAAGTATTAAAAATATGATTTTTATATTTTTAAAGTATTAAAAATATAATCTTTATAGGATAGAGAATATAAAGATATCATCTTTGTGTATGTAACGAAATAAAATTCTGATTTTTATTTTATATACGTTGAGATAAAGTGGTGATTTTTATAAGGAGAAAACTTTATTTTTATAAAGGCGAAATCTTTATATGGAAAATAGCGTGATAAAAATATAATTTTTATCTATATGACATAGTAATAAAAATTCGATTTTTATATATTGAACTTTGAAATAAAAATTCGATTTTTATATATTGAACTTTGAAATAAAAATTCGATTTTTATATATTGAATAGCGAAGTAAAAATGGGATTTTTGTGTATGTAGTGAAAACGGGCGACGAAGCTGACAAAAAGGCGAAACGACGAAGACTTCTGCAAATGAAGAGCCGTGGAGCTAGGATAGCTATATGTGAGAACTTCTCACTCAAATTCTATTTTTCTAGTTATATATATATACTAGGATGCAGACGGTGCTTATTAGAAGCACCCGACACCCGTCCACATACCATGGACTTGTTTGTTTGGTTGTGTAGTTGGTTAGATTATTTGATTTGGATTTGATTGATTGGTTGAATTGGAAATTGATTAAAATTGATATGTGAATGGCGTGGGCCTTCACTAGACCGGGGATAAGGCTAGGCCTTGTCCCGTTTCTAGTATCGTGCCGTTATGCCGCCGAAATTTTCTAAAATATGTTAGAAAAATAAAAATATCATTTTTATTGAATAAATGAATTGAATAGAAATTCATATGTTGGAATAAAATGTTTTATCGTTAAAAATATAATTTTTAACGTGAATGTGAATAAATAAATATTCATTTACAAACCAGACGGTTTGTTTATGTACACTTATTTGAATGACATTGATTGGGTCGATAAAATTCACACATCGCCCAACTGCACGAATAAAATATTTGTTTGATTGTTTGAAACCCCACACGGGTGTTGGGATGAAATATGAAGTTCACTCATCCTGATTGATTAAATATGTCGATCGATTGATTGACATGCTGTTATAAGCGTTAAATATCTTTATTTGATGCTTATACAGTGTAGTGCACTTTGGTTGATGGTTGATTATTTATCGTTGCTATTATATACATGTGTTGTAGGAAAATCCATATAATTAACTTTATATGGTAATTGATTGGGCCTCATTCCAATCGTGAAAATAAGGAATATTTGAAAATAGAAATATATGAAGCCGTGTTGATTAGATTGACGCCATTTTGACGTGAACGATATTTATATCGATTTTATTCATTTTAAAATGAATATTGAAAAGTAATTTCGAAATCGAATATTTCGAAATGAATGAATTGAAAACGAATTCAAATTGAATTGAAAACGATTTCGAAATAAATTGAATTGAAAACGATTTCGAAATAAATTGAATTGAAAACGATTTCGAAATAAATTGAATTGAAAACGATTTCGAAATAAATTGAATTGAAAACGATTTCGAAATGAATTGAATTGAAAACGATTTCGAAATGAATTGAATTGAAAACGATTTCGAAATGAATTGAATTGAAAACGAATTCAAATTGAATTGAAAACGAATTGAAATGAATTCAAATTGAATTGAAATTTGAATTGAATAGAAATGAATTTTGAAACGATTTTATAAAGAAGAATTCAATTTTGATTTGAATTGAAATGGAAGTTGAAAATGTTTTTGAAACGAATTCAAAACTATTTATATAATTCGTTTTAAATAGAAATCGACGAAATATATATATTATATATATTATATATAATATAATGGCCTGAATAGAACGCGCCGCGTCGCGGCAGTTCGCGAATTTCGACCATTTATTTCAAACGGACATTACGGGAGATCCGACCGTCGGATTCTCCTAAAACCGGAACCGTTGGGTTCGTATCGAAAAGAGCTTTCTAATGAATATTAGAAATTTGAAATCTAACGGTTGGATTTGGAGATACGTCCAAATCAAATTCGAAAAAGGTCGCTGTAAGTGCAGTTCGATGGCCATTGATGGAAATCGACTGTACGGGCCTTGATAAAATTATTAAAAATAGTAATAATTTGTGTAAAATCATAAGAAATGATTTGTGAAGAATTGGGATGAAAAACTCCATATTTGAAAAGATAAAAATAGATTTTTATCGAAATGAACTAGTTTTGAACTAGGATTATAATTCTATTTATTTTTAAATAAATAAATTGAATTCGAAAAGGGTTTTAAAAATAACCAAAATTCCAATGATTGCATTGGAGTGGAATTGAATCGAAATTGTCTTCGGAATATTTCGATGTTGGGATTCGTGATTATATAGGTGTTGTTATGGAAATTTGAAAGATATATATATTTAAATCGTTATTTCCCATACGACATCTGTTAGTCGTAGAATTCGATATTGAATATAAGCCGATATATTTTCTATTCAGAGCCTAGTATTGAATATCGAATGTGATTTGGGTTTGTCGTGAATGGTGTCTTCACTAACACCGTTCTTGAACCCAGTTGAGAAAAGATTAAATCTTTTTATTTAGATTTAATGAAGTTTACCAATTAAATTATATTTAATTGGAATTGAATTGATATTGATTTTTGGGTTTATCGTGAACAGTGTTTTAAATAACACTTGTTCTTTAACCCGATAATTAATGAATGTGATTTGGGTTTGTCGTGAATGGTGTCTTCACTAACACCGTTCTTGAACCCAGTTGAGAAAAGATTAAATCTTTTTATTTAGATTTAATGAAGTGTACCAATTAAATAATATTTAATTGGAATTGAATTGATATTGATTTTTGGGTTTATCGTGAACAGTGTTTTAAATAACACTTGTTCTTTAACCCGATAATTAATGAATGTGATTTGGGTTTGTCGTGAATGGTGTCTTCACTAACACTGTTCTTGGACCCAGTTGAGAAAAGATTAAATCTTTTTATTTAGATTTAATGAAGTGTACCAATTAAATGATATTTAATTGGAATTGAATTGATATTGATTTTTGGGTTTATCGTGAACAGTGTTTTAAATAACACTTGTTCTTTAACCCGATAAATAATGAATGTGATTTGGGTTTGTCGTGAATGGTGTCTTCACTAACACCGTTCTTGAACCCAGTTGAGAAAAGATTAAATCTTTTTATTTAGATTTAATGAAGTGTAACAATTAAATAATATTTAATTGGAATTGAATTGATATTGATTTTTGGGTTTATCGTGAACAGTGTTTTAAATAACACTTGTTCTTTAACCCGATAATTAATGAATGTGATTTGGGTTTGTCGTGAATGGTGTCTTCACTAACACTGTTCTTGGACCCAGTTGAGAAAAGATTAAATCTTTTTATTTAGATTTAATGAAGTGTACCAATTAAATGATATTTAATTGAAATTGAATTGATATTGATTTTTGGGTTTATCGTGAACAGTGTTTTAAATAACACTCGTTCTTTAACCCGATAATTAATGAATGTGATTTTGGGTTTATCGTGAACCGTGTTTTAAATGACACTGATTCTTTAACCCAAATAATGATTAAAACTAAGTGGAGTTTTAATGAATCTTTAATTAGATTGAAAAGATCGAGAATGGAGTATCACCAGTTTTGCTCCAGGCGATAGTTAAATCTTTAATTAGATTTGAACGTGAAATTTAGAAACTAACTGTCGGTTAGCCAAGCAGAATGGTTTTCTGAATATTGATCTGATGTTGGTTTCGGCCTTCGGGGTTAATATTTGGGGAATTATTCTCTTGATTAATTTATGGTTAGTGACTAATGAATTGGAATGAGGCGTATGTTGTGTTTGTGTAACACTTATTTAAAATATACGCGAGTTATTCGGAAAGACCGGGTTTATCCCATTCTGAATAACTGATACGACGATAAGTCGAAGATGAAGACGATGGTCGAAGACCGGAGGTCTTCACGTCGTTTGGGTGATAGCTGATGATCTTGATTGGGCTGTACACCCAAGAAGATGGAAACAGTTAGTGATCGTCCAGACGTACTTGGAGATCGATGGATATGCGGGGTACTAGGTGCCTCCGGTTTCGTTCAGGCCCAGAACGGACTTGTAAATGGACTGTGTGTCTGACACTGGATTTCATTCTGTGTGACTGATATCGGTTGCATAGAGTGGTTTGCCTGTGTGGCATGCTAAGATGCAAATGATCAAGGCTTCTGTTGAAAAGCAAAGTCTTGTGGTGATGATCAAAGCACGGCCTTTGTGGCGTAGCTTTGTGTAACGTTTACTTCGCGAGTTTCGCACCCGGTATGAACCAAAAACGGGAGAGGACATCAGGGAGGACTTGCGTTTCTTTCTAGCTAGAAGTGGCGTCAGTGGTTTTACACGCCCTGACGAGTTTGACTTATGTGGTTGTTGCGGTTGCGAGGCGCCTCGGTTATATCGGTTTCGGCCGAATGCATTCTGGTCGGCTGACGGACCAGACTTACACCCCATAGGGTGGGGAGACGTATTTTTCAGGCATAATAATCCACTCCGTGTGGACCGGCCCTGACGATCCAAGGCTTGCCTGCGCGCTTGCCTGAGGGGCGGGCTAGAGCGTCTCGAATCGGTTGAGGACTATCTTTTGCCTCGGTTCATAGATGGAAATCCAATTTCCAAATACGTGACATTTGCGGTTTTATTTGTAAACCTACATATGGCGACATGATATATGGTACCCATGCCGCCTATGATTGATACTTATGATTTGAAGTTGTTTTATACTCTATGCACTTATAATAGTATCAAATGATTTGTTTTAAACGTATCAAGCATTCTTTGGCTGTTATAAGGGAAAACCCTATCCCCCGGCTTGCGTTTGCATTGTGTGATAGGACCTGGGTCTTATAACAGCTTCATTTTTCTTTATTTAGCATTGCGCTGTTTGTTTTAGGCACTGGTATCCTTGGGAGGAAACCCGTTCCGTGTTATACGGCGTGGTCCCTTGATTTTACCTAATGATTTAAAATAAAGATTAATAACTGTTTTAGTTCTCACACCAGTCACATGACTGACCTGGAGTTTATTGTTTTAACCTAAACTCTGGGTGCCCTTATTTTGACACGGGCAGCTAGTAGTTTTGGTTTTGCAGATTTTTATTCACAGGATCCTGGTTTACAGCTGGAACGATATCCGGAAAGCTTTGTATCCGTATATCTCTTCTAGTTGTGTATTGTATTATTTTCCGCTGCTATGTATTTAAATGTAATTTAAATCTCTGATATTTCTGTGTAATATTCATTTCTACTCTGTATATTCTTGTAATCTGATGCACTGTTGTTATATATAGTGAAATGTTCTTCTGTATGCGTTCTGTTTTGTCCTGTTCTCAAACGATAAGGCGTTTTCGAACGGTCTGGGTCGGTTTAGCGACTGGTTCGGACCGAGCGAAATTCCTTCTCGTCACAGGAAGTCTTCACGTCGTTTGGGTAATTACTGATGATCTTGATTGGGCTGTACACCCAAGAAGATGGAAACAGTTAGTGATCGTCCAGACGTACTTGGAGATCGATGGATATGCGGGGTACTAGGTGCCTCCGGTTTCGTTCAGACCCAGAACGAACTTGTAAATGGACTGTGTGTCTGACATTGGATTTTAGTCCGTGTGATTGATCTCTATTAAATATATATATGTTTGGCGGCGGAGAATTTATTCTCTTGCTTAACGCCCTTCTCTGAGACGTACGAGCTCAGGGGTTATATATTGATGGATATCAAACGCATGGAGTGAATTTCCTGTGTGGCATGCCTAAGTGGCAATTGATCAAGGCTTCTGTTGAAAAGCAAAGTCTTGTGGTGATGATCAAAGCAAGGCCTTTGTGGCGTAGCTTTGTGTAACGTTTATTTCGCGTGTTTCACACCCGGTATGAACCAAAAACGGGAGAGGACCTCAGGGAGGGCATGCGTTTCTTCCTAGTTAGAAGTGGCGTCAGTGGTTTTACACGCCCTGACGAGTTTGACTTATGTGGTTGTTGCTGTTGCGAGGCGCCTCGGATTGATCGGTCGTTCTCGAACCGATGGAGTCATTTAGTTGGCTCATTTACGCCCCATAGGGCGGGGAAACGCATGTTCAGGGTTTAAGTTTAATCCACATCGGTGGACCGGCCCTGACGATCCAAGGGTCACTCGAGCTCTGATCCTGAGACTCGGGCTAGGCGGTCTCGAATCGGTTGAGGACTATCTTTTGCCTCGGTTCATAGATGGAAATCCAATTTCCAAATATGTGACATTTGCAGTTTTATTTGTAAACCTATATATGGCGACATGATATATGGTACCCATGCCGCCTATGATTGATACTTATGATTTGAAGTTGTTTTATACACTATGCACTTATAATAGTATCAAATGATTTGTTTTAAAACGTATCAAGCATTCTTTGGCTGTTATAAGGGAAAACCCTATCCCCCGGCTTGCGTTGCATTGTGTGATAGGACCTGGGTCTTATAACAGCTTCATTTTTCTTTATTTAGCATTGCGCTGTTTGTTTTATGCACTGGTATTCTTGGGAGGAAACCCGTTCCGTGTTATACGGCGTGGTCCCTTGATTTACCTAAGCTTTAAAATAAAGATTTATAACTGTTTTAGTTCTCACACCAGTCCCATGACTGACCTGGAGTTTATTGTTTTAACCTAAACTCTGGGTGCCCCTATTTTGTCACGGGCAGCTAGTAGTTTTGGTTTTGCAGATTTATATTCACAGGATCCTGGTTTACAGCTGGAACGATATCCGGAAAGCTTTGTATCCGTATATCTCATTCTAGTTGTGTATTGTATTATTTTTCCGCTGCTATGTAATTTATTGTAATCTCTGATAATTCTGTGTAATATTTATTTATACTCTGTATATTCTTGTAATCTGATGCATTGTTGTAATACACAGTGAAATGTTCTTCTGTATGCGTTCTGTTTTGTCCTGTTCTCAAACGATAGGGCGTTTCGAACGGCCTGGATCGGTTTAGCGACTGGTTCGGACCGAGCGAAATTCTTTGCCGTCACACTTAACCCCGATTAATCTACCAAGCCCAAGTTGGTTAAGTATTAAGTGGACCATGACTTAACCCTAATCACGAGGCATTAATTAATTTAATGCGCCTTAACCTCTCACATTAGACCTTGTTGTGGTTACTAGTTAAGCCGGGCGGGTCCGGGTAGCTTTACACCACAACTTGGTCTAACCTCGGGTTCAAGGTACAACATGACCAACTTCTCACATTGGGTCCTATTGTTTGTAGCAACTAGTTAAGCCGGTCGGTTCCGGGTAGGTTTACGCTACAAACTCAACCCAACCTCGAGTTGGCCACACTTATCTTTTCTAAGTGTCATGTCCATCATGTTTCCAAAACATGTTACAAGTTTTCAAGCAATTGGGTAGATCTAACTTAATAGGTAAATTCCCAATGGGTAGACCTAACTTAATAGGTAAATTCCCAAGCTTATGTTTTTATGTCTTTTACTTTTACCCAACCCCAAACGCAATCCCATCGCTTACATATCGCAATAGCGCATAAAGCATAGAAAGAGGGAACTTGGCATAATCATGACATAAAAGGTGTTGAAGCCACAAGTTCAACATGGTGGCATGTGAAATGTACATATGTTCATATACTTGCATATTACATTTTTAGGCCCCAAAAGCATGCATAAAACCAAACTTGGAATATTAGTGATACATGGTGCTAAATGACATGCAGACATGGCCATAAGTTCGCATTTAGCCTCACATGCAAGTTATCATAAGAGATATGATAACTTACATGTTGCCAAAATGCAACCTTTGGCATAACGCTTGAAGCTTTATGTTCATAAACCCAAGATAAGCTTGCATAACATGATAGTATGAACAATGTGTTCAACCCAAACTTGCATAACATAACTTGGCATACTTGCATATAAACTTGCATATCACAACATGATAAACTTGCATATAAACTTGCATATCACCACATGATAAACTTGCATATAAACTTGCATATCACAACATGATAAACTTGCATTTCATAGCATAGTAAACTTGCATATAAACTTGCATAAACTTGCATATCATAGCATAGTAAACTTGCATATAAACTTGCATATCATACATTTAACTTTAGAGTTTAAGTATGAAAGTAGAATAGGGCTTACAATGCTTAGGAAATATGACAAAGCCCTTATGTAACCAAATTAAACCCAAAATGCAAGCTAAAATGATCAAAACCCTTCCTTTATGATGCAAATATAGAAACTTGACTTGAATGCAAGCTAATGATGCTCGTACAAGTTTAAAAACACTTGTATGCATGGAAAATCACTTAGAAATTGATTTAGGAATTTTACGAAGAGAGTGGAGGCCATGAGAGGGATGATTTTGCCATAGTTTAGTTGCTAGAATGAATAATGATGATTTAGGGTAGGTTAGGGTCTTATTTATAGATTAGGCAAGTGTTTTAGGCCATAGGATTAAACCCTAGTTCCAATCTCAGCCCTCAAAACCGAATCTGGCCCCCAAGCTCAACACAATCTCAAAATGGTGCACCAGGCTAAACAGCCCGGCTGGACCAAGTCGACAGGGCTGTCGACTTGGGTCCAACCAAGTCGACTCCCAAGTCGACAGGGCTGTCGACTTGGGTGTTCTGGCGGGAATTTTCCCGCCTGGCCCAATTGCCCCAAATTTTCAATTTCAAACTTGAATTTGAAATCTGTTTTTACTTAGAAGTTTTCTGAAAACTTCGTTGGGCCTTAATCGGGTCATACGGACTCCGATTTTCGAAAACTCGGACTCTATTTCGCGTATTTTTCCGAGACGAACGCAATGGCATAGCCCGTTTCCCTTGATTCGGATTTTAGAATTAAATTCTGCCTCGATTTACGTTATAACAGGTTATTGAAAATACGGGTTGTTACATTCTCCCCTCCTTAAAGGATTTCGTCCCCAAAATCTTCAAGTTAGGAAGAACGTATCCTACCATCCAACATCCATCTACTCAAAACATCATCCACGAGCAATCATTTTCCTTACAAGATTCTAAATGTTGTATGAGCATATGCAAAGGTGTGTGTATATGTCCTTATCTAATGCAAATATCATCAATGCAAATTATGTTAGTGAAATGAATCCATATGTATGCAATTCCTAACATAATGTATAACATCTATATGTGTGCACATAACATACACCCATATGCAACATCCATGTGATAACACAAAAAATTTCATCCATGAATAAGCATAAACACTCATGCATATGCAATATGAGGAGTGTGTGAGCCGATCTAGTGCCTAACGTGTATCATGCATCCACGAGTAACCACTTGCAAACACTTGCAACCACTTGCAACCATTAAGCATAACATGTTTCAAACACATGTTTCATCCAAAGGATATCTACCTAAGGTTCTCATGACAAGATTAACACGATAAACTAGATAAACATGGATAGCAAAGAGAAAGATATGCTAATAAAGAAAAGAGATTTGAGAGTGTACCCTCAAAAAGGAATGGATAAAGCCCACGCATCTTCTCCTCGGTTTCCCAAGTTGCGTCTTCTTCGGCTTCACGCCATTGAACCTTCACCAACTTGACCTCTCGATTCCTTAGCTTCTTGGTCTCTGTCCCCAAGATACGAATCGGAGCCCTCCTCAAGGTAGCCTCTTTCTCCACTTCTACATCTTCTAGAACACTTGGCTCAACAACCTCTGCTGATTCATGTAAACACTTCCGGAGATGTGAGACATGAAAAACATCGTGTACTCCGGCAAGCTTCTCAGGCAACTTCACTCTATAAGCCATCTTCCCGATCCTCTCTATAATAGGGAATGGTCCAACAAACCTTGGTGCCAACTTCCCAACGGCTCCAAATCGGACCACATTCCGCAAAGGAGAAACCTTCACGAAAACCATATCCCCAACATTAAACTCCAAATCAGTCCTTCGCTTATCAGCATAGGATTTCTGTCGGTCTTGGGCCGCTTTCATACGTCTCCGAATCAACTCAATCTTCTCGGATGTATCTCTGATCAGATCAGGCCCAAGTATAAGCTTACCTGTAGTCTCCCACCAACATGTAGGTGACTTGCACGGCCTCCCATATAAAGCTTCGAATGGTGCCATCCCTATGCTTGCCTGATAACTGTTATTATACGCAAACTCAACAAGAGGAAGATGGTCTTCCCAAGTACCACCAAAATCCAGAATACAAAGCCTCAACAGATCCTCGAGTACCCTATTCACCCTTTCGGTTTGACCGTCCGTCTGTGGGTGATAAGCCGTACTTAGATTCAATTTCGTGCCCATAGCTTCTTGCAAGCTATTCCAGAATTGACTTGTAAAGATTGGGTCATGGTCACTGACTATACTAGAAGGGACTCCATGTAGTCTCACAATCTCACGAAGATATACAGACGCTAGCCAAGATGCAGTCCTCTTGCTCTTCACCGGAATGAAATGAGCACTCTTCGTAAGTCTATCCACAATAACCCAAATGCTCGTTCCTTGACCTTGGTAGCCCATCGATAAAATCCATGGAAATACTCTCCCACTTCCAAAGTGGAACGTCTAGAGGATGCAATAGCCCACCGGGCTTCTTCGACTCGGCCTTAACTTGCTGGCAAATGATACATCTAGAGACAAACTCTGCCACATCCTTCTTCATCCCAGGCCAAAAGAAAATGCGCTTCATATCTTTATACATCTTATCTCCGCCCGGATGTATAGTCAACTTAGAGTGAAGTGATTCCTCAAGAACTTTTCTTACTAAATCTTCTACCATTGGAACACATAACCTTCCGTCTCTCCTCAGCCAACCCTTGTCATCAATAGAATATCGAGCGAGATGACTAGACGTCTCTCCTCAAATCAGCTTATCCATAATCTCAACTATCTGAGGGTCTTCTCTCTACGAAGCCCCAACTTGATCAAGAAGGGTAGGTCTGAGTTCCAGAGATGCTAAAGAGCCGGTCATCGACTCAATCGCCAAAGAGAAATCAAAGGTTGCCACATACTCTAAATTCTTCATCTCAACGAATAGAGGACTTAGGGTCAACCTTCTTCTACTCAATGCATCAGCTACCACATTCCCCTTGCCAGGGGTATAGGCTATCTCAAAATCATAGGATGCCAAGAATTCCATCCATCTTTGCTGCCTCAGATTCAGATCCTTCTGAGAAAAGAGATACTTCAATGACTTGTGATCGGTGTAAAGCTCAAATCTTTCTCCCAGAAGATAATGGCGCCAAGCCTTGAGTGCATATACTATTGCTGCCAACTCTAAGTCATGAGTGGGATAATTCTTCTCATGCACTTTGAGTTGTCTACCGCCAAAGCATATCACTCTTCCTTCTTGCATCAACACAGCTCCTAACCCCGTGCCATATGCATCGGTGTATACTGTAAAAAACTTCCCTCCATCGGGCAAAGCTAGAACAGGTGCTGATGTGAGAGCTCTCTTGAGCTTCTGAAAAGCAAGCTCGCATTCTATGCTCCAAGCAAAAACTGAATTCTTCTTCGTCAATTTAGTGAGAGGAGCAGAAATCTTCGCGAAGTCCTTGATGAACTTCCGGTAAAAACCCGCAAGACCTAGAAAACTTCTCACTTCGGTTGCATTCCTTGGAGTCTTCCAATCCTGAAATGCAACTACCTTAGCGGGATCCACCGCGAAGCCTTGCTTAGATACTATGTGCCCAAGGAATCTAACTTCCCTTCTCTAAAAGTGACACTTGGAGAACTTGGCCTTCAACTGATGCGTTCTAAGCGTATCCATCACCTCCACGAGATGCCTTGCGTGCTCTTCCTCATCCTTAGAGAAGATCAGAATATCATCTACGAAGACCACGACAAACTTGTTCAAGAACTCCCTGAACACCCTACTCATCAAGTCCACGAAATATGCGGGTGCATTAGTCAAGACGAATGGCATGACAAGCCATTCGAAGAATCCATCTGGAGTTCTGAACGCAGTCTTGTCTATACTATCTTCAGCTACCCTGAGCTGATGGAATCCCGTAGCAAGATCAAGCTGAGAGAAAACAGAAGCACCGACAAGCTGGTCAAAGAGATCATCAATTCTCGGTAATGGGTGCCTGTTCTTCTTAGTCAGCTTATTCAACTCTCGATAGTCAACACAGAGTCGGAGAGAACCATCTGCCTTGGTAGCAAATACCACAGGCGCTCCCCATTCAGATATACTTCGTCTAATGAAGTTCTTCTCAAGCAAATCTTTCACTTGCTTGCTTAGCTCCCGCCTTTCACGCGGAGCCATGTGCCGAACAGGCAAAAAAACCGGCTTTGCATTATCCACCAGATAAATGCGGAAATCAATCTCTCGCTTAGGGGGCAACCCCCTAACTTCATCGAAAACATCCGGATACTCTCGAACCACTCTCACAGACTGAAGAGTTTCCATTGACGAGTCGAGTGATTCAAGATAGCACAACATGACGGGACCTCTCGGATCACAAGAAATCTCTAGGGTGTTTCCGAGGCGAGTCACGAGCCTCATAACCCTATGCTCACAATCAAGAATGGCTCCATATCTGGACAGCCAATCCATGCCCAATATCAATCCATATCCCCTGAAACCAAGAACATAAGCACAACACAAGAACTCTACACTCAGTATAGAGATCCTCAAATCCCCACATATCATAGACAAATGGGCGGAACCCCCAATAGGATTTGAGACACAGACAGGATCATCTACCAAGCTAGTACTTAGGTGCAAACTATCAACAAGATCAGATGAGATAAAGCTATGCGATGCACCAGAATCAAACAAGGTACGAACTGGAAAATCAGAAATATATACAAGACTCTCAACAGAAATACTAACTCGATCGGGAACTGGAGCAGTATTGAGAGCATGAACTTGCCCTCCTGAAGGTCCAGCACGCTGAGTCTGACCCTGGCCTTGCCCTTGCTTCTTCGGGCAATCCCTACTGAAATGTCCAGTCTTACCGCAGAAAAAGCATTCACCATTCTTCCTTTTCCTCTTCTTACAATCCTTAATAAGATGCCTAACTGAACCGCAATAATGGCACTTCTCCTTGTTGTTCTTGACCTTGTTGTTGTTCCCCTTGTTGCCTTGACTCTTGCTCTTGTTCTGATTGCCTTGACTGCTTTGACCACTTGGATTTCCCTGATTTCCTTTCCCCTGGGAATTAGTCTTCTTGGCTTGAGTATCATTCATCTTGACCTCTTTCTTGACATCTCCCTGAAGTAACGCCATATCAACCAAACTCTCAAACGTGGCCCCATGGGGAATATGTGACATAGCCAATCCCTGCAACGGCTCATTCAATCCTCTAGCAAAACGAAGAGCCTTCTTCTGGGGAGTATTCACCATATCCAAGCCAAAACGAGCTAACTGATTGAACTTATTCACATACTCTTTGACAGAAATATCTCCTTGTCTCAAAGTTATGAACCTCTCCATTTGCAGATTCTCCTCAGCAGAAGATAGAAACTTAAGCACGAACCTTGCCCTGAAATCGGCCCAAGTCTCAACAGGCCTAGTACCATTGGTGACTTCCCACCAATAAGCGGCTTCATCCTTCATAAGCCACACCGCCAACAAGATCTTCCTCTGATCGTGTATCCCAAAGATAGCAAATAAATCCTCGGTCTCTTTCAACCAATTTCTGGCCTCTACAAAGGTCTCAGTGCCTTGAAAGTTCTTGCCACCCATTGCTTTGAAATCTTTGCAAGTCTTTGCGAAGTCAGCTTGAGGATGCTGAGGGGGAGGAGGAAGAGGAACCTCAGCGACAGGAGGAGGAGGAACATTAGCGACAGGAGGAGGAATATTAACTACTGGAGGAGGAGGAGGCGGAACATCTGCGGGGCCGGCTTCGGTCGCCCTAGCCTCCAAAAGTCTCCTGTACCAAACAGGTACGTGTACTCCCTCTGGAATAGCAAAGTTATCGGCCATGCTGAAAACGAAGAAAAAGACAGATTCAGAATGGCGGAAAAACGAAGGAATTTACTAATGGCTTTTTGGGGAATAGCCTTTAAAATAAACTAGACTTTTCTTTGGAAAATACTTTATACTTGATTTTGAAAATAGTTTTTCAAAAAGTTTTCTAAAAACCTTTTTGTTCCTTCTCGTAAACCATATGCTCTGATACCAAATGTAACACCCCACCTCCGCCAGAGTGACTCGTGCAAGCACTCTGTCTTTGGAGGGGCGTTTGAATCAGGTAAACATGCATAATGATATATCAAGGCAGAACAAGAACATATGTATATGCGTAAACAGAGTAGATAACATAGATAAAACAACGGAAGATTTTAAACCATTTCAAAACAAGTCTGTTACATCATAATGTCAACTTTCCAAACAAACAAGTCTAGATAAAATAACATCAACTGAAATACTGAAATACATAAGTACTAATCCCCAAAAGAAGTGATAGCCATAGCTAGCTTCATATCAAACCGTACATGAGCTAAATCCCACAAGCAAGCGGTCAGAAATCCTGCTAAGCTCCAATATTCCCTCCCTGAGAACCTGGGGGGGAGAAACGAAAGAAAAGAGGCGAAAGAAAACAGGTCAGTCAAAAAGACTGAGTAAGCCCTACTACAATCAATGTAAACTGATAAAGTTAACTGGCATGAGCAGCAGGGATGAACATAAGGATAACAACAATACTGGCATGATGATGAACTAACAAAGTAGATAAAGGTGTCATCGCATAATCAGGATTAAGGTTTTGCACCACAGGTGTACTAGCAAACTAACATGACTTGAATAAACAAGTATTGATCCCTTGGCCCAAGCTTTGGCCCAATAACATGAAATGACCCTAATACAAGGTCCAACCAAACGGTCTAGTCGATCGGCTCCCTAAGCCTAACTCGTCACGTGTTCGTGTCAATACGGCCCAAACATAATTGTAGTCGAACTGTGCCGGGTCCACCCTTCGGGTGTATCAAGCCCTAGGGTGCCAACCCCTTGACACCATAAACATGAGTGCACAGTCTCGATCTACTGGTACCCATGGGTGACTTCTCCAAATACGGACTACGTGCACGACCATTGTAACAACCCGAATTTTTAGCAACGTGTTAAGACAAGAATCAAGGCAGAATTAAATTATAAAATCTGAATCAGGATAAACGGGTTGCGACATTGCGTTCGTCTCGGAAAAATACGCGAAATAGAGTCCGAAATTTCGTAAATCGGAGTCCATATGAAGAAGATATGGACGAACGAAGTTAGGCAGAAAAACCGAAAACAAGCCAGAATGCACTGGCGCACTTGTGAAGTGCGCCAGCACAAAAATACACTGGCGCACTTGGGAAGTGCGCCCGTGTCGAGCCAGAAACCTGCACAGCCTTCTGGCTTGACCCTGGCTGGCCTGGTGCACCTGTTTTGGCCCTTGGTCTTGTTTTGGAGGCTTGTGACGATTTTTGAGGTCTGGGATCTATCCTAGGGTTAATCTAACGGCCTAAACTACCCCTAATCTCTATAAAAAGACCCCTAACCTAGCCTAAACCCTCATTAATTGATCCTACAACTAAACTATGCCAAAATTTCTAGTGATCATGGCCTCCACTCAAAACCCTAGCCTCCATCCTCTTGCCAAAATGCTATCTTCATTTCTATGAGAGGTTTCATGATCATGAGAGTATTAGAGAGTCCCTATGTTAGTATGAGAGCTCCTCAAGTTGATTTCAAGGCAAAAGTTTTGGTCTTTGTTCATAAAGATGGTGTATTTGTTGATTTGGAGCATCCATCTTTGGGTTTTTGGATGATGGCATGCATAAGCTTCATCACAAGCTTTAGTTTAATCGATTTAGGCCTTCATAGCAATGTAAGCCCTTCCCTACTCTTAGATATTAACTATGAAGTTAAATGTTCATGTTGAAAGTTTGGGTTTGATTAATTAGAATGATGCATGCTATCATGTTATGCAAGTTTATGAAGTCATTATCTTGATCTTATGAGCTAAAAGCCACAACCTTTATGTTGAAATGTTGCATTATGCAACATGAGAATCTTCATAATCATTATGTCAACTTGCATATGAAGTCATAATCCTTATATGATGATATATGCGAGTTTCTAGCCATCATTCCATGTCTTCTGTCACCATGATTCGCTTATGTACCAAGTTTGGGTTGATGCATGTTTTTGAGGCTTAAGAATGTAACATGCAAGCTAATGAACACATTTGTGCCTCATTTGCCACCATGATTAACTTGTGGCTTAATACCCATTTTTGTCATTCCTTTGCCAAGTCTCTTCTTTTAATCCATCACGCTGTTGCGAACGTATATGATAGTTTAAAAAGCGTTGGGGTCACATTATGGGGAAACATAATGACATGAATATGACTTGGGTAAATGGGTATAAACATGACAACATGTAACGTTAAATATGACATGTGTTTATACTTGAAAACATGACTTGAAATATAACATGGAAGTTGACATGTAAGTATGCATAAAAACATAAGCTTGGGAATTTACCTATTAAGTTAGGTCTACCCATTGGGAATTTACCTATTAAGTTAGGTCTACCCAATTGCTTGAAAACTTGACTATGAACATGACAGTGGACTAAACATGAAAGTGGCCAACTCGAGGTTGGGTTGAGTTTGCAACGTAAAACTACCCGGAACCGACCGGCCTAACTAGTAGTTGCAAACAATAGGACCCAATGTGAGAAGTTGGTCATGTTGTGCTTGAACCCGAGGTTAGACCAAGTTGTGGTGTAAAGCTACCCGGAACCGGCCGGCTTAACTAGTAACCACAACAAAGTCTAATGTGAGAGGTTGGGGTGCATTAAGTAATTAATGCCACATGATAGGGTTAAGTTAATTTGATTAATGACTCTTAACCAAATATGACATGGGTAAATGGGTTAAGTAAATTGGTTAGGCTAATGATACTTAACAAAACATGATAAGGTTGGGTAGGTTAAGTGATTTGATTTGCCTAATGACGCTTAACCATTTTTATACGACTAGTGGACGGGGATTAAGTTAACCAACACTTAATCAATCCAACATGATAATTTGACAAGGTTAAGTAAGTTTTCTTAATGACACTTAACCATACAAGATGATTAGGGGATGGGGTTAAGTAATTTACACTTAACTAATCCGACACGGTAATTAGATGGGGTTAAGTAATCCACACTTAACTAATCTAAACACGGCAATTCGATGGGGTTAAGTTAAACACTTAACCAATTTAAACTCGGTAATTCAATGAGGTTAAGTAACCAATACTTAACCAACTTAACGTGACAATTTAATGGGGTTAAGCAACTTATACTTAACCAATTATACATGATGATTTGATGGGGTTAAGTAACTTACACTTAACCAATCTAATATGCGGACCTGATAAGGTTAAGTCACAAGACCTTTTTAGAATATACTTAACCATTATAGTACGATTAGAGGATGGGGTTAAGCCAACCTATACTTAACCAATCCGACTCGATAATTTGATGGGATTAAGATAATCTATGCTTAATCGATCTAGCAAGATAATCCGATAGGATTAAGGTAAGCTAGTACTTGACCAATTTGACTTGATAAGGTTAAGTCATGAGCCTCTGGGTACACTTAACCAACTTGTGGGACTAAGTCTTGAACTTAAATACTTAGCCAATCTTTGACGTGATTCGTGGGCGGGTTAAGTCATGGACTTGAATGATAACACTTAACCCAATAGACAAACCCTAGCTAGAAGAACTAGGTAGAAAACCGTGGTTAATCAAGGATGACGGGAAAGGAAGCTAAGTGGTAAACCTTAGTTAAGGGTAACTAAGTAATAATTCTTAGCTAAGGACATAGGACTAATTCTCAAAACGATGAGTAACCTGATACGGTAGGTCATCGCTTAGTATACGAGGGGGAGCAAGTTATCTGACTTGGATAAAAGCTCCAGCGCACTGGGTGCCGAAGTGGAAGCTTCGGGGGACGTGAGGATATTCTTGGGATCCCTCTGTGGGCTGCCAGGTAATTATACTAGGCCCATGAAAGGTTAAGGTATGCGTTAGAAGGACCAAGAGTATGCCTTGGTTGCTATGCGAGCAACCTAAAGACTGGGATGGATTAGCGTGGAGTCGACGATTCTTGTTTTTGCCCTGGATAGCACATCGCCGACTACCTACCATCTTTAGTCAATCGTGTACGTACGGAAAGGCAGGGAACCCCCAACAGACCATGTGCTTGCTATCGAGTCATGGGTGAGGTTGGCCCGTAGGAAAGTGGGCTATAGTGGGGCCGTGGAGTGGTTCTTATACATGATTTTTCTTGGATTGCATTTCAGTAGTTGAGGGAGGGGTCACGTGGGACCATAGCCACGGGTACAAAAACAGACCTTGATATCTGCATCGGCAGACGATTTAAAGCTCCCGACCGAGTTCCGTATTTCTTGATTTGCCCTGGCACGGAACTCGGATGGCACATTGGGGAACATGTGCATCTTGACATGGAAAACGATTCACGATACATACGTGGGATCAAGGGCGCGGTTGACGGGTGGCGTAATCCCTAGTGGTCCTAGGTGGCCAAAACCCAAACCGAGACACGGAAACGTTCATTAGGTAGCATAATCCCTAGCGGTCCTAGGTGGCGTAAATCCTAAGTGGACGCGCGATAGTTCATGGTAAGGAAACACAACTAGATCAAGGGTTGCAGTCCAAAACAACTTCAAGGATAAACCGTTTACATGGGAAAGCCCGTACAGCCTACGGCAAAGAACTGAACTTATACATGGAAAGAAACATATGAGTTGAGTAACCTATATATGCGGCATATTAGGTTGACATGGACCATTACACGACTTTTGAGTAAGGGTCATTCACGGATAACACGTGATACAATTGGGATACTAGTACGGTAGGTGCAGAGCGGGCATACAGGATAGATACCATGGGACGTTATGCGTGATAGATATCTTGGGATATTATACTTGATAGAAACCTGACGATGTGGTGCCTTGTTTCATTTTGACATCGTAATTTATCATGACACTTTAGTTTATCTGAGTTCAGTAGTTCATCCTGTTATTTTGATTTAGCTTGTCTATCTTGTTATCATGCTCATGTTCATCTCAGTTCCTCATGACAATTAACTTTACTAGTTTTATACTAATAGCAGATAGGGCTTACTCAGTCTTTTTGACTGACCCGTTTTTTTTCGCCTCTTTTCTTCCGTTCCCCCCCCCCTCCCCCAGGTTACAGGGAGGAAATACCGTTGTTTAGTTCGGACTTCTCCTGCTTGAAGGTCATCATGGATGGCTTGGACTTTTCTTGGCTATGGCTACTTTACTGTTTTACTTGGGGAATAATTTATGAAAATGTCTTTATGCTTCTTTACTATTGCAAGATAGGTTTTGATGTACTCTGATGTAAAAGGCTTTAGACCTTATTTATTCATGTTATGAAAGGTTGATTTTACTTCCGATATTTTATATGTTCTGTCTTGTGATATTTCTGTGCATGTTTACCAATAATGCCCCTCTAAAGCTAGTGCATTCCTTTGCGAGTGACCCTAGCGGAGGCGGGGTGTTACAACCATAGTCCGTCCGGAACTACATCGACGTACCACACGGCCGTCGTTTATTGGGTCGCTTACCTCCAGCCCAGTAATCGTGCCCCCTCCCTAGCCTAGTCCCTAGGGCCTTAATGATACCAATTTTTGGGGATTTACTGCGGAGTGGGCCCCCCATTGCTAGGATTTTCTAGTGGGTTAAGTACGGATTAATCCTCTTGCTAATCATGGATTAACTTGGTTAAGTGTAACGATGAGTTCACGACTTAACCCCGATTAATCTACCAAGCCCAAGTTGGTTAAGTATTAAGTGGACCATGACTTAACCCTAATCACGAGGAATTAATTAATTTAATGCGCCTTAACCTCTCACATTAGACCTTGTTGTGGTTACTAGTTAAGCCGGGCGGGTCCGGGTAGCTTTTCACCACAACTTGGTCTAACCTCGGGTTCAAGGTACAACATGACCAACTTCTCACATTGGGTCCTATTGTTTGTAGCAACTAGTTAAGCCGGTCGGTTCCGGGTAGGTTTACGCTACAAACTCAACCCAACCTCGAGTTGGCCACACTTATCTTTTCTAAGTGTCATGTCCATCATGTTTCCAAAACATGTTACAAGTTTTCAAGCAATTGGGTAGACCTAACTTAATAGGTAAATTCCCAATGGGTAGACCTAACTTAATAGGTAAATTCCCAAGCTTATGTTTCTATGTCTTTTACTTTTACCCAACCCCAAACGCAATCCCATCGCTTACATATCGCAATAGCGCATAAAGGATAGAAAGAGGGAACTTGGCATAATCATGACATAAAAGGTGTTGAAGCCACAAGTTCAACATGGTGGCATGTGAAATGTACATATGTTCATATACTTGCATATTACATTTTTAGGCCCCAAAAGCATGCATAAAACCAAACTTGGCATATTAGTGATACATGGTGCTAAATGACATGTAGACATGGCCATAAGTTCGCATTTAGCCTCACATGCAAGTTATCATAAGAGATATGATAACTTACATGTTGCCAAAATGCAACCTTTGGCATAAATCTTGAAGCTTTATGTTCATAAACCCAAGATAAGCTTGCATAACATGATAGTATGAACAATGTGTTCAACCCAAACTTGCATAACATAACTTGGCATACTTGCATATAACCTTGCATATCACAACATGATAAACTTGCATATAAACTTGCATATCACCACATGATAAACTTGCATATAAACTTGCATATCACAACATGATAAACTTGCATTTCATAGCATAGTAAACTTGCATATAAACTTGCATAAACTTGCATATCATAGCATAGTAAACTTGCATATAAACTTGCATATCATACATTTAACTTTAGAGTTTAAGTATGAAAGTAGAATAGGGCTTACAATGCTTAGGAAATATGACAAAGCCCTTATGTAACCAAATTAAACCCAAAATGCAAGCTAAAATGATCAAAACCCTTCCTTTATGATGCAAATATAGAAACTTGACTTGAATGCAAGCTAATGATGCTCATACAAGTTTAAAAACACTTGTATGCATGGAAAATCACTTAGAAATTGATTTAGGAATTTTATGAAGAGAGTGGAGGCCATGAGAGGGATGATTCTGCCATAGTTTAGTTGCTAGAATGAATAATGATGATTTAGGGTAGGTTAGGGTCTTATTTATAGATTAGGCAAATGTTTTAGGCCATAGGATTAAACCCTAGTTCCAATCTCAGCCCTCAAAACCGAATCTGGCCCCCAAGCTCAACACAATCTCAAAATGGTGCACCAGGCTAAACAGCCCGGCTGGACCAAGTCGACAGGGCTGTCGACTTGGGTCCAACCAAGTCGACTCCCAAGTCGACAGGGCTGTCGACTTGGGTGTTCTGGCGGGAATTTTCCCGCCTGGCCCAATTGCCCCAAATTTTCAATTTCAAACTTGAATTTGAAATCTGTTTTTACTTAGAAATTTTCTGAAAACTTCGTTGGGCCTTAATCGGGTCATACGGACTCCGATTTTCGAAAACTCGGACTCTATTTCGCGTATTTTTCCGAGACGAACGCAATGGCATAGCCCGTTTCCCTTGATTCGGATTTTAGAATTAAATTCTGCCTCGATTTACGTTATAATAGGTTATTGAAAATACGGGTTGTTACATTTATCAAGGCCCGTACAGTCAATTTCCATCAATGGCCATCGAACTGCACTTACAACGACCTTTTTCAAATTTGATTTGGACACAATTCCAAATCCAACCATTAGATTTCTAATTTCTCACATTCGTTAGAAAGCTCTTTTCGATACGAACCCAACGGTTCCGGTTTTAGGAGAATCCGACGGTCGGATCTCCCGCAATATCCATTCGAATCAATGGTTGAAATTCATGAACTGCCGCGGCGCGGCGCGTTCTATTCAGGCCATTATATTATATATATAATATATAATTCGTCGATTTCCTTTTTAAAACGTATTTTATAAATCGTTTTAAATTCGTTTTCAAAATGATTTCAACTTCTTTTTAAATTCAAATCAAAATTGAATTTTTCCTTTTAAATTCGATTTAAATTCATTTCAAATTGATTTCTAATTCAACTTCCATTCGTTTTCAATTCAATTCAATTTCCATTCGAATTCATTTCTGGTCAATTTCAATACGTTTTAAATTCTATTCAAAACGATTTCAATCTAATTTGAATTTCAATTCTATTCAGTTTAATTCGAATTTCATTTCAATTCAATTTAATTCGAATTTTAATTCCTTTCAAAATATCAAATTTTGAAATCACTTTCGATATTCATTTTAAAATGAATAAAATCGATATAAATATCGTTCACGTCAAAATGGCGTCAATCTAATCAACACGGCTTCATATATTCTATTTCAAACATTTCTTTTTCAAATATTTCTATTCAAATATTTCCTTTTCAAATATTTCTATTCAAATATTTCCTTTTCAAATATTTCTATTCAAATATTTCTTTTTCAAATATTTCTATTTTAAATATTTCTATTTCAAATATGTCTATTTCAAATATGGAATGAGGGCCAATCAATTACCATATAATGTTGATTATCTGGATTTTCTACAACACATGTATACAATAACAACGATGAACAATCAACCATCATCCAAAGTGCATTCTACACTGTATTAGCATCAAATATAAATAATTAACGCTCATAACAGTCTGTCAATCAATCAATCGACATATAACTAATTATTGGGATTAGTGTATGTCATACATCATCCCAATACCCGTGTGGGGTTTCAAACAATCAGACACAGATTTTATTTGTGCAGTTGGACGATGTGTAAAATTTATCGTCCCAATCAATATCAGTCAAATGTGTGTATATAAACAAATCGCCCGATCTGTTTATTTTTATTTCATTTCATATACACGTTAAAAATTATATTTTTAACTATAAAATATTTTCAACTATATAAATATTTTATTTCATTTCATATCACATCACACAATCAACTACACATCAAAATCAAACAAACAAGCATACAAGCCGTCCATGGTCTATGGACGACGGGTGTCGGGTGCTACTAAACACCATCTGCATCCTAGTATATATTTCAACTAGAAAAATTATATTAAAGGTGAGAAGTTCTCACAGATAACTGTCCGATCCCACGACTCTTCATATGTAGAAATCTTCGCCGTTCTTGCCTCTTGTCACTTTCTTTGCCCGTATTCTCTACATATGTAAAAATCACATTTTTACTTCGTTATTTGATATATAAAAATCGAATTTTAACTTCGCTATTCAATATATAAAAATCGAATTTTTACTTCGCTATTCAATATATAAAAATCGAATTTTTACTTCGCTATTCAATATAAAAAAAATCTTATTTTTACTTCGTTATTCAATATATAAAAATTGAATTTTTATTTCTTTATTCAATATATAAAAATCTAATTTTTACTTCGCTATTCAATATATAAAAATCGAATTTTTACTTCGCTATTCAATATATAAAAATCGAATTTTTACTTCGCTATTCAATATATAAAAATCGAATTTTTATTTCGCTATTCAATATATAAAAATCAAAATTTTACTTCGCTATTCAATATATAAAAATTGAATTTTTACTTCATCTTCATATATATTTTCGACGCTTCATTCTATATAAAAATTATATTTTTATATTTCTACTTCATATACAAAGATCGGATTTTTATTTCAATGCTATAAAAATCACATTTTTATACTTCTACAATATAAAAGATTATATTTTTATATTCTCTATTATACGAAAATCATATTTTTATTCAAGGAAAAATCATATCTTTTCTCTAATAAAATTCAACCTTCACAAATCATTATTCTACATATAAATTAAAACTGAAAAATGCTTACATTCAGAGCTTTTAGGGGTGGGGGTTCTGACGAGGGCGTCGGGGTCGAAGGTGGAGGTCTCTAGGCGGTCGCCGGTCTTCAGGAAGGGGGGGCGATGAAGGGGCGGAGGCGTTAGCCTTCGGGGGGGGGGGGGTTCGGGGCTTTAAACGAGGAAGGAGAAGGGGCGACTGGGGGAGGAGATGAAGAGGAAGGAGGCGATGGAGAGGGGCAGGCGGTGGGTGCGCCGCCTTGGCGGCGGTGGAGAGCGCCAGTCGCGCTAGGGCGCGACTTTTTTTCCTTTTTTTTTCTTTTTCTGTTTCGATTTGAACGAATGGTATGGGGGGGTCGTTGACTAGGAAAAGGGAATGGTTTTTATTTATTTAATTTTATTTTAAAATCCTCATAAAGTAACTTTTTACAACGAACTCAAAATCGAGCCCACTGACTGTCGTCCCTAGCTAATTACCCCCATTTCGAACACAATGGGATATGTATCGTAAGCTGATTCGACTGTTTCGATCAGTTTTCGTCAAAATCAACATATAACTCTATATATTGAATTTGAACGCGCATTTCAATTTATCGGGACCACATACTAACTAGAAAAATTCCCGAAAAATATTTTCTAGCTTCGTATTGACGATACGGTCCTAACAAAACTAATTTCGTCAAATTCTGAGACCGTTTGAAAAATGGCCATTTTCCAGTCGATTAAAATCAACTGAAACTGGTCAAACGCGTTTTCCTTTGCCACGCTCACATATTGATTCAAAAAATTATGAAATTTGAAACCTAGCAATAACTTTACATCCCGGATCTAACAAAAGTGGTTTCGTCGAAATCCGAGGTCGTTTGCAAAATTTTCATTTTTAAGGGCCTGAATTTCATAGCGACTATTCAGAAATTTCAACTGGACATAACTTTTTATTCCCGCTATGAAATTTTGAATTTTCAGATTCATTAGAAAGATATTCACAATTAGATTCCATTATTTTTGGTTTCACTAAAATCCGGTTTATTTTGAATCCTGCACATCCATTTGAAGTTTGAAATCGAATTATCGAACTACCGCGCCATTTTCAATTCCTTTTATAATTATAAATAATTATTTATATTCTAACGTCGATCTATATAACTATATACGATTGAATTTTATTCAAAAGAAATTTTCTCGTTGATATTATTTAAAATAATTCATTTTAAATAATCAAAATTCGCTAAAATTGCCAAAATAAAAATTTTAAACTGGCCCAGATTTCCGGGTTATTACATTATAGATCATAAATTTAAATCATTTATGAATAATTAGATCAAAAAGTGATCATGAGAAATAAATTTTCTGAAAAAATGTAAGTATTTATTTTTAGAAGTGACGAACAAAATGGAACGAAAAACCGTGTGCGACGCACACACTAAAATTGGTCATTTTGAAAAGATGAACAAAATAATCAGATAGAGACCAAATGATCTTTACTGTTTAGTTTGACTAGAATTATATGTAGATTAGATTATAATCTTGTTAGATTTATAATTCTAAAAGAGAAAAAATTGTTCGCTAATCATTTCAAAGAGACCGAAATAAAATATTTCACATTGATTTGATTATACGCGCGCATTAGAGATTTTTAAATTGAAGACGGTGAGATACAAGGGCTATTCTCGAATAGTGCTTTCGGTTTGTCCAATCCCTGGACAACTTGTATGGACGAATGTCTGACAAAGTATTTCGAAAGGAATCACGTACGTTGTTTTCTTCAAACGTACCAATTGCTGGCACAGAAGGGGAACTTCTTTAGCTTGACAACCAGAGTATTTTTGTGCAAATCAATTAGTGTTTTTCAATGGATTTGACTACGTTGCATTCAAAGAAATTAAACAGTGATGATGAAAGAGTAAGTCTAGCCTCAAGCCTCACATCCAGGGAAATGACAAAAATCGGGCAGGCAGCATGGCTATGTGGGTCGCTCCCATTAGGGTGTATGATCACCTATCTAGAGAAAATCTTATTTGCTTCTTTAATCTATTTCAATGATGTCCTTTTTGGGAAGACGGTGGGTAGCTCCCAACCGTTGGTGATATACATTCGATACACTCAAGAGAAATGAGTGGTCGGTCATGTGTGGGCCGGGTTGCAAGACGTTCTTGTTGAACCCAGGTGTATTCGCCTCTAGAGATACATCATCGGAAGGTGGTTCCATACCTTATCATAGTTGAAAATCCAAATTCCATAAGCGCCAAGCGGTTTTTATTTGTATACTATATAGGAGAATGTGAGATGCAAGCATTCTTCTAGATTCTAAATTATTTGTGAAACAAATGGACACTATGATAATATCTGATTTCAAGTATACAAAGTATTTTGATCTCATAAGGTAAAAACCCGTTCCGTATTTACGGCGTGGTCTTATGAGATATTTTTATCTTTTTTAAAACTGTTTACTCATACCAGTCCCCTGACTGACCTGGAGTTTATTTTTTTTGTGTTTCCCTTAAACTCTTGGGTATTCATAACACTTGTTATGAATAGACAAGTGAATCAGGATGGATAAAACTTAAGAAGCTGGATGGAGACTTTCTGTGTGTTGGTCAACCTTCCTTATAATTAAGTCTGCAAGTAGTCGTCTATGATATGTATAATTACAGATGTACTTTGAATGGGTTGTACCACTAGACCTACGATGCTCTGATGTAATATGTCCCGCTGTGTAATGTTATAAAGTATTTTTTTGTAAAAATTCCGCTGTGAGATTCTGATTTTCTGTGATTTTATCTTCTATCTATTCTTATTCTTATTAATGGCACGACTTCCGATGTGTTCGAAAGTTGGGTCGTTACAGTTTAGATCTGAAAGAGAGGAGAGAGAAGAGGGAAAGGGGTTGGCCCCTTTTTATTGAATTAAATTTTATAATTTAATATTCCAAAAGTTTAACTTTAAAATTCGAACTCGAAAACAAACCCACCGACTGTCGTCCCTAGCTAACTACCCCCATTCCGAACACAATGGGATATGTTTCGTAATCCCACTTGGCCGTTTCGATCAGTTTTCGTCAAAATCAAAATATAACTCTATATAATGAATTTGAACGCACATTTCAATTTATCGGGGCCACATATTAACTCTATAAATTCCCGAAAAATTATTTCTAGCTTCATATTGACGATACGGTCCTAACAAAACTAATTTCGTCATATTCCGAGACTGTTTGAAAAATGGTCATTTTCCAGTCGATTAAAATCAACAGAAATTGGTAAACCTGTTTTCCTTTGCCACGCTCACATATTGATTCGAAAAATTATGAAATTTGAAACCTAGTAATAACTTGACATCACGGATCCAACAAAAGTGGTTTCGTCGAAAACCGAGGTTGTTTGCAAAATTTCCATTTTTAAGGGCCTGAATTCCATAGCGACTATTCTGAATTTTCAATTGGGCGTAACTTTTGATTCCCGCTATGAAATTTCGATTTTTCGGATTCGTTGGAAAGATATTCTCTAATAGATTCTATTATTTTTGGTTTCGCTAAAATCCGGTTTATTTTGCAACCGGTATGTTCAATTGAAATTTGAAATCAAATTATCGAACTACCACGCCATTTTCAATTCCTTTTATAATTAAAATAAAATAATATTTATATTTTAATGACAACGTATATAAATATATACGTTCTAATTCTATTCAAAATAAATTTCTCGTCGATATTATTTAAAATAATTCATTTAAAATATTCAAAATTCATCAAAATTGCTAAAATAAAAAATTTAAATTGGCTCAGATTTTTCGGGTTATTACAATCGTTCTAACTTTTTCTAGTGGTCAATGCTTTCATAGCCGCCTCTAGTTTTCAAAGCATGAAGAAAATCCTCCTTTAAAAATTCTAGAAAATACGAATCAAATCCTAAAAATTCCAAAATCTTTGTTTCTGAGATCGTTAAGACAAGGGCTTCAAGCCCATATCATTTGTTTCCAACTCGACGTGGTTTGAGGAACTCGGAAATTTATAGTAGAAGCTAGGGTTCTAGCTAATAAGTGATTGAAGTGGTAACACTCGTTTTGATGATGTTTTTTGAATTGGGAGGATGAAACAATAGTTGGCGTGCAAGTTTGGAGTTGTTTGGTAAAGATCGATGTCGCATGAAATCCTAGTGCGTGCGTTACAGGGTTCGAAGTCACATGTCTACATTTTTGTGCGAGCTTGGTGAAATTGTTATGAATAGAGAGAGCTCGAGAAGAGGGGGAAGTCGGTGCCATTGGTTTTGGATTTAATGAAGTAGAGAGGGGATTGGGTAGTTGGAAAGTTCGGTCATGATAGACGCCAGTGTATTTGTGGTCTGGGGAAAAAGGAAGAGTGGGCATGGGTTTTGTAAGGGTGAGTGGGCTGGATTTGAATGGGTGAGGTCCGATTACTTAATGAGTATAAGTTTAAATTTTAATCGAATAACATACTAACTTTTAAATATCGTAACTTTGCCATACGTGATCCAAATTCGGCGAAACAAGATCCGTTAGGATTTTACGGACGAGAACTACACAATGGAACAAATTTGGAGTCAATTGGAGCTCACAATTTATAGCAAAATGAATTGTCGGATCTGAATCAATGACGGTTATCGTTATTTAATGATAAACCGACCAAAGTGAGTAAATCTTACTAACTCTGTACAATTTATATTTTTATAACGTATTTTTAGAATTGATAAATGTTGTTGATTGTTGTGTGTTGACTGTTTGAATTAACTACTAATTAATTATTCGAGAATATAGATAACGATATATAAATATTGTAAATTAAATATGGATTCTGTTGATCAGAATATTTCATTTTGAAATGAAATTTGATGTTAATTATGTTTTTTAACATCTGTGGATGCAAGGAACAGGTTGCAGGGATCCAACTGGATTCCTCAATATTTATAATACTATTTTTTTTCATATATTGTTATATATGATGTGACATAAAATCTATGATTGATTATGATGGCACTGGTTTGTTATTTGGTATTTTAAATGCCATAAGTAATACTGGAATGTAATAAGGGAAATTTCAAAGCGTATATTGAAATACAAATATTTATATTAAATCAAAGGATTTTATAAAAAGGAATTTGTGAAGAGGATATTGAATTTTAGAATTTTATAAAATCAAATGGATTTTATAAAAGGAGATATTTGAAAATTAAATAAGAAACTTCTATATAAAATTATTAACAGTTATATGGAAGTGTAAAAGACCGTTTTTGGTTAAAATACTTAATGGAAGTAAAAAGAAGTAAATAATGAACTTTATGGAATAAATATTTTTTTTCCAGAAATAAATAGAGTTATAAAAAGGGAATTTTGGGTTATAAACAAACTATGAGAATATGGATTAAAAGTTAAATAGAAATCTGTTTTAACAGATAATTTGAGAAGATTAATTTATAAATAATGTTTTATAAATTAAGTAAAATATTTATCATTGGATAAATTGAATATATAAGTCTGAATTTATATAGAGAAGTGAAAATCGGTTTTAACAGCGATATTTGAAATGGAATGTAAACTAAAAATTTATAAAGGGAATTACAAAGAATGGAACAGGAATTTGAAAAGGGGAAAAAATATTTTAAAAATAGAAATGGAATTCCGAATGGCTAGTGAAAACAAGTATTGCGATTTATAAACAGTGTTTATAAGTGAAATAGAAATAATTATCAATGGATAATTTGGATCGTAAATTCAGTAGTGAACGTAAAACGGGAAATTGAGAATTTGTTTTGAAAAAGAAATGATGGAATTTATTTTAATGTTCGAAATGTGAATAGGATTAAATAAAATCCATGAAGATTTGTAATTAGAATTCGAATAGGCCAAATGTTATAAAATAATTTATTTTAAGAAATTATATATTGAATAAATCGGGATTTGATAAGATAATTAATATTCGGTTTGAAACCGATATTTTATAATCAATATAAAGGCGATAGAGAATTATAGACTTATTAAATCAAATCAATTATGAAGTTGACATGTAAACGAGATTTAATAAATAAAATGGAACGTGAATAAGAAGATATAAAATGGCTCGATAATTGGAGTTTAAACTTGTGTTAGTATTTAAATTATGAAATCAAGTTTTGATTTGATAAAACGAGTCCAGTTTTCTGTAAAGGAATAATATTCACGTTTTAAAGCGAATAACTATTTAAAAGAAAACGTTTTACAGAATTAAAATAGTTATAAAAGGAAATTGGTAATTATTGGGAAGTACTGAATTCAAAAATGAATTTAGAAATTGAGTTGACCTGAAAGGGTAAAATATGCTGGAGTTCGTAACGTAAATTGGATATAGTTTATTCGAAAAGGAGTTAATCGAATATAGTTTATTCGAAAGAGAGTTAATCGAATATAAGTTATTCGAAAGAGAGTTAATCGAATAGAGTTATTCAAAAGAGAGTTAAACGAATAGAGTTATTTGAAAGAGAGTTATCGAATAGAGATTTTTTGAAAGAGAGTTATACGTGAAATTAGATTATATCGAATTCGGGAAAGTACTATTTACTTTCTGATTTTTAAATCAAAATTTATTTAATAAATTTATTAATTATTATTTATTATTTATTCAAATTAATAAAAGTTATATTTTGAAGTTAGATATTTCAAAAGTAGGGATTATAACGTTATCGTTATAACCAATATTTTTCATAAAAGAATTGGATTCGTAAACTGAATCCGAGAGTTGCGTAAGCAATGATTCGATGAGAAGTTAAGAAACGGAGTTAAGGTAATTTGAAACTGCTGGAGATTAGGTAAGTTAAATGATTTCCTGAGTATCGATCTGATGCTGTTTTCGGCCTTCGGGATTGATATTCAGGAAATTGTTTTCTTACTGGTTTATAGTACGAGACCGACAGATGTGGGAAGATAGTGATGCGTGAATCAAAAATGGAAACGTTTTCCAAAGTTAATAGCATATATTTTCTAAAAATAGAAAATAAGGATTTTGACGAATATATGGAAACGGGATTGGGGAAATGAATAAATTAATGATAAACTAATTTAAAAAGGAAAAATGTTGATTGATGATTGATTGATAAAATTTCTATATGGAAATAGGATCGTTGTGTGTATGGATGTTTTTCTTTGATATTTAAATAACCGACTATCAAAGTTTTGACCATTTTTCCATCGTTAAAACATAGAGACCGGGATCAAATTTATTTTCTGAAAACCACTCCGTATGGGCATTAGTGTTGCGAATCAAATATGATGAAGATACTTGAAGACGGAGTTTATGCAAGGGTTGTTCTGACAAATCCTAGGTAGAAATTTCCTAAGATGGGTTTACAGAATAGTGCCTTCGGTTTGTCCAGTCCCAGGACAACCTGTATGGAAGAATGTCTGACATAGTATATTTAATAGATCACGTAAGTTGATCTATTCAAACGTATTTTTGTTTGGTGGCAGAGAAATTCGTTTCTCTTAGCTGTATACCCATGGTATTTTTGGAGAAATCAATTTGTGATTTGGCGGGTATGACGATGTGACATTCAAAGTGAATAAATGTGTGATCTCCCAGAGATAAGCGTGGCCTCAAGCTTCACAACCAGGAAATGGTATAAAATCGTGTAGGTCGCATGGCTAAGTGGGTAGCTCCCAATTAGGGTGTATTGTCACCTGATCTATAGAAATTTCGTTTACTCTTTTAACCTATTCGATGTTGTCCCTTTCGGGAAACGGTTGCTGATCCCAACCGTTGGTAATAATACATTTGGTACACTCAAGCGAAATGAGTGACCGGTCATGTTTAGCCTGGGTTGCAAGATATTCTTGTTGAACCCGGTATATTCCTCTCTAGAGATGCACTGTCGGAAGGTAGTCCCATACCTTGCCAGTTCGAATCCATCCCCAAATAAGCGCCTGCGGTTTTTGATTTTATATTATATATGTGGAACGTGAGATTAAAGCATTCCACTAGATTGTTATTTATTTGATTTAGATATTATTATAGTATCAAAAGAGTACGGATTTTTAAAAGAATGTTCTGGGTTATCGTAAGGTAAAAACCATCCGTGTTTATGTGTGGATTGGTCTTATGATTATTCTTTCTTTAAAAAGGATTTTAAAAGTTAAACAAATGGTTGGAGTTTACTCACACCAATCACATGACTGACCTAGAGTTTATTTTGTTTTGTTTTCCCTAAACTCTTGGGTGCCCAAATTTGTACAAGCAGTCAAGTAGTCAGAATTTACAGATACACTAGACGGAGCTTGGACCAGGAGGTTTCAGCATCTTTTTCTAGCTATTGTTTATTCCGCTGTGATGTAAGTGCTATACTCTAATGATGATTTGTATTTCAAAGTTATGTTATATACTATATTCTATTTGTTCCGCTGTGAGATTCGTGTTATTTTGATTCTGTTGTTATGTTCTTCTCCTTCTTCTATTCTAATTTTCTATCTTATCTGTTCTCACCCTCTAACTTCTTTCTATTAATGATCTGGAATGTTCGATGCCTGAATAATTGACATGGGTTTTATGTCGATTTTCTGGATCGAAAATCCTGGTTCATTACAATTTCAGTCCACATCAATACCTAGTCTCCTTATCATGAATATGCACTCAATTTAGAGCAGATTCTAGGACCATGTTTTTTTATATATAATTGTGGCCAATGCCAAATTATCAAGTAAAGACATAATCATCTTGTTGCGGTGCCCTTCGAAATGTACCAAAAAGTAATCACGGGAGTCATATTATAAAGATTTTCAAATTTATCGTCAACTAACTTCATTGAGATAATATCATACAGAAGTTCAAAATGATATTCAAGATAGACTTTCAAATGATATCTACGAATAAATCAAACAAATTTGTAATAGAAATTTTGATAACAAATACTTGTATCAAAGCAAGATCTTATTCAACTAAGTGGATCTATATCGCACACTCAATGTAGGATATTTCGTCTTATTTCGACCAATGTCGACTCAGCAAGCAATGATGTACTCCCCTTATTGCTTTACCCATCGAAATGTACTGGAGAGTAAGATTTTCAAAATAGGCATCCCAAATAATATCTTCAAACAAATTTTTATAAGATTTTTTTTGTTAAAAAAATGATTATATTCATCAAAGTGGATCCGAGCTACACAATCAGTTTAGGATATTTTATTCTATTATGGTCGGCATCCCCTCGTTAAGTAGAGATGTACTCTACTCGAATCAATATCAATATAGAGTAATAGTTGCACCATCCAAGATCTATTATCTTATGCTGCATATCATCATCATCTGAAAGTAACCATCATATTACGACTGACATCCTCTCACTAAGGAGGAATGTACTCTACTCGGCTCAATGCCAACATAGAGTAATAGTGCACTACCCAAAACCTATTGTCTTATACTACACATCGTCTTCGTCGTCCGAAGGTAACCATTATTGATGAAGTAATCCTAAAAATCTTTCATATATATAAAAAAAGTCTTCTCTCAAAGTATTTTTATAATTTGGAATCATTGCTCCTTCATAGATATCCATTTCCTTTTGAAAAATCCACTCTCAACCTTGAAAATCATCAAAAAGGTATTAGGTATGAACCTTTTTTTCCACATCAATCATTTCATATTACTCGATGTATCTCAAAATGTTATATGTGTCACTAGTTATGACATTCACATTGAAAGATGTCAATTTTTTCATATCTAAAAGATAGGTCAATTTGCAATAGTATTTCAAAATTTCAAACTTTAAAATTTTAAAATGTATGTAATGTAAGTATTTTAGATAATTAAACTATCTTCCCAATAAGATAAATTTCGACCAAATCCAATCAAGGAATCAAAAGTTATGACTGAATTGCTAAGAGATGTTTTAGCAGCTTTAAGCTAACATCATCAATGTTAAACAATTCTAATATCATACTACATAATGACATAATTATTTACAAATATTTCCATACCTTGATTTTGTTGCACGAATGTAATGTTCTATTTACTCCCCTTGATCTTCCTCAATTTTATTTGCCCAAACTCATTTAATTCCACCCTTGAAAAATTGTTATTCCTCTTCATCTTAAGCCGCTCCATTGCATCCATTTCAAGCTACTACATTCCTTCTTTACAAGCCACCTTATTCCTTCCCTTTCAAGAAATTTCTTAACATGACAAGTGTATGCATGAGTGGAATTTTAGATTCTAAATTGGATTATTTACACTTGTCATAAGAACTTTCCTTTCTTCATTACTTTATAACCCAACAGACTTACAATTTCGTCAAACTCTCTATATGATACTTGATACAAATAAACACATTATAATTATTAGTATAAACACCAAACAAAAGTTAAACACGCCCATAACCCCAGTTAGAGGTATGGTGCCTTATCCCATCCATTTTTTTCAAACTGTGGTAGCTTCATTTTAACATTTATAGGATGATTTACTAATCATAGGTGAAATTTTATTTATGCACCTAACCTATGCCCTGATACCAACTTGTAACGACTTGGAATTTTCAAACCAATCAATTTTTTTTGAAAAATATAGTTCCTCAACAATGACAACTACCATTGTAATACCCCACCTCCGTTAAGGTCACTCACAAAGGGAATGCCTTAACTTTGGTGGAGCATTTTAGTAAACAGAACAGAAACTTACAAGACAGATAAAACAGTACTTGAAATTTTTTAACTTTATTACAGCGGAAACAGAAATCAATATGGTTACATCCTTTCAAATCTCAGAATTCAAGTACAAAATATCAGTCTTGTACAAAAGCCTTCAAAATGCATGGTTTAAAATTATAATCCCCATGGAACGGAAGCTATACAGAGCAAAGCCATACTTTAAGCACTTCAAGCAAAGAGAAATCTGGATCAAGCTAAAGTATTCCCTCCTTGGATAACCTGGGGGGGAAACGGAAGAAAGGAGGCGAAACAACAAGGGTCAGACAAAAAGTCTGGCAAGTCCAGTGACTTTCAGCATATGAACAGATAATAATAATAATATGACATGAACATAAAACTGGATGAGGGATAACAGTAACAGGTGTAGCAGATATAACAGAAGAACAGAATGACATAAACTAGTGCTTTACACTTCTCTGCACTAATACTAGTATAACAGAATTAGGTGTCACCCTAATGTCTAAACTGAAACAGGAACGGGTACAGAATAATTTAACAGAAACAGAATTCTAATAATGGGCCTTTACTACCCGATCAGAAATAGACAGAAGCGAAAACAGATTAATCCCTACGGAAACAGAATTTAGAATTAGGTATACACTAGTAATGGGCCTTTACCACCCAAACAGACGGTACCACGCAGAAACAGACAGGTGTTACCACCCAACAGAAACAGACGGTACCAACAGAAACAGACAGAACTAAGTGTACCCTAAAACCCTACCCCAAGCGATCGGCTCCCTAATACATAAATATCCTGTGTCGGTCCCACAGTAGGGTGTATCACTCCCTAAAGTGACAACCAATCGGCACTGACCTATTTACAGATGTCACGGCGTCTTACATCCTCAAGGGCAGACCGGGATCCATGCACGCACATGACCCGGTTGGAACGCACCATCAACACCCCTCGCCATTATCAGAATGAACCGCTTATAATTAGTTCAGTAAGCGTGCCCGGACCCTACTTACTGTTGGGTCAAAGTTTTGATACCAGAAAGGGTTACTGACTAATATGGGTCCCAAACAACAGATGACACAAGTAATTCCCCTCTTAACCTTGTGTCCCCAGACTAACAGATTTCAGTTTAACTTGTCTACAAGTTTCAGACATACAAAATTTAGATTAACTAGTTCACAGATCAGACAATCAAGTTAACAGGTTTTCAGACTAGCGGATCAGATGTCCGGGTTAACGGGCTTACAGATTATCTGGTTTCAGATTAACAGACTTACATATTAACTGGTTACAGATTATCTAACTTTGTATTGGGCCTACGGATTCACGAAACGGGTTTATCAGATTCATTGGTCCAATTGGTTTAACCTTACCCAACACGTTTTAGATATTATAATTATCTCAGATTTTCGTTAATTAAATATTGATGCCCAAACCTCTCACATTAGACTGACAGTTTGCGGCTACTGGTTAGGCCGGTTGGTTCCGGGTAGGTTTCTGTCGCAAACTGAGTCTAACCTCGGGTTTCAAGCACGTTATGACTAACTTCTCACATTAGAACCTATTGTTTGCGACCACTGGAATATGCCGGGCGGTTCCGGGTAGAATTACGCCGCAAACTCATTCTAACCTCGAGTTAGCCATGTTTATCTTTGCGGCCAATTAATTAATGATTTCCCATTTATACCCATGCCTAATATACATGTCAATTATTCATAACTATAGCCAATTCAGATTATGTCAATAGCAGACTAATTATATCAACTCAACAGATATAGCAGATAACAGATTTCTCAGACTAGGCGACTTAGCAGATTAAGCAATATAACAGAACTAGCAGATTAGGCAATGTAACAAAACTAACAAATTAGGCAATTATAACAGATTTAATCATTTCTTAAAGTTTCACAAACATATCTTGCCCAATTATAAATCTTGCCTAAGTTCACAGGCATAAATAATATTCTTGATTCACAATATTATCATATACCCTATGTTTGCATTAAATTTTCATAACACAGATTATGGTCCTAAATTAACCATTTATCATATGTTTCAATTTTTATTAAACTTGCATAGTACAGAAGATCCTTATATAAATTATACCAAATATAGCCATTGATTACTATGCATATCATATATCCCAAAGATCTCTTACTTAGGTGTTTATTTACATTAATATATACCCTACTCTCATGTAAATCTTTATGCCTAAGCCATATTCTCTTTATCTCAAATCATACGTTCAATACAATTTATATTATAAATATAACATGTCCAGTCATATGTCTCAGATTTTGTTCTAGCTACAGTCCATGTTCTTTCCTCAAATCAGTCACCTATTGGTCATGCCCAATTCATGCATCATTCATTTTATTGTCCCAAACATTTTAGCGTATGTTAATCTCTTATGAGATTGGCTCAGGCTCGTGGTAGCCTGGCTATAAAACAGAAAGAGGAAAGAGATACAAAATAAGATAGATCCAAACAGAACAGAACAGATATAACCTTAGATTCAGATTTATAATTCATGTCACAATCAGAATTAACGTTTATAGCGGAGAATAACTATACTTGCCTTAATTGGATTAAAGAAAGAACTCTAGTTGTTGTAGAACCGTTGCAGAAGCTCTAATCTCTAATTGAATTTAGGTTGATGTTGATTGTCTTCTAGTTTTGATTCCAGCAGAGTAGCAACGCCATTTTTATTTTTAATTTAGAACAGAGGCAGAGTAGAAGCAGAATAGAATTGTGTGCAGAGAAGGCTGGGTTTGGGGCTGTTTAAATAGGTTTAGGCAGACGAATCTAGACAGAAAACGAGACCAGATACATCAGAACGCACCCAGGCAGAAAAGCAGATTCGGGAGGCAGGTCGACCCCTAGGTCGACACTAGGGTCGACTCTAGGGTCGACCCCCGGGGGGCAGGTCGACTCTAGGGTCGACCCCTGGGGGCAGGTCGACTCTAGGGTCGACTCCCCAGTCGACCTGGTCTGTGCTGTTTAATTTTTTTTCTGAACTTTGGAAGGCCATAACTTGGTCATATGGACTCCGATTTACGAAATTTCGGACTCTATTTCGCGTATTTTTCCGAGACGAACGCAATGGCAGAGCCCGTTTCCATTGATTCTGATTTTATATTTTAATTATACTCCGATTTGTAATTCTTAAGTTCACAGAAAATACGGGGTGTTACATTCTCCCCTCCTTAAAGGATTTCGTCCCCGAAATCTTCAAGTTAAGAAGAATGTGTACTACTATCCAATCACTCATCTACTCACTCATCATCCACAAGCATCCATTGTCCTTAGAAATTTCTAGTGCTATATGAACATTTGCAAAAGTGTGTGTATATGTTCCTTATCTAATGCAAAGATCAGGCGGTCTACTGATTCAGTTGACCTCCTTAATGCGAATTATGTTAGTGCCATGAGTCCAATATGTATGCAATTTTCCTATTTGATACATATCATTTCTATATGAGTGCACAACCATCCACTCATATGCAACATCCATGTGCTGATTCAACCATTTTGCATCCATAAAAATTTAAAATGCTCACACATCCATATGCAGTATGAGAGTGTTTTCGAGCCGATCTAGTGCCTAGTGTGTGTATATGCGTCCACGAGCAACCACTAGCAACCACTTGCATCCACTTGCAACCATCAAACATAACATGTCTCAAGCACATGTTTACACCCATTAGGATTCCTATCTATAAGTTGAACACTCGATCGATAGGATGATGGAAGCGAGTACAGATAAAACAAAAACTTGATTCCTATCAGACATCGGTTGAGAAAATAATTCCCCTAAGGGTCAACCCCGAAGACCGAAATCAACATCAGATTGACACCCAGAGGGTTACCCTCTTTAGACAATGTCAAAACTGGAAATCTTATCAGAAGTATTCAGATATTTACAGACTACTGGTACAGATCAAGTTCCCTAATGATTCTTCGGAAGCTAAGCATGATAAAATCATATCCCACAAAAACTCAGAATATATGCGTCATATTTGATGCCTAACACAGATATCCCTCAAACCCCAATCTCAAACAGATGAGCCATAATCCTTATGGGTCTGAGTCTACAGCGGAATTCAGAAATAATACTAGTATTAAAGTGCAGAGTATCGATTACAAAATCAAAATACCAGAATAAGAAAAAGTCTTAACTCCATAATCAGATAAAGAAATTAAACCTACTATAGAAATTTTCCTATTTCTATCCTAGCCACTAGCCTCAAGAGTGTTCTCCTGCCTTCCTTGTCCTCGTTTCTTCGGGCAGTCCCTAGTGAAGTGTCCCATCTCCCCACAGTTGAAGCAAGCGCCCTTCCTTTTTCTGTAATCCTTGTTCAGATGAGTCGAGCTTCCACAAGTAAAGCACTTTTTCCCCTTCTTATCTTCAGACTTCTCATCCTTCCTTTGTGTTTCCTTTTTGGGCCCTACTTTCTTATTCTGTGGTTCCTCCTTCTTTGTCTCTTTCGGGCCCTTGTCTTCCTCTTGCAGTAGTGCCATATCCACCAATTTCTCGTAAGTTGCTCCCATGGGTACATGGGTCATGGCTAGGCTGTGCAGTGGCTCGTTCAATCCTTTAACAAAGCGGATAGCCTTTTTATGCTGAGTGTTGACTAAATCCAATCCGAACCTAGCTAGTTGGTTGAACTGATTGACGTATTCCTTGACCGTCATACTTCCTTGCTTAAGAGATAAGAACTTTTCCAGTTGTAAACTCCGTTCATCTTGCGAGAGAAATTTTGTCTCAAACCTTGTTCTGAAATCCATCTATGTCTCAACCAGCCTCTCGGCGTTAGTGACTTCCCACCAGTAGGAAGCTTCGTCTTTGAGCAGCCATACCGCCAACTGTGCCTTCTGCCTATCGTCCACCTCGAAGATAACGAATAGATCCTCAGTTTCTTTGAGCCAATTCCTCGCTTCTACGAATGATTCAGTTCCTTTGAAATCCTTCCCACCCATGGCCCTAAAATCTCTACAGATCTTTGAGAAAGCAATTGCCCGAGGAGGGGGTGGGGGAGGGGGATCATTTGCTGGACCTGCAGCGGCGGTCCTAGCCTCAAGATATTGACGAAACCAACCGGGTACATGAATACCCTCTGGTATCTCAGATGCTTCAGACATGCTGAAACGAAAAAGGAAAGGTTCAATACAAAAAGGACTGAAAGAAAGATATATGGCTCTTGGGGATTATGTTTTTCAAAATAAGCTTTATTTTTGAAAATACTTCCTTTCAAAACCTTTTTGAAAATAGTTTTCAAAACTTTTTATAAAATCTGGTAACCTTCAGCTCTGATACCAAGTGTAACACCCCACCTCCATTAAGGTCACTCACAAAGGGAATGCCTTAACTTTGGTGGAGCATTTTAGTAAACAGAACAGAAACTTACAAGACAGATAAAACAGTACTTGAAAATTTTTAACTTTATTACAGCGGAAACAGAAATCAATATGGTTACATCCTTTCAAATCTCAGAATTCAAGTACAAAATATCAGTCTTGTACAAAAGCCTTCAAAATGCATGGTTTAAAATTATAATCCCCATGGAACAGAAGCTATACAGAGCCAAGCCATACTTTAAGCACTTCAAGCAAAGAGAAATCCGGATCAAGCTAAAGTATTCCCTCCTTGGATAACCTGGGGGGGGGGAAACGGAAGAAAGGAGGCGAAACAACAAGGGTCAGACAAAAAGTCTGGCAAGTCCAGTGACTTTCAGCATATGAACGGATAATAATAATAATATGATATGAACATAAAACTGGATGAGGGATAACTGTAACAGGTGTAGCAGATATAACAGAAGAACAGAATGACATAAACTATTGCTTTACACTTCTCTGCACTAATACTAGTATAACAGAATTAGGTGTCACCCTAATGTCTAAACTGAAACAGGAACGGGTACAGGATAATTTAACAGAAACAGAATGCTAATAATGGGCCTTTACTACCCGATCAGAAACAGACAGAAGCGAAAACAGATTAATCCCTACGGAAACAGAATTTAGAATTAGGTACACTAGTAATGGGCCTTTACCACCCGAACAGACGGTACCATGCAGAAACAGACAGGTGTTACCACCCAACAGAAAAAGACGGTACCAACAGAAACAGACAGAACTAAGTGTACCCTAAAACCCTGCACCAAGCGATCGACTCCCTAATACATAAATATCCTGTGTCGGCCCCACAGTAGGGTGTATCACTCCCTAAAGTGACAACCAATCGGCACAGACCTATTTACAGATGTCACGACGTCTTACATCCTCAGAGGCAGACCGGGATCCATGCACGCACATGACCCGGTTGGAACGCACCATCAACACCCTTCACCATTATCAGAATGAACCGCTTATAATTAGTTTAGTAAGTGTGCCCGGACCCTACTTACTGTTGGGTCAAAGTTTTGATACCAGAAAGGGTTACTGACTAATATGGGTCCCAAACAACAGATGACGCAAGTAATTCCCTCCTAACCTTGTGACCCCAGACTAACAGATTTCAGTTTAACTTGTCTACAAGTTTCAGACATACAAAATTTAGATTAACTAGTTCACAGATCAGACAATCAAGTTAACAGGTTTTCAGACTAACGGATCAGATGTCCGGGTTAACGGGCTTACAGATTATCTAGTTTCAGATTAACAGACTTACAGATTAACTGGTTACAGATTATCTAACTTTGTATTGGGCCTACGGATTCATGAAACGGGTTTATCAGATTCATTGGTCCAATTGGTTTAACCTTACCCAACACGTTTTAGATATTATAATTATCTCAGATTTTCATTAATTAAATATTGATGCCCAAACCTCTCACATTAGACTGACAGTTTGCGGCTACTGGTTAGGCCGGTTGGTTCCGGGCAGGTTTCTGTCGCAAACTGAGTCTAACCTCGGGTTTCAAGCATGTTATGACTAACTTCTCACATTAGAACCTATTGTTTGCGACCACTGGAATATGTCGGGCGGTTCCGGGCAGAATTACGCCGCAAACTCATTCTAACCTCGAGTTAGCCATGTTTATCTTTGCGGCCAATTAATTAATGATTTCATATTTATACCCATGCCTAATATACATGTCAATTATTCATAACTATAGCCAATTCAGATTATGTCAATAGCAGACTAATTATATCAACTCAACAGATATAGCAGATAACAGATTTCTCAGACTAGGCGACTTAGCAGATTAAGCAATATAACAGAACTAGCAGATTAGGCAATGTAACAAAACTAGAAAATTAGGCAATTATAACAGATTTAATCATTTCTTAAAGTTTCACAAACATATCTTGCCCAATTATAAATCTTGCCTAAGTTCACATGCATAAATAATATTCTTGATTCACAATATTATCATATACCCTATGTTTGCATTAAATTTTCATAACACAGATTATGGTCCTAAATTAACCATTTATCATATGTTTCAATTTTTATTATACTTGCATAGTACAGAAGATCCTTATATAAATTATACCAAATATAGCCATTGATTACTATGCATATCATATCCCAAAGATCTCTTACTTAGGTGTTTATTTACATTAATATATACCCTACTCTCATGTAAATCTTTATGCCTAAGCCATATTCTCTTTATCTCAAATCATACGTTCAATACAATTTATATTATAAATATAACATGTCCAGTCATATGTCTCAGATTTTGTTCTAGCTACAGTCCATGTTCTTTCCTCAAATCAGTCACCTATTGGTCATGCCCAATTCATGCATCATTCATTTTATTGTCCCAAACATTTTAGCGTATGTTAATCTCTTATGAGATTGGCTCAGGCTCGTGGTAGCCTGGCTATAAAACAGAAAGAGGAAGGAGATACAAAATAAGATAGATCGAAACAGAACAGAACAGATATAACCTCAGATTCAGATTTATAATTCATGTCACAATCAGAATTAACGTTTATAGCGGAGAATAACTATACTTGCCTTAATTGGATTAAAGAAAGAACTCTAGTTGTTGTAGAACCGTTGCATAAGCTCTAATCTCTAATTGAATTTAGGTTGATGTTGATTGTCTTATAGTTTTGATTCCAGCAGAGTAGCAATGCCATTTTTATTTTTAATTTAGAACAGAGACAGAGTAGAAGCAGAATAGAATTGTGTGCAGAGAAGGCTGGGTTTGGGGCTGTTTAAACAGGTTTAGGCAGACGAATCTAGACAGAAAACGAGACCAGATACATCAGAACGCACCCAGGCAGAAAAGCAGATTCGGGAGGCAGGTCGACCCCCAGGTCGACACTAGGGTCGACTCTAGGGTCGACCCCCTGGGGGCAGGTCGACTCTAGGGTCGACCCCCTGGGGGCAGGTCGACCCCCTGGGGGCAGGTCGACCCCCTGGGGGCAGGTCGACCCCCTGGGGCAGGTCGACTCTAGGGTCGACTCCCCGGTCAACCTGGTCTGTGCTGTTTTTTTCCTGAACTTTGGAAGGCCATAACTTGGTCATATGGACTCCGATTTACGAAATTTCGGACTCTATTTCGCGTATTTTTCCGAGACGAACGCAATGGCACAGCCCGTTACCCTTGATTCTGATTTTATATTTTAATTATACTCATATTTGTAATTCTTAAGTTAACAGAAAATACGGGGTGTTACAACCATTTTATTAGATAAATATACATCATCACTGTAATAACCCGAAAATCTGGTCCAGTTTAAAAAATTTATTTTGGCAATTTTAGTGAATTTTGAATATTTAAAATGAATTATTTTAAATAATATTGACGAGAAATTTATTTTGAATATAAATCGAACGTATATATTTATACGCGTCGTCGTTAGTATATAAATAATTATATATAATTATAAAAGGAATTGAAAATTGCGCGGTAGTTCGATAATTCGATTTCAAACTTCAATTGAATGTACCGGGTGCAAAACAATCCGGATTTTAGTGAAACCAAAAATAATGGAATCTAATTGAGAATATCTTTCCAACGAATCCGAAAAATTGAAATTTCATAGCGGGAATCAAAAGATATGTCCAGTTGAAAATTCTGAATAGTCGCTATGGAATTCAGGCCCTTAAAAATGGGAATTTTGCAAACGGCCTCGGATTTCGACGAAACCACTTTTGTTGGATTTACAGTGTCAAATTATTGCTAGGTTTCAAATTTCATAATTTTTCGAATCAATATGTGAGTGTGGCAAAGGAAAACCCGTTTGACCAGTTTCAGTTGATTTTAATCGACTGGAAAATGGCCCTTTTTCAAACGGTCTCAGAATTCGATGAAATTAGTTTTGTTAGGACCGTATCGTCAATACGAAGCCAGAAAATATTTTTCTGGAATTTTTAAAGTTCGTATGTGACCCCAGTAAATTGAAATGCTCGTTCAAATTCAATATATAGAGTTATATGTTGATTTTAACGAAAACTGATTGCAACAGCCGAATCAGCTTACGATACATATCCCATTGTGTTCGGAATGGGGGTAATTAGCTATGGACGACAGGCGGTGGGTTTCGTTTCGAGTTCAAAATAAAAAAGTTACCTTTTTGAAAGTTAAAAATAAAATAATATATATTTATATTTTATAATTCTCCTTAACCCCCTACCTTCCACATCGTTTCATTCAAAACGAAAATTAAAAAAAAAAAGGGAAAGCCGCTTCTCAGATCGCCTCCGCCCTCCGATCCCGTTCGCCGCCGCCAGCGCTGGCGTGGGCCACCGCAGCCTCCCTCCTTCCTTCATCTCTCCTCCATCCTTCTTCCCCCTCCTATTGATTCAAGGCACAAGCCCCACAGCCCCTCCTTTAAATCGCCGCCACCCTGCCTTGACCACCGCGCAAGCCTGCCCTCAGCCATCACCTCCGGCGAACCTCCCTCCAGCCACCATGTTGCCTAGCGTCGCCCCTCCTTTCCCCAATCGAAACCCTAAGCCTTTTTCCCCCCAAAATCCGACCGCGCCTAGCCTGAGACCACCGCTCCGACCTCCTGCAGTGACCCCCGATGCCTCAGCCCCTCCTATACCCTCCTCCATCCGAAAATTGTAAGTACTTTATTTATTTAAATAGATTTTAATTTTCAGTTTTGGTATAACTTTAAAGATGTAAAGCATAGTGTAAGAAATATAAATGGTGAATTAGAATAGATTTTTGTTTATAAAAAGGTTTGACTTTAAACTTCGTAGAGATTTGATTTTTAACATCGTAAAGAAAAGATTTTTATATAGAAGAAGGCGTGATTTCTATATAGAAGTGAAAATAAAAACATGAATTTTATTTTAAAGCAAAGCTATGATTTTTATCGAAGTAAAAAAAAGATTTTTATTCGTTCATTAGCTAGGAAGAAGAAGTGATTTTTAATAATAAAAATATGATTTTTATATTTTTAAAGTATTAAAAATATTATCTTTACTATATAGAAGATGTAAAAATATGATTTTTATTTATGTAGAGAATTAAAAATATAATTTTTACATGATAGGAATATTAGAAATATCATCTTTATATTTGTAGCAAAATAAAATTGTGATTTTTATAATGATATATTTGAAAAGGCGAAATCTTTATATAGAGAATAGCGTTGTAGAAATATAATTTTTATCTATATAGTAGCGTGATAAAAATATAATTTCTATCTATATAGCAGCGTTAGAAAAATATAATTTTTATCTATATAGTAGCGTTAGAAAAATATAATTTTTATCTATATAGTAGCGTTAGAAAAATATAATTTTTACCTATAAAGTAGCGATGTAAAAATAGAATTTTTATCCATATAGCAAAGTAAAAATTCGGTTTTTATATATTGAATAGCGAAGTAAAAATTCGATTTTTATATATTGAATAGCGAAGTAAAAATTCAATTTTTATATACTGAATAGCGAAGTAAAAATTCGATTTTTATATATTGAATAGCAATATAAAAATGTGATTTTTATATATATAGTGGCTACGGGCAACGAAAGCGACAAAAGGCGAGAATGGCGATGATTTCTCGAAATGAAGTGTCGAGATGATTGGGATAGCTTTCGGTGAGAACTTCTCACTCTTCAATTTCTTTTTCTAGTTATATATATACTAGGATGCAGACGGTGTTTAGTAGCACTCGACACCCGTCATCCACAGACCATGGATGGCTTGTTTGTTAAATAGTTTGGTTGTATAGTTGGTTAGATTATTTGGTTTGAATTGAATTGTTTGGTTAATTGAATGGATTTGATTGATGTGTGAATGGCGTGGGCCTTCACTAGACCGGGGATAAGGCTAGGCCTTGTCTCGTTTCTAGTATCGTGCCGTTATGTCGCCGAAATTTTCTAAAATAAGTTAGAAAAATAAAAATATCATTTTTATTTTGTAAATGAACTGAATAAAAATTCATATGTTAAAATAAAATGTTTTATCGTTAAAAATATAATTTTTAACGTGAATATGAATATAGTGAATGTGAATAAATAAATATTTATAAACAAATCGGCCGATTTGTTTATATACACTAATTTGACTGACATTGATAGGGTCGATAAATTTTACACATCGTCCAACTGCACGAATAAAATCTGTGTTTGATTGTTTGAAACCCCACACGGGTATTGGGATAAAATACGACATACACTAATCCCAATAATTGGTTGTATGTCGATCGATTGATTGACAGGCTGTTATAAGTGTTAAATATCTATATTTGATGCTTATACAGTGTAGTGCACTTTGGATGATGGTTGATTATTTATCGTTGCTATTATATACATGTGTTGTATGGAATCCATATAATTAACTTTATATGGTAATTGATTGGGCCTCATTCCAATTTAGAAAATAAAGAATAATATAAAATAAAGGTTCATGTGTTGATAGTACTCATCCGTTGAGATTAGTCATGTGTTGAACGAAATATTTGAAAACGAAATATTTGAAGTAGAAATATTTGAAAACGAAATATTTGAAGTAGAAATATTTGAAAACGAAATATTTGAAAACGAAATATTTGAAGTAGAAATATTTGAAAATGAAATATTTGAAGTAGAAATATTTGAAAACGAAATATTTGAAATAGAAATATTTGAAACGAAATATTTTAAAATAGAAATATTTGAAAAAGAAATATTTGAAATAGAATATTTGAAAATAGAATTATACGAAGCCGTGTTGATTAGATTGACGCCATTTTGAAGTGAACGATATTTATATCGATTTTACTCATTTTAAAATGAATATTGAAAAGTGATTTCGTAATCGAATATTTTGAAATGAAATATGAATTGAATATGAAACGATTTCGAAATGAATTGAATATAAAACGATTTCGAAATGAATTGAATATGAAACGATTTCGAAATGAATTGAATATAAAACGATTTCGAAATGAATTGAATATAAAACGATTTAGAAATGAATTGAATATAAAACGATTTCGAAATGAATTGAATATAAAACGATTTAGAAATGAATTGAATATAAAACGATTTCGAAATGAATTGAATATAAAACGATTTAGAAATGAATTGAATGTAAAACGATTTCGAAATGAATTGAATATATAACGAATTTGATTCAAATTGAATAGGAAACGAATTGAATTCAAATTGAATAGAAAACGAATTGAATTTAAATTGAATAGGAAACGAAATGAATTCGAATCGAATTAAAATCGATTTGAATTGAAATCAAATAGAAATGAAAGTAAAAAGGATTTATAATAGGAGATTCAATTTTGATTTGAATTTGAAATAAAGGTTGAAATTGTTTTTGAAACGAATTCAAAACTATTTATAAAATTCGGTTTTAAATAGTAATCGACGAAATATATATTATATATATTATATATATAATATAATGGCCTGAATAGAACGCGCCGCGCCACGGTAGTTCGTGAATTTCGACCATTTATTTCAAACGGACATTATAGGAGATCCGACCGTCGGATTCTCCTAAAACCGGAACCGTTGGGTTCGTATCGAAAAGAGCTTTCTAACGAATATTAGAAATTTGAAATCTAACGGTTGGATTTGGGGATACGTCCAAATCAAATTTGGAAAAGGTCGCTGTAAGTGCAGTTCGATGGCCGTTGATGGAAATTGACTGTACGGGCCTTGATTAAATTATTAAAAATAGTAATAATTTGTGTAAAATCATAAGAAATTATTTGGGAAAAATTGGGATGAAAAACTCCATATATGAAAAGATAAAAATAGATTTTTATCGAAATGAACTAGTTTGGAACTAAAATTAAAACCCAACTATTTTTACATATAAATAAATTGGATTTAAAAAGGGGTTTTAAATAATCGGAATTTCTAATATATTTGATTGAAATTAAATTAGAAGTGATTTTTGGGTTTATCGTGAACTGTGTTTTAAATGACACTTGTTCTTTAACCTGATAATAAATAGGATGTAATTTGGGTTTGTCGTGAACTATGTTTTAAATGACACTAGTTCTTTAACCCAGTAAAAGGAGTTTTAATGAATCTGCAATTAGATTGAAATGTGAATTGATAATTCAAATTATCAAATTTGGCAAATGAGCGAGAATGGAGTACTACCAGTTTTGCTCCAAAGCGATAGTTAAATCTTTAATTAGATTTGAACGTGAAATGGTAATTAATTTTACCGGCAACATTGTGGTGTTAGATATGGAGTATTACCAGTTTTGCTTCATGGGATGAATAGGTTGGGATTGGGAAATAAAATAAATAATTACTTCGGTATGGTTCGCTAATCTCGACTAATTTAGAAAACCATGATTTGGTTTGAAACGACATCCAAAGGAAGATTAAAGGATAAATTTTAAAGAATTTATCTTGGATAAAATTAATGGGAACCTTTCCCTAAGAATATGGAATTGGAATGAGGCGTATGTTGTGTTTGTGTAACATTCGTTTTAATATACGCAGGTTGTTCGGAAAGGCCAGGTTTATACCCATTCTGAATAACCGATTCGACGATAAGTTGAAGATGAAGACGGTGGTAGAAGACCGGAAGTCTTCACATCGTTTGGATAATTACTGATGATCCTGATTAGGCTCTACACCCAAGAGGATGGAAACAGTTGGTGATCGTCCAGACGTACTTGGAGATCGATGGATATGCGAGGAAAGTGCCTCCGGTTTCGTTCAGACCCAGAACGAACTTGTAAATGGATTGTGTGTCTGACATTGGATTTTATTCTGTGTTGATTGATTTCTATTAAATATATATCTGTTTGGCGGCGGAGAATTTATTCTCTTGCTTAACGCCCTTCTCTGAGACGTACGAGCTTAGAGGTTATATATCGATAGATATCAATCGCATGGCATGAATTGCCTGTGTGGCACGCTGAGTTGCATGGATCAAGGCTTCTGTTGAAAAGCAAAGTCTTGTGGTTGATGATCAAAGCACAGCCCACGTGGCGGCTTTGTGTATAGCGTGAATTCGTGAGCCTCACACCTCGGTATGAGTTAAAAATGGGATACGGACCGTTGGGAGAACATGACGTTTCTTTCTAGCTTTGGTGGTGTCAGTGACTTACCAGCCCTGACATTTATAAACTTTTCACCTTTGTGGTTGTTGGAATGAGGCGCCTCGATTGTAGGTCTGTAAGGACCGGGAAACGTGTGTTCAGGCATAATTAATCCTCTAACGTAAGTGAGGACCGGCCCAGCCGCATCCGGGGTTGCCCAGAGTGTGTAGTCCCGAGGCATTTGCTAGAGTGTCTCGAAGCAGAGAGGATCTTGCCCCTTGCCTCGACTCATGACGGAAATCCAATTTCCAATACGAGATATTTCGGCTTTATTTGTAGAGCCTAGTATGGCGACATAGTAGCATGGGATGCTATGTCGTCTATGATTTATATTTATGATTGAAATTGTTTTGACACTATACACTTATTATAGTATCAAATGATTTGTTTTAAACGTATCAAGCATGTTTGGCTATTATAAGGGAAAACCCTATCCTCCGGCTTGCGTTGCATTGTGTGATGGGACCTGGGTCTTATAATAGCTTAATTTTTCGAAAAAGCATTGCGCTGTTTATTCTATGCACCAGTATTCTTGGGAGGAAACCCGTTCCGTGCTATACTGCGTGGTCCCTTGAATTACTCTCTTTTAAAGTAAAGTTTTAATAACTGTTTTAGTTCTCACACCAGTCACATGACTGACCTGGAGTTTATTGTTTTAACCTAAACTCTGGGTGCCCTTATTTTCCGCACGGGCAGCTAGTAGTTTTGGTTTTTGCAGATTTATATTCACCGGATCCTGGTTTACAGCTGGAATGATATCTGGAAAGCTCTTTATCCGTATATCACCTTCAGTTGTGCTTTGTATTATTTTCCGCTGCTATGTAATTTATTGTAATCTCGGATATTTATCGAATGTAATTTATTCAATTATACTCTGTATATTCTTGTATTCTGATGGAATTGTTGTAACAGCAATGAAATGTTCTTTCGTCTGCGTTCTGATTTGTCTTGTCCTCACAGTAATTCGTTCTTTCTCATCTCTTCGGAGACTGGGGAAGTTCGGGTCGCTACAATCACTAAATGCATTGGATAGAAATTTAATAAGTAGCACTTATCAAAATATTCATCTAATTCACAGGGTGTGCTTAAATATGAATTAAACACCATTACCATAAATCAGTCATTGTGCAATTCTGAGAAAATGAACATCGATATATATTCCTCCAAACCCAATAAACATGTTAATATGAAATTGAAGAGTAATATTAGAGTAGGATCGAGTAATATGCAACTGAGTGTATATGCAGAAGTCTTGATAGAGTGATATATTATACTTGATATAGTTATGCAAGTAAAAATTTAATGAGAAAAGCTAAATAAATTAATATCACATTTAAGCACTAAAATAAAAGTAAAAGACACTAGAAATTCTTATACTGGTTCAGAGCACCTCCTACGTCCAGTCCTAGACTTCTCCTGGAATTTCAACTAAACAGTAACCCTTTCTTAACCCGGAGGAATAGGCCTTTACAACACCTGAGCAACAAAACAAGGACTTGAGCAACAAAACAGGATTTCGCCTCAGCAGTCGAAGAGGATTTTCACATGCCTGAGCAATAGAACACGATTTTCACCAATATAGAAGAAAGTTTGACTATTTATGTTCTTAATAACACGGATATGTCAATTTATTGTACATCCTTCCTATAATCTTCTCCTCAAGTATATATATTTTGTGTGTGAAGGTAAGAAAGGAAAATATTTCTTAGAGATAAAGAAATAAAGTTCAATTTCAAGCAATAGAAAGTTTGATAATGCTTTGTAAGTATAGAGAGAGCAATCACAATAGATTTAGAAAGATTAGATCAGATTCTCTGTTTTGGATAATAAATTAAATATGTATATATAGTAGTTAAATAGCTACATCCATCTATGAAAAGATTCGATCGAATGGAAGCATCCATATCTCTTTGAAGTGATTGTAATTCTTCATGAAAGGAGGTGTCTCTTTAGAAAATACGACCGCTAGAGCAGATTTGGTCGACTAAATTTTAGTTTGGTTGACTAAATTTGAAATTCTGTTGACAAAATTTTAATGTAGTTGACTAAATTTTAATGTAGTTGACTAAATTTTAATTCAGTTGACTAAACCAGTTTAGTTGAATTTCAAATGTTCGTGCATATGTGCATACTGTGCATTCAACACATAGTCAGTCGACTGACTGATACAGTCCATTTGATTGAACTATATTGAAATGCATAATGCATACATTTAAAAAGTTTTTAAATATAAAAACTTGTTTATGTTATAAATACTTGAGGATATATTTTAACAATAATGTATACTGCTAAGACTCAAAACTTGAATAATATGGAACTATGCAGGAGTTCGAAGTCTCGTCTTCACATAGTTTAAATAAATATGTGTGAATCTTCTTTTGTCGCTTAAGTCGTTGTCGAATCTCCTTAATTAAAGATAAGATCCTTATCATTAATCAAAACCATGATTTGACATTCTCCCCCTTTTTGATTGATGACAACCTATAAAGAAAGATGCTATTCGACATATAATAATAAATATTTATACTTACTCCCCCTAAATATGTGACGATATATTTCCTATACTCATAGATAATTATAAATTTTCTCACCCTTTTTCATTGACAAAAAGAAGATAGCACAACACATATAGTAAATGAAACATAGCATATCAATATATCAAATAACTGTTTTACGGTTATAAGATGTTCTTCTCTGATTCCAAATGAAAAGTACTATTAAAGTAGGATCAAGTAATATGGAACTAGGTGTATATGCGAAAGTCTTGATAGAGAGATATATTATACTTGATATAGTTATGTAAGTAAAAATTTGATGAGAAAAGCTAAATAAACTAATGTCACAGTTAAGAAGAGTAAATGTAGTAAAATAAAAGTAAACGACGCCAAAAATTTTTATACTGGTTCGGAGTACCTTCCTACGTCTAGTCCCAGACTTCTTCTGGAATTTCAACTAAATAGTAATCCTCTTTTAACCTGTAGGAATAGGTCTTTACAATACCTAAGCATCAGAACAGGGACCTGAGCAACAAAACAGGATTTCGCCTCAACGGCCGAAGATGACTTTCACATGCCTGATCAACAGAACATGACTTTCACAAATACCGAAGAAAGTTTGACTATTTATGTTCTTAATAACACGGATATGTCAATTTATAGTACACCTTCCTATAATCTTCTACTCAAATATATATATTATGTGTGTGAAGATAAGAAAAGAAGATATTGCTTAGAGATGAAGAATTGAAAAAGAAATAGAAAGTTGATAAGGCTTTGTAAGTATAAAGAGAGTAATCAAAATAGATTTGGAAAGATTAGAATAGATTCCCTGTTTTGGATAATGAATTAAACATGTATATATAGAAGTTAAATAGTTACACCTTTATGAAAAGATTCAATCAAATGGAAGCATCCATATCTCTTTGAAGAGATCATAACTCTTCATGAAAGGAGGTGCCTTTTCAAAAATTATGACCATTGGAATAGATTTATTTGACTATATTTTAAGTTAATTGACTAAACTTGAAATCGGTTGACTAAATTTTAATTTAGTTGACTAAATTTTAATTCAGTTGACTAAACAACTTTAGTTGAATTTCAAATGCTCGTGCATATGTGTTACTGTGCATTCAACATATGGTCAGTCGGCTGACTGATACGGTCCAGTCCATTGAACTATATTGAAATGAATAATACAAATATTTAAAAAGGTTTTTAAATATAAAAACATGTTTATGATATAACTACTTGAGGATAGATTTTAATAATAACATATACCACCAAGACTCAAAACTTGAAGAACATGGAACTATGCACTAGTTCGAAGTCTCATCTTTGTATAGTTTAAATCAATATGTGTAACACCCCTCATTTTTAATGAAATTAAAAATATGGAAATATGTATATATATTATATACATAGATATATTTAAGAGAAAAATTAAATAATGACAATAAAATTGCATGTAATAAGTTCATGCAGTGAAATGAAGGAAAAAGATTAATAAAAAAAATTAAATGCAATACATGAAATACGAAGAAATGCATGCGAACAATTAAATAGAAATAAAAAGGAAAATTGAGAAACTTCAGGAATTAGGTCACGAAATCAGCGTCATTGCGTTCATGGCGATTTTCTAGTCAATTTAGACCTATGGTTTGTAGAAAACCGATTTAGGATGAAAAAGATATCTTTAAATTAAATATTGCAACAAAACATGAAAAAAAGAGGAATGAGAAAAAAATAATGGATATCATTGTCCTAGGTCTTATTAACAAAAGACTAAGTAGCCCAGTTGGTTAGAGCATGTGACTTGCATACAAGAGGTACAGAGATTGATCCCCGCCAGCGCCATATTTTTGTTTTAGGGGAATGGCTAAAAACTGGCTTAGTGTGAACGCAGTTCAATTAAAAAGCGGTTTAGTGTCAAAAGGGTTAATTGGAAAAATGGTTAAAAAGAAAAAAAAAATATGACGTGTGGGTGTCAACACCCTGCTGCTACGCATCATGTTGCACACTTGGCGCATTTTTATTGGTTAATGATCGTTTTTTTCTTGCAACATGGCTATTTTCTATTGTTTGGATGGCGTGGACGATTCCTATGGCTCCTGATCTAATCTAATGGCCCTAATTAACTCACTACACCTATATAAACACACCTAGACCTAAACCTAATTTCAGCACACTAATTTATTACGCATCCAAGCTGCCTCAACCTAAACTAGTCCTTCTTCTTCAACAAATCAAAGTAAAGGAATTCTGTAAAGGGGATTGGACCTACAACAACCACGACGCCTAATTCTCTTCCTCAATCCAATCTTTGTGAGTTCATTGATTATTTTTAGATTAAAATAATGCTAAAACAATTCTGACATGTTGTAAATTGGATTTGGGAATTATACATGATAATAAGATTGAATCTCATCAATTCTGTCTTAGCCTATAACATCAGATTCATGATTCTTATATGCCCTTGTTGATATTATCATCAGTTTTATCATAACTTTATGATCAGTTCATACTTATGCCTATTGTTATTATTATGTCTGTTCTTTATCTTATCCCTTCCTCCTTCCCTTTTTGGTTTTTATAGCCGGGCTATTTCGAGCCTAAGCCAAATATCATAGAGATGAACGTACGAACGGTAATTTAGGGAACGATGGGAAATTTGGCATAATATACGTTGGGTTGGTTTGGGCACGACAAATGTTAAATTTGGCATAATATATGTAAATTGTTGGGCATGACATGAAATTGGAAATTTTGGGTAAATGACATAATTAGCCTAAAATTGGCATAAACTGCAAATGAATGAACTGGCTAAGATAAGCAAGCTGAGACACGAGGTCCATTTGCGGTGGAAGCCTGCCCGGAACCAACCGACCTAACCAGCAACCGCAAACGGCCATTCTAATGTGAGAGGTCTTAGGCATAACTAAAAGATGCTTAGATACGAGGTTAAGTCTGGCTTGTGGCAGAAGTCTGCCCGGAACCGCCCAGCACATCCAGCGGCCACAAGCCATCGACTTAATGTGAGAGGTCTGTGCATTAATAACTAATCAATGCTGATCAAAGATGAATATGATACCTAAATCATGTTAAGTGGGTGGGGTTAAGTTAACCTATGTAAGATGACAACTTAACCAATAATACTTGAACAAAGTGGATAGGGTTAAGGCAAGCTTAACCAATAATGCATATTGATTAGATAAGTGGAGGCGGTTAAGTCAACTGGGTTGATAGACAACACTTAACCAATATAAGTTTAGGTGAGGATAAACCCTGGGGAAAACCTAGTAGCGGTAGGGACCCATTTCAAACAGTAACTCACTTAGTGGTATCGGGAACCCTGAGCTAGGCAGGGTTGGGGCACGCTTACTGGGCTGATTATAAGCGGTCAAATAAGAGCGAGGGTGTAGCAATGCAGGTTCTGACGGGTTCGTTAAGCGTGCACAAGGTGTTCCCGACATTGGAAGGTTTAGCCACTATACATCAGTAGGTATAAACCTGTGCACCTATGGGTTACAACTTAGGGAGTGATACACCCTAAGCTGGGACCCGCACAAATATCTACAAGTTAGGGAGCCGATCGATTAGGGGTAGTGTGGGGGCATCTAGTATCTATTATGGGCAAGTGGACTTTCAAGGATTGTATGGGGCAGATACCTCTTACTATATGTTATTCCTGAGTGCAACCAATTGCGGGGTTGGGATCATTTCGTTAAGAATTACTAGTAGGTTGTGTAGAGAATTAAATTAAGTAAGAAATCTGGGAAGCGCACTGGACATTCCTTTACATTCATCCTAATATCCAGCTTTACCTTATGTCATGGTTATACTTTCCATCCAGTTTATTCCTGTCATATTGCTTTACTTATTTTCATGCTAAAAGTAGCTGGACTCACCAGGCTTAATGTCTGACCTTTTTGTTTTTGCCTTTTTTTCTTCCGCTCCCCCCCTAAGGTTCTCAGGGAGGAAACATTGAGGCTTGGCTTGGATTTCTTTCTTCTTGAAGCGCTTGGAGGTGTTCAGAGTAATGCTCAGCTTTATCTCTTTTCTTTATGGCTATTTGGGGTGGGATTATGATTTTACTTTTATGTACTCTGATAATAATTTTGTTCAAGATGGATATTTATGTACTTGATTCTAGTATGTGGTTTTTATGTTGTAACAAAACATGTTTTGCTTTTCTACTACAATGAATAAAGTTAGAATTTTCTTAAGTACCATCTATATATATGTCTTGTGATATTCTGTTCTATACTCCTATAATACTCCATGTAAGTTAATGCATTCCCTTAGTGAGTGACATTAATGGACGTAGGGTGTTACAATATGAGTGAATCTCCTTTTATCGCTTGAATCGTTGTTGAATCTCCTTGTTTAAAGATAAGCTCCTTGTCATTAATCAAAACCATGATTCAACAGAAATAGAATAGTAAAAAGGAAAGATTAACCACCGCATGATGAAATACATAACAATATACAGAAAAATATTATATTATTATAGCAGCTACATCACTACCACTTGTGATTGCCTATGTACCTTTATCTAATTGGGTAGGATCAAGCTAACGTAGTTCTTCTTTACAAAAAAAATTTAAAATCAACATTTATTTCCTAAATACTCTTTATACCTAATATGAGTAAAATACTTTTGTAAATACTCGTTTTGAAAGATATCTAAATAACTCTTGTAGAAAATTTCTTTCAAAAGATAAACTTATTTTTAATAATAATCAACTTCTTTATGCAAAAACACCATCATAAACAATTTAAAACCACCTTATATCACTCTAATATATGTTTTGAAAGGTTTTTAAAGATTGGAGGGAAATAGTTAAGTTAAACGCCATTTATATCCCTTTTAATCTTTCAAACTGAAAAGACAGCTTTCTCGAAAATGCTATAGAAACTTTTAGTCATAATAGACCACTTCAAGTTTCAACTTCATGTTTTGTAATAGTTAAAAAGCTTTGCAAATTCCATAAGTGTTGCTAATGACAGAAATTCATGTTTTCAGTTTGTTTTACGTCGAATGTTTGATTCGATCTCTCCGTGATAAAAATAGGTTATAACTCCGAAACTTTTATAGTAAGTAACTTGTAGTATTCTTCATCATCACAAAAAGGAATTATTAAAAAATATTGTTCTACATAATCATAAAATTTTGTCAAAATAAGGCAGTTTGATAATGCAAATATAGCGATTTTTGCTATAAAACAATAGGTATTCTATATCTGTCCCCTACTAATCCTTATGTTCTTAATTTCAGGGCTTTGTACAGGTTATACTAAGTCATAAATGTCCTTTGTCATCAGTCATATATGTTGCTTGCTTGCCAAAGCAAAGATCGCAGCCAATATAGTATGATGAAATCATGTGCAATATTAAATTAAAGCACAATCCAAAAAAAAATAGTAATGGTTTAAATGAGGAGTATACTCACAGTACTCCATGCTAACTTCATGCAAAAGCCTTATAGAACATAATATAGTTCTTATCACTATCCAAAGCAAGAAAATGTCTTTGTCGAATAATCGCAACTCATAAAAACTAACGTCAAACTACTTTACTCTCAGGTTTGACACGTTTTGACCCTGTTTCACTTTGATTTAAATCCCAATTTTGATAGTTTGTTTATGACATCACGAGGAGGCAATGCTCCAAATTTGAGAGGATTTGGAGTGTTAAATATTTAAATATGATTTTTTAAAGTAAAACAACGAGTTTTGTATTTAAAGAACAGAACCAGCAAAACACTTCACTTCCAATAGGATTTCATCCAAGCTACTCTCCGAATTAGAAAAATGTAACGACCCAGAAAATCTGAACCAATTTAAAATTTTTAAATTGGCTAAAATAATGGATTTTAAATATTTAAAATAAATATTTTAGATAATGGCGACAAAAACTGAGTTTGAATCGACATTTGAAAACGAATATAATTAATTATAATTATATATAGAATTGAAAATGGCGCGGTAGTTCGATAATTCGATTTCAAACTTCAATTGAGTGTACCGGGTGCAAAACAATCCGGATTTTAGTGAAACCAAAAACATTAGGATCTAATTGATGATATCTTTCTAACGAATCCGACCAATCGAAATTTGATAGCGGGAATCAAAGGATATGTCCAGTTGAAAATTCTGAATAGTCGCTATGGAATTCAGGCCCTTAAAATGGACATTTTGCATACGACCTCGGATTTCGACGAAACCACTTTTGTTAGATCCGCAGTGTCAGGTTATTGCTAGGTTTCAAATTTCATAATTTTTCGAATTAATATGTGAGCGTGGCAAAAGAAAACGCATTTGACCAGTTTTTGTTGATTTTAATCGAATGGAAATTGGCCATTTCTCAAACGGTCTCAGATTTCGACGAAACTAGTTTTGTTAGGACCGTGTCGTCAATACGAAGCTAGAAAATATTTTTCTGGAATTTTTCTAGTTAGTATGTGACCCCGGTAATTTGAAATGTGCGTTTAAAATTCAATATAAGGATTTAAATGAAAATTCAAAAGGAAACCGATTGTAACGATCAAACCAGCTTGCGATACATATCCCATTGTGTTCGGAATGGGGGTTAAACGCTATGGACGACAGGTGGTGGGCCTCGTTTCGAGGTCGTATGTAAAAGTCAACCCTTTTTACCAAAATTAAATAATTAATTAATAAAAAAAATATTTTTTAATTTTCTCTCCCTCCTTTTCTTCATTGGCCCACCCCCCCCCCCCCCCGATTCATTATTCAGAGGAAAAAAAAAACCTAAATCAATCGAGCCGCCGCCCCCCCTCGAGACGCCGACGAACCCCTCGACGCCGCCCTCACTATCGAAGACCCCGAAGCCCTCGAACACCCTGCCGCCTCGTCTCGAAGTCGCGACGCCCCCCTGAAGCCTGCCGCCGACGAACGCCATCGAGCAACCGCGACACCACCGAACACCACATCGACACCTCCTCCTTCTTCCCTCCCTCTTCGCAGCCTGAGGTGAGCGATTAGGGTTATTTTATTTTTATTTTAATTTTGTTTTGCAAAAACTAATTACTGTTTTTTTTAGAATTTATAAACTGTTTTTTTTATTTATAAACTGATTTCGAAAAGCAATTAAAAACTGATTTTTAATAAAAAGAAAAACTGATTTTTAATAAAAAGAAAAACTGAATTATGTAAAAGTTAAAACTGATTTTCTTATAGGAAGTAAAAACTGATTTTTAAAAAGATGATAAAACTGATTTTATAATGGTTTTAAAACTAATTTTAATTTAAAAGAAGTAAGATATGAAAATTATATTTTTTGAAGTAATAAAAATATAATTTTTACATCGTAGGAATATTAAAGATATAATCTTTATTTTTGAAAAGGCGGAATCTATATCTTTAAAATTCGATTTTTATATATTGAATAGCATCGTAAAAATTCGATTTTTACATGTGTAGAGAATACGGGCGAAAGCGACAAAAGGCGGAGATTTCTCTAAAGGAAGAATCGTAGTAGGATAGCTATTGGTGAGATTTCTGATTTAAAAATATATATATGTGGTTGAAATAAAAGTGAATTGCTATATATAATATATATATATATATATATATATATATATATATATATATATATATATATACGCCCCTCGTCCACAAACCATGGACGATATTTATTGGTTGAAATTGTTGTGAAAATTGATTGATAGCGAATGATTATTTGGGATTGTTTGTGATTGATATTGGTTGATTGCGGTTGAAAAATACCCGTTTGTGGTTGAAAAATATTTGGTTGAAACCACATAGGATTAGTTGTGGACATGAAATAAATATATACATGCCGCCTGCGTGCGAACTAGATGCATGATCCCCATTGTCAAAAACCGCGAGGTTTTAAGGTAGAGCGAGGAGCCGTACTAGGGACGGTGCCGGTTTAACTACCCTGCCGTTATGCTGCCAAAATTTTGAATAATATTCGTGTGTTTGAATTATTTTCATATGCTTAAACTATATTTATTCATTGTATAGAAAACATTCATGTGTTGAATTGATATTCATTCATTGTTTAGAAATTCATGTGTTGAATGGTATTCATATTTTGAAATAAATTGTTCGATAATAAAAATCACATTTTTATCTATATATAGAAACTATAGAAAACATTCATGTGTTGAATTGATATTCATTCGTTGTTTAGAAATTCATGTGTTGAATGGTATTCATATTTTGAAATAAATTGTTCGATAATAAAAATCAGATTTTTATCTATATATAGAAACTATAGAAAACATTCATGTGTTGAATTGATATTCATTCGTTGTTTAGAAATTCATGTGTTGAATGGTATTCATATTTTGAAATAAATTGTTCGATAATAAAAATCACATTTTTATCTATATATAGAAACTATAGAAAACATTCATGTGTTGAATTGATATTCATTCGTTGTTTAGAAATTCATGTGTTGAATGGTATTCATATTTTGAAATAAATTGTTCGATAATAAAAATCACATTTTTATTTATATATAGAAACTATAGGAAACATTCATGTGTTGAATTGATATTCATTCGTTGTTTAGAAATTCATGTGTTGAATGGTATTCATATTTTGAAATAAATTGTTCGATAATAAAAATCACATTTTTATCTATATATAGAAACTATAGAAAACATTCATGTGTTGAATTGATATTCATTCGTTGTTTAGAAATTCATGTGTTGAATGGTATTCATATTTTGAAATAAATTGTTCGATAATAAAAATCACATTTTTATCTATATATAGAAACTATAGAAAACATTCATGTGTTGAATTGATATTCATTCGTTGTTTAGAAATTCATGTGTTGAATGGTATTCAAATTTTGAAATAAATTGTTCGATAATAAAAATCACATTTTTATCTATATATAGAAAGTATAGAAAACATTCATGTGTTGAATTGATATTCATTCGTTGTTTAGAAATTCATGTGTTGAATGGTATTCATATTTTGAAATAAATTGTTCGATAATAAAAATCACATTTTTATCTATATATAGAAACTATAGAAAACATTCATGTGTTGAATTGATATTCATTCGTTGATTAGAAATTCATGTGTTGAATGGTATTCATAATTTGAAATAAATTGTTCGATAATAAAAATCACATTTTTATCTATATATAGAAACTATAGAAAACATTCATGTGTTGAATTGATATTCATTCGTTGTTTAGAAATTCATGTGTTGAATGGTATTCATATTTTGAAATAAATTGTTTGATAATAAAAATCGCCTTTCATCGACTATATGAACTGTGTAAAATAATCTCGTTTTAAAAAGAAATTGTTTTATGATAAAAATCCTATTTTGTCACCTATAAGAACTATATAGAAAAATAGTGTTTTGAAATGAATTGTTTTACAATAAAAATCACATTTTTATTGTATGCATAAATCGTTGAAATGTGAAGTGTTAAAAATAGCCACTTGTTCAAAATAAACATATATGAGTTGAAATATTCATTAATTAGCTAATGAAATGATTTGCACCTATTTATGTAACATTAGAATGAATGGAGTTTTTAAACCAAATAGAAATCAAATATGAAGTCGAATAGAAATTGATAAATGATAAGAACTGTATATATATGTACATGCAATATTCATTGAACAGGTTATAGCAAAGGGGCTAGAGAAGAGGAATAAAATTTTGTGCCCGACAAATAGGTACACATTTACTGATTTGTTTGGGCGATGATTTTGAGCCTGCTGGCTAGCCGCTTGGCTTTTTCTTTTTCTTTTTGAGATTAGAAGGACCAGGAATGCTATTTGCGATTTCCCGATGCTCCCGGTGCAGGGGAGGTTATGGCGAAATTTCCCAAAATTTTAAGGTGTTAGAAAAATATTTGAAGTGAAAACGATATGCAAATCATTGAATGAACTATATTTATATAAATATATAAATATAAATAAAATTAAAACGAAACGAGGCCGTGCAGTTCGTATTTTGAAACCGTGATTTCAAACGACTAGTACGGGAAATCCGACCATTGGATTTTCCCGAAACCTCAACCGTCGGGTTCGCCTTGGAATAATCTTTCCAACGGCACCAACCTTGTAAAAATCCAACGGTTGGATTGTCTGGAATGTTTAATTCAAATCTGAAGAAAAACAGCGCCAGAAACGATTATATTTATTTATATATATAAATATAATTATATTTAATCGAATAACGACGCTGTAGTTCGTATTTTGAAATCGAAATTTCAAACGATTGTACCGGGAGATCCGACCGTCGGATTTTCCCGAAACTGGAACCGTTGGGTTCGTTTTGAAAAGACCTTTCTAATGATGTAAATTTTGTGAAGATCCAACGGTTAGATTTTCAGATATGTGTAAATCAAATCTGAAGAAAAACAGCGCCACGGCCGCCTTATGGCCCGAAGCGTCGTTTTGAATAAATTAGCTATTTTAAAATAAATAAAAATAGCGATAAATAGTTATAAAATATCGTAAGCGATATGGAATGGAAATAAACTGAATTTGCTTGATTTATGTGGCTTTTGATGGTTGAATGTGTTTGGTGTGAAAATTACATTAAAGAACGAAATTGGTGTTGTTGAATAATTTAACCATTGAAGTAAATTGATTTGAAATTCTAAATATACGTGAATTATTTGAAAAAGCCGAGTTAATTCTCATTTCAAATAATTGATCGACGATTGAAAGTCGAAGACGAAGACGATGGTCGAAGACCGGAGATCTTCACCTCGTTTGGATGGTAACCGAGGTCCTGATTGGGAGGCATCCCGAAATATGGATAATGAGTGGTGATCGTCCAGACGTACGTGGTGATCGATGGGTTTGCGAGGTATTTAGTGCCTCCGGTTTCGTTCAGACCCAGAACGGACTTGTAAATGGACTGTGTGTCTGACATTGGAGTTTATTCTGTGTTGATTGATTTCTGTTAAATATACATCTGTTTGGCGGCGAAGAATTTATTCTTTTGCTTAACGCCCTTCTCTGAGACGCACGAGCTCAGGGGTTGTATATCGATGGACATCAGTCGCATGGCATGAATTGCCTGTGTGGCATGCTAAGGTGCAGTGATCAGGGCTTCTGTTGAAAAGCAAAGTCTTGTGGTGATGATCAAAGCACCGCCTGTGTGGCGTAGCTTTGTGTATAACGTGAATTCGCGAGCCTCACACCCCGGTATGAACCTAAAACGGGAGAGGACATCAGGGAGGGCCTGCGTTTCTTCCTAGCTAGGGTGGTGTCAGTGACCTACCAGCCCTGACATTTATATACTTTTCACCTATGTGGTTGTTGCTGTTGCGAGGCGCCTCGGTTTGATCGGACGATCCGGGTCCGATGGAGTCATTCGTTGGCTCATTTACACCCCAAAGGGCGGGGAAACGCAGTGTTCAGGCATTTTAATCCACATCGGTGGACCGGCCCTGACGATCCTAAGGCTTGACAGAGTACTTGCCTGAGGCTCGGGCTAGGCAGTCTCGAATTCGGTAAGGACTATCTTTTGCCTTGGTTCATGACGGAAATCCAATTTCCAAATACGACATCGTGCGGTTTTGATTGTATATATATATGGCGACATGATATATGGTACCCATGCCGTCTATGATTGATAGTTATGATTTGAAATTGTTTTCAAAACATATAAACACTAGCAATAATATCAAATGCCTTTGTTTTATTCGTTTCAATCATATTTTGGCCATTATAAGGTAAAACTCTATCCTCCGGTTTGCGTTGCATTGTGTGATGGGAACTGAGTCTTATAACGGCTTCATTTTTTATAAAAAGCATAGCGATGTTTAAAATAAAGATTTGTTTTAAAGCACTGGCGATCCAATGGAGTAAACCCGTTCCACGAAAGTGGCGTGGTCCTGTGATTAGCCAATTATATATGTGTTGAGTGGATTTCTCATACCAGTCCCATGACTAACTCGTAGTTTGTTTCACTTTCAAACTCGGGTGCCCCTTTTTCTACACGGGCAGCCTTGTATTCAGGTTTAGCTGGTTCTTTCTGGATAGCTGGAGCTGAAGATGGATTCTATCATTTATTTCTTTTTATGCTGTTCAGCTCCTATTGTACATATTTTGTTTATTTCCGCTGTAGACATTTATGTATAGCTGAACTGTATTTGTACTAAGTAAGATCCTGTATACTGTGTAACTCTGCTGATTACTTTTTATCTAGTATATTTTGTTGTTCATATCTGGTGTATTTATTTAATTCTGTTCTGCTATTATATGTTTCTGTGTTATATTCCAAAGATAACCTTGTTTCCGTGAGAACGGGAAATCGGGTCGTCTCATCGTGGTATCAGAGCTTTGGTTAAGCTTAGTTCTGGAATATAACATTTGAACGAACTCGTCAGAAATAGAACCAGTAGTGTTCTAGGACGGGTAACTCTATACAGATAGGATCAGTAATATCCTAGTATGAGTAAAGCAGAATGAAATTACACCTTGATAGACACATTTACATTTGAAGTATGTGTTTCTATATTTTAAAATACGTTTTCTGTGACCTGACACTTGATCTGCCATTTGCAGAAGTACTAGAAAAATGAGTGTCAGAAGCAGAAGGAATGCAGAACCGGATATTGAGGCCCTATTAATCAAATATCGAAATATGGGTGGAATACCGTTCTCTGGTGAAGAATCTATTATGAAGACACAAGCTTGGATTCATTCGGCTGAGAAAATCTTCGAAGCATTAAAGCTTAGAGATGACCAGAAAAGATTACTGGCCTCCTGGGCATTTAAAGACGAAGCTTTGTTCTGCTGGGATTCTGTTGTTAAGGATAATCCAGAAGGTGATATCACCTGGGATAGATTCAAAGTGATTTTCTTAGAAAGATTTACTCCTCCCGAAGCAACTGAGCGATTATGCGATGAATTTTCTTATCTAATACAAGGAGACATGACAATTCCCGAATATCATAAGAAATTCAATGAACTTTCTCACTTTGCTCCTCATCTAATTCAAGACCCAAAGAGGAAAAATCTGAGATTTGTTCATGGGCTTCAAAGGAAATACCAGAATAAAGTATTGGGGCATGTGAAGCTTCCTTTCTCAGAAATGATTTACATGGCTTATCAGTACGAAGATCTCCATAAGAAAGGAATGTTGCGCGACGAAGAAGAAGTCTGTTCTAGTGACAAAACAGAGTCAGAAACTGATATTCCTGAAACCAGTACGAGGTCTGATGTCGGTAAGAAGCCCAGTGCCAAGAGGAAAAGGGCCAAAGCTGAGAAGAAACCTGTAACAGCCACTACATGCTCTAACTGCAATAAACAGGGCCATTTGTCCAGAAAGTGTAAATCTTTAAAGAAGCAGAAGAAGAATGAATTTGAATCCACTAAGAAAAGGAACCCACATGGTGAAAGGACATGCCATGAGTGCCATCAAGTAGGTCATATTTCACGGGAGTGCCAACTCTCAAAGGAACCTAAAGCAGTACATGTAAATGAAGTGGTAGAAGTACCTACCTCCCCGTCTGCTCAAGAAAGGTCTGATGTTTTAGAAGGCACGCTCAATGTCAAAAACATTCCAGTTAAAGTACTGTTTGACACTGGCGCATCACGAAGCTTTATTGCAAAGAGTGCAGTCAAGAAGTTGGATTTGAATTTGAAGAAGCTCAAAGAGCCAATGACTGTCCGAAATCCAGTTGGAGGTTCCATCAATCTCAGTTGGGTTTGTGCAGTACCCGTCTCTTTTTCTTGCTATAAATTCCCTATTATCTCTGTCGTCATGAATTTTGATGAATTCGATCTTATTCTGGGATTGGATTGGTTAACCAAATATGAAGCAGAGGTTAGATGCGCCGAGAGAGTTGTTAGGGCTAAGATTAAATCAGGGGGTTATATAACCATTCCGTGTGAAGGCCCAACATCAAATAGAAAGGATTTCTGGGCAGCTTTGGATGTTTCTCCAGCTCAAGTAGAAAATACCCCAAAAGCCTCAGAAAATATTCCTGACCTCATCAAAGATATTCCTGTCGTCAAGAACTATGCGGATGTGTTCGAGGAAGTCGTTCGCTTACCTCCGCAAAGAGAAATAGATTTCAAGATTGCTTTGATTCCCAATGCAAGGCCGGTAGTTCACGCTATTCGAAGAATGTCCTTGAAAGAAAAAGAGGAATTAGACAATCAAACACGACAGCTCGTATGGAAAGGTCTGATCAGGCCTAGTTTCTCTGATTGGGGTGCAGCAGTGGTATTTGTCCCAAAATCTGACGGTACTCTACGGCTATGCGTGGATTATCGTGATCTGAACAAGCAGACCATAAAGAATAAATATCCATTGCCGCGAATAGATGATTTGTTGGATCGATTAAATGGAGCACAAGTATTTTCAAGGATGGACCTAGCTACAGGTTTCCATCAACTTCGAATTGCCGAAGAGTGTGTTCCAATGACAGCGTTCAGAGGCCCCGACTTATTCTACGAGTGGTTAGTAATGCCGTTCGGCTTATGTAACGCTCCAGCTTACTTCGTCGATCTAATGAATAGAGTGTTCAGAGGAGTTTTGAATAAATTTGTTCTGGTTTTTATTGACGATATTCTAATCTTCTCTAAATCAAAGGCCGAACATGAAAAGCATCTGGAACAGGTCCTAGAAATCCTCAGAAGGAATGTATTGAAAGCCAAGTTTTCCAAATGTATCTTCTGGCAAGATAAAGTGAAATTTTTGGGCCATGTCGTATCGAAAGATGGAATCGCTGTGGATCCGAGTAAAATCACAACCATTCAGAATTGGAAGCAGCCCAGTACTCCCACTGAAGTCCGCAGTTTTCTCGGATTGGCTAGTTATTACCGGAAATTCGTTAAAGACTTTTCGAAGATATCTGGTCACTTAACGAAGCTTACAAAGAAGCATTCTAAATTCAAATGGACTCAAGAGAGTGAGGAGGCTTTCGAAGAGCTAAAGTTGAGATTAACTACAGCTCCAGTGTTAACCATCATCGATGGCAACCAAGATTTAAAAGTCTGGACTGATGCGTCTAGAGAGGGACTTGGCGCAGTGTTAATGCAAAGAGGCCAAGTAATTGCTTATGCTAGCCACCAACTGAAGCCGCACGAGAAAAACTATGTAACTCATGATCTTGAGTTATTGGCTATCATATTCTCTTTGAAGATCTGGAGACACTATCTTCTGGGCGAGAGATTTGAACTGTTTACAGATCACCAGTCGTTAAAGTATCTGTTCACTCAGAAGGACTTAAATTTGAGGCAGCAGCGTTGGCTGGAGTTTCTTGCAGCATACGACTTTGAAATTATATATACTCCAGGAAAAGCCAATGTCGTGGCCGATGCATTAAGCCGAAAGAATGAAATGATCGCCAGTTTTATTATCACGACTTCATTGCTAGATAAGATCTTTGCTCTTCAGGAGGATGATCACTTCATTCAGAAGATCAGAGGGATAATTCAACAAGGCGAGCCCTCGAGTTTTCAAGTAGACAATGATGGGATTTTAAGGCTCAATGGTCGAATCTGTGTCCCTAACATTCCTGAACTTCGAAAGGAAGTACTGGATGAATGCCACAAGTCAAAACTCAGTATCCATCCAGGAGTAAGCAAAATGTATAATGACATCAAACGCACTTTCTGGTGGAAGTCGATGAAGAGGGACATTTCTTTATATGTTAGCCGATGCCCTACTTGTCAGCTAGTCAAAAGCGACCAGCAGAAATTGGCTGGATTGTTACAACCGCTAGAAGTTCCTGGCTGGAAGTGGGAACATATTTCTATGGATTTCATCGATGGTTTGCCCAGGACCAGAAAAGGAAATGACAGTATTTGGGTGATCGTAGATCGTTTCACGAAGACCGCCCATTTTATACCTGTCAAATCAAATAGAACCGCTCAGAGTCTGGCGCAGATTTACGTCAGGGAAATAGTTAGACTACATGGAGTGCCGCTCAGTATAGTAAGTGATAGAGATACAATATTCACTAGCAAATTCTGGGAAGCATTTCAAGTCGAGCTGGGAACGAAGTTAAACTTGAGCATCGCTTATCATCCTCAGACAGACGGTCAGACTGAGAGGGTGAATCGCATTTTAGAAGATCTATTACGGGCTTGTGTTATAGATTTCGGTGGATCATGGGAAGACCATCTGCATTTGGCTGAATTCTCTTATAACAACAGCTACCAGGCGAGTCTGACAATGTCGCCATTCGAAGCATTGTATGGTAGACCGTGCCGATCTCCTGCTTGTTGGGTCGAGCCTGGAAATAGACTTGTGTTGGGTCCTGATATGATTCGAGAAGCTGCCGACAAAGTCGATTTTATCAAAAAGCGATTACTCGCCGCTCAAAGCCGACAAAAGAGCTATGCCGATAGAAGAAGAGATATATCCTTTGAAGTTGGCGACTATGTATATTTGAAAGTATCGCCGATGAGAGGAGTTATCCGGTTCGGTAAAACTGGAAAGTTGGCACCCAAATTCATAGGTCCGTTTCCTATTCTGGAACGGATCGGAACTCTCGCTTATAGGGTCAAACTGCCTGACTGGTTGCCTGGAGTGCATGATGTATTTCATATATCTCAACTTCGAAAGCACGTTCATGATCCAGACTTGATCGTGGAAGAAGCAGCTCAACAGGACATTGAAATTACTCCAGAATTAGCCGTGAGGCGAGAGCCGCTGAAGATCATCGGAAAAGAAACCAAAGAGCTGAGGAACAAGAAGGTTCACTTAGTCAAAGTGCAATGGAGTGGAGATCCGCGAGATTGTACTTGGGAAACTGAGGAGATCATTCAGAAAGCTTATCCCAGATGCCGAGTAGATATCTCTGATTGACTCCGGTGCCAGGTACATTTACCCTACTTTGCATTACCATTCGATTCTCTAATCGATGTTGATCAGAATATTTTGGAAAGGTTAAAAACAATTGGATTGGTTGTTGTATTGTATGATTGTAGATTTATCAAACCACTTTCGACTTTATTCCTTTTCGGGGACGAAAAGTTTTAAGTGGGGGAGATTGTAACGACCCAGAAAATCTGAACCAATTTAAATTTTTTAAATTGGCTAAAATAATGGATTTTAAATATTTAAAATAAATATTTTAGATAATGGCGATGAAAACCGAGTTTGAATCGACATTTGAAAACAAATATAATTAATTATAATTATATATAGAATTGAAAATGGCGCGGTAGTTCGATAATTCGATTTCAAACTTCAATTGAGTGTACCGGGTGCAAAACAATCCGGATTTTAGTGAAACCAAAAACATTAGGATCTAATTGATGATATCTTTCTAACGAATCCGACCAATCGAAATTTGATAGCGGGAATCAAAGGATATGTCCAGTTGAAAATTCTGAATAGTCGCTATGGAATTCAGGCCCTTAAAAATGGACATTTTGCATACGACCTTGGATTTCGACGAAACCACTTTTGTTAGATCCGCAGTGTCAGGTTATTGCTAGGTTTCAAATTTCATAATTTTTCGAATTAATATGTGAGCGTGGCAAAAGAAAACGCGTTTGACCAGTTTCTGTTGATTTTAATCGAATGAAAATTGGCCATTTCTCAAACGGTCTCAGAATTCGACGAAACTAGTTTTGTTAGGACCGTGTCGTCAATACGAAGCTAGAAAATATTTTTCTGGAATTTTTCTAGTTAGTATGTGACCCCGGTAATTTGAAATGTGCGTTTAAAATTCAATATAAGGATTTAAATGAAAATTCAAAAGGAAACCGATTGTAACGATCAAACCAGCTTGCGATACATATCCCATTGTGTTCGGAATGGGGGTTAAACGCTATGGACGACAGGTGGTGGGCCTCGTTTCGAGGTCGTATGTAAAAGTCAACCCTTTTTACCAAAATTAAATAATTAATTAATAAAAAAAAAAATTTAATTTTCTCTCCCTCCTTTTCTTCATTGCCCCTCCCCCCCCCCCCCCCCCGATTCATTATTCAGAGGAAAAAAAAAGAAAACCTAAATCAATCGAGCCACCGCCCCCCCTCGAGACGCCGACGAACCCCTCGACGCCGCCCTCACTATCGAAGACCCCGAAGCCCTCGAACACCCTGCCGCCTCGTCTCGAAGTCGCGACGCCCCCCTGAAGCCTGCCGCCGACGAACGCCATCGAGCAACCCGACACCACCGAACACCACATCGACGCCTCCTCCTTCTTCCCTCCCTCTTCGCAGCCTGAGGTGAGCGATTAGGGTTATTTTATTTTGCAAAAACTAATTACTGTTTTTTTTTAGAATTTATAAACTATTTTTTTTTATTTATAAACTGATTTCGAAAAGCAATTAAAAACTGATTTTTAATAAAAAGAAAAACTGATTTTTAATAAAAAGAAAAACTGAATTATGTAAAAGTTAAAACTGATTTTTTTATAGGAAGTAAAAACTGATTTTTAAAAAGATGATAAAACTGATTTTATAAAGGTTTTAAAACTAATTTTAATTTAAAAGAAGTAAGATATGAAAATTATATTTTTTGAAGTAATAAAAATATAATTTTTACATCGTAGGAATATTAAAGATATAATCTTTATTTTTGAAAAGGCGGAATCTATATCTTTAAAATTCGATTTTTATATATTGAATAGCATCGTAAAAATTCGATTTTTACATGTGTAGAGAATACGGGCGAAAGCGACAAAAGGCGGAGATTTCTCTAAAGGAAGAATCGTAGTTGGATAGCTATTGGTGAGATTTCTGATTTAAAAATATATATATATGTGGTTGAAATAAAAGTGAATTGCTATATATAATATATATATATATATACGCCCCTCGTCCACAAACCATGGACGATATTTATTGGTTGAAATTGTTGTGAAAATTGATTGATAGCGAATGATTGTTTGGGATTGTTTGTGATTGATATTGGTTGATTGCGGTTGAAAAATACCCGTTTGTGGTTGAAAAATATTTGGTTGAAACCACATAGGATTAGTTGTGGAAATGAAATAAATATATACATGCCGCCTACGTGCGAACTAGATGCATGATCCCCATTGTCAAAAACCGCGAGGTTTTAAGGTAGAGCGAGGAGCCGTACTAGGGACGGTGCCGGTTTAACTACCCTGCCGTTATGCTGCCGAAATTTTGAATAATATTCGTGTGTTTGAATTATTTTCATATGCTTAAACTATATTTATTCATTGTATAGAAAACATTCATGTGTTGAATTGATATTCATTCGTTGTTTAGAAATTCATGTGTTGAATGGTATTCATATTTTGAAATAAATTGTTCGATAATAAAAATCACATTTTTATCTATATATAGAAACTATAGAAAACATTCATGTGTTGAATTGATATTCATTCGTTGTTTAGAAATTCATGTGTTGAATGGTATTCATATTTTGAAATAAATTGTTCGATAATAAAAATCACATTTTTATCTATATATAGAAACTATAGAAAACATTCATGTGTTGAATTGATATTCATTCGTTGTTTAGAAATTCATGTGTTGAATGGTATTCATATTTTGAAATAAATTGTTCGATAATAAAAATCACATTTTTATCTATATATAGAAACTATAGGAAACATTCATGTGTTGAATTGATATTCATTCGTTGTTTAGAAATTCATGTGTTGAATGGTATTCATATTTTGAAATAAATTGTTCGATAATAAAAATCACATTTTTATCTATATATAGAAACTATAGAAAACATTCATGTGTTGAATTGATATTCATTCGTTGTTTAGAAATTCATGTGTTGAATGGTATTCATATTTTGAAATAAATTGTTCGATAATAAAAATCACATTTTTATCTATATATAGAAACTATAGAAAACATTCATGTGTTGAATTGATATTCATTCGTTGTTTAGAAATTCATGTGTTGAATGGTATTCATAATTTGAAATAAATTGTTCGATAATAAAAATCACATTTTTATCTATATATAGAAACTATAGAAAACATTCATGTGTTGAATTGATATTCATTCGTTGTTTAGAAATTCATGTGTTGAATGGTATTCATATTTTGAAATAAATTGTTCGATAATAAAAATCACATTTTTATCTATATATAGAAACTATAGAAAACATTCATGTGTTGAATTGATATTCATTCGTTGATTAGAAATTCATGTGTTGAATGGTATTCATAATTTGAAATAAATTGTTCGATAATAAAAATCACATTTTTATCTATATATAGAAACTATAGAAAACATTCATGTGTTGAATTGATATTCATTTGTTTAGAAATTCATGTGTTGAATGGTATTCATATTTTGAAATAAATTGTTTGATAATAAAAATCGCCTTTCATCGACTATATGAACTGTGTAAAATAATCTCGTTTTAAAAAGAAATTGTTTTATGATAAAAATCCTATTTTGTCACCTATAAGAACTATATAGAAAAATAGTGTTTTGAAATGAATTGTTTTACAATAAAAATCACATTTTTATTGTATGCATAAATCGTCGAAATGTGATGTGTTAAAAATAGCCACTTGTTCAAAATAAACATATATGAGTTGAAATATTCATTAATTAGCTAATGAAATGATTTGCACCTATTTATGTAACATTAGAATGAATGGAGTTTTTAAACCAAATAGAAATCAAATATGAAGTCGAATAGAAATTGATAAATGATAAGAACTGTATATATATGTACATGCAATATTCATTGAACAGGTTATAGCAAAGGGGCTAGAGAAGAGGAATAAAATTTTGTGCCCGACAAATAGGTACACATTTACTGATTTGTTTGGGCGATGATTTTGAGCCTGCTGGCTAGCCGCTTGGCTTTTTCTTTTTCTTTTGAGATTAGAAGGACCGGGAACGCTATTTGCGATTTGCCGATGCTCCCGGTGCAGGGGAGGTTATGGCGAAATTTTCCAAAATTTTAAGGTGTTAGAAAAATATTTGAAGTGAAAACGATATGGAAATCATTGAATGAACTATATTTATATAAATATATAAATATAAATAAAATTAAAACGAAACGAGGCCGTGCAGTTCGTATTTTGAAACCGTGATTTCAAACGACTAGTACGGGAAATCCGACCATCAACCTTGTAAAAATCCAACGGTTGGATTGTCTGGAATGTTTAATTCAAATCTGAAGAAAAACAGCGCCAGAAACGATTATATTTATTTATATATATAAATATAATTATATTTAATCGAATAACGACGCTGCAGTTCGTATTTTGAAATCGAAATTTCAAACGATTGTACCGGGAGATCCGACCGTCGGATTTTCCCGAAACTGGAACCGTTGGGTTCGTTTTGAAAAGACCTTTCTAATGATGTAAATTTTGTGAAGATCCAACGGTTAGATTTTCAGATATGTGTAAATCAAATCTGAAGAAAAACAGCGCCACGGCCGCCTTATCGCCCGAAGCGTCGTTTTGAATAAATTAGCTATTTTAAAATAAATAAAAATAGCGATAAATAGTTATAAAATATCGTAAGCGATATGGAATGGAAATAAACTGAATTTGCTTGATTTATGTGGCTTTTGATGGTTGAATGTGTTTGGTGTGAAAATTACATTAAAGAACGAAATTGGTGTTGTTGAATAATTTAACCATTGAAGTAAATTGATTTGAAATTCTAAATATACGTGAATTATTTGAAAAAGCCGAGTTAATTCTCATTTCAAATAATTGATCGACGATTGAAAGTCGAAGACGAAGACGATGGTCGAAGACCGGAGATCTTCACCTCGTTTGGATGGTAACCGAGGTCCTGATTGGGAGGCATCCCGAAATATGGATAATGAGTGGTGATCGTCCAGACGTACGTGGTGATCGATGGGTTTGCGAGGTATTTAGTGCCTCCGGTTTCGTTCAGACCCAGAACGGACTTGTAAATGGACTGTGTGTCTGACATTGGAGTTTATTCTGTGTTGATTGATTTCTGTTAAATATACATCTGTTTGGCGGCGAAGAATTTATTCTTTTGCTTAACGCCCTTCTCTGAGACGCACGAGCTCAGGGGTTGTATATCGATGGACATCAGTCGCATGGCATGAATTGCCTGTGTGGCATGCTAAGGTGCAGTGATCAGGGCTTCTGTTGAAAAGCAAAGTCTTGTGGTGATGATCAAAGCACCGCCTGTGTGGCGTAGCTTTGTGTATAACGTGAATTCGCGAGCCTCAAACCCCGGTATGAACCTAAAACGGGAGAGGACATCAGGGAGGGCCTGCGTTTCTTCCTAGCTAGGGTGGTGTCAGTGGCCTACCAGCCCTGACATTTATATACTTTTCACCTATGTGGTTGTTGCTGTTGCGAGGCGCCTCGGTTTGATCGGACGATCCGGGTCCGATGGAGTCATTCGTTGGCTCATTTACGCCCCAAAGGGCGGGGAAACGCAGTGTTCAGGCATTTTAATCCACATCGGTGGACCGGCCCTGACGATCCTAAGGCTTGACAGAGTACTTGCCTGAGGGTCGGGCTAGGCAGTCTCGAATTCGGTAAGGACTATCTTTTGCCTTGGTTCATGACGGAAATCCAATTTCCAAATACGACATCGTGCGGTTTTGATTGTATATATATATATATGGCGACATGATATATGGTACCCATGCTGTCTATGATTGATAGTTATGATTTGAAATTGTTTTCAAAACATATAAACACTAGCAATAATATCAAATGCCTTTGTTTTATTCGTATCAATCATATTTTGGCCATTATAAGGTAAAACTCTATCCTCCGGTTTGCGTTGCATTGTGTGATGGGAACTGAGTCTTATAACGGCTTCATTTTTATAAAAAGCATAGCGATGTTTAAAAGAAAGATTTGTTTTAAAGCACTGGCGATCCAATGGAGTAAACCCGTTCCACGAAAGTGGCGTGGTCCTGTGATTAGCCAATTATATATGTGTTGAGTGGATTTCTCATACCAGTCCCATGACTGACTCGTAGTTTGTTTCACTTTCAAACTCGGGTGCCCCTTTTTCTACACGGGCAGCCTTGTATTCAGGTTTAGCTGGTTCTTTCTGGATAGCTGGAGCTGAAGATGGATTCTATCATTTATTTCTTTTTATGCTGTTCAGCTCCTATTGTACATATTTTGTTTATTTCCGCTGTAGACATTTATGTATAGCTGAACTGTATTTGTACTAAGTAAGATCCTGTATACTGTGTAACTCTGCTGATTACTTTTATCCAGTATATTTTGTTGTTCATATCTGGTGTATTTATTTAATTCTGTTCTGCTATTATATGTTTCTGTGTTATATTCCAAAGATAACCTTGTTTCCGTGAGAACGGGAAATCGGGTCGTCTCAAAAAAGTGATAAATAAGAAAGTTGTTAATAATTAAAATATCTTTCTACTGAAGAAAAGTTAAGGCAATTTAGCTAAGCAAATCAAAAGTTATGGCCTCTGAAAATGAACCAATTATTTCCAGCTTGAAAACAGAATAAAAAAATCCTCTTACTTCTCATTGATTTTTCAATAAACTACTCTTAGATTTTGTGAATGTGATTAAATGAAAAGTTGTTCCATTTTGAATAAGCTTTTCAATAAAACCAAAATCAGCCACTTCAGATTAATATTCGAAAGTTATGGCTTAAAAAATGAATAGATATTTTTGAAAATAAAAATGTATGCCAAAAAATTGCTTCAATTTCATGAAAAATTTAAAAGTATCTACCCAGAATCCTAAAATGTAATCTAAATAAATGTTCTTACATTTTGAAATAGCTTTTCAACGAAAAAAGAATCACTAAATTTGGATACATGGTTTGTGAGATATGATTGAAATAAGTAGGAGGATTTTCTTAGTGCCCCCTTTATCAAAATGACCGTGTTATTTAACATTTTCTCAAGGCCATTTTGGTATTTTTGAACTTGGACACTTTTCCATCATCATTCATGAAAATATTAAGATGATTACACATGCCTCCTTATGTGTATGAAGATGGTTCTACACATATACACCTAAGTAGCATATGTTTCCATCTACTTGCATCTTAAGACACTTGTCTTTTCCATTTTATTTATTTATTTCATACTTAATTTATTTAATCCATGCTCATGCTAAGGGAGATTGGTAATATTTTATATATATGTTCCTATATTTCAATATCACGCATATGAGGTTCTAACAACTTTCAACAAGTAAAAATTTATTTGTCAATATAATGATTTTCGGTCATATTATCGACATTACTTCGAACTACCTATTTTTATAAAAAATTCCAAAAGAAAATTTTGTCCTCATTAATTATTATCTAAAAAGGTATTAACACGGTTATTATGAAAACCCTAATTTCGACAGACCAATTTTTTTTCAAAACACCAATCTATAGAAACTCAGATTGGTTTGCTTTGTTATCCTGCAGAAAAGACAGAGACATAAAACATGTTAGAGCTCAGAAAATATCTCACAGCGGAATGGATAAAATATAGTACAATCAAAACATAGCCTTGCTGTATTATTAATAATGCCAAACCGGTATCCGAAGCTATCATATCTCTGCCAAAAATCTAACCTGCAAGTATGTAATGAGGAGGGGGTCAGAACACAAATTTTGGTGACTGGATTTAAACTATACACTTCGGATAATCCTACATATACCATTTTATCATATTTTCCTATTTATTAGGTTACTTGGGTTAACAACACTCAAGGCTTACACACTCGTCGTACCCATTTACTTCCCAGTGGATTAACCCGATACAGTATATATATAGCTACCCTCAATTTTGAGGTACACCCCATGGTACCTCACTCACATGGTCTCCACCGTAACACCATCGAAATAAGCGCAGTCCCCTATCCTATGCCATACCGATGTACGGATAACAGTATTACGTTCCACATATATTTGTCCTTACTATGCTACGTAATGCGCGGACTGCCACCCTTATTTAATTCAGAATTCATACCGGAATAATGCCTTCAAGTCTATGATACACCACCCAGAGCTGACATGCATGTATCTAGACAGTCCACCATACGTATCTTCAATTGTAGCTCGATGCCTCAATCGTACATCCTTTAATGTGCACCGAGTTCCATGGCAGGGCGATACAAGAAACACGGAACCCGGTCGAGAGCTTTTCCATACTTGTACAGGCCTGTCTTTATGAGCCTCTATATACATATATTCCTAGGGTCTGTTTTCATGGTAGTTATGGCCCCACCTAGGCCCCTCCCTCAACTAGTAAAGACTATGAGAGCTAAGTACTGCCCCTATGCAAACAATCTAAACATCCATTGGGCGTCTCCACTCAACCCATTACCCCAATAGTGAAGGGTGAAATGGTATCTTGGGTTTAGCTCTAGTCTTTCCGCATCCCACTGGCTGCGATGACGGGTGTTTAACGATCTACTATCCTTGTTGGTCGTGACCCTCTGCCTCCTCATGAGGCAACCACCGAACCACCCTGGTGTCACCTCGTCACAACATTCAGACTGCATAGCTACATCTGCAGTCAAGGCCCACCCACCTAGTTGCTATGCGCAGACCCAACCTCTACGGGCACAGCCTAAGACATCTGTCGCCGCACAAAGGACTATTAGGAGCACCTTACGTACCTCAGGAATCCATGCTTCTCCTTCTGGTCCTTCGAAGCCGTCAGAACAATCAGATGAATGTGCGCTTCCCTCGTGCCTTATAACACCTCGATGATCTACCCCGTTGGGTTATTCACCCTCAAACGTGCGGACTGGTTCAAGCGCCTCACTTTAATATGTTATTAGACCATATGTCTAAACATTCTTTTACGCGCTTGCCTTACCTCATCAGGTTTCCTTTTAACTTGATTATTCTCATTTACATTGAATTCTTATTTTAAATTACCAAGTTTCTCTTGCTTATTAATTTCAGTTATGTAACTTAACCCATTTAAGTTTATAAATAAGCCCACAACATGTTATTCCCTAGATTGTGGTCCAAGATCTGAAATCCACAATCCCTTTATATTCTTATTTGATTTTATCATTACAATAACGTGTTATACATAATATGTAATTAAGTATGTCCCAATTCATATGTTTTCTGTTTAACATGTCAGTCATTATTTATGATTACATATAACTTATTTCATTTCATAAGTTTTCCTCATTCTTTCTCATTTAATCATAATTCCATTTTACATTTTCAATACACCTTATCGTTGTTTACTTATTAACTTAGTTCTATTAATTAAGGCCCATTACTAAGTTTCTCTACCCGTTTATTATAACCTATGTTATAATTCCCTCCTGTCCCTAGGACAAGCCTAAACATTCTTATCAATGGGTTTCAGACTCCCAAGCTTACAGATTACTATTTATAATTAAGTATAATATATTCCCCCTTTTCTTAACTGATTTCAAGTTTTCCCCTTTAGTTATTAATTAATTTATAATTAAGTGTCCCTTAGCTCAATTCACCAGTTATCCCATTCTCTTACTAGTTTATTATAACCTAAGTTATAATATTCACTTGTCCCTAGGACAAGTCTACCTATTATACAACATGTTATTTATTTATAACAGGTTATTTTCATTCCCCTCTTAAACCATTTATCGTTGTAGACCATTATTCTTCATTCACTGTAATATATATTCCTTATTATATTAAGGAAAACACTTCATGCACCGTATCAGTTTGATAGAAGGAATCAATGATTTATTTTCATATTGTATTCCCATCTAAATCCGTGGTAGCAAGTAATTTCTTTACTTTTCTTTATTTACTATGGCTTACTTGCAACAACGTTTTCAGAAATAAGCCATTTAGGGAAATACGTCACTTTTCCTTCTTATCATACTAAATCAGTTCATTTCATCCCTTCCTTTCTTATTTTCTGAGTTAGAAATTTAATTACCACCAATGCCATTCGTTTATATCTTGTTATATACATATATTTATATAAAAGCACCAGACCTCTCACATTAAGCCTACACTTGTGGACGCTGAATTTGCCGGGCGGGGCCAGGTAGACTTCTACCATAAGATGACTTAACCTCGTGTCTTAGCACCATTACGTGTTTTAAATTTTTCACTTAGGCCTCTCACATTAGGTTCAACATTAGTGGTTGCTGGATATGCCGATCGGATCAGGGCAGACTTCCGCCACTAATGCAACTTAACCTCGTGCCATAAGTGCAGTTACAATTTCTAATTGTAATCCTAGGCATTCATCTTCATTTATTCAATTCTATGTATATAATCATACAACCATTCTAATTCACATAGGCAACGACTTAGGTATATAAATGGGACAAATCAATATGTGATATGAATTGTAACACCCCGAATTTTCTGAGAATATTAAAATTAACAAATTCATGAACACTTAATTTTTAGAAGAAGAATTAAGTGAAATGGGCTGCGCTATTACGTTCGTCTCAAAATTTTGGTCAAGATAGACATTTTGTTTGCATAAAACGGATACCTTATGAAGAAGTTATTAAGCCTTGAAGTTTGTATGCATATGAGAAAAATATATATATATATATATAGATATATAAAAAAATATGCAAAAAAGTTCAAAAAAGCGAATCGAGAGGCGGAATAACCGAACCGACCCAATTTGAGGTCGACCCGAGGCCCGTTGGGTCGACTAGGGGTTGATTCAGGGCGTTTGGCTGTCAACCCGTGGGCCAATTCGCTCTAAGGCAGATGTGGCATCTGATTGGTTGTCATGGTTCAGGGTTAATCTAATGGTCCTAAAACACTCTCTACAACTATATAAGGACCCTAAACCTAAAACCTAATTCTATTATTCACTCTCATCTAAACCTAGCCGCCACTAAAACCAAAATCAAATTAAATCTAATCTAATTCAACTAAGAGAATTCAACGATCTACATCAAAGGCGGGCAATTCAATTTCAGAATACAGATCCCAGAACTCAAGAATTCCTTTTTGTTTGTAAGTATAGTTACCTTTCAGATGTGAACAAATTAAAGACGTGATTAGCAACGAATTGGAAAATAGAATTTTAACCAAGTTGTATGTGATTGATGATGCGAATTCATGTCTAATTCTTGCAATAATTTGGTCATGTATGTCTTGGAATGATTGTGGTTTATTTGAAATTATTGTATCATGTGGAAATTGGTGATAAACTTATTATGATTTGGGAAACGAAACCATCATACCACATATAAGTTTGATAATCCTTTCATGATGTGTCACATGCAAGATACATGTTTTATGTTGGTCAAGATCAATATATATATATATATATATATATATATATGTTCATATGCAAGTTTCATGTTCTGTGTTAGATCCAAAAATTAGATCTATATTTATATGCAAGTTTGTAAAGTGGATTCATGCAAGTTCATATGATCATTATTGTTAGATCTAGTTCACATCTACATGTTAAAGTTAAACTTATACATGCTTTGGAATGTACATGTCATGATTCTCCTAAATTATGCTAGTTTATAAACCAAGTTGTGTTCACCTATGACTAGATCTACATTGTAATGGCGGGAAAATCCGTGCCAATTTGAGCTGACTAATATCATACACATCCAACTCAAACTGCACGAAAATTCAGGTCATTAATAGAAGAATTTAGAGGGTGAGAAAGATAAGATAGAACTAATAGAATAGAAGAAGAAGAAGATCACAACTGAACAGAATCAGAGTAAACACGAATCTCACAGCGGAATGAATAACATGTATTATAACATAACTTTGAAATACACAAACTGAATTTGTATATACATACCATATCAGAGTATAATACTTATACATCACAGCGGAAATATTCTCTAACTAACTTATGGTGAAGCCTTCTGTTTCCAGCTTCTCCAAGTGAATCTACAAAGCCTGAAACACTTGACTGCCCGTACAAATTTGGGCACCCAAGAGTTTAGGGAAAACAAACAAAATAAACTCCGGGTCAGTCATGGGACTGGTGTGAGTAAATTCCAACCATACTGTTTAACTTTGAACAACCTTACCATAACCCAAAATTTCTTTGATATCAAAACCAGTGATATTATGATAATGTCTAAACAAATAATTATACAAATAGCAGAACGCTTGCATCTCACGTTCCACATATATATAGTAAAAAATCAAATACCGCAGGGCGCTTATCGGAGAATGGCTTTCACAGACAAGGTATGGGAGCACCTTTTGATTAGTGTACTCTAGAGGGGATACACTCAGGGTTCAACAAGAACATCTTGCAACCCGGCCACACATGACCGCTCACTCATTTAACTATCAAAGTAAAACAACATCCATTCAAATGATCACTAAACACACACAACCACAGGCACTTATTTAACATTCGTTTTTATTATTCGCATTCCAATATCTTACTAGATATTTCTCAAATCCCGCTTTAGCCCTTTTTACATTTCTTGGAAAACATTTCCTATTATTATAAACTCTTATCCTCTCATTGTTCCAGAAGATATACGTTATTAACGCTCGAAACATTTCCATTATTTTCACGTTATTTATTTTCTACACTTGGATAATATATCCTAACTTCGTTGGAAAAATATTCCAATTATAAACATTTTAATATGTCCAGCGTTCATTTTTAAAACACTATTCACTTTTAAAAGGTGAATATCATACTATTATAGAAATCTTGACACCTTTATCAAATAACTCCTTATTTAGAAAATCAATACCATTATCTCGTTTACCGAAATCTCTTACATAATTTTTATTCCCAATCCACTTTATAAACTCTGTTCTCTAAGACAACTTATCCAGTTTATACTAAACACTGATTACATATCCTATTATAACCTATTGGTTTAAGCTAAGTATTAACGATCCTATCAGATTATAATTCCTACAATAATTTACTTTAATACATTCTACTTCGTCGAATTATAGTTCAAATCCTAATGGTTTAACACTAATTACATTTCGAACGTCGAAATGTTGTCATTGGTTTCTAATACGATTCCCCAATTCTTTTTCTAAAACTCTTTCTTATATTTCTTTGAACAAACGCCGTTACTTATTTCTATAGAATAAGTGGATTTCAAACCAAACTGTTACATTTCCTAGGAAGTGCTGCTATATATGAAAGTCACGCTTAAGTCTAATCAACAGCAGTTAATTTGTCGCTACAGCTCTAAACTTGTCATACGTTGTAATATTCTCCTTATAACTAATCTAAACATTACAGTCACACTTACCTTATCAACAGCGTTAATTTATTGCTATAGTTCAACTTGTCATACGCTGTAATATTCTTTGTTATAACTAATCTTGACATAACAGTCACGCTTATCTTATCAACATCGTTATTTTATCGCTATAATTCTAAGACTGGCAATACGCTGCCGTATTCCTTTTATACACATCTTGACATCTCTTTCCGTTACAAACTGTTATCGTTCCTAGAGAATAGTGAAGCCGTTCAAGTTGGGGTATTCTATTTACCTCTCAGACCTTGATCGACAACGTTCTTATCTTAGAACAGATATACGTTCGTAACTCTAAACTGCTTATTACTTATAATATACATCAAATCGTATTTCCTTGTTTTATTTTGGAATATGGTTTAATAATACCACATCTTTATTTTGAACTCGGTTGTTTTACGATTATTTATATTCCACATTAACTTTTCGCTTTCTCTATTCCATAGTTCTATGGATAACTTCTTAAATTAAAAGGTAATTAAATCTCATTTATTTCTAAACTGTTTTCATTAGATTAATTAAATACCAATTAATCTAATAATCATTTTCTCAAAAACCAGTTGATTAAATCAACTTTATCCCATCAGTAAACTCGTTAACTGATTTTAATTACTTCTTAACATTAGATTAATATAATTAATCTAATAATATTTCTAAATTGTTTATCTTAAATATAATTATCCAAATATTTAATCGCCGGATAATTTCTGCTTTATAAACTTATTTAAACGTCAACAATCATTTTTATTTATTTTATAAAACGAACTCTAAAATACTGTTTTATAATAGAACTTCTATTATAAATTTAAATCTTCTTTTTTATTTATAAAAATATAATTTTTATAATTAACCTCGTTGATTTGCCTGACGGCCAATCAACTCCTTAACAAAACGATGGTTTTACGGTCGACTGTTATCACTTTTTAAATTGATATCGTTTATTGATTTATCGAAACAGATGTTGAATTTTCCGTTCAATATCAATATCCACATGAGGTTTTAAATATAATTCGGGTTCATTCAAAACAAACAGTACATATAATTATCAAGGAATCCGGTCGGATTCCTCCAACCGGTTTCCGCATCCACAGATGTTAGTCAAACAATTATCACTGATTCCATACTAGGGGATATTTATAATTGATGGAATCCGTATCCAACCGGTGATGTGTACATATGCAACGATATATAATATTTAACCAATTTAATTGTAATCTACCTAATCGACCATCACACATCATTCAAACAATATTAAAATATATGAAAATATTTTTAAATAGATCCGAGTTAGTGATTTTACTCACCTTCACGCGTTAATCATTAAATAATGATTTGCGTCTGTACACCGGATCAGACCGTCCGTGACTCTGTTAATCACCGGCCCAAACAATCCAACCCGCTCTACCAAACAATCCAAACTCGCTCCACTGTATTTCTTGAATCTTCTAGTAAAAATGAGCTCCCACTTCACCTCATCAACATTCCGTCCACATCTCGTATAGACGTTGCTTCTTCATTCAAAAACACCTTGGCCGTGATTTAATACTTCCTGCTCCACCTCGTTTTAAACTCCAGTAAACCATTCACTTCTCCAAACTTTCAAGCATCCCCTCCTTGCAAACACTTCAACCTCCATCCTTGACTGTTTCTGAACTCCACTTCGCAACTTCCATTTCCAGCAGTCCGTGATACAGACGGTAGAAGTAGCGAACACAGTCAGTGCCAAATTCTCTCAAACAACCATGCTCCAGCTCCGTTCACCCGCAAAACTGTGCGCTCAGTACACTATCAGCTCCTTATCTGCTAAATACATTTTCGCACATGCATTTATACCGAAACACTTCATGTCCCCTATACAAGGTAACTGTGTATATTATATACACACATGCCACCCCAAATACCATTATCATATCGAGACTGCCCCCTCCATAAAACATGTATCCACCTTCTTCTTTCACACTTCCAGTAACCTTTCGAACAGGGACTCCACGTTTAAAACCATCCCTTCGAACCACATACTAATCTCCCAAACTCCATAATTAACATTAACACCATGTCTTGCTTCACACGTCCTCATTATTTACCAACCCCAAAACTTAAACACAGTAAACTATATACTCCACTTATAACCAATCACCAACGTCCTTCAAAAAGAACACAACCCACCCTTTTTGAAATTCAAACGTACCACTTAAACTGCCGTGTTCCCCTTTATTATTTTCCAATGCCAGCTTATACCGTCTTCCATCATGTAAACGTTGTCTCCTTCAACAGGCAAAAGCCGCTGCTTCGCTGTACACCACTTTACTTCACGTCAATCACGGTTCCCATCCCTCCTCTTCTCATTAAAACCTGCTAATTCATTCTCACGCAACACGTCCTGCATGCATGTTCCCCAACTCATGCATCCTCCCCTCCTACATGCAAAGCACGTCCCCCTGTTCATGTTTTAAACTCTCCCATCCATATGTATTTCGCTGTATAAATACTTAAAGGACTTATTCCTGCTACACCGGACAAACACCCCTCAGTTCGATAGACCCTCTTTTTCCTTAACTTCTCTTTTGTTTATTTTTTTGTCTTATATAATTACCCATACACGCAAGGCCTTGCTTCCTTCAGTCGACCCTAGCTTGGCGGTACCACCACCACCGCTGATATCTCACTGTTCCCCATCTTGAAGCGACGAAAGTATGGTTCGAACCCGACACATGTATATGATAGTGAAGGCTTGATCTGCAGGAGTCCAACGTATTAAATAAATTTCGAAGGATTCCATTACAAATTCATCTTGTTTTTGGATTTTAGAAGGTTGCTTTGATATGAGGTTTTTCGCTGGTTTGTTTAAAGTGAAAGATGATTATGGGAACAAGGCAGTCTTCCTTATTTATAGTTTTTTGATTCCTTCATGGTTAAGTATTAGGAAGTATAGGTGTAGGTTATATAAGTATGGCCTTGGGTGATATTTCACTTCATGGCTTCAACCATGAAACAGGGGCACTGTATTTGAAAGGGACAGGTACAAATCTTAGCAATGAAGAAATGTTTTAATTATTTTCTATGGAAGACTTCTGATGCTTTCATTTCAAGAAAAATAATATAGGCTTGCGTTATTTATTGTATAGTATGGGATCGATTATTAAATCATGAAGCATTAGGTAGTTATATAGGGTATGTGTTCCATATATTTAGACGTTGAAAACTTTCTTAGGCATGTGGTTTCCATTTCTAGGGTATGGGCTAATACTGTAGGTGTATGGTTATATTTAAAAAGGTTATAACGTCAATGTTTTTGGGATGGTAAGGTTCAAGTAAATGATTTTCTTATGTATGCACCCCCACTCTTCTTTGTTTGATGCATATGCGATTTACTTTGTGTATCTGTAAAACTCCGTTCAAATACAAGCCATTACGGACAGAAGTAAGATTACGGTCGTGTCCAGTGAGGTGTCACGATCCTGGAAATATAATAATACCGGTAGGTTGACTCATATTTTGAAACCCCGAAATATCGATATAGAGTCTGAAATACTCCACATAAAAAGTTGTATATTTAATTAATTAAAAATTACAGAAAAATTCTAAAGTTTAAATTATCGCTGCGCCTCAAAAGAACCTTGTCCAGATTCGGATCCGATATATAGTTATTTCAAATAAACCGTTACGGTCGATAAACGGTTTTACAGCGACTTTCTGAATATTTGATTTGGACATAACTTCCAACCTATAACACAAAATCTTGGTTTTTCACTTATGTTAGAAAGATTCAGTTCAACAGATTCCAACGCTTCTTGTTTCGAAGAAATCCGATTCAAAACGAGTCTGGTACACTCAGTTGAAGTTCAGAACGTTAATTTACGAACTGCCGCGATATTTCAGGCTCGATTATATTTAATATATATTTTTATACGTTCAACTGCGTTTTAATAAATATATAAATCTACTTATATTACAAATTCAATATTTAAACTGTTTTAAATATTCAAATTCAAACCGTTCAAAATGAGGGACGTTACAGTCCTTCCCCCTTAAAATAATTTCGTCCTCGAAATTGCTAAGATAGGGAAAATGCTACAATCTTTGTTATAAACAGGTTAAAAATCTTTTTAGTTTACTTCATAATTTCTGTTTCAACTGAACTGATTAATTCCAATTAAAATATTAATTCCTTATTTCGAATATTTTCAAAATTCTGGAAATTTTCTAACAGCTAAAATTTTCGGAGAATTTTGCCAGCATCTTCTCTGGACGGCTTGTTCGGTACTACAACAACACGCCTCTCTGGGCCTTCTCCAGTCCAAATGGAAATCAAACAGCCAAACGGCTTACCCAAACCGACTCATAAAAATCTCATACTCGTATATAAACATGTACCTTCTGTAACAACCCGAAAATCTGGGCCAGTTTAAAATTTTTATTTTGGCAATTTTAGTGAATTTTGATTATTTAAAATGAATTATTTTAAATAATATCGACGAGAAATTTATTTTGAATGGGATTCGAACATATATATTATATAGTTCGTCGTTAGAATATAAATATTTATTTTTATTTATGAAATGAATTGAAAATGGCGCGGTAGTTCGATAATTCGATTTCAAACTTCAATTGAATGTACCGGGTGCAAAACAATCTGGATTTTAGTGAAACTAAAAATAATGGGATCTAATTGTGACTATCTTTCCAACGAATCCGAAAAATCGAAATTTCATAGCGGGAATCAAAAGATACGTCCAGTTGAAAATTCTGAATAGTTGCTATGGAATTCAGGCCTTTAAAAATGGACATTTTGCAAACGACCTCGGATTTCGACGAAACCACTTTTGTTGGATCCGCAGTATCAAGTTATTGCTAGATTCCAAATTTCATAATTTTTCGAAGCAATATGTGAGCGTGGCGAAGTTAAACGTGTTTGAACAGTTTATGTTGAATTCCATCGACTGGAAAATGGCCATTTTTCAAACTGTCTCAGAATTCGACGAAATTAGTTTTGTTAGGACCGTATCGTCAATACGAAGCTAAAAATAATTTTTCTGGAATTTTCTGAGTTAGTACGTGGCCCCAGTAATTTAAAATGTGCGTTCAAATGGAATATATAAAGATTTATATTTTAAATTTAACGAAAGCTGAACGAAACAGCGGAATTGGCTTACAAAACATATCCCATTGTGTTCGGAATGAGGGTAATTAGCTAGGGGCGATAGTCGTTGGGTCCCGATTGGAGTTTGAATGAAAAGTCAACACTTAGGGTTTTAAAAAGGAAAGATAAAAATAAAATAATATATATAAACCTCCCTCCCTTCCTCCTACTCAGTCAAACCTTGGTCAAATTAAAATAAATAAATAAAACCGATGGCAGCAAACCCGTCGCCCTCCAAGTCGCGCCACCCCCATCATCGCGGTCCCTTCCACCTCACCCCCGAACATCGGCGAGCACCCCCAGGCAATCCCCCTCTCCTTCTAGATCTCCTCCTCCGGCGTTGAAGAACCCGCAAAACCCTCCCCCTAATCCAAACGGAAATTGCGACTATGGCCCAACGCCACCTGAGCTTCGCCCCCCCCCCCCCTCGACCTTCCGCCACCCAGCCGCCACCTCCCTCGCAGCAGCAGCCACCGCGCACCCCTTTCCCCCCGTCCAGTCAATGTTCAAATCAGAAAAAGGTGCGGGTTTTTTTTATTATTTATTTATTTTATTTTATATATTTTCTTTTATGATTTTTAGATTAAGTTAGTAATTAAATTTTGCAATGAAATAGCATTGTTTAAAACTGAGTTTTTATTTAATACAAATACATTGATGAAAATATGTTTTTTTAATAAAAATAGCAATTTAAGTGAAGTCTTTAAAAATATAAAAGCATTGTTTAGATTACATTACTTTTGAAAATAAAGAGGTGATTTTTATAGTGATGAAATCTTTACATTTGAAAAGGCGAAATCTTTTTATATAGTAGCGGTGTGAAAATAGAATTTTTATCCATATACCGTGATTACAAAAATTCGATTTTTATATATTGAATAGCAAAGTAAAAATTCGATTTTTATATATTGAATAGCAAAGTAAAAAATTCGATTTTTATATATTGAATAGCAAAGTAAAAATTTGATTTTTATATATTGAATAGCAAAGTAAAAATTCGATTTTTATATATTGAATAACGAAGTAAAAATTCGATTTTTATATATTGAATAACGAAGTGAAAATTCAATTTTTATATATTGAATAGCGAAGTAAAAATTCGATTTTTACATATGTAGAGAATACGGGCAGCGAAGGTAACAAAAAGGCGAGAACGACGAAGATTTCTACAAATGAAGTGCCGTGGAGTTAGGATAGCTATTGGTGAGAACTTCTCACTCTTCAATTTCTTTTTCTAGTTATATATATACTAGGATGCAGACGGTGCTTAGCAGCACCCGACACCCGTCATCCACAGACCATGGATGGCTTGTTTGTTTAATTGCTTGGTTGTGTAGTTGGTTAGATTATTTGGTTTGAATTGAATTATTTGTGAAATGAAATTGATTTGATTGATGTGTGAATGGCGTGGGCCTTCACTAGACCGGGGATAAGGCTAGGCCTTGTCCCGTTTCTAGTATCGTGCCGTTATGCCGCCGAAATTTTCTAAAAATAAGTTAGAAAAATAAAGATAACATTTTATTTAATAAATGAACCGAAAAGAATATTCATAAGTTGAATAAAATAGTTTGATCGTTAAAAATATATTTTTTAACGTGAATGTGAATAAATAAATATTCATTTACAAACCGGACGGTTTGTTTATGTACACCTATTTGAAGGACATTGATAGGGACGATAAATTTTACACGTCGCCCAACTGCACAAATAAAAATCTGTGTTTGATTGCTTGAAACCCCACACGGGTATTGGGATGATATTTGACGTACACTAATCCCGATTGTTTAGTTGTATGTCGATCGATTGATTGACAGGCTGTTATAAGCGTTGAATATTTATATTTGATGCTTATACAGTGTAGAATGCACTTTGGATGATGGTTGATTATTCATCGTTGTTATTGTATACATGTGTTGTAGAAAATCCATATAATTAACATTATATGGTAATTGATTGGGCCTCATTCCTGTTTCGAAAAAGAAATATTTGAAATAGAAATATTTGAATAGAAATATTTGAAATAGAAATATTCGAATAGAAATATTTGAAATAAAAATATTTGAAATAGAAATATTTGAAATAGAATATTTAAAAATAGAAACATATGAAGCCGTGTTGGTTAGATTGACGCCATTTTGACGTGAACGATATTTATATCGATTTTATTCATTCTTCAATGAAAACTAAATAGATTTGAAATTCGCTCTATATTGAAATGAATTGAAATTCGAATTGTATTTAAAGTGAATTGAAATTCGAATTATATTTAAATTGAATTGAAAATCGAATTAAACTGAATTGATTTGAAATTCGAAATACACTGAAATGATTTGAATTTGAATAGAAATGAATTCGAATTGAATTTGAATAGAAATGAATTTGAATAGAAATGAATTCGAATTGAATTTGAATATAAATGAATTTGAATAGAAATGAATTCGAATTGAATTTGAATAGAAATGAATTCGAATTGAAATTGAATATAAATGAATTCGAATTGAAATTGAATATAAATGAATTCGAATTGAAATTGAATATAAATGAATTCGAATTGAAATTGAATATAAATGAATTCGAATTGAAATTGAATTGAAATTGAATTGAAATGAATTTAAAACGATTTATAAAGCACGTTTTAAAAGGAAATCGACGAAGTATATATTATATATATTATATATATAATATATTGGCCTGAATAGAACGCGCCGCGCCGCGGTAGTTCGCGAATTTCGACCATTGATTTCGAACGGATATTGTGGGAGATTCGACCGTCGGATTCTCCTAAAACCAGAACCGTTGGGTTCGTATCGAAAAGAGCTTTCTAACGAATATTAGAAATTTGAAACCTAGCAGTTGGATTTGGAATTATGTCCAAATCAAATTTGAAAAAGGTCGCTGTAAGTGCAGTTCGATGGCCATTGGTGGAAATCGACTGTACGGGCCTTGATAAAATTATTAAAAATAGTAATAATTTATGTAAAATCATAAGAAATGATTTGGGAAAAATTGGGATGAAAAACTCCATATCTGAAAAGATATAAATAGATTTTTATCGAAATGAACTAGTTTTGAACTAGAATTATAATTCTATTTATTTTTAAATAAATAAATTGAATTTGAAATGGTTTTGAAAATAACCCGAATTTCCAATGATTGCATTGGAATGGATTCGAATCGAAACTGCCTTCGGAATATTTTGATGTTGGATTTCGTGACTATACAGATGTTGTTATGGAAATTTGAAAGATATAGATATATATATCGTTATTTCCAATACGATATTTGTTGGTTGTAGAATTTGATATTGAATATAAGTCGGGATATTTTCTATTCAAAGCCTTGTATTTAATATCAAATGTGATTTGGGTTTGTCGTGAATGGTGTCTTGACTAACATTGTTCTTGAACCCAGTTGAGAAAAGATTAAATCTTTTTATTTAGATTTAATGAAGTGTACCAATTAAATAATATTTAATTAAAATTGAATTGATATTGATTTTTGGGTTTATCGTGGACAGTGTTTTAAATAACACTCATTTTTTAACCCGATAATTAATGGAATGTGGTTTTGGGTTTATCGTGAACCGTGTTTTAAATGACACTGATTCTTTAACCCAGTCACAGATTAAAACTAAGTGGAGTTTTAATGAATCTTTAATTAGATTGAAATAATCGAGAATGGAGTATCACCAGTTTTACTCCAGGCGATAGTTAAATCTTTAATTAGTTTTGAACGTGAAAAGGGTAATTGAATTTACCGATAACACCGTGGTGTTAGATATGAAGTATTACCAGTTTTACTTCATGGGATGAATAGGTCGGGGTTGGGAAATTAAAACAAATGATTACTTCGGTAAGGTTCGTTAATCCCGACTAGTTGAATCGAAATTCAAAAGAAGATTAGAGAATAAATTCAAGGAATTTATCTTGGATAAAATTAATGGGAACCTTTCCCTATGAATGTGAAATTTAGAAACTAACTGTCGATTAGCCAAGCAGAATGGTTTTCTGGATATTGATCTGATGTTGGTTTCGGCCTTCGGGGTTAATATTTGGGAAATTATTCTCTTGATTAATTTACGGTTAGTGAATGATGAATTGGAATGAGGCGTATGTTGTGTTTGTGTAACACTTATTTAAAATATACGCGAGTTATTCGGAAAGACCGGGTTTATCCCATTCTGAATAACTGATACGACGATAAGTCGAAAATGAAGACGGTGGTTGAAGACCGGAAGTCTTCACATCGTTTGGGTGATTACTGATGATCTTGATTGGGCTGTACACCCAAGATGAGGGAATCAATCGGTGGTCGTCCAGATGTGCTTGGAGATCGATGGATATGGGAGGAAAGTGCCTACAGTTTCGTTCAGACCCAGAACGGACTTGTAAATGGACTGTGTGTCTGACATTGGATTTCATTCTGTGTGACTGATATCGGTTGCATAGAGTGGTTTGCCTGTGTGGCATGCCTAAGTGGCAATTGATCGAGGCTTCTGTTGAAAAGCAAAGTCTTGTGGTGATGATCAAAGCACAACCTGTGTGGCCCAGCTTTGTGTAACGTGAATTCGCGAGCCTCGCACCCCGGTTGTGAACCAAAAACGGGAGAGGACCTCAGGGAGGGCATGCGTTTCTTTCTAGCTAGGGTGGTGTCAGTGACCTACCAACCCTGAAATTTATATACTTTTCACCTGTGTGGTTGTTGCTGTTGCGAGGCACCTCGGTTAGATCGGACGATCCGGGTCCGATGGAGCCATTCGTTGGCTCATTTACGGCCCAAAGGGCGGGGAAACATAGTGTTCAGGCATAATAATCCACATCGGTGGACCGGCCCTGACGATCTAAAGGCTTGCCTACGCGCTTGCCTGTCGCTCGGGCTAAAGAGTCACGAATTCGGTGAGGACGATCCCTAGCCTCGGTTCATAGAAGGAAACCCAATTTCCAAATACGTGACTTTGCGATTTTGATTGTATAACCTATATATGACAACATAGTGGCATGGGACGCTCATGTCGCCTATGATTGATACTTATGATTTGAAGTTGTTTTATACACTATGCACTTATAATAGTATCAAATGATTTATTTTAAACGTATCAACCATTCTTTGACTGTTATAATGGAAAACCCTATCCCCCGGCTTGCGTTGCATTGTGTGATAGGACCTGGGTCTTATAACAGCTTCATTTTTCTTTATTTAGCATTGCGCTGTTATTTTATGCACTGGTATTCTTGGGAGGAAACCCGTTCCGTGTTATACGGCGTGGTCCCTTGATTTACCTAACTTTCAAAATAAAGATTAATAACTGTTTTAGTTCTCACACCAGTCACATGACTGACCTGGAGTTTATTGTTTTAACCTAAACTCTGGGTGCCCTTATTTTGACACGTGCAGCTAGTAGTTTTGGTTTTGCAGATTTATATTCACAGGATCCTGGTTTACAGCTGGAACGATATCCGGAAAGCTTTGTATCCGTATATCTCCTTCAGTTGTGTATTGTATTATTTTCCGCTGCGATGTATTTAAATGTAATTTAAAATCTCTGATATTTCTGTGTAATATTTATTCAAACTCTGTATATTCTTGTAATCTCATGCATTGTTGTAATATACAATGAAATGTTCTTCCGTCTGCGTTCTATTTTGTCGTGTTCTCAAAACAATGCGTTCTTTCCCTTCTCTTCGGAGACCGGGGAAGTTCGAGTTGTTTCACCTTCTCTGTTGGGTATTCAACTCTATCTCTGCCATCTGCTATCAAACCAGCATATATCCAAACATTTCCAACTGATCTCTAATCAATTTATTTCCCAATCCAATCATTCGCTTTTTCTAAGCCAAATTTCTATTTCAACTCCAATTCTGTTTATTGATTTATTTCTCAAATCAGTTATCTTCATCTCCAACTCCAAATTTCGATTCTTATTCTCCAAGAATCAATTCATTTTAATAAATCGAATCTCCAATATTTCTCTTTTATAATTTTCATCCTGGATCGTTCCAAATTCAGTCAAATTTTGTTTTACTTTAGTTTATATCCTACTTTTACCATTTTAACTCCATAAGTTAATCTTTATTTCAGAATTCAAATTCCTGGGATTTGTTTCAAATCAGTTTGAAATCATATATAATTCAAAACATTTGAATTTCTGACAACTTGTTTTTCAAATAATACAAAACAAAATCTTTGGTAGTAATCCGTCACTTACCAGCTCGAAAATGAACACCGATAATGTCGCGATCATCATCGGAATTTACTTTCCAACCATCGAAGTGAGTTCAATACTATATTACTTTAAAAACTCATTTATAATCACTCTATTTTTGAAATTACTTCAAAATATCTTTCATAGCACTTGGAAAAGAAATTTTCAAATCTCCCAGGATTTTAAAATTCCCTTATATTTAATTCAAAATCAATTTCAACTCTTTCCAAGTTTTCAGAGTTTTAATTCCCAATTCTGGTTTTAAGCTCAGATTTAATCTATCTGATTCTATATATTATACTTGTATAATATTTCGACTGGTTGTTTATATAACCTACTCAATTATAGATCTTATTTGATCATAATAATGATCAACACTATAATAATCTCAATATATATACTCCTTTTTATATCAAAGTATAGTTTAGGTAAAATTATTTCATTTACCATTTTTCAAAATATACTGTGTCGAATTACCCTGTTCAAGAGTTTAGAAACACCTATCGACGCAGTTTGCATTACTGTTTCGACCAGAATTTATAAACCACTCGACTGACCAGTCAACACAATATAAAACAGTTTTTATATTAATTTACAAATACGCTCTCATATATATACACTCATACTCAATCTAAGGTATTACTAACCTTATCTCTATTGAGTCACGCCACAGAGCCAAGGTAATAACTTAACCTATAGCTCTGATACCAACTGTAATGGCAGGAAAATCCGTGCCAATTTGAGCTGACTAATATCATACACATCCAACTCAAACTGCACGAAAATTCAGGTCATTAATAGAAGAATTTAGAGGGTGAGAAAGATAAGATAGAACTAATAGAATAGAAGAAGAAGAAGATCACAACTGAACAGAATCAGAGTAAACACGAATCTCACAGCGGAATGAATAACATGTATTATAACATAACTTTGAAATACACAAACTGAATTTGTATATACATACCATATCAGAGTATAATACTTATACATCACAGCGGAAATATTCTCTAACTAACTTATGGTAAAGCCTTTTGTTTCCAGCTTCTCCAAGTGAATCTGCAAATCCTGAAACACTTGACTGCCCGTACAAATTTGGGCACCCAAGAGTTTAGGGAAAACAAACAAAATAAACTCTGGGTCAGTCATGGGACTGGTGTGAGTAAATTCCAACCATACTGTTTAACTTTGAACAACCTTACCATAACCCAAAATTTCTGTTATATCAAAACCAGTGATATTATGATAATGTTTAAACAAATAATTATACAAATAGCAGAACGCTTGCATCTCACGTTCCACATATATATAGTACAAAATCAAAAACCGCAGGTCGCTTATCGGAGAATGGATTTCACAGACAAGGTATGGGAGCACCTTTTGATTAGTGTACTCTAGAGGGGATACACTCAGGGTTCAATTAGAATGTCTTGCAACCCGACCACACATGACCGCTCACTTATTTAGCTTGCATGTCGCGAATATATTGCCACCACGGTTGTAGGCCATCCAACCGTCATCCGAAGATAACGAATCGAAAAGAAGTATAAATATGAATTTTCTCTAGATCGGTGACAATACACCCTGCTTGGGGATGACCCAACTAGCCATGCTGCATAGCCCAACTTTTGTTATTCCCGGTTGTGAGGCTAGAGGCTACGTCTATCTTCAGAACATCTGATCACCATTCACTTTGAATGTCACATCGTCAAATCCGTAATCACACATTGATTACACAAATGCACACTGGGTGTAGAATAAAGAGAAGTTACCTTCTCCCCACTAACTTGGTATATTCGTAAAATCAACGGCATGACCGTTGGAAATACTCTGTCAAACACTCGTCCATACAAGTTGTCCTGGGACTGGACGAACAAAAACATCATTATAGAACTGGACGACCCTTGCATTTAACTCCGTCTTCAATTATCTTCAGCATATCTAATTCGCAGCGCTTATGCCAATATGGAGTGGTTTTCGGATAACGTATCCAACCGGTCTCTCCATATCGACAACAATGGTCAAAACACTTCGATAGTCGGTTATTTAACTATCGAAGTAAAACAACATCCATTCAAATGATCACTAAACACACACAACCACGGGCACTTATTTAACATTCGTTTTTATTATTCGCATTCCAATATCTTACTAGATATTTCTCAAATCCCGCTTTAGCCCTTTTTACATTTCTTGGAAAACATTTCCTATTATTATAAACTCTTATCCTCTCATTGTTCCAGAAGATATACGTTATTAACGCTCGAAACATTTCCATTCTTTTCACGTTATTTATTTTCTACACTTGGATAATATATCCTAACTTCGTTGGAAAAATATTCCAATTATAAACATTTTAATATGTCCAGCGTTCATTTTTAAAACACTATTCACTTTTAAAAGGTGAATATCATACTGTTATAGAAATCTGGACACCTTTATCAAATAACTCCTTATTTAGAAAATCAATACCATTATCTCGTTTACCGAAATCTCTTACATAATTTATATTCCCAATCCACTTTATAAACTCTGTTCTCTAAGACAACTTCTTATCCAGTTTATACTAAACACTGATTACATATCCTATTATAACCTATTGGTTTAAGCTAAGTATTAACGATCCTATCAGATTATAATTCCTACAATAATTTACTTTAATACATTCGACTTCGTCGAATTATAGTTCAAATCCTAATGGTTTAACACTAATTACATTTCGAACATCGAAATGTTGTCATTGGTTTCTAATACGATTTCCCAATTCTTTTTCTAAAACTCTTTCTTATATTTCTTTGAACGTCGTTACTTATTTCTCTAGAATAAGTGGATTTCAAACCAAACTGTTACATTTCCTAGGAAGTGCTGCTATATATAAAAGTCACGCTTAAGTCTAATCAACAGCAGTTAATTTGTCGCTATAGCTCTAAACTTGTCATACGCTGTAATATTCTCCTAATAACTAATCTCGACATTACAGTCACACTTACCTTATCAACAGCGTTATTTTGTTGCTATAGTTCAACTTGTCATACGCTGTAATATTTTTTGTTATAACTAATCTTGACATAACAGTCACGCTTATCTTAACAACAGCGTTATTTTATCGCTATAATTCTAAGACTAGCAATACACTGCCGTATTCCTTTTATACACATATTGACATCTCTTTCCGTTACAAACTGTTATCGTTCCTCGATAATAGTGAAGCCATTCAAGTTGGGGTATTCTATTTACCTCTCATACCTTGATCGACAACGTTCTTATCTTAGAACAGATATACGTTCGTAACTCTAAACTGCTTATTACTTATAATATACATCAAATCGTATTTCCCTGTTTTATTTTGAAATATGGTTTTATAATACCACATCTTTATTTTGAACTCGGTTGTTTTACGATTATTTATATTCCACATTAACTTTTCGCTTTCTCTATTCCATAGTTCTATTGATAACTTCTTAAATTAAAAGGTAATTAAATCTCATTTATTTCTAAACTGTTTTCATTAGATTAATTAAAGACCAATTAATCTAATAATCATTTTCTCAAATACTAGTTGATTAAATCAACTTTATCCCATCAGTAAATTCGTTAACTGATTTTAATTACTTCTTAACATTAGATTAATATAATTAATCTAATAATATTTCTAAATTGTTTATCTTAAATATAATTATCCAAATATTTAATCGTCAGATAATTTCTGCTTTATAAACTTATTTAAACGTCAACAATCGTTTTTATTTATTTTATAAAACGAACTCTAAAATACTGTTTTATAATAGAACTTCTATTATAAATTTAAATCTTCTTTTTTATTTATAAAAATATAATTTTTATAATTAACCTCGTTGATTTGCCTGACGGCCAATCAACTCCTTAATAAAACGATGGTTTTACGGTCGACTGTTATCACTTTCTAAATTGATATCGTTTATTGATTTATCGAAACAGATGTTGAATTTTCTGTTCAACATCAATATCCACATGGGGTTTTAAATATAATTCGGGTTCATTCAAAACAAACAGTACATATAATTATCAAGGAATCCGGTCGGACTCCTCCAACCGGTTTCCGCATCCACAGATGTTAGTCAAACAATTATCACTGATTCCATACTAGGGGATATTTATAATTGATGGAATTAGTATCCAACCGGTGATGTGTACATATGCAACGATATATAATATTTAACCAATTTAATTGTAATCTACCTAATCGACCATCACACAGCATTCAAACAATATTAAAATATATTAAAATATTTTTAAATAGATCAGAGTTAGTGATTTTACTCACCTTCGCGCGTTAATCTTTAAATAACGATTTGCGTCGGTACACCAGATCAGACCGTCCGTGACTCTGTTAATCACCGGTCCAAACAATCCAACCCGCTCTACCAAACAATCCAAACTCGCTCCACTGTATTTCTTGAATCTTCTAGTAAAAACGAGCTCCCACTTCACCTCATCAACATTCCGTCCACATCTCGTACAGACGCTGCTTCTTCATTCATAAATACCCTGGCCGTGATTTAATACTTCGTGCTCCACCTCGTTTTAAACTCCAGTAAACCATTCACTTCTCCAAACTTTCGAGCATCCCCTCCTTGCAAACACTTTAACCTCCATCCTTGACTGTTTCTGAACTCCACTTCGTAACTTCCATTTCCAGCAGTCCGTGATACAGACGGTAGAAGTAGCGAACACAGTCAGTGCCAAATTCTCTCAAACAACCATGCTCCAGCTCCGTTCACCCGCAAAACTGTGCGCTCAGTACACTATCAGCTCCTTATCTGCTAAATACATTTTCGCACATGCATTTATACCGAAACACTTCATGTCCCCTATACAAGGTAACTGTATATATTATATACACACATGCCACCCCAAATACCATTATCATATCGAGACCGCCCCCTCAATAAAACATGTATCCACCTTCTTCTTTCACACTTCCAGTTACCTTTCGAACAGGGACTCCACGTTTAAAACCGTCCCTTCGAACCACATACTGATGTCCCAAACTCCATAATTAACATTAATTCCATGTCTTGCTTCACACGTCCTCATTATTTACCAACCCCAAAACTTAAACACAGTAAGCTATATACTCCACTTATAACCAATCACCAACGTCCTTCAAAAAGAACACAACCCCCCTTTTTGAAATACAAACGTACCACTTAAACTGTCGTGTTCCCCTTTATTATTTTCCAATGCCAGCTTATACCGTCTTCCATCATGTAAACGTTGTCTCCTTCAACAGGCAAAAGCCGCTGCTTCGCTGTACACCACTTTACTTCACGTCCGTCCCTCCTCTTCTCATTAAAACCTGCTAATTCATTCTAATGCAACACGTCCTGCATGCAAGTTCCCCAACTCATGCTTCCTCCCCTCCTACATGCAAAGCACGTCCCCTTGTTCACGTTTTAAACTCTCCCATCCACATGTATTTCGCTGTATAAATACTTAAAGGACTTACTCCTGCTACACCGGAAAAACACCCCTCAGTTCGACAGATCCTCTTTTTCCTTAACTTCTCTTTTGTTTATTTTTTTGTCATTTATAATTACCCATACACGCAAGGCCTTGCTTCCTTCAATCGACCCTAGCTTGGCGGTACCACCACCACCGCTGATATCTCACTGTTCCCCATCTTGAAGCGACGAAAGTATGGTTCGAACCCGACACATGTATATGATAGTAAAGGCTTGATCTGCAGGAGTCCAACGTATTAAATAAATTTCGAAGGATTCCATTACAAATTCATCTTGTTTTTGGATTTTAGAAGGTTGCTTTGATATGAGGTTTTTCGTTGGTTTGTTTAAAGTGATAGATGATTATGGGAACAAGGCAGTCTTCCTTATTTATAGTGTTTTGATTCCTTCATGGTTAAGTATTAGGAAGTATAGGTGTAGGTTATATAAGTATGGCCTTGGGTGATATTTCACTTCATGGCTTCAGCGTGAAACAGGGGCACTGTATTTGAAAGGGACAGGTACAAACCTTAGCAATGAAGAAATGTTTTAATTATTTGCTATGGAAGACTTCTGATGCTTTCATTTCTATAAAAATAATATAGGCTTGCGTTATTTATTGTATAGTATGGGATCGATTATTAAATCATGAAGCATTAGGTAGTTATATAGGGTATGTGTTCCATATATTTAGACGTTGAAAACTTTCTTAGGCATGTGCTTTCCATTTCTAGGGTATGGGCTAATACTGTAGGTGTATGGTTATATTTAAAAAGGTTATAACGTCAATGTTTCTGGGATGGTAAGGTTCAAGTAAATGATTTTCTTATGTATGCGCCCCCACTGTTCTTTGTCTGATGCATATGCGATTTACTTTGTGTATCCGTAAAACTCCATTCAAATACAAGCCATTACAGACAAAAGTAAGATTACGGTCGTGTCCAGTGAGGTGTCACGATCCTGGAAATATAATAATACCGGTAGGTTGACTCATATTTTGAAACCCCGAAATATCGATATAGAGTCCGAAATACTCCACATAAAAAGTTGTATATTTAATTAATTAAAAATTACAGAAAAATTCTAAAGTTTAAATTATCGCTGCGCCTCAAAAGAACCTTGTCCAGATTCGGATCTGATATTTAGTTATTTCAAATAAACCGTTACGGTCGATAAACGGTTTTACAGCGACTTTCTGAATATTTGATTTGGACATAACTTCCAACCTGTAACACAAAATCTTGGTTTTTCACTTATGTTAGAAAGATTCAGTTCAACAGATTCCAACGCTTCTTGTTTCGAAGAAATCCGATTCAAAACGAGTCCGGTACACTCAGTTGAAGCTCAGAACGTTAATTTACGAACTGCCGTGATATTTCAGGCTCGATTATATTTAATATATATTTTTATACGTTCAATTGCGTTTTAATAAATATATAAATCTACTTATATTACAAATTCAATATTTAAACTGTTTTAAATATTAAAATTCAAACCGTTCAAAATGAGGGACGTTACATGTTCTGTGTTAGATCCAAAAATTAGATCTATATTTATATGCAAGTTTGTAAAGTGGATTCATGCAAGTTCATATGATCATTATTGTTAGATCTTGTTCACATCTACATGTTAAAGTTAAACTTATACACGCTTTGGAATGTACATGTCATGATTCTCCTAAATTATGCTAGTTTATAAACCAAGTTGTGTTCACCTATGCCTAGATCTACATGTTCACATGCTTAGGCTTATGCTAGTTCTATCCAATCTAATTGAAAGTTTCGTGAGACATGTTAATTTAAATTTATGTAACATATGTTTGATTAAATGTTCCCTTCTTTTACCTCTTGTTTATAAATTGGGCTAATTTGAGGGCCCAATGACTTTATGTGATTAACGCAAACGTATAACGGGGGTAACATTGGGAAAAACTTGGAAATTACACATAACTGACATATTTGGCTCATAGTCATGTAATTAACGAGTGGCATAAAAATGGTATAGTTTTTATGCCAAAAACCATGAACTTGAATTAGAGGGAAAGTGGGCCATGACAATAAATTGTTGACAAATTTACATATAAGCATAAAAGGATAAATATGTAAATTCAGAAAAGACGAAGATGCCTAACCCGAGGTTAGACTGATTTGTGGTGTACAACTGCCCGGAACCGACCGGCACATCAAGTGATCACAACAATACCTGCCTAATGTGGGTGGTTAGTGCATTGAGCCCAAAAAGGACCCGAGGTTAGACTGAGTTATGGTGTAAAACTGCCAGGAACCGACCGACACATCCAGTGACCACAACAATACCTGTCAAATGTGAGTGGTTGGTGCTTTAATAAAGCTAAGTCAAGATTGGTAGGGTTAAGTCAACTAAGGAAACACTTAACCAATTCAACATCTTAACTAAACTGATGGGTGAGGTTAAGTAAATTTAGAACACTTAACCGTTATAACATGTTAATTAGACAAGTGGGTGAGGTTAAGTAAATTTAGAACACTTAACCGTTATAACATGTTAATTAGACAAGTGGGTGAGGTTAAGTAAATTTAGAACACTTAACCGTTATAACATGTTAATTAAACAAGTGGGTGAGGTCAAGTAAATTTAGAACACTTAACCGTTATAACATGTTAATTAGACGAGTAGGCGAGGTTAAGTAAATTCAGAAACACTTAACCAATATAACTTGATTTATGGAAAGGTTAAGTTAAAATAAGAGGGCAACACTTAACCAATATAACTTGATTTGTAGTAGGGTTAAGTTAACACAAGAAGGCAACACTTAACCAAAGTAATATGACATGTAGGGGGGTTAAGTTAACTCGAATTGATTGATGACACTTAACCAATACAACAAGATGAATACGTGGGGTTAAGTTAGCAAGAAACACTTGACCAATATAACTTGATGAACGAAGGGGTTAAGTTAATAGGAAACACTTAACCGATCCAACATGATAAGTAAGGAGGGTCAAGTTAATAAGAAACGCTTAACCAACATGACATGATGAATGAGTGGGTTAAGTTAACATAAGCGGACAAAACTTAACCAATAGGAAACCCCAGTAACGGGGACCCATTTTAGTGGTAACCCACATAGATGTATCATGGTACCCTGAAACTAGGCAGGGTAGGGCACGATTACTGGGCTAATTATAAGCGGTCAAAGCAGCGACAGGGTGTACGTCAGTGTAGGTTCCGACGGTTTATGGGCATGCACGTACTCCAGAGTGGGAAAAAGCAAGTACTAGTAGTTACACACTGTGCATCTTGAATCGTGTCGGGTTGCTATCATAAGGATTGATACACCTTATGGTGGGACCAGCACAGGGTAGCTATACGCAAGAGAGGGTCGGTTGACACAGACACATGGAACATGAATACAAGCAGGGAGCCGATCGATAAGTTAGTAAGGGTACATCTAACATGTTCATTGCAATTAGGCTAATTGAGGTGGAATCCTCACGATAGATGTGCATCTGAAGGCTACCACAATTACGGGGATTGGGATCACGATTATCATTTTATACAGATTACTAGTTGGGACACTAGTTAGGTGGTGCAGATATAAATATAGAAATAAAATTAACAGAGTAGTAGTGAAGTAGAGAAAAAGTAGAAGCGCATTCAGTTCACCTTGCACTTATCTTGTCTTTAGTTACCTTATTTTTATGGTATTGTCCTATTTTCAGTTTATTCATATCATGATACTTTATCTTGTTTGCCTGCTGAAATATCACTAGACTTACCAGACTTATGTCTGACCTAGTTTGTTTTTCGCCTCTTTTCTTCTGTCCCCCACGGGTAGTCAGGGAGGGAATAGCTCAGCCTAGCTTGGACCTCTTCTCTTTCCAGGTTTGAAGATTAGTTGGTGTATTGCTTTGGACTCTCTCTCTTCCACTGCTATGGCTGGTTCATACTTTATTGGGGAATATCATTGTTTTTATGCTTCTTTTATTCTTTGAAGTTTTTAAATCAAGACAGAAGTTCTATGTATTACATTTAAGTATGATTGAGGAAATTGTTGTAAAAGCTTGACTGAATTAAGTTTTTTATAAAATGTCTTTATTTTTCCGCTGCTTTATCTGTCTGTCTTGTAAATTACCTACATCTGTTACCTATAATGCTCCACCGAAGTTAAGGCATTCCCTTTGTGAGTGACCTTAACGGAGGTGGGGTGTTTCACTTGGTATCAAAGCTGAAGGTTACCGGATCAGATAAAAGAGTTGAAAAATTATTTTCGAAACGATCTTAAAAGAAGCATTTTCAAAAGAAAAGTTTGTTTTAAAGGCATATTCCCCAAAGCCATATGCACTATCTTTTGATCCTCTGTTTGAATCCTTGTTTCCTTCTTTCTTGAGTCTCTGAGGCTCCTGATTTTCTGGGATGTAACCTTATCGCGGCATGGTTCCGTAGGCTTGATGAGACTACGACACTTGTCAAAAGGGTAAATAATCGCCCAACTTCCTTCTATAGCCGTAGTAGTTTTACCTATGGCTAATTTTCTTTCGAGCTTTGTAGGAATCTCCGTGCGATGGAGGCAGCTTTCGAGAGACCTGTCAACAAGTTACACAAGGATGGAAAAGATGAGAATGAGGGAGTTTGGATAAGGAGCACAACACAAGGATAAAGAACTCATGGATATGGACTTGGTTCACAAAGGAGGGGAGGAAAGAATAGTAAAACCTAAAACAAGAGGAAGTATCTTTATTTTGGTATAACGGGTCGTATAACTAAGGGCAAGGGAAAGAACAAAAGACAGGATTTTCCGGAAGGAAAGTGCATGCTCTCACCACCATCATACCTGAGAGAGAGGTAGTAAGGTTTCTGTTGAAAAGTTTATTTTTTCTTCTTGGTCATCCTACTAGTACTCTTTTTGATTTTTGCGCTTCGCATTCGTTTATATCTGCTTCCATAGTTGAGTCACTGCCCCCCTAGAGCTTGTATAGTAGAGGATCCCATTATTGTCTCAAGTCCAATTTGTGGTTCGGCTCATTTATCTTTGGTTTGTAAGGATTTGAGATACTTATGTTTTTGGTTTCATGGGCTATGGGTTGATTCTAGGCATGGATTAGTTATATAGTAATTGTGAAAGGAGGGTAGTTAGACTTTTGGCTTGCCTCAGGAATACCCTCGAAATTTCGTGTGATCCTAAGGGATCAGTTTGTCCTAGCTATCTAGAAACACTTTATGTATTTATCGACGATTTTCGATCCGGTAGAGTAGTCCATGAGTACGCAGATGTTTTTTGATTAGGATTAGGAGTTTTCCCCTAAAAACTCGAGATAGACTTCTGCATATATCTAGTTGACAATGCAAAGCCAGTTATGCGATCAACGATAGTTTTGGAGCAGGATTGGCAAGGATAGCCAGAGCCGGTTAAGTGCTCAATTGTTTGGCTGTTTTACTAGTATCATCTCACATAAATCATCCAAATTCGGAGGCAGTATTCCTTGGGTGCTTGTCTGATATTGGTTTAGGCCTTTGGGGCTTGTACTTGAGGGATGCCAAGTTCGACCAGGATGGTTTGCGTGAGAGATATCGACCCTCAGATTTGTGACATGAGGGATAAGCTAATTAGAAGAGAGACCTTTAATCATCTTAGTATATACACTTGTTATCATGGTTAACTTCTGTTTATCTTGGAAAGATTGTTCGACAACATTGGATACCCTCTAGCATAGTAAATGATCGAGGTCCTATCTTTACTAGTGGGTTTTGGAAATGGAGGTCAAGAAGCTTCACAATCGTGAAGTTAAATTTGTTAAGGTACAGTGGAGTGAAGCTCAAAGAAGATGCGACTTAGAAGACTGAAGACTAGATATGCGCATCATACCCTTTTTGAGGGTATATCCTTGATTCCTCCTTTTTCTATAATATTTATTTGCAAGCTAGTCTTTATCTTTTAAGTATATCCTCTCAGTCCTATCCTCGATCCTTAGGTAGAAGCCAATGGATGAAAACATGTGTTTGAGACATGTTATGATTGATGGTTGAAAGTGGTTGCAAGTGTTTGCTAGTGGTTGCTCGTGGATGCATATACACACATTAGGCACTAGATCGGCTCAGTCACTTTCATATTGCATATGCATATGAATGTATTTGTATATGGATTAAAACTTGATGTGTTATCATATGGATGTTGCATATGGATGAGTGAATATGCACACATATAGTATTTACATGATTAGGGATATATGCATACATATTGGACGCATGACACTCTCATGATTCGCATTAAGGAGGTCAACTGGATCAGTATACCGCCTAATTTAGCACTAGATAAGAGACATATACACACACTCTGCATATGTTCATATGGCATTAGAAGTCTTTTAAGGACAATGGATGCTTGTGGATGATGGATGAGTAGATGGATGATTGGATGTTAGGATGCATTCTTCTTAACTTGAAGATTTCGGGGACGAAATCCTTTAAGGAGGGGAGAATGTAACACCCCGAATTTTCTAAGAATATTAAAATTAACAAATTCAAGAACACTTAATTTTTAGAAGAAGAATTAAGTGAAATGGGCTGCGCTATTACGCTCGTCTCAAAATTTTGGTCAAGGTAGACATTTGGTTTGCATAAAACAGATACCTTATGAAGAAGTTATTAAGCCTTGAAGTTTGTATGCATATGAGAAATATATATATATATAGATTAAATAAATAAATATGCAGAAAAGTTCAAAACAGCGAATCTGGAGGGGGAATAACCGAACCGGCCCATTTTTGAGGTCGTTCGAGCCTTGCTGGGTCGACTAGGTGTTGATTCAGGGTGTTTGGCTGTCAACCCGTGGGCAGATTCGCTCTAAGGCAGATGTGGCATCTGATTGGTTCTCGTGGTTCAGGGTTAATCTAATGGTCCTAAAACACTCTCTACAACTATATAAGGACTCTAAACCTAAAACCTAATTCTATTATTCACTCTCATCTAAACCTAGCCGCTACTAAAACAAAAATCAAATTAAATCTAATCTAATTCAACTAAGAGAATTCAACGATCTACATCAAAGGCGAGCAATTCAATTTCAGAATACAGATCCCAGAACTCAAGAATTCATTTTTGTTTGTAAGTATAGTTACCTTTCAGATGTGAATAAATTAAAGACGTGATTTGTAATGAATTGGAAAATAGAATTTGAACCAAGTTGTATGTGATTGATGATGCGAATTCATGTCTAATTCTTGCGACAATTTGGTCATATATGTCTTGGAATGATTGTGGTTTATTTGAACTTGTTGTATCATGTGGAAATTGGTGATAAACTTATTATGATTTGGGGAACGAAACCATCATACCACATATAAGTTTGACAATCCTTTCATGATGTGTCATATGCAAGATACATGTTTTATGTTAGTCAAGATCTATATATATATATATATATATATATATATATATATATATATATATATATGTGTGTTCATATGCAAGTTTCATGATCTGTGTTAGATCTGAAAATTAGATCTATATTTATATGCAAGTTTGTAAAGTGGATTCATGCAAGTTCATATGATCATTATTGTTAGATCTAGTTCATATCTACATGTTAAAGTTAAACTTATACATGCTCTGGAATGTACATGTCATGATTCTCCTAAATTATGCTAGTTTATAAACCAAGTTGTGTTCACCTATGCCTAGATCTACATGTTCACATGCTTAGGCTTATGCTAGTTCTATCCAATCTAATTGCAAGTTTCGTGAGACATGTTAATTTAAATTTACGTGACATTTGTTTGATTAAATGTTCCCTTCTTTTACCTTTTGTTTATAAATTGGGCTAATATGCAGGCCCAATGACTTTATGTGATTAACGCGAACGTACAACGGGGGTAACGTTGGGAAAAACTTGGAAATTACACATAACTGACATATTTGGCTCATAGTCATGTAATTAATGAGTGGCATGAAAATGGTATAGTTTTTATGCCAAATACCATGAGCTTGAATTAGAGGGAAAGTGGACCACGACAACAAATTGTTGACAAATTTACATATAAGCGTAAAAGGATAAATATGTAAATTTTAGAAAAGACGAATATGCCTAACCCGAGGTTAGACTGAGTTGTGGTGTAAAACTACCCAGAGCCGGCCAGCACATCCAGTGACCACAACAGTACCTGTCAAATGTGGGTGGTTAGTGCATTGAGCCCAAAAAGGACCCGAGGTCAGATTGAGTTGTGGTTTAAAACTGCCCGGAACCAGCCGGCAAATCCAGTGACCACAACAATACCTGTCTAATGCAAGTGGTTGGTGCTTTAATAAAGCTGAGTCAAGATTGGTAGGGTTAAGTCAACTAAGGAAACACTTAACCAGTTCAACATTTTAACTAAACTGATGGGTGAGGTTAAGTAAATTTAGAACACTTAACCGTTTTAACATGTTAATTAGACAAGTGGGTGAGGTTAAGTAAATTTAGAACACTTAACCATTATAATATGTTAATTAGACAAGTGGGTGAGGTTAAGTAAATTTAGAACACTTAACCGTTATAACTTGTTAATTAAACAAGTGGGTGAGGTCAAGTAAATTTAGAACGCTTAACCATTATAACATGTTAATTAGACAAGTGGGTGAGGTTAAGTAAATTTAGAAACACTTAACCAATATAACTTGATTTATGGAAAGGTTAAGTTAAAATAAGAGGGCAACACTTAACCAATATAACTTGATTTGTAGTAGGGTTAAGTTAACACAAGAAGGCAACACTTAACCAAAGTAATATGACACGTAGGTGGGTTAAGTTAACTCGAATTGATTGATGACACTTAACTAATACAACAAGATGAATACGTGGGGTTAAGTTAACAAGAAACACTTGACCAATGTAACTTGATGAACGAACGGGGTTAAGTTAATAGGAAACACTTAACCAATCCAACATGATAAGTAAGGATGGTCAAGTTAATAAGAAACGCTTAACCAACATGACATGATGAATGAGTGGGTTAAGTTAACATGAGCGGAAAAACTTAACCAAAAGGAAACCCTAGTAACGGGGACCCATTTCAGTAGTAACCCACATAGCTGTATCATGGTACCTTGAAACTAGGCAGGGTGGGGCATGATTACTAGGCTGATTATAAGCGGTCAAAGAAGTGGCAGGGGGTACGTCAGTGTAGGTTCCGACGGTCTACGGGCGTGCACGTACTCCGGAGTGGGAAAAAGCAGGCATTGGGTATCAGTAATTATACACTGTGCATCTTGAATCGTGTCGAGTTGCTATCATAAGGATTGATACACCTTATGGTGGGACCAGCACAGGGTATCTACACGCAAGAGAGGGCCGATTGACACAGACACATGGAACATGAATACAAGTAGGGAGTCGATCGATAGGGTAGTAAGGGTACATCCAACATGTTCATGGCAATTAGGCTGATTGATGTGGAATCCTCACAATAGATGTACACCTGAAGGCTACCACAATTACGGGGGTTGGGATCACGATTATCATTTTATACAGATTACTAGTTAGGACACTTGTTAGGTGGTGCAGAGATAAATATAGAAATCAGATTAACAGAGTAGTAGCAAAGCAGAGAAAAAGTAGAAGCGCATTCAGTTCACCTTGCACTTATCTTGTCTTTAGTTACCTTGTTTTTATGGTATTGTCCTATTTTCAGTTTTTTCATATCATGAAACTTTATCTTGTTTGCATGCTGAAAGATCACTGGACTTACCAGACTTATGTCTGACCTAGTTTGTTTTTTGCCTCTTTTCTTCTGTCCCCCCCTCCCAGGTAGTCAGGGATGGAATAGCTTAGCCTAGCTTGGACCTCTTCTCTTTCCAAGCTTGAAGATTAGTTGGTGTATTGCTTTGGACTCTCTCTCTTCCACTGCTATGGCCGATTCATACTTTATTGGGGAATATCATTGTTTTTATGCTTCTTTTATTCTTGGAAGTTTTTAAATCAAGACAGAAGTTCTATGTACTACATTTAAGTATGATTGAGGAAATTGCTGTAAAAGCTTGACTGAATTAACATGTTTATAAAATGTCTTTATTTTTCCACTGCTTTATTTGTCTGTCTTGTAATTTATCTGCATCTTTTACCTATAATGCTCCACCGAAGTTAAGGCATTCCCTTTGTGAGTGACCTTAACGGAGAACAGTGGTAGTTACTGCCAATATTTTTAACAAGCCTATAACATTTCAACTAATCTTATGTATAATTTTCAACCATTTATATTCATATCAGATTGCGCCTCCAAATTAAAATCTCAAAACAAATATATGTTATGTTCCAAAAACCCATTTCAAATTATGCCCCAAATCCCAATATATGTCGTGTGTCTTCCTACATATAATTAACTTTATTCAAAATAACATGTTGTTCCCCAATAGTGTATCATTTACCCAATTCATAGGTTCATAAAATGGATATATACAATGGTATTCATTTTTCTTAAACATTCAAGTAAATGTACATCTCAACATATGAACTAATTGAACATATTATCTATTTTAGCACAATAATGCATTTCATTAAATTAAACCTTCCAATATGTTCACTATGGGGAATGACAAATGATAGAGGTACTATTATTCAAAAAGTATATTTTGAACCCACTCACCTTTCGTGCTTTTCCCAAATTTTTGATCCGATCTGTTCTATCATCCATGGTTTCCCCTTTTTCCTTTAATTTAATTTACTACCTAATGACCATGGATTTATTATTTCATGAAAAGAGAAGGGAAAGAGAAGGAATTTAAATAGATCGGTTCTTAGAAGTTTACCTTACTTTCATGATTCAATATTCTTTTTATTAACACTGATTCCGTCTTCCAGATCTGAATCTATAATTCTCCTAGGCTAACATTTTAATTTCAAAATAGATTTGAGGAGAGAGAGAGAGCCATTGTAGAGCTCCAGTGTAGCCCCCGAATTATGAAGTTTAGATTTAGGTCTAGGGTCTTATTTATAGGTGTATAGAACAACCAGGACCCTCAGATTTGACCAAAAGCCATCCAAACCGTCAAAATATCATAAAACCCTAATATGCCGTCGTGGGTTGACCCTCCTTCATGTGGGTTGACCCCTGGGTCAACCCTCTTCAGGTGGGTCGACCTATGGGTCGGCCCCCCTTGAAGGGGTCGACCCCCATGGGTCCGGAGGTCGAAAATTGTTCTAGGCGCACCTGGGAGGTGCACCAGTGCAAAAATGGCCTGGCGCACTTGCCAAGTGCGCTAGTTGTTCAGACCCGCTTCTTGATTTTTTTGACAAACTTCTGTCGCTCATAACTTCTTCATACGATGTCTGTTTTATGCAAACTCAGAATCTTCTAAACCAGAATTCCGAGACGAACACAAAGGTACAATCCATTTTCCTTAGTTTTGAATATTTAATTAAGTTATTCTTATTTTATTATCTTGAGTTAAAAATGCGGGGTGTTACATTCTCCCACCCTTAAGAAATTTCATCCCAAAATTTGATAAGGGTAAAATCAATTAACCCTTCGCACAAAATACATCCATCATGTGTGCATCCATTTTTTGCAAATAATGTGCACATGTGCAAAGTGAAATACATCATAGTAGTCTAAGCGGTACCTCCTATGTGTATGCAAATTTTCAAAAATTCTTTTAAAATATGATGCTCACATCCTAAATGTACTGGTAGTTCTGCATGAATGCAATATTTTGAAAATTAAAATGCATTTTCATCCAATATCTCCCACACTCTTACTGAGTAAGAGCGTAGTTCATCCAATTGTTGCATCCAAAAATCCTACCAACCAACTTTATTTTTCGAATTTCAAAAAAATTTAATTTTCTAAATTTGATTTCTTATGTTACTAAAAGGTGGAAAACGAAAAACTCCATATCTCCCACTTTTCTTTTTCAACCTTTTTCTAACCATACTTGGAGTTTTATGTAACTATTCATAAAGATTCCCTATTCTCCTATCCAAGCACAACCCACATAAGAAAATTTTCTTTGTTACTGATTTTCTTTTTCATCTTATCTTGGAAAGTTTTACCTTTATCCATCTTTTCTCAAAATTTTCCATTCTTCTTGCTTTACCGAATTTCCTGTTTCCTGTAACATCCCAGAATTTAAACTATGTTTGATTTGGATTTTTATTTATTTAATTTTTGATTTTATGAATATAAATTGATTTTATTAGGTTTAAATATGAATTTTAACTTTTTATAAGTATTTTGTTTTTATTATGATTTTTATAAGAAAACTTATTCTGAAAATTTTTAATTATAAGATTTATGTTTAAGTAATGATATTTTCTGATTTTAATAATATTGATTGGTAAAAATATGAATTTGGTAAAGGATAATTTATTTATGATTTTACAAGAATGATTATTAATAAGTTGGATTTACTGATATTATTTGTCGTTCGATCGGATTTGCCAAAAGATAACATAAATTAGTTGCATTAGTATTATGTGTTGCTCTTTGTTTTCATAACATTTAAGGTAAATGCTACCAAAAACACATTCCTTCTCCTTTTTACAAGTGTTAAGACACTTGTAATTTTGCATTCAACATTCCATGCATGTAATACACATGTCCTATGATGTGTCACTCTCTCCTTACTCCTCTTTTCCTATAAATACCACCCTTTCCTTCCACTTTTTCATTCATTCTCACTTCTTTTCTTTCTCTCTTCTTCTTAAAGCTTATGGCCATGGTTTCCATGGCATATGTCTTCCTCCTTTCCACCACCACCTTGCCAAAGTTCGTCATTTCTCCTCCTCCTCCTCTTATAATATAAAGAGTGATTAGTGTATATTATATTATATATATTTTTGTGAAGAAGACGCTGCGCCGAAATACTGTCCGACGATTCACTCAACTAGGCTCGCCTACCGTGAAGATTTGGAGAGCTGTTAGGTGAGAACTTATAATTTAAAATTATTTGTTTAAATTAGTTAATTATAATTAGTTGAGATTAATTATAATTTGTTGATGATTGTGTGATGAATGTTGATGTTTGATTGTTTGCTCATGTAATTAGAAAATACACTGAACACAAGTAAGCGTTATTGACTATAACGCTTGTGCACAGTTAAAATGTTTGTTGTGAAAATGAATTTTATCCATCTGACCGTATGGTTCATTTGGATAAATATGATTGCATTGCATGACATTACACACACCGTGGTTGTGGAATATATGGGTGATCGATTTAGAATCTCCTTCCTATATACAATTTTATTTAATTATTAAATAATATTTAAAATGTTAGTTTTGAATTAAACATCAACTTTTTAAAACTTTGAATAAAGATTGAAAAATGATTTGAATTATGTATTGATTTTTGTATAACAATTATATCTATCTGGAACTAGTTATTTTCAATTTTAATTCGAAATGAGATTTTTAAATTTGAATAAGGTTTTTATATATATAAATATAATATACACCAGAACGTTCTAGGATGACAGAGAGGATAGTGTCTAGGCTTGGGTTTGGAAATGAAGTTTCCTGCTCTCCCTGGCTATCCCTAACTGATCCGACGAATGGGAAGGTTAATTTGAAGTTATTTCAATTTAGGAATGAATTGGAATTTATGAAAGTTGAATTTTAGATCCAAATAATTTGAAAAGTAAATCTAAATGATTTTTAAAGGGTTATATAAGGATATAACGATTTTCTAAGATATTTTGAAGTAATGGTTATTATGGTAAAAATAGAGCTTGTCGCATAACGACAATTTACGTATTTTAGATGCAAACTTTAAACGCTTATAACTTTTGCAATCTAAATAGGATTTCCATGAAACGAAAAACATATTATTTATATAAACAAGAACTTTCAAATGAGTGAAAGCAGATTTTAAATTCGAGTTATAATTTTCAAGTTATGTTTGAAACCGTTTTGGAAAAGATCGATGTAAGAACAATTGTTGCCCATAACTATAAACAACTATTTTAAATTATTTAAAAATATGGAAAAATTTGTAAAATCATTACAAATTATGAAAAGGTGGTTTCAATTGTAAAGTTTAATTTTTGGCTAAGATAAACGATATTTTGATCAAAATAGTTAAGATAACTGTTTTGTAACACTTTTGGAACGCTATTGTAACACTTTCTTCGAAAACAATCTATTTTGAAGTTTTAACCCGTAAACGATTTTCCGAACTGTAAGTAATGATTTGTGGAATGTTTTCAAAGGTTTAAGAGTATTAGAAATATTTTATATGGAATTTAAATTGATACTAATACGGGTTTTTAATACTAAATAATTGGATATGCTTGGAGATAAATCTTCGGATGTTTGATATTAGTTCGGTAAATGAAAACTCTTATTATCTGAGGAATTTAAAAGGTAATTCACCGTTATTCCGCTTATAATATGAGTTGGATACGGAAATTAATATTGAAGATAAGTTGATGGTATTTCTATCCAGATCTAATGTTAAAGAGTTTAATAAACCTTTCAATTAAGATACGGGTTCTCACATTGATTGAAATAAGCTAGATAGAAATAATGTTCGATATTTGGTATGAACCTCATAATGTAAATGTATACTATCTGGGGAATTTGAAAGATATTATTATATCGTTATTCTACTTATAGTATTCGTTGATTATGAGAATTTATATCGAATATAAGTGGATAAAATTTCTGTGTAATTTATGATTCAATGACGATTGATTTGGGTTCTGTTGTGAATCGTATCTTCAATAATACCATTCTTGAAACCCAATAAGATTGAGTTGTGGAAATTCGTATCGTAATTGGAATTTAGTCAAAATCTTCGATCCGAGGGAATTAAAAGTAAGAAATTGAAGCGAAGGTATACTCTTTGATTTCAAAGAAGAAATTAAGATGATAATGAGATGTACGAAATTATAGAAATTCAGATCTTTAGTTCTAAATGAATTGGTAAATATTTGGAAGGAGATTTAAATTGAAAAGCCTAGGTAAACCATAGCTACTGTTTTAAAGTACGCTTGTTACTTGGAAAGACCGGGATCGAGCATATGTTCGAAAACCATTCCAAGTAATAATACGACGTTATGAAGCAATTCAGGACTTGGTAAACGACGAATGAAGACCGGGAATATTTGAATTGTTTAGATTGATTGTTGATTAATGTCTCGGTTGGGTAGGCCACCCGATACGAGATGTGAGTTGCATGAGACCTGAACAAATTTAAGTATTTTCGGGTTGTTCCGTTCAGACCCAGAACGGTCTTGTATGGATGGTGTGTCTGACATTGAAATTGACTGCATAGCACTGATTTCCGTTAATGAATATCGGATTTGTGGCAATATATTATCCTCGTCTCTAAGTCATATGAACATAGAGGGTATGCATTGATTGAAATCAGTGATATGTCGTGAATTGTCAATGTGACATACCCAAGTTAGGAAACGAGCTAGTGATGATCAAAGAATGGCTTATCGAAGCATAGCTTTGTGTATGACGTGACATCGACAAACCTCACACCCCAGATGATGAGAAACTGGCGGTTAGGTTGTGTATATATATGAATTGATGATGACCGCTGCAGCAGTGGGAAACCACTTATGACTTATGGGATAGGGTATGTTCGGGGGGCCGCGTCTGGTCGAAAACCGTTGATCTACCTCGCGATTTGTATTGGTGTCCGCGTCTGGATGAAAAACCCTTGATTACATTTTGTTTGTGTTTCGATTGATCTTTCGTGCCTGGAATCATCAAGTTGGAAACCAAATCTCCAATACGTACTACACGATTTTGGTTTGTATATATATATATATATATGGCGACATAATAGGATGGGGTATTATGCCGTCTAGGATTAATACATTTATTTGAGAAATGTTTTCCACACTATATATATATTATGGCTTTGAAAGAGGATTTTCACGTATGAAAGCATGTTTGGTTATCATAAGATAAAACTCGCCCATCTGGTGTGCGCTTGCATTGTGTGATGTGGGACGAGCTTATGATAACTTCATTTTAGAAAGGTCATTGCGTATTTATATGCACGGGTATTCACATGGAGTAAACCCGTTCCGCGTTAGCGGCGTGGTCCGGTGAATTTCCCAACTTTAAAATGAACCTAATAATAACTGTTTTGAGTTCTCACACCAGTCCCACAACTGACCTGGAGTTTATTTTTCCCTCACCTAAACTCTAGGTGCCCATTATCTTGCACGGGCAGCTAGTAGTTTAGTTTGCAGTTATAGATCGTTGGAGCAGGATTCAAAGTGCTTTTAGAGTCGGAGTTCATGCAAGAGATGGGAGCTTCTGCTATATCGTATGATTTTCTTCCGCTGAGAGTATATTTTCTTTTCTTCCACTTTATGTGTTGTAACTCTGATATTTTATGTAACTCTGATGTAACATTGTATTTCGCAATGAAAAATTCTGTTATTTTGTTCAAAATATGTATGCACCCATAACAACTCGTCTTTTTGAATGGTTTGCGTCGGTTTAATTACCGGCAAGAACTGGGCAAAAAGGCGGGTCGTTACAGTTGGTATCAGAGCTTTGGTTATACAAAGCTATCGGGTACAACATATTTTGAACAAAGGATAGGACTCATCAGAGCTATAGTATCTCATTAGAGATAGGGTTAGAAATGCCCTAGAATGAGATTTCGGAATATTATGATGAGAGAGCGTATTTTTGAAATCTATATAAGGTATTTTTGTACAAGTAAATCATTTTTGAAAATAATAATTATTTGAAATAAAATATTTTGAAGAAGATTTGAAAATAAGATTTTTAAAGGAAATATTTTCAAAATAAAAAGGGCTCTTTGTGATAAAACTTCGAAAATCCAGCGTCGATCTGTTCGGAGTTATCGAGAAATAAGCGATTAGTGAATTGGCTTTAACAAGCGTATTGGAAAAAAAACTCCGAGCTTGGAATGAGAATTTCAAAATATTTTGCAACCTATGTATAAAAGATTTATATAAGAAGATCGTTAATTCAAAGCTAGAGATTTGAAAGATAACCAGTGTGTAATAAAAACGGTTGCGAGTATTTATTTGACGTCAAGGTTGGACGATCAAGTATGTAAGGATTTTGCATATACGCCTAGCTAACGTATATATGAAGTCCAATATATACTAGATGGATATAGAATCACATTCTAGTCGCTTGGGGATAATTCTGGTGATTGATCGATCATCATCAGTCTTATTTTTGGGTTTCGAAAGTGGGATGACTGTATGTTTCTGATCGAGACGTCAAGAAGTACTTAAAGCTGTATAGATAAACAATCGAAAGTGTTTTGAGACGTCCTCACAATTGTAAAATTGATTTTACAAATGACTTTCGAAGTATTGAATGTATTATGTTATGAAATGGGATATGCGAAAAAATGAATTTAACATAAGGTAGTTAAGTTAAATGCATACTTAACTGATAATTAGAAGCGTAAATCAGACTACTTTGTCAAAACCGCAAGGATATATTTTAGAAGCTAATCTCACTTGAAGAACTGAAAAGTAAAATTTGAAAATGCATGTAAGCGAGCTTGGTTCACTCCATATTTCGATTTTTGACGATACAATTTAATAAAATTATGGTAAATGTCTTAAGTGGGGGAGAAGACCGATTTTCCCACCTGAAGCTATACGAATTTTGAGAAACAAGGTTAATATGATAAAATGGGATATGTATTGAACAAATCAATTGAATTTTATATTTTCCCTTGTTAAGAGAAACCGGCATGAACGAGTGGATCAAACGAAAATTTCTCAAAACACAAAGGAAGAAAATGAAGTTGTTAAAGTAAGATTTATTCAAGAGGAAAATTATGAAAATTTAACGAGTATCCCATGATTAAACTATTAGAATTTGTATCCTTGTTTGCATGTGAGTTACCATCTTGGGTTAGACTGTCCATTTAAATTCCAACCATCTGCTATTGAGTAGTGTCATCCGTACCTTTGTATCATGTGCATTTGGCCAAGTATTTGATTCGAACCTTCGCACCTATTGATGCTCATTAGATGTTGAATTTCTATTCCAAGCTCATGAAACCTGATTTGGTCTATGAATACCTTTCATGCACAAATTAGCATGGAACTTCTATGCATCTTTACTTGACTTGAACACATGGAATTTTGACTTGATATATGTATGCCTCTTTGTGCCGTGTGAAACTGTGTCGATAACTTTAATTTGTCCAAGATATTTTGTAACAAAACCTCAATAAATGAGCTTTCTTTGAAATATAGAATCCAACTTATGCAAGAAAAATTTGGATTTTTAAATATTAATTTTGAGGATTTGGTTCCGGAAATTTTGAAATCAATGTTTTGGGATGTTTTAACAATACTAGTTTGAATATACACATAATCAGAGTGCGCAGAGGAAGCGTGATGGTTTTTTTAAATAAAACTATTTTAAGAGATTGTACGGCTAGTTAAGTAAGAAAATGTTTCTAAACAAGACATGATATTTTAACAAGAATGAAAAAGAGATTTTATATATTTTGAATTTTAAAGTTCGATCAGGTGAATATGAAAACAAAAATTTGAATATTAAATGAGTATAAAAATTAACTTATAAAAGGGTTAATTTGGAAACGATTGAAATAAAAATTTGAAATAGAATGAGTATTTCGAAAATATAATTCTATCTCTTCCCTTGTCGCTGGGTTTTGCTCGACCCATTGTCATATTTTGAATATCACCCCGAATTGTCATTATTCAACTTTATTTCGGAATTCTTCCTTTTTCCCTGCTCAGATAAAGCCTTGGACAAGTGAACTAATTAAGATTTGAAACCAGTATTTTGAATTTTCTCTAAAATTGAACTTGATTTGTGTTGAGAGCAATAGAATTTCTAATACTAAATTTAGTCAAGATGTTATATTGCAAGATAATTGAACGATTAGGGAAAATTTTATTTGAGAACTTGGATTTAAATTTCTAATTTGAGTATTTAGTCTTATAATTGATAAGAAAACCATGGGTTCCGTAAGAGTAAGTTAGAAAGATAATTTTCTTAGGGTCATAGACCTCTAAGTACTAGATAATATATATCCCAGTTCTCCTTAATGGTAGGATAGCAGCTCTGAGTCTAACTCAGAGGATGCGATTTTTAAACAAGACCCGTGACGACCCTAGTAATCACGAGATCATAGAAGTATCCTTAGACTCTACCTTTAGTGAGAATCAGACAGAGTACCCTGAGAATGATGTGAGCCTTGGTTCTAACCATTGCATTTCTGGTATGTTGAGAGAGAAATTGGAATTTAAAATTTGTGAAGGAGTTTAAATTTACTCGACTTCCTTTTCGAGGACGAAAAGTTTCTAGGGGGGGTGAATGTAACATCCCAGAATTTAAACTATGTTTGATTTGGATTTTTATTTATTTAATTTTTGATTTTATGAATATAAATTTATTTTATTAGGTTTAAATATGAATTTTAACTTTTTATAAGTATTTTGTTTTTATTATGATTTTTATAAGAAAACTTATTTTGAATTTTTTTAATTATAAGATTTATGTTTAAGTAATGATATTTTCTGATTTTGATAATATTGATTGGTAAAAATATGAATTTGGTAAAGGATAATTTATTTATGATTTTACAAGAATGATTATTAATAAGTTGGATTTACTGATATTATTTGTCGTTCGATCGGATTTGTCAAATGATAACATAAATTAGTTGCATTAGTATTATGTGTTGCTCTTTGTTTTCATAACATTTAAGGTAAATGCTACTAAAAACACATTCCTTCTCCTTTTTACAAGTGTTAAGACACTTGTAATTTTGCATGCAACATTCCATGCATGTAATACACATGTCCTATGATGTGTCACTATCTCCTTACTCCTATTTTCCTATAAATACCACCCTTTCCTTCCACTTTTTCATTCATTCTCACTTCTTTTCTTTCTGTCTTCTTCTTAAAGCTTATGGCCATGGTTTCCATGGCATAAGTCTTCCTCCTTTCCACCACCACCTTGCCAAAGTTCGTCATTTCTCCTCCTCCTCCTCTTATAATATAAAGAGTGATTAGTGTATATTATATTATATATATTTTTGTGAAGAAGACGCTGCGCCGAAATACTGTCCGACGATTCACTCAACTAGGCTCGCCTACCGTGAAGATTTGGAGAGCTGTTAGGTGAGAACTTATAATTTAAAATTATTTGTTTAAATTAGTTAATTATAATTAGTTGAGATTAATTATAATTTGTTGATGATGAATGTGTGATGAATGTTGATGTTTGATTGTTTGCTCATGTAATTAGAAAATACACTGAACACGATTAAGCGTTATTGACTATAACGCTTGTGCACAGTTAAAATGTTTGTTGTGAAAACGAATTTGTATCCATCTGATCGTATGGTTCATTTGGATAAATATGATTGCATTGCATGACATTACACACACCGTGGTTGTGGAATATATGGGTGATCGATTTAGAATCTCCTTCCTATATACAATTTTATTTAATTATTAAATAATATTTAAAATGTTAGTTTTGAATTAAACATCAACTTTTTAAAACTTTGAATAAAGATTGAAAAATGATTTGAATTGTGTATTGATTTTTGTATAACAATTATATCTATCTGGAACTAGTTATTTTCAATTTTAATTCGAAATGAGATTTTTAAATTTGAATAAGGTTTTTATATATATAAATATAATATACACCAGAACGTTCTAGGATGACAGAGAGGATAGTGTCTAGGCTTGGGTTTGGAAATGAAGTTTCCTGCTCTCCCTGGCTATCCCTAACTGATCCGACGAACGGGAAGGTTAATTTGAAGTTATTTCAATTTAGGAATGAATTGGAATTTATGAAAGTTGAATTTTAGATCCAAATAATTTGAAAAGTATTTCTAAATGATTTTTAAAGGGTTATATAAGGATATAACGATTTTCTAAGATATTTTGAAGTAATGGTTATTATGGTAAAAATAGAGCTTGTCGCATAACGACAATTTACGTATTTTAGATGCAAACTTTAAACGCTTATAACTTTTGCAATCTAAATCGGATTTCCATAAAACGAAAAACATTTGATATATATAAACAAGAACTTTCAAATGAGAGAAAGCAGATTTTAAATTCGAGTTATAATTTTCAAGTTATGTTTGAAACCGTTTTGGAAAAGATCGATGTAAGAACAATTGTTGCCAATAACTATAAACAGCTATTTTTAAATTATTTAAAAATATGGAAAAATTTGTAAAATCATTACAAATTATGAAAAGGTGTTTTCAATTGTAAAGTTTAATTTTTGGCTAAGATAAACGATATTTTGATCAAAATAGTTAAGATAACTGTTTTGTAACACTTTTGGAACGCTATTGTAACGCTTTCTTCGAAAACAGTCTATTTTGAAGTTTTAACCCGTAAACGATTTTCCGAACTGTAAGTAATGATTTGTGGAATGTTTTCAAAGGTTTAAGAGTACTAGAAATATTTTATATGGAATTTAAATTGATACTAATATGGGTTTTTAATACTAAATAATTGGATATGGTTGGAGATAAATCTTCGGATGTTTGATATTAGTTCGGTAAATGAAAACTCTTATTATCTGAGGAATTTAAAAGGTAATTCACCGTTATTCCGCTTATAATATGAGTTGGATACGGAAATTAATATTGAAGATAAGTTGATGGTATTTCTATCCAGATCTAATGTCAAAGAGTTGAATAAACCTTTCAATTAAGATACGGGTTCTCACTTTGATTGAAATAAGCTAGATAGAAATAATGTTCGATATTTGGTATGAACCTCATAATGTAAATGTATACTATCTGGGGAATTTGAAAGATATTATTATATCGTTATTCTACTTATAGTATTCGTTGATTATGAGAATTTATATCGAATATAAGTGGATAAAATTTCTGTGTAATTTATGATTCAATGACGATTGATTTGGGTTCTGTTGTGAATCGTATCTTCAATAATACCATTCTTGAAACCCAATAAGATTGAGTTATGGAAATTCGTATCGTAATTGGAATTTGTCAAAATCTTCGATCCGAGGGAATTAAAAGTAAGAAATTGAAGCGAAGGTATACTCTTTGATTTCAAAGAAGAATTTAAGATGATAACGAGATGTACGAAATTATAAAAATTCAAATCTTTAGTTCTAAATGAATTGGTAAATATTTGGAAGGAGATTTGAATTGAAAAGCCTGTGTAAACCATAGCTACTGTTTTAAAGTACGCTTGTTACTTGGAAAGACCGGGATCGAGCATATGTTCGAAAACCATTCCAAGTAATAATACGACGTTATGAAGCAATTTAGGACTTGGTAAACGACGAATGAAGACCGGGAATATTTGAATTGTTTAGATTGATTGTTGATTAATGTCTCGGTTGGGTAGGCCACCCGATACGAGATGTGAGTTGCATGAGACCTGAACAAATTTAAGTATTTTCGGGTTGTTCCGTTCAGACCCAGAACGGTCTTGTATGGATGGTGTGTCTGACATTGAAATTGACTGCATAGCACTGATTTCCGTTAATGAATATCGGATTTGTGGCAATATATTATCCTCGTCTCTAAGTCATATGAACATAGAGGGTATGCATTGATTGAAATCAGTGATATGTCGTGAATTGTCAATGTGACATACCCAAGTTAGGAAACGAGCTAGTGATGATCAAAGAATGGCTTATCGAAGCATAGCTTTGTGTATGACGTGACATCGACAAACCTCACACCCCAGATGATGAGAAACTGGCGGTTAGGTTGTGTATATATATGAATTGATGATGACCGCTGCAGCAGTGGGAAACCACTTATGACTTATGGGATAGGGTATGTTCGGGGGGCCGCGTCTGGTCGAAAACCGTTGATCTACCTCGCGATTTGTATTGGTGTCCGCGTCTGGATGAAAAACCCTTGATTACATTTCGTTTGTGTTTCGATTGATCTTTCGTGCCTGGAATCATCAAGTTGGAAACCAAATCTCCAATACGTACTACACGATTTTGGTTTGTATATATATATATATATATATGGCGACATAATAGGATGGGGTATTATGCCGTCTAGGATTAATACATTTATTTGAGAAATGTTTTCCATACTATATATATATATATATATATATATTTTGGCTTTGAAAGAGGATTTTCACGTATGAAAGCATGTTTGGTTATCATAAGATAAAACTCGCCCATCTGGTGTGCGCTTGCATTGTGTGATGTGGGACGAGCTTATGATAACTTCATTTTAGAAAGGTCATTGCGTATTTATATGCACGGGTATTCACATGGAGTAAACACGTTCCGCGTTAGCGGCGTGGTCCGGTGAATTTCCCAACTTTAAAATGAACCTAATAAAAACTGTTTTGAGTTCTCACACCAGTCCCACGACTGACCTGGAGTTTATTGTTCCCTCACCTAAACTCTGGGTGCCCATTATCTTGCACGGGCTGCTAGTAGTTTAGTTTGCAGTTATAGATCGTTGGAGCAGGATTCAAAGTGCTTTTAGAGTTGGAGTTCATGCAAGAGATGGGAACTTCTGCTATATCATATGATTTTCTTCCGCTGAGAGTATATTTTCTTTTCTTCCACTGTATGTGTTGTAACTCTAATATTTTATGTAACTCTGATGTAACATTGTATTTTGCAATGAAAAATTCTGTTATTTTGTTCAAAATATGTATGCACCCATAACAATTCGTCTTTTTGAATGGTTTGAGTCGGTTTAATCACCGGCAAGAACTGGGCAAAAAGGCGGGTCGTTACATTTCCTTTTTAGTTGTACTATTTTTCTTTTCTTACCTTATTTAATCATCTGATCTTAGTTTAAATTTAAATAATCCTCTAGTCTTTCAACTAAAACAGGAGAACAGACACCGTACACAGCTACTACTAAGGGCCCAGAATCTCGGGACTATGTCCCCCCTCAGACAGAAAAGTCCAAACTATGGGATCCATGATAGGTTTAGGTGTTACCCTAACTACCCAACAAAATAACTGAACGATCCCAACAGAAATGTGATAACGGGTTTTACACCTAATATGAAAATTAGCAACTGAATCTAAACATTTACTTGCCCTTTTCTATCTAGTAGTTGCTACTAGTCCTAGTTGTGTACCCTTAATTATTCCAAGCAACACCCTAGTCTATTCAATGCTTGCGCATTTACGGGAACTCACTATTATTCCAAGATAATTTTCGCTATTTACTTTATAGACAAAAAACATTTCCCATCTTCCCTAGGCACTAATCCTTACCTACTCGATACTTTTAAAACACGGTTTGACCTTTCTTTTTCATTTAAATTTTCTTCTAAGAATTAGAAGTGTCAAAAATCTATTTTTTCCTCATAAAAACTTTCTTTTGCTAAACCATAAAAACATCTCATCTTAAAAATGTAAATCATCATTTTTTCAAATCATAAAAACCGGAGTAGATATGGATAACTATTTTCTCAATCAGGTTTTGACTTATTCTTATCTATAAGGTTAGTTTAGTCTCTTACTACAAGATGCCAACATCCACTCTATTCTTATTTTCTACAACTTATTTTGTCCACCCACAAAATTATCTTAAAATTATTCATCAAAAAGGGTTGTTATAAGAATAGAGACTTAAAATCTTTCTTTACTAAAAATTCTTATATGAAATATAACAAGAAAACTAGCGAGCTATACATGCTCTATAACACGCATCTTTTGTTGGGAGAATTTCATCTTAGACAAAATTTTCACAAGAAATCACTATTTGCAAAATATACCCCATTTTACTTCAAAACCCAATATGTAGTTCTTTACATATTTTAAAACTATAACATTTAAGATTAAAATTTGGAAACACTATAAACCATTTTCCCAAAACTTTTATAATTTCAAGTTCTTAAAAGTTAACAATGGGGTTAGACTCAAAGCGGGTTTCAAATTTTCTTCTAGGCTTTCCTAGACAACCCCCTCCCAAGGTCAATTCTCTTAACTATATATATTCCTAATCCATTTTTCTCTTTTTAACCTTTTCCAATTTACAATGTTTTCAAGCCCACTTAACCCAAAACACTAATCATATGGTATTTACTTTTCCTTCTATACAAAGTATATTGTACACTCTTCACCCAAATTTCCTAAGGGTCTCGGATTTCCATATTCATTCCTTTAGTGTACGAAACATACATCCCATTTCTTACCATATTATACTCTTTCTATTTAGTGGTTCCTCTATGGATCTAGATATATATATAATATATTTTTTTAAATATAACCATGTTCACTCACTATTTATACAGGAATCCTAAACCTAAGCTTTGATACTAGATGTGACAACCCTAATTTCGACAGACCGGTTTTTTTTTCAAAATTCCAATCTATAAAAACCAGATTGGTTTGCTCTGTTATCCTGTAGAAAAGACAAAGACATAAAACATGTCAGAGCTCAGAAAATATCTCATAGCGGAATGGATAAAATATAGTATAATCAAAACATAGCCTTACAGTATTATTAATACTGCCTAACCAGTATCTGAAGCTATCATATCTCTGCCACAAATCTAACCCATGAGTATGTTATGAGGTGGGGGTCAGAACACAAGTTCTGGTGACTGGATTTATACTATACACTTTGGATAATCCTACATATATCGTTCAATCATATTATCCTATTTATTAGGTTACTTGGGTTAACAGCACTCAAGGCTTACACACTCATCGTACCCATTTATTTCCTAGTGGATTAACCTAATACAGTATATATGTAGCTACCCCCAATATCGAGGTACACCCCATGGTTCCCCACTCGCACGATCTCCACAGTAACACCATCGAAATATGCGTACTCCCTCATCCTACGTCGTAGCGACGTATGGATAACAATATTATGTTCCGCATATATTTGTCCTTACTATGCTACGTAAAGTGCGGAATGCTACCCTTATTTGATTCAGAATTCATACCGGAGTAATGCCTTCAAGTCTACGATACACCACCCAAAGCCGACATGCATGTATCTAGACTGTCCACCATATATCTCTTCAATTGTAGCTCAATGCCTCAATCGCACGTCCTCTAATGTGCACCGAGTCCCTTGGCAGGGCGATACAAGAAACACGGAACTCGGTCGGGAGCTTTTCCATACCTGTACAAGCCCGTCTTTATGAGCCTCTATATAAAGATATTCCTAGGGTCTGTTTTCACGGTGGATATGGCCCCACCTAGGCCCCTCCCTCAACTAGTAAAGACTATGAAAGCTAAGCAACTGCCCCTAAGCAAACAATCTAAACATCCATTTGGCGTCTCCCCTCAACCCCTTACCCCGATAGTGAAGGGTGAAATGGTATCTTGGGTTTAGCTCTAGTCTTTCCGCATCCCACTGGCTGCCGATGTCGGGTGTCCGACGGTCTACTATCCTTGTTGGTCGTGACCCTCTGCCTCCTCGTGAGACAACTGCCAAACCACCCTGGTGTCACCTCGTCATAGCATTCTGACTGCATAACTACATCTGCAGTCAAGGCCCACCTACCTAGTAGTTACGCGCAAACCCAACCTCTGCTTGCACAGCCTAAGGCATCTGCCGCCGCATAGAGGACTATAGGAGCACCTTACATACCTCAGGAAGCTGCATGCTTCCCCTTCCATTCGTAGCCGTTAGAACAATCAGATGAATGTACACTCCCCTCGTGCCTTATAACACCTCGATGATCTACCCCGTTGGGTTATTCACCCTCACGGACTGGTTCAAGCGCCTCACTTTAATATGTTACTAGACCATATGTCTAAACATTCTTTTACGCGCTTGCCTTACCTTATCAGGCTTCCTTTTAATCTTGTTATTCTCATTTACATTTAATTCTTATTCAAATTACCAAGTTTCTCTTGCTAATTAAATTCATTTATATTACATAACCCATTTAAGTTTATTAATAAGCCCACAACACGTTATTCCCTAGATTGTGGTCCAAGATCTGAAATCCACAATCCCTTTATATTCTCATTTGATTTCATCATTACAATAACATGTTCTACAAAATATGTAATTAAGTATATCCCAATTCACATGTTTTTTGTTTAACATGTTAGTCATTATTTATGATTACATATAACTTATTTCATATGTTTTCCTCATTCTTTCTCATTTAATCATAATTCCATTTTACATTGTCGATACAACTTATTATTGCTTACTTATTAACTTAGTTCTATTAACTAAGGCCCAGTGATAAGTTTCTCCACCCGTTTATTATAACCTATGTTATAATTTCCTCCTGTCCCTAGGACAAGCCTAAACATTCTTATCAACGGGTTTCAGACTCCCAAGCTTACAAATTACTAAATTTTTAATTAAGTACAATATATTTCCCCCCTTTTCTTAACTAGTTTCAAGTTTTCCCCTTCACTGATGACTTAATTTATAATTAAGTGTCCCTTAACTCAATTCACCAGTTATCCCATTCCCTTACTAGTTTATTATAACTTAAGTTATAATATTCACTTGTCCCTAGGATAAGTCTACCTATTATACAACATGTTATTTATTTATAATAGGTTATTATCATTCTCCTCTTAAACCATTTACTGTTGTAGACCATTATTCTTCATTCATTGTAATATATATTCCTTATTATTAAGGAAAAGACTTCATGCACCTTATCAGTTTGATAGAAGGAATCAATGATTTATTCCCATAATGTATTCCCATCTAAATTCATGGTAACAAGTAATTTCTATACTTTTCTTTATTTACTGTGGCTTACTAGCAACAACGTTTTCAGAAATAAGTCATTTAGTGTAACACCCCGGAATTTTAATGTCACTAAAGATGATGAATTAATGAATAATTAGTGTGAAATACACTATTAACACTGAATTAAGGAAAACTTAATCAAATATTCAGAATTTAGTAAAATAGACCACGCCATTGCGTCTATCTCGGAATTCTGGTCAAGATAGACACCTACTTTGCGTAAATCGGACACCGTATGAAGAAGTTATTAGGGTTTGAAGTTTATATGCATATAGGAAAGATATTTACACATATAAAATTCAAAAAAATTCAAAAACGGCGAAACCAAAAATCCGGCACGTAAATCGAGGAAGGGTCGTCAATTTGAAGTCGACCCGAGATCCTGTTGGGTCGACCTAGGGGTCAACTCAGGCTCATGGGGGTCGACCCCGGGGTCGACACCCATGAAGGGGGGTCGATCCACCCGTGGCTCTGGAAACTTATTTTCTGAACCTGGACGATTTTGGAGCTAGATTCATGAACCCAAGGACATATAAAGGACCCTGGACCTAGGTTTTGTTCATCTGAAACAATGGTGACGGCGAAGCTCCGCTGCAACGAAGATTGAATAGCCTAGTTTACTTCAAATCTAATTCAGCAAACATTGTACAAATTCAATGATTGCTACTACAAATTCAGCAATGGCCACAATAACTTATTCAACATGTTCTTTGCAGTAATTTGGATCCATTTCCTTAGATCTTCAATGTGAGTTTTTTAGATCTAAATATTTAAATAATAATCTAGATATGTATGTAAAAAAATTGGATCTTGAATCGGTGCCTAATCAGAACTATTATGACATAACTATCAGAACTGCTTTTATATGTTCATACCGACGCCATGTTAAATCTTGTCATAATATGCCTATTCAACTTATGCCTATTTCCTATCAGTTTATTATTTATTCGTTATTATGCATTTTCTCGATTCTCTTCTCTCCCTCTTTTTCCTTTTTATTTTTATATGGCCAGGCTAACTTCGAGCCTAGACCTAACGCTGAAAAATGCGAACGTGCGAAATTGGAAATAATGGGGAAAGTCATAATTTGGGGCATAATTGATACTGGAAAATATGGATTTAAATTTGGTTATAAATTTGGAAATATACGAATATGGGTTTGGGGGCATATGTCTAATTGGATAATATGAATTTAGGCATACGTTGGAAAATATAATTTGAGCATAACTTGGGACATGTGTAAGTACTGATTTGGGACATAAATTGGAACATATGTGAATATGAATTTTAGGCGTACATTGGAAAATATGCGAATACGGGTTTGGGTATAACCGGTATTGAAAGGGATGAATATGGACTAGGGACATAAATTGGAAAATATGTTGATTTGGGTTTGTACATAATATATATATATATATATATATATATATATATATATGTATGTATTTGTATATGCCTGGACTTATAACAAGGGAAAAAGAGAATATGGTGCATAATTAAAAGGTGAATTAAAAAGAGGCGTAAAATTCTATGATCAGAATAGTGAATTGGGCATATAATTAAATATGGGGAAAGAAGAGACATAATCACCTATAATGACATAAGTAGATTTGGATAAAAATGGAATGTCTAGTAATTACAATTAGGAATTGTAATTGCACTTATAACACGAGGTTAGGTTGCATTAGTGGTGAAAGTCTACCCAGACCCGACCAGCATATTCAGCAGCCACTAATGTTGAACCTAATGTGAGAGGTCTAAGTGTGCAAATACGAATCCGGCGAAGACAAGGGGTTAGACCCAACCATGGAATAAGACTGCCCGGACCCGACCGGCATATCCAGCATCCACACGTTGTAGGCCTAATGTGGGAGGTCTAGCCCATTATAACCATAATTGGACATGGTAATGAATTGGACTACTTAACCTAATTTAATCCATAAGGATTGTATGACTATGAACTTAAGTTAGGGTTAAGTAAAATTGGATGGGTAGTGGGTGGGTTAAGTAAAATAGAGGGGGTGGGTAATATTTACTTATACGCCCACAAACTTAACCCAATAAGGTTATGTATTTAAAGACAACTAGTGGTATGCATAACCGGTGGAAAATATAATAAGGTTATGTAATTAAAGACACCTAGTGGTATACATAACCGGTGGAAAATATAATAAAGTTATGTAATTAAAGACACCTTGTAGGATAAGCATAACTTGTAGAAATGATAGAATTAGATATGCGTAATAATGAATTAGATATGCGTAATAATTTGTTAAGTAAACAATGATAAGTTGTAGTGACGGTGTAAATTGAATTTATGATTAAATGAGAAAGAATGAGGAAAACTTGTAAAATAAATAAGTTATATTTAATCATAAATGGTAAGTGACATGTTAATTAGGAAACATGTGAATTGAGATATACTTAATAATGTATTAAGGAGAAAATGTTATTGTAATGATGTAACCAAGCAAGAATATAAAATAGATCGTGGATTGTAGACCTCAGGCCACAATCTAGAAAATAACATGTTGTGGACTTATTAATAAACTTAAATGGATTAAGTTATATGACTGAAATTAATAAGCAAGAGAAACTTGGTAATTTGAATAAGAATTCAATATGAATGGGAATAACCAAGTTAAATAGGAACCGGGTGAGGTAAGGCAAGCACGTAAAAGAATGTTTAGACATAGGGTCTTACAACAATTAAAGAAAATCGCTTGGACCAGTCCGTACGTTTGAGGGTGCATAACCCAATGGGGTAGATCATCGAGATGTTATAAGACACGAGGGGAGCGCACATTCATCTGATTGTTATGATGGCTCCAAAGGACTGGAAGGGGAAGCATGCGACTTCATGAATTACGTAAGGTGCTCGTAGTAGTCCTCTGTGCGGTGACAGATGTCTTAGGCTGTATTCGCAGAGGTTGGGTCTGTGCGTAACTACTAGGTGGGTAGGCCTTGACTGCAGATGTAGCTACGCAGTCAGAATGCTGTGACGAGGTGACACCAGGGTGATTTGACGGTTGCCTCACGAGGAGGTAGAGAGGGTCACGACCAACAAGGATAGTAGACCGTTGGATATCCGTCATTGACAACCAGCGGGATGTGAAAGACTAGAGCTAAACCCAAGATATCATTTCACCTTTCACTATCGAGGTACGGGGTTGAGGGTAGACGCCACATGGATGTTTAGATTGGTTGTATTAGAGGTGGTCTCTTAGCACTTGCAGTCTTTACTAGTTAAGGGAGGGGCCAAGGTGGGGCTATAGACACCATGGAAAGACCCGAGGAATATCTGTATTTGAAGGCACTTAAAGACGGCCTGTACAAGTATGGAAAAGGTCCCGGCCGAGTTCTGTGTTTCTTATTTAGCCCTGCCACGGAACTCGATGCACATTAGAGGACGTGCGATTGAGGCATCGAGCTACAATTACAGTACATATGTGGGACAATCTAGATACATGCATATTTGCTCTAGATGATGTATCGTAGACTAGAGGGAATTATTCCGATATGGAATCTGATTCGATCGATGGTGATAGTCTATACGCTTGCATAGCATAGTAATGACAGATATATGCGGAACGTAACATCGGTATATAGAGATCCGTACGTCACTCCGGTGTAGGATGAGGGACTGCGTTCTTTACGGTGGAGACCGTGCGAGTGGGGTACTATGGGGTGTATCTCAATATTGAGAGATAGCTACATATATTGTATTAGGTGAATCCATGGGAAAGTAAATGGGTATGATGCGCGTATAAGTCTTCCGTGCTATTAACCCAAGTAACCTAATAATCAAGAAAATGTAATAAAACGGTATTAGTAGGGATCATTCTACTTCTGATATACCAGTATTTGCGTGGTGCAGAGAAATGTATTTAAGAAGCACAATATATCATGCTCAGTTCACACTTGTTATTGTTACCGTTATCTTGTTCTTCCAGTCTTATATATACCTGTCATGATACTTTTATTTATTTATATTTAAAAGTAACTGGACTCAGCAGACTTTATGTCTGACCCTTTTTGTTTCCTCTTCTTTCTCTTCTGTTCCCCCCCTCCCCCAGGTTCTTAGGGTGGAAGTGCTTAGAGTTGATTTGGATTCTTTCATCTTAGCTTGGATTTTGGATATAGATGTATCGCTTTGCCTTCTGGTCAACTCTATTATGGCTTCACAGGGAAATATGGTTTTATGCTTTAGCACTCTTATATTTTTGGCAAGACAAGTTATTAACATAATTAGTTACTTATGATATAAACTCAATATTTGTGACCATGATGTTTTGATTTAAATAAAGTTTTTAATTCCGCTGCTATTTGACATGTCTGTCTTGTGCTATTATGTTCTTATTTACCTATAACGCTTCACGGAACTTAATGCATTCCCTTAGTGAGTGATATTAACGGACGTGGGGTGTCACATTTAGGGAAATACATCACTTTTCCTTCTTATCATACTAACTCAGTTCATTTCATCCCTTCCTTTCTTATTTTCTGAGTTAGAAATTTAATTACCACCATTGCCATTCATTCATATATATATATATATATATATATATATATATAAGCACTAGACCTCTCACATTAAGCCTCCACTTGTGGACGCTAGATTTGCCAGGCAGGCCCAAGCAGACTTCTACAGCAAGTTGACTTAACCTCGTGTCTTGGCACCATTACATGTTTTTAATTTTTCACTTAGGGCTCTCATATTAGGTTCAACATTAGTGGCTGCTGGATATGTCGGTCATGTCCGGGCAGACTTCCGCCACTAATGAAACTTAACCTCGTGCCATAAGTGCAGTTATAATTTCTAATTGTATTCCTAGGCATTCGTCTTCATTTATTCAATTCTATGTATATAATCATACAGCCATTCTAATTCACATAGGTAAGGGCTCTGGTATATAACTGAGACAAATCAATATATTATATGAAAAGTGGTAGCTATTGCCAATATTTTTAACAAACCTATAACATATAAACATTTCCAACATTTTAACTAATCTTATGCATGAATTTTCAACCATTATTTCCATATCAGATTGTGCCTCCAAATTAAAATCTCAAAACAAATATACGTTATGTTCCAAAACCCCATTTCAAATTATGCCCCAAATCCCAATATATGTCGCGTGTCTTCCTACATGTAATTAAATTTATTTAAATTAACATATAGTTCTCCAATAGTGTATCATTTACCCAATTCATAGGTTCATAACATGGATTTATACAACGGTATTAATTTTTCTTAAACATTCAAGTAAATTTACATCTCAACATATTAACTAATTGAACATATTATCCATTTCAGCGCAATAATGCATTTCATCAAATTAAACCTTCCAAGATGTTCATTATGGGGAATGCCAAACGATAGAGGTACTATTATTCAAAAAGTATATTTTAAATCCACTTACCTTACATGCTTTTCCCAAATTTTGGATCCGATCTGATCCGTTCTATCATCCATGGTTTCCCATTTTCCCTTTAATTTGATTCATTACCTAATGACCATGGATTGATTATTTCATGAAAACAGAAGGGAAAGAGAAAGAATTTAAATAGATAGGTTCTTAGAAGTTTACCTTAATTTCATGATTCAATAATCTTTTTATTAACGTTGATTCCCTCTTCCAGATCTGAATCCATAATTCTCCTAGGCTAACATTTTAATTTTAGAGTTGATTTGAGAAGAGAGAGAGAGAGAGCCATGGCAGAGCTCCTGCGTAGCCGCTGAATTATGATGTTTAGGGTTAGGTCTAAGGTCTTATTTATAGGTGTATGGAGCAACCAGGACCATCAGATTTGACCAAAAGCCATCTGAACTGTCGAAATATCAGAAAACCCTAATCTGCCGCCCGGGGTCGACCCTTCTTCAGGCGGGTCGACCTATAGGTCGACCCCGTAGATTTGGAGGCCGAAAATTGTTTTGGCGCATTTGGGAGGTGCACTAGTGCAAAAATGGCCTGGCGCACTTGTCAAGTGCGCCAGTTGTTCTGGCCCGCTTCCTGATTTTTCTGACAAACTTCTGCCGCCCATAACTTCTTCATACGATGTTCGTTTTACGCAAACTCGGACTCTATCTGAACGAGAATTCTGAGGCGAACGTAACAATACAATCAGTTTTACTTAATTATGATTATTTAATTAAGTTATTCTTATTTATTATCTTGAGCTAAAAATGCGGGGTGTTACAGTTATAAAACTACTTTTAAATATTAAATCTAAGATTTAAATATTTAAATAATATCCATGTACAAGTATTCATTAAGTTTCAAGCTATTACACGACCGAACCATGTACTCTGTCCCTCTCACTTCTCCTTGTGTATAAGAGCATGTTTTTTGTAAAAGTAAGTTTGTGTAAGAGGTATGGTTGTATAATGTAATAATCCATATTTTGGACACTTAAATATTTCTATGTTTAAACGACTGATTTTGAAATTTAATGACCTGATTTAAATATGTGTTAGTTTAGATATTGGAATAACTCAAAATTTATGAATCTTGAGTTTAAAATTCAATTTAATCGATTTGAAGCTTATTTAAAATCCTATTTGAATGTGAATAATTATAAAAGATTACTATTACAAAATTGAGTGTTTCGAAATAGATTAATAATAACTCGGATTAGCAAGTAAAAATCTCCGAACAATTTTTGATTTCTATGTAACCATTTTTACCGAATACAAAGTAGTAAACTATTGCAGCATTTCAAATTTTGTAGCGATTAGATTATTATGCGATCGTGCTGTTATAAATTATGATATCATAATATGATTTAAAAAGAAATATTTTGCATACGATCGAAACTGGTTTCACTATGTTCAGAATGTGCATCAATACCTATGGTGATTATGAGCACATCTCATCTAGAGTTCCCAATATTTTCACTTGACGAATAGTATTTTAGAGGAGGCTATATAAGCATTTCATTCTTCTTCATTTCGGAAAATCTAAAACCCTAGCCTTCGCTAACACCATCAATGATCAGAATTGTCTCAATATATCCATCAATTTTTAGCCAAAACTCCCAACATGAAAGTTTCCTGTATCGTTAATACGAATAAATCCATGCTTGTCATTCTTCGATCAGACATCAAAGGTGGCCGAAATACTCAAAATACTCAAATGGCGTTAGTTCCATCTTTTGCCCATGCCTTCTTCATCGTCAACTTTTAGGTGATGGGTCCTGAAGAGAGAAGGAGCGCAATAAAATGCTCAATAATACTATGTTGTTCTGGTGCACTGAGGTGGTGTGCAAGTGATGGAAAATGGGCTGAATGAAAATCGTTGATGGTGATTTTTTGGGCGGTCAAAACAAATTGGTGTGTCGGGTCTTAGATCTTGGTACATGGTGGAGGTGCTGAGGTGATTGAAGTGTCGCAATGAGTCCTAATTGGCCAGAGGCTGCGTTCTGATGACGTTGAGGGTTCGAGCTTGTTCGTGTATGATTCAATCCTTAAGAGATTTAAAAGCGCATGTTTTAAAATGTGATAAGGTAATCAAGGAGTTAATGATGTTAATTAATATTATAACTTTAGTTTAATCTATTTAAAATTTGTAACACTTTTATATGTATCATACAAGGTCAGATTTGGACACGACATGTTACTTTTGATTCATATTGTTGAAATCTACGCATAGGAATTGGTTTGGCTTGATTTGGAACATGTTGGATTTTAGCTAAAATTGAACGCCTTCGATTTAACTATTCGATAAAACGTGAAATCGTTGTTTATATCTAATGGTGTGTTATAACTTTCACTCTCTGATATACTATTATATCATATAATGGCATTAGATGTTATTTGATATTTATATGTATGATTGGCTGTTTTTATGATTTGCTGCTTATTCAGTTGGTTTGGGTTTATATTCTAATCCTGGAGTGAAAGATCTTTAACAATACCTGGTTATTAGCAGAAGACTCATAAACTGGCGATATGTGAGCAGAGATGTAGTGGGGACATGATGGAGGGATCCAACATGATTCCTTAATATATTAGATGTTATTTGCTTTCATATTATACACATATGGAGTGTCTAATATAAGCAATACTAAAATATGATTTGGATGATGATTTCTGCATAAATATAATCCTGATTTGATATTAATTGATAAACGGTATGAATCAAGTGATTGATGACAGCCAACATGAATATATTATTTTTGAAATATGATGAGTAGCTATAAGGAAAAATAATTAAGTTTATAAAGTTATAAAATGGTTTTATAACAAAAGTATATTTTATGAACCGATCTTATATAAGTTATATAAAATGAAGTTTTGAAAAAAAATCAAGATTTATAAATCGATTTTATAATGAAATCCAGATTTATAAATTAGTTTTATGAGAAAAGGTTTCTAAGTATTTAAACTTAACCAAGTTTATAATATGTTTCATGAAGTATGAAATAAAGAATTTATAGACGAACAAGTTTTATACTCGATTTCTAATTGTTTTAGAATAACTTTTATGAAAAGACTTGAGAACTTATAAAAGACTTACAAATAGGTTTCAAAACTTATAATTTTTTTATAACATTCAAAGTTTTGAAATGAAGTTCAAAATGTTTTGATTTATAATCCAAAAAATTCTATCAGATTTGTAATAAGATTTGAAGGTTATCAAAGCTTGAAATGATTTTGAAAATGGAAATATAATATTATGATTTGACTTCGTATTGAATTCAGAAAAATAACTCATGCTATCCATATGAATTTGGAAGGTGTTATCATCGTTATTCGATGAGTAATATAAGTGGAATTTGGAAGGTGTTATCATCGTTATTCGATGAGTAATATATCTGGTGTATTTATTCAGAATAATAACTCATGTTATCCATTGTACATACTTGCACAGTGCACGTGCACACTTGTTCCAGTGGTTGTCGACCACCCTTGATCGTCCCCGCAAACTCGAATTCACGTACCGTTGCCATCCCCATACCCAGATATCCTCATCGTCACCCCCATCGTAATTTCACCTTCCAACTCCATTTTAACTCACAAGGTGTGATCCAAGAATCCACCTCGTACGGCCACCACCCTCCATCGATCAACGTTCAACTTCGTCAGTACGCAGTCCACCCTTGCCTCGACCTCCTCCCCAAATATGGATAAACTCGATGCTGCCCCCTTGGTACAGTTCCATTCCAAAATTCATCGTTCCCAACTACTGTTAAAAACCTAATTTAATCTAAAACTAAAAATCTGTCCATTTGAAAAATGTAATTGTATTTTTCGTATATTACCCGTACCCTCAGTATCTTCATGCCCAGAACCCTGGCCTCTGACCACCTCGACCGTCGGCGTTTGCTTCAAATAGGTTTTCCCAAAAATGGACAAAATCTCCTTAACCAAAATACTAAAAATCCAGATATTTGCGTTAAAATCCATGGTTTCCATAGATTTATACACTCGTATAATTGAATTAGCAAATTACGGTATTCGAATTTTTGGGTTTTATACTTCTTTACTTAAATCAACTATCTCATAAAATACAGATATTTGTTTAAGCCCAAACCATCTTCAATTTACACTCGAGTCCTAAACATCTACCTTTCACATTGGAATTACATCGTAGATAGAAATTAGGCTATTGATTTTTGGATCAAAGCACTGGTTCAAATAAAACTAACAAAGTATCAAATTCTTTGGTGCAGTCTTATATGTTTCCAATCCAACAACAGATTAATGTATATAGGTAATATGGGATGTAACATATCAATAACCATGTATGTACCATCAAACAAATCCCACTAAGATCGAGGGAACCCCCAACCGGATTATGGACAGTCATGGGTGCTTTAAGCTTTTTTAGTTTCAAATCCAGTTTCTTATCCGCGTTTCTTGCAATAAAGCTTCGCGACGCACCTGTATCAAACAGTACTTTAACCGGAATGTTTTTGACATTAAGCGTGCCTTCTAAAACATCGGACCTTCCCTGACTAGCTGAGGGTGCTGGAGTTTCTGCCACTTCATTCACTTGTACTATTCCAGGTTTCTTTAATAGCCGACAATCCTGCTTCACATGACCAGCCTGATGGCAAAGATTGCATTTCCTATTCTCTTGAAACTTTCCTTTGGATTTAAATTTATCATTTATTCGTTTCTTCAAGGGTCCACAGTTCATCGCTAAATGCCCTTTCCGATTACAGTTAGAGCAGGTGGTAGTTGTTACTGGTCCTTTCTCACATTTAACCTTTTTCCTATTGGCTTTAGGCTTCTTTCTGACCCCAGACATCGTACTTATCTCAGGCTGCATACTAGCCTCTGGCTGCGTACTGATCTCCGGGCTATATGTTTCGAATTTCCTTTTGTTAGTAGAACTACATTCCTCTTCGTCGACCAAAAGACCCTGCTTATCCATATTTTCATACTGATATCATTTTAGAAAAAGATTGTTGCACATGTGCAGTTACATTACTTTGGTACTTTCTTTGAAGCCCGTTAATAAACCTCAGATTCTTCATCTTTGGATTTTGAATTAGATGCGGGGAAAAACGAGAAAGTTCATTGAATTTCTTGTGATATTCTGGAATAGTCATATCCCCTTGAATCAGATAGTAGAATTCATCACTTAACCGCTCAGTTGCTTCTGGAGGAATAAATTTTTTATTGAAAATTTCTTTGAGTCTATCCCAGGTAATATTACCTTCTAGATAATCCTTAATAACGGTTTCCCACCAGATTAAAGCTTCGTCTTTGAGTGTCCAAGATGCCAGTAATCGTTTCTGATCATCTCTCAGCTTGAAACCTTCAAATATTCTTTCAGCAGAATGCATCCAAGCTTGAGTTTGAATAATAGATTCATAGCCCGAGAACGGTACTCCACCCACATTTCGATACTTCTTTAATAGAGCTTCTATATCTGATCCTGGCTGTGGCAGCACAACGGCCTCATTAGTTTGTCGAACCATAATATTATTTCTTCTGCTTCTGCCACTCATTTTTCAATGTCTGCAAATAGCAGACAAAGTGTTAGGCCAACAGAAAAAGGTATTTTTAAAACATAGAGACATATACTTGAATGTAAATATGTCTATCATGGTGTATTTCATTCTGCTTCACTCATTCTAAGATATTACTGATCCTATCTAAAATGAGTTATTCTTCTTGGAACACCACTGATTCTATTTCTGACGAGTTCGTTAATATGTTATATTCCAGAACTAAGCTTAACCAAAGCTCTGATACCACGTTGTGACAACCCCAAACCCCGTTCCACGGTGGCAAGGGTAATCTTTGGAATATAACACATAAACGGATAACAGCAGAACAAAAATAAATAAATACACCAGATAATGTACAATAGAATACACTGGATAAACAACAATTATCAGAGTTACACAGTATACAGGATCATACTTAGTACAAAATACAGTTCAGCTTTAGATAAACGTCTACAGCGGAATCAAAACATAATATGTACAATAGGAGCTGAACAGCATAGAAAGAAAGAAGTGATAGAATCTAGCTTCAGCTCCAGCTATCCAGAAAGAGCCTGCTAAAACTTGAATACATGGCTGCCCGTGCAGAAATAGGGGCACCCGAGTTTGTAAGTGAAACAAACTACGAGTCAGTCATGGGACTGGTATGAGAAATCTATTAACGTATTTTACAATAAGGCCAATCACATGACCACGCCACTAACGCGGAACGGGTTTACTCCATTGGATTGCCAGTGCTTTAAAACAAGTAAATCTTTTAAACATCGCAATGCTTTTTATAAAAGTGAAGCCATTATAAGACTCAGTTCCCATCACACAATGCAACGCAAACCGGAGGATAGAGTTTTACCTTATATTGGCCAAAATATGCTTGATACGAATAAAACAAAAGCATTTGATATTATTACTAGTGTTTATATGTTTCGAAAACAATTTCAATCATAAGTATCAATCATAGACGGCATGGGTACCATATATCATGTCGCCATATACAGGTATACAATCAAAACCGCACGACGTCGTATTTGGAAATTGGATTTCCGTCATGAACCAAGGCAAGGGATCGTCCTTACTGCTTCGAGACGCTCTAGCCCATGTCTCAGGAACAGCCGCAACTGCACCTTGGATCTTCAGGGCCGGTCCACATGGAGTGGATTAAAAATGTCTGAACAATGCGTTTCCCCGCCCTATGGAGTGTCAATGAGCCAAATGACTCCATCGGTCCCGGATCGACCGATATAACCGAGGCGCCTCACTATCCATCATAAACATAAGTAAAATGTCAGGCCATGCAAAAATGTAACAACCCGCTCATTTAATGATAATGTATTTAAATATAGCGTTATTAATCGGTGTGTATCCAAAAAGTCACATTTTGCATACGGTTGAATTTGGACTCGAGACCACTTCCATTGAGACTGGATCATCGTTTACAACCTTTTTGACTGTAAACATCGATACCTTTGCAGTTAGTGAAATTTGGTCGTTTTCTCATTAAAGTGTATGATCAAAATATCACTTTTCACATATGAATGATTCGAGACTCGAAAACACTTCCATTGTGTTCGAAACATCGTTTACGTGTTCGAAAACTATAAGCTTCAATATGTTCCGAGCTTCGGAATTTTGGCACCTTGGCTAGGGCTTGGTTGAGCTAACCAAGCTCACCATATAATCCCAAATCATCCTTCCTCTCTTCATTCAATCTCCAAACACTTAGGAAAATAGAAATGGGGATTGGGAAATTAAAATTCCTAAGCTAGGGTTGGCTCCTAGGATCCAAATCAAGAGGAAATCAAGTGTAGAAATGTGGGTAAGCTCTCTACTCTCCATCTCTACCTTATACTTCTCTCAATTTTAGGTTTTTGGTGTGCCCTAACACTCATGTGTCTTCATATGTGTTCATGAGGTGATTATTGAGGAGCAATTGAAGAAAGAAAGCTTCTTTACTTGGATTTGTGCTTGTTCTTCCTTCGAATGAAACCATGGTGATTTCTTTTTGAACTCACATCTATGCCACAAGCCATTGGCTTGTAAAAGTGTAATTTAGTGTTCATTGAGTTTGCATATGCTAGTGAATTGTGTAGCTAGTGTAACTTAGTTGATTTCATATGTTCATAGTTCATTGAGTTGAAAATTTTGATAAGGATTGTCCTAACACAATCTAATTCATATGTTATGAGTTTATATGGTGATATTGTGAAGCTCCGTTGCCGCCCCAGCATAGTTCTAAGCCTTCACAAGTCGCTTGAATTGTAGTTGATTGCTTTGCTTAGAAAATTTTCCCGTTTTTGAATTTATGATCAAACCATTGCTAATCTCTTCTATGTATGTTTGTGCATGTGTATTTGGGCGTTATAAGATGTTTCGGCAAGTCCTTGAAGCCTCATATACTTGTGCATAACATCATAGGCCTTCGGGCATTCGCCGATATCGTTTTGAACATGTTTTCAAGGCAAATTGTGCTCTAGAACAGGATTCAGACGTCTGAATATTTTTGGGCAGACGTCTGACCTGTTCCAAATAATTATAGTTCCAAGCAACAGAATTCAGAAGTCTGAAAATTATTGCTCAGACATCTGAATTGTAATTCAAACGTCTGTCCGGAATAATCAGACATCTGAATTGGGGTCAAAATGAATTAAAACCTTGCTGTCTTGCAAAATTACAAAGTCAGACGTCTGAATTTTTAATTCAGACGTTTGAATCATGTTTTTCTGCTATAGACCAGAGGGGACCTCGGTCCATAGTCTACCCCCATCCAGGCTCTTTCCCGACCGGAGCTCGGCCCGTTCGAACTTCGTTTATGAACTTCAGCTTCACGAATTCACAAATTCCAACAGCCTAATTCATCGACTTTGATTCTTCCAATGTTGATCCTTCTTGGGCGATTCACATTTTTTTATGATGAGAATTGAATAAGTGATCATTCTAAAGCCCGTGTGCTTTATTTTGAATATTGAATTTATTCGATATTCTTATTAAGATGATTCACGCCTCTAAAACGTGAATTATCGACTCGATATCTTTCGAGTCCGTTCCGATGTGGTTTAAAACCTTCGGGTGCTAGTTTGGGATTTCGATTCGTTCGTTGAACGAAATTACAACCGTTATCCCTTTGATTTCTTGTATGTTGTTGTAAGGTGAATTATCCTTTAGCGATCACTTTGGTGATCGCTCTTTGATTCGCGGCACCTGATTTTGTGCCTTTGTTTCCTGTCGCTTCAGGGTGATTTCCAATTGTTTCTTAACGTCATTGGATTCACTAACGAGCCATATATATATTTGATTTATCGAATTTATATTTGATGATTTATGATTTGAATTTACGTCATTATGACATGAATTCCCTTGATCGATTCGCTTCGGCAATTGTGCTTGTGTACATTGTCATGTCGGACTTATGCGAGGATTTATATATTATTAATGGACTACGGATTCCAATCTGTTAGTGTGTACGGATCCTCTTTACTCGATTGGGAGAGAATTTTAGTTTATTTACCTTAGTAAAACTAAGGACTATGACCCCTTATATGTTTACTTCGGCAAATAACTCCTGGACTCGTACGTTCGAACACGTTGTGACGATTCTTACTGTTTTTAGTATGAATCAACAACGGGTTTGTAAATATTTGAGAATAGCGAGTGGTTATGGGACATTTAGCTATTTTCTTATATTAACTATCTTGGTGTAATTTATACTCACCGGACCGATGCGGTCCTTTTATGACTTATGTTTTGTGGTCCTCGATCGCCCGAGTGGGATTTATGATTCTTGGATTTCACCTATGGGACTTCGGTCCAACTTTCTATGATTTATGATGTTTCCTAGAGATTTCACGATTTATGTGTTTTCTCTCTTCCGGGGTCACGACCCGGCTCTGTGGGAAGTTCCGTCTCAAACTTATGGGTTCGCTACCTAGAGATCGTATCTCATCTATGAACATGTCTATGATCGAACTGCTTATGAGTGGTGTCAGCGACCTGACCATTATTGACAGAATTGCTTATGAGTGGTGTCAGCGACCTTGTCATTATGATCGAACTGCTTGTGGAAGGTGTTAGCGACCTAACCATTATTGACAGAACTGCTTATGAGTGGTGTCAGCAACCTTGTCATTATGATCGTCTTGTGTTTAGTTTATTTGGCATTCCGTTGTCATTTCCTGTTGTGTGCTATTATTTGAATGTTGCATTCTATATTAGCTAGGAGATTATTTAGAGATATTTGTGTGATGACATTCAATTGTCGTTTCCTGATTGTGTCGACATGCCATGTTCATGTCATCCTGTGTTATATCTCTTGTTATCTCGGTTTATTTGATGAGTACAGCTAGACTGATCCATTTATTGTTTTTTCTTATAAATAATACTCGGGTCAGACCACTGAGTCATTTTAGGTACTCCTCTGGGACTCCTCGCAGGATTGATCTTCCGCTTTCAGCTTGATACTCTGCCTCTGCAGCTTTATGTACTTTTGTACCTATGTCATTATCTTTCGTTGTGTACATATTCTTTTGTTTAGATCATGGTACATGTACCTATTCTTTTGGGATTAGTGGATCTTTATTGACAACTAGCTTGTTGTACACATTCTTGGTTTATTCATATCTATCCCGCCTTTGTGATATGATTATTCTGTGTCTGGCTTTGAGATATACCATGTTTATATTATTGTTGTTGTCTATTTTATACTGCTTTCCAGATTGCATATAGCCATTGTGTAGTTGCCCTATGTGTCGAATGGTCATGTCGAAATTTTAATCGGTATCAGAATTCGATGAGCATTCCTTACATGGAGTAATCATACAATCTATCGTTCTTCACAAACCTCATTCTCCATTATGGTCTATGACATTTCTCTGAAATGAAGTGGACAATAGTGGGTATAGAGGCGGGGCATTACAAAAAACACTGACACCACTCCTAGCTAGAAGGAAACGCATGTTCCCCCTGCAGTCCTTGTAACACCCTACGTCCATTAATGCTCTCACAAAGGGAACGCATTAACTTCTATGGAGGTTTTAGGTGAATATAGAACAGTAAAATTACAACAAGACAGATATAAAATAGTACTTGGAAATTTTAAAAACTTTATTTCAATTGCAGCAGAAGTCAAAACATGTTTTATTACATCATAACACCATAATCAAAGTCAAGTACAATATCTATCTTGATAAAACAAGTACATAATCCCATTACATAAATAGCCATTAAAAAGAAAGATAACAAGCTGGACTTTACTTCAGCAGTCCAAGCTGTCCAAGAGATAAGCAATCCAATCAGACTCCACTGGAACTTGGCCCAACCTGAGGACCTGAAGGGAGAAAAAAAAGATGGAAAAGAGGGGGTCAGACATAAAGTCTGGCGAGTATGATAATTCTACAATACTATTATCAAAATAACTGGGCTAAGGCATAAGCTGGAAAACAAGGAAATGTCTATGAAAGAGAAGATTAAGGACATAGACAATCGCTAAAGGAAACGTTATAGGCGCTCCTAAATACTAAAGGATAAACACTATACTGCACCACACCAGTCACCCTAAAAATTGATCCCACTTAGCTTCACTTAGAAACTTTCTTAATGGCTTTACGTACTCCTAGCTGACTACATAGGTGCCGCCTGCCCCTATCTCCACTAGGTGTACCCCACTTCCCATTTTTCGATCGGCTCCCTACTCGTAGATACCTGTGCTGGCCCCACAATGGGGTGTATCATTCCCCTAAAGTGGAAACCCGATATAACGGAGATGCACGGCTTATACCTACACGATGCAACAACGTCTTACCTACCAGCCCGGGTCCACACACGCATATGAAACCCGTTGGACTTGCGTTGCCACCGCTCCCTGTTTTGGCCTCTTTTAGTCAAACCCAGTATGCATGTCCCGTCCTCGACTTGGGTCGAGCCCACAAAGATACGTTTTGGGATACTGGTTGAAATGGGCCCCCATTATTTCCTATAATAGCTGATATTTTTGCGAAGTCTTTGATAAACTTCCTATAATAGCCAGCCAACCCCAAGAAACTTCTTACTTCGGTTGCATTTTTAGGGACCTTCCAATCTTGGATGGCCACCACCTTTGCGGGATCCACTGCTATCCCTTCCTTGGAAACCACGTGCCCTAAGAACCGTACTTCTTTCCTCCAGAAGTGACACTTAGAAAATTTTGCCTTAAGGTTATGCGCTCGAAGGGTTTCCAACACTTCCCTAAGATGTAGGGCATGCTCTTCTTCATTCTTAGAAAAGACTAAGATGTCATCCACAAAGACTACCACGAATTTGTTAAGGTACTCCCTAAACACCCTACTCATCAAATCAACAAAATATGCGGGGGCGTTTGTCAAACCAAAGGGCATCACTAGCCATTCATAGAATCCGTCAGGAGTCCTAAAGGCAGTCTTATCTATACTATCCTCAGCCACTCTCAGTTGATGAAAGCCAGTGGCTAAGTCCAACAGCGAAAACACTGAGGCGCCAACTAACTGATCAAAGAGATCGTCAATCCTCGGCAGTGGGTGTCGGTTCTTTTTAGTAAGCTTGTTTAGTTCTCTATAGTCCACACAAAGTCTAAGGGACCCATCCGCCTTTGTAGCAAATACTACTGGAGCACCCCACTCCGATATACTACGTCTTATGAACCCCTTCTCAAGCAACTCCTTCACTTGCTTATTGAGTTCCCTCCTTTCACGAGGAGCCATGTGGCGCACTGGCAAAGATACGGGTTTAGCATTATCCACAAGATAAATTCGAAAGTCTATCTCCCGCTTTGGAGGTAAGCCCTTCACCTCCTCAAACACATCCGGATATTCCCGTACCACCTCTACCGATTGCAGATTCTCTACAGACGCGTCAAGCGATTCAAGATAACTCAGCATAACGGAATCTATGGGATTACAAAAGATGTCGAGAGTGTTACCAAGGCGAGTCACAAGTCTAACTACTCTCCTTTCACAATCAAGAATGGCCCCATTTCTAGATAACCAATCCATTCCTAAAATTAGCCCATAGCCCGTGAAGCCCAATACATAAGCATCACATCTAAATTCAACGCTAAATATAGAGATTTTCAAATCCAAACATATCATGGTCAAATGAGCCGAACCCCCAATTGGATTTGAAACAACCAAGGGATCCTCTACTAAACTGGTGTTCAAGTGCAGTAATTCAATTAATGATGCAGAGATAAACGAATGAGATGCGCCAGAATCGAATAAGGTACGGACAGGATGATCAAACAGAAAAACTAAGCTTTCAACAGAAATTGTTCTACCTCTTTCTTGCAGCGGTGGGGCCGCAATAGCCTAACTTGCCCCCTTGCCTGCCCTGGTGCCATAAGAGCCTGCACCTGTCCTCCCGAGGTAGACCCTGCCCTCTGCCCCTTCTTTGGGCAGTCCTTCACCAAATGTCCCGCATCTCCACAATGAAAACAACCAGTCTTCTTTTTCTTTCTACAATCTTTGCTGAGATGGCCAGGCGTCCCACAATTGAAGCATCTCTTCTTTCCTTTGCCATTATTGTTTTTACCACCCTTCTTATTTTGCTGTTGGGGTTTCTTCTGATCCCCTTTCTTTTCAACTGCCTTATCCTCATGCATAAGTGCCATTTCTACTAGTCTTTCAAAGGTGGCTCCCATAGGGATGTGTGTCATAGCCAACCCTTGCAACGGTTCATTCAAGCCTCTAACGAACCTCAAAGCTTTCTTCTCTGGCGTGTTCACAAACTCCAAGCCAAACCTTGCTAACTGATTAAATTTATTGACATATTCCTTCACTGATAAGCTCCCTTGTTTTAATGTCAGGAATTTTTCCATATTTAAATTCTCCTCTGCCCTTGAAAGAAACTTTGCCTCAAACCTTCGTCTGAAATCCGCCCATGAATCAACTGGACATTCCCCGTTAGTGACCTCCCACCAAAATGAGGCCTCTCCCTTCATTAACCAAGCAGCTAAACGGACTTTCCTCCCATCTTCCACTTCAAAGATATCCAACAATTCCTCAGTCTCCTTAAGCCAGTCTCTGGCCTCCACAAACGTCTCAGTCCCTTGAAAAGTTTTTCCTCCCATAGCCTTAAATTCCTTGCACGTCTTTGCAAAAGTGTCAACACGAGGAGGAGGAATGGGTGCAACTGGGGGATGGAGGAGCATCTGCTGGGCCTGCAGTGGTGGCCCTAGCCTCCAAATATCTCCTAAACCACCCTGGAACCGTCACACCTTCTGGGAGATTAAGATCTTCAGCCATGCTGAAACGAAAAAGGAAAGATTCAAAATGGAGAATTCGAAAAATAAAGATAAGGATATGGCTATTTGGGATTATGTTTTTCATAAAAACTCTCTCTAAATAACATGTTTTTGAAAGCACTTCTTCCAAAAATACTTTAGAAAAATATTTTTCTAAAAATTTTATCTGTTCTGGTAACCTTATGCTCTGATACCACATGTAACACCCCACGTCCATTAATGTCACTCACAAAGGGAATGAATTAACTTCTATGGAGGTTTTAGGTGAATATAGAACAGTAAAATTACAACAAGACAGATATAAAATAGTACTTGGAAATTTTAAAAACTTTATTTCAATTGCAGCAGAAGTCAAAACATGTTTTATTACATCATAACACCATAATCAAAGTCAAGTACAATATCTATCTTGATAAAACAAGTACATAATCCCATTACATAAATAGCCATTAAAAAGAAAGATAACAAGCTGGACTTTACTTCAGCAGTCCAAGCTTTCCAAGAGATAAGCAATCCAATCAGACTCCACTGGAACTTGGCCAAACCTGAGGACCTGAAGGGAGAAAAAAAGATGGAAAAGAGGGGGTCAGACATAAAGTCTGGCGAGTATGATAATTCTACAATACTATTATCAAAATAACTGGGCTAAGGCATAAGATGGAAAACAAGGAAATGTCTATGAAAGAGCAGATTAAGGACATAGACAATCACTAAAGGAAACGTTATAGGCGCTCCTAAATACTAAAGGATAAACACTATACTGCACCACACCAGTCACCCTAAAGATTGATCCCACTTAGATTCACTTAGAAACTTTCTTAATGGCTTTACGTACTCCTAGCTGACTACATAGGTGCCGCCTGCCCCTATCTCCACTAGGTGTACCCCACTTCCCATTTTTCGATCGGCTCCCTACTCGTAGATACCCGTGCTGGCCCCACAGTGGGGTGTATCATTCCCCTAAAGTGGCAACCCGATATAACGGAGATGCACGGCTTATACCTACACGATGCAACAACGTCTTACTTACCAGCCCGGGTCCACACACGCATATGAAACCCGTTGGACTTGCGTTGCCACCGCTCCCTGTTTTGGCCTCTTATAGTCAAACCAAGTATGTGTGTCCCGTCCTCGACTTGGGTCGAGCCCACAAAGATACGTTTTGGGATAATGATTGAAATGGGCCCCCATTATTTCCCACAAGCATTCCACCTAAGCTTGTCCCATTATTCCATCCACTTAACCCACTTAGTCATGTTCATTTACATGTGTATTTGGTTAAGTCTAATCGTATTACAAATGCCTCTAAAGGCAACCACTAGATTCCTAATGCCACCCAAGCCACCTACTTAACCCCCATGTCCCACCTTACATGATTATCTGGTTAAGTATTCCTTAATTCATTAAGGCCATAACCTCATAAAGACCTCTCACATTAGACTGGCATTTATGGCAGCTGGATTTGCCGGGCGGGTCCGGGCAGTCTTACACCATAAAAGAGTCTAACCTCGTGTCTTTACAACTGTTATGCTTTAGTTTGGGCCTAGGACCTCTCACATTGGGCCGACATTTGTGACTACTGGATTTGTCGGGTGGGTCCGGGCAGGTTTACGTCACAAACGGGTCCAACCTCGTGTCCTAAGCATTGATTATTATTAATAATCCACTTTCCCCAATTTTAATAATTCCCTATTTGAATTATTAATTAATTCCAAATTTAGCAATGTCCATAATTGACTCAATTATGAACATCCATTTAAGGCATGCAAAATCATATCAATTGCACCCCAATTTATTAATTTCCTAATATTATCCCTACCCCACGTTTGAACGTTTATTCGCAAAATGTATGCTAGACCCGATTAGTCTAACTCATAGCATAAAAGAAAATATTCACAACAACAACATATATATGTGACTAAATAAATCATAACAAGGGGTGAAACTTGCATACATCCAAAATTACAACTTGCATAAGGTTATACATGTCATGGATCTAAGGGTGTCAACTTATTCATAATTCACATAATATGATTTTGATCAAATTTCATAAACTTGTATAGGACATGTGTGAATCAACATCATTAACAATATGGTTTTATATGGGTACACCTAATTCAATAGGCAAATTCCCAAAAATCAAAATTCATTTAATCATAGATTCATGTATATGGGTACACCTAACTCAATAGGCAAATTCCCATATTCAAGATCCAATTAATTTGTAGATTCATGTATATGGGTACACCTAACTCAATAGGCAAATTCCCATAATCAAGATCTATTATAAAAAAAACATAAACTTTAAACATGATCCAATTCGCATAAATAATAACATCATGATTTTACAACTTGTATGATTCAACACAACATGACATCATTATCATATAACATAAGTATTTCAACATATGTGATAATATGAGATCTACAACATATATAAGATTTACAACATAGCATATCATAATTTGCAACATAGCATGATATGATTTACAACATGGCATAGCATGATTTACAACATGGCATAACATGATTTATAACATAGCATAGCATGATTAATCACATATGACATAGCATAGGATTATTTACAACATAATCACTACAACATAACAACATATATATGATAACATAATAGCATAACAAGTAATCCACAACATAATTTACAAATACATAACAATTCATATCACTTTCTTGTGATCCATTCATAACTTAATCAAATTATTTTATAATAATATTGTGAGATTCATCATACTCACAATTTAAAGAAGAGAAATAGAAAGAGTCTTTGATTTAATTTGTTTTTTGAGTAGATTTAGTTGTAGGCTAGGCTTTCTCCTTCTTCTTTAGTTTGTGACGGCTATGCTGAACTCCATGGCAACGGCATGTCGGTAGCTCTCCAATTTTTCAAGTGATTTAGGGTTAGAGTCTACCCACTTATTTATATGTGTTATGATGCATTTAGGCAATTAGATTTACCCTAGAATAGATTAGAGCCATTAGATTTCGTCCAGCCTTCAAAACACAGCCGGAAAACCCAACCAGATGCACCCAGGTCACCTGGGCTCGACCAGGGAGGTCGACACCCAGGTCGACCCTAGGGTCGACTCCCCAGTCGACATGGGGGGGAGGTCGACTCCCAGGTCGACCCCCAGGTCGACCCCCTGGGTCTGGCGGGATTTTTCCCGCCACTTCTGAAAATTGAAAATTTTGTTTTTAAATCTGAATTTAAATTTCTGAAAACTTCTTTGGGCCTTATCTGGGTCATACGGACTCCGATTTTCGAAAACTCGGACTCTATTTCGCGTATTTTTCCGAGGCGAACACAATGGCGCAGCCCATTTCCCAATATTCTTATATTTGAAATTAATTATTCTTTCTTTTGTGAATATTAGTATTAACTGATTTACGGGGTGTTACAGTCCTCTCCCGTTTCTGGTCCATACCGGGGTGTGAGGCTCGCGAATCAACGCTAAACACAAAGCTAGCTAATTAAAGCCCTGCATCGATCATTAACCACAAAGCTCTTCTTTTCAACGAAAAATTTGATTACAGCATTTCTGTATGCCACGTTGTCAATCTACAACGTCAGACACACATCCATTTACAAGTCTGCTCTGAGTCTGAACGAAACTAGAGGATCTTTATTCCACGCACATCCGAACGATAAACAAGTACGTCCGTACAACCACCACTGTAACCCCTTCAGGGCAGCAACTCCCATCAAAGGCATCAGTAGCCATCCATTCGATGTGAAAATCATCGGTCTTTCACCGTCTTCATATCTTCGACTTCTAATCGTCGATCAATTATTTGAAATTAGAATTAACTCGGCCTTTTTAATTAATTCGCGTATTTAGAATTCAAATCAATTCAAATATCCAATAAACCGAGTAACTTCAGTTTATTTCCATTCCATATCATTGATAATATTTTATAACGATTTATCACCATTTTTATTTATTTAAAAATAACCAATTTATATAAACGACGCTTCAGGCCATAACGCGGCCGTGGCGCTGTTTTTCTTCAGATTTGATTTACACATATCTGAAAATCTAACCGTTAGATCTTTACAAATTTTATATCATTGGAAAGATCTTTTCAAAACGAATCCAACGGTTCCAGTTTTGAGAAAATCCGACAGTTGGATCTCCCGATACAATCGTTTGAAGTTACGATTTCAAAATACGAACTACAGCTTCGTTATTCGATTTATTTTAGTTATATTTATATATATATAATCCATTCTGGCGATGTTTTCATTTAGATTTGAATTAAACATTCCAGACAATCCAACCGTTGGATTTTTGTAACGTTGGTGTCGTTGGAAAGATATTTCCAAAGCGAACCCAACGGTTTCAGTCTAAGGAAAATTCGATGGTCGGATCTCCCGCGATAATCATTTGAAATCACGGTTTCAAAATACGAACTGCAGCTTCGTTATTCGATTTATTTTAATTATATATATATATAATCCATTCTTCGATTTCAAAACCATTTCATTTCTTGTACGTGATAAAAATAATATTTTTATCCAACAAAAAATTATTTCAACACATGACTAGTTTTAACCATTCATATATATAATAAAAATGTGATTTTTATTATCAAAACAATTTATTTCAAAACAAGATTATTTTATATACTTCATATAGATGATAAAGATGTGATTTTTATTGTTAAAACAATTTATTTCAAAACATGATTATTTTATATACTTCATATAGATGATAAAAATGTGATTTTTATTGTTAAAACAATTTATTTCAAAAATGAAGATTTTTAGCGATTTATATATTATAAAAATATGATTTTTATTTGTAAAACAAATTATTTCAAAAATGAATATTTTCTATACTTCGTACATACAATAAAAATGTGATTTTTATTGTTACGACCGAAACTTCCTCGTGAAGGAAAGCACGGATTGAATTGCGGACAAGACGAATCAGAACACAAACAGAAGAGCATTTCATTGCTTACTACAACGATTCCATCAGAATACAAGAATATACAGAGTATGAATAAATATTACACATCAGAGAAATATCAGAAATTTAAATACATTACTGCAGCGGAAAAATAATACAATACACAACTGAAAGAGATATACGGGTACAGAGCTTTCCAGATATCATTCCAGCTGTAAACTAGGTTCTTGTGAATATAAATCTGTAAAACCAAAACTACTAGCTGCCCGTGTGGAAAATCGGGGCACCCAGAGTTTAGGTTAAAACAATAAACTCCAGGTCAATCATGTGACTGGTGTGAGAACTAAAACAGTTATTTAAAACTTTACTTTAAATCAGATATATCAAGGGAACACGCCGTATAACATGGAACGGGTTTCCTCCCAAGAATACCAGTGCATACAACAAAACAGCGCAATGTTTTTTGGAAAAAATGAAGCTATTATAAGACCCAGGTCCTATCACACAATGCAACGCAAGCCGGGGGATAGGATTTTCCCTTATAATAGCCAAACATGCTTGGTAAGTTTAAAACAAATCATTTGATACTATTATAAGTGCATAGTGTATAAAACAACTTCAAATCATAAGTATCAATCATAGACGGCTTAAGTGCCCCAAACCACTATGTCGCCATACAGAGGATTACAACTAAAACTGAAATGTCTTGTATTGGAAATTGGATTTCAATCTATGAACCGAGGCTAGGGATCGTCATCACCACTTCGAGACAATCTAGCCCATGTCTTAGGAACAGAACGCATCGTCCCTTGGATCGTCATGGTCGGTCCACCGATGTGGATTAAAATGCCTAAACACTGCGTTTCCCCACCCATTGGGCGTAAATGAGCCAAATGACTCCATCGGCTCCACATAGTCACCGATATATCCGAGGTGCCTCGCAATCCAACAACTACACAGGTGAAAATAATATAAATGTCAGGGCTGGTAGGTCACTGACACCACCCTAGCTAGAAGGAAACACATGTCCTCCCTGAGGTCTTCTCATGTTTCTAGTTCACAAACGGGGTGTGAGGCTCACGAACAAACGTTACACAAAGTTATGCCACATAGGCGGTGCTTTGATCATCAACCACAAAACTTTTCTTTTCAACAAAATCCTTGATCATTTGCCACTTAGGCATGCCACACAGGCAATTCACACCATGCGACTGATGTCTATCGATATACAACCTCTGATCCCGTACGTATCAGAGAAAGGTCAAGTAAGGGAATGAATTCCTCTTCACCAGGAAGATTTATATTTAATAGAGATTAATCAGCAAAGAGCAAAATCCAATGTCAGACACACAGTCCATACAAGTCCGTTCTGGGTCTGAACGAAACCGGAGGAACCTTATTCCTCGCATATCCATCGATCTCCAAGTACGTCTGGATGATCACCAACTGATTCCCTCCTCTTGGGTGTACAGCCCAATAAAGATCATCAGTAATTATCCAAATGATGTGAAGACCTCCAGTCTTCGACCACCATCTTCATCCTCGACACATCGTCGAAACAGTTATTCAGAATGGGATAAACCCGGTCTTTCTGAATAACTCGCGTATATAATAAATAAGTGTTACACAAACACAACATACGCCTCATTCCAATTCAGAATATTCTTTTATTCAAATATTCTTATACTTTGGGAAAGGTTCCCATTAATTTTATCAAAGATAAATTCTTTAAATTTATTCTTTAATCTTCTTTTGAATTTCAATTCAAACCAAATTATGGTTTATCCAAACTAGTCGTGATTAACGAACCTTACTGAAGTAATCATTTGTTTTAATTTCTCAATCCCAACCTATTCATCCCATGAAGTAAAACTGGTAATACTTCATATCTAACACCATGGTGTTATCGGTAAATTCAATTAACATTTCACGTTCAAATCTAATTAACGATTTAACTATCGCTTGGAGCAAAACTGGTGATACTCCATTCTCTATCATTTCTTGAATCTGATAAATTTAGTTATCAAATTCACCTTTCAATCTATTGAAAGAATTATTAAAACTCCACTTAGTTTTAATTTCCAAAAATCATTACTTAATGATTATTCAAATCCAAAAAATAAATCATATCTTTAACATGGTTAAAGAACTAATGTCATTTAAAACATAGCTCACGATAAACCCAAAATCACATTCCATTAACAATGGAATCTTCAAGGAAAACAGATCAATGTATATAATCAATATAAACTCCCATATCCGACTAATAATATAAATGGAATAACGGCAGAGCCTTTTTAAATTCCATATATATTAACAGTCTTCCTCAACAGAAGTTCACTTCGACCATTACCAAATCGAATTCCATTCCAATCCAATTTATTTTATTAAATTGGAAAACTTTACTTTGGGAAATCTCCTTTAAATCTTAACAAAAGATTTATAAATTCCAAATCACATTTCCCTGTAAATCGGGTTAAAGAACAAATGTCGTTAAAACACTGTTCACAATAATCCCAATTCACATTCCATTAATCATCGGCTTAAAGAACAAGTGTTATTTAAAACACCATTCACGATAAACCCAGAAATCAATTTCGATTCAATTCCAATTAAATAATATTTAATTGGTACACTTCATTAAATCTAAATAAAAAGATTTAATCTTTTTCTCAACTGGGTTTAAGAACAGTGTTGATGAAGACACCATTCACGACAAACCCAAATCCCATTTGATATTAAATACAAGGCTCTGAATAGAAAATATATCGGCTTATATTCAATATCAAATTCTACGACCAACAAATATCGTATTGGAAATAACGATATATATATATATATATATGTATATATATTTCAAATTTCCATAACAATATCTGTATAATCACGAAATCCAACATCAAAATATTCCAAAGACAATTTCGATTCAAATCCATTCCAATTCAATTATTGGAAATTCTGTTTACTTTTAAAACCATTTCAAATCCAATTTATTTATTTTAAAAATAAATGGATTTTAATTCTAGTTCAAAACTAGTTCATTTCGATAAAAATCTATTTTTATCTTATGGAATTTTTCATCCCAATTCTTTCCAAATCATTTCTTATGATTTTACACAAATTATTACTATTTTTAATAATTTTATCAAGGCCCGTACGGTCGACTTCCATAAATGGCCATCGAACTGCACTTACAGCGACCTTTTCCAAATTTGATTTGGACATAATTCCAAATCCAACCGTTAGATTTCAAATCCCTAATATTCGTTAGAAAGCTCTTTTCGATACGAACCCAAGGTTCCAGTTTTAGGAGAATCCGACGGCCGGATCACCCGTAATGTCCATTCGAAGTCAATGTTCGAAATTCGCGAACTACCGTAGCGCGGCACGTTCTATTCAGGCCATTATGTAATATATATTATATATATTTCGTCGATTTTCATTTAAAACGTATTTTATAAATCGTTTAAATTCGTTTTCAAAACGATTTCAGCTTCATATTCAATTTCAAATCAAAATTGAATATTCAATATCATCGATATATAAACGATAATATTTTCAAAACATTATATTTTGAAATCACTTCCTTTCCTATATTTATTATAAAAATGAATATAATCGATATAAATATCGTTCGCCTCAAAATGGCGCAAATCTAATCAACACAGCTTTAAATCTTTCAATAACTTCGTTATTCTATTCAACAAATGAATATTTTCTTCAACATATGAATTTTATTTTATTCAACACATGAATATATATTTTATTCAACACATGAATTTTTTTTATTCAACACATGAATATTCTTTATTTCCCAAATTGGAATGAGGCTCAATCAATTACCATATAATGTTAATTATATGGATTCCATACAACACATGTATATAATAGCAACGATAAATAGTCAACCATCATCCAGTGTGCACCACATAACTGCATAAGCATTAAAAATAAATAATTAACGCTTACACAGTCTATTAACCAATCGATTGACAAACAACTAATTAATTGGGATTTAGTGTACGCCAAATATCATCCCAACACCATGTAGGGTTTCAAATCAACAAACACAATATAGTATTTGTGCAGTTGGGCGATGTGTAAAATTTATCATCCCAATCAATCTCAGTCAAATGGGTGTACATAAACAAATCGTCCAATTTGTTTATAAGTATTTATTTTATATACAGGTTAAAAATTATATTTTTAACTATAAAATATTTATTTATTCCACATCACATAATCAATTTTCACAACACATTAATCAAACACACATGTCATCCATTATAACAACCCGGAAAATCTGAACCAGTTTGGAAATTTAAATTTGGCTATTTTAGTGAATTTAAAATATTTAAAATAAATATTTTAAATAATAACGACGAAAAGTTAGTTTGAATTGACATTTGAAAATAAATATTTTAAATAATAACGACGAAAAGTAAGTTTGAATTGATGTTAGAAAATAAATATTATTAATTCTAATTATAAACAAGGCCTGAAATGGTGCGGTAGTTTCAAAATTTGAATTCAAACTTTGACTGACTGTACTGGGTGCAAAACAAAACGAATTTTAGTGAAACCAAAAATATTTAAATCTGTTACTGAATATCTTTCTATCGAATCTGAAAAATTGAAATTTCATAGCGGGAAGCAAAAGTTATGGCTAAATGAATTTTCAGAAAGGTCGTTGTAGAGTTTATATAGCCCGTGAAAATGGCCATTTTGCAAACGACCTTAGAATTCGACGAATCAACTTTTGTTGGATTTGGGATGTCAAATTATTGCTAGGTTTCAAATTTCATAATTTTTGAAGCTAGTATGTGAGCGTGGCAAAGGAAAATGTGTTTGGTCGATTTCTGTTAAATTGGATCGACCAGAAAAGGGCCATTTTTCAAACGGTCTCAGAATTTGACGAAACTAGTTTTGTTGGGACCGTATCGTCAAAACATAGCTAGATTTATTTTTCTGGAATTTTTAGAATCAATATGTGGCCCCGGCAAATTGAAATGTACGTTCAAATCAAATATTGAATGTTTTATATTTTAATTTGAAGGAAAGCTGACTGAAACAGTCGAATGGGCCTACAAAACATATCCCATTGTGTTCGGAATGGGAGTATTTAGCTAGGAACGACAGTCGTTGGGTTTGGATTGGTGTTAGTACGTGAAGAGGGGTATTTTTGGAATTTTAAAATATATAAATAAAATAAAAATCTCTCATTGGTCAACGCAACACTCTCTCTCCCCTAATCAAATCGCGAAAGACGGAAAGGGCTCTCTGCCTTCTCTCTTCATTTTCTCCCTCTACAGGCAAAATCAGTCCCTCCTCCAGTTGAAGATTTTGAAGTGCTCGAGACGAGCTTCAAATCCATATATATTTTGAATTTTTTCGTTCAGAATTGGGGGAGGAATCGAGTTCGAAAGTTTCGAACTTCTATCGCCCGCCGACGTCAGTTTCGACCACCGGAGTAGGCCGCTCCACCGTCGATCTGGGCGCCCTCCGACCGCCTACAAGGTGCAACAACCTGATCGGAACAGCGAGCAACGGTTTGGGTAAAAATCGAAAACCTAGATTCGAAGATTTCAGAAAGGTAACGACTGATAATATTAAAACTGTTTTAATAGCACTTTAAAGCGCTACGGTTTTAGATTTCACTATAAAATTCATATCTTTTTCGCTTGTTGACGAAATTCAGTGAAACAAGAGATAATGGACTCGTGTGGACGTCTTCTACATTCTAGAAGAGACCGCATATTTTTCTGAGCCTTCTGCTATTTTTGGTGGAGTGGAACCCAATGTGAGATTTCTAAACTATAAACGATATGGAAAACGACGATGTATAAATTATATAGTCGATGTATGGGTTATATAAGCGTTGTACACCTCATGTATAAGCGTTGTATAAGTTTTACATTCGATGTATAAGTTATATATGCGTTGTAAAAATTATATATGTGTTGAATGGAAGTGAAATTTACTTATAAATATATATATATATATATATATATATATATATATATATATATATATATATATATATATACGCCCCTCGTCCACAAAACATGGACGATATTTATTGGTTGTGATTGGTGTGAAAATGGTTGATAGCGAATGGTTGATTAGAATTGTTTGTGGTTGAAATTGATTGATAGTGGTTGAAAAATACCCGTTTGTGGTTGAGAATTATTTGGTTGAAACCACATAGTACTAGTTTGTGAAAAAGAAAAAAAAATATACATGTCGCCTGCGTGCGAACTAGATGCATGGAATCCCCATTGTCAAAAGCTGCGAGGCTTTAAGGTAGAGCGAGGAGCCGTACTAGGGACGGCCCCGGTTTTAACTACCGTGCCGTTATGCTGCCGAAATTTTGAATAATATTCATGTGTTAGAATTATTTTCATGTGTTGAAACCGCATTCATGTTTGAATAGAAATTCATTCGTTGAATAGAAATTCATGTGTTGAATGGTATTCATGTTTTAAATAAATTGCTTTAACAATAAAAATCACATTTTTATTATATATACGAACTATAGAAAACCTTCACGTGTTGAATAGAAATTCATTCGTTGAATAGAAATTCATGTGTTGAATGATATTCGTGTTTTAAATAAATTTCTTTAACAATAAAAATCACATTTTTATTATATATACGAACTATTGAAAACCTTCATGTGTTGAATAGAAATTCATTCATTGAATAGAAATTCATGTGTTGAATGGTATTCGTGTTTTAAATAAATTGCTTTAACAATAAAAATCACATTTTTATTTTATATATACAAACTATAGATAACATTCATGTGTTGAATAGAAATTCATTCGTTGAATAGAAATTCATGTGTCGAATGGTATTCGTGTTTGAAATAAATTATTTTATAATAAAAATCATATTTTTATCATCTATATGAACTATATAAAATAGTCGGGTTTTGGAATAAATTGTTTTACAATAAAAATCACATTTTTATTATATACATGAATTGTTAAAAATAATGAAGTGTCGAAATAAATGTCTGTTGAATAAAAAATATCATTTTTATCAAATGTATGAAAAGAATATGGTTTTGAAATCGAAGAATCGATTATATATATATATATATACATATATATATATATAAACATAATTAAAATATATCGAATAACGAAGCTGCAGTTCGTGTTTTGAAACCGTGATTTCAAACGATTAGTGCGGGAGATCCGACCATCGGATTTTCCCGAAACCGAAACCGTTGTGTTCACCTTGGAAATATCTTTCCAACGGCACCCACTTTGTGAAAATCCAACGGTTGGATTTCCTGGAATGTTTAATTCAAATCTGAAGAAAAACAGCGCCAGAATCGATTATATATATATAATTAAATTAAATCGAATAACGAGGCTGTAGTTCGTATTTTGAAATCGAAACTTCAAACGATAGTATCAGGAGATCCGACCGTCGGATTTTCCCAAAACTGGAACCGTTGGATTTGTTTTGAAAAGATCTTTCTAATGATATAAAATTTGTGAAGATCCAACAGTTAGATTTTCAAATATGTGTAAATCAAATCTGAAGAAAAACAGCGTCACGGCCGCGTTATGGCCCGAAGCGTCGTTTGAATGAATTGGCTATAAATAAATAAAAACAGCGATAAATCATTATAAAATATTATAAACGATATGGAATGGAAATAAACCGAATTCACCCAGTTTATTGAATATTTGATGGTTGAATGTGAAATTTACAAACTAAGTGGAGGTTAGCTAAGTCGGATGGTTTCTTGGGTTTTGATCTAATGTTGGTTTCGGCCTTCGGGGTTAATATTTAGGAAATCGTTCTCTTACTAATTTACGGTTAGTGAATAATGAATTGGAATGAAGCGTATGTTGTGTTTGTGTAGCACTTGTTAATTATATACGCGAGTTGCTTAGAAAGACCGGGTTTATCGCATTCTGAATAACTAAGTCGACGATAAGAAGTCGAAGATGAAGACGGTGGTTGAAGACCAGAGATCTTCACCTCGGTTGGAGGATAACTGATGTCCTGATTGGGAGGCATCCCGAAATATGGAAAATGAGTGGTGATCGTCCAGACGTACGTGGAGATCGATGAGTATGCAAGGTATATAGTGCTTCTGGTTTCGTTCAGACCCAGAATGGACTTGCAAATGGACTGTGTGTCTGACATTGGAATTCGTTCTGGGTGATTGATAGCCATCAGTTGCATGGAGTGAATTGCCTGTGTGGCATGCTAAGATGCAGTGATCAAGGCTTCTGTTGAAAAGCAAAGTCTTGTGGTTGATGATCAAAGCACCGCCTGTGTGGCGCAGCTTTGTGTATAACATGAATTCACGAACCTCACACCCCGGTATGAACCAGAAACAGGAGAGGACCTCAGGGAGGATATGCGTTTTTTCCTAGCTAGAAGTGGTGTGAGTGCTTAAACTGGCTGACATATATATTATTTTCACCTGTAAAGTTGTTGCTGTTGCGAGGCGCCTCAGATATATCGGTCGATCCGGGACCGATGGAGTCATTCATTAGCTCATTTACACACCAAAGGGAGGGGAAACGCAGTGCTCAGGCATTTTATTCCACATCGGTGGACCAGCCATGTCGCTCCAAGGGCCCACCTGAGTCTGGGTCCTAAGGCTAGGGCTAGGCAGTCTCGAAGTCGGTAAGGACTATCTTTTGCCTTGGTTCATGACGGAAATCCAATTTCCAAATACGACATCGTGGGGTTTTGATTGTAAACCTATATTTGGCGACATAGTGGCATGGGACGCTCATGTCGTCTATGATTGATATTTATGATTGTTTTATAAAATTAGAAACTAACTGGAAACGAGCTAAGACGGACGGTTTCCTGGGTATTGGTCTGATGTTGGTTTCGGCCTTCGGGGTTAATACTTAGGGAGTCGTTCTCTTACTAATTTACAGTTGGAGTCTAATTAAGAATTAAATGACAAAACTTACATTTTAAGTGTTTTATTCGTATCAAGCATATTTTGGCCATTATAAGGTAAAACTCTATCCTCCGGTTTGCGTTGCATTGTGTGATGGGAACTGAGTCTTATAATGGCTTCATTTTTATAAAAAGCATTGCGATGTTTAAAAGATTTACTTTTTTAAAGCACTGGCAATCCAATGGAGTAAACTCGTTCCGCGAAAGTTGCGTGGTCCTGTGATTAGCCAAAATATAAAATGTGTTAAGTAGATTTCTCATACTAGTCCCATGACTGACTCGTAGTTTGTTTCACTTGCAAACTCGGGTGCCCTTATTTCTACACGGGCAGCCTTGTATTCAGGTTTTGTCAGGCTCTTTCTGGATAGTTGGAGCTGAAGATGGATTCTATCATTTATCTCTTTTTATGTTGTTCAGCTCCTATTGTACATATTATGTTTGTTTTCCGCTGTAGACATTTATGTATAGCTGAACTGTATTTGTACTAAGTATAATCATGTATACTGTGTAACTCTGATGATTACGTTTATCCAGTGTATTCTATTGTACATTATTTGGTGTATTTATTTATTTATGTTCTGCTATTATCCGTTTATGTGTTATATTCCAAAGATTACCCTTGCCACTGTCAGTACGGGGTTTGGGGTTGTCACAACGTGGTATCAGAGCTTTGGTTAAGCTTAGTTCTGTAATATAACATATTAACGAGCTCGTCAGAAATAGAACCAATAGTGTTCTAAGGCGAATAACTCATTTCAGATAGGATTAGCAATATCCTTGAATGAGTAAAGCAGAATGAAATACACCCCTGTAGACACTTTTACATTCAAGTATTTGTCTCTGTGTTTTGAAATATCTTTTCTGTTGACCTGACACTTTGTCTGCTAATTGCAGACGTACTAGAAAATAAGTGACAGAAACAGAAGAAATAATTGTGTAGCTCGACAAGCTAACGAGCCAATTGTGCTCCCGCAGCCAGAATCAGATATAGAAGTTCTATTCAAGAGATTTAGAAATCTGGGTGGATCACCATTCTTAGGCAAAGAGTCCATTATGGAAACACAAGCTTGGATTCGTTATGATGAGAAAATCTTTGAAGGTTTAAAGCTGAGAGATGATCAGAAAAGATTACTGGCATCTTGGGCACTCAAAGCAGAAGCTTCTGGTGGGATTCGATTATTAAGGATGATCCAGAAGGTGATATCACCTGGGATAGATTTAAAGTGATTTTCCTAGAAAGATTTACTCCTCCTGAAGCAACCGAGCGGTTATTTGATGAATTCTCTTATCTGATACAAGGAGATATGACCATTCCATAATATCATAAGAGATTCAATGAACTTTCTCATTTTGCCCAGCATCTGATTCAAAATCCAAAGAGGAAGAATCTGAGATTTATTCATGGCCTGCAAAGAAAATATCAGAATAGTGTAATGAGGAATGTGAAGCTTCCTTTTTCTGAAATGATATACATGGCTTACCAGTATGAGGATCTCGACAAGAAAGTTATGTTGCATTACGAAGAGGAGGTCAGTTCTAGTAATAAAGGTGAGCCTGAAACTGATAGTCCTGAGGCCAGTACGATGTCTGAGGCCAATAAGAAGCCCAAAGTCAATCGGAAAAGGGCCAGATCTGAGAAAGAACCAGTAATGATGGCCACATGCTCCAACTACAATAAGCAAGGACATTTTACCAGAAATTGTAGATATTTGAAGAAAGATGGATTTAAATCCGGGAAGGAGTTACAAGAGAAAAGAGGATGCCATAAGTGCCACCAGGCTGGTCATATTGCGAAAAATTGCCCGCTATTCAGAAAACCTGAAGCACTGCATGTAAATGAAGTGGCAGAAGTGCCTGCATCTTCGTCTGCTTAGGAAAGGTCTGATGTGTTGGAAGGCACGCTTAATATCAAAAACATTCCAGTTAAAATATTGTTTGATACAGGCACATCACGAAGCTTTATTGCAAAGAATGCAGTTAAGAAGTTGGATTTGAATTTGAAGAAGCTAAAAGAACCAATGACTGTCCACAATCCGGTTGGGAATTCCCTCGATCTCAGTTAGGTTTGTGGGGTGCCTGTCTCTTTTTCCTGTTATAAGTTCCCTACCATCTCCATCATCATGAATTTTACTGAGTTCGATCTTATTTTGGGATTGTATTGGTTAACCTAATATGAGGCAGAGGTTAGATGCGCCGAGAGAGTTGTTAAGGCAAAGGCCCAATCAGGGATTTATATAACCATACCATGTGAAGGTCCGAATTCAAATAGAAAAGATTTTTTGTCAGCTCTGGATGTTTCTCTTGCTCAAATAGAAAATATTCCTGTGGTCACAGAGAGTGTTCCCGACCTTAGATATTCCTGTCATCAAGAATTATGCGGATGTGTTCGAAGAATTGTTAGCTTACCTCCGCAGAGAGAAATTGATTTCAAGATCGCTTTAATTCCAAACGCAAGGCCAGTAGTGCACGCTATTCGGAGAATGACTCTAAAGGAGAAAGAAGAACTAGACAATCAAACTCGACAGCTTTTATGGAAGGGTCTGTTCAGACCTAGTTTCTCTGATTGGGGAGCAGCAGTGGTGTTTGTCCCAAAGTCTGATGGTACCCTGCGACTATGTGTGGATTATCGGGACTTGAATAAGCATACAATAAAGAATAAATATCCATTGCCGCGAATCGATGATTTATTGGATCATCTGAATGGAGCACAAGTATTTTCAAGGATGAACCTAGCTACAGGTTTCCATCAGCTTCGTATTGCCGAAGAGTGTGTTCCTATGACAGCATTCAGGGGTTCAGGCTTATTCTATGAGTGGTTAGTAATGCCGTTTGGCTTATGTAACGCTCCAGCTTACTTTATCGATTTGAAGAATCAAGTGTTCAGAGGAGTCTTGAATAAGTTTGTCCTGGTCTTTATTGATGATATTCTAATCATCTCTAAGTCAAAGGCCGAAAATGATAAACATTTGGAGCAGGTTCTAGAAATTCTGAGAAAGAATGTATTGAATGCTAAACTTTCAAAATGTATATTCTGGCAAGATGGAGTAAAGTTTCTGGGCCACGTCGTATCAAAAGAGTGAATTGCTGTGGATCCAAGTAAAATCATAGCTATTAAAAAATTTAAGCAGCCTAGTACTCCCACAGAAGTCCGAAGTTTTCTTGGATTGGCTAGTTATTAACGGAAGTTCATTAAAGATTTTTCGAAGATATCTAGTCACTTAACGAAGCTTACAAAGAAGAACTCAAAATTCAAGTGGACTCCAGAATGTGAGGAGGCTTTTGAGGAGCTAAAGTTAAGATTAACAACGGCTCCAGTGTTAACAATAATCGATGGCAATCAGGATTTGAAAGTCTGCAAATATGCCTCTAGAGAAGGCCTTGGTGCAGTATTAATGCGAAGAGGTCAAGTGGTTGCTTATGCTAGCCGTCAGCTGAAGCCGCACGAGAAAAACTACGTCACTCATGATCTTGAGTTGTTGGCTATCGTGTTTGCTTTGAAAATCTGGAGACATTATCTTCTGGGTGAGAAATTCGAACTGTTTACAGATCACCAGTCATTAAAGTATCTGTTCACCCAGAAAGACTTGAATATGAGGCAGCAACGTTGGCTAGAATTTCTTGCAGCATACGATTTTGAGATTCTATACACTCCAGGGAAAGCCAATGTCGTGGTCGATGCATTAAGTAGAAAGAATGAAATGATCGCCAGTTTTATTATTGCGGCTTCTTTGATTGACAAGATATATGCTCTCCAAAAAGACGACAAATTTATTAAAGGAATGAGCCAGCGGATTCGTGAAGGCAATGGTTCAGATTTCCAGCTCGATAGCGAAGGGATTCTGAGGTTACAAGGACGAATTTGTGTTCCAGAAATTCCTGAACTCATAAGAGATGTGCTTGATGAATGCCACAAATCTAAGCTCAGTATCCATCTGAACGTGAGTAAAATGTATAATGATATCAAGCGAACATTCTGGTGGAAATCGTTGAAAAGAGACATCTCTATATATGTTAGAAGATACCCTACTTGCCAGCTAGTCAAAAGCGACCAACAGAAACTGGCTGGATTGTTGCAACCGCTGGACATTCCAGGTTGGAAGTGGGAACATATTTCCATGGACTTCATAGATGGTTTGCCCAGAACCAGAAAAGGAAATGACAGTATTTGGGTGATCGTAGATCGCTTCACGAAGACCGCCCATTTCATACCTATCAGATCGAACAGAACTGCTCAGAGTCTAACGCAGATATTTTTCAAGGAAATTATTAGGCTACATGGAGTGCCACTCAGTATAGTTAGTTATAGAGATCCAATATTCTCTAGCAAATTTTGGGAGGCATTTCAAGTAGAAATGGGAACGAAGCTGAACTTGAGCACCGCTTATCATCCTCAGACAGATGGTCAAACTAAGAGGATGAATCATATACTAGAAGATTTATTGCGGGCGTGTGTTCTTGACTTTGGTGGATCATGGGAAGAACATTTGCATTTGGCTGAGTTCTCATACAACAATAGCTACCAAGCAAGCCTGACAATGTCACCATTCGAAGCATTGTATGGTAGACTGTGCCGATCTCCTGCTTGTTGGGTCGAACCTGGTAATAGGCTTGTATTGGGACCTGATATGATCCGCGAAGCTGCAGACAAAGTCGATTTCGTTAAGAAACGATTACTCGCCGCTCAAAGCCGACAGAAGAGCTATGCTGATTCGAGAAGAAGGGATTTGGCTTTTTCTGTTGGTGATTATGTGTATCTAAGGGTTTCTCCGATGAGAGGAGTGATTCAATTTGGCAAAACTAGGAAGTTGGCGCCCAGGTTTATTGGTCCATTCCCTATTCTTGAAAGGATTGGAACCCTCGCTTATAGAATTCAGTTGCCTGATTGGTTGCCTGGAGTGCATGATGTATTCCACGTTTCTCAACTTCGAAAGCACGATCCGGACTTGATCGTGGAAGAAGCAGTGCAACTGGATATTGAAATTACTCCAGAATTGGCTGTGAGAAGAGAGCCGCTAAAGATAATTGGCAAAGAAACCAAAGAACCGAGGAACAAGAAGGTTAACTTAGTCAAAGTGCAATGGAGTGGAGATCCGCGATATTGTACTTGGGAAACAGAGGAAAGCATTAAGAAAGCCTATCCTAAGTGCAGGGTGGATATCTCTGATTGACTCCGGTGCAAGGTACATTTACCATACTTTACATTACCATTTTATTCTCTACCTTGTTGTTATTTTCTTTTCATGGATGTGACCTTTTAAATTCTATAGTCTGATTAATTTAAAAAGATTATATGAATCGATTAGTATGTTTTTGAAAAGTTAAAAACAAATTGCTTGTTGTTTGTGTTGTGTGATAGTGGTTATGGTTAATTAAATTATTAAGAACGATAGTTGATTTAATCAATAAGAGAATGAATGGTAGAATTTATTCGATTAAATCAAACATTGAACTGAGTTAAAAATAGATAGAAATATATACATGTGCATTATATATGTTTCAATAGGTAAATGGATTAGCTGTTGAGTAAAGAATTTATTTGCATGCCCGACAAATAGGTAAACCTTAATGAGTTGGATGCGCAATTTTATTATTATATCAACTCCTGTGAATGCCATTGGATGCGGAGTGCTGTTTGTTCTGTGTGTAATAATAAACGTCGCCATAGGCTAGTAAAAATTAATTTTGAACTACATTACATGGCATACTTCTTGAAGATAGGCATACTTCATCATATACCACATAAGCATTTGGAGCTTGTGTGATGAGGTTGAAGATTTACCATACGAGCGAGAGGCTTGTATGGCGATGACTGTATTTTACAGGTTGAACTGATGACTGATATGGACCATATAAAATATTACGGTAAATTGCCAAATTAATAAAAACCCCACACGGGTCTGGAGATGATAATAAACACGTCTCTCTGGTCATTAAGGCACAAAAACCATTTATAGGGTGACGAGAATTTATTCTCTGGAGTTATGATCTATACACACTCCCCTGTGGACACCGGAATATATCACTATAAATATGTGCATGCTTATTAGGATTTATTGGGTACCTAATACGACCCAATAAATTTCCAAACCCCTCCCCGTACAAAGGAGGTTATGTCGAAATTTTTCGAAAATTTAGGGTGTTAACCAAATTTTTGAAGAATTTGAAAATTATTAGAAACTGAAAAGTTGAAGAATGGAAGCCAGATTGAAAGTAGAGTTGGTTAATCAAACCACTTTTGACTTTGTTGCTTTTCGGGGACGAAAAGTTTTAAGTGGGGGAGATTGTAACAACCCGGAAAATCTGAACCAGTTTGAAAATTTTAATTTGGCGATTTTAGTGAATTTAAAATATTTAAAATAAATATTTTAAATAATAACGATGAAAAGTAAGTTTGGATCGACGTTTGAAAATAAATATAATTAATTCTAATTATAAACAAGGCCTTAAATGGCGCAGTAGTTTCAAAATTTGAATTCAAACTTTGACTGACTGTACCGGGTGCAAAACAAAACGGATTTTGGTGAAACCAAAAATATTTAAATCTGTTAGTGTATATCTTTCTAACGAATCTGAAAAATCAAAGTTTCATAGTGGGAAGCAAAAGTTATGGTTAAATGAATTTTCAAACAGGTCGTTGTAGAGTTTATATAGCCCGTGAAAATGGCCATTTTGTAAACGACCTCAGAATTCAACGAAACCACTTTTGTTGGATCCGGGATGTCAAATTATTGCTAGGTTTCAAATTTCATAATTTTTGAAGCTAGTATGTGAGCGTGGCAAAGGAAAATGTGTTTGGTCGATTTCTATTAAATTGGATCGACCAGAAAAGGACCATTTTTCAAACTGTCACAGAATTCGATGAAACTAGTTTTGTTGGGACCGGATCATCAAAACATAGCTAGATTTATTTTTTTGGAATTTTTAGAATCAATATGTGGCCCCAGCAAATTGAAATGTACGTTCAAATCAAATATTAAATGTTTTATATTTTAATTTGAAGGAAAACTGACTGAAACAGTCGAATGGGCCTACGAAACATATCCCATTGTGTTCGGAATGGGGGTATTTAGCTAGGGACAACAGTCGTTGGGTTTGGAATGGTGTTAGTACGTGAAGAGGGGTATTTTTGGATTTTTAAAATATATAAATAAAATAAAAATCTCTCATTGGTCAACGCAACACTCTCTCTCCCCGTAATCAAATCGCGAACGACGGAAAGGGCTCTCTGCCTTCTCTCTTCATTTTCTCCCTCTACAACTAAAATCAGTCCCTCCTCCAGTTGAAGATTTTGTAGTGCTCGAGACGAGCTTCAAATCCATATATAGTTTGATTGTTTTCGTTCAGAATTGGGGGAGGATTCGAGTTCGAAAGTTTCGAACATCTATCGCCCGCCGACGTCAGCTCCGACCACCGGAGTAGTCCGCTCCACCGTCGATCTGGGCACCCTCCGACCGCCTACAAGGTGCAACAACCGGATCGGAACAGCGAGCAATGGTTTGGGTAAAAATCGAAAACCTAGATTCGAAGATTTCAGAAAGGTAACGGCTGATAATATTAAAACTGTTTTAATAGCACTTTAAAGCGCTACGGTTTTAGATTTCACTGTAAAATTCATATCTTTTTCGTTTGTTGACGAACTTCAATGAAACAAGAGATAGTGGACTCGTGTGGACGTCTTCTACATTCTAGAAGAGACCGCATATTTTTTTGAGCCTTTTGCTATTTTTGGTGGAGTGGAACCCAATGTGAGATTTCTAAACTATAAACGATATGGAAAACGATGATGTATAAATTATATAGTCGATGTATGGGTTATATAAGCATTGTACACCTCATGTATAAGCATTGTATAAGTTGTACATTCGATGTATAAGTTATATATGCATTGTAAAAATTATATATGTGTTGAATAGAAGTGAAATTTACTTATATATATATATATATATATATATACACACCCCTGGTCCACAAACCATGGACAATATTTATTGGTTGTGATTGGTGTGAAAATTGGTTGATAGCGAATGGTTGATTAGAATTGTTTGTGATTGAAATTGATTGATAGTGGTTGAAAAATACCCGTTTGTGGTCGAGAATTATTTGGTTGAAACCATAGGATTAGTTTGTGGAAAAGAAAAAAATATACATGCCACCTGCATGCGAACTAGATGCATGAAATCCCCATTGTAAAAAGCTGCGAGGCTTTAAGGTAGAGCGAGGAGCCGTACTAGGGACGACCCCAGTTTTAACTACCCTACCATTATGCTGCCGAAATTTTGAATAATATTCATGTGTTAGAATTATTTTCATTTGTTGAAACCGCATTCATGTGTTGAATAGAAATTCATTCGTTGAATAGAAATTCATGTGTTGAATGGTATTCGTGTTTTAAATAAATTACTTTAACAATAAAAATCACATTTTTATTATATATACGAACTATAGAAAACCTTCATGTGTTGAATAGAAATTCATTCGTTGAACAGAAATTCATGTGTTGAATGGTGTTCATGTTTTAAATAAATTGCTTTAACAATAAAAATCACATTTTTATTATATATACGAACTATAGAAAACCTTCATGTGTTGAATAGAAATTCATTCGTTGAATAGAAATTCATGTGTCGAATGGTATTCGTGTTTTAAGTAAATTGTTTTAACAACAAAAATCACAATTTTATTTTATATATACAAACTATAGAAAACATTCGTGTGTTGAATAGAAATTCATTTGTTGAATAGAAATTCATTTATTGAATGGTATTCGTGTTTGAAATAAATTGTTTTATAATAAAAATCATATTTTTATCATCTATATGAACTATATAAAATAGTCGTGTTTTGGAATAAATCGTTTTACAATAAAAATCACATTTTTATTATATACATGAATTGTTAAAAATAACGAAGTGTCGAAATAAATGTCTATTGGATAAAAATATCATTTTTATCAAATGTATGAAAAGAATATGGTTTTGAAATCGAAGAATCGATTATATATATATATATATAATTAAAATATATCGAATAACGAAGCTGCAGTTCGTGTTTTGAAACCGTGATTTCAAACGATTAGTGCGGGAGATCCGACCATCGAATTTTCCCGAAACCTAAACCGTTGGGTTCTCCTTGGAAATATCTTTCCAACGACACCCACATTGTGAAGATCCAACAGTTGGATTGTCTGGAATGTTTAATTCAAATCTGAAGAAAAACAGCGCCATAATCGATTATATATATATATATGTAATTAAATTAAATCGAACAACGACGCTGCAGTTCGTATTTTGAAATCGAAACTTCAAACGAGTGTACCAGGAGATCCGACCTTCGGATTTTCCCAAAACTGGAACCGTTGGATTCGTTTTGAAAAAAAAATTCTAATGATATAAAATTTGTGAAGATCCAACGGTTATATTTTCAGATATGTGTAAATCAAATCTGAAGAAAAACAGCGCCACGGCCGCGTTATGGCCCGAAGCGTCGTTTGAATGAATTGGCTATAAATAAATAAATAAAAATAGCGATAAATCGTTATAAAATATTATAAATTATATGGAATGGAAATAAATCGAATTTACCCGGTTTATTGAATATTTGATGGTTGAATGTGAAATTTATAAACTAAATGGAGGTTAGCTAAGTCGGTTGGTTTCCTGGGTTTTGATCTGATGTTGGTTTCGGCTTTCGAGTTTAATATTTGGGAAATCGGTTTCTTACTAATTTACGGTTAGTTAATAATGAATTGGAATGAAGCGTATGTTGTGTTTGTGTAGCACTTGTTAATTATACACGCGAGTTGCTCAGAAAGACCCGGTTTATCCTATTCTGAATAACTGAATCGACGATAAGAAGTCGAAGATGAAGACGGTGGTTGAATACCGGAGAACTTCACCTCGGTTGGAGGACAACTGATGTCCTGATTGGGAGGCATCCCCAAATATGGAAAATGAGTGGTGATCGTCCAGACGTACGTGGAGATCGATGGGTATGCGAGGTATATAGTGCCTCCGGTTTCGTTCAGACCCAGAACGGACTTGCAAATGGACTGTGTGTCTGACATTGGAATTTGTTCTGTGTGATTGATAGCCATCAGTTGCATGGTGTGAATTGCCTGTGTGTCATGCTAAGATGCAGTGATCAAGGCTTCTGTTGAAAAGCAAAGCCTTGTGGTTGATGATCAAAGCACCGCCTGTGTGGCGTAGCTTTGTGTGTTACGTGAATTCGCGAACCTCACACCCAGGTATGAACCAGAAATAGGAGAGGACCTCAGGGAGGACATGCGTTTTTTCCTAGCTAGAGGTGGTGTCAGTGCTTAAACTGGCTGACATACATATTATTTTCACCTGTGTGGTGTGAAGACCCGCAACTTCCCCGTAAAGGAAAGCGTCGGATAGTTCGAGAACAAACCACAACAGAATGCATATAAAAGAACATTTCATTGTATATTACAACAATGCATCAGATTACAAGAATATACAGAGTATGAATGAATATTACACAGAAATATCGGAGATTTAAATTACATTTAAATACATCGCAGCGGAAGATAATACAATACACAACTAGAAGAGATATACGGATACAAAGCTTTCCGGATATCGTTCCAGCTGTAAACCAGGATCCTGTGAATATAAATCTGCAAAACCAAAACTACTAGCTGCCCGTGTCAAAAATAGGGGCACCCAGAGTTTAGGTTAAAACAATAAACTCCAGGTCAGTCATGTGACTGGTGTGAGAACTAAAACAGTTTTTAATCTTTATTTTCAATCATTGGGTAAATCAAGGGACCACGCCGTATAACACGGAACGGGTTTCCTCCCAAGAATACCAGTGCATAAAACAACAGCGCAATGCTAAATAAAGAAAAATGAAGCTGTTATAAGACCCAGGTCCTATCACACAATGCAACGCAAGCCGGGGGATAGGGTTTTTACCTTATAACAGCCAAGAATGCTTGATACGTTTAAAACAAATCATTTGATACTATTATAAGTGCATAGTGTATAAAACAACTTCAAATCATAAGTATCAATCATAGGCGACATGAGCGTCCCATGCCACTATGTCACCATATATAGGTTTACAAATAAAACCGCAAAGTCACGTATTTGGAAATTGGATTTCCGTCTATGAACCGAGGCAAAAGATAGTCCTCAGCCGATTCGAGACAATCTAGCCTACCATGTCTCAGGAACAGCAGCAACTGCCCCCTGGATCGTCAGGGCCGGTCCACCGATGTGGATTATTATGCCTGAACAATACGTCTCCCCGCCCTTTGGGGCGCAAACGAGCCAACGAATGACTCCATCGGACCCGGATCGTCCGATCAAACCGAGGCGCCTCGCAACAGCAACAACCACATAAGTCAAACTCGTCAGGGCGTGTAAAACCACTGACGCCACTTTTAGCTAGAAAGAAACGCAAGTCCTCCCTGATGTCCTCTCCCGTTTTTGGTTCATACCGGGTGTGAAGTTCGCGAATTCACGTTACACAAAGCTATGCCACACAGGCTGTGCTTTGATCATCACCACAAGACTTTGCTTTTCAACAGAAGCCTCGATCAATTGCCACTTAGGCATGCCACACAGGCAATTCACTCCATGCGTTTGATATCCATTAATATATAACCCCTGAGCTCGTACGTCTCAGAGAAGGGCGTTAAGCAAGAGAATAAATTCTCCGCCGCCAAACAGATATATATTTAATAGAAATCGATCACATAGACTAAAATCCAATGTCAGACACACAGTCCATTTACAAGTCCGTTCTGGGGCTGAACGAAACCGGAGGCACCTAGTACCCCGCATATCCATCGATCTCCAAGCACGTCTGGACGATCACTAACTGTTTCCATCTTCTTGGGTGTACAACCCAATCAAGATCATCAGTTATCACCCAAACGACGTGAAGACTTCCGGCCTTCGACCATCGTCTTCATCTTCGACACCACGTCGAATCAGTTATTCAGAATGGGATTAACCCGGTCTTTCTGAATAACTCGCGTATATATTATAAAAGTGTTACACAAACACAACATACGCCTCATTCCAATCCAGAATATTCTTTTATTCAAATATTCCTATACTTTGGGAAAAGTTCCCATTAATTTTATCCAAGATAAATTCTTTGAATTTATTCGTTATTCTATTTTTGAATCTTAATTCAAACTAGTCGGGATTAGCGAACCACACCGAAGAAATCATTTATTTTATTTCCCAATCCTAACCTATTCATCCCATGAAGTAAAACTAATTATACTTCATATCTAACACCACGGTGTTATCGGTAAATTCAATTACCATTTCACGTTCAAATCTAATTAAAGATTTAACTAACGCCTGCAGCAAAACTGGTGATACTCCATTCTCGATCTTTTCAATCTAATTAAAGATTCATTAAAACTCCACTTAGTTTTAATCTGTGAGTGGGTTAAAGAATCAGTGTCATTTAGAACACGGTTCACGATAAACCCAAAATCACATTCCATTTATTATCGGGTTAAAGAACGAGTGTTATTTAAAAACCCCATTCACGATAAACCCAAATCACATTTGATATTAAACACAAGGCTCTGAATAGAAAATATACCGGCTTATATTCAATATCAAATTCTACGACTAACAAATATCGTATTGGAAATAACGATATATATATATATATATATATATATATATATATATATATATCTTTCAAATTCCCATAACAATATCTGTATCATCACGAAATCCAACATCAAAATATTCCGAAGACAATTTCGATTCAAATCCATTCCAATGCAATCATTGGAAATTCTGGTTATTTTCAAAACCATTTCAAATTCAAAGCAAAATTGAATTCTTCTTTATTAATTCATTTCAAAATTCATTTCTATTCAATTCAAATTTCAATTCAATTTGAATTCATTTCAATTCGCTTTCAATTCAATTTGAATTCGTTTTCAATTCAATTCATTTCGAAATCGTTTTCAATTCAATTCATTTCGAAATCGTTTTCAATTCAATTCATTTCGAAATCGTTTTCAATTCAATTCATTTCGAAATCGTTTCCAATTCAATTCATTTCGAAATCGTTTTCGAAATCACTTTTCAATTTTCATTTTAAAATGAATAAAATCGATATAAATATCGATCACGTCAAAATGGCGTCAATCTAATCAACATGGCTTCATAAATTTCTCGTCGATTTTATTTAAAATAATTCATTTTAAATAATCAAAATTCGCTAAAATTGCCAAAATAAAAATTTTAAACTGGCCCACATTTTCGGGTTGTTACATGTGGGTGTTGCTGTTGCGAGGCGCCTCGGATATATCGGTCGATCCGAGACCGATGGAGTCATTCGTTGGCTCATTTACGCCCCAAAGAGCGGGGAAACGCAGTGTTCAGGCATTTTAATCCACATCGGTGGACCGGCCCTGTCGCTCCAAGGGGCCCACCTGAGTCTGGGTCCTGAGGCTTGGGCTAGGCAGTCTCGAAGTCGGTGAGGACTATTTTTTGCCTTGGTTCATGACGGAAATCCAATTTCCAAATACGACATCGTGCGGTTTTGATTGTAAACCTATATTTGGCGACATAGTGGCATGGGACGCTCATGTCGTCTATGATTGATATTTATGATTGTTTTATAAAACTAGAAACTAACTGGAAACGAGCTAAGACGGATGGTTTCCTGGGTATTGGTCTGAGGTTGGTTTCGGCCTTCGGGGTTAATACTTAGGGAATCGTTCTCTTACTAATTTACAGTTGGAGTCTAATTAAGAATTAAACGACAAAACTTACATTTTAAATGTTTTATTCGTATCAAACATATTTTGGCCATTATAAGGTAGAACTTTATCATCCGGTTTGTGTTGCATTGTGTGATGGGAACTGAGTCTTATAATGGCTTCATTTCTATAAAAAGCATTGCGATGTTTAAAAGATTTACTTGATTTAAAGCACAAGCAATCCAATGGAGTAAACCCGTTCCGTGAAAGTGGCATGGTCATGTGATTAGCAAATTATAAAATGTGTTAAGTAGATTTCTCATACCAGTCCCATGACTGACTCGTAGTTTGTTTCACTTGCAAACTCGGGTGCCCTTATTTCTACACGGACTGCCTTGTATTCAGGTTTTGTCAGGCTCTTTCTGGATAGCTGGAGCTGAAGATGGATTCAATCATTTATCTCTTTTTATGATGTTCAGCTCCTATTGTACATATTATGTTTGTTTTCCACTGTAGACATTTATGTATAGCTAAACTGTATTTGTACTAAGTATGATCCTGTATACTATGTAACTCTGATGATTACGTTTATCCAGTGTATTCTATTGTACATTATTTGGTGTATTTATTTATTTCTATTCTGCTATTATCTGTTTATGTGTTATATTCCAAAGATTACCCTTGCCACCGTCAGTACGGGGTTTTGGGTCGTCACATCCATGGTCTGTGGACCACGGGTGTCTGGTGCTGCTAAGCACCGTCTGCATCCTAGTATTTATTTCAAACTAGAAAACAATAATTAAAGTGAGATGTTCTCACTGAAGGTTCCACTCTTCCATTTCGTTCTGAATTTCTGATCGATTTGATTTGCCCGAAATTCCTACGCCATCCTTTTCACGCTGTTCATATTAAAAATCACATTTTTATTTTCCACTTCATATATATAAAAATCGAATTTTTCTATCGCTAATGAATATATAAAAAACACGTTTTTACATTTCTATTCAAACGATAAAAATCATATTTTTACTTTGCTATATATATGATAAAAATCACATTTTTATATCATCACTTCATATATAAAAATCATACTTTTATATCTCTACTACATATATAAAAATCAAAATTTTATTATCTATATATTATAAAAATCATATTTTTATTATATCTATAATATAAAAATCTTATTTTTATTATTTCTATAATATAAAATCATAAATTTATTATATCTATAATATAAAAAACTAATTTTTATTATATCTATAATATAAAAATCTAATTTTTATTACTCTGTACCATATATAAAAATTCTATTTTGAATTTAAACCATTTCATATAATGAATTAACATAAAAACAATGCTTTTAAAATAAATAATCCAAGCTTTTATAAAACAAAAATCCAAAAACTCACTTTTGTTCAAAGAGGAGGTCGACGTTCATCGGCGCGAGGAGGGGCTGCTCTGGAGTGATGCAGTTTGCGGGGGGAGCAATTTTTGTCGAAGGTGGTTGCTACATTCGGGTTTGCGGGTTGTGGAGGCGCAATTGGGTACGAAGGTAGCATGGGGGGTCGCTTCAGGTAGCAGCGCGGAATGGGGCCCATGGCAGCGACTAGCGGCGGTGGAGGGCGGGCTTGCAGCTGTGGCGGCATTAGTTAGGGTTTCGGGTTCTTGGGTTTTAGGGGGTCTTCGATTTGGCCTGAGGAGGAGGAGAAGAGAAGCAGAGGGGGAATCGGAGGGGTGCGCCGCCGCCTGGGGAGGCGATGCAGTGGGGTGGCGACGAGAACCAGGGGGCGACGAGGTAGGCACAGTGGCGATCGAGGCTTTTCTTTTGTGTTTTTATTTACTTATTTAAATGGACGTTGACCTGGTAAAGGAGAGAGAGGGGTGAGGATAATATAAATATATATATTTAATTAATTTAATTTTCAAAAAGCAACCTTTTCGTTCTATCTCTGAATCGGACCCAACGACCATCACACCTAGCTAATTACCCCCATTCCGAACACAATGGGATATGTTTCGTAAGCCAATTCGATTGTTACGATCAGTTTTTATCAAATTCAAAATATAAATCAATGTATATTGAATTTGAGCGCACATTTCAATTTACCGGGGCCACATACGAGCTCTAAAAATTTCCGAAAAATATTTCTAGCTTCTTATTGACGATACGGTTCTAAAAAAACTAATTTCGTCAAATTCTGAGACCGTTTGAAAAATGGTAATTTTCTGGTCGATCGAAATTGAATAAAACTACCAAAACACGTTTTACTTCGCCACACTCACATATTGATTTCAAAAAGTAGGAATTTGGGAACCTAGCAATAACTTGACATCACGGATCCAACAAAAGTGGTTTCGTCGAAAACAGAGGTCATTTGCAAAATTTCCATTTTTAAGGGCTCAAAATTCTATAGCGACTATTCTGAATTTTCAATTAGACATAACTTTTTATTCCCGCTATGAAATTTCAATTTTTCGGATTCGTTGGAAAGATATTTTCAAATAGATTCAAATATTTTTGGTTTCGCTAAAATCCTATTTATTATGAATCCTGTACAATCATTTGAAATTTGAAATCAAATTTTCGAATTACCGCGCCATTTTCAATTCCTTTTATAATTAAAATAAAATATTTATATTCTAACGTCGATTCAAATAAATATATTCATTCTAATTCTATTCAAAATAAATTTCTCATCGTTATTATTTAAAATAAATCATTTTAAATATTCGAAATTCATTATAATTGCCAAAATAAAAAAATTAAATTGGCTCAGATTTTCCAGGTTGTTACAATCTCCCCCACTTAAAACTTTTCGTCCTCGAAAAGGAACGGAGCTGAAAGTTGTTTTACAAACCAACTCAACTTTCATTATTTTCATTATGGCTTAATTTCTTCAACTTTTCTGTTTCTAAAAACTTTTCAAATTTTTCAAAAATTAGGCTAACACCCTAAATTTTCAAAAAAATTCGCCATAGCTTCCCCTGCACCGGGAGCTTCGGGATATTTCAAATAGCCTCCCATGGCCCTCACAAATCCAAAAAGAAAAAGAAACAGCCAAGCGGCTAGCCAATCGGCTCATAAAATCATCAAAAATCCACGAAATACAATGAACATGTACCTATTTGTCGGGCAAACAATTTTATTCCACTTCTCTAGTCTCCTTGCTATGACCTGTTCAATGTAAGTACATGTTTATGCATGCAAATGCGCCTAAATTTCAATACAACTCACTATTTGATCAATTTGGCTAAATGGCCCAAATTTTAATTAATCAACCAATAACCAAACAACACAACCATCAATCAATTAGTTGATTAACGTTTCAAATTCATAATTTTGATACATAGTCCCAAAATCATATTTTTGATGCCAAATCACAACAATGTATTCTAACTATATTTTGGTTCTCATACCAGTCAATTGGAAATATATATAAATCCCACTTTCAAAACTCGAACACTAATGCTGATGATGTCTAGACTATCATCAGAATCATCTCCGGGCGGCTAGAGTGTGATTCTATATCTATCCAGTATATTAAAACTTCGGATACACGTGGATCAGACATATATGCGAAATCTTTATATACTTGATTGTCCAAATCAATTTAAAATAAATATTCAAATATGAATAATTGAATTAAATTTTCAAAACAAAAATTGTTTTCATTTTAAAAATATACTCTTCACACTCGTTCTAGGATACTACTGATCCCATCTCTAACGAGTCATCCTTATTGGATATTACTAATCCAATCTCTGATGAATTCTTTCGTTTGGTTCTAACGTGTCTTGTTCTCCGAGCTCTGTAAACCAAAGCTCTAATACCATGCTGTTACGACCCGAAATTCCCCATGAAGGAAAGCACGGATTGAATTGAGGACAAGACGAATCAGAACACAAACAGAAGAACATTTCATTGCTTATTACAACAATTCCATCAAAATACAAGAATATACAAAGTATGAATAAATATTATACATAAGAGAAATATCAGAGATTTAAATACATTACTACAGCGGAAAAATAATACAACAACTGAAAGAGATATATGGGTACAGAGCTTTCCGGATATCATTCCAGCTATAAACCAGGCTCCTGTGAATACAAATCTGCAAAACCAAAACTACTAGCTGACCATGTGGAAAATAGGGGCACCCAGAGTTTAGGTTAAAACAATAAACTCTAGGTCAGTCATGTGACTGGTGTGAGAATTAAAACATTTATTTAAAACTTTACTTTAAATCAGATATATCAAGGGACCATGCCGTATAACATGGAACGGGTTTCCTCCCAAGAATACCAGTGCATATAACAAAACAGCGCAATGCTTTTTGGAAACATGAAGCTATTATAAGACCCAGGTCCTATCACACAACACAACGCAAGATGGGGGATAGGGTTTTCCCTTACAATAGCCAAACATGCTTGGTACGTTTAAAACAAATCATTTGATACTATTATAAGTGCATAGTGTATAAAACAACTTCAAATCATAAGTATCAATCATAGACGGCATAAGTGCTCCATACCACTATGTCGCCATATATAGGATTACAACTAAAACCAAAATGTCTCGTATTGGAAATTGGATTTCCATCTGTGAACCGAGGCTAGGGATCGTACTCACCGCTTCGAGACAATCTAGCCCATGTCTCAGGAACAGAATGCATCTTTCCTTGGATCATCAGGGCCGGTCCACCAATGTGGATTAAAATGCCTGAACACTGCGTTTTCCAGCCCTTTGGGGCGTAAATGAGCCAAATGACTCCATCGGCTCCATATAGTCACCGATATATCCGAGGCGCCTCTCAATCCAACAACGATACAGGTGAAAATAATATAAATGTCAGGGCTGGTAGGTCACTGACTGTAACAACCCGGGAATTCTGAGCAAGTTTAATTTTTTTTTATTTTGGCAATTTTAATGAATTTTGAATATTTAAAATGAATTATTTTAAATAATAACAACGAGAAATTTATTTTGAATATAATTCGAACGTATAGATTTATATGCATCGTCGTTAGAATATAAATATTTATTTTAAATTATAAAAGGAATTGAAAATGGCGCAGTAGTTCGATAATTCGATTTCAAATTTCAATTGAACATACCGAGTGCAAAATAAACCGGATTTTAGCGAAACCAAAAATATTATTATCTAGCTGAAAATATCTTTCCAACGAATCTGAAAAATCGAAATTTCATAGCGGGAGTCAAAAGTTATGCCCGGTTGAAAATTCAGAATAGTCGCTATGTAAATTATACATGGCCCAAAAAGTCAAATTTTGCATACGAATGAATTTGGACTCGAAACCACTTCCATTGAGTTCAAAATGCCGTTTAGAACTCCAAAAAGTATAAGCTTCGATATATTCCGATATCCGGAATAGTGGCAATTGGCAGGAGCTTTTCGATTAGCAAAACATAGCCCTTAAAAAGTGAAATTTTACATACGAGCTTAGAATTCGACGAGATAAATTTTTATGGATTCATAATGACAAATTATTGTTATGGTCCAAAGGGCGCGTCGAACGGAGTGAGTATGTGGCCGTGCGAGCTAAAACAGTTCAGGGTAAAACGAGCAGTCATTTTACAAAGGAACAGTACTGATACGACCTCAGAATTCGATTTTACTTTTTTTTTCTGGATTCGTATCATCTAATAATGGTTAAATCCAAGAGGGCGTGATTTTTGGAGTTAGCGTGTGAGCGTGCGAGAAGAAAAGGTGCGCCAAAATCGCATTTTTAGAGCTTATCTGAGCATTTTCGTGATTTTTTTTTGAACGGTCAAACGAACTCGGAATTCGACGAAATTTGTTTCGTTGGACTCGTCTTCACGTCTACTATCTCGTGACTGAAATCCGCGGCGATTGGAGATCATTAGCGTTCAGGCGATACGCGGGAAACGAGCATATAAACACTTTTACTTCCTTTTCTACTTCATTATTTTCATTTCCTCCTTCCTCCACAAAAACTCAAAAATGGAGAGCTCCACTCCACCGCCGCTGCCCCCTCCTCCACTGGCCACCACCGGCCTCCGGCGAGCCGCCGCACCACCCTCTCTTCCTCCCCTCCTCCTCCTCTTCCTTCTCTCTCCTCTTTTCATGAACCATAAGCCTCACAACACCCCAAACCACCACCACGGGCCCCACCACCGCCGCCGCGGCCCACCAGCACCCTCCCCGCCTCACATCAGGTCCGGCGCCCCCTCTCCCCCCCCCCTCAATTCCGGCCATGGACCCCCCCCCCCCCCCCCCGTGTCTCCAAAAACCCATTTTCACCAAAATTCCCGTTTTGTAAATAAGTCCCTGGACTGTTTTGGCCTATATCTCTCAAACGGTGCTTTTTTGGCCAAAGTCCCTTTAGACCAAAGTTGTAGAGCACGAAATTCTCTTCGATTTGGCTATATGGAAGTCGTGTTTTGGAGTTCGGAGCTGCTCGGAAAACGCGTTCGAAGTCTGCTGTTCAAAAGCGGTAAAATTCGTGTACTTTCGCGAATTCTGGCGAATTGGAGCATTTTCGGCAAAAAGTCCCTTAGGCAAAAGCTGTTCAGAATGTCGTGCTTCTATTAGAAAAAAGATGGATTGAAGATTTGAGCTTGTATGCGAAGTCTAGAGCTCTAACAACAATTCAGCAGTTCAGAAAAGGCATTAGAAAAAAAAAATCAATGTGAGAACTTCTCACTCTAAATTTCTTTTTCTAGTTATATATATACTAGGATGCAGACGGTGTTTAGTAGCACCCGACACCATCATTCACAGATCATGGACTTGTTTGTTTGGTTGTGTAGTTGGTTAGATTATTTGATTTGAATTTGATTGTTTGGTGAAATGGAATGGATTTGATTGATATGTGTATGGCGTGGGCCATTATTAGACCGGGGATAAGGCTAGGCCTTGTCCCGTTTCTAGTATCGTGCCGTTATGCCGCCGAATTTTTTTAAAATAAGTTAGAAAAATAAAGATATCATTTTATTTAATAAATGAACCGAATAGAATATTCGTAGGTTGAATAAAATAATTTGGTCGTTAAAAATATAATTTTTAACGTGAATGTGAATAAATATATATTCATTTACAAACCGGACGGTTTGTTTATGTACACCTATTTGAAGGACATTGATTGGGACAATAAATTTTACACATCGCCGAACCGCACAAATAAAATCTGTGTTTGATTGTTTGAAACCCCACACGGGTATTGGGATAAAATACGGCATACACTAATCCCAGTAATTAGTTATATGTCGATCGATCGATTGACAGGCTGTTGTAAGCGTTAGATATCTATATTTGATGCTTATACAGTGTAGTGCACTTTGGATGATGGTTGATTATTTATCGTTGCTATTATATACATGTATTGTATGGAATCCATATAACTAACATTATATGGTAATTGATTGGGCCTCATTCCAATTGGAAAAATAAAGAATATTATAAAATAAAGGATCATGTATTGACAGTACTCATCCGTTAAGATTAGTCATGTGTTGGACGAAATATTTTAACAATAAAATTTACATCTTTATCATTATAAAATAAAGGTTCATGTGTTGACAGTACTCATCCATTGAGATTAGTCATGTGTTGAACGAAATATTTTAACAATCAAATTTACATCTTTATATTATAAAATAAAGGTTCATGTGTTGACCGTACTCATCCGTTGAGATTAGTCATGTGTAGAACGAAATATTTTAACAATAAAATTTACATCTTTATTAGATATAAAATTAGAAACTAACTGGAAAATAGATAAGAAGAGTGGTCTCCTGGATATTGATCTGATGTTGGTTTCGGCCTTCGGGGTTAATATTTAAGGAATCGTTCTCTTACTAATTTATGGTTGGAGTCTGATTTGAAATCAAACGATAGATACCATAATTTTTATAAAATATATTAAATAACAAAAATAGTCACACGTGGACAGTACTCATTCGTTGAGATTAGTCATGTGTTGACAAAAATATAAAGTCATGTATTGAAAGAAATATAGATTCATTTGTTGAATAGAATAACGAAGTTATTCGAAAATATAAAGCCGCGTTGATTAGAGATGCGCTATTTTGATGCGAACGATATTTATATCGATCATATTCGTTTTTGTAATGAATATTGAAAAGAGATTTAAAAATCGAATAAATAGAAAACGAATTCGAACTAAATTGAAATAGAAGAAAAATCAATTTGAAATGAATTCAAATTGAATTGAAATTTGAATTGAATTGAAATAGAAGAAAAAACAATTTGAAATGAATTCAAATTGAATTAAAATTTGAATTGAATTGAAATGAATTTTAAAACGAATTTTTAAGGAAAAATTCAATTTTGATTTGAATTTGAAATGGAAGTTGAAATGTTTTTGAACGAATTTAAAACTATTTATAAAATTCGTTTTAAATAGAAAGAAATATATATTATATATATTATATATATAATATAATGGCCTGAATAGAAATCGTTGCGCCACGACAGTTCATGAATTTCGACCATTGATTTCGAGCGGACATTACGGGAGATCCGACTGTCGGATTCTCCTAAAACCGGAACCGTTGGGTTCGCATCGAAAAGAGCTTTCTAACGAATAATAGAAATTTGAAATCTAACGGTTGGATTTGGAATTATGTCCAAATCAAATTTGGAAAAGGTCGCTGTAAGTGGAGTTCGATGACCGTTGATGGAAATCGACTGTACGGGCCTTGATAAAATTATTAAAAATATCAATAATTTGTGTAAAATAATAAGAAATGATTTGTGAAGAACTAGGATGAAAAATCCCACATTTGTAAAGATAAAAATAGATTTTTATCGAAATGAACTAGTTTTGAACTAGAATTAAAACCCAATTATTTTTTAAAATAAATAAATTGGATTTGAAATGGGTTTTAAATAACTGGAATTTCTAATATATTTTATTGGAATGGAATTAGAATTGATTAATGGGTTTATCGTGAACGGTGTTTTAAATAGCACTTGTTCTTTAACCCGATAATAAGTAGAATGTGATTTGGGTTTATCGTGAACCGTGTTTTAAAGGACATTAGTTCTTTAACCCAGTAAAAGGAGTTTTAATGAATCTGCAATTAGATTGAAATGTGAATTGATAATTTAAATTATCAAATTTGGAAAATGAGCGAGTATGGAGTATCACCAGTTTTGCTCCAAGCGATAGTTAAATCTTTAATTAGATTTGAACCTGAAATGGTAAATAATTTTATCGATAACACCATGGTATTAGATATGGAGTATTACCAGTTTTGCTTCATGGGATGAATAGGTTGGGATTGGGAAATAAAATAAATAATTACTTCGGTGTTGTTCGCTAATCCCGACTAGTTTGAAAAAACCATAATTTGGTTTGAAATGACATCCAAAGGAAGATTAAAGAATAAATTTAAAGAATTTATCTTTGGTAAAATTAATGGGAACTTTTCCCTAAGAATATGAAATTTAGAAACTAGTTGTACGTTAGCTAAGAAGAATGGTTTCCTGGGTATTGATCTGATGTTGGTTTCGGCCTTCGGGGTTAATATTTGGGAAATTGTTCTCTTGTTGATTTACGGTTAGTGACTGCTGAATTGGAATGAGGCGTATGTTGTGTTTGTGTAACATTTGTTTACTATATACGCGGGTTGTTCGGAAAGGCCGGGTTTATACCCATTCTGAATATCCGATTCGACGATAAGTCGAAGATGATGACGGTGGTCGAATACCGGAAGTCTTCACATCGTTTGGATAATTATTGATGATCCTGATTGGGTTGTACACCCAAGAGGATGGAAATAGTTGGTGGTCGTCCAGACGTACTTGGAGATTGATGGATATGCGAGGAAAGTGCCTACGGTTTCGTTCAAACCCAGAACGAACTTGTAAATGGATTGTGTGTCTGACATTGGATTTTATTCTATGTTGATTGATCTCTATTAAATATACATCTGTTTGGCGGCGGAGAATTTATTCTCTTGCTTAACGCCCTTCCCTGAGACGTACGAGCTCAGAGGTTGTATATCGATGGACATCAGTCGCATGGAGTGAATTGCCAGTGTGGCACGCCTAAGTGGCAATTGATCAAGGCTTCTGTTGAAAAGCAAAGTCTTGTGGTTGATGATCAAAGCACGGCCTTTGTGGCATAGCTTTGTGTATAACGTGAATTCGCGAGCATCACACCTCGGTATGAGACAAAAACGGGATAGTTACTACGGGAAGAGCACGACGTTACTTTCTAGCTTTGGTGGTGTCAGTGACTTACCAGCCCTGACATTTATATACTTTTCACCTATGTGGTTGTTGGATGAGGCGCCTCGATTTTAGGTCTGTAAGGACCGAGAAACGTGTGTTCAGGAATAATTAATCCTCAAACGTAAGAGAGGACAGGCCCTGAAGATCCAAGGGTTGCCCAAAGTGTGTAGTCCTGAGGCATTTGCTAGAGTATCTCGAATCGGAGAGGAGCTTGCCCCTTGCCTCGACTCATGACGGAAATCCAATTTCCAATACGAGATATTTCGGGTTTATTTGTAGAGCCTAGTATGGCGACATGATAGATGGTACCCATGCCGCCATCATGTCGCCTAGGATTGATATTTATGATTGAAAATGTTTTGACACTATACACTTATTATAGTATCAAATGATTTGTTTTAAACGTATCAAGCATGTTTGGCTATTATAAGGGAAAACCCTATCCTCCGTCTTGCGTTGCATTGTGTGATGGGACCTGGGTCTTATAATAGCTTCATTTTTCGAAAAAGCATTGCGTTGTTTATTGATATGCACTAGTATTCTTGGGAGGAAACCCGTTCCGTGTTATACGGCGTGGTCCCTTGAATTACTCTCTTTTAAAATAAAGTTTTAATAACTGTTTTTAGTTCTCAAACCAGTCACATGACTGACTTGGAGTTTATTGTTTTAACCTAAACTCTGGGTGCCCCTATTTTCTACACGGGCAGCTAGTAGTTTTGGTTTTGCAGATTTATATTCACAGGATCCTGGTTTACAGCTGCAATGATATCCGGAAAGCTCTGTATCCGTATATCACCTTCAGTTGTGCTTTATATTATTTTCCGCTGCTATGTAATTTATTGTAATCTCTGATATTTATCGAATGTAATTCATTCATTTATATTCTGTATATTCTTGTATTCTGATGGAATTGTTGTAATAAACAATGAAATGTTCTTCCGTCTGCTTTCTGATTTGTCTTGTCCTCAACGCTATCCGCGCTTTCCTTTACGGGGAAGTTCGGGTCGTGTCAGTTTGGTATCAGAGCTTTGGTTTATAGAGCTCAAGAACAAGATACATTAGAACCATACAAAAGAATTCATCAGATATTGGATTAGTAATATCCAACTAGAATGACTCGTTAGAGATAGGATCAGTAGTATCCTAGAACGAGTGTGAAGAGTATATTTTTCAAATGAAAACAATTTTGTTTTGAAATTTAAATCGTTTTATACGTATTTGAATAATTTATTTATATTGATTTGGACAATCTAGTATGTACAGGTTTTGCATATACGCGTCATGAATGTATATTCGAAGTTTTAATATATTAGATAGATATAGAGTCACACTCTAGTCGCCCGGACATGGTCCTGATGATGAAGTATACCATCACCAGTATTTATTTTCGAGTGACGAAGGTGTGATATCTATATATTTCCATTAGACTGGTGTGAGAACCAAAAATAGATTGGTTTATTGTTGTGATTTGGCATCAAAAACATGTTTTTTCTGTATATATATATATATATATATATATATCAAATTTTGAATTTGAAAAGCTAATTCACTAATTGATTGATGGTTGTGTTGTATGATTATTTATTTAAACCATTATGTGAACGAATGGTGAATTTAGGCTTAATTGAACCAAATATTGAATTGTATTGTAAATTATTTGCAAATGCATCCATATACATATATATGTTTGAACAGGTAAATGGATTAGCTGTTGAGTAAAGAATTTATTTGCGTGCCCGACAAATAGGTAAACCTTAATGAGTTAGATGCGCACTTTCATTATTATATCAACTCCTGTGAGTGCCAATGGATGCGGAGTGCTGGTTATTCTATGTGTAATTAATAAATGTCGCCATAGGATAGTAACAATTAATTTTGAACTACACTGCATGGCATACTTCCTGAAGATGGCATACTTCTTGAAGATCGCATACTTCATCATATACCACACAAGCATTTGGAGCTTGTGTGACGAGGTGGAAGATTTACCATACGAGTGAGAGGCTTGTATGGCGATGACTATATATTACAGGTTGAACTGATGACTGATATGGAAAATATAAAATTATAATGGTAAAATTGCCAGATTAATAAAAACCCCACACAGGTCTGGAGTTGACAATAATCACATCTCTCTAGTCATTAGATACGGCACATGGATTATTTATTTCCCACACGGGACGAGGTGACGAGAATTTATTCTCTGGAGCAATTAAAATACACACTCCCTCAGGCTTTGACAGGGTGACAAGAATTTATTCTCTGGAGTTATTATCTATACACGCTCCCCTGTAAACAACAGAATATATCACTATAAATATGTGTATGCTTTATAGGATTTATTGGGTACCTAATACGGCCCAATAAATTTCCAAACCCCTCCCCGTACAAAGGAGGTTATGGCGAAATTTTTCGAAAATTCCGGGTGTTAGCCAAATTTTTGAAGAATTTGAAAATTCTCTGAAACGACCCGAACTTCCGTACACTTTGAGTTGACTAATAACACCACACGTCCAACCCAAATTTCACAGAAACACGAATCATTATTAGAAAGAAGTTAGAGGATGATAAATAGAAAGAAAGAAATATTAGAATAGAAGAAAACGAAGATCACAAACTCACAGCGGAACGAATAAAATATATTAGATAAGATACTTTTGAAATATAAAACAGTAACTGTATATATATACATCATCAGAGCACAATAGTTATCTCTGGAATAGTTATAAACACCTGTTTCCAGATACAACAAAATACACAGGGGAAAGTATGATAGTCTATAGCTAACAGGTGAAGCCTCCTGCTTCAATCTCCTCTAGGTGAATCTGTAAAATCCCGACTACTTGACTGCCCGTACAAATTTGGGCACCCAAGAGTTTAGGGAAAACAAACAAAATAAACTCTGGGTCAGTCATGGGACTGGTGTGAGTAAACTCCAACCATTTGTTTAAATTTCAAAATCTTTTTGAAAGAAATGATAATCGTAAGACCGATCCACACATAAACACGGATGGTTTTTACCTTACGATAACCCAAACATTTGATATCAAAATCTGGTGATATTATAATAGTGTCTAAATCAAATAAATAGAATCTGGCGGAACGCTTGCATCTCACGCTCCATATATAATATAAAATCGAAAACCGCAGGGTGCTTATTGGAGATTGGATTTCCAACATGACAAGGTATGGGACCACCTTCCGATAGTGTATTCTAGAGACGAATACACTGGGTTCAACAAGAACATCTTGCAACCCGGCCCACACATGACCGACCACTTATTTCGCTTGAGTGTATCGAATGTATACCACCGACGGTTGGGATTAGCAACCGCCTCCCAAAAAGGGACAGCATCGATAGATTTAAGAAGCAAAAGGAATTTCTCTAGATAGGTGGTTATACATCCTAATGGGTGCGACCCACATAGCCATGCTGCCTGCCCGATTTTTGTCCAATTCCGGGTTGATGAGGCTTGAGGTTTGAATTATCTTCCAGAACATCTGGCCATCATTCACTTTGAATGCCACATCGTCAGATCCATCGGAAATCACTAATTGATTCCCACAAAAATACTCAGATTGTTAGGCTAAAGAAGCTTCCCTTCTATGCCCCAACTTCGTACGTTTGAAGGAATCCACGTACGTAACCCCCTTTGGAAATACTCTGTCAGACACTCGTCCATACAAGTTGTCCTGGGTCTGGACAAACCGAAGGCACTATCCCGTAAACAGGATAGCCCTTGCATAACTCCGTCTTCAATTTTCTTCAGCATAAGTTGCTTCATAAAGCTTACGCCAATACGGAGTGGTTTTCAGATATCAAATCTGGTCCCGGTCTCTCCATATTGACAACGGAGGTACATATAAAAAAAAAGATAAAACTTTGATAGTCAGTGATTTAACTATCAAAGAAACATCCATACAATCAACGGTCCTATTTCCAAATGGAAATTCTATCAATCAAGCATCAAACAACACTGGGCCCTTTTTATATTAGTTCTTTATTACATTATCATTTCCAATTCCCATTTTCCACCTTTCGTGTTCTTTCAAAGCTCTATTTTCTCTCTTGATTATTGGGAAACATTTCCAATATATATAATTCCTTTATTGAGAAAATATCTTTTACTCTAGTTAGAAAACATTTCTAAATCCTTTGAATTAAATGATGTTATAAACATCGTTATTATAACTCAAATCATAAATCATTCGTTAACTAACGATATCACTAACCAACCCTTGCTATCGAGCCTTAACCATTTCTCCGTCAATAATGCAGTCAGTCAAGTTGGGGTATAATTACCTCTCAGACCTTAACTGAACGACATTCTTAACTTTGAAATAGTCAGAGCTCACAACTTTAAACCAAACATTGCTTACGCGACTCTCGGATTTGATCTACGAACACACCTTCTTTATAAAAATATTGATTATAACGGTAGCGTTATAATCGCTGTCTTCAAATGTTTGGTTTATAAAACATTGCTTTCAACAACAGCGTTAAAACCGCTGTCTAGCATTATAGAACACTTATCATAACCATAGCATTAAGATTGCTATTAAAACAGTTATTATAACGGCAGCGTTAAAATTGTTATTTAGATTTACCAAGACATTTATTATAACAGCAGCGTCTAAAATTGCTGTATAGATTTACAACATCTATTATAACAACAACGCTAAAATCGCTGTTTAGTTTTATAAAAGCATTTCTTACAAAGACAGAGTTATAATCGCTGTTTAAAATTATAAAAGCATTTCTTATAACAACAGCGTTATAATTGTTGTTTTGAATAAAATACTGTGTGCGATGCACACGCTTCCGTTGTTCATTTTAAAAGATAGTCAAAATGTCTGGATTTAAACAATGCAGACATTTATCATTCTATTTGTCGAAACCCATAAGATAAAGAGTATATAAGGATAAAAATCCGGTTTCCACCCTTTTTTACAACAAGATTTCTTCCTTGGATTTTTATTCCAAAAATCCAAAATGTTTAACACAAAACCGTCTGCTGTGTTCTTCCCTTATAAATATTTCACTTGCAAAATACTTCCTTTTAACCATTATCCACTTTAATCCTGAATATATTTCTTTTATATATAATCTTTTGATTTCGTACTTATACATATTCTCTTAAACCCCAAATTCTATTTATAACTTCTATTCTGAGTCTTGCAAACAAATCTGATTTTTATTCCAATCATTAAAAATCTTGTTTATGATTTGCTTTATACTCTGCTAAGTTCAAATCCCATCTCAAATATTGATTTCAAATCTAATTTCCACTTTTCCATATAAATTTAAATAAAGCAGTTATATTCAATTTATTCAATGATTATAAACTCGTTTAAAAACAACTTCTTCTTTTAATAAAACAAGTTTCTACTTTTTAATTCCATTCAAAATTCAACTTCTCTTTTGAAAATAAGTTCTCTTTTTAAACCTCAATTTCTTTTCTATATTCGAAAATCTTTTACAGTATTTAAAATAACTAAATTTCCAGTGTCAGGGTGATTCAACATAGTACAATCCATCATCATATACACATCGCCATAAATAACAAACGGTAATATAAATGTTGAGGGATCCAGTTGGATCCCTCCAACCTGTTTCCCTGCATCCACAGATGTTAATAATATCAATAATATTATTTCACATCAAAATGAAATATCAGAACTAATGATCAATTAATGGTGTAATCCTATCAACCAATTCAACCAAATTTACCAACTATTCAACCAATCAACCATTGCACATTATAAAAATATTTAGAACTCGTTTATATATAAAAATATAAACGAGAGGGAGTTAGTGAGTTTACTCACCTTTGTTCGCAGTTGACGGTTCTGCTTTTTGTTTCGTTTAAACCGGCATTTGATTTTCCCTTGACATTCCCGTAGCTCGTATCCCTGCCGCATTCGTTCCAAAATGCAGATTCCCTCGTTATAGTCCCAACGTGACCGGTATAGTCGAGTTCTGATAACGAATGAAAAATATATCGACATTATACGTTTTATCATACATTAAATTTATATTTAATTAACCATCTTCATTAATCGCTTAATTAATTATTTATCCTGGTCATTAGCAATTCTAAACAGCCACACACCACGATTTGAATGTATTTATATATATTTTATTTTAAATGGGTCTTACTGTTCGGAAAAAGCCCAATGTCAAAACGTACCTGTCCCCATATACTTCATCTTTCTGATCCAAAATGTATACTCCTCAATTACTGCTAAAAGCCTCAATCTTTACTTCAGTTTCTCCATACTCAACAATTTCAATGAATGAAACCACGTTCTAATTCCCTCTTTGTGCTCACCATCCCAATCATTACCGCATAGAACTCGATCCATGCTTCATCATCACGGTGGCAGACTTCACCAACCTTTCATGCTTCCCAACTCCACGTCCACTCACCACACTTTGATATACATACTACAAAAAGAGACGCGTCTTCTTCACACCATGACCTCAGCTCCCCTTCAGTATTCAAACACAAACCCAATCGAACTGACCCTCCATCCTCGCCTTTTACCCCCAATGAACGTCCGCACCACTACACTATTTTCCACTCACCGTCAGTTCGAACCATCCCCTTCCATGCTTCACTCCCTCCAGCAGTCCAATGCTACTCCGGCCATGACCCAGTTCTTCCCCATTGTCACGGAACCCGAGTCCGATGTTGTTACAAGTTCGAAGTCAGTATTCACTGTAGATAACGCACCAAATTTTAAGAGTCCTAGGGGGAGCTTGAGGCTTTGCGAGTTGAATGGATCTAGTTTCAGTCAGTTTAAATGACTGTTTGATTTCGTATTTACGTCTTAGTTTTTGCTTTCTGGAAATGAGGAAGCTTGGGTATTTATAGACTAAACAGCTTGGTCACCACACTTGTAGGACTGTAGGAGATAGAGTAGGCGTTTCTTGGATTTCGATTTGCATGTGCGTTCTGTACAATATAGCACAGCACGCATGGGTAGGATACTGTTTTGTCGGGGCCACGTTTCAGAGATTTGATGACAAATTTGCTTGCTATTGGTTTTTGGAGCATTTGTGGTGACTTCTAAAAGATTTTGTTGTGCATATTTCAGACAAGGTTCCAAGATTGCTTAGGGATCCGCTTGCCGACATTTTGGGCTTGTAAGCACAAGTTCTGCCGAGCTTTCTTCTGATGAGGAACCGACAGACATGACCGAAGAGAGCAGAGATATATCTTTTAGCATTTGAAACATTTCACATAGTGATCTGTAGGAAAAGATGGAACATGCTCAGATATTTCCTCAGATTTCGAAATGATAGAGCCGACGTTTGTCAATTGGAAAATAAATGAACAGATTTGGCAAGACTTGTAAGCAATGGTAGAGTTGGTGAAGATTTTGTAGGGAAAACTTTTCCCATTATTTTTATATTGCAACAGTCGCTACTTTTGACTGAAAGAAGAAACCCAATTGGTCAAACTATCGTTTTCCCTGAGTACACAATCTTTGTGCTGATATTTCCTTCGGATTTAGCCGAAATTGGTTGATCTACAAACTCGTTTGTACCTTGTTTCAGACGTTGAACAGTGACAGCGTACCCTTATCTCATGTGCCAAAATCTTTGAACATGCATAGGCGTGTATGCATGCTGATGTAAATAAATTTTTAGATAAGGTCGATGTTTCAAACATTATGCAGTGAGATATATATTTCGGCAGTGGTCAGCATGTGGGTGATATTTGATTTGAGGACGCACGTCTTTCAAATTTTTTTCTTTTGTATAAATACGGTTTAGCAAAGCACAGAAGTAAGAATGGGGTCGTGTCCAGCGAGGTACCACGATCCCAAAAATATAATAATATTGGTAGTTTAACTTATATTATGAAACCCCAAAATATTGATATAAGGTGCAAAATACTCCAAATAAAAAGTTGCATATTTAATCAATTAAAAATTACAGTAAAATTATGAAAATTAAATTATAACAACGCCTTAAAAGAATCTCGTTCAAAATCGTAACCAATCACTAGTTATATTAAACAAACCGTTATGGCGTATATACGATTCCACAGTGACTTTTTCTGAAAATTGATTTGGATATAACTCCCAATGTATAACACAAAATCTCGAATTTTCTCTTCTATTAGAGAAATATAATTAAACAGAACCAAACGTTTCTTGTTTCAATGAAATCCGACTTATAAAGAGTTATGTATATTGATTTAAAGTTCGAATCGCCAAATTACAAATTACCACGCCGTTTTGAGCTCGTTTTAAATATAATTATAAATTATACGTTTAAATATCGTTTTATTAAATAAATTCCTTATATATAATTCAAATAAAATATTTAAAAAAAAATTAAATATTCAGAATTCAACGGCTGAAAATCCGGGTCGTTACATTCATTCCCCCTTAAAATAATTTCGTCCTCGAAATTGCTAAGGTAGGAAAAGATGCTACATACCTTATTCACTAGGTCCAAATATCCTTTTCGTTTACTTCTTAACTTTAGTTTAACTGGACCAATTTATTTCAATTTAAAATATTAATTTATTCTTACTAACGAAAATTAAAAATTCTGAAAATTTTCTAACACTTTAAATTCTGAAAAAATTTCGGTAGCATCTCCTCTGCGCGGCTCAATCGGCACAATCACAATTCGCCTTTCTAGGCCTTCTCCAATCCAAAAGAAAATCAAAAAGCCAAGTGGCTCGCCTCATAGGGTCATAAAACCATCAAACCTAAGTAATATTGTAAACATGTACCTTTTTGTCGAGCATAATTCTATCTCTGCATTTGCTTCCATTCAATATCTGCTCAGCATACATATATCCATCTCCAGTTGGTTTCAAATCAATCCAACTTCCAGTTTTTAACACTCTAATCAACTTCTGATTAGTTCCCTTCCATTCGATCAATACAAATCTGATTTAAGTCAATCCACCTATTATGCTTGAATCCAATTCAGTTCCAATCAACAACATCCAAAATATTCACTTGCTTCTTCATAAGTCGAATTCATATTAATAATTCGAATCTCAACATTTCTCTTTGTTAAATTTCAAATTGGATTATCACTAATCCAGTTTGATTTCATTTAACTTAAGTTAAATTTCAATTCCCTTGATACATTTTGACCATTTCAATCTATTCAACTTTTACAAGTTAACAAATTTCAGAATTCAAATTCCCGGGTTTTATTTCAAATTATTTTGAAATCATATATATTTATAATCAAATCAATTCAAAACATTTGAATTTCTAAATCATCATTTCCTTTTCAAACATTTTTTTTTCTTTTTCTTCCTTTTCATTCCTAAATTACCCTGGTAGCAATCCGTCACTCAGAAACTTGAAAATGAATACCGATAATGCTGCAGTCCATTATCAGAATTATTTTCTCGCCACTGAAGTGGTTTCAGTGCTTAATCACTTTTAAAATCCATTTAAACCATTCTAATTCAAAAATCTCTTCAAACCAATGCTATATTACCTTTAAAATACTTCAAAGAATATTTTCAAATTATCCGGGATTTAAATCCACAAAATTTAGTTTGAATTTAATTCCAATTTAGCTTATTTGTATATCTCATTCATATACAAATTCAATTTAGTTTTATATAACCATTTCAATATTTTATAATTCCATTTGATTGCAATAACAATCAACACATCTATATGGTATAATATTTCAGAAATTATCCCTTTTATACCAAAATAATCTTTGGGCAAATTATATCATTTACCCACTTTAAAACAATACTATGTCGAATTACTTTGTTCGAGAGTTTAGAACACCTATCGGTACAGTTGTACATCTTGTATCGACCAGAATTCGTAAACCACTCAACAAACCAGTCAACATAATATAAAACAATTTTTATATCAAATCTACAAATACGCGCTCATATATATACACTCAAACTCAATCTAGGGTATTACTAACCCCATCTCTATTGAGTTACGCCACAGAGCCAAGGTAATCACTTAACCTGGCTCTGATACCAAATGAAATGACCCGAACTTCCGGACACTTTGAGTTGACTAATAACACCACACGTCCAACCCAAATTGTACAGAAACACGAATCATTATTAGAAAGAAGTTAGAGGATGAGAAATAGAAAGAAAGAAATATTAGAATAGAAGAAAACGAAGATCACAAACTCACAGCGGAACGAATAAAATATATTAGATAACATACTTTTGAAATATAAAACAGTAACTGTATATATATACATCATCAGAGCACAATAGTTATCTCTGGTATAGTTATAAACACCTGTTTCCAGATACAACAAAATACACAGGGGAAAGTATGATAGTCTATAGCTAACAGGTGAAGCCTCCTGCTTCAATCTCCTCCAGGTGAATCTGTAAAATCCCGACTACTTGACCGCCCGTACAAATTTGGGCACCCAAGAGTTTAGGGAAAACAAACAAAATAAACTCTGGGTCAGTCATGGGACTGGTGTGAGTAAACTCCAACCATTTGTTTAAATTTCAAAATCTTTTCGAAAGAAATGATAATCGTAAGACCGATCCACACATAAACACGGATGGTTTTTACCTTACGATAACCCAAACATTTGATATCAAAATCTGGTGATATTATAATAGTGTCTAAATCAAATAAATAGAATCTAGCGGAACGCTTGCATCTCACGCTCCATATATAATATAAAATCGAAAACCGCAGGGCGCTTATTGGAGATTGGATTTCCAACATGACAAGGTATGGGACCACCTTCCGATAGTGTATTCTAGAGACGAATACACTGGGTTCAACAAGAACATCTTGCAACCCGGCCCACACATGACCGACCACTCATTTCGCTTGAGTGTATCGAATGTATACCACCGACGGTTGGGATCAGCAACCGCCTCCCGAAAAGGGACAGCATCGATAGATTTAAGAAGCAAAAGGAATTTCTCTAGATAGGTGGTTATACATCCTAATGGGTGCGACCCACATAGCCATGCTGCCTGCCCGATTTTTTTCCAATTCCGGGTTGATGAGGCTTGAGGTTTGAATTATCTTCCAGAACATCTGGCCATCATTCACTTTGAATGCCACATCGTCAGATCCATCGGAAATCACTAATTGATTCACACAAAAATACTCAGATTGTTAGGCTAAAGAAGCTTCCCTTCTATGCCCCAACTTCATACGTTTGAAGGAATCCACGTACGTAACCCACTTTGGAAATACTCTGTCAGACACTCGTCCATACAAGTTGTCCTGGGTCTGGACAAACCGAAGGCACTATCCCGTAAACAGGATAGCCCTTTCATAACTCCGTCTTCAATTTTCTTCAGCATAAGTTGCTTCATAAAGCTTACGCCAATACGGAGTGGTTTTCAGATATCAAATCTGATCCCGGTCTCTCCATATTGACAACGGAGGTATATATATAAAAAAAAAGATAAAACTTTGATAGTCGGTGATTTAACTATCAAAGAAACATCCATACAATCAACGGTCCTATTTCCAAATGGAAATTCTATCAATCAAGCATCAAACAACACTGGGCCCTTTTTATATTAGTTCTTTATTACATTATCATTTCCAATTCCCATTTTCCACCTTTCGTGTTCTTTCAAAGCTCTATTTTCTCTCTTGATTATTGGGAAACATTTCCAATATATATAATTCCTTTATTGAGAAAATATCTTTTACTCTAGTTAGAAAACATTTCTAAATCCTTTGAATTAACTGATGTTATAAACATCGTTATTATAACTCAAATCATAAATCATTCGTTAACTAACGATATCACTAACCAACCCTTGCTATCGAGCCTTAACCATTTCTCCGTCAATAATGCAGTCAGTCAAGTTGGGGTATAATTACCTCTCAGACCTTAACTGAACGACATTCTTAACTTTGAAATAGTCAGAGCTCACAACTTTAAACCAAACATTGCTTACGCGACTCTCGGATTTGATCTACGAACACACCTTCTTTATAAAAATATTGATTATAACGGTAGCGTTATAATCGCTGTCTTCAAATGTTTGGTTTATAAAACATTGCTTTCAACAACAGCGTTAAAACCGCTGTCTAGCATTATAGAACACTTATCATAACCATAGCATTAAGATTGCTATTAAAACAGTTATTATAACGGCAGCGTTAAAATTGCTATTTAGATTTACCAAGACATTTATTATAACAGCAGCGTCTAAAATTGCTGTATAGATTTACAACATCTATTATAACAACAGCGCTAAAATCGCTGTTTAGTTTTATAAAAGCATTTCTTACAAAGACAGCGTTATAATCGCTGTTTAAAATTATAAAAGCATTTCTTATAACAACAGCGTTATGATTGCTGTTTTGAATAAAATACCGTGTGCGACGCACACGCTTCCGTTGTTCATTTTAAAAGATAGTCAAAATGTCTGGATTTAAACAATGCAGACATTTATCATTCTATTTGTCGAAACCCATAAGATAAAGAGTATATAAGGATAAAAATCCAGTTTCCACCCTTTTTACAACAAGATTTCTTCCTTGGATTTTTATTCCAAAAATCCAAAATGTTTAACACAAAACCGTCTGCTGTGTTCTTCCCTTATAAATATTTCACTTGCAAAATACTTCCTTTGAACCATTATCCACTTTAATCCTGAATATATTTCTTTTATATATAATCTTTTGATTTCGTACTTATACATATTCTCTTAAACCCCAAATTCTATTTATAACTTCTATTCTGAGTCTTGCAAACAAATCTGATTTTTATTCCAATCGTTTAAAATCTTGTTTATGATTTGCTTTATACTCTGCTAAGTTCAAATCCCATCTCAAATATTGATTTCAAATCTAATTTCCACTTTTCCATATAAATTTAAATAAAGCAGTTATATTCAATTTATTCAATGATTATAAACTCGTTTAAAAACAACTTCTTCTTTTAATAAAACAAGTTTCTACTTTTTAATTCCATTCAAAATTCAACTTCTCTTTTGAAAATAAGTTCTCTTTTTAAACCTCAATTTCTTTTCTATATTCGAAAATCTTTTACGGTATTTAAAATAACTAAATTTCCAGTGTCAGGGTGATTCAACATAGTACAATCCATCATCGTATACACATCGCCATAAATAACAAACGGTAATATAAATGTTGAGGGATCCTGTTGGATCCCTCCAACCTGTTTCCCTGCAACCACAGATGTTAATAATATCAATAATATTATTTCACATCAAAATGAAATATCAGAACTAATGATCAATTAATGGTGTAATCCTATCAACCAATTCAACCAAATTTACCAACTATTCAACCAATCAACCATTGCACATTATAAAAATATTTAGAACTCGTTTATATATAAAAATATAAACGAGAGGGAGTTAGTGAGTTTACTCACCTTTGTTCGCAGTTGACGGTTCTGCTTTTTATTTCGTTTAAACCGGCATTTAATTTTCCCTTGACATTCCCGTAGCTCGTATCCCTGCCGCATTCGTTCCAAAATGCAGATTCCCTCGTTATAGTCCCAATGTGACCGGTATAGTCGAGTTCTGATAACGAATGAAAAATATATCGACATTATACGTTTTATCATACATTAAATTTATATTTAATTATAATTATTTATCCTGGTCATTAGCAATTCTAAACAGCCACACACCACGATTTGAATGTATTTATATATATTTTATTTTAAATGGGTCTTACTGTTCGGAAAAAGCCCAATGTCAAAACGTACCTGTCCCCATATACTTCATCTTTCTGATCCAAAATGTATACTCCTCAATTACTGCTACAAGCCTCAATCTTTACTTCGGTTTCTCCATACTCAACAATTTCAATGACTGAAACCACGTTCAAATTCCCTCTTTGTGCTCACCATCCCAATCATTACCGCATAGAACTCGATCCATGCTTCATCATCACGGTGGCAGACTTCACCAACCTTTCATGCTTCCCAACTCCACGTCCACTCACCACACTTTGATATACATACTACAAAAAGAGACGCGTCTTCTTCACACCATGACCTCAGCTCCCCTTCAGTATTCAAACACAAACCCAATCGAACTGACCCTCCATCCTCGCCTTTTACCCCCCATGAACGTCCGCACCACTACACTATTTTCCACTCACCGTCAGTTCGAACCATCCCCTGCCATGCTTCACTCCCTCCAGCAGTCCAATGCTACTCCGGCCATGACCCAGTTCTTCCCCATTGTCACGGAACCCGAGTCCGATGTTGTCACAAGTTCGAAGTCAGTATTCACTGTAGATAACGCATCAAATTTTAAGAGTCCTAGGGGGGAGCTTGAGGCTTTGCGAGTTGAATGGATCTAGTTTCAGTCAGTTTAAATGACTGTTTGATTTCGTATTCACGTCTTAGTTTTTGCTTTCTGGAAATGAGGAAGCTTGGGTATTTATAGACTAAACAGCTTGGTCACCACACTTGTAGGACTGTAGGAGATAGAGTAGGCGTTTCTTGGATTTCGATTTGCATGTGCGTTCTGTACAATATATCATAGCACGCATAGGTAGGATACTGTTTTGTCGGGGCCACGTTTCAGAGATTTGATGACAAATTTGCTTGCTATTGGTTTTTGGAGCATTTGTGGTGACTTCTAAAAGATTTTGTTGTGCATATTTCAGACAAGGTTTCAAGATTGCTTAGGGATCCGCTTGCCGACATTTTGGGCTTGTAAGCACAAGTTCTGCCGAGCTTTCTTCTGATGAGGAACCGACAGACATGACCGAAGAGAGCAGAGATATATCTTTTAGCATTTGAAACATTTCACATAGTGATCTGTAGGAAAAGATGGAACATGCTCAGATATTTCCTCAGATTTCGAAATGATAGAGCCGACGTTTGTCAATTGGAAAATAAATGAACAGATTTGGCAAGACTTGTAAGCAATGGTAGAGTTGGTGAAGATTTTGTAGGGAAAACTTTTCCCATTGTTTTTATATTGCAACAGTCGCTACTTTTGACTGAAAGAAGAAACCCAATTGGTCAAACTATCGTTTTCCCTGAGTACACAATCTTTGTGCTGATATTTTCTTCTGATTTAGCCGAAATTGGTTGATCTACAAACTCGTTTGTACCTTGTTTCAGACGTTGAACAGTGACAGCGTACCCTTATCTCATGTGCCAAAATCTTTGAACATGCATAGGCGTGTATGCATGCTGATGTAAATAAATTTTTAGATAAGGTCGATGTTTCAAAGATTATGCAGTGAGATATATATTTCGGCAGTGGTCAGCATGTGGGTGATATTTGATTTGAGGATGCACGTCTTTCAAATTTTTGTCTTTTGTATAAATACGGTTTAGCAAAGCACAGAAGTAAGAATGGGGTCGTGTCCAGCGAGGTACCACGATCCCAAAAATATAATAATATTGGTAGTTTAACTTATATTATGAAACCCCAAAATATTGATATAAGGTGCAAAATACTCCAAATAAAAAGTTGCATATTTAATCAATTAAAAATTACAGTAAAATTCTGAAAATTAAATTATAACAACGCCTCAAAAGAATCTCGTTCAAAATCGTAACCAATCACTAGTTATATTAAACAAACCATTATGGCGTATATACGATTCCATAGTGACTTTTTTTGAAAATTTGATTTGGATATAACTCCCAATGTATAACACGAATTCTCGAATTTTCTCTTCTGTTAGAGAAATATAATTAAACAGAACCAAACGTTTCTTGTTTCAAAGAAATCCGACTTATAACGAGTTATGTATATTAATTTAAAGTTCGAATCGCCAAATTATGAATTACCACGCCGTTTTGAACTCGTTTTAAATATAATTATAAATTATACGTTTAAATATCGTTTTATTAAATAAATTCCTTATATATAATTCAAATAAAATATTTAAAACAAATTTAAATATTCAGAATTCAACGGCTGAAAATCCGGGTCGTTACATTCTCAGAAACTGAAAAGTTGGAGAATGGAAGCCTGAATGAACGTTGAGTTGGTTTTTAAAAACAACTTTCGTCTTCGTTCCTTTTCGGGGACGGAAAGTTTTAAGTGGGGGAGATTGTAACAACCCGGGAATTCTGAGCCAGTTTAATTTTTTTTATTTTGGCAATTTTAATGAATTTTGAATATTTAAAATGAATTATTTTAAATAATAACAACGAGAAATTTATTTTGAATATAATTCGAATGTATATATTTATATACATCATCGTTAGAATATAAATATTTATTTTAAATTATAAACGGAATTGAAAATGGCGCGGTAGTTCGATAATTCGATTTCAAATTTCAATTGAACATACAGAGTGCAAAATAAACCGGATTTTAGCGAAACCAAAAATATTAGAATCTAGTTGAAAATATCTTTCCAACGAATCTGAAAAATCAAAATTTCATAGCGGGAATCAAAAGTTATGCCCAGTTGAAAATTCAGAATAGTCGCTATGTAAATTATACATGGCCCAAAAAGTCAAATTTTGCATACGAATGAATTTGGACTCGAAACCACTTCCATTGAGTTCAAAATACCGTTTAGAACTCCGAAAAGTATAAGCTTCGATATATTCCGATATCCGGAATAGTGGCAATTGACAGGAGCTTTTCGGTTAGCAAAACATAGCCCTTAAAAAGTGAAATTTTACATACGAGCTCAGAATTCGACGAGATAAATTTTTATGAATTCATAATGACAAATTATTGTTAAGTTCCAAAGGGTGCGTCGAACGGAGTCAGTATGTGGCCGTGCAAGCTAAAATAGTTCAGGGTAAAACGAGCAGTCATTTTACAAAGGAACATTACTGATACGACCTCAGAATTCGATTCTACTTTTTTTTTTGGATTCGTATCGTCTAATAATGGTTAAATCCAAGAGGGCATGATTTTTGGAGTTAGCATGTGAGCGTGCGAGAAGAAAAGGTGCGCCAAAATGGCATTTTTAGAGCTTATCTGAGCATTTTCGTGATTTTTTTTGAACGGTCAAACGTACTCGGAATTCGACGAAATTTGTTCCGTTGGACTCGTCTTCACGTCTACTATCTCGTGTCCGAAATCCACGGCGATTGGAGATCGTTAGCGTTCAAGCGATACGCGGAAAACGAGCATATAAACACTTTTACTTCCATTTCTACTACATTATTTTCATTCCCTCCTTCCTCCACAAAAACTCAAAAATGGAGAGCTCTACCCCACCGCCGCTGCCTCCTCCCACACCGGCCACCACCGGCCTCCGGCGAGCCGCCGCACCCCCCTCTCTTCCTTCCCTCCTCCTCCTCTTCCTCCTTCTTCTCTCTCCTCTTTTCATGAACCCTAAGCCTCACAACACCCCAAACCACCACCACGGGCCCCACCACCACCGCCGCGACCCACCAGCACCCTCCCCGCCTCACATCAAGTCCGGCGCCCCCTCCCCCCCCCCCCCTCCCCCTCAATTCTGGCCGTGGACCTCCCGTCTCCAAAAACCCATTTTCACCAAAATTCCTGTTTTGCAAATAAGTCCCTGGACTGTTTTGGCCAATATCTCTCAAACGGTGCGTTTTTGGCCAAAGTCCCTTTAGACCAAAGTTGTAGAGCACGAAATTCTCTTCGATTTGGCTATATGGAAGTCGTGTTTTGGAGTTCGGAGCTGCTCGGAAAACGCGTTCGAAGTCTGCTGTTCAAAAGCGGTAAAATTCGTGTACTTTCGCAAATTCTGGCGAATTGGAGCATTTTCGGCAAAAGTCCCTTAGGAAAAAGTTGTTCAGAATGTCGTGCTTCTGCTAGAAAAAAGATGAATTGAAGATTTGAGCTTGTATGCGAAGTCTGGAGCTCGAACAACAATTCAGCAGTTCAGAAAAGGCGTTAGAAAAAAAAAATCAATGTGAGAACTTCTCACTCTAAATTTCTTTTTCTAGTTATATATATATACTAGGATGCAGACGGTGTTTAGTAGCACCCGACACCATCGTCCACAGACCATGGACTTGTTTGTTTGGTTGTGTAGTTGGTTAGATTATTTGATTTGAATTTGATTGTTTGGTGAAATGGAATGGATTTGATTGATATGTGTATGGCGTGGGCCATTATTAGACCGGGGATAAGGCTAGGCCTTGTCCCGTTTGTAGTATCATGCCGTTATGCTGCCGAAATTTTCTAAAATAAGTTAGAAAAATAAAGATATCATTTTATTTAATAAATGAACCGAATAGAATATTCGTAGGTTGAATAAAATAATTTGGTCGTTAAAAATATAATTTTTAACGTGAATGTGAATAAATATATATATATTCAATTACAAACCGGACGGTTTATTTATGTACACCTATTTGAAGGACATTGATTGGGACAATAAATTTTACACATCGCCCAACCGCACAAATAAAATCTGTGTTTGATTGTTTGAAACCCCACACGGGTATTGGGATAAAATAAGGCATACACTAATCCCAGTAATTAGTTATATGTCGATCGATCGATTGACAGGCTGTTGTAAGCATTAGATATTTATATTTGATGCTTATACAGTGTAGTGCACTTTGGATGATGGTTGATTATTTATCGTTGCTATTATATACATGTGTTGTATGGAATCCATATAATTAACATTATATGGTAATTGATTGGGCCTCATTCCAATTGGAAAAATAAAGAATATTATAAGATAAAGGTTCATGTGTTGACAGTACTCATCCGTTGAGATTAGTCATGTATTGAACGAAATGTTTTAACAATAAAATTTACATCTTTATCATTATAAAATAAAGGTTCATGTGTTGACAGTACTCATCCGTTGAGATTAGTCATGTGTTGAACGAAATATTTTAACAATCAAATTTACATCTTTATATTATAAAATAAAGGTTCATGTGTTGACCGTATTCATCCGTTGAGATTAGTCATCTGTTGAACAAAATATTTTAACAATAAAATTTACATCTTTATTAGATATAAAATTAGAAACTAACCGGAAAATAGATAAGAAGAGTGGTCTCTTGGATATTGATCTGATGTTGGTTTCGGCCTTCGGGATTAATATTTAAGGAATCGTTCTCTTACTAATTTACGGTTGGAGTCTGATTTGAAATCAAACGATAGATACCATAATTTTTATAAAATATATTAAATAACAAAAATAGTCACACGTGGACAGTACTCATTCGTTGAGATTAGTCATGTGTTGACAAAAATATAGAGTCATGTATTGAAAGAAATATAGATTCATTTGTTGAATAGAATAACGAAGTTATTGGAAAATATAAAGCCGCGTTGATTAGAGATGCGCTATTTTGACGCGAATGATATTTATATCGATCATATTCGTTTTTATAATGAATATTGAAAAGAGATTTAAAAATCGAATAAATAGAAAACGAATTCGAATTGAATTGAAATAGAAGAAAAATCAATTTGAAATGAATTCAAATTGAATTGAAATTTGAATGGAATTGAAATAGAAGAAAAATCAATTTGAAATAAATTCAAATTGAATTGAAATTTGAATTGAATTGAAATGAATTTTAAAACGAATTTTTAAGGAAAATTTCAATTTTGATTTGAATTTGAAATGGAAGTTGAAATTTTTTTGAACGAATTTAAAACTATTTATAAAATTCGTTTTAAATAGAAATCGATGAAATATATATTATATATATTATATATATAATATAATGGCCTGAATAGAACGCGCCGCGCCGCTGCAGTTCATGAATTTCGACCATTGATTTCGAACGGACATTACGAGAGATCCGACCGTCGGATTCTCCTAAAACCGGAACCGTTGGGTTCATATCAAAAAGAGCTTTCTAACGAATATTAGAAATTTGAAATCTAACGGTTGGATTTGGAATTATGTCCAAATCAAATTTGGAAAAGGTCGCTGTAAGTGCAGTTCGATGACCGTTGATGGAAATCGACTGTACGGGCCTTGATAAAATTATTAAAAATATCAATAATTTGTGTAAAATAATAAGAAATGATTTGTGAAGAACTGGGATGAAAAATCCCACATTTGTAAAGAAAAAATAGATTTTTATCGAAATGAACTAGTTTCGAACTAGAATTAAAACCCAATTATTTTTTAAAATAAATAAATTGGATTTGAAATGGGTTTTAAATAACTGGAATTTATAATATATTTTATTGGAATGGAATTAGAATTGATCAGTGGGTTTATCGTGAATGGTGTTTTAAATAGCACTTGTTCTTTAACCCGATAATAAGTAGAATGTGATTTGGGTTTATCGTGAACTGTGTTTTAAAGGACATTAGTTCTTTAACCCAGTAAAAGGAGTTTTAATGAATCTGCAATTAGATTGAAATGTGAATTGAAAATTTAAATTATCAAATTTGGAAAATGAGCGAGAATGGAGTATCACCAGTTTTGCTCCAAGCGATAGTTAAATCTTTAATTAGATTTGAACGTGAAATGGTAATTAATTTTATCGATAACACCGTTGTAGCGAAACGAACTTCCCCGGTCTCCGAAGAGATGAGAAAGAACGAATTACTATGAGGACAAGACAAATAGAACGCAGACGGAAGAACATTTCATTGTTAATACAACAATTCCATCAGAATACAAGAATATACAGAGTATAATGAATAAATTACATTTGATAAATATCAGAGATTACAATAAATTACATAGCAGCGGAAAAATATACAAAGCACAACTGAAGGTGATATACGGATACAGAGCTTTCCGGATATCATTCCAGCTGTAAACCAGGATCCTGTGAATATAAATCTGCAAAACCAAAACTACTAGCTGCCCGTGTCGAAAATAGGGGCACCCAGAGTTTAGGTTAAAACAATAAACTCCAGGTCAGTCATGTGACTGGTGTGAGAACTAAAACAGTTATTTAAAACTTTACTTTAAAAGAGAGTAATTCAAGGGACCACGCCGTATAACACGGAATGGGTTTCCTCCCAAAAATACTAGTGCATATAACAAAACAGCGCAATGCTCTTTGAAAAAATGAAGCTATTATAAGACCCAGGTCCCATCACACAATGCAACGCAAGCCGGAGGATAGGGTTTTCCCTTATAATAGCCAAACATGCTTGGTACATCAAAACAAATCATTTGATACTATTATAAGTGTATAGTGTCAAAACAATTTTCAATCATAAATATCAATCATAGGCGGCATGGGTACCATCTATCATGTCGCCATACTAGTTCTACAATTAAAACCGCAATATCACATATTGGGAATTGGATTCCGTCATGAGCCGAGGCAAGGGGCAAGCTCCTCTCCGCGTTCGAGACACTCTAGCAATGCCTCAGGACCCCACTATGATCCTTTGGAACCTCCAAGGTCGGTCCTCTCTTACTTTTGAGGATTGGTTATTCCTGAACACACGTTTCCCGGTCCTTACAGACCTATATCCGAGGCGCCTCGTATCCAACAACCACACAGGTGAAAAGTATATAAATGTCAGGGCTGGTAGGTCACTGACACCACCCTAGCTAGATAGAAACGTCGTGCACTCCTTGGGTCCGTATCCTGTTTTTGACTCATACCGAGGTGTGAGGCTCGCGAATTCACGTTATACACAAAGCTACGCCCCACAGGCCATGCTTTGATCATCAACCACAAGACTTTGCTTTTCAACAGAAGCCTTGATCAATTGCCACTTATGCGTGCCACATTGGCAATTCACTCCATGCGACTGATGTCCATCGATATACAACCTCTGAGCTCGTACGTCTCAGAGAAGGGCGTTAAGCAAGAGAATAAATTCTCCGCCGCCAAACAGATGTATATTTAATAGAGATCAATCAACACAGAATAAAACCCAATGTCAGACACACAATCCATTTACAAGTTCGTTCTAGGTCTGAACGAAACCGGAGGCACTTTCCTCGCATATCCATCCATCTCCAAGTACGTCTGGACGATCACCAACTATTTCCCTCATCTTGGGTGTACAGCCCAATCAAGGTCATCAGTAATCACTCAAACGATGTGAAGACTTCCGGTCTTCAACCACCATTTTCATCTTTGACATCTCGTCGAATCGGTTATTCAGAATGGGTATAACCCGGCCTTTCTGAATAACCCACGTATATAATAAACAAATGTTACACAAACACAACAAACGCCTCATTCCAATTCAGAATATTCTTTTATTCACAATAACACATTCTTAGGGAAATGTTCCCATTAATTTTATCCTAGATAAATTCTTCTAAATTTATTCTTTAATCCTCCTTTGGATATCATTTCAAACTAGTCGGGATTAACGAAACACACCGAAGTAATTATTTATTTTATTTCCCAATCCCAACCTATATATCCCATGGAGCAAAACTGGTGATACTCCATTCTAACGGTGTTATCGGTAAAATTAATTACCATTTCACGTTCAAATCTAATTAAAGATTTAACTATCGCTTTGGAACAAAACTGGTGATACTCCACTCTCGATCACCTTTCAGATTTTGATAATTTAAATTATCAATTCACTTTTTAATCTAATTAAAGATTCATTAAAACTCCACTTAGTTTCAATCTTTTCAAAATTCAATATCTTGCCTTTAACTGGGTTAAAGAACCAATGTCATCTAAAACACGATTCACGACAAACCCAAATCATATTTGATATTAAATACAAGGCTCTGAATATAAAATATATCAGCTTATATTCAATATCAAATTATGAAACCAACATATATCGTATTGGAAATACCGATATAAAATATATCTTTCAAATTCCCATAACAATATCTGTATAGTCACGAAATCCAACATCGAAATATCCCGAAGATAATTTCGATTCAACTCCAGTCCAATCCACGTATTGGGAATATTGATTATTTTTAAAATCACTTTCAAATTCAATTTATTTATGTCAAAAATAAATTGATTTTAATTCTAGTTCAAAACTAGTTCATTTCGATAAAAATCTATTTTTATCTTTTCAAATGTGGAATTCTCCAGCTCAATTCTTTCCAATCCATATATTACGATTTTACACAAATTATAGATATTTTTAATAATTTTATCAAGGCCCGTACAGTCGATTTCCAACAACGGCCATCGAACTGCACTCACAGCGACCTTTTTCGAATTTGATTTGGACATAACTCCAAATCCAACTGTTAGATTTCAAATTTCTAATATTCATTGGAAAGCTCTTTTCGATACGAACCCAACGGTTCCGGTTTTAGGAGAATCCGACGGTAGGATCCCCCGCAACGTCAATTCGAAGTTAATGGTCGAAATTCACGAACTGTCGCGGTGCGGCGCGTCCCATTCAAGCCATTATATTATATATATTATATATATAATATATATTTCGTCGATTACTATTTAAAACGAATTTTATAAATAGTTTTAAATTCGTTTCAAAAACAATTTCAACTTCCATTTCAATTCAAATCAAAATTGAATTCGTCCTTATAAATTCGTTTTAAAATTCATTTCTATTCAATTCAAATTTCAATTCAATTTGAATTCATTTCAATTTGTTTTCAATTCAATTCGAATTCGTTTTCTATTCAATTCAAATTGGTTTTCTATTCGATTCAATTCAAATTCGTTATGTATTCAATTCATTTCGAAATCGTTTTCTATTCAATTCATTTCGAAATCGTTTTATATTCAATTCATTTCGAAATCGTTTTATATTCAATTCATTTTGAAATCGTTTTCTATTCAATTCATTTCGAAATCGTTTTCTATTCAATTCATTTCGAAATCGTTTTCTATTCAATTCATTTCGAAATCGTTTTCTATTCAATTCATAATGAATAAAATCGATATAAATATCGTTCACGTCAAAATAGCGCATCTCTAATCCACACGGCTTTATATTTTTCAAAAACTTCTTTATTCTATTCAACAAATGAATATTTATTCTATTCAACACATGAATCTATATTTCTTTCAGCACACGACTATTTTTGTTATGTAAAATATTTTATAAAACTATGGTATCTATCGTTTGATTTTAATTAGACTCCACCCTAAAGTAGTTCTAATTTTAAATATGATAAAGATGTGAATTTTATTATTAAAATATTTTACTCAACACATAAATATTTTCAACACATGAACATCGTAAACACATGATTTTTTTTATATTCAACACATGAATTTTCTTTTATAATATTCATTATTTTCCCGATTGGAATGAGGCCCAATCAATCACCATATAATGTTAATTATATGGATTCCATACAACACATGTATATAATAGCATTGAAAAATAATCAACCATGAACCAACGTGCACTACACTGTATAAGCATCAAATATAGATATCTAACGCTTATAATAGCCTGTCAATCAATCGATCGACATATTTAATCAATCAGGATGAGTGAACTTCAAATTTCATCCCAACACCCGTGTGGGGTTTCAAACAATCAAACACAGATTTTAGTTGTGCAGTTGGGCGATGTGTAAAATTTATCGACCCAATCAATATCAGTCAAATCAGTGTATATAAACAAATCGGCCGATTTGTTTATAAATATTTATTTATTCACTTTCACGTTAAAAATTATATTTTCAACGATAAAATATTTTATTTCAACACATGAATTTCTATTCATTTCATTTATCAAATAAAATGATATTTTTATTTTTCTAACATATTTTAGAAAATTTCGGCGGCATAACGGCACGATACTAGAAACGGGACGAGGCCTAGCCTTATCCCCGGTCTAGTGAAGGCCCACGCCATTCACACATCAATCAAATCCATTCCATTTCACCCAACAATTCAGTTTCAAACCACATAAACTAACCAACTACTCAACCAATCAATTTAACAAACAAGCCATCCATGGTCTGTGGATGACGGGTGTTGGGTGCTACTAAACATCGTCTGCATCCTAGTATATATATATAACTCGAAAAATAAATTGAAGAGTGAGAAATTCTCACCAATAGCTATCCAATTATCTTGACTCTTCTTTGATAGAAATCTTCATCGTTATTGCATTTTTATCACCTTCGCTGCCCGTATTCTCTACATATGTAAAAATTGAATTTTTATTATACTATTCAATATATAAAAATCAAATTTTTACTTTGTTATTCAATATATAAAAATCGAATTTTTACTTTGTTATTCAATATATAAAAATCATGCCTTTTCAATTTTTAAAGATTTCTCCTTTGCTACACATACAAAGATGATATTTCTAATATTACTATCATGTAAAAAAAATTATACTTTTAATTCTTTACATAAACAAAAATCATATTTTTACATCTTCCATATAGTAAAGATTATATTTTTAATACTTTAAAAATATAAAAATCATATTTTTAATCCTTTAAAAATATAAAAATTATATCTTTAACCTTTCTATATAATAAACATTATATTTCAAACTTCTCTATACAATATAAAACAGTTTTTAATTTAAATTAAAAGTAAAAATCTTACTGTCTTTGAAGGAGGGAGGCTGGAGGAGTCACAGAGAACAGGAGAAGCGGGAGGAGCTTCGATTGGTGGCAGCGTTGGTGGGGGTACGATGGTCAGGTGAGGTGGAAATGGGGCTTGCGGTGGAGCTTCCTATGATGGAGGAGGGGACGGAGAAGGAGGAAGGGAGGAGTGGAGAGCGACGAGGTGCAGGAGAGGTTGGACGCGGAGGAGGGCGTCGGCGAGAAGGCTGGTGGCGCGGGCCAGTACAGGCGGCGCTAGGGTTTAATAACGGCGGGTCTTGGTCTTCGAACCACGCACGATGGAGAGGAGAGCGAGGGGAGGAGTGTGGCGGCGATCTCTGACGTGGCGGCCGTCACCTGGAGGCGCGGTGGAGGTCTGGACGTGGGTGGCGGCGTCGATTTCTTCTTCTTCTTTTTTTTTTTTGATTTGAAAATCGATTGTAACGGGGGGGCCAGAGATAAAGGAAGAGGGTTTTTATTTTTTATTTTTTAATTTTTAATTTTTTAATTATTTTATTTTGCAAAAAGTTGACTTTTTCATACGACCTCGAAACGAGGCCTACCGCCTGTCGTCCATAGCTAATTACCCCCATTCCGAACACAATGGGATATGTATCGCAAGCTGATTTGATCGTTTCGATCAGTTTTCATCAAAATCAACATATAACTCTATATATTGACTTTAAACGCGCATTTCAATTTACTGGGGTCACATACTAACTCGAAAAATTGCAAAAAAATATTTTCTAGCTTCGTATTGACGATACGGTCCTAACAAAACTAGTTTCGTCGAATTCTGAGACCGTTTGAAAAATGGCCATTTTCCAGTCGATTAAAATCAACTGAAACTGGTCAAACACGTTTTCCTTAGCCACGCTCACATATTGATTCGAAAAATTACGAAATTTGAAACCTAGAAATAATTTGACACTGCGGACTCAACAAAAGTGGTTTCGTCGAAATCCGAGGTCGTTTGCAAAATGTCTATTTTTAAGGGCCTGAATTCCATAGCAACTATTCAGAATTTTCAACTGGACATATCTTTTGATTCCCGCTATGAAATTTTGATTTTTTGGATTCGTTGGAAAGATATTATCAAATAGATCCTATTATTTTTGGTTTCACTAAAATCCGGATTGTTTTGCACCCGGTACATTCAATTGAAGTTTGAAATCGAATCATCGAACTACCGCGCCATTTTCAATTCCTTTTATAATTAAAATAAAATAATTTATATTCTAACGACGACGTATATAATATATATGTCGATTCTATATTCAAAATAAATTTCTCGTCGATATTATTTAAAATAATCTATTTTAAATATTCAAAATTCGCTAAAATTGCCAAAACAAAAATTTTAAACTGGCCCAGATTTTCGGGTTATTACAACCGTGGTATTAGATATGGAGTATACCAGTTTTGCTTCATGGGATGAATAGGTTGGGATTGGGAAATAAAATAAATAATTACTTCGGTGTGGTTCGCTAATCCCGACTAGTTTGAAAAAACCATAATTTGGTTTGAAATGACATCCAAAGGAAGATTAAAGAATAAATTTAAAGAATTTATCTTTGGTAAAATTAATGGGAACTTTTCCCTAAGAATATGAAATTTAGAAACTAGCTGTAGGTTAGCTAAGAAGAATGGTTTCCTGGGTATTGATCTGATGTTGGTTTTGGCCTTCGGGGTTAATATTTGGGAAATTGTTCTCTTGTTGATTTACGGTTAGTGACTGCTGAATTGGAATGAGGCGTATGTTGTGTTTGTGTAACATTTGTTTACTATATACGCGGGTTGTTCGGAAAGGCCGGGTTTATACCCATTCTGAATATCCGATTCGACGATAAGTCGAAGATGATGACGATGGTCGAAGACCGGAAGTCTTCACATCGTTTGGATAATTACTGATGATCCTGATTGGGTTGTACACCCAAGTGGATGGAAATAGTTGGTGGTCGTCCAGACGTACTTGGAGATTGATGGATATGCGAGGAAAGTGGCTCCTGTTTCTTTCAGACCCAGAACGAACTTGTAAATGGATTGTGTGTCTGACATTGGATTTTATTCTATGTTGATAGATCTCTATTAAATATACATCTGTTTGGCGGCGGAGAATTTATTCTCTTGCTTAACGCTCTTCTCTGAGACGTACGAGCTCAGAGGTTGTATATCGATGGACATCAGTCGCATGAAGTGAATTGCCAGTGTGGCACGCCTAAGTGGCAATTGATCAAGGTTTCTGTTGAAAGCAAAGTCTTGTGGTTGATTATCAAAGCACGGCCTTTGTGGCGTAGCTTTGTGTATAACGTGAATTCGCGAGCCTCACACCTCGGTATGAGTCAAAAACGGGATAGTGACTGATGGGAGAGCACGACGTTCCTTTCTAGCTTTGGTGTTGTTACTGACTTACCAGCCCTGACATTTATATACTTTTCACCTATGTGGTTGTTGGATGAGGCGCCTCGATTTTAGGTCTGTAAGGACGGGGAAACGTGTGTTCAGGAATAATTAATCCTCAAACGTAAGAGAGGACCGGCCCTGAAGATCCAAGGGTTGCCCAGAGTGTGTAGTCCTGAGGCATTTGCTAGAGTGTCTCGAATCGGAGAGGAGCTTGCCCCTTGCCTCGACTCATGACGGAAATCCAATTTCCAATACGAGATATTTCGGGTTTATTTGTAGAGCCTAGTATGGCGACATGATAGATGGTACCCATGCCGCCATCATGTCGCCTAGGATTGATATTTATGATTGAAAATGTTTTGACACTATACACTTATTATAGTATCAAATGATTTGTTTTAAACGTATCAAGCATGTTTGGCTATTATAAGGGAAAACCCTGTCCTCCGGCTTGCGTTGCATTGTGTGATGGGACCTGGGTCTTATAATAGCTTCATTTTTCGAAAAAACATTGCGTTGTTTATTGATATGCACTTGTATTCTTGGGAGGAAACCCGTTCCGTGTTATACGGCGTGGTCCCTTGAATTACTCTCTTTTAAAATAAAGTTTTAGTAACTGTTTTTAGTTCTCACACCAGTCACGTGACTGACCTGGAGTTTATTGTTTTAACCTAAACTCTGGGTGCCCCTATTTTGTACACGGGCAGCTAGTAGTTTTGGTTTTGCAGATTTATATTCATAGGATCCTGGTTTACAGCTGCAATGATATCCGGAAAGCTCTGTATCCGTATATCACCTTCAGTTGTGCTTTGTATTATTTTCCGCTGCTATGTAATTTATTGTAATCTCTGATATTTATCGAATTTAATTCCTTCATTTATATTCTGTATATTCTTGTATTCTGATGGAATTGTTGTAATAAACAATGAAATGTTCTTCCGTCTGCATTCTGATTTGTCTTGTCCTCAACGCTATCCGCGCTTTCCTTCACGGGGAAGTTTGGGTCGTGTCACTGACACCACCCTAGCTAGAAGGAAACACATGCCCTCCCTGATGTCCTCTCCCGTTTCTGGTTCACAACTGGGGTGTGAGGCTCGCGAATTAACGTTACACAAAGCTATGCACCCCATGCAGTGCTTTGATCATCAACCATAAGACTTTGCTTTTCAACAAAAGCCTTGATCATTTGCCACTTAGGCATTCCACACAGGCAATTCACACCATGCGACTGATGTCTATCGATGTACAACCTCTGATCCCATATGTTTCAGAGAAGGGTGAAGTAAGGGAATGAATTCCTCTTCACCAGGCAGATGTATATTTAATAGAGATCAATTAGCACATAGCAAAATCTAGTCAGACACACAGTCCATACAAGACCGTTCTGGGTCTGAACGAAACCGGAGGAGCCTTATTCCTTGCATATCCATCGATCTCCAAATACGTCTGGACGATCACCAATGGATTCCCTCCTCTTGGGTGTACAACCCAATCAAGATCATCAGTAATTATCCAAACGATGTGAAGACCTCCGGTCTTCGACCACCGTCTTCATCCTCGACACATCATCGATTCAGTTATTCAGAATGGGATAAACCCGGTCTTTCTGAATAACTCGCGTATATAATAAACAAGTGTTACACAAACACAACATATGCCTCATTCCAATTCAGAATATTCTTTTATTCAAATATTCTTATACTTTGGGAAAGGTTCATATTAATTTTATCAAAGATAAGTTCTTTAAATTTATTCTTTATCTTCTTTTGAATATCAATTCAAATAAAATTATGGTTTATCCAAACTAGTCGAGAGTAACGAGCCTTACCGAAGTAATCATTTGTTTTAATTTCTCAATCCCAACCAATTCATCCCATGAAGTAAAACTAGTAATACTTCATATCTAACACCACGGTGTTATCGGTAAATTCAATTACCATTTCACGTTCAAATCTAATTAAAGATTTAACTATCACTTGGAGCAAAACTGGTGATACTCCATTCTCGATCATTTCTTGAATCTGGTAATTTTAGTTATCAAATTCACCTTTCAATCTATTGAAAGATTTATTAAAACTCCACTTAGTTTTAATTTCCAAAAATCATTACTTAATGATTATTTAAATCCAGGAAATAAATCGTATCTTGAACTGGGTTAAAGAACTAATGTCATTTAAAACGCAGCTCACGATAAACCCAAAATCACACTCCATTAACAATGGAATCTTCATGGAAAACAGATCAATATATATAATCGATATAAACTCCCATATCTGACTAATAATATAAATGGAATAACGGCAGAGCCTTTTTAAATTCCATATATATTAACAGTCTTCCTCAACAGAAGTTCACTTCGATCATTACCAAATCGAATTCCATTCCAATTTATTTTATTAAATTGGAAAACTTTACTTTGTAAAATCTCCTTTAAATCTTAACAAAAGATTTATAAATTCCAAATCACATTTCCCTATAAATCGGGTTAAAGAACGAATGTCATTAAAACACAGTTCACAATAAACTCAATTCACATTCCATTAATCGTCGGGTTCAAGAACAAGTGTTATTTAAAACACCATTCACGATAAACCCAGAAATCAATTTCCATTCAATTTCAATTAAATAATATTTAGTTGGTACACTTCATTAAATCTAAATAAAAAGATTTAATCTTTTTATCAACTGGGTTTAAGAACAGTGTTAATGAAGACACCATTCACGACAAACCCAAATCCCATTTGATATTAAATATAAGGTTCTGAATAGAAAATATATTGGCTTATATTTAATATCAAATTCTACGACCAACAAATATCGTATTGGAAATAACGATATATATATCTTTCAAATTTCCATAACAATATCTGTATAATCACGAAATCCAACATCGAAATATTCCAAAGACAATTTCGATTCAAATCCATTCCAATTCAATTATTGGAAACTCTGGTTACTTTTAAAACCATTTCAAATCCAATTTATTTATTTTAAAAATAAATGGATTTTAATTCTAGTTCAAAACTAGTTCATTTCAATAAAAATCTATTTTTATCTTTTCATATATGGAATTTTTCATCCCAATTTTTTCCAAATAATTTCTTATGATTTTACACAAATTATTACTATTTTTAATAATTTTATCAAGGCCCGTACGGTCGACTTTCATAAACGGCCATCGAACTGCACTTACAACGACCTTTTCCAAATTTGATTTGGACATAATTCCAAATCCAACCGTTAGATTTCAAATCCCTAATATTCATTAGAAAGATCTTTTCGATACGAACCCAATGGTTCTGGTTTTAGCAGAATCCGATGGTCGGATCTCCCGTAATGTCCATTCGAAGTCAATGGTCGAAATTCGCGAACTGCCGCAGCGCGGCGCGTTCTATTCAGGCCATTATATATATATATATTATATATTTCATCGATTTTCATTTAAAACGTATTTTATAAATCATTTTAAATTCGTTTTCAAAATGATTTCAACTTCATATTCAATTTCAAATCAAAATTGAATATTCCATATCATCGATATATAAATGATAATATTTTCAAAACGTTATTTTTTGAAATCACTTCCTTTCCTATATTCATTATAAAAACGAATATAATCGATATAAATATCATTCCGTCAAAATGGCGCAAATCTAATCAACACGGCTTTATATCTTTCAATAACTTCGTTATTCTATTCAACAAATGAATATTTTCTTCAACACATGAATTTTCTTTTATTCAACACATGAATATATATTTTATTCAACACATGAATTTTCTTTTATTCAACACATTGATATTCTTTATTTCCCAAATTGGAATGAGGCTCAATCAATTACCATATAATGTTAATTATACGGATTCCATACAACACATGTATATAATAGCAATGATAAATAGTCAACCATCATCCAGTGTGCACCACACAACTGCATAAGCATTAAATATAAATAATTAATGCTTACACAGTCTGTTAACCAATCGATCGACATACAACTAATTAATTGGGATTTAGTGTACGCCAAATATCATTCCAACACCCGTGTGGGGTTTCAAATCAACAAACACAAAATAGTATTTGTGCAGTTGGGCGATGTGTAAAATTTATCGTCCCAATCAATCTCAGTCAAATGGGTGTACATAAACAAATCATTTGATTTGTTTATAAGTATTTATTTTATATACACGTTAAAAATTATATTTTTAACTATAAAATATTTATTTATTCCACACCACACAATCAACTTTCACAACACATCAATCAAACACACAAGTCATCCATGATCTATGGACGACGGGTGTCGGGTGCTGCTAAGCACCGTCTGCATCCTAGTATATATTTCAAACTAGAAAACAAGTATTAAAGTGAGAAGTTCTCACTGAGGGTTCCACTCCTCCATTTCATTCTGAATTTCGGATCGATTTGATTTGCTCGAAATTCATATGCCATCCTTTTCACGCTGTTCATATTAAAAATCAAATTTTTATTTTCCACTTCATATATATAAAAATCGAAATTTTCTATCGCTAATGAATATATAAAAATCACGTTTTTACATTGCCATTCAAACGATAAAAATCATATTTTTACTTTGCTAAATATATGATAAAAATCACATTTTTATATCGTCACTTCATATATAAAAATCATACTTTTATATCTCTACTACATATATAAAAATCAAAATTATATTATCTATATATTATAAAAATCATATTTTTATTATATATATAATATAGAAATCATATATTTATTATTTCTATAATATAAAAATCATATCTTTATTATATCTATAATATAAAAATCTAATTTTTATTATATCTATAATATAAAAATCTAATTTTTATTACTCTATACCATATATAAAAATTCTATTTTGAATTTAAACCATATCATATAATGAATTAGCATAAAAACAATGCTTTTAAAATAAATAATCCGATCTTTTATATAAAAAAAATCCAAAAACTCACTTTTGTTCAAAAAGGGAGGTCGGTGTTCATCAGCGCGAGGAGGGGCTGCTCTCGAGCGATGCAGTTTGCGGGGGGAGCAATTTTCGTCGAAGGTGGTTGCTACGTTCGGGTTTGCGGGTTGTGGAGGCGCAGCTGGGTACGGAGGTAGCATGGGGGGGGGGGTCGCTTCAGGTCAGCAACGCGGAATGGGGCCCACGGCAGCGACTGGCGGCATCAGAGGGCGGGCTTGGGGCTGTGGCGGCATCAGTTAGGGTTTCGGGTTCTTGGGTTTTTGGGGGTCTTCGATTTGGCCTGAGGAGGAGGAGAAGAGAAGGAGAGGGGGAATCGGAGGGGTGCACCGCCTCCTTGGGAGGCGATGCGGTGCGGCGACGACGAGAACCAAGGGGCGACGAGGTGGGCACAACGGCGATCGAGGGTTTTCTTTTGTATTTTTTTATTTAAATGGACGTTGACCTGGTAAAGGAGAGAGAGGGGTGAGGATATTATAAATATATTTATTTAATTAATTTAATTTTCAAAAAGCAACCTTTTCGTTCTATCTCCGAATCGGAGTCAACGACCGTGGCCCCTAGCTAATTACCCCCATTCCGAACACAATGGGATATGTTCCGTAAGCCAATTCGATTGTTACGATCAGTTTTTATCAAATTCAATATATAAATCAATGTATATTAAATTTGAGCGCACATTTCAATTTACCGCGGCCACATACGAGCTCTAAAAATTCCCGAAAAATATTTTCTGGCTTCTTATTGACGATACGGTTCTAACAAAACTAATTTCGTCAAATTCCGAGACCGTTTGAAAAATGGCAATTTTCTGGTTGATTGAAATTGACTTAAACTGCCAAAACACGTTTTACTTCGCCGCACTCACATATTGATCTCAAAAATTACGAATTTTGGAATCTAGAAATAACTTGACATCACGGATCCAACAAAAGTGGTTTCGTCAAAAACAGATGTCGTTTGCAAAATTTCCATTTTTAAGGGCTCAAAATTCCATAACGACTATTCTGAATTTTCAATTGGACATAACTTTTTATTCCCACTATAAAATTTCAATTTTTCGGATTCATTGGAAAGATATTTTCAAATAGATTCAAATAATTTTGGTTTCTCTAAAATCCGGTTTATTTTGAATCCTGTACATTCATTTGAAATTTGAAATCGAATTTTCGAACTACCGCGCCATTTTCAATTCCTTTTATAATTAAAATAAATTATTCATATTCTAACGTCGATTCAAATAAATATATTCATTCTAATTCTGTTCAAAATAAATTTCTCATAGCTATTATTTAAAATAAATCATTTTAAATATTCGAAATTCTTCAAAATTGCTATAATAAAAATTTTAAATTGGCTCAGATTTTCCGGGTTATTACATTTATCGTTCAAACCATTTTATTTTATTCATTCGATAAAAATGTTATTTTGATCGTTCAAACCATTTTATTTCCATCACATGAATATATTTCAATACATGAATATAAATCAAACACAAAAATATTTCAGAAAATTTCGGCAACATAACAGCAGGGTAGTTAAAACCGGCACCGTCCCTAGTATGGCTCCTCGCTCTACCTTAAAGCCTCGCAGCTTTTGACAATGGGGATTTCAATATCTAGTTCGTACGCAGACGAATTTTTCCATATACTAATCCTATTGGATTTCAACCACAATCAATCATTTCAAATCAACCATTCATGATATTCGCCAAATTTTACATCAACCAAATCCAAACAATACCAAATCCAAACAATATCACAAACAATATATAGCGTCCATGGTCTGTGGACGAGGGGCGTGTGTGTGTGTATATATATATATATATATATATATATATATACAAATTTCGATTTCAATTCATTTCAATTCCATTCAACGCATATATAATTTTCACAATGCATATATAACTTATACATGGCACATGCAACTTATACAACGCTTATACATGAGGTGTACAATGCTTATATAACTCATACATCGACCGCATAATTTATACATTGTTATTCCATATCGTTTATAATTCAGAAATCTGACATTGGGTTCCACTCCTCCAAAAATTGTAGAAGGCTTAGAAAAATATACAATGCTTATACATGAGGTGTACAATGTTTATATAACTCATACATCGACCGCATAATTTATACATCGTTATTCCATATCGTTTATAATTCAGAAATCTCACATTGGGTTCCACTCCTCCAAAAATTGTAGAAGGCTTAGAAAAATATCTGATCTCTTCTAAAATGTAGAAGATGTCCAACAAGAGTGTTGAATTTTTTTGAGAGATTCTAGAGGAAACGAGGAGAGAAGCAAGGAAGAGCGGTCGTCGTTCGATATAAGGGGTTACGGGTTCCTGGTGGGGAGAGAGAAATGAATTCTATTGGCCCTTTTTTTATTTATATATTTTTAAAATCCAAAAATACCCCTTACCACATACGAACTCCAATCCAAACCCAACGATTGTCGTCCCTAGCTAAATACCCTCATTCCGAAAACAATGGGATATGTTTCGTAACCTATTCGACTGTTTCACTCTGTTTCTCTTCAAATTAAAATATAAAACATTCAATATTTGATTTGAACGTACATTTCAATTTTCCGAGGCCACATACTGATCCCAAAGATTCCAGAAAAATAAATCTAGCTATGTTTTGACGATACGGTCCCAACAAAACTAGTTTCGTTGAATTCTAAGACCTTTTGAAAAATGACCATTTTCTAGTCGATCCAAATTGACTAAAATCAACCAAACACATTTTCTTTTGCCACGCTCACATATTAACTTCAAAAATTATGGAATTTGAAATCTAGAAATAATTTGACATCCCGGATGCAACAAAATTGGTTTCATCGAAAACGGAGGTCATTTGCAAAATGGCTATTTTCAAGGGCTATATATACTCTATAGCGGCCTTTCTGAAAATTCATTCGGCCATAACTTTTGATTACCGCTACGAAATTTTGATTTTTCAGATTCGTTAGAAAGATAATCATAAACAGATTTAAATATTTTTGGTTTCACTTAAATCCGTTTTATTTTGCACCCGGTACGGTCAGTCAAAGTTTGAATTCAAATTTCGAAACTGCCGCGCCATTTCAAGCCTTGTTTTATACTTAAAATAAATATATTTATTTTCCGACATCGATTCAAATAGCCTTTTGGTCGTTATTATTTAAAATAATTTATTTTAAACATTCAAAATCCACTAAAATAGCCAAATTAAAATTTTTAAATTGGTTCTGATTTTCTGGGTTGTTACAAAATATCTCTGGTTGCAACATCAGAGAAATTTATCAAGTATCCCTTCCACTTATGGAGATCCATTGTCTTCAACTGCTCCATCTTCAACTAGCATCCTTTACGTATTTGCTGGTTCGGAATGGTTTTCGAATATAAATTTGATTCCCGGTCTTTCCATACCAAAAGCATATTGGGTATGATTTTAATAGTCGGTTATTTAACTATCAAAATAAACAATCATAAAAATAAAATAAATCCATTGGTTTATTTCACAGCATCACTTGGCCATCAAAATAATATATCAGTTGTAATACCAAAGATAATATATTAGTTTTAATATATATAAATATTCTCATTTTATTTTATTGAAATACTTAAAAGGAATACCTTAAAACCTTATCCAATTTCTCGTTATTATCCTTTAAAACATTTGCCACCACATTTCTTACCATCTACAATTACGAGATTAAATTACTTACCATTGTAAACAATTATTACAAAATCCCCTTTTTATTTCGTTACTACAAAAATATCATTTCATATTCTCACACCCCTCTTTATTTCCTTTTATTTCGGAATCCCATCATATATATATATATCCAAATTTTCAAATAATGTCAATATTATTTTCCCAAAATAATTTGCTTTAACGTCTCCATTATCATGACTCTTACTATCCTTCGACAATCCTGAAGTCGTTCAAGTTGGGTTATTTTAATTACCTCTCAGACCTTGATCAGCAACGTTCTTATCTCAGGATAAATAGGAATCATAATTCATAAACCCATATTCATTTTGATATCACTTCACTATTGTATTAAATATGGTTTAATGAAACCTTCTTGCTTTTTGAAATCTCCTCCTTTGATTATATGATTATTACTAAATTTATTGATTTAGTAAAGGACTAATACACATTAACTTTAAACTTTAACTTCTTTAAAACTATTCGCCACATTATCTGGATTTTTTATTTCATATTCTATTACTAAACATTCTTACCAAATTCAATTACGGAAATCCCTTTATAATTCTTCAAATCATTTCCTTTGGGAAGCTTACTTCAATCTTATCTATTAAACTTAAGGTCGTTATTAGATAACGTTGCTTTAACTCCCTTTCTCCTTATTCACAACTCGTCTACACATCTGTGGTTCAATACAAAAACCTTTTCCCATCTCAATTTCCTTTACTAAAATCATTTAGTAACACTTATTTTAAGCTTACAATATTCATTTAAAAACACTTTCTAATTTCATTTATCAAATTTGGTTAAATATAAATCCGTTCAAAATCTTCCTTTGAAATTTAATTATACTTTATTTCTAACTTCAATTACTTAAATGAACTTCATTATCAACAATAACTGGAATTAAATTTCCTTTTTAAAATCTCATTAAGTCAACAATTATTCGCTAATTTATTTCATTATATTAATCTGCATAATCTAATTTAATTTAACAATCAACCCTAACTCGTTCTTTTCATTTAAATTAATAAATAACATTATTAATTCAAATAATCTCATTTACTTCGGTTTTTATTAAATAAATAATAATAAACCCCGGTAATTAATCATCAAGTTAATTCCCACCTGCCTGCCCATCAATCTTATTAATATAAACATCAATTTTATAAAATTATTCAGTAATTACGATGAAGCACGTGCTTCGCACATGGTAGATTTTGGTATAAAAATAGCGGTTAAAAACAAACGATATATATGTAGTTGGTTTATTTCCCTTTATAAACTTCATTTAAAAATGATATACTTTAAAAATCTACATAAAAATAATTTCATAACTTTACTTCTGACGGTAAATCAAAACAGTTTGTATTTGGCCATCTGCTATAAATTGCTCAACCAATATCACCCATTGGTTAATTAAACAAACAAATGTCGAATTTGGTTTTAACAATCAATAACCAATTCAATAATCCAATCATGTGGGTTCAACAGTTCATATAATGATCATATACAGATAAATACTCACTTCAACTGATAGCGTTCAAGCACATAATTTAGTCTAAATACGTTTATATTATTATAAACGTAACCAACAAGGTAAGTTACCTTGATTGGAAGTCATCGTTAAAATAATGATGTTATTTTATTTAAATTAAACAACCGTTTAATTTAAATAGTTGACAAAAATATTTAACACGCATCAAACAACCAATAATTAGCAGCCATAGCATATAGATAATAAACCCGCCTTATAATCATTATAAGTGGGGAAACTGAGTGAGGATAACTCACCTGATCTGTGTTCTGAAACAGCTCTTTCCAGTTAACTCCAACTCCGTTCAATTCAACTCTGTTACGTATTGTTCTCCTTATGCATACGGTTCCAGTCCATTTTGAATCGGCCCATTCTGATAGAATATAAATACTTTGTAAATATTTAAAATTTTATTTTATTTTAATAACTAGTTAATCTAAACTAATTAGCGAATAAATTACTTGGTTTTAAATTATCACAGCTCGACTCTTTCATTCAGCGTTTCGTCGGTTCTTGCTGGTTCCAAATAACGACTGCAAATTCCAGAACACTGGCCAATCTTTTAAATCCTGTCATGATTCAAATATTATAAAATTACTAACCACTTAAAATATAATTTGATTAACTTTTACTATGGGTTGCACTAATAATTAGTTAACAAACCTTAGCAGGCCGTTTACCTTTACCTTAAAGCGCATACTCCTACTGTTATAACCCAAACCTGATCCACATCAAAACCCTTCCCCACTAGAAAAGAACGGAGCCACCTTCATTTATGCCAATTCCTCTTCATTTCGTTTTCATCCAAAATAAAAGCACTCCTCAGCGTAAAAACAAATCTCGGTGCCGCCTAATCCTATGTTGATCGAAGGTCCAGCGGATACTCCCAAACCGAGCGTGCTAGTCATCTCCACCTGCGCCTTGAACCACCTCGCCCCTAGAACTTCCTTTAGCCCGCTGCTCTTCTACAAAGGCAACGCCTTTTCGGTCATATCTTATCTTCCATGCTAGTTCGACTTTCATTAGAACAGGTCAGCGCGCCCATCTCTTTACCCTTAATCTATTTTCTGTTTAAAACGTGGTGAAAAAAATGCGAGATTATGGGTTGGAAGAGTTCAGATGGGTTTACCGCCATTCTTACTTTAGTGCGTGACATATTGGGTATATTTTGGTCGCGACTTTCACAAGTTGTGAAGTGAAAATAAGACACAATGAAAATTGTATGGCTTGGGGAAATGTGGGTATTGCAGTGGGTTTATATAGGCAAACGGCTTTGAAGATAAGCACAACATCAATATCAGATTGTAAAATCATAGGTTAGATTTAGCTTCTGCTTTTATTATTTAGCTAATTGATGTGTATTCTTTTCCATTACGACTATAAAGAGCTGTGTTGTACTGACGACGGAGGACTAATCAAGGCAGTGCTTGCGTAGGTGTACGTTTTCCAGAAATTTGAAGTTTTATGTTGAAGATCATGTGTTGATGTCTGCTGAAATGGGAACATATAGTTGTGCGCATAGGTACAGTATTGAGTTGTTCAATTAAATTTATAGATTTCAGATCTTTATCCGCCGTGAGGCTAACTGTGAGCTACTGGGTTGAAATATTCAAATGTGTAGATTTGATTTTCATGTTGGCAAACAGTTATAGATTTGTACTTGAACAAATTTGAAATAAAAAAATTGTTTTGCTCTTTTGCTAATTTACTGAGTTGGTTTGTACAAGTTGACATTGCCAAGTATTGTCATTCATTATTTAGTTCTTGTTAGATTCGGCTTGGGTGGAAAATCTTGTATAGGGATATGTACATGATGAAGAAGTTGTTCTATCATATTGTATATTATTCCTTTTCCTCTTTATTTATTTGTATTGGTACTTTGCTTTGAAATCTTCACGTCGGTTTCTTAATTGGATTTGCAAAAGATGTTGTACAGGAGCAATCACGTGTGAAGAAGTCGTTCCTCCTTATTGTATTTATGTATTTTTTTCTCTTTCTTTATTCGATTTGATTTTACGTAGGATAGTTTATATTTGACTTAGAACGCTGGAATAGTATCCTACTGTTCTGCACTTGCCGCATAGGCTAAAAGGAGTGTCTAAGGTTTTCAACGGAGCATTCATTTTTCGTAGTTGCAGTATTCACTGATAAGTCAAATTGTAGCATTAACGTTTAAGATGCAGCATCGGTCAGTTGATTCAATGGGCTACTGTTATGTTGCAGCTTCTAGTGTAGAAATTTACTTCTGTACAATTTGTTTGTTTGTTTATAATATAAGGGACATGACATGAGCTTTTGAAATAGACTGGCAAATCTTTTTTTTTTGGAGAACATACAATAAGATTTTCAAGGTCACGCTGAGATTTGTTTTGATTGTATACATTCGCTGTCTGCTTTGGATTAAGTAAGAATCTTTTCATAATATTTTGGCATAAAGAAATTTGTGAACGTGGACCAGGTAACATGCTCTGTTCCCGGATTTTCAGTAACATGCTTTACGCCTATATTTTTGCTGATCGATAAGACCTGACCGATATTTTTTTGCATTTTTGAACGGTGGGATTTTAAACGGACTTGAAGATTCAGCCATGTTCGAAGATTAGAAAAGATTTTGTAACATGCTTATTTTCTGCCGAAAGAAATTTTATAAAATATTTAGGGGTTCCGAACACCAGTCAAAACATCACGACTGATGATTCTAGCTTTAACAGTTATTTTACACATACTGGAATAATATATATAAAAATTATATGTGTAAACTTCGAATTAAATATTAAAAATCCATAAATATTGCAATATAATGTTTAAAATAAAATAAAATATCCATATTAAAATGGCCTGAAAATCTGGGCCGTTACATTCTTCCCCACTTAAAAGAATTTCGTCCCCGAAATTACTAAGGTAAGAAAAATGTCACAACCCATTATATTTTCCAAATCCAATTAATTTTAATTCAGAAACCAATTCAACAAAAATGTCGAAAAATATCAAAAAAATTCAAATGCTTTAAATTCTCGGAAAAATTCGGCAGAGTCTCCCCTTTACGGAGTGACGTCTACGATATTGCAGGAACAAATAATATATATTCATCGACTCACATGGTCGGAAAACAAAATTCAAAACCCAAAAATTATCTTTTTTGCATAGGGGTACCTTATGTGAGCGTTATCGAGTATATCTGCGCAAATTATGGCGATTTACTTAACCAGTATCGATCCTTACTGTTTCCTGACACCTGTACTCAACTCAATCCCACATGTAAGTGACCATTTCATGAAATTTTTAAATAATACCTCATTAGTTAACCAGTATAATTTCACCAATTCCCAAGGTATCTTTCAGAAAGGTATATGCAAATATAGGTTTAAATCACCTAGTTTTAATCATAAGCAGTTCTATTCAAATTTTATTATTTTGGAACTTAGATTCTAATCTATTCAACTTCTCCGTTAAGCTATTAATGAATTAGTTTCAACCAATCTTATATTCAATTTACAGCCAATACACAATCAATTCAACCAATTATTCAATTTTTATTAAATCTCATTAATATTTAATATTAATATTTAATTCACCAATTAAAGTCTTATTTCATATCCAACTGCCAAATTGATTTCAAACATTTCATTTTATAATTACAAATCTTGATTTTTAATTCAAACACCATTATTCTAATTTACTCCATTTTAACTTATCTTAAATTCAAATTTTCAATTTCATACTAAAATTCCCTTCCACGTTATATATATGAAATTTTTGGTTATGCTCACCATTCAAATCCAAATCTCTGTTTGAATTCCACTTAAATAAATCAATCAAACCACAATACCTCAAAATTTTAATAAAATTATTTCTTTTATGTACAAAATATGATTTGAGTAAAATTATATCATTTACCCTATTTACAAAACAATATTGCGTACATTTCCAGTCCAATGCTTTTCAACACTTGAACCGATCAACAACACAATACAAAACATTTGTATATAAAATCTACAAATACGCTCTCCTATATATAAACTCAACTCGATCTAGGGCATTACTAACCCCATCTCTACCGAGTCATGCCACAGAGCCAAGGTTATTACTAAACCAATAGCTCTGATACCACTGTAACGACCCGGCAGGTATTCGACGCCCGAATTCTGACCCTAATACATAACCATGTATTTCCTGCCAAAAACTCAAGTATCGAAAACCACCAGATAGTTATTAGAAAGAATTTAGAGGGTGAGATACGGAAGAAAGAAATATTAGAATAGAAGAAGAAGAAGATCCATCACGACACAGAGTCTCACATCACAGCGGAACAAAATATAATATAGAAATAAATCTTTATTGAGAGCTTGAAAATATACTTACAATCATCAGAGTACATCACACATCCGGACAGTTATAATAATCCATCCTCATATACAACACACAGCGGAATAATATAACTTCATACGTCTGAATTCTTCTAGATCGTCTCTTTACAACATCCGATAACCTGAACCTGTACACCTCAATCTAACCCGAGCATTTCAAATCCCGGGTCAGTCTGGTGAGCCAGAGTGAGAAAATCCCTTAAGTTTATAGGTATCACACAACTTGATTTTTTTTAATGTTCAAATTCCTTTTTGAAAGAAAAGGATAATCATTAGACCAATCCACACCTAAATACGGACGGTTTTTACCTTATGATAACCCAAAACAGTTTGGAAATCAATACTTTTCTGATATTATAATAGTATCTAATTACAAATAAATAGAATCTAGTAGAACACTTGCATCTCACGCTCCACATATAGTGTACAAACAAAACCGCGGGCACTTATCGGAGATTGGATTCCGACAATGACAAAGTATGGGTCCACCTGCCAATAATGTATCCCTAGAGGCGAATACGCTGGGTTCAATAAGAACGTCTTGCAACCCGGCCCACACATGAACGACCACTCGTTTCGCTTGGGTGTATTGAATGTATATCACCGACGGTTGGGTGCGACCCACCGTTTCCCAAAAGGGACAGCATCAATAATAGATTAAAGAAGCAAAAGGAATTTCTCTAGATAGGTGATTATACACCCTAATGGGAGCGACCCATATAGCCATGTTGCCTGCCCGATTTTTGTCATTTCCCGGTTGTGAGGCTTGTAGTTTTAATTTCCTTTTAGCACATCTGGACATCATTCAATGTGAGTGCCAAATCGTCAGATCCATTAGATATCACTAATTGACGTCTACATAAATACTCTAGTTGGGAGCTAACCAACTACGATACGTTTGAAAAAATCAACGTGCATGGTCCTTTGGAAATACTTTATCATACACTCGTCCATACAAGTCATCCAGGAACAGGATGAACCGAAGGCACCCTCCTACCATATCCTAGGAATCACCCTATGGATCAGTAGCGAGTAGTCCTTGCAATCCATATATTTCAACCACGACCGAATTACTATCAAAATATCTCTGGTTGCAACATCAGAGAAATTTATCAAGTATCCCTTCCGCTTATGAAGATCCATGGTCTTCAACTGCTCCATTTTCAACCAGCATCCTTTACGTATTTGCTGGTTTGGAATGGTTTTCGAATATAAATTTGATTCCCGGTCTTTCCGTACCAACAGCGCATTGGGTATGATTTTGATAGTTGGTTATTTAACTATCAAAATAAACAATCATAAAAATAAAATAAATCCATTGGTTTATTTCACAGCGTCACTTGGCCATCAAAATAATATATCAGTTGTAATACCAAAGATAATATATTAATTTTAATATATATAAATATTCTCATTTTATTTTATTGAAATACTTAAAAAGGAATACCTTAAAACCTTATCCATTTTCTCGTTATTATCCTTTAAAACATTTGCCACCACATTTCTTACCATCTACAATTACGAGATTAATTTACTTACCATTGTAAACAATTGTTACAAAATCCCCTTTTTATTTCGTTATTACGAAAATATCATTTCATATTCTCACGCCCCTCTTTATTTCCTTTTATTTCGGAATCCCATCATATATATATATATCCAAATTTTCAAATGATGTTTCCCTATTATTTTCCCAAAATAATTTGCTTTAACATCTCTATTATCACGACTCATACTATCCTTCGACAATCCTGAAGTCATTCAAGTTGGGGTATTTTAATTACCTCTCATACCTTGATCAACAACGTTCTTAACTCAAGATAAATATGAATCGTAATTCAAAAACCCATATTCATTTTGATATCACTTCACTATTGTATTAAATATGGTTTAATGAAACCTTTTTGCTTTTTGAAATCTACTCCTTTGAATATACGATTATTACTAAATTTATTAATTTAGTAAAGGATTAATACACATTAACTTTAAAATTTAACTTCTTTAAAATTATTCGCCCTATTATCTGGTTTTTTTATTTCATATTTTATTACTAAACATTCTTACCAAATTCAATTACGGAAATCCCTTTTTAATTCTTTAAATCATTTCCTTTGGGAAGCTTACTTCAATCTTATCTATTAAACTTAAGTCATTATTAGATAACGTCGCTTTAACTCCCTTTCTCCTTATTCACGACTCGTCTACACATCTCTAGTTCAATACAAAAACCCTTTTCCATCTCAATTTCCTTTACTCAAAACATTTAGTAACACTTATTTTAAACTTACAATATTCGTTTAAAAGCACTTTATAATTTCATTTATTAAATTTGTTTAAATATAAATCCGTTCAAAATCTTCCTTTGAAATTTAATTATATTTTATTTCTAACTTCAATTACTTAAATGAACTTCATTATCAACATTAACTGGAATTAAATTTCCTTTTTAAAATCCAATTAAGTCAACAATTATTCGCTAATTTATTTCATAATATTAATCAGCATAATCTAATTTAATTTAACAATCAATTTTTGTTAAAACAGTTGGATTGAATAATCTTAAACCATGATTAACCCATGGATCAACCCTAACTCATTCTTTTCATTTAAATTAACAAATAACATTATTAATTCAAATAATCTCATTTACTTTGATTTTTATTAAATAAACAATAATAAACCCCGGTTATTAATCATCAAGTTAATTCCCACCTACTTGCCCATCAGTCTTATTAATATAAACATCAATTTTATAAAATTATTCAGTAATTACGATAAAGCACGTGCATCGCACACGATAGATTTTTGTATAAAAATAGCGGTTAAAAACAAATGATATATATATATAGTTGGTTTATTTCCTTTTATAAACTTCATTTAAAAATGATATATTTTAAAAATCTATATAAAAATAACTTCATAACTTTACTTCTAACAGTAAATCAAAATAGTTTGTATTTGGCCATCTGCTATAAATTGCTCAACCAATATCACCCATTGGTTAATTAACCAAAAAAATGTCGAATTTGGTTTTAACAATCAATAACCAATTCAATAATCCAATCATGTGGGTTCAGCAGTTCGCATAATGATCATATATAGTTAAATACTCACTTCAACTGATAGCGGTCAAGCACCTAATTTTGTCTAAATACGTTTATATTATTATAAACGTAACCAACAAGGGAAGTTACCTTGACTGGAAATCATCATTGAAATAACGATGTTATTTAATTTAAATTAAACAACCGTTTAATTTAAATAGTTGACAAAAATATTTAATAGCATCAAACAACCAATAATTAGCGGCCATAGCATATAGATAATAAACCCGCCTTATAATCATTATAAGTGGGGAAACTGATGAGGTTAACTCACCTGATCTGTGTTCTAAAATAGCTCATTCCATTTAACTCCAACTCCGTTCAATTCAACTCTGTTCCGTACCATTCTCCTCATGCATACGGTTCCAGTCCATTTTGAATCGGCCCATTCTGATAGAATATAAATACTTTGTAAATATTTAAAATTTTATTTTAATAACTAATTAATTTAAATTAACTAGCGAATAAATTATTTGGTTTTAAATTATCGCAGCTCGACTCTTTCATTAAGTGTTTCGTCGATTCTTGCTGGTTCCAAATGACGACTGTAAATGCCAGAACACTGGCCAATCGTTTAAATCCTGTCATTATTTAAATATTACAAAATTACTAAACACTTAAAATATAATTTAATTAACTTTTACTATGGGTTGCACTAATAATTAGTTAACAAACCTTAGCAGGCCATTTACCTTTACCTTAAAGCCAATACTCCTACCGTTATAACCCAAACCCGATCCACATCAAAACCCTTCCCCACTTAAAAAGAATGGAGCCGCCTTCATTTATGCCAATTCCTCTTCATATCGTTTTCATCCAAAATAAAAGCACTCCTCAGCCAAACACAAATCTCGGTGCCGCCTACTCCTATGTTGATCGTAGGTCCAACGGATACTCCCAAATCGAGCGTGCTAGTCATCTCCACCTACTCCTTGAACCACCTCACCGCCATACCTTCCGTTAGCCCGCTGCTCTTCCACAAAGGCGACGCCTTTCAGGTCAGATCTTATCTTCCACGCTAGTTCGACTTTCATCAGAACATGTCAGCGTGCCCATCTCTTTACCCTTAACCTATTTTCTGTTTAAAACATGGTGAAAAAAATGCGAGACTATGGGTTGGAAGAGTTCAGATGGGTTTACCGCCATTCTTACTTTAGTGCGTGACTTATTGGGTATGTTTTTTTTGCGACTTTCACCAGCTGTGAAGTGAAAATAAAACACAGTGAAAATTGTATGGCTTGGGGAAATATGGGTATTGCAGCGGGTTTATATAGGCAAACGAATTTGAAGATAAGCACAACATCAATATTTGATTGTAAAATCATAGGTTAGATTTAGCTTCTGCTATTAGTTTTTAGGTGATTGATGTGTGTTCTTTTCCATTGCAGCTATAAAGAGCTGTGTTGTACTGACGATGGAGGACTAATCAAGGCAGTGCTTGCGTGGATGTACATTTTCCAGAAATTTGAAGTCTTGTGTTGAAGATCATGTGCTGATGTCTGCTAAAATGGGAACATGTAGTGGTGTGCTAGGTACAGTATTGAGTTGTTCAATTAAATTGATAGATTTCAAATCCTTATCATAGCTGTGAGGCAATCTGTGAGCTACTGAGTTGAAATATTCAAATGTGTAGATTTGATTTTCATATTGGCAAACAGTTGTAGATTTGTACTTGAACAAATTTGAAATAAAAAAATTGCTTTGCTCTTTTGCTAATTTACCGAGTTGGTTTGTACAAGTTGACATTGCCAAGTATTGTCATTCAGTATTTAGTTCATGTCAGATTCTTCTTGGCTGGAAAATCTTGTATAGGGATATGTACATGATGAAGAAGCTGTTCTATCATATTGTATATTATTCCTTTTCCTCTTTATTTATTTGTATTGGTACTTTGCTTTGAAATCTTCACGTCATTTTCTTAATTGGATTGGCAAAAGATGTTGTACAGGAGCAATCACATGTGAAGAAGTTGTTCATCCTTTTTGTATTTTTTCTCTTTCTTTATTCGATTTGATTTTAGGTAGGATAGTTTATATTTGACTTAGAACGCTGGAATAGTATCCTACTGTTCTGCACTTGCCGTATAGGCTTAAAGGAGTGTCTAAGGTTTTCAATGGAGCATTCATTTTTCGTAGTTGCAGTATTCACTGATAAGTCAAATCGTAGCATTAACGTTTAAGATGCAGCATTAGTCAGTTGATTTAATGGGCTACTGTTATGCTGCAACTTCTAGTGTAGAAATTTACTCCAGTACAATTTGTTTGTTTGTAATATAAGGGATGTGACATGAGATTTTGAAATAGACTGGCAAAGCTTTTTTTTTTTGGAGAACATACAATAAGATTTTCAAGGTCACATTGAGATTTGTTTTGATATTATACATTCTCAGTCTGCTTTGGATTAAGTAAGAGTCTTTTCTTATTATGCTGGCACAAAGAAATGTGTGAACGTGGACTCGGTAACATGCTCTGTGCCCGGATTTTTAGTAACATGCTTTACGCCTATATTTTTACTTATCGATGAGACCTGAATGATATTTTTTTGCATTTTTGAACGCTGGGATTTTAAACAGACTTGAAGATTCAGCCATGTTCTAAGATTAGAAAAGATTTTGTAACTTGCTGATTTTCTACCGAAAGCAATTTTATAAAATACTTAGGGGTTCCGAACACCAGTCAAAACATCACGACTGATGATTCTAGCTTTAACAGTTATTTTACACATACTGGAATAGTATATATACAAATTATAAGTTTAAACTTCCAATTAAATATTAAAAATCCATAATTATTGCAATATAATGTTTAAAACAAAACAAAATATCCATATTTAAATGGCCTGAACATCTGGGTCGTTACATTCTTCCTCACTTAAAAGAATTTCGTCCCCGAAATTACTAAGATAAGAAAAACATCACAACCCATTATATTTTCCAAATCCAATTTATTTTAAATCAGAAACCAATTCAACAAAAATCTCCAAAAATATCAAAAAAATTCAAACACTTTAAATTCCCGGAAAAATTCGGCAGAGTCTCCCCTGTACGGGGTGACGTCTGTGATATCGCAGAAACAAATAATATATATTCATCGACTCACATGGTCGGAAAACAAAATTCAAAACCCAAAAATTATCTTTTTCGCGTTGACGTACCTTATGCGAGCGCTATCGAGTATATCTGTGCAACTTATGGCGATTTACTTAACCAGTATCAGTCCTTACTGTCTCCTGACACCTGTACACAAATCAATCCCACCTGTAAGTGATCATTACATGAAATTTTTAAATAACACTTCATTAGTCAACCAGTATAATTTAACTAATTCCCAAGGTATCTTTCAGAAAGGTATATGCAAATATAGGTTTAAATCACGCAGTTTTAATCATAAGCAGTTCTATTCAAATTTTATTATTTTGGAACTTAGTTTCTAATCTATTCAACTTCTCCGTTAAGCTATTAATGAATTAGTTTCAACCATTCTTATATTCAATTAACAGCCAATACACAATCAATTCAACCAATTATTCAATTTTCATAAATCTCATTAATATTTAATATTAATATTTAATTCACCAATTAAAGTCTTATTTCATATCCAATTACCAAATTGATTTCAAACATTTCATTTTATAATTACAAATCTTGATTTTTAATTCAAACACCATTATTCTATTTACTCCATTTTAACTTATCTTAAATTCAAATTTTCAATTTCATACTAAAATTCCCTTCCATATTATACATGTGAAATTTTTGTTTATGCTTACCATTCAAATCCAAATCTCTGTTTGAATTCCACTTAAATAAATCAATCAAAACACAATACCTCGATAATTTAATAAAATTATTTCTTTTATATACAAAATATGATTTGAGTAAAATTATATTATTTACCCTATTTACAAAACAATATTGCGTACATTTCCAGTCCAATGCTTTCCAACACTTGAACCGATCAACAACACAATACAAAACATTTTTAAATAAAATCTACAAATACGCTCTCCTATATATATACTCAACTCGATTTAGGGCATTACTAATCCCATCTCTACCGAGTCACGCCAAAGAGCCAAGGTTATTACTAAACCAATAGCTCTGATACCACTGTAACGACCCGGTAGGGATTCGACGCCCGAATTCTGGCACTAATACATAACCATGTATTTCCTGCCAAAAATTCAGGTATTGAAAACCACCAGATAGTTACTAGAAAGAATTTAGAGGGTGAGATAAGAAAGAAAGAAATATTAGAATAGAAGAAGAAGAAGAAGACCAATACGACACAGAGTCTCACATCGCAACGGAATAAAATATGATATAGAAATAAATCTTTATTGAGAGCTTGAAAATATACTTACAATCATCAGAGTACATCACACATCTGGACAGTTATAATAATCTGTCCTCATATACAACACACAGCGGAATAATATAACATCATATGTCTGAATTCTTCTAGCTCGTCTCTTTACAGCATCCGATAACCTGAACCTGTACACCTCGCTTTAACCCGAGCATTTCAAATCTCGGGTCAGTCTACTGAACCAGAGTGAGAAAACCCCTTAAGTTTATAGGTATCACACAACTTGATTTTTTAAAAGTTCAAATTCCTTTTTGAAAGAAAAGGATAATCGTAAGACCAATTCACACCTAAATACGGATGGTTTTTACCTTACGATTATCCAAAACAGTTTTGGAAATCAATACTTCCCTGATATTATAATAGTGTCTAACTACAAATAAATAGAATCTATTAGAGCGCTTGCATCTCACACTCCACATATATAGTATACAAACAAAACCGCGGGCCCTTATTGGAGATTGGATTCCGACTATGACAAGGTATGAGACCACCTGCCGATAGTGTATCTCCAGAGGCGAATACACTGGGTTCAATAAGAACGTCTTGTAACACGGCCCACACATGACCGACCACTCATTTCACTTGAGTGTATCAAATGTATATCACCAACTGTTGGGTGCGACCCACCATTTCCCAAAAGGGACAGCATCGATAATAGATTAAAGAAGTAAAAGGAATTTCTCTAGATAGGTGATTATACACCCAAATGGGAGAGACCCATTGAGCCATGCTGCCTGCCCAATTTTTGTCATTTCCCGGTTGTGAGGCTTGAAGTATGAATTTCCTTTTAGCACATCTGGCCATCATTCACTTTGAATGCCACATCATCAGATTCATCAGATATCACTAATTGATGTCTACAAAAATACTCTAGTTGGGAGCAAACCAACTATGATATGTTTGAAGAAATCAACGTACGTGGTCCTTTGGAAATATTTTGTCAGACACTCGTCCATACAAGTCATCTAGGAACAGGATGAACCGAAGGCACCCTCCTACCACATCCTAGGAATCACGCTATGGATCAGACACGAGTAGTCCTTGCAATCCATAGATTTCAAACATGGCTAAATTACTATCAAAATATCTCTGGTTGCAACATCAGAGAAATTTATCAAGTATCCCTTCCACTTATGAAGATACATGGTCTTCAACTGCTCCATCTTAAACTAGCATCCTTTACGTATTTTCTGGTTCGGAATGGTCTTCGAATATAAATTCGATTCCCGGTCTTTCCGTACCAACAACGCATTGGGTATGATTTTGATAGTCGGTTATTTAACTATCAAAATAAAAAATCATAAAAACAAAATAAATCCATTGGTTTATTTCATAACGTCACTTGGCCATCAAAATAATAAATCAGTTGTAATACCAAAGATAATATATTAGTTTTAATATATATAAATATTCTCATTTTATTTTATTGAAATACTTAAAAGGAATACCTTAAAACCTTATCCAATTTCTTGTTATTATCATTTAAAACATTTTCCACCACATATCTTACCATCTACAATTACGAGATTAATTTACTTACCATTGCAAATAATTGTTAAAAAATCCCCTTTTTATTTCGTTACTACAAAAATATCATTTCATATTCTCACGCCCCTCTTTATTTCCTTTTATTTCGGAATCCCATTGTAACACCCCACCTCTGTTAAGGTCACTCACAAAGGGAATGCCTTAACTTTGATGGAGCTTTTTAGTAGACAGAACAAAATGTTACAAGACGGATATAAAATAGTACTTGAAAAACTTTATAACTTTATTGCAGCGGGAAAAAAATAGAAATCAGTTTGGTTACAACTTTACCAAAAACTCAAGTACATATATATCATCCTTGTTCAAAACCATCAGAGTACAAAACTTTAAAATCATTATCCCCACAGAACAAAAGTTATAAAGAGCCAAGTCATACTTTAAGCACTTCAAGTAGAAGGAATCCGGATCAAGCTAGAGTATTCCCTCCTTGGAAACCTGGGGGGGAACGGAAGAAAAGAGGCGAAACAACAAGCGTCAGACATAAAAGTCTGGCAAGTCCAATGACTTTCAACATATGAACAGATAATAATAATCATAACATGAAAATAGAGTTGGATAAGAGATGATAGCTACAAGAGTAACAGATTTACTTAAACTAAACAGAAGAAACAGGATGGTATAAGCTATTACTTTTCACTTCACTGCACTAATACTAGTATAACAGGATTAGGTGTCACCACAATGTCTAAACTGAAACAGAAACAGAAACGGGAACAGAATAATTTCCTCAGAAGAGAATGCTAGTAATGGGCCTTTACCACCCCAATAGAAAGTACAGAAACAGAATGCTAATAATGGGCCTTTACCACCCGAACAGAAGGTACAGAAACAGAAACAGAAACATATTAATCCCTATGGAAACAGAATGTAGAATTAGGTGTACACTAGTAAATGGGCCTTTACCACCCCAACAGACGGTACCACGTAGAAACAGACAGGTGTAACCACCCAATAGAAAAAAGACGGTACCCCACAGAAACAGACAGAGCTAAGTGTACTCTAAGTCATATCCCCTGTGATCGGCTCTGTAATAAATAAATACCCCGTGCCAACCCCACAGAAGGGTGTTTCACATCCTAAAGTGGCAACCTTTGAATGACACAGACCTATTTACAGATGTCACAACGTCTTACATCCTCAGAGGAAGACAGGGATCCATGCACGCACATGACCAGGTTGGAATGCACCATCAACACTCCTCGCCATTATCAGAATGAACCGCTTATAATTAGTTCAGTAAGCGTGCCCGGACCCTACCTGCTGTTGGGTCATAGTTTCTGATACCAGAAAGGGTTACTGACTAATATGGGTCCCAAACAACAGATGACAAATGTAATTTCCCTCCTAACCTCGTGTCCTCAGACTAACAGATTTCAGGTTAACTTGTTTACAAGTTCAGACATACAGAGTTCAGATCAACTAGCTCACAAATCAGACAAATAAGTTAACAAATTTTCAGACTAACGGATCAGATATACGGATTTAACAGATTTACAGATTTTTCTAACTTTGTATTGGACCTACAAATGCATGAAACGGGTTTGTTAAATTCATTAGTCCAGTTGGTTTAACCCTATCCACCCAACACATTTTAGACATCATATTTATCTTAGATTTGCATTAATTAATTATTAATGCGCAGACCTCTCACATTAGGTCGCTAGCTTGTGGCCGCTGGATGTGCCGGGCGGTTCCAGGCAGAATTCTGCCATAAGCTAGACCTAACCTCGTGTCTAAGCATATTTTAGTTATGCCTACGACCTCTCACATTAGACTGATAGTTTGCGGTTGCTGGTTAAGCCGGTTGGTTCCAGGCAGGCTTCCACCGCAAACGGAGTCTAACCTCGTGTCATAGCCACTTTATTCCCTTACAGAAAATATCAGACTAATTATGTTCATTTAACAAATTTAACTTCTTCTCAAGTCGCAGCATATTAATCAAATTAACATGTTTTACTCAATCTTAAGTTGCCTACAAAATACAATTATTCAGCTTTTCAACAGATTTAATAGATTAGGCGACACAACAGATTTAGCAGATTAGGCAATTTAACATAATTAGCAGATTTGGCGTTTCAACATATTTAGCAGTTTAGGTAATTCAATAGATTAAACAGATAACAGATTTAGCAGATTAGGCAATTCAATAGATTAAACAGATTTAGCAGATCTAAAACATTCCTTAAGGTTTCATTGACAATTCTTGCCTAATTATAAATTAGGCCTAAATTCACATGCCTAAATCATGGTCATGATTCATAATATGACATATACCAAAATTTTAGTTAAATTTGCATAGTACAGAATATGCTCAAAAATCCCAATCGTGATTCACACATAAATTATGCCAAATATAACCATTAATTACAATGCATGCCACATATCCAAAAATCTCCATTTAGGTGTATTCACACTTAATTGTTATCAAATCTTAATATAGATTTTGCACCTAAGTCATATGCAAATTAATTCTCTTTTTTTTTTCAAATTACAGACTTTAATATGTATAGTATGTCCAGATCTAGATCTTGAATTACAACTTGTACTATGCATCCAAATCAGTTACCTGTTCACAGTTAAATTTTACGCCCCAAATCCCATGTCATATGTCTAATATTCTTTATACCTCAAAACTATGTTCAATTATATGCCTCAGATTTATGTTTCTAAGTTGCAACCTATTTTATGTTTTAAGTCACAATAATCCTCTTCTTCCAAGTCATAGGACATCTTATGCAATATGCCTCAAATTTATGTCCAGAATTACAACATGCGTTGTGTCCTCAAATTAGTTGCAAATCAATTATGCCCAAATATGCCTCATTCAATATTATTCCCAAAATTTAGCGTTTATACGTTCATCTCTTATGAGATTTGGCTCAGGCTCATGGTAGCCTGGCTATCAAAAAAAAAGAAAGAAAGAAAGAAGGAAGAAATACATAACAAACAGAATAATAACAATAAAGCAGAAGAACAGATCTGATAAACAGAAAAAGACATAACCTCATATTCAGATTCATTATCATGCTAGGATCATAATTAAATTTCATATCGGAAAATAACTGTACTTGCCTTGGTTGGATTCTAAAAGAAAAAGGTGTTGTAGTTGTTCTCTTTTAATCCTAATCAGAATTGGAGGAAGAAGAAGCACAAGTCCTAGCTTCGGTTTCAGCAGAGTAGAGACGCGATTAATTTATTTTTTAGAGAAGAAGAGAGCAATGGAGGCTAGAGAATTATGTAAAAGATTTAGGTTTAGGTTAGGGATGTATATATAGGTGTAGGAAGTTATTTAGGACCATTAGATTAACCCTGAACCATGAGAACCAATCAGATGCAAAATCTGCATTTGAGCGAATTGGCCAACGGGTTGACAGCCAAACACCCTGGATTAACCCCTAGTCGACCCCACAGGGCTCGGGTCGACCTCAAAAATGGGCCGGTTCGGTTATTCCCCCTCCCAATTCGTTGTTTTGAACTTTTTTGCATATTTATTTATTTAATTTTTATATATATCTATATATATATTTCTCTCATATGCATAAACTTCAAGGCTTAATAACTTCTTCATAATCAACCATTTTCACACTAAACCACTTTTTTGAACTGCGTTCACACTAAGCCACTTTTTAGCTATTCCCCTGAAACAAAAATATGGCGCTAGCAGGGATCGAACTCTTTACCTCTTGTATGCAAGTCACATGTTCTAACTAAATGAGCTACTAAGTCTTTTGCTTACAAACCTTAGAACAATGCTAAACATTATTCTTTTCTCATTCCTTTTTTCAAATTAATTATTCTTTAATTTGTTGTTTTAATATTCTCTGAAAATATGGGGTGTTACATTCTCCCCTCCTTAAAGGATTTCGTCCTCGAAATCTTCAAGTTAAGAAGAATGTATCCTAACATCCAACATCCTTCTACTCAACCATTCAATCACAGGCATCCATTGTCCTTAAAACGTTTCTAATGCCGTATGAACATATGCAAAGTGTGTGTATATGTTTCTTATCTAATGCAAAATCAGGCGGTCTACTGATCCAGTTGACCTCCTTAATGCGAATCGTATTAGTGCCATGAGTCCAAATATGTATGCAAGAAATCCTATTTGATACACATCATTTCTATATGAGTGCATAACCATTCATCCAAATGCAACATCCATGTGAGGAGTTAATCATTCTACATCGACAAAATTTGAAAAATGCACACACATTCATATGCAGTATGAGAGTGTTTTTGAGCTGATCTAGTGCCTAGTGTGTGTATATGCATCCACGAGCAACCACTTGCATCCGCTTGCAACCATCAAACATAACATGTCTCAAACACATGTTTACATCCATAGGATTCCTATCTATAGGTTGAATACTCGATCAATAGGATACAGTCGAGTGATGGAAGCGAGTACAGATAAAACAAAAACTTGGTTCCCATCAGACATTGGTTGAGAGAATAATTCCCCTAAGTATCAACCCAGAAGACCGAGATCAACATCAGGTTGACACCCAGAGGATTACCCTCTTTAGATAATGTCAAAACTGGAAATCTTAACTTTTCAGAAATATCCAGATGCTTACAGACTACTAGTACAGATCAGATCATCGAATGATTCTTAGAAAACTAAGCATGGGAAAATCCCACCATATCCCTCAAAAACCCAGAATGTATGCATTACAATCGACTTGAAGCCTAAAAAAGATACCCTCAAACCCCAACCTATCACCAACAGATGAGTTGAAACGCCTATGGGGTTTGAGACTATAACCAGATCAGAAACAAGACTAGTATTAAAGTGCAGAGACTCGACTACAGAATCAGAATGCCATAATCGGAAAAAGTTCTAACTCAATAATCAGATAAGGAAACTAAACACTCTACGGAAATTTTCCTACTTCTATCCTATCCACCAACTATGAGAGCATTCGCCTGCCTTCCCGAAGTAGGTCATGTCCTTTGTCCTTGCCCCCGTTTCTTCGGGCAGTCCCTAGTGAAGTGTCCCATCTCACCACAGTTGAAGTGAGTATCCTTCCTCTTTCGGCAATCCTTGTTCAGATGAGTCAAGCTTTCATAAGTAAAGCACTTTTTTCCTCCTTTATCTTCAGACTTTTCTTCCTTCTTTTGTGTTTCCTTTTTGCCTCCTTTGTGAACCAAGTCCATATCCATGAGTTTCTTATCCTTGGGTTGTGCTCCTTAGCCAAACTCCCTCATTCAGTCATTCTCATCTTTACTATCCGTGTATAATACGTTGACAAGTCCCTCGAAAGCGGCCTCCATCGCACGGAAAATCCTACAAAGCTCGAAAGAAAATTAGCCGTAGGTGAGACTACTGCGGCTACAGATGGAAGTCGGGCGCTCATTTGCCCTTTGACCGGTGTCGTAGTCTTATCAAGCCTATGGAACAATGCCGCGAGGAGGTTACCTCCCAGAAAGCCGGGAGCCCCGGAGAAAGAAGGAAACAAAGATTCAAACAGAGGATCAAAAGATAGATATATGGCTTTTGGGGATTATGTTTTTCAAAAATAAGCTTTACTTTTGAAAATACTTCCTTTTTAAAACCTTTTTGAAAATAGTTTTCAAAACTTTTTATCAAATCTGGTAACCTTCAGCTCTGATACCAAGTGTAACACCCCACCTCCGTTAAGGTCACTCACAAAGGGAATGCCTTAACTTTGATGGAGCGTTTTAGTAGACAGAACAAAATGTTACAAGACAGATATAAAATAGTATTTGAAAAACTTTATAACTTTGTTGCAACGGAAAAAAAAAACAGAAATCAGTTTGGTTACAACTTTACCAAAAACTCAAGTACATATATATCATCCTTGTTCAAAACCATCAGAGTACAAAACTTTAAAATCATAATCCCCACAGAACAGAAGCTATAAAGAGCCAAGCATACTTTAAGCACTCCAAGCAGAAGGAATCCGGATCAAGCTAGAGTATTCCCTCCTTGGAAACTAACGGGGGGGTGGGGGGGGGGACGGAAGAAAAGAGGTGAAACAACAAGGGTCAGACATAAAAGTCTGGCAAGTCCAGTGACTTTCAGCATATGAACAGATAATAATAATCATAACATGAAAATAAAGCTGGATAAGAGATGACAACAACAAGAGTAACAGATATACTTAAACTAAACAGAAGAAACAGGATGATATAAGCTATTACTTTTCACTTCACTACACTAATACTAGTATAACAGGATTAGGTGTCACCCCAATGTCTAAACTGAAACAGAAACGGGAACAGAATAATTTCCACAGAAGAGAATGCTAATAATGGGTCTTTACCACCCCCAACAGAAAGTACAGAAACAGAATGCTAATAATGGGCCTTTACCACCCGAACAGAAGGTACAGAAATAGATTAATCCCTACGGAAACAGAAAGTAGAATTAGGTGTACACTAGTAAATGGGCCTTTACCACCCCAACAGACGGTACCACGCAAAAATAGACAGGTGATACCACCCAACAAAAAACAGACGGTACCCCACAGAAATAGACAGAGCTAAGTGTACCCCAAGTCTTATCCCCTGCGATCGGCTTCCTAATACATAAATACCCTGTGCCAGCCCAGGGTGTATCACTTCCTAAAGTGGCAACCTTTGAATGACATAGACCTATTTACAAATGTCACGGCGTCTTACATCCTCAGAGGCAGACCGAGATCCATGCACGCACATGACCCGGTTGGAACGCACCATCAACACCCCTCGCCATTATCAGAATGAACCGCTTATAATTAGTTCAGTTAGCGTGCCCGGACCCTACCTACTGTTGGCTCATATTTTTTGATACCAGAAAGGGTAACTGACTAATATGGGTCCCAAACAACAGATGACACAAGTAATTTCCCTCCTAACCTTGTGTCCCCAGACTAATAGATTTCAGGTTAACTTGTTTACAAGTTCAGACATACAGAGTTCAGATCAACTAGTTCACAGATCAGACAACTAAGTTAACAAGTTTTCAGACTAACAGATCAGATATACGGATTTAACAGATTGACAGATTTGTCTAAATTGTATTGGGCCTACAGATGCACAAAACGGGTTTGTTAAATTCATTAGTCCAGTTGGTTTAACCCTATCCACCCAACATGTTTTAGACATCATATTTATCTTAGATTTGCATTAATTAATTATTAATGCACAGACCTCTCACATTAGGTCGCTAGCTTGTGGCCGCTGGATGTCCCGAGAGGTTCCGGGCAGACTTCGGCCACAGGCCAGACCTAACCTCGTGTCTAAGCATATTTTAGGTATGCCTACGACCTCTCACATTAGACTGACAGTTTGCCGTTGCTGGTTAAGCCGGTTGGTTCCGGGCAGACTTCCACCGCAAACGGAGTCTAACCGCATGTCATAGCCACTTTATTCCCTTACAAAAAATATCAGACTAATTATGTTCATTTAAAAAATTTAACTTCTTCTCAAGTCGTAGCAGAGTAATCAAATTAACATGTTTTACTCAATCTTAGGTTGCCTACAAAATACAATTATTCATCTTTTCAACAGATTTAACAGATTAGGCGACACAACAGATTTAGCAGATTAGGCAGTTTAACATAATTATCAGATTTGGCGTTTCAACATATTTAGCAGTTTAGGCAATTCAACAGATTAAACAGATAACAGATTTAGCAGATTAGGCAATTCAATAGATTAAACAGATTTAGCAGATCTAAAACATTCCTTAAGGTTTCACTGACAATTCTTGCCTAATTATAAATTAGGCCTAAATTCACATGCCTAAATCATGGTCATGATTCATAATATGACATATACCCAAATTTTAGTTAAATTTGCATAGTACAGAATATGCTCAAAAATCCCAATCGTGATTCACTCATAAATTATGCCAAATATAACCATTAATTACAATGCATTCCACATATCCAAAAATCCCCATTTAGGTGCATTCACACTTAATAGTTATCAAATCTTAATATAAATTTTTACACCTAAGTCATATGCAAATTAATTCTCTTTTTTTTCAAATTACAGACTATAATATGTATAGTATGTCCAGATCTAGATCTTGAATTACAACTTGTACTATGCATCCAAATCAGTTACATGTTCACAGTTAAATTTTACGCCCCAAATCCCATGTCATATGTCCAATATTCTTTATACCTCAAAACTATGTTCAATTATATGCCTCAGATTTATGTTTCTAAGTTGCAACCTATTTTATGTTTTAAGTCAAAATAATCCTCTTCTTCCTAGTCATAGGACATCTTATGCAATATGCCTCAAATTTATGTCCAGAATTACAACATGCGTTGTGTCCTCAAATTAGTTACAAATCAGTAATGCCCAAATATGCCTCATTCAGTATTCTTCCCAAAATTTAGCGTTTATACATTCATCTCTTATGAGATTTGGCCCAGGCTCGTGGTAGCCTGGCTATCAAACAAAAAGAAAGAAAGAAGGAAGAAATACATAACAAACAGAATAATAACAATAAAGAAGAAGAACAGATTTGATAAACAGAAAAAGACATAACCTCATATTCAGATTCATTATCATGCTAGGATCATAATTAAATTTCATAACGGAAAATAACTGTACTTTCCTTGGTTGGATTCTAAAATAAAAAGGTGTTGTAGTTGTTCTCTTTTAATCCTAATCAAAATTGGAGGAATAAGAAGCACAAGTCCTAGCTTAGGTTTCAGCAGAGTAGAGACGCCATTGATTTATTTTTTAGAGAAGAAGAGAGCAATGGAGGCTAGAGAATTGTGTAAGAGATTTAGATTTAGGTTAGGGATGTATATATAGGTGTAGGAAGTTATTTAGGACCATTAGATTAACCCTGAACCATGAGAACCAGTCAGATGCAAAATCTGCATTTGAGCGAATCGGCCCACGGGTTGACAGCCAAACACCCTGGATTAACCCCTAGTCGACCCAGCAAAGCTCGGGTCGACCTCAAAAATGGGCCGGTTCGGTTATTCCTCCTCCCAATTCGCTGTTTTGAACTTTTTGCATATTTATTTATTTAATTTTTATATATATCTATATATATATATATTTCTCTCATATGCATACAAACTTCAAGGCTTAATAACTTCTTCATAATTAACCATTTTCACACTAAACCACTTTTTTGAACTGCGTTCACACTAAGCCACTTTTTAGCAATTCCCCTAAAACAAAAATATGGTGCTAGTGGGGATCGAACTCTTTACCTCTTTTATGCAAGTCACATGTTCTAGCCAAATGAGCTACTAAGTCTTTTGCTTACAAACCTTAGAACAATTCTAAACATTATTCTTTTCTCATTCCTTTTTTTCAAATTAATTATTCTTTAATTTGTTATTTTAATATTCTCAGAAAATACGGGGTGTTACACCCATCATATATATATATATATATATATCCAAATTTTCAAATAATGTTTCACTATTATTTTCCCAAAATAATTTGCTTTAACAACTCCATTATCACGGCTCATACTATCCTTCGACAATCCCGACGTCACTCAAGTTGGGGTATTCTAATTACCTCTCAGACCTTGATCAACAACGTTCTTATCTCAAGATAAATATGAATCGTAATTCAAAAACCCAAATTCATTTTGATATCACTTCACTATTGTATTAAATATGGTTTAATGAAACCTTCTTGCTTTTTGAAATCTCCTCCTCTGAATATATGATTATCACTAAATTTATTAATTTTGTAAAGTATTAATACACATTAACTTTAAACTTTAACTTCTTTAAAACTATTCGCCCCATTATCTGGATTTTTTATTTCATATTATATTACTAAACATTCTTACCAAATTCAATTACGGAAATCCCTTTTTAATTCTTTAAATCATTTCCTTTGGGAAGTCTACTTCAATCTTATCTATTAAACTTAAGGTCATTATTAGATAATGTCGCTCTAACTCCTTTTCTCCTTATTCATGACTCGTCTAAACATCTCTGGTTCAATACAAAAACACTTTCCCATCTCAATTTCCTTTACTCAAAACATTTACTAACACTTATTTCAAGCTTAAAATATTCGTTTAAAAACACTTTATAATTTCATTTATCAAATTTGGTTAAATATAAATCCGTTCAAAATTTTCCTTTGAAATTTAATTATATTTTATTTCTAACTTTAATTACTTAAATGAACTTCATTATCAACATTAACTGGAATTAAATTTCCTTTTTAAAATCTCATTAAGTCAACACTTATTCGCTAATTTATTTCATTATATTAATTGTCATAATATAATTTAATTTAACAATCAATTTTTGTTAAAACAGTTGGATTGAATAATCTTAAACCGTGATTAACCCATGGATCAAACCTAACTCGTTCTTTTCATTTAAATTAACAAATAACATTATTAATTCAAATAATCTCATTTACTTCGATTTTTATTAAATAACCAATAATAAACCCCGGTTATTAATCATCAAATTAATTCCCACCTACCTGCCCATCATTCTTATTAATATAAACATCAATTTTATAAAATTATTCAATACTTACGATGAAGCACGTGCTTCGCACACAGTAGATTTTGGTTTAAAAATAGCGGTTAAAAACAAACGATATATATATATAGTTGGTTTATTTCCTTTTATAAACTTCATTTAAAAATGATATAATTTTAAAATCTATATAAAAATAATTTCATAACTTTAATTCTAACAGTAAATCAAAACAGTTTGTATTTGGCCATCTGCTATAAATTGCTCAACCAATATCACCCATTGGTTAATTAACCAAACAAATTTCGAATTTGGTTTTAACTATCAATAACCAATTCAATATTCCAATCATGTGGGTTTAACAATTCATATAATGATCATATACAGATAAATACTCACTTCAACTGATAGCGGTCAAGCACCCAATTTAGTCTAAATACGTTTATATTATTATAAACGTAACCAACAAGGTAAGTTACCTTGATTGGAAATCATCGTTAAAATAACGATGTTATTTCATTTAAATTAGACAACCGTTTAATTTAAATAGTTGACAAAAATATTTAACACGCATCAAACAACCATCAACCAATAATTAACAGCTATAGCATATAGATAATAAACCCGCCTTATAATCATTATAAGTGGGGAAACTGAGTGAGATTAACTCACCTGATCTGTGTTCTGAAACAGCTCATTCCAGTTAACTCCAACTCCGTTCAATTCAACTTTGTTCCGTACCGTTCTCCTCATGCATACGGTTCCAGTCCATTTTGAATCGGCCCATTCTGATAGAATATAAATACTTTGTAAATATTTTCAATTTTATTTTGTTTTAATAACTAATTAATTTAAATTAATTAGCGAATAAATTACTTGGTTTTAAATTATCGCAGCTCGACTCTTTCATTAAGTTTTTCGTCGGTTCTTGCTAGTTCCAAATAACGACTGCAAATTCCAGAACACTGGCCAATTGTTTAAATCCTTTCATGATTTAAATATTATAAAATTACTAAACATTTAAAATATAATTTAATTAACTTTTATTGTGGCTTGCACTAATAATTAGTTAACAAACCTTAGCTGGCCGTTTACCTTTACCTTAAAGCCCATACTCCAACCATTATAACCGAACCCGATCCACATCAAAATCCTTCCCCACTTAAAAAGAACGGAGCCGCCTTCATTTATGCCAATTCCTCTTCATATCGTTTTCATCCAAAATAAAAGCACTCCTCAGCCAAACACAAATCTTGGCGCTTCCTACTCCTATGTTGATGGAAGGTCCAGCAGTTACTCCCAAATCAAGCGTGCTAGCCATCTCCACCTGCGCCATGAACCACCTCACCCCTAGACCTTCTGTTAGCCCGCTGCTCTTCCACAAAGGCGATACCTTTCAAGTCAGATCTTATCTTCCACGCTAGTTCGACTTTCATCAGAACAGGTCAGCGCGTCCATCTCTTTACCCTTAACCTATTTTCTGTTTAAAACATGGTGAAAAAAAATGCGAGATTATGGATTGGAAGAGTTCAGATGGGTTTACCACCATTCTTACTTTAGTGCGTGACTTATTGGGTATGTTTTGGTCAGACTTTCACCAGTTGTGAGGTGAAAATAAAACATAGTGAAAATTGTGTGGCTTGGGGAAATGTGGATATTGTAGTGGGTTTATATAGGTAAACGGCTCTGAAGATAAGCATAACATCCATATCAGATTGTAAAATCATAGGTTAGATTTAGCTTCTGCTATTAGTTTTTAGGTGATTGATGTGTGTTCTTTTCCATTACAAATATAAAGAGCTGTGTTGTACTGACAATGGAGGACTAATCAAGGCAGTGCTTGCGCGGGTATACATTTTCCAGAAATTTGAAGTTAGGTGCTGAAGATCATGTGCTGATGTCTGCTGAAATGGGAACATATAGTGGTGCGCATAGGTACAGTATTGAGTTGTTCAATTAAATTGATAGATTTCATATCTTTATCATAGCTGTGAGGCTATCTGTGAGCTACTGAGTTGAAATATTCAAATGTGTAGATTTGATTTTCGTATTGGCAAACAGTTGTAGATTTATACTTGAACAAATTTAAAATAATAAAAAATTGTTTTGCTCTTTTGCTAACTTACTGAGTTGGTTTGTACAAGTTGACATTGCCAAGTATTATCATTCAGTATTTAGTTCTTGTTAGATTCAACTTGGCTGGAAAATCTTGTATAGGGATATGTACATGATGAAGAAGTTGTTCTATCATATTGTAAATTATTCCTTTTCCTCTTTATTTATTTATATTGGTACTTTGCTTTGAAATCTTCACGTCAGTTTTTTAATTGGATTGGCAAAAGATGCTGTACAGGAGCAATCACTTGTGAAGAAGCTGTTCCTCCTTATTGTATTTTTGTATTTTTATCTCTTTATTTATTCGATTTGATTTTAGGTAGGATAGTTTATAATTGACTTAGAACGTTGGAATAGTGTCCTATTGTTCTGCACTTGCCGTATAAGCTTAAAGGAGTGTTTAAAGTTTTCAATGGAGCATTCATTTTTCGTAGTTGCAGTATTCATTGATAAGTCAAATCGTAGCATTAACGTTTAAGATGTAGCATTGGTCAGTTGATTCAATGGGCTACTGTTATGCTGCCGCTTATAGTGTAGAAATTTAATCCTGTACAATTTGTTTGTTTGTTTATAATATAAGGGACGTGGCATGAGCTTTTGAAATAGACAAGCAAAGCTTTTTTTTGGAGAACATACAATAAGATTTTCAAGGTCACGCTGAGATTTGTTTGGATTGTATACATTCGCGGTCTGCTTTGGATTAAGTAAGAATCTTTTCTTATTATGTTGGCACAAATAAATGTGTGAACGCGGACCCGGTAACATGCTCTATGCCCGGATTTTTAGTAACATGCTTTACGCCTGTATTTTTACTGATCGATAAGACCTGACTGATATTTTTTTTGCATTTTTGAGCGCTGGGATTTTAAACGGACTTGAAGATTCAGCAATGTTCGAAGATTAGAAAAGATTTAGTAACATGCTAATTTTCTACCGAAAGCAATTTTATAAAATATTAAGGTGTTCCGAACACCGGTCAAAACATCACGACGGATGATTCTAGCTTTTACAGTTATTTTACACATACTGGAATAGTATATATATATATATAAATCATAATTTTAAACTTCAAATTAAATATTAAAAATCCATAAATATTGCAATATAATGTTTAAAACAAAATAAAATATCCATATTAAAATGGCCTGAAAATCTAGGTTGTTACAGTTTATCTTTCAAAAATCCTTTCGAAAGAAATGATAATCGTAAGACCGATCCTTACATAAATACGGACTGTTTTTACCTTACAATAACCAAAAATATTTTTGATATCAAATCCGGTGATATTATAAGAATGTCTACATCAAATAAATAGAATTTAGTCGAACGCTTGCATCTCACGTTCCATATATAATATAAAATTGAAAACCGCATGGCGTTTATTTTAGATTGGATTTCAAACATAACAAGGAATGGATCCGCCTTCCGATAGTGTATCTCTAGAGGGGAATACACTGGGTTCAACAAGAATGTCTTGCAACCCGGCCCACACATGGTTGACCACTCATTTAACTTGAGTGTATCGAGCATATTATCACCAACGGTTGTGATCAGCAACCGTTACCGAAAGCATACAGCAAAGAATAGAATAAGAAGCAAATGAAATTTCTCTAGATCAAGTGATAATACCCCTAATGGGAATGACCCACATGGCTATGCTGCCTGCCCGATTTCTGTCATTTCCCGGGTGATGAGGCTTGAGGTCACGATTATCTTTCAGAACATCTTGTCATCTTTTACTATGAATACTACCTCGTCAGATCCATCCATATATGTTGTCCTGGGACTGGACAAACTGAAGGCACCATTCCATCAATCCATCTTAGGCAATTTCTACCTTGGATTAATAGAACAACCCTTGCATTTTTCTCCATCTTCAATTATTCACAGCATAAGTTGATTCGTAACGCTAATGCCAATACGGAGTGGTTTTCAGATATTAAATCTGATCCCAGTCTCACTGTATTGACAACGGAGGTATAAAATAAATCAAACTTTGATAGCCGGTGATTTAACTATCAAAGAAAACATCCATACGACCAACGATCCTATTTTCAAATGGAAATTCTAATGATCAACCATCAAACAACACTGACCCCTTTTTAAATTAATTCCTTATTATATTATCATTTCCAATTCCCATTTCCTATCTTTCATATTTGAAACACCCCACCTCCGTTAGGGTCACTCTCAAAGGGAATGCCCTAATTTTGGTGGAGGTTTATAAGTACAAGTCACAGATATACAAGACAGATATAAGAACACATATTTGTAAACAGCGGAAGAACAACAAACTTTTATTTCATAAAGTCAAATACGTGTTACAACAACATCCTTTCCAAAAACATAACATAACACTTTCATAATCTGTCTTGAGTACATTATTTAAAGAAGCATAAATAAAACATAGATAAACTGCAAAAGCCCCATAGCGGATTGTCCAAAGCCATAGTTCAAAACAGGAAAGTCCAAGCAATACATTTCTCTTCTTCCAGCTGGATGTTGAGGTTGGTCAAGCTGCTGTGTTCCCTCCCTGAGGACCTGGGGGGGGGGGGGGAAACGGAAGAAAGAAGACGAAAGAAAAATAGAGTCAGACATAAAGCCTGAGTAAGTCTAGTACTACTTTGTCTATGAATAAAGAACTGGGTATGATAAGTATAAACAAGAAGTGGGCAAGCACTATGAACTTGGTTAAGTTGTCTAGGGTCGAATATACTACCGTACCCCATGTTAATCTCTAAACCCATATAAACTAGTTTCCAATTTGCACCCCATAATCAGGGTGATGTGATCCATTCAATGATGATCGGCTCCTACTCGCAAAGTTACATGTGTTTTACGGCCACCGATGTCTGTAGTTACCTATGCTGGTCCCACCATGGGGTGTATCAAGTCCCATAGTGGCAACCCGACACAACCTTAGAGTGCACAGGTATGCTACTGGTGTCCAGTGCCTTATTTTTCTGCGCCGGAGTGTGTGCACGCCCGCACTCCGTTAGAACCTACACTGCTACACCACCGCCGTCGCTTTGACCTCTTACAATCAGCCCAGTAATCGTGCCCCACCCTGCCTAGTTTCAGGGTATCCTGATACACCTTTTAGGGTTACTGCTGAAAAGGGTCCCCCGTTACTAGGTTTTCTATCTCTAGCCAACATGCTAAGTTGGTTAAGTGTTTCTAACCTAATCCCCCACCAGTCCGCTTAGTTTAGCATGTTCCATTTTGATTAAGTCTTTAGTCCACTTAATCCTAACAATCCTGACTCAGCCTTAATTGTCTTATTAAGGCCCTGACCTCTCACATTAGACAGGTATCGTTGTGGCTGCCTGTTGCCGGTTGGTTCCGGGCAGTCTTACGCCACAACTCAGTCTAACCTCGGGTCCTTGCTGGGCTCCATGTTTAACCTCCCACATTGGATAGGTATTGTTGTGACTACTGGACAGCCGGGCGGTTCCGGGCAGGTTTACATCACAACTCAATCCAACCTCGGGTTAAACACATCGTATGTTCTACATTTACATATTTTGTCATTCTTCTTTATTTATATGTAAATATTTGCGGCCCATTATTAAGTTAATGGTGCAAAGGTTACACCAATCATGGGCCCAACCCATACTTGAATTTGGGCCCTTCTATTTTATATTTTCATTCATTAATTAATTTTAACCCAACGTTATTTTCCCCCGTTTTACACGTCCGTTCATATATATTGGGCTTAGCCTTTTAAAGCCCAATTTAGCCATGCGAAAGGGGAGGCTTATGGCGTGATTACATACACAAAGAGGGGAAGGTGAGCGCATGAACTTGCAATACGACGTTGGAAATACAAAATAGAAATTGGTGTACTTGCATAGTGGTAACATAGGTGACATGAATCAAAGCATGTGAACTTGCATAGGTTTAACTACAACATGAACCTATATTCTTATTTATGCATAATGTCAAACATAAGCATGGCACAAATATTTCTAGCATAAATATGGCATAATGTCAAACACAAGCATGACATAAATATTTCTAGCATAAACATGGCATAAACATAAACAAGTCATGTTCATAAGGTTTCTACATGTTACAAAGGGGATACTTTGTTACTAACACAAAAGCATAGTTCAACCTAATTATGGTTTAAGTCTAATCATATAACGATAGTATGAATATACTTATGCATAAATATTCCTAATCATGTTGTTTGCTTTAAACTTGCAAAAAGGGGATTTTTGAGTCCAACCTAGCCATGTCTCACATATGTCATTTAACAATATAGAACTAACATGGATTTCAATTATGCCAAATATCATTTTAGCCTATCAATAAGTTTGCAAAAGCATGACTTAATACATGGATTATGGTGTCAAAATTTCCAACATAGTTTCATATGAACTATAACAACCAACTTGTTTCAATTACTTGCAAAATGATTTATGCACAAAAAATATACATCATGACGACATAATAACAAAGCCCCAAACTTGCATGAATTTCAATTATGTAGCTTCAACATAGATTACACAATTTGCGCAATATTCCAAACGTATATTTGCATAGAACTACCGCATGTAGTTCTTTATAATTGAATGACATAATTCAGAATATCCAAACGTATATAAATTGATAAGAACGCACCAATATGAATTTTATTGCCACAATTCAAGCATACATATCTACACAATTGTTTATTCATACCAAAGTAATACTCTACTTACAATGGTTGCGGTGAATTCTCTAATTAAGAGACACGATTCCTTTGTTGAATTGATTAGCTTTAGGTTGCTTGAATTGCTTTAGGCTTTAGAACTTTCTTCCTAATTCTCTCTCTAGTTGGCGGCTACTCTTAGTCGTTCCTCAGCAACATGGCGGCTATGTTCTTAATTTGAATGAATAGATTAGGGTTTAGTCTAGGGTTGTTTATATAGAGGTTAGGAATTGATTAGGACCCTTGATGTTGCCTGGATAGATCGTAGCCATTCATTAGGAAGAGAGACCAATAAAAACCCGCCACCTAGCCCTAATGACAAAGCAGACCACAGAAATTCGACCACACACCGACCTGGCCAGCCAGGTTGACTGGGCTCGACCAGGTCGATACCCCTGTCGACAGGGCTGTCGACAGCCCTGTCGACATGGGTAGCCCAGGTCGACAGCCCAGTCGACCTGGGTGGCCCAGGCGGGTGTTCTTCCACCCTGGCCCAATGGGCCCCACTTTAATTCTATTTGAATTTTAAATTTAATTCAAAACTTCCGAAGGCCATATCTTCTTCATACGGACTCCGTTTTTCGAAAACTCGGACTCTATTTCGCGTATTTTTCCGAGACGAACGCAATGGCGTATCCCGTTTCCCTTAGTTCTTTGATTTCAGATTAATTATACTTTAATTTGTTAATTTCACAGTTATAGAATTTTTCGGGGTGTTACATTCTCCCCCACTTAAAAGGATTTCGTCCCCGAAATCTTCAAGTTAGGAGGAATGTAAATCCTAACATCCAAATCATCCATCTACTCATCCATCAAACACGAGCATCCATTGTCCTTAAAAGACTTCTAATGCTTCATGATCATATGCAAAGTGTGTGTGTACATGTACTTATCTAATGCAAAATCAGGCGGTCTACTGATTCAGTTGACCTCCTTAATGCGAATTATGTAAGTGTCATGAATCCATTATGTATGCAAATTTCCCTATTCTTGATTCTACATGAGTGCACAATCATTCAATACAAATGCAACATCCACATGACAACACATTAAAGTTCAACCATATACGAATACAAACATATATGCATATGCAATATGAAGTGACTGAGCCGATCTAAAACCTAGATTGTGTGTGTATATGCAACCACGAGCAACCACTAGCAATCACTTGCAACCACTTGCAACCATTCATACATAACATGTTTCAACTACATGTTTCCATCCAAAGGGTTTCTACCTAAAAGATAAGGTCGAGGAAATATACCTAAAAAGATAGATAAAAGCGCAACTTAAGGAAAATGAAGGATCAAGGATGTACCCTCGAACAGAAAAGGGTAGGCTGTACGGATTTTAGCTTCAGTCTCCCAAGTCGCGTCTCCCTCGGCGTCGCTCCACTGGACTTTGACGAGCTTGACTTCACGGTTGCGTAGCTTCTTCACTTCCGTTCCTAATATGCGGGTTGGAACTCTTCTTATGGTTGCTTCGCGTTCCACTTCGGCCTCTTCGAGGATATTCGGCTCTACCACTTCGGCAGACTCGTGTAGACATTTTCGGAGATGTGAAACGTGAAAAACGTTGTGGACTCCAGCCAACTTCTCGGGTAGCTCTAATCTATAGGCCATTTTCCCAATTTTCTCGAAGATAGGGAAGGGCCCTACGAACCTTGGTGCTAGCTTTCCTGTGGTTCCAAAACGAACAACGTTCCTTAGTGGTGATACCTTGAGAAAAACTCTGTCTCCAACCTCAAATTCAAGGTCGGTCCTCCTCTTGTCGGCATAGGACTTTTGTCTGTCTTGGGCCGTCTTCATCCTTCTTCGTATTAAGTCTACTTTCTCTGAAGTCTCTCGGATCATATCTGGTCCAAGTATAAGCTTATCAGTAGACTCCCACCAACAAGTGGGCTATCGGCACGGTCTTCCATATAAAGCTTCGAAGGGCGTCATTCCTATGGTTGCTTGGTAGCTATTGTTGTAGGCAAATTCCACCAAAGGAAGGTGGTCTTCCCATGTCCCTCCGAAGTCAAGGACGCATAGTCTCAAGAGGTCTTCCAAAACTCTATTCACTCTCTCAGTTTGGCCGTCGATTTGGGGATGATAGGCTGTACTCAAGCATAACTGCGTTCCTACTGCTTCTTGCAGACTCCGCCAAAACTCGCTGGTGAAGATGGGGTCTCGGTCACTAACAATGCTAGATGGTATTCCATGGAGTCGAACGATTTCCTTGAGGTAAAGTGATGCTAGGGATGAGGCAGTTCTTTTACTTTTGACAGGTAAAAAAGTGGGCGCTTTTAGTAAGCCTATCCACTATTACCCAAATGCTAGTGTTGCCTCTCCTAGACCTAGGCAGCCCATCGATGAAGTCCATTGAGATGCTATCCCACTTCCACTGCGGGACCTCCAGAGGATGTAGTAGTCCGCCAGGCTTTTTCTGTTCCGCTTTAACCCGTTGGCACACCATACATTTAGAAACGAACTCTGCCACGTCCTTTTTCATGCCGTTCCAAAAGAAAGTCCTTTTTATGTCTTTGTACATTTTATCTCCGCCTGGGTGTATCGTCATCTTGGAGTGATGTGCTTCCTCGAGAACCTTCTTTATTAAATCTTTTGTCTGTGGGACGCATAGTCTTCCATCTCGCCTTAGTACACCCTTATCGTCGATGGAGTATCTGTTGAGGTGACTTGAAGTCTCACCCCTAATTAGCCTATCAATTATTTCCACAAGTTGAGGGTCTTCGCGTTGTGCTGTCCCTACTGAATCCACTAAAGTTGGGCGCACTTCAAGTGATGCTAGCAAGCCCGGTACGAAATCGGAGGAGGGCCTAAAGTCGAAGCTGGCTATAAACTCTAGGCTTTGTCTTTCAACAAACAACGGGCTTAGGGTCAATTTCTTTCGGCTCAACGCGTCTGCCACTACGTTGCCTTTGCCCGGAGTATAGGAGATCTCGAAATCGTACGAGGCAAGAAACTCCATCCATCTTTGTTGCCTCAAGTTAAGATCCTTCTGCGAGAAAAGATATTTCGACGATTTATGGTCAGTGTAAAGTTCGAACTTCTCACCTAGGAGATAGTGTCGCCAAGACTTGAGTGCAAAGACGATGGCGGTTAACTCGAGATCGTGGGTTGGGTAGTTCTTTTCGTGCACCTTCAACTGCCTCCCGCCATAAGCTACTACCCTTCCTTCTTGCATTAAGACGGCGCCTAGCCCTGTCCCACATGCATCCGTATAAACAGTGAACATCTTGCTCCCATCTGGCAGCGTCAAAATTGGGGCTGTTGTGAGAGCCCTTTTCAGTCGTTGGAAAGCAAACTCGCAATCCAAATCCCAATTGAACACTAGATTCTTCTTAGTCAATTTCGTGAGCGGAGCTGAGATTGTTGCAAAATCCCTTATGAACTTTCGATAGAAACCTGCTAGTCCTAGAAAGCTTCGGACCTCAGTTGCATTCCTTGGTGTCTTCCAATCCTGTACCGCCACTACCTTCGCAGGGTCCACCGCTAACCCTTGTTTGGATACTATGTGCCCAAGGAACCTCACCTCTTCTCTCCAAAAGTGGCATTTGGAGAATTTGGCTTTTAGTTGATGGACTCGCAAAGTTTCCATGATTGCCCTTAAGTGTTGAGCATGTTCCTCTTCACTCTTTGAGAAGATAAGGATATCATCTACGAAGACCACTACGAATTTGTTGAGGAAATCTCTAAATACCCTACTCATCAGGTCCACGAAGTAAGCAGGTGCATTTGTCAAGCCGAAAGGCATGACAAGCCATTCAAAGAAGCCGTCTGGGGTTCTGAACGCCGTTTTATCGATGCTATCTTCAGCCACCCTTAGCTGATGAAAACCGGTTGCTAAATCGAGTTGGGAGAAAACAGACGCTCCTACAAGCTGGTCAAATAAATCGTCAATTCTAGGGAGAGGATGCCTATTCTTTTTCGTTAGCTTGTTGAGCTCCCTATAGTCAACACATAGACGGAGTGAACCATCCGCCTTTGTGGCGAACACCACCGGAGCGCCCCATTCTGAAATGCTCCTCCTAATGAACCCCTTTTCTAGAAGCTCTTTAATCTGTTTACTGAGCTCTTTCCTTTCTCGTGGAGCCATATGTCTAACGGGCAACGCAACGGGCTTTGCATTATCTACAAGATATATGCGGAAGTCTATTTCCCGCTTCGGAGGCAAGCCCTTCACCTCTTCAAAGACATCCGGATATTCCCGGACCACTCTAACTGATTGTAAATTTTCAACAGAGGCATCTAGCGATTCAAGATAACTAAGCATAACCGCATACGAGGGATTACAAGAAATTTCCAAAGTATTACCGAGCTGGGTTAGGAGCCTAACAACCCTTTTCTCACAATCAAGGATGGCCCCATTGCTGGATAGCCAATCCATACCCAAAATCAAACCATAACCCGAAAAGCCCAAAACAAAGGCACTACATTGAAATTCAACACTTAGAATAGAAATTTTCAATCCCACACAGATCATAGACAAATGAGCTGGGCCCCCAATTGGGTTTGAAACAATTAAGGGGTCCTCTACCATACTAGTTTCTAGGTGCAGAGATTCTACTAAAGCAGACGAGATAAAGGAGTGTGATGCGCCAGAATCAAATAAAGTGCGAACGGGGTGATCATAAAGATAAACTACACTTTCTACAGAAGTATTTATACCTCGCTGTTGCAATGGTGGCGCTTCTAGCACATGAACCTGTGCCCCTGGGGTGGATCCAGCGCCCTGCCCCTGTCCTCGTTTCTTTGGGCAGTCCTTAGCCCTGTGGCCTGTCTGACCGCATGAAAAGCACCCACCATTTTCCTTGGCCTTCTTTTTCCGGCAGTCCTTTACTAAGTGCCCCACTTTGCCACAGAAATTGCACTTCCTCTTCTCTTTGTTGCCTTTCCCGCCCTTCTTAAAGTCCGCCTTCTTAGGCTGCAAACACTCTTTCTTCTTGCCCTTATCCTCTTCATTCAGCAATGCCATTTGCACCAATCTTTCATACGTGGCTCCCATGGGTATATGGGTCATGGCCAAACTGTGTAATGGCTCATTTAACCCTTTGACGAAATGGAGAGCCTTCTTGTGCGGGGTGTTGACTAGGTCAAGTCCAAACCTAGCCAGCTCATCGAACTGATTCACATACTCTCTAACAGTCTTGTCCCCTTGCTTAAGAAATAAGAATTTTTCCAACTGCAAACTTCTCTCTGCATCTGAGAGAAATTTAGTCTCAAACCTTGCCCTAAAGTCCTCCCATGTCTCCACTAGTCTTTCAGCATTAGTGACTTCCCACCAGTAGGAAGCCTCGCCCTTCAATAGCCACACTGCCAACTGTACTTTTTGTCTATCCTCTACCTCAAAGATGATAAATAGGTCTTCAGTTTCTTTTAGCCAATTCCTAGCTGCTACGAAGGACTCAGTTCCATGGAAATCCCTTCCTCCCATAGCTTTAAAGTCTTTACATATCTTAGCAAACGTGTTTCCCCGAGGAGGAGGTGGAGGAAAAGGTGCTGCTGCAGCTGGATGGTTTTCTTCCGCTGGGGGAGGAGGAATGGTAGGACCTGGCTGAGTGGCCCTTGCTTCTAAGAACCGTCTAAACCAACCAGGTATTGGCACCCCTTCCGGCAAGTTAAGATCTTGGGACATGCTGAAACAAAAAGGATAGATTCAAAACGAAGGATAAGAGATAGTTCCTATGGCTTTGGGGAGTGGACTTTGCCTTTTTAAAATAAAATAATATTTTTCTTTTAAAAATGCTTCTTTAAATTTCCTTTTTGAAAATAATTTTTCAAAACTTTTTATCTTATCTGGTAAACCTCTGCTATGATACCAAGTGAAACACCCCACCTCCGTTAGGGTCACTCTCAAAGGGAATGCCCTAATTTTGGTGGAGGTTTATAAGTACAAGTCACAGATATACAAGACAGATATAAGAACACATATTTGTAAACAGCGGAAGAACAACAAACTTTTATTTCATAAAGTCAAATACGTGTTACAACAACATCCTTTCCAAAAACATAACATAACACTTTAATAATCTGTCTTGAGTACATTATTTAAAGAAGCATAAATAAAACATAGATAAACTGCAAAAGCCCCATAGCGGATTGTCCAAAGCCATAGTTCAAAACAGGAAAGTCCAAGCAATACATTTCTCTTCTTCCAGCTGGATGTTGAGGTTGGTCAAGCTGCTGTGTTCCCTCCCTGAGGACCTGGGGGGGGGGGGGGGAACGGAAGAAAGAAGACGAAAGAAAAATAGAGTCAGACATAAAGCCTGAGTAAGTCTAGTACTACTTTGTCTATGAATAAAGAACTGGGTATGATAAGTATAAACAAGAAGTGGGCAAGCACTATGAACTTGGTTAAGTTGTCTAGGGTCGAATATACTACCGTACCCCATGTTAATCTCTAAACCCATATAAACTAGTTTCCAATTTGCACCCCATAATCAGGGTGATGTGATCCATTCAATGATGATCGGCTCCTACTCGCAAAGTTACATGTGTTTTACGGCCCCCGATGTCTGTAGTTACCTATGCTGGTCCCACCATGGGGTGTATCAAGTCCCATAGTGGCAACCCGACACAACCTTAGAGTGCACAGGTATGCTACTGGTGTCCAGTGCCTTATTTTTCTGCGCCGGAGTGTGTGCACGCCCGTACTCCGTTAGAACCTACACTGCTACACCACCGCCGTCGCTTTGACCTCTTACAATCAGCCCAGTAATCGTGCCCCACCCTGCCTAGTTTCAGGGTATCCTGATACACCTTTTAGGGTTACTGCTGAAAAGGGTCCCCCGTTACTAGGTTTTCTATCTCTAGCCAACATGCTAAGTTGGTTAAGTGTTTCTAACCTAACCCCCCACCAGTCCGCTTAGTTTAGCATGTTCCATTTTGATTAAGTCTTTAGTCCACTTAATCCTAACAATCCTGACTCAGCCTTAATTGTCTTATTAAGGCCCTGACCTCTCACATTAGACAGGTATCGTTGTGGCTGCCTGTTGCCGGTTGGTTCCGGGCAGTCTTACGCCACAACTCAGTCTAACCTCGGGTCCTTGCTGGGCTCCATGTTTAACCTCCCACATTGGATAGGTATTGTTGTGACTACTGGACAGCCGGGCGGTTCCGGGCAGGTTTACATCACAACTCAATCCAACCTCGGGTTAAACACATCGTATGTTCTACATTTACATATTTTGTCATTCTTCTTTATTTATATGTAAATATTTGCGGCCCATTATTAAGTTAATGGTGCAAAGGTTACACCAATCATGGGCCCAACCCATACTTGAATTTGGGCCCTTCTATTTTATATTTTCATTCATTAATTAATTTTAACCCAACGTTATTTTCCCCCGTTTTACACGTCCGTTCATATATATTGGGCTTAGCCTTTTAAAGCCCAATTTAGCCATGCGAAAGGGGAGGCTTATGGCGTGATTACATACACAAAGAGGGGAAGGTGAGCGCATGAACTTGCAATACGACGTTGGAAATACAAAATAGAAATTGGTGTACTTGCATAGTGGTAACATAGGTGACATGAATCAAAGCATGTGAACTTGCATAGGTTTAACTACAACATGAACCTATATTCTTATTTATGCATAATGTCAAACATAAGCATGGCACAAATATTTCTAGCATAAATATGGCATAATGTCAAACACAAGCATGACATAAATATTTCTAGCATAAACATGGCATAAACATAAACAAGTCATGTTCATAAGGTTTCTACATGTTACAAAGGGGATACTTTGTTACTAACACAAAAGCATAGTTCAACCTAATTATGGTTTAAGTCTAATCATATAACGATAGTATGAATATACTTATGCATAAATATTCCTAATCATGGTGTTTGCTTTAAACTTGCAAAAAGGGGATTTTTGAGTCCAACCTAGCCATGTCTCACATATGTCATTTAACAATATAGAACTAACATGGATTTCAATTATGCCAAATATCATTTTAGCCTATCAATAAGTTTGCAAAAGCATGACTTAATACATGGATTATGGTGTCAAAATTTCCAACATAGTTTCATATGAACTATAACAACCAACTTGTTTCAATTACTTGCAAAATGATTTATGCACAAAAAATATACATCATGACGACATAATAACAAAGCCCCAAACTTGCATGAATTTCAATTATGTAGCTTCAACATAGATTACACAATTTGCGCAATATTCCAAACGTATATTTGCATAGAACTACCGCATGTAGTTCTTTATAATTGAATGACATAATTCAGAATATCCAAACGTATATAAATTGATAAGAACGCACCAATATGAATTTTATTGCCACAATTCAAGCATACATATCTACACAATTGTTTATTCATACCAAAGTAATACTCTACTTACAATGGTTGCGGTGAATTCTCTAATTAAGAGACACGATTCCTTTGTTGAATTGATTAGCTTTAGGTTGCTTGAATTGCTTTAGGCTTTAGAACTTTCTTCCTAATTCTCTCTCTAGTTGGCGGCTACTCTTAGTCGTTCCTCAGCAACATGGCGGCTATGTTCTTAATTTGAATGAATAGATTAGGGTTTAGTCTAGGGTTGTTTATATAGAGGTTAGGAATTGATTAGGACCCTTGATGTTGCCTGGATAGATCGTAGCCATTCATTAGGAAGAGAGACCAATAAAAACCCGCCACCTAGCCCTAATTACAAAGCAGACCACAAAAATTCGACCACACACCGACCTGGCCAGCCAGGTTGACTGGGCTCGACCAGGTCGATACCCCTGTCGACAGGGCTGTCGACAGCCCTGTCGACATGGGTAGCCCAGGTCGACAGCCCAGTCGACCTGGGTGGCCCAGGCGGGTGTTCTTCCACCCTGGCCCAATGGGCCCCACTTTAATTCTGTTTGAATTTTAAATTTAATTCAAAACTTCCGAAGGCCATATCTTCTTCATACGGACTCCGTTTTTCGAAAACTCGGACTCTATTTCGCGTATTTTTCCGAGACGAACGCAATGGCGTATCCCGTTTCCCTTAGTTCTTTGATTTCAGATTAATTATACTTTAATTTGTTAATTTCACAGTTATAGAATTTTTCGGGGTGTTACAATATTTTTTCAAAGCCCTATTTTCTCTCTTAATTCTTGGAAAAATATATTCCCAATATCCTAATTTCTTTATTCGAGAAAATATCTCTTATTCCAATTGGAAAACATTTCTAAATATTCACGTATCCTTATTTTCTATATTCAGAAAATATACTTTATTAATATCGGAAAATATTTCCATCTTCCATTTCTTAATCCCTTGTTGACCAATTCAATTCATTTTCTACATGTAGAAAATATCTCTCATTTTATTTACGGAAAACATTTCAAAATCCTTTAAATTAGCGTGATGTTATAAAACATCAAAATCAAACCATTAATCATTTATTAACTAACCATATTGCTAACCAATCTTCACTATCAAACCTTTACCATTTCTCCATCAATCATGAAGTCAATCAAGTTGGGGTGTAATTACCTCTCAGACCTTAACTGAACAATATTCTCAACTTTGAAATAGTCAAAGCTCACAACTACAAACAAAGCATTGCTTACACGACTCTTAGATTCAATCTAAGATCCACTTCCTTTATGGAAGAACATTGATTATAACGGTAGCGTTATAATCGCTGTTTCCAAATATTTGGTTTATAAAAATATAACTTGTACTTATTAATTTCAATAATAAATTAATAAGTAAATAAATAATTAGATTTGATTCAAAAAGGAAAGTAAAAATAACTACTTCCCTAAATTCGATATAATCGAATTCCAATAAATAACTCTCTTCGAATAATCTATATTCGATTATATTCCGAACTTCGGTATAAATCTTATCATTTAAGGTTAATTCAATTTCCCTTATGATTATTTCCATTCACATAACATTTGCTTTCAGTCGTTATTCATTTTCAAATATCAGTACCTTTTCTTAATAGGAACCTAGACTTGTTTAATAATTCTAATTTAAAATAAATCTTAAACTATTTCAAAACATGGAATTGTATTTCCATAACAATAAATATTGAAATATTCACTTCTTAATATATTTCATTTAAATTATAGTTCTATACTAAATAGAATTCAAATATCCTTCCTGAACTAAACCATAAAATTCGACCTAATCAAAGTATAATTATAAATCCCTTAGATTTATTTCAATTTGCTTTATATTCTGAACTTTGGAATAAAATCCAACGTTTCCTTTCGAAAACGATTTCCATTTCCCTTGTCATTCAAATTTCTATTTGAATTCACCTTTTCAACCCAGATTTCTTTTATAGAGGCTTACGTTTGCAAAATATCTGTTTTAAACGATTATTCACTATAATTGTGAATAATATTTTCTTTCTACAAAATCAAATCCATTTTATTTCACCATATCAAATTCAAATTCCATTTATAACTTCTATTGACAATTGTTTATAGAAAATCTCAATATTGTTTACAATTTCCTTTATAATTTGCTAAGTTCAAAAATTATTTCAAATATTGGTTTCAAAACCAATTTCGACTTTTTCATATAAATTCAAATTTGAATTTATATTTCAATTTATCTAAAGATAAATAATTTACTTAATTTATACTCTCATTTAAAAACAACTTCTTGTTTTCTCCATTAACATTTTTTATTATTTCAACTATATTTGAAATTACATTTGTATTTTGGAAATAATTCCATTTTTAAATCCCAATATCCTTCTTCATATTCGAAAATATTTTACTGTATCTAAAATACCAAGTTCCTAGGGCCAGGGTAATTCAAACACAACTTATCAAACGAATTACATAACCCATCATATATCACAGTCAAATAAAAATAGTAATATAAATGTTGAGGAATCTAGTTGGATTCCTCCAACCTATTTCCCTGCGTCCACAGATGTTAATCAACATCAATAATATTAATTTCACATCAATATGAAATATCATGGTGAGCAAGATTAAAAATCGATCAACGATGAACTTTATCAACCATTTCAACCATGCAACCAAACAACCATCACATAGTATAGAATTACTATAAATAAATTTAAAACTCGTTTATATAAAAATATAAATAAGTCAGAGTTAGTGGGTTTAATCACCTTGTTTTGCAGTTTACGGTGCTGCTTTGTTCCATTCAAAATCAAATAGTCATTTCATTGTTATCACGGAACTCCGGTAATTTTGTATTTAGCGAAATCAGTTCCCCGATGCAGACCATGTTGTTACGATCCAATGTAATTGGTCTTGTTTAATTCTGGTAGCACAAATAGAAGTTATTCATGTTTTAAGTTTATATGGTTCAAATTAACTATAAATCCCTTAATTAAATAATTAATTAAACTAAGTTGATTAATATTAATAAATACCGTTATTAGCGCATGGTTAGGCTCGTAACACAAGTTCGATTCACCCATGCTTTTCATATCGGTATTGATTCTCCTTTCTAGACTCCGTCCTTACTTTGCGTTAAAACTTCTCATCCTCTTGAGAGAAAGTTGCGACTCCTTAAAACAACACAGCAATCTGATATCTTCAAAACCTAACATAATTTACTTGTTTTCAACTCAGCTGATCCAACTGCCCAACATTTTCCTCCCTCACAAATTCGATACCCCCTTTGTTCACAACGATGAACCTATCCACTCCCTTTGTTAACCACAAACAACTTATTTTTCTTATTTCTTCTTTTTTTCTTGGTTAAAAGAATACCCGCGACTGATCTCCTGTATTCAAATTGCAACAAACTTCTTCTTCCCAGCAAATTCAAGACAGGCCATTGTTTTAATGCAAATACTAGTTTCTTTTTTTAAGGTTGTGCTCCTGCAACTTACAGAGACAAAACACATCCCTCTTCCTCCATCTCTCTCCACCGACCACGTACCCAAAACCCCAATAACTTCCCTTGAACACCATTAGACTTTAACTCATCAACAAATCCACATAATCCCATATCCTAACCACAAAACTTTCTACTTCTCAAATCTGAACCATTGTCCAAACAACAATGATCTTCTAAAACACAACAGCGTCTCCCTTTCGCAAACCTATCTCCGCCATACTACAACATCCGTACAACTCTCCATTCCATAATCATGTCCATCACGATGTTGTCAAGTTCAAACATCTCCTTCTCACTTAACCTCACGCCAGTCACCATTAAACTGAACTCGCAATCCTTCACTTCAACCAGAGCACCACCACATTGGGGCTGACCCCCTTCTTCGAATCTCGACATACCACATTGACACCCAGTGCTAAAAACAAGAACGACATCCTTTGCAACCAACACTCACGAATTTTCGCACCAAGATGAAAAATACATCTATAAACATGAATCCAATACCAAATTCGTAATTTCCCTTACCTATTCGCAATTTCCGCAAGCCCTATATACGTTGTAGAACTGAGCTCCGCAAACCGTCGATCGCACCTTTTATTATATACATGAAATTGTAGATCTCGAGCTCAGAGTTAAAACGAATCCAACAATCGAATTTTTTCATTGTATATTCTATTTCTAATCAATTTTTGAAGTGGATTTTCTTTTTGTTTGGAAGATTTTAGTTCAGCTGAAATAGGAAAAGTGAAGACTCAGGAATTGATTTTAGGAAATTTGGGATTGTAAGGTCCCGTTGTTTTATAGGTGAAGAATAGTAATATTTTATCTGATTTTTGATTGAATTTAGAGGTTGCGATCTATTTTTAAATGGAAGAGGAACTTCCTGAAATGAAATAGGAACGATTTATAAATAGAAAGTTTGGCTTCTGATAGAAGCCTTATGATGGCTTCACAGTGAAGGAATTGTGTGCCTTTCACTAGAAGCTTCACCTTTGTTTTATTCAGATAAGTAAGGGTAGCCACAACATTTGACTTAAAGGACCAACGAGTCTCACTCCTGAAGATATGTAATAAGATTCTCCCAAGATATTCTAACATACAAAGATTTTCTTTTATTATTTATAGCATAGCCTTTTGACCAAGAATCTATAGAGCAACATGCCCGATGAGATTTGTCTAGGATTCTTTTCTTCCAAGATTAGATATAGGTTAGATGTACATTATAATTTATAAGATCGAATAAGATTGGTAAGATTTTTCAGAGAATTTGGATGGATTAAAAATCCTGAATTTTCTTGTTCTCCATTTCTGGAAGCGATATTACCGAAAACAACCCTTATTTTATTAATTAAATATTGAAAAATATTTAATTCGGTTCAATTCAATTAATAAACAACTATTAAAAATAATTAAATAAATTTATTATTCAGTCGCTACAAAATATGGGACGTTACAGATCGCAAGAGTAACCAAAAGAAAGAAACGGCTAATCCAAACTCGAAAATCACCAATTCAATTAGTTTTAGACTATGTGGAAGAATAAGTAATTTTGTTCACCACAAAGTTGCAAATCACATGGAACTTTTTGCCTTTCGACAAGGTGGTCCAACACCAAAAAGAATTCTAACTAAGCCTTCCGTCTCACCGTGTGATGGCCACACACCACCCATAGTGTTCCATCTGAAGAGGTGACTAACTCAGGTGGTCCGAAGACCGTAAAGAAATTCGACTAAGCATTTCGTCCGAAGACGAGGTGGCTCTTCATCTCTTGTAGTGTTTCTTCTGACAAGGAGGTGACTATCACACCACTCGTAGTATTCCTTCCGAAGACGAGGTGACTATCACACCACTCTTAGTATTCCGTCCAAAGACGAGGTGACTATCACACCACTCGTAGTATTCCGTCCGAAGACGAGGTGACTATCACACCACTCGTAGTATTCCATCCGAAGACGAGGTGACTATCACACCACTCGTAGTATTCCATCCGAAGACGAGGTGACTATCACAGCACTCAAATGAAAATTGATCAACATCGATGTATAAAAGTTATAAAACACATGTGATCAAACAAAGATGATCAATGAGGATGTATATAAAGATATACAACACACGAGACAACAAAAGATGATCAATCAAGGATGTATATAAAGATATACAACACACGAGATCTGTGACGACCCAAATTTCCGGTACCTTTGGAGCTTATCAAACAACACCAATGCAACCAAAATTTTACTGAAAACCCAGATTTCAATAGGAAGAAATTAGAGGATGACACAAGAAAGAAAGAAATATTAGAATAGAAGAAGAAGAAGAACCAACACAACATGGAGTCTCACATCGCAACAGAACAAAATATAATACATAAATAACTTTATTGAAAGCCTGAAGTAATATACTTACGTACATCAGAGTACAACAGACATATCTGGACAGTTATAACAACCTGTCCTCAAATACAGCACACATTGGAATATACTAGATAAAATCATATGTCTAAACTCTTCCAGCACGTCTTCGGAACTTCGTAATAGCCAATAACCTGAACCTGTACAACCCGGCCTAACCCAAGCATTTCAAATACCAGGTCAGTCTGGTGAACCAGGGTGAGAAAAACTCGCACAGTTTAAGGGGAATAACCCAACTTGATTTTTAAATTCAATATATTTTTGAAAGAAAAGGATAATAGTAAGACCAAATCCATACGTAAATACGGACGGTTTTTAACTTACTATAACCCAAAACATTTTGAAAATCATATATTAGTCCGATATTATGATAGTGTCTAAATACAAATAAATAACAATCTAGCAAAATGCTTGCATCTCACGCTCCATATATATAGTATACAATCAAAATCGCGGGCACTTATTGGAGGTTGGATTCCGACTATGACAAGGTATGGAACCACCTGCCGATAGTGTATCTCTAGAGGCAAATACACTGGGTTCAACAAGAACGTCTTACAACCCGGCCCACACATGACCGACCACTCATTTCGCTTGAGTGTATCGAATGTATATCACCAACGGTCGGGATCAGCAACTGTTTCCCGAAAAGGGACAGCATCGATAGATTAAAGAAGCAAAAGGAATTTCTCTAGATAGGTGATTATACACCCTAATGGGTGCGACCGACATAGCCATGCTGCCTACTCGATTTTTGTCATTTCCCGGTTGGTGAGGCTTGAGGTTATAATCGACTTTTGGAATATCTGGCCACCATTCGCATCATCCATACAAGTCATCCAGGAACAAGATGAACCGAAGGCACCATCCTACCGCATCCAATGGATCAGTAGCGATAAGTCCTTGTAATCTGCAAAATCTCAATCCACGACCGAATCACGTCAGAATACCCCTGGTTGTAATCCCATAGAATACTCAACAAGTAATCCTTCCGCTTATCAAGATCAAGGGTCTTCAATTGCTCCATCTCGATCTGCTTCAGAACATCTTCAATGTTTACATATTGCTGGTCGGAATGGAATTCGAATAAATATTCGATCCCAGTCTTTCCGTACCAACAATCGACTTGGTCAGATTTTGATAGTCGGTGTTTTAACTATCAAAATGAACAACCATCATCATAGAAAATAAAATGGATTTATTGGTTTAGTATACAACATCACTTGGCCTCTTTAGTTAAACATTTGTTACTCTTTATGGTTATGTTTTCACATCATTGCAATAATTAGTATTAATCAAATTAGTTTACTTGACATATGTAACAATTGTTACAAATTCAATTTTCAAAACTCTTAATTTATTTACCAATTCAACTTGTAAAATCATTAGCGACAATATAATTTATTGTCTCAAATTAAGTACATCAGTTTGTTATCACTCTCTTTTATTTCCTTAGCCATATAAGACCAACTTATTATTTATATTGAAATATTATAAATTCTAACGTCATTAGCTTCTTATTTAGCTTCCTCGTTTAACATTTCGAACTTCGAAATAAATCTCATCTTTGATTAATCATTCTGAACTTAGGAATAACATATTCTGAACTTCAGAATAAACTCACTCAGTAAACATTCTGAGCTTTGGAATACAATTTAACCCCTAAATCTTTCAACATTCGGAATACAGCTTGTTAGATTCTTATTACCAAATTACCCAACTTATAATTCTTTGAATCATAATTTATAATATCCTTTACAAAAATACTCCTTTGATTCCCTCAACTACCCTCGTTTCCAAACTAATATCACCCTTGGATAATCATGAAGTCGTTCAAGTTGGGGTATTTTCTTTACCTCTCAGACCTTGAGTCGACAACATTCTTATCTTCAGAATAGATAGGAATTTATACATGAATCCCAAATCCCAGCCACTAAACCAAGGTTCCATTAACTATAGAATTTCTTTTCGTAACCACTTATTTTCGTTTGTTCAATTAAACTCCATTTCATACTTAAACGTCTATTTCCCTGATCATATCATCCTATCTTTACTTTTGTCATCAGAGTTAATCCACTTAAGCTTCCGCTTGATTTCAACTCATATTAAAACTTGTTTTAAAACTTCCCTTTTTAGAAAATTCCTTTAGGGGAATATCATAATTCTAACTCATATAAGTATGAGTATACATATTAACAATTCCTTTCTAATTATAAACAAGGTCTCTCACAACTAATTCCTTTTATTAAATTTCTGTTTCATCCCAATTCCTTTCAATGTTATCCACTTTAAAAGTTAATATGATTCTTTTATAGAAATCTCGGCTCGATATATCAACACAACTTGGTTTCATTTGAAAAACACTATTATATATTCAAATCTTGTCTATCGAGTTGCTTTATGAATTCATATTCATACTATACCTTAAAAATCTCGTTTACCGATCAACCCTTCGTTATTTGTTTAATATCCTTTACATCACATAGTTTACTTCATTATCAACTATAAATAAAATAATTTATCTCAAAAGGTTATTCTAGAATGATATTTAATTTCAATAATAATTAACAATCCAATAATAGTTTTTAATAATCAAGTCTCGTTCAAGTAGTTGACTTGGTCATCTCAAAATAAGGTTACTTTGTTAACCATATCCACTTGGTTATTTCTTTTAAATTAATAAATAAAATTAATTTAAATGATTTGATTTCACTAATAATCTAATTAAATACTCTCATTTAATTATTTATTGAAAACAATTAATTTAACTCTTAACCATTTGGTTAATATGCTTATAAAAACTTTTTATCATACGAATCTTGATTTATATAAACATTTTATAATCATTAGATACAATGATTATTCGTTTCTTTAATAAACATTTGTTTTAAAACCATCTATGTAAAATAGATTTCAAAATCCATTTTTAGTTATAATAAAAACAAATTTTATAACTTCCTTTTTGTTGCATTACCTGACGGTAATTCATCTTTATAAAATGATTCATTTTCAGGCCATCTGCCGATAATTACTCAACTAATATCACCCTTTGGTAAATATCAGACAAGTGTTGAATTTGGATCCAACAATCAACAATCAATCAGGTTGATTAATAATTCATTTTACTAAACAACATATTTGAGGAATCCAGTTGGATCCGTCCACCTGTCCTTCCTTGCATCAAAATGGATTACTTCAAATTCGATATGATGGTATATTTATTCATCGCGTAAACAGAAATAAACAGTTCAACTAATAACAGTTAACAAACAATTTATAACACCAATCAATTATTCAATTATTTATTTAATACGTTTATATTATTATAAACGTAACCAACAAGGTAAGTTACCTCATTGGAATCTAATCGCTAAAATAACGATTTAATTCGATTAAATTAAACAAATGCTTATTTAATCAATGAATATTAAAAATATTCAATACACATGCAAACAGTTATCCAATCATGTAACGACCCAGAAAATCTGAACCAATTTAAAATTTTTAATTTGGCTAAAATAGTGGGTTTTAAATATTGAAAATAAATATTTTAAATAATGGCGATGAAAACTGAGTTTGAATCGACGATTGAAAACGAATATAATTAATTATAATTATAAACAAGGCCTGAAATGGCGTGGCAGTTTCAAAAATTGAATTCAAACTTTGTCGGACTGTACCGGGTGCAAAACAATCCGGATTTTAGCGAAACCAAAAACATTAGGATCTAATTGATGATATCTTTCTAACGAATCCGACCAATCGAAATTTCATAGCGGGAATCAAAAGATATGTCCAGTTGAAAATTCTGAATAGTCGCTATGGAATTCAGGCCCTTAAAAATGGACATTTTGCAGACGACCTCGGATTTCGACGAAACCACTTTTGTTGGATCCGTGATGTAAAGTTATTGCTAGATTCCAAATTTCATAATTTTTCGAATCAATATGTGAGCGTGGCAAAAGAAAACGCGTTTGACCAGTTTCTGTTGAATTTAATCAACTGGAAATTGGCCATTTTTCAAACGGTCTCAGAATTCGACGAAACTAGTTTTGTTAGGACCGCATCGTCAATACGAAGCTAGAAAATATTTTTCTGGAATTTTTCTAGTTAGTATGTGACCCCGGTAAATTGAAATGTACGTTTAAAATTCAATATAATGATTTAAATGTAAATTCAATGGGAACTGATTGTAACGATCAAATCAGCTTGCGATACATATCCCATTGTGTTCGGGATGGGGGTAAAACGCTATGGACGGCAGGCGGTGGGCCTCGTTTCGAGGTCGTATGTAAAAGTCAATTTTTTTTTTGAAAAATTAAATAATAAAATAATAAAAATAAATTTTAATTCCCCCCTTTATCCTCCTTTCTGGCCCCCCCGTTCGTTTTAATTTCAAATGAAAAGAAAAAAAAACCTAAAAACCTATCGACAGTCGCCCCCCCCCTGAAGCGAACGCCGCCGCCGCCAATCACCGCACCCCCCTCTCCTCGTACGTCGAACCGCCAGTGGCGCAACCCCTGAAGCCCCCCCAGATCGCACGAGCTCCGACGAAGACGACGCCCCAATTCGCGAGGCCCCCACCGTTCGAGACACTGAAGCCGCCTGCTCCTTCTCTCGCCGCCGAGCTTGGCTGTCAACCCCCCCCCCCTACGCAGATTGAGGTGAGAATTTGATTTGATTTTATTTTTATTTTTATTTTTATTCTGTTAAAACTGATTTTAATAAGAATTTAAAAACTGATTTTTTTTAAAAAGGGTAAAAACTGATTTTTATAAGATTTAAAACTGTCTTTTTTATAAAAGCAATTAAAACTGATTTTAAAAAAAAACGTTTAAAAACTGATTTAGAAAAGGTTTGAACTTTAGAATAGAAAAGATTTGAACTTTTAAAAGAAAAAGATTTGAACTTTGAATAGAAAAAGATTTGAACTTGGAAAAATAAAGATCATGTTTTCAAAATAGAAAAGACGGAATTTTTATTAAGTAGAAGAAGTAAGATATGATGTTTATATTTTTAAAGCAATAAAAATATAATTTTTACATCATAGGAATATTAAAAATATAATCTTTATTTTCGAAAAGGCGGAATCTATATTTTTGAAATGCAATGTATGTATTGAATAACATAGTAAAAATTCGATTTTTACATATGTAGAGAATACGGGCAACGAAGCGACAAAAGGCGAGAAAGGCGAAGATTTCTCTAAGTGAAGTGTCGTGAAGTTGGATAGCTATTGGTGAGATTTCTGATTTAAATATATATATATATATGTATTGAAATAAAAGTGAATTGCTATATATAATATATATATATATATACGCCCCTCGTCCACAAACCATGGACGATATTTATTGGTTGAAATTGTGTTGAAAATTGATGGATGGCGAATGGTTGTTTGGGATTGTTTGTGATTGATATTGGTTGGTTGTGGTTGAAAAATACCCATTTGTGGTTGTGAAATGTTTGGTTGAAACCACATAGGATTAGTTTATGGAAATGAAATAAATATATACATGCCGCCTGCGTGCGAACTAGATGCATGATCCCCATTGTCAAAAACCGCGAGGTTTTAAGGTAGAGCGAGGAGCCGTACTAGGGACGGTCCCGGTTTAACTACCCTGCCGTTATGCTGCTGAAATTTTGAATAATATTCGTGTGTTTGAATTATTTTCATATGCTTAAACTATAATTATTCATTGAATAGAAAACATTCATGTGTTGAATTGATATTCATTCGTTGATTAGAAATTCATGTGTTGAATGGTATTCATATTTTGAAATAAATTGTTCGATAATAAAAATCACATTTTTATCTATATACAGAAACTATAGAAAACATTCATGTGTTGAATTGATATTCATTCGTTGATTAGAAATTCATGTGTTGAATGGTATTCATATTTTGAAATAAATTGTTTGATAATAAAAATCATCTTTTCATCGACTATATGAACTGTGTAAAATAACCTCGTTTTAAAAGAAATTGTTTTATGATAAAAATCCCATTTTTATCACCAACTTGAACTATATAGAAAAATAGTGTTTTGAAATGAATTGTTTTACAATAAAAATCACATTTTTTTATTGTATGCATAAATCGTTGAAATGTGAAGTGTTAAAAATAGCCACTTGTTCAAAATAAACATATATGAGATGAAATATTCATTAATTAGCTAATGAAATGATTTGCACCTATGTATGTAACATTAGAATAAATGGTGTCTTTAAACCAAACAGAAATCAAATATGAAGTTGAATAGAAAATGATAAATGATAAGAACTGTATATATATGTACATGCATATTTATTGAACAGGTTATAGCAAAGGGGCTAGAGAAGAGGAATAAAATTTTGTGCCCGACAAATAGGTACACATTTACTGCTTTGTTTGGGTGATGATTTTATGAGCCTGTTGGCTAGCCGCTTGGCTTTTTCTTTTTCTTTTTGAGATTAGAAGGACCGGGAACGCTATTTGCGATTTCCCGATGCTCCCGGTGCAGGGAAGGTTATGGCGAAATTTTCCAAAATTTTAAGGTGTTAGAAAAAATATTTGAAGTGAAAACGATATGGAAATCATTGAATGAACTATATTTATATAAATATATAAATATAAATAAAATTAAAACGAAATGAAGCCGTGCAGTTCGTATTTTGAAACCGTGATTTCAAACAACTAGTACGGGGAATCCGACCATTGGATTTTCCCGAAACCTCAACCGTCGGGTTCGCCTTGGAATAATCTTTTCAATGGCACCAACCTTGTACAAATCCAACGGTTGGATTGTCTGGAATGTTTAATTCAAATCTGAAGAAAAACAACGCCAGAAGCGATTATATTTATATATATATATATATATATATATAAATATAATTATATATTTAATCGAATAACGACGCTGCAGTTCGTATTTTGAAATCGAAATTTCAAACGATTGTACCGGGAGATTCGACCGTAGGATTTTCCCGAAACTGGAACCGTTGGATTCGTTTTGAAAAGACCTTTCTAATGATGTAAATTTTGCGAAGATCCAACGGTTAGATTTTCAGATATGTGTAAATCAAATCTGAAGAAAAACAGCGCCACGGCCGCTTTATGGCCCGAAGCGTCGTTTTGAATGAATTAGCTATTTTAAAATAAATAAAAATAGCGATAAATAGTTATAAAATATCATAAGCGATATGGAATGGAAATAAACTGAATTTTCTTGATTTATGTGATATTTGATGGTTGAATGTGTTTGGTGTGAAAATTACATTAAAGAACAAAATTGGTGTTGTCGAATAATTTAACCATTGAAATAAATTGAATTGAAATTCTAAATATACGTGAATTATTTGAGAAGGCCGAGTTAATTCTCATTTCAAATAATTGACCGACGATTGAAAGTCGAAGATAAAGACGGTGGTCGAAGACCGGAGATCTTCACCTCGTTTGGATGGTAACCGAGGTCCTGATTGGGAGGCATCCCGAAATATGGATAATGAGTGGTGATCGTTCAGACGTACGTGGTGATCGATGGGTTTGCGAGGTATTTAGTGCCTCCGGTTTCGTTCAGACCCAGAACGGACTTGTAAATGGACTGTGTGTCTGACATTGGAATTTATTCTGTGTTGATTGATTTCTGTTAAATATACATCTGCTTGGCGGTGGAGAATTTATTCTTTTGCTTAACGCCCTTCTCTGAGACGCACGAGCTCAGAGGTTGTATATCGATGGACATCAGTCGCATGGCATGAATGGCCTGTGTGGCATGCTAAGATGCAGTGATCAGGACTTCTGTTGAAAAGCAAAGTCTTGTGGTGATGATCAAAGCACCGCCTGTGTGGCGTAGCTTTGTGTATAACGTGAATTCGCGAGCCTCACACCTCGGTATGAACCTAAAACGGGAGAGGACATCAGGGAGGGCATGCGTTTCTTTCTAGCTAGGGGGGTGTCAGTGACCTACCAGCCCTGACATTTATATACATTTCACCTATGTGGTTGTTGCTGTTGCGAGGCGCCTCGGTTTGATCGGACGATCCGGGTCCGATGGAGTCATTCGTTGGCTCGTTGACGCCCCAAAGGGCGGGGAAACGCAGTGTTCAGGAATTTTAATCCACATCGGTGGACCGGCCCTGACGATCCAAGGGCCCACCTGTGTCTGGGACCTGAGACACGGGCTAGAGCGTCTCGAATTCGGTAAGGACTATCTTTTGCCTTGGTTCATGACGGAAATCCAATTTCCAAATACGTGATCGTACGGTTTCAATTGTATATATATATATTTGGCGACATAGTGGCATGGGACGCTCATGTCGTCTATGATTGATAGTTATGATTTGAAATTGTTTTCAAAACATATAAACACTAGGAATAATATCAAATGCCTTTGTTTTATTCGTATCAAGCATATTTTGGCCATTATAAGGTAAAACTCTATCCTCCGGTTTGCGTTGCATTGTGTGATGGGAACTGAGTCTTATAATGGCTTCATTTTTATAAAAAGCATAGCGATGTTTAAAAGAAAGATTTGTTTTAAAAGCACTGGCAATCCAATGGAGTAAACCCGTTCCACGAAAGTGGCGTGGTCCTGTGATTAGCCAATTATATATGTGTTGAGTGGATTTCTCATACCAGTCCCATGACTGACTCGTAGTTTGTTTCACTTTCAAACTCGGGTGCCCCTTTTTCTACATGGGCAGCCTTGTATTCAGGTTTAGCTGGTTCTTTTTGGATAGATGGAGCTGAAGATGGATTCTATCATTTATTTCTTTTTATGCTGTTCAGCTCCTATTGTACATATTTTGTTTATTTCCGCTGTAGACATTTATGTATAGCTGAACTGTATTTGTACTAAGTAAGATCCTGTATACTGTGTAACTCTGATGATACTTTTATCCAGTATATTTTATTGTTCATTATCTGGTGTATTTATTTAATTCTGTTCTGCTATTATCTGTTTCTGTGTTATATTCCAAAGATAACCCTTGTTTCCGTGAAAACGGGATTTCGGGTCGTCTCAAATCATCAACCACTAGTAAACATTGCACACAAAATAAAAATTCGGCTTATAAAAATATAAGTGGGATAAACTGAGTGAGTTAAACACACCTTGATTCCCATTTAACGTTGCAATGGTTTGTTTCAGTTAAATTGAAACAACGTTTTAATTTAACAGAAAATTCTAGCTGCCTGCAATTCTGATCAACTCCAAAACATTGTGTCCATCGATACGGTCCCAATATCCTCTGGTTTATTCCTTTCTGCCACTGCTCTACTTGAAAATGCCATTTCCCTCAATCTTCACATAACCAAAGAACCATCCGCCCCTACTCGACCTCGTCCTTGACCAATGCTTCGCCACCAAAGACTGACGCCACCCTCTTACCTGATGTCGACTGCCACTGTAACGTCCCGCATATTCGTCGGTTTGTATTTGAATATTTAAATCAGTTTAAATATTGAATTTGTAATATAAGTGGATTTATATATTAATTAAAACGAAGTTGAACGTATATAAATATATATTAATTTTAATCGAGCTCAGAACGACCCTGCAGTTCGAAAATTAACGTTCTGAACTTCAACTGAGTGTACCGGACTCGTTTTGAATCGGATTTCTTGGAAACGAGAAACGTTGGAATCTGTTGAACGATATCTTTCTAACGGAAGTGGAAAATAGATATTTCGTCGTATAGATTGTAGGATATGTCCAAATCAAATATTCAGAAAGTCGCTATGAAATCGTATATCGACCGTAACGGTTTATTTGAAATAACTCGATATCGGATACGAATCTGGACAAGGTTCTTTTGAGGCGCAGCGATAATTTAATTTTTAGAATTTTACTGTAATTTTTAATTAATTAAATATGCAACTTTTTATTTGGGGTATTTCGCATCCGGTATGGGTATTTCGGGATTTCAAAATATGAGTCAATCTACCGGTATTATTATATTATTGTGACCGTGGCACCTCACTGGACACGATCGTATTCTTATATCTGTCTGTAACAGCTTGGAGTTTATGTGACAGGGTACGCTAACTTTAACAACATGAAACCGAATATATGAATGTATACATGACGGGCTACTCTATCCATCTAAAATATACAACCAAAATGGCTCAACAATAAACGTTCCACGCAAGTTGGTAAATAAAAGAAAGATATTTTGTATCAAAATAAACCATAATATACTTCTCTTTTTGGTACATCAGCTACCTAAAGACAACTAGTCCCTTAAATCACGCATGGGCAAGGCCTTATCACATTAATGAGAACCCATCAACCTAGTGGAAACAGCACGTCCCTCCCCTCTACTCTAATATATATACGTGTATTACTTAACACCAAAGAATAACAACACTACTGACCTATGTTTAAAAGTATGCATACCCTATTCTCTACCCTAACACGCAAGCTACATGCTGAAGCCTGCCAACCCCATAGCTGCCGTATAAAACCCATTCTCCTACCTAGCTGAGACATCACGTAGGCAATTAAATAAGGAACGAGCCATACCCCTATACGACCATCTACCCCATTGCTTTGAACTTAAGCAAACCAAAACCCATACACCTACGCAGTCTACCCTATATACTCTATTACTTAACCATGAAGAATTTCAACATTATAAATAAACACTGCAGTCTCCCTTCGTTCTTGTCGAAAATCAGATCTGAATGCTCCTTCTTACTACTTCTTCTGTTTCTTTTCTAAAACTAAAAAGCGACTCCGTTCGTCCCTTCAGCCAAGCAAAACAAGAAGAACCCGTTTAGAAACCCAAACTCCAGTAACGAAAAATCATTTCGAGGCGAGGCAGTTGTCTAAGAAGACCGGAGGGAATGTTCTTGGGAACAAGCGAGTCACGGTGGTTGGATCGGTAGCAAGGAGAAGCTGGCGGCATGTTGTATGCTATCCTTCAGGAGCCGGTGCTGTGATCTATACGTGAGGAGTAGGATTTGATGTTTCCAAGCATGGGTTCATCAGTTTCTACGCAAACGTTTGGAGAAGGAAATGCGTAAAAGGAGAGAGTGCGAGAGCAAGAAGCAAGGAATATGGGTAGATGGACTTGCAAAGGAGCGAGCTGTGTGCATGGAAATAAAACATGCTGGCGCATGCAGAAGAGGGACTGATTTGTTATGAGCGCAGAGAGAAGATTGGGTAGGAGGATATATGAACAGTAGAAGAGAGGGAAAGGAAAGAAGAAAGACTTTGAGTTGCTGCTAAGGGTACTGAGGCCGAGATTGCATGGGTTCATGAAGCTCACGTGGGAATGTATTGCATGTTTACTGGAAGTATTTGGGAAGTGGATGGCGTACAAAAGGAGAGAAGTAACATTCATTAATTCATGCTTTTGACGTTGGTGTATGGAGCTTGAGGGGGTTAACTGGTGTTAGTATTACAGAGAAGTGGATAGGAAGTTTGGATAAGTTGGGTGCATGGGGAAAATGGTGTAGTGACTGACGTCAGAAACTGAAATGGTGGTGTGAGAGGGCACGGCTATTTGTTGAGGGGTACAAGGCGGTTGCTGTGTATGGGTGCATGGCAAAGTACGCATATGGAATGGATATTGGAGTGTACATCTATTACATGGGGATTATATGATGAAGCAGCAGAAGTTCTTATCAATGGAAATGGAAGTGACGCATTGGTCACTGACTGGTGGCGACAAGGATGTTCATTTTAGAAAGTGCGAGCATGGGGGAAATGTTGGGGTGGTCAAGGAACTGTGTGCGTGACTTAAAAGAGTTTAATAATTCCACTTCCGCCACCGGAATAATTCGATTTCCAGCGAGCCATGCATAGCGTAAGGAGTGAGGACGGAAGATGTAAAACCAGAAAGAAGAAATCTGCAGAAGGCGGGTTAAATGTTGAATGGGTGGGCCGATATTTTTAGAAGTAAGCCCATTTATGAAAGGAAAAAAATAAAATAAGAAAGAAAGAATTTAAAATGAAGCATGGAGTGTTCACACGTGCATGTATCACGAGTGTACTGAAGCCGGGAATTTTGTGAGAGTGTTCAGTTCAATTGGATAGGGAGTTTTTACAGAGAGGTTGCCGTTTTATTGCATTAACGTTGGAGATGGAACATGAAACATGAAGAGGTTTGGACGTGCTGAAGCGAAGTAGCAGCGTGAAGCGTTCGTGTCCCGAGCGAGCCAGCAAATGTTCAGCATTTGAACGATGGCAGAATTAAACGCCTGATCAGATTTACTGACGCAAATCGTTATTTAAACGGTTAACGCGCGAAGGTGAGTAAAATCACTAACTCTGATCTATTTTAAAATATTGCAATTATATTTTAATGTTGTTTGAATGTTGTGTGATGGTTGATTATGTTGATTACAATTAATTTGGTTGAATATTATATACCGTTATATATATGTACACATCATCAGTTGGACACTGACTCCATCGATTAGAACACCCCCTAGTATAGAGTTAGTGTAAATTGTGTTGACTGACATCTGTGGATGCGGAAACCAGTTGGAGGAATCCGACCGGATTCCTCGATATTTATATGGACTGTTTGTTTTGTATGCACTGTTTGAACCCGAATTACATTTAAAACCCGTGTGAATAACTGATGTTGAAAGAATATTCAACATTTTTCTTTGATGAATAAATAAACGATATCGATTAAGGAAATGGTAACAGTCGACTGTAAACCCGTCGTCTTGTTAAGAAGTTGATTGGCCATCAGGCAAATCAACTAAGATAATTATAAAAATTATAATTTTATAATTAAAAAGAAGATTTAAATTTATAATAGAAGTTCTATTATAAACCAGTATTTTAGAGTTCGTTTCTATAAAATAAATAAAAACGATTGTTGATATTTAAACAAGTTTATAAGACAGAAATTATCTGATGATTAAGTATTTGGATAATTATATTTAAGATAAACAATTTTAGGAATATTATTAGATTAATTATATTTATCTAATGAGAAGTAATTAAGATCAGTTAACGAATTTACTGATGGAATGAAGTTGATTTAATCAACTGTTATTTGGAAAATGATTATTAGATTAATTGGCCTTTAATTAATCTAATGAAAACAGTTTAGAAATAAATGAGATTTAATTACCTTTTAATTTAAGAAGTTATCAATAGAACTGTGGAATAGAGAAAGCGAAAAATTAATGTGGAATATGAATAATCGTAAACAACCGAGTTCAAAATAAAGATGTGGTATTATAAAACCATATTCCAAAATAAAACAAGAAAATACGATTTGATGTATATTATAAGAAATAAGCAGTTTAGAGTTATGAACGTATATCTGTTCTAAGATAAGAACGTTGTCGATCAAGGTCTGAGAGGTAAATAGAATACCCCAACTTGAACGGCTTCACTATTATCGAGGAACGATAACAGTTTGTAACGGAAAGAGATGTCAAGATGTATATAAAAGGAATACGGCAGCGTATTTTCAGTCGTAGAATTATAGCGATAAAATAATGCTGTTGATAAGATAAGTGTGACAGTTATGTCAAGATTAGTTATAACAAAGAATATTACAGCGTATGACAAGTTGAACTATAGCAATAAAATAACGATGTTGATAAGGTAAGTGTGACTGTAATTAGTTATAAGGAGAATATTACAGCGTATGATAAGTTTAGAACTATAGCGACAAATTAACTGCTGTTGATTAGACTTAAGCGCGACTTTTATATATAGCAGCACTTCCTAGGAAATGTAACAGTTTGGTTTGAAATCCACTTATTCTAGAGTAGTAAGTAACGACGTTTGTTCAAAGAAATATAAGAAAGAGTTAAGAAAAAGAATTGGGGAATCGTATTAGAAAAGGATGACAGCATTTCGATATTCGAAATGTGATTAGAATTAAACCGTTAGGATTTGGAACTAGAATTCGACGATGTCGAATGTATTAAAAGTAAACTATTTTTAGGGATTATAATCTGATAAAATAATTAACATTTAGTTTTAAATAAATAAATGTTAATAGGATAGGATTCAGTGTTTAGTTATGAACTTGATAATGATTTGATAAGAAGTTGACTTAGAAACAGAGTATATAAAGTGGAATAGGAATATAAAAGTATGAAAGAGATTTTGGTAAACAAGATAAAAGAAATTATTTCATGAATAAAGAGTTATATGATAAAGATGTTCAGATTCTATAATAAGGGATGGTATTCACATTTCAAAGTGAATAAATGTTTAAAAGTGAACATGGGCCGATTAAAAGGTTGAAATGGAATTGGAATTATTTTTCCAATGTAGATAGAGTAGATTATCCAAGTATAGGAATAAAGAACGTGATAAGAATGGAAATGTTTCGAACGTTAATAACGTATTTTCTGGAATGTGAGATAATAAGAGTTTATAATAAATGGGAAATGTTTCCAAGAAGTGTAAAAAGGCTAAAACGGGATTTGAGCAATATCTAGTAAGATATTGGAAATTCGAATAATAAAGACGAATGTTAAATAAAAGTGCCCGTGATTTTGTGGTGTTAGTTGAACAGTAGAATGGATGTTTGTTTTTACTTCGATAGTTAAATAACCGACTATCGAAGTGTTTTGACCATCGTTGTCAATATGGAGAGACCGGTTGGATACGTTATCCGAAAACCACTCCGTATAGGCATAAGCGCTGCGAATTAGATATGCTGAAGATAATTGAAGACGGAGTTAAATGCAAGGGTCGTTCAGTTCTAGAATGATGTTTATTTGTTTGTCTAGTCCCAGGGCAACTTGTATGGACGAGTGTCTGACAGAGTATTTCCAACGGTCACGCCGTTGATTTTATGAATATACCAAGTTGGTGGGGAGAAGGTAACTTCTCTTTATTCTACACCCAGTGTGCATTTGTGTAATCAATGTGTGATTACGGATTTGACGACGTGACATTCAAAGTGAATGGTGATCAGATGTTCTGAAGATAGACGTAGCCTCTAGCCTCACAACCAGGAATGACAGAAGTTGGGCTAGGCAGCATGGCTAGTTGGGTCATCCCCAAGCAGGGTGTATTGTCACCAATCTAGAGAAAATTCATATTTATACTTCTTTTCGATTCTGTATCTTCGGATGACGGTTGGATGGCCTACAACCGTGGTGGCAATATATTCGCGACACTCAAGTTAATGAGTGAGCGGTCATGTGTGGCCGGGTTGCAAGACGTTCTTGTTGAACCTTCAGTGTATCCCCTCTAGAGTACACTATTCAGAAGGTGCTCCCATACCTTGTCTGTTGGAATCCATTCTCCGATAAGCGCCCTGCGGTTTATGATTTTATACTATATATATTTGGAACGTGAGATGCAAGCGTTCTACTACTTGTATAATTATTTGGTTAGACGTTATCATAATATCACTGGGTTTTGATATCAAGAATATTTCGGGTTATAGTAAGGTAAAAACCGTCCATGTTTATGTGTGGGCTGGTCTTACTATTATCTTCTTGTTTTGAAAAGGATTTTCAAAGTAAAACAGTATGGTTGGAATTTACTCACACCAGTCCTATGACTGACCCAGTGTTTATTTTGTTTGTTTTCCCTAAACTCTTGGGTGCCCAAATTTGTACGGGCAGTCAAGTGTTTCAGGCTTTGCAGATTCACTTGGAGGAGCTCAAAAGCAGGAAGCTTCACCATTAGTTATGTAGAGTTATTTCCGCTGTGATATGATGTATTGTATTCTGATAATGGTATGTATATACAATACAGTTTTGTATTCAAAGTTATGTTATATAATACATCTTATTTTGTTCCGCTGCGAGTTTCGTGTTACTCTGATTCTGTTCAGTTGTGATCTTCTTCTTCTTCTATTCTATTAGTTCTATCTTTTCTTTCTCACCCTCTAAATTCTTTCTATTAATGTTTCGGTATTTTCAATGCTTGAATAGTCAACAATGTGTTTTTATGTTGATTTTCTGGGTCGAAAATCCCGACATTACAGCCACGCCCTTAGAGAACCCGCCTACATCCGTCTTCTGGCCATGCACTACCCCAAGCAATACATCTCTTATGCATTGCACTTGCCAGTCCCCATGTTTATGCACCCATCACCGCCCAGTTTCCGTGCATTGAAACCGTTTTCTCTCCTTTCTACGTTGTGAACTCAACCAATATCTGCTGCTATCCAGGCTCTGACCACACTAAGCTTCCATGTACACATACATGATCCAACTCCATTATTTTCTCCTTCCATGTTTAACTTTATGCTCCAAAATAACGAACCCCCTTCATTATTTTCACCACGTTCTTTGTTCTCGCAAACTAAAACCGCCACTGGTAAACTCTAGTGCCTTCATTCCCATGCCAACGTGATTCGTTCTTCTACATCCATCCACTTTTGCCGTGTTTCCTTGCTTTTTTCATGTCTCTACACTCTCCAGTAATTAACTTTCAATTTCCGTGCTCTCCTCCACACTCATTCCTTCCTTTTACTTTACAGATGTGTTCTTCCTGTACCATTATACTCCCTCTCGAAAACTACTTTTGTGCAACGTTGCCAGACCATGGATAAATCGATCCCTTCACAAACAAACTGGCGCTCCTTAACAATTACACTATCCGTTAACACACTTTTTTAGTTAAAGCTATCACATATGGAATTTTTGGATAGCATCGCGCTCAGGCACTAAGAATCTCGTCAACAAACTGGAAGCGGTTCGGTCAAAATCGCTTCATCAATATAAACAGGCCTGAAACTCCTATCAGACGAACTATTTTGGGCCCGAAAACAGCAATTACGGAGCTTTTCTTAGAAACCCTTGTAGCCCTCTGAATAAGCTCCAAGTAGAGCTTTTGTTTGGCTAAAACGGACTTACGATTTGGAAGTTACGCTCATTTCCGTGAACGCGTGTAGAAGTATGGACTTACAATCACCTGGATGAAGCAACGAAGCATCGCTAGCTTGGAGTATGAACCAGCTAGCCATCCTAGGGCTCGCCCTCCTAGGGATCGTGACCGTCCTAGGGGTCGCCCTCTTAGGGCTCGTGATCTACCTAGGGGTCGCCCCCCTAGGTCACGACCCAACCCGAGGGGTCGCCCTCCTAGGGCTTGTGATCTACCTAGGGGTCTCCCCCCTAGGTCACGACCTGATCCTAGGGGGCGCCCTCCTAGGTCATGATCCGATCCTAGGGGTCGCCCTCCTAGCTCACGAACCGCCCTGGACTGCAGCGTCATCACACTGTTTTGACCTATTCTGATGGCTATTTTACTCCAACTTACATGGATCTAATTACACATGTCATATGACGACTTGTAGAGGATTTCTAGAGGTTTTCCACCACATTTCGAGATTCTTGGGATGCATGCCACGTGGATCATGAACCGCCTGCTGTAAACAGCTATAAATACACCATTTGGAGGATTTTTAAAGGACTTTTGGCCATTTTCCTTCACGGTTCACACCATTAACATTGCAAGGACTTTGCGAACAGTAGAAGGCCAACTCCAATCAATCAAACACGAGGATTCGTGTACAAAATCACTCTCTTTTCTCCACTTATTCATAAAAATACAAGGATGTTGTATGTAATTGAATCTCACGGATTCTGAGAGGGCATTGTAACTGTAATTTCTTATGTTTTAAGGAATTATAAAGTGGATGCAGGCTTGGTTTGAGCCGAACCATTATAAAAACTGCTTTATCTGCATTCTATGATCTGAAATTTGCGATTGTGAGCTCTCCACACTGAATTTGGGTGAGAATTTGGTCTAACACAATCCACGTTTTGTTCCATGCTTCCCAAACCAGGTTCCATCTCCAGACTGCTTCGTTTGTCCTTCTTCGTGAATTTCCAGCTCTCTTTTTCTGGTTAAGACTTGCGATAGGTTGAGGGTTTTTATTCCATACAACTTCGGTTTTTAACTTTCACAAAGGAAAAAATGTGTTTTTCAACGTGTATTTATTGAGAATAGGAGATCAGATAGGATCAACGTCCCCTTTCATGTGGTACAGGGTACGATTGTAACTGCTAGATGTAGGTTAGGTTTTCAGCGTGCATTCTTTTCACTTAGGTAGGTCTGCCATTTGCGGTGATGGAGATTTAACATGGCAAACTGTTTTATTAGCTGGGAAGGAAACTACATTTGTGTACTTTGAGTTTTATGGCTTCACGTGAGTTGTCCAACATTTAATTTATGGTTCAGATCCTCGTGATATTATTAAGAGCAATAAAGTTCAATAGACTGGGAAACTTTACAATCGATATATAAAGATCCGATTATAGGCATCAAAGAAAACCATGTCTGTGTATTATAGGTACATATATCAAATAATGCACAGGAAGAAACATGGATTGAAACAGTGATATGAAGCAATGTCAGGTGTGCTATTATTATAGGCTTAGTTGTGTGTGTATTGCCTGAAGTGATACCCTGTGGTGAAGTGAAGGTTCGAAAAAGACTTGCATTAGTTTCCTGTGCATTTAGGTGTTCGCTGTGTTTTCATTTAGGGTAGGCATTGTCCTTTTAGCTTGTATGGGTAGTGGGCAATGATTTAAATAAATAATTATATGGTAGAAAATGTTTTTGTATTATTTCTTCTCTTGCTTTACTGAACAAATGGAAGGAGGTGACCGGTTTATATAAGGCCAACTGCAAGTGGGATAAGATAAATGTTTAATTACTTCAGTACAAAGTAGGGAGGAAAATTTCAAACATAGGATATGGCGTGAATAGGTAGGTGACGAGTTTTCTTTTCAAATTGACCCTACTGAAATGAAGTGCCTCCTCTTTGAATAGGATGATGGTGCGTATTGCCTTAGCCAAACAGTAAAAAGATTTGAGGTAAGTTTTGTTTTTCCTTAGGGTAGGTAGAAGCTTTGGTGAAATGTTTTAGCTTTGGTGATATACTTAGTTTGTTGTTCTTTCCTTTTACTAGCAACGCTGCACCTTTTGTACATGTTTTATTTTTGTACGGGTTGCATTTTAGCCTTTGAGCCGACATGATGTGTTTTGTCTATTTCAAATTTGTTGCTAGCTTAGGGATGAAGTTTTAAAATGATTTTATTTTAAATATTTAATACGGTTAATTTTATAGCATTGCTATTTAATGTCACCGTTAAACTCGCACAACTAAACACCAGCGCCAAATTCAATGAAAATAAATATATCACTATGTCTCGATGTTGCAGTCTCAATGATATTGATTTCGTTGAAAATAGACTTCGTTTTGCACAATAACGATATTTAAATTTAAATGACCAAAAATTCTAGGACGTTACATTCATCCCCCTTAAAAGAGTTTCGTCCCCGAAATTATGAGGTAAGAAGAATTCTTCAAACCAGTTATTTTTAAAGTAATTACTTTTGGATTATTACCAAATTAAATTCAACGATTTTAAATTTTTGAAAAATTCGCCAGCACGTCCTCTGTGTGGTTCGATCGGTACAGCTACAATTGCCACTCTGGGCCTCAACTTCTCCAAAATAAAACCAAAAGTCAAGTGGCCATCCTACTCAGGGGTATAAAATCAATCACTCCAATCAATATATTAAGGTTTACATGTTGCTCAGGCAATTCTATTCCAATTTCGAATCAATCAACTAAATCCTCTTCGTTTTCCAATCGGTACTTCAATCTGTATAACCAAATCAATTCCATAGCCTTTTGAGATTTGCACTTAACTCAACTCATAATGCCAGTATCAATCCATGGTTAAATAAATTGGTTTTATTTCATAACTGATTTTATTTCCAATTTATTATACTGGAAAATTTAGTTTCAATTGATTCAACTTCATTATTGATCTGTTTGATGAATTATATCCAGCCAACTCAACATCCAAATAGAAAACAAACAAATCATTTGAATTATATCCAATATTGGTACTTACTGATCTGCATTCACTTTGGTTGAAAATACTTGATTAATATTCGATGGATTTTCCATTATCATCCATTCAATTTCCAAATCTCAAATTTATATTATTTAATTCCATTTGAATTTCGTCTTAATTCACTTAACTAGGTTAAGTTTCATTTTCCATATCCAATTAACCATTTGGCTTCTAACCAATTCAATTTCTTTTCATAATCCAGTTTGAATTCCAATCGGATCAATCAAAACAACCAAGTAAACAACAGTACTATAATATAGAAAATCGTTTCCTTTTAAAAAAAATATAATTTGGGAAAAATTATTTCATTTACCCTCTTTGTAAAACAATATCGTGTCAGTTGCCGGTTCAAAATCGAACCGATCAAATAACACAATGCAAAACATTTTATATAAAATTTTCAAATACGCTCTCTCGAATATATACTCAAACTCAATCTAGGGAGCTACTAGCCCCATCTCTACTAAGTTACGCCACAGAGCCAAGGTTACTACTCAACTAATAGCTCTGATACCAAATGTGACGACCCAAATTTCCGGTACCTTTAGAGCAGATCAAATGACACCAATCCAACCCAAATTGTACTGAAAACCCAAATGTCAATAGGAATAAATTAGAGGGTGAGACAAGAAAGAAATATTAGAATAGAAGAAGAAGAAGAACCAATACAACACAGAGTCTCACATCGCAATGGAACAAAATATAGTACATAAATAACTTTATTGAAAGCTTGAAGTAGTATACTTACATACATTAGATTACAACAGAGACATTTGGACAGATATACCAACCTGTCCTCAAATACAGCACACAGCGGAATATACTAGAAACAACCCGGTCTAACCGAGCATTTCAAATACTGGGTCAGTCTGGTGAACCAGAGTGAGAAAAACTAGCACGGTTTAAGGGGAATCATCCAACTTGATTTTTAAGTTCAAAATCTTTTTGAAAGAAAATGATAATAGTAAGACCAAATCCACACATAAATACGGATGGTTTTTACCTTACTATAACCCAAAACATTTTGAAAATCATATATTAGTCTGATATTATAATAATGTCTAAATACAAATAAAAAACAATCTAGCAGAACGCTTGCATCTCACGCTCCACGTATATAGTATACAATCAAAACCGTAGGCGCTTAATGGAGATTGGATTCTGACTATGACAAGGTACGGAACCACCTGCCGATAGTGTATCTCTATAGGCAAATACACTGGGTTCAACAAGAACGTCTTGCAACCCGGCCCACACATGACTGACCACTCATTTTGCTTGAGTGTATCGAATATATATCACCAACGGTTGGGATCAGCAACCGTTTCCCAAAAAGTGAGCATCGATAGACTAAAGAAGCAGAAGGATTTTTTCTGGGCAGGTGATTATACACCATAATGGGTGCAACCCATATAGCCATGCTGTCTGCCCGATTTTTGTCATTTCCCGGTTGATGAGGTTTGAGGTTATAATTGACTTTTGGAACATCTGGCCACCATTCGCATCGTCCATACAAGTCATCCAGGAATAGGATGAACCGAAGGCACCCTTTTACCGCATCCAAAGGATCAGTAGTGATAAGTCCTTGCAATCCGCAAAATCTCAATCCACGACCGAATCACGTCAGAATACCCCTGGATGCAATCCCATAGAATATTCGACAAGTGATCCTCCTGCTTATGAAGATCCACGGTCTTCATTTTCTCCATCTCGATCAGCTTATGAACATCTTCAATGTTTATGTATTTGCTGGTCGGAATGGTTTTCGAATAAATATTCGATCCCGGTCTTTCCGTACCAACAATCGACTTGGTCAGATTTTGATAGTCGGTGCTTTAACTATCAAAACAAACAACCATCATCCATAGAAAATAAAATGGATTTATTGGTTCAGTATACAGCATCACTTAGCCTCTTTAGTTAAATAGTTGTTACTCTTTATGTTTATTGTTTTACATCATTGCAATAATTAGTATTAATCAAATTAGTTTACTTGACATCTGTACCAATTATTACAAATTCTATTTTCAAAACTCTTACTTTATTTACCAATTCCACTTGTAAAATCATTAGCGATAATATAATTTGTTGTCTCAAATTAAGTACATTAGTTCGTTATCACTATCTTCTATTTCCTTAGCCATATCAGACTGACTTATTATTTATATTGAAATATTATAAATTCTAATGTCATTAACTTGTTATTTAGCTTCCTCGTTTAACATTTCGAACTTCGAAATAAACCTCATCTTTGATTAATCATTCCGAACTTCGGAATAACATATTCCGAACTTCGGAATAAACTCACACAATAAACATTCTGAACTTTGGAATACAATTTAACTCCTAATTCTTTCAACATTTGGAATACCACTTTTTAAATTCTTATTTCCAAATTACCGAACTTATAATTCTTCAATTCATAGTTTATAATATCCTTTACAAAAATACTCCTTAAATTCCCTTAACTACCCTCGTTTCTAAACTAATATCACCCTTGGATAATCATGAAGTCATTCAAGTTGGGGTATTTTATTTACCTCTCAAACCTTGAGTCAACCACATTCTTATCTTCGAAATAGATAGGTGTTTGTAAATGAATCCCATATCCCAGCCACTAACCCAAGGTTTCATTAACTATAGAATTTCTTTTCATAACCACTTATCTTCGTTTGTTCAATTAAACTCCATTTCATACTTAAACATCTATTTCCCCGATTCCATCATCCTACCTTTACTTTTAAAATCAGAGTTAATCCACTTAAGCTTATGTTTGATTTCAACTCATATTAAAACTTGGTTTAAACTTCTCTTTTTATAAAATTCCTTCGAAGGAACAAATCAGAATTCTAATTCATATAAGTATGAGTATACTTATCAAAAATTCCTTCCTAATTATAAACAAGGTCTCTCCCAACTAATTCCTTTTATTACATTTCCATTTTATCCCAATTCCTTTCAATGTTATCCACATTAAAAGTTAATATGATTCTTTTATAGAAATTTTGGCTCGATATATCAACACAACTTGGTTTCATTTGAAAAACACTATTATATATTCAAATCTTGTCTATCGATTCACTTTATGAATTCATATTCATAATATACCATAAAAATCTCGTTTATTAATCAACCCTTCGTTATTTGTCTAACATCCTTTACATCATATAGTTTACTTCATTATCAACTATAAATAAAATAATTTATCTTAAAAGGTTATTCTAGAATGATATTTAATTTCAATAATAATTAACAATCCAATAATAGTTTTAAATAATCAAATCTCGTTCAAGTAGTTGACTCGGTCATTTCAAAATAAGGTTGCTTTGTTAACCATTTCTACTTGGTATTTCTTTTAAATTAATTTAAATTATTTGATTTCATTAATAATCTAATTAAATACTCTCATTTCATTGTTTATTGAAAACAATTAATTTAACTCTTAACCATTTGGTTAATTTGCTTATATTTTTTTTAACATACGAATATTGATTTATATACACATTTTATAATCATTATATAAAATGATTATTCGTTTCTTTAGTAAACATTTGTTTAAAAACCATCTATGTAAAATAGATTTCAAAATCCATTTTAGTTATAAAAAAACAAATTTTATAACTTCCTTTTTATTGGATTACCTGACGGTAATTTGTCTTTATAAAATGATTCATTTTCAGGCCATCTGCCGATAATTACTCAACCAATATCACCCTTTGGTTAATATTAGACAAGTGTTGAATTTGGATCCAACAATCAACAATCAATCAGTTTGATTAATAGTTCATATAAGTAAACAACATATTTGAGGAATCCGGTTGGATCCCTTCAACCTATCCTTCCCTGCATCAAAATGGGTTACTTCAAATTTGATACGATGGTATATTTATTCAATTATCTATTTAATACGTTTATATTATTATAAACGAAACTAACAAGGTAAGTTACCTCATGGGAATATAATCACTAAAATAACGATTAAATTCGATTAAATTAAGAAAATGCTTAATTTAATCAATGAATATTAAAAATATTCAATACACATACAAACAGTTATCCAATCATCAACCATTAGCAAACACTGCACACAAAATATAAATATAAGCAGGATAATCTAAGTGAGTTAAATTCACCTTGATTCCCATTTGATGTGGGAATAATTTGTTTCAGTTAAATTAAAACAACGTTTTAATTTAATGGAAAATTTCGGCTGCACTCAATTCTGATTAACTCCAAAACATTGCATCCGTCGATGCAGTCCCAACATCCTCTGGTTTATTCCATTCTTCCACTGCTCTGCTTGAAAATGCCATTTCCCTCCACCAAAGAACCATCGGCCCCTACTCGTCGTCATCTCTGACCAATGCTTCGCCACCAGAGACTGAAGTCGCCCTCTTACCTAATGTCGACAGCCACACCCTAAGAGAACCCGCCGACATCCATCTTCTGGCCATGCACCACCCCCAGCGTACGTCTCAGATGCATCGCACTTCCTAGTCTCCATGTTTACGCACCCATCACCGCCCAGTTTCCATGCATTGAAACCGTGTTCTCTCCTTTCTACGTTGTGAACTCAACCAATATATGCTGCTCTCCAGGCTATGATCACGCTAAGCTTCCACGTACACATACATGATCCAACTCCATTGTTTTCTCCTTCCATGTTCAACTTTCTGCTCCAAAATAACGAACCCCCAACCCCCTTCATTATTTTCACCACGTTCTTTGTTCTCGTAAACTAAAACCGCTACTGGTAAACTCCAGTGCCTTCATTCCCATGCCAACGTGATCTGTTCTTCTACATCCTTCAATTTTTGCTGCGTTTCCTTGCTTTTTTCATGTCTCCACACTCTCCAGTAATTAACTTCCAATTTCCGTGCTTTCCTCCACACTCGTTCCATCCTCTTACTTTACTGATGTGTTCTTCCTGCACCGTTATATTCCATCTCGAAAACTGCTTTTGTGCAACGTTCCCAGACCATGGGTAAACTGATCCCTTCACAAACAAACAGGCACTCCTTAACAATTACAAAATCCACGATTTGTTCCATGCTTCCTAAACTAGGTGCCATCTCCAGACTGCTTCGTTTGTCCTCCTTCGTGAATTTCCAGCTCTCCGTTTCTAGTTAAGACTTGCGATTGGTTAGGGTTTTTATTCCATACAACTTCGGTTTTTAACTTTCGCAAAGGAAAAAATGTGTTTTTTCAGCGTGTATTTATAGAGAAGAGGAGATCGGATAGGATCAACGTCCCCTTTCATGTAGTACAGGGTATGATTGTAGCCACTAGATGTAGGTTAGGTTTTCAGCATGCATTCTTTTCACTTAGGTAGGTCTGCCATTTGTGGTGATGGAGATTTAGCATGGCAGACTGTTTTCTTAGCTAGGAAGGAAACTATGTTTGTGTACTTTGAGTTTTATGGCTTCACGTGAGTTGTCCAGCATTTAATTTATGGTTCAGATCCTCGTGATACTATTAAGTGCAATAAAGTTCAGCAGGTTGGAAAACTTTTCAATCGATATATAAAGATCCGATTATAGTCATAAAAAAAAAACCAGGTCTGTGTATCATAGGTACAGATATCAAATAATGCACAGGCAGAAACATGGATTGAAACAGTGATATGAAGCAATGTCAGGTGTGCAAATACTTTAGGCTTAGTTGTGTGTGTATTGGCTGAAGTGATACCATGTGGTGAAGTGAAGGTTCGAAAAGGACTTGCATTAGTTTCCTGTGCATTTAGGCGTTCGCTATGTTTTCATTTATGGTAGGCACTGTCCTTTTAGCTTATATAGGGAGTGGGCAGTGATTTAAATAAATTATTGTATGGCAGAAAATGTTTGTGTATTATTTCTTCTCTTGCTTTATTGAACAAATGGAAGGGTGGTGATCTGTTTATATAAGGCCAACTACAAGTGGGATAAGATAAATGTTTAATTGCTTCGGTACAAAGTAGGGAGGAAAATTTCAAACATAGGATATGGCGTGAATAGGTAGGCAACGAGTTTTCTTTTCAGACAGACCCTACTGAAATGAAGTGCCTCCTGTTTGAATAGGATGATGGTGTGTGTTGCCTTAGCTAGACAGTAAAAAGATTTGAGGTAAGTTTTGTTTTTCCTTAGGGTAGGTAGAAGCTTCAATGAAATGTTTTGGCTTTGGTGGTATAATTAGTATATTGTTCTTTCCTTTTACTAGCAACGCTGCACTTTTTTTACATGTTTTATTTTTGTATGGGTTGCATTTTAGCCTTTAAGCCGGCATGATGTGTTTTATCTATTTCGAATTTATTGCCTAGCTTAGGGATGAAGTTTTAAAATGATTTTATTTAAAATATTTAATACAGTTAATTTTATTGCATTGTTATTTATTGTCACCGTTAAACTCACACCGCTAAACACCAACGCCAAATTCAATGAAAGTAAATATATCACTATGTCTCGATGTTCCAGTCCCAACGATATTGATTTCGTTGAAAATGGACTCCGTTTGCAGTACGACGATATTTAAATTTAAATGACCGAAAATTCTGGTACGCTACAAGATCTCTCAGGGATGCATATAAAGATACACAACACATGAGAACAACAAAGATTGGATCATCGATGAGCCTGTAAATACACCAAATGAGTCTGCAATAACTGGACGCCGATGAGCCTATAAACACATCAGATGAGCCGAAGAAATTGGTTAATCGACGAGCCTGTAAACACGTCATACAAACCTCTAAAATAAATGAACTTGGACAAATCGGCAATGCACTTGCAGATACACTTCCGAACCAGTCCAACTGGCAAGTTCCTAAGAGGCCAGTAAGATCAATAAATTCTTACTTCATAAAAATGAGCTAGATAACTCAAGAAGTGCAAAATCATTGCTTAGCTAAGACTTAAGTGACCAACTAGGATACCAAAATTTTCAACCCTTTAAGTACAGAAATTAACCACCGAAGTAACGCAAGAGTGTCGACCCCCTTGTTTTTACCAAAACGTTTAATTAAAGTCCTTATTCAACCGAAAAGGAGAAATTACTTGTTTGAAACAAGTAACACACAAAAGCAAAAGAGAATACGTAATCATTACCCAAAGAAAATTAAAGTCATATCAATAGAAAAATAAATGGGTAATGAAAACTCAAGGTAGCATGTAAGAATTTTCACAAAACATTGGATTGGAAAATATACATACTTAGATATAAAATAAGCACCCACTAATTCCTAAGGACATGGTGTCCTTAAGTTCATTTGACGCAAAAAAGTAGATGACCACACTTCAAAAGAAATCAAACGAGATGACCACAGTAATCATCATCATAAAAGATAAAGACGATCGTACCCTTATAGGCATTAGTTTCCTTACCAAATAAGATATCTCAAATTCATAGTTAAAAATTCAAACTGTGAAAGGTGTAAAGGATATATACGATGGTCATATATATCCCATTCTCAAATCATTATCTTATTAAAATCCTTATGGTTGCAAATTAAGAATCAACACTAATGATTTGTCTCGCCATTTATTTATATAAAGTTGCTAATGCTACGGTTCAGTGGCGATGCACATCATTAATATTTAGTATATGGTTTGCATTAGAATCATCTCATTGAAGTGTTCAAAATCTCTTTTTTGATATCGTGGCGTCCCACTTCTCAACTATAATTCCTAATATACTCAATGGGCAACTCAACACGATATAACAAATTACGTTCAAATAGGGGCGCAAATTTGTAAATAAACAATCAAGGATGCAACCATTTATTTATGAATTATATTTGTAATCATTAATAAATAAATGAAAACATTCCACCATGCATAGCAGAAATAATTTATTCATTTTTAACTCGCAAAGCCAGTCTCAAGTGGATTAGGATTTTACTTGGCCAAATTTTTTTTATAATAGAAATCTTCAAAACTATGTCCCAAGAGTTATTTGAACACAAAAATTGTAAACAATTTTAATTCCTACAGCAGGAAAGGGGCGGAACCCTAAGTTTGTCTAGGCCAAGATGTCACAAAGACGAAATCTAATAAATTTGATTAGTCAAACAAGAATCAAGATGTAAGATAGGATATGATGGGTCCTAAGACTTGAACACACGATTTCCTAAGGGAGATCTAGGACAATGACCCTCACCATAATATTTTATATTGTTCCGAACTTCGCCCTGATACCAAGTGTAATGCCCCACCTGAAACGACCCGAACTTCACCGGTGAGGAAAGCCCGGATTGAGTCGAGGACAACACACAGAAGAACACAGATGGGAGAACATTTCATTGTATATTACAACAATTCATCATAATACAAGAATATACAGAGTATAAACAAATAATATACATTCGATAAATATCAGAGATTACAATACATTACATAGCAGCGGAAAATAATACAAAATACAACTGAAGGAGATATACGGATACAAAGCTCTCCAGATATCGTTCCAGCTATAAACCAGGATCCTGTAAATATAAATCTGCAAAACCAAAACTACTAGCTGCCCGTATCAAAATAAGGGCACCCAGAGTTTAGGTTAAAACAATAAACTCCAGGTCAGTCATGGGACTGGTGTGAGTACTAAAACAGTTATTAACCTTTATTTTAATGTTAGGTAAATCAAGGAACCACGCCGCTAACGCGGAACAGGTTTCCTCCCAAGAACACCAGTGCATGAAACAACAGCGCAATGCTAAATAAAGAAAAATGAAGCTATTATAAGACCCAGTTCCCATCACACAATGCAACGCAAGCCGGAGGATAGGGTTTTTACCTTATAATAGCCAAGAATACTTGATACGTTTAAAACAAATCATTTGATACTATTATAAGTGCATAGTGTATAAAACAACTTCAAATCATAAGTATCAATCATAGACGGCATAAGCGCCCCATCCCACTATGTCGCCATATATAGGATTAAAATTAAAATCGAAACGTCACGTTTTGGAAGTTGGATTTCCGTCATAAACCAAGGCAAAAGATAGTCCTTACCGAATTCGAGACAATCTAGCCCATGTCTCAGGCACAGCCGCAACCGTACCTTGGATCGTCAGGGCCGGTCCACACGGAGTGGATTATAATACCTGAAAAATGCGTTCCTCCGCCCTTTGCGGCGTAAATGAGCCAACGAATGACTCCATCGGTCCCGGATCGACCGATATAACCTAGGCGCCTCGCAACAGTAACAACCACATAAGTCAAACTCGTCAGGGCGTGTAAAACCACTGACGCCACTTCTAGCTAGAAAGAAAACGCACGTCCCCCCTGAGGTCCTCTCTCGTTTCTGGTTCATACCAGGGTGTGAGGTTCGCGAATTCACGTTATACACAAAGCTACGCCACACAAGCGGTGCTTTGATCATCACCGCAAGACTTTGCTTTTCAACAGAAGTCCTGATCATTGCATCTTAGCATGCCACACAGGCAATTCACACCGTGCAACTGATGGCTATCAATCACACAGAATGAATTCCAATGTCAGACACACATTCCATTAGCAAGTCCGTTCTAGGTCTGAACGAAACCGGAGGCACTATATACCTCGCAAACCCATCGATCTCCACGTACACCTGGACAATCACCACTCATTACCCATATTTCGGGATGCCTCCCAATCAGGACATCAGTTACCATCCAGACGAGGTGAAGATCTCCGGTCTTCGACCACCGTCTTCATCTTCGATTGCTTATCGTCGATTCAGTTATTCAGAATGGGATAAACCCCGTCTTTCCGAGCAACTCGCGTATATAATAAACAAGTGTTACACAAACACAACATACGCCTCATTCCAATTCATCAGTCACTAACCGTAAATTAACAAGAGAATAATTCCCCAAATATTAGCCCCGAAGGCCGAAACCAACATCAGATCAATACCCAGGAAACCGTTCTGCTTAGCTAACCTACAGTTAGTTTCTAAATTTCACATTCTTAGAAAAAGGTTCCCATAAATTTTATCAAAGATAAATTCTTTTAAATTTATTCTTTAATCATCCTTCGAAAATCAATTCAAACCAAATTTTGGTTTATCCAAACTAGTCGGGATTAACGAACCTTACCGAAGTAATCAATTGTTAAATTTCCCAACCCCCTCCTATTTATCCCATGAAGTAAAACTGTTAATACTTCATATCTAACACCACAGTGTTATCGGTAAATTCAATTACCATTTCACGTTAAAATCTAATTAAAGATTTAACTATCGCCTGGAGCAAAACTGGTTATACTCCATTCTCGATCTTTTCAATATAATTAAAGATTCATTGAAACTCCACTTAGTTTTAATCTTTGACTGGGTTAAAGAATCAGTGTCACTTAAAACACGGTTCACGATAAACCCCAAAATCACATCACAATTTAATCAGTCCCTAAACGTAAATTAGCAAGTGAGCAATTCCCTAAATATTATCCCCGAAGGCCGAAACCAACATCAGATCAATACCCAAGAAATCGTTCAACTTAACTATTCTCCAATTAGTTTCTGATTTTCTTAACTTCGTTGGGTCTAAGAACAGTATTATTGAAGATACCGTTCACGACGACCCAAAATCACATTCTATTAATTATCGGGTTAAAGAATGAGTTTTATTTAAAACACCGTTCACGATAAACCCAAGAATCAATTCGAATTCAATTCCAATTAAATATTATTTAATTGGTACACTTCATTAAATCTAAATAAAAGATTTAATCTTTTTCTCGACTGGGCTTAAGAACAGTGTTAATGAAGACACCATTCACGACAAACCCAAATCACATTTGATATTAAATACAAGGCTCTGAATAGAAATTATGTCGGCTCATATTCAATATCAAACTCTACGACTAACAAATATCATATTGCAAATAACGATATAAATATCTTTCAAATTTCCATAACAATATCTGTTTAATCACGAAATCCAACATCGAAATAATCCAAAGACAATTTCGATTCAAATCCATTCCAATTCAATTATTGGAAATTCTGGTTACTTTTAAAACCCTTTTCAGATTCAATTTATTTATTTAAAAATAAATAGAATTATAATTCTAGTTCAAGACTAGTTCATTTCGATAAAAATATATTTTTATCTTTTCAAATATGGAGTTTTTCATCCCAAATCTTCACAAATCATTTCTTATGATTTTACACAAATTATTACTATTTTTAGTAATTTTATCAAGGCCTCGATTTCCATCAACAGCCATCGAACTGCACTTACAGCGACCTTTTCCAAATTTGATTTGGACATAATTCCAAATCCAACATTTAGATTTCAAATTTCTAACATTCGTTAGAAAGCTCTTTTCGATACGAACCCAACGGTTCCAGTTTCAGGAGAATCCGACGGTCGGATCTCCCGTAATATCCGTTCGAAGTCAATGGTCGAAATTCGCGAACTGCTGCGGCGCGTTCTATTCAGGCCATTATATTATATATATAATATATACTTCGTCGATTTCCTTTTAAAAACGTATTTTATAAATCGTTTTAAATTCGTTTCCAAAACGATTTCAACTTCCTTTTCAAATTCAAATCAAAATCGAATTTTTCAACATAAATTCATTTTAAACTCATTTCAAATTGATTTCAATTAAATCGGTTTTCGGTTTAATTTCAATACGTTTTAAACTCAATTCAAAACGATTTTAATTCTATTTCAATCTAATTCGAATTTCAATTCTATTCGGTTTAATTCGAATTTCAATTCTTTTCAATTTAATTTGAATTTCTATTCTTTTCAATATAATTCGAATTTCATTTCAAAATGTTCGATTTTGAAATCACTTTTCAATATTCATTACAAAAACGAATATAATCGATATAAATATCGTTCACGTCAAAATGGCGTCAATCTAATCAACACGGCTTCATATATCCTATTTTCAAATATTCTATTTCAAATATTTCTTTTTCAAATATTTCTATTCAAATATTTCTTTTTCAAAACTGGAATGAGGCCCAATCAATTACCATATAATGTTAATTATATGGATTTTCTACAAAACATGTATACAATAACAACGATGAAGCATTCTACACTATATAAGCATCAAATATAAATATTTAATGCTCATAACAGTATGTCCATCAATCGATCGACAAACAACTAAACAATTGGGATTAGTGTACGTCAAATATCATCCCAATACCCGTGTGGGGTTTCAAATAATCAAACACAGATTTTATTTGTGCAGTTGGGCGATGTGTAAAATTTATCGTCCCAATCAATATCAGTCAAATGTGTGTATATAAACAAATCGTCCGATTTGTTTATTTTTTATTTCATTTCATATACACGTTAAAAATTCTATTTTTAACTATAAAATATTTTTACTATATAAATATTTTATTTCATTTCACATCACATCACACAATCAACTACACATCAAAATCATACAAACAAGCATACAAGCCGTCCATGGTCTGTGGACGACGGGTGTCGGGTGCTACTAAACACCGTCTGCATCCTAGTTTATATTTTAACTAGAAAAATTAAAAGTGAGAAGTTCTTACCGAGGGATCCACTCCTCCAGTTTATTTCTGAATTTCTAAACATCTGGATTTGCCCGCACTTCCAACATAAACTTCGTCACGCTGTTCACATTAAAAATCACATTTTTATTACTTCATTTCTATAAATAGAAATCATATTTTTATAATCACGCTATATTGATAAAAATTCTATTTTTATATCGCTACTATATAGATAAAAATTCTATTTTTATATCGTTGTTCATATAATAAAGATCAAATCTTTACTATCTATATAATATAAAAATCGTATTTTTATTCTTTCTATAATATAAAAATATAGCCTTTCATTATAAATAAAAATCGCCTTTCATTATAAATAAAAATCGCCTTTTTATACCTCAACTTCTTATATAAAAATTGTGTTTTTATACTATTAAAAATCACTACTTTCTAGTAAATAATAATCATATTTTTATTATTTATAAAAAATCCTATCTTTGTATCTATAAAACTGATTTTTCTTTAACTTTATTTAAAACTAAACATAAAGAAAATAAATAAATAAACAAGTTAAATTAACAGCTTACGGCTTTTCAGCGAAGGAGGGGTGCTGGCTCGAGGTGACCGGGGGGGAGGGCAGTTGACTGCAGTGGCGCGGAGGGCTTTAGATGGTGGCGGAGGGTTCGATTTAGGGTTTCAAATGAAAAGGGGCTGACAGGTTCGAGGTTAGAAGGGGGAGAGATGAAGAAGGAGGAGGGTGGCATCGCGCTCCGGCGGCGGCGCTCCGACGAGGTGGTGGCGCGGTGAGAGTGGGATCATCGATCTGCGAGGGGCCTCTTTTTTTCTTTTCAAAAATTGAGCGTTGACCGTTTGGTAAGGAGAGAGAGAGAAAGAGGGGTGAGGGTGAGAATTTATAAATTATAATTTATTATTTTTAATTCCATAAAAAGTAACTTTTTAATTCGAATGTCAATTCAAGTCCAACGACTGTCGCCCCTAGCTAATTACCCCGATTCCGAACACAATGGGATATGTTTCGTAGGCCAATTCGATCGTTTCAATCAGTTTTTGCCAAAATCAAAATATAACTCTATATACTGAATTTGAACGCGCATTTCAATTTACCGAGGTCGCATACTAACTCGAAAAATTCCAGAAAAATATTTTCTGGCTTTGTATTTACGATACGGTCCTAACAAAACTAGTTTCGTCAAATTCTGAGACCGTTTGAAAAATGGCCATTTTCCAGTCGATTAAAATCAACTAAAACTGGTCAAACGCGTTTTTCTTTTCCACGCTCACATATTGATTCGAAAAATGACGAAATTTGAAACCTAGCAATAACTTGACATCACGGACCCAACAAAAGTGGTTTCGTCGAAATCCGAGGTCGTTTGCAAAATGTCCATTTTTAAGGGCCAGAATTCCATAGCGACTATTCTGAATTTTCAACTGGGCATATCTTTTGATTCCCGCTATGAAATTTTGATTTCCCAGATTCATTGGAAAGATATTATCGATTAGATTCAAATATTTTTGGTTTCACTAAAATCCGGTTTATTTTGAATCCTGCACATTCATTTGAATTTTGAAATCGAATTATTGAACTACCGCGCCATTTTCAATTCCTTTTATAATTATAAATAATTATTTATTTTCTAACGACGATCTATATAAATATATACGTTTGAATTCTATTCAAAATAAATTTTTCATCATTATCATTTAAAATAATTCATTTTAAATAATTAAAATTCGCTAAATTCGCCAATTTAAATTTTTTTAAATTGGCTCGCATTTCCGGGTTGTTACACCACCTCTATACTCGCGTTAGCCAAGGCCATTGCAAGCAATATAATCAACTAACCTGAAGAATAAGGCTGTTGAGGAGTGGCCATCTGTATATTAGCCTTGAACGAGTGTTAAATATAACGGATAATATGGCCTAACTTTTTGAATCTCATAAGGAAATCCAATACATCTAAATCAAGCCCAAATCTACTACACAGTGGCTATATATAATTCGGAAAGCAATATAAAATACGTACCAATAAATCAGAGTCATACACAGATATTCATATCACAAGGCGGAAATAGATATGAATAACAACACATGAGTATAAATACAAAGATAGTGGCCATAATCGATCCACTTTACAACAAAAGGATATGTATACATGAAATCTAAGGTACATGTATAATCAAGAACTACAACTCAAATGTAGATAGAAAAAAGCCAAAAGGCGGTCTCTGCTAGAAGTCCAACATAAGCACTTGAAATACTCGGTCTAACCCGAGTATTATTTATAAGAATAAACAATAAATGGATCGGTCTAGCTGTACTCATCATAACAAACTGAGATAGAAATAGAGATATAAATAGATAATGACATAGGAGCAATAACAACCCAATGATCACAATAAGTGCGAAGTCTCGGAAATATCCATAAAATATGTCAAATAAAATTTCAAAGCTATCTAATAGATTATCACACTCTAAAGATATAACTATTTATGAGGAATGATGTCACCCATCAGGTCAATGCAATCTAGCTAACATGATATAAAACAAGACTTCTTGCGAGAAATGATGTCGCCCATCAAGTCCACATGAAATAGAATATATTGTATCGTGTATCTCGCCGTTACGAAATGATCCGAAGAACATCGATATAATCAAATGATCTAAAGTTCTTCAAGATGATCTGAAGATCCACCAGAACTGAAGTCCTAAGATATGATGATCCGAAGATCATCGGAGTGACCCGAAGGTCGGATTGATCCGAAGATCCACCAGAACCGAAGTTCCTAAGATATGATGATCCGAAGATCATCGGAGTAACCCGAAGGTCGGATTGATCCGAAGATCCACTAGAACCGAAGTTCCTAAGATACGATGATCTGAAGAACATCGGAGTGACCCGAAGGTCGGATTGATCCGAAGATCCACCAGAATCGAAGTTCCTAAGATATGATGATTCAAAGATCATCGAAGTGACCTGAAGGTCAGACTGATCTGAAGATCATCAGAGTGACCCAAAGGTTGGATTGATCCAAAGATCCACCAGAACCGAAGTTCCTAAGATATGATGATCCGAAGGTCATCGGAGTGACCCGAAGGTCAGATTGATCCGAAGATCCACCAGAACCGAAGTTCCTAATATATGATGATCCGAAGGTCATCGAAGTGACCCGAAGGTTAGATTGATCCGAAGATCCACCAGAACCGAAGTTCCTATATGATCAGAATTGATCAAGCATAGTGTAACTACACCAAGCTAGTAAATTTCACTAGAGGTACGAAACAACCATTGCTACTGTGTTCAATCGAAAGAGTCCAAGAATTAACCATCAAAGCAAACACAAGGGGTCATAGTCCTTGTTTTTACTAAGGCATTTAATTTGATTTATCATACGAATGAGAAAAAGGTTTGTCAAATATATACTAGTAGATTTTTAAATCAATTTATAAAATAACTTCATATATTGAAGTCGGATTAGAAACCAATTTTGGAAAATAACTTCATATAATGAAGTGGAGTTAAAACCTGTTTAGTAAAAGATTTGATATCTACTAATAATTAAAAACCCTTTTTATATCATTTCGAAGTGGCAAATCTCGTGTGATATCGATCAAATTAACGATCAAACGAAGAATTCATGTTTTAATAACATAGACGAAACCCACGACTATCAATTATAATATTCGTTCACCATGAATGAATCGAAAATTTCTGAAATTGAGATGCACAAATCAGCGAACCTGAGAAACTGCAAAGTAACAAACGAAGTCGGATTGGGCCGACACTCAGCCGGGAAAGAGCCTATACCGTTGACCGTGGTCCCCACTAGTCAACAGCAGAAAAACAGATTCAAACGTCTAAATCATTTTGGTCTGTCATTTTAACTGGGATTTTCAGAAACCAGCAAGAATTTAGTACATTTTGGTCCCCTTTCAGATGTATGAACTACAATTCAAACGTCTGAGCTAAAATTTTCAGACTTCTGAATTTGCTTACTTGATTCCATAATTATTTGAAGGAGGTCAGACATTTGACCTATAATATTCAGACATCTGAAACTTGTTTCAGAGCATTATCTGCCCTGAAAACATGTTCAAAACGATATCGACGAATGCCCGAAGGCCTATGATGTTATATATATATATATGAGGGTTCAAAGACTAGCCGAAACAACTTATAATACCCAAATATGCATGCACAAACACTCATACAAGAGATTAGCAATGGTTTCGATTATAAATTCCAAAACGAGCAAATTTTCTAACCAAAGCAATCAAATATGATTCAAGCGACTTGTGAAGGCTTAGAACTATGCCGTGGCGGCAACGGAGCTTCACAATACCGCCAAAACAACTCGCAACATATAAATTGATCATATGAGCACTCGAAATCATAATTTTCCAACCCAATGAAATATGAATACATGAATCGACTAAGTTACATTAGCCTCCTCAATTCACTAGCATATGCAACTCAAATGGATTCTAAATTACACTTTCACAAGCCAATAGCTTATGGCATAGATGTGAGTTCATGAAGAACTCACCTTTGCTTGTTTAGATAAAAGGAATCAATCCAAAAGTAAGCTAAAGCAACCTCTCTTCAACAAGAACTCAAGAATCTTCAACCTAAACACATATACATGAATTTCCCTAGAGTTAGGTTTAGGAAAATTTCATAAATTGAAGAGAGAATAGGTTGGAGAAAATGAAGAAGCTCGCCTAGGTCTCTACACTTGATTTCCTCAAAAATTGGAGCTCCAAGATCAAGCTAGGGCTTAGGGAATTTTAATTTCCCATTCCCTTCCCCATTTGCAATTTCTTTTAAGTGTTTGGAGTAAATGAGAGGGAAGGGGCTGATTTGGTTATAAGTAAAGGGGCTAGCTTGGCTAACCCAAGCCCCAACCAAGGTGCCAAATTTTCGAATCTCGGAATATATTGATGTTTATAGTCAAAAAGATTGCAAACGATGATTCAGACACAATGGAAGTGGTTTCGAGTCTGAATTCAACCGTATGCAAAATGTGACTTTTTGGATACACATTCGATTAACAATTAACAACATTATATTTAAATATATTATCGCTAAATATGCGGGTTGTTACAGATGTTTCTAATTGGTATGTTGTAATGAAAGCACCATCAAGAAGTTTTAATGACTTAGAGAATCACAATTGCATCGAGGAAGATACCCAAACCGTGGAAGGTAATGAAATAACTGAAATGTATGACAAAGATGTTAGCTATGTTAGAGAGGATTGCGAAGGCATACTTGAGTAGATTATATGTTCTACATATGCATGGTTATTAATTTTTGATAGTTTAAATCCATGCTATTTGGAAATTCACTTGAACTTGTATAATTTTCTTTAGTGATAGTTGTTCATTTGCTGGTTGTTCCTTAATTTTATCATTGGTTGGTTGTTCTCTTTTATTAACTTGTGTTGTCCATGTATTGAATGCTAGTTAATTTCCTTAATGAATGGTTATTTATCTGTTAGTTGTTCCTTAATTTTCTGCTCTATTTTTTTGGCATATTAGGTAGCGTTCTTCGAAATGATACAGGCAACCATGACAGCTGTTTTTTCTCAAATTATTTTCTTAATTTTTTGCTTAAACAAAAAGGTAATTAATATTTTACTTATTCTAAACTATTGGTTCACAAATATAGGCTTAAAGAGAGTCATGAATGTATAAGTTTGAAAAATAACATAATAGAAGAATCAATGCAATTGTTGTATACATGTAAATAAATAAATGTACATGTTGAATTTTGAAATTTAAAAATGTGAATATCATTATGAAGATGTATTTGTGTTCTTGTTTTACAACATTTATTTTTCAACTACATATAGTCTCAAATGTTCATATAATCAGAATCTGCTCCCAAATGTGTATGGTACTGAGCAAAACTTTGTATAATTCCCATAAAATTATACATGCACGCAAATGCATAGAAGGTTTGTCATATTTTTAATACATGTATAATTTGAAATATTGATAGACTTTGCATAGTTAGGTTTTAAACATATTTGGGGACATCAATGGTACATGATCTTATACACAAGCATCTAGCAGTATATATTTGCATATATGTTAGGATTTAAAATGTATAGTCTAAGATCCTACGTACATTTAATTTGTGTGCTTGTCAGGGTGGAATTTTCATATGATCAACTAAGATATGTAATCTGAAATGTACAATATGATTTCGCTCCCAAATGTGTTGAATGTTGGATAAAATTTTAATATATAAATATATGTAGATTTTAGAGGTTTTTTATGTTGAAATGTACAGTATGATTTGTCAGGGGTACATGATTTATGAAGTTTGTTTTAGTTCTATTTTCGTATTTTTATGACCGTCTTGCTAAGAAATTATGGATAATTGATGTATCATTAAGTTTTACGTCGTATGTTGTTTCAATTGCAGAAAAAAGATGCGTCCAAGCTTGGCCACCAGATAAAGATTGGAGAGGAATCGCAGATGCATAATTCAAAGAAGAAGAATAATTCAAAGCCAAAACGTAAGATACCAAATAGTTCTTGCAGAGAAAGCAAAGAGTGAGAAGTTAATGCTAAGAAGCAAGCCATTAATTGAAACGAAGACGAAGAACAAGCACCACATGAAGGACTCCGCTCTGACCCAAATGATGAAGGACTCCTCTCTAACCCGAATGAAGAAAGACTCTGCTCTGACCCAAATGAAGAAGGACTCTGCTCTGACCCAAATGAAATCTCTCCTAAACAAAAAGATGATACCGAGGTGGAAAATGAGAGAGCAAGTGAAGCTGAAATCATAAGTACATCTCAGAAAGAGGCGGTAGAGGTCTAGCAAAAGCAAAAAGACTCCCATTAAGTAGTCATGATCGAATTGAAGTTGAGTTCAATGAAATGGGTGTACCGATAGGGTAAGGGTTGGTATATTTATCCTCTTTTCTTCGATCGCTTGTGCGGGAGCAGGTTCCATACACGCTTGATGATTGTAGGAATATAAGAGATGAGTTAAAAGTTGTTTTGTGATAATCGATTCAGGTATAAGTTAAAAATTATTTTATCCTATACAAATTCTATACACATTGTTTTATGCTGAAGGAACTATTGCATCAACCGATCTAATATCAATGGTGCATTGTCGTCCACTGGGACTTTGTGTTGTAAAAGTTTGGGCAGAAACTGTGAGAGTTTCAAATGCAGAGTTACGGAGACCAACATCGGCGCTGACGTGCATGGAAGATGGCTTTGGTGTTCCCATAGCTTGGCTAGCATCAAAAATCATCATGGAAACAAAATGAAAGGCATATAAATATTTTTTAATATACGTTAGGTGTTAATTTTATGCACTATAGTTTGCATAATATATTTTTATTGTATTTACTTATTATTTGATAATCATCAGACCTCGACAACCTTTAACCGAGTCACGCCTATGCTATTCAGTCACACCTGTCTTTTATATGTTTCACTCACATACCTTTTTGATGCCACTTTCACTTTAGAACTGTACAATTCTTATATGTCATCTATTTGGCCAACTTTGATTTCATTCGCTGAGCCCGTACAAACAAAAATAAACCATAATAAAATATTTCACTATTCATATTCTGCCTATCTTTTATCTTCGATGTCTCTTGATTGAGATGGAATGTAGTAGGTTGGTGGTGGTTCAATATTGTAGTAGTGAAGTGTTTTGATGATGGGGTGTGATGATCGGGTTCGCTGGTGATTGTAAAAGGTGAGTGAAAATGAATGTTTTGGTTTTACCTGGTTTTATTTGACTGGTGTCTCTGGTTCGGTTTGCAGGTGGAGTTCGGAGTGTCTTACTTGTGGTTGAAGGAGTTTAGTGAATTGCATGTGTTATGGTAAGGCAGGTTGGGCAGTTGTTGCTTTAGGCTATTTGCAGAGAATTTGGTAGTTGTTGATTTGGGGTCGTGCTATAAGGGTATGGGAGCATTGACTGGTTTTGGGTTTGGGCTTGGTTCAAGTATCTTGCGATAGGCGTGGTTGCAGTCATGATGCGAGGGTGAAAGTGAAAGAAGGGACAATGGTCGATCAGGTTGAAGACATGGGTGGTTGATGTGCTGTTGGATGTAGTACGGGTTTCAATAATTTTGGGTTTACCTCTTTTTTTCGAAGAGGGGAAGTGATTATTCTATTATCATAGAGGTTGCGAATGGAGGATTACTGGTGGTGAGCGTTCAGTAGTAAAGGAGGGATGTTGGAAAGTGCTAAACAATTTGTTTCATATGAGGAGTTTTAGGTGTGTCGAAAGTGATTGGATTGTGACGATATGACGAACTGGTGATAGTGGTGAATCTGAATGTGATGGAGATGAAGTGAAATTTAGGGTCGATAAGGAAGTTGGATTTGGACTAGTGATGATGATGGTCAATGTGGTGGTTTGAGTTTCGGAGAATGATGAATGTATGCAGAGGCAAGACGAAGGATGAGTTTTGTGAGTTGGTCATTTCTGTAGTGAAAAACGGTTTTGGAGGTTGACAATGTGTGTGTGGTTCTATGATGTTTATCGAGGAGTGATTTTATATGAAGGGAGTTGGCTGAAGGACGAGATAAGGAGGAGAAGGTTGGTTGTTTAGATAGATGTTGTTGTCGCGGTCCGAGATGAGGGTGAATAGGGGAGCTATTATATTGTATGATTATTTTTAGTTTGTTCAGTGATATTGGCTCTCGTCGGAAAGGGTTTTACGGTCACATTTGATGTAGTTAGGATGCCTAAAGAAGGAAACATTGTATTCGGTGTTTACCTAGTGGAGATTTTAGTAGAATGTGTGAAAGGTAGTTTGAGTTGTCGGATTATAAATCAAGTTATGCTCAGTCTTGATTATTTCCGTTGTTATTAACTGTATATAAACCAGTTTATATAACTCGAGTATGTTCACACACATACTCGTTGTTGCTCAGTGTTCATAAATCATAATATATTTGCACATTAGTATTTGTTAACTTACCATTACAATCAATGTCCCAGTATTGATTATTTTCTTATTATATATAAACCTGTCATTAGTTTATGTCTTGATTATAATTTGAGTTACATTGTTGATTTTATTGTTTACAGGTAGTCAAAGTTTTTGAAGAAATCAGCAGTAGCAACACTAGTTCATGGTATTTGTTAAGTAGTTTGGGTCTGCAGGTTTATTGCAGTACTTGTATGACTTGTATATGGTAGTTCAGTTTTGTAGATGTATGACTAATTGTATCTCCTGACGTTGTTGTTCGATTGTGTGTGCTTGCAGTACTATTATCACTATTATGACATTATTTATGGTACTATGAATGTGTAAGTGTAGATGTATTTTGTGATTGTTTAATGTGTTATGTTTAAATTTTGTACCGTAAAATAAAATAGGAAAATACGGTGGTAGAGAATACGCTACGAATTTTTTTGTAGCATTTAAAGAATGCTACAAAGCCAGTAATTGTTATAACGAATTATTTTTTGTAGCATTTAAAAACTGCTATAAAACTAGTAAATGTTGTAACGAATTATTTTCTGTAGCGTTAAAAAATCACTACAAAAACATTATAGTAACTCTGCACCTTGTCGGTGGTGTTCGAGAAGCACTACATAAAAACGCAGCAAAAAATAGTAATTAGTAAAGGAACACATTTTCTGCGACGTTTTAGAAATGGTTCAAAAAATAATTTTTGTATCGTTTAAAAAATGTTGCCAAAAATATATTTATAGTAGTGTTTGTTAGAATTGCAACAAAAAAACAAGGATTTTTAGTTGTGTGTTTTCTCGCAGTGTCTATCGAAATGCTACTGATACTTTTGGTAGCGGGCTTTGTAGCTAACAAAAATGAATGTTCATGTAGTGTGCTATCCTATTTTCAAATAGCCTTCCGCTTTAAGCTCCGCTATAATATGATATTCCCGATATATCCCATTATTTAAACTATATTCCACTATTTCTGCTATATCTTCTATAAATGAAATAACTTAAAAAATTACATTTATTTATATATATTTGCTTATGCTTTTATTTAAAATTAAGAATGTACTAATTATAATTAAGCTGAATGTGAACATTTCATATAACAATCATTTATATATTTGTAAAAGCATTAAATATGAGTTTTATATGTTGTTTTAAACTCATCTTCTATATCCCATTTTTTCCTCGCTTTATCCTGACTACAACTTTTTGCATGTCTGTCGTATTTCCTTAAACTATTTACTTGTTCAAATAAAATTTAAAAATAAATTTATTATCATCTTTAAATAATTAAAACGTGAATATTTAGGTATTAGAACCCTATTAAATGTATTAAATAGTTACTTTTAAAATTTGGTATTATACCGATAAAGTGATATTTATTTTTCTTATATTTTCAGGTTCAATATATTGCTTTATACAACTTATGTCAAATGATTTTTTATCACTCATTTACAAATTTAAGATGAATCATTATCATTTAAAATAATTATTTGAGTTATTACAATGATCACTAAATCAATACATGCTTATTTATTAATAAATCAATTATTGAATATGATACCCTTATTTGATGCTGTTTTGATATATCACATTTTGAATAATGATTTATAAGATCTTATTTTACATGCTTGCTTATTCGAAAAAATAAGTGTATGTATCCAAAATCATTCATATAACTTATGGTTAATAAGCAACTAAATAAAAAAAACAATTTTTAGCATTTCCCCTAAGGAATCATTCTTCAAAATAGTTCTCCAAAATTAATTTATTGTCATTTAATCCATATTTTGAATATTTAAAATAAATTTTAAAGTGATCAAAATCAAGGTTGTTACAACTAGTTTTGAGCAAATATGAGCTTCCAACTTGATAGAAATATATACATCTTTTTTTCTTTTCTTTTTAAAATAAAAGACATATATAACAAAAGGAGAATTAAGTCATTCTCCAATGGCTCACAAAAACAGATTATGCAGGAATGGCTACATAATCTATGCACACACAAAAACAAAGCTGAACAAGGAAAAAACAGCCGACTAATACAAATAAAACAAGCAGGACAAGTAGAAAATTAAAAAAGCCAACACCAAGCGGTCCCTCAGAAAACACTTTCCAACAACGATGCAAGCGCTAAAGCCATCACAAGTCATATGATAAAGGACAATGATCCGATACAATCCTCTGTAGAAGGCCGAAGAGAGATACCAATCATATGAACTCTTTTGCTCCCAGATGATAAAAAGTCCTACTGAAAGCTCCTGCTCCACCTCTGAAACACCAACTACAGAAAGCCCCAGAAAAGCTCCAGGAAAGCGCATCCAACAAGCAAAAGACCAAAGCGACATAATCCAGAAAATCTAACAACCCTAGACCTATGGTACTAGCAAACAACAAAAGAAGTAAATGAGGGATGGTAGATGAAATGTGACAAACAAATAGAGGCAAATGGTAAAACCACCTGAACAACCAAAATCCGGAGTGGCTTCAGTCGATCCCGCCCTAGGAGCTGACCGTACTACAGAAACAAACAATAAATCCGCCAGTCTCCTCGATCGGGTTCATAAGACACCCCTAAATGGTCTACCATGGAAAGAAAGGAAAACATTATTCCTTACTCGCCTAATGATGTTAGGAGGATCCATTGGAATTCCGTCAAATATTGCCTTGTTCCATATGCACCAAATATGCCAGCAAATAAGGCAAGGAATGAGATGAAAAGGGATCGATCGAAAGACTTACCTGAGATACTAGTCCACCAGTATCTAGATAAATCTAAGGAAGAAGAGATGTTACCTCGGAGCTCAACTAGATTCCTGAAGTAATTCCACACAGCGGTAGCAGACGGAAAAATAAGTGAGTTAAAGATTTCAATTCACATAACCCGCAACATCTGCAATGTGACAAGACAGTGCTGCTAATTCTTTATAGATTCTCATCTAATGGTAGCCCATCATTATGGGTTATCCACCTAAACAAAGAAACCTTCAGAGGTAATCGGACATCCCAGATGAAAGAAAAGATCTGAAGACTTGGAGTCAGAGTCCTGGTCGAGCTCCACGTCGCCTAAATCGAGAAAGGGCTGCAATCCAATACGGATCCACCACCATGTGCATTCGAAAAGGCTTTAACGGATTGCATGTGTTTCGTGACGACCCAAGCTTCCATAGAACGAAAGTAAGGATAATCATAGGAGTATATAGAATTAAAACAATAACATATCACTGTTACATAGCAGAACATATAAATCATTTGCAGCGGAAATGAAATGTCACCACAAACATAATCACAGAACATCAGAGTACGCAGTACATGATACACTTAGCAATGCAGATGTCTCAAATAGGAAAGAAATAAATTTTCAATCTCCCAAAATACATCAATATCCAATACTGTCTCAAATCTCAAGAAGAAAATAAAAGATAAAAAGAAAAGATCTTCCAACATCTTCAGCAGTAAGCTTGAGTCCAGAAAACATCCCTACCTGAAATCTGTCAATTGGTTGCCCGTGGAAAGAGGGCACCCAAGTTTGCAAAGTGAAACAAACTACGAGTCAGTCATGGGAGTGGTATGAGAAATCTTGCTAAACTAATAACAAGGCTAATCACTGGACCACGCCGCTGACGCGGAACGGGTTTAATTCCATTGGATTTCCCATGCATAAGTTTTATAAAGTTTAAAGTAAAAAACAACGCAATGCTTTTTAGAAAATGAAATCATTATAAGACTCAAGTCCCATCACACAATGCAACACAAACGGAGGATAGAGTTTTACCTTACAATGATAAAAAATGCTTGATAAGTAGGAAAAAAATATTTTTAATATTATTATTAGTGTATAGTATGTTTCAAAAATACTTCAAGGTAAATGTCTCAATCCTAAACGGCATAGCTACCATATACTATGTCGTCGTATATAGGTTTACAATCAAGACCGTAATGTCGTATTGGAGGTTGGTTTCCATCATGAGTCAAGGCTAGGGACGATCTCCTAACCGATTCAAGACACTCTAGCAATGTCTTGGGATTCAGATGCTAGCGAACCCTTGGATCCTACAGGGCCGGTGATATACACGTAAATGTGTATATTTTATCCACGTATTTTATCCACATAAATGTGATATACAGTTGTTTACAATCATCTGGATCTTGTTCTTAACCGTTGCAAAGATAAACACTTAACGCTTAATTGGGAAAAGTGTCATTTCATGGTCAAACATGGAATTGTTTTAGGACAAGTCATTTCTAATAAAGGAATTGAAGTAGATAAAGCCAAAATTGACGTTATCTCAAATCTTCCCATTCCCAAATCCGTTAAGGACATCCGATCCTTTTTAGGTCATGCTGGCTTCTATCGTCGCTTTATAAAGAATTTTAGCAAAATCACTCGACCTTTGACCAGCCTTCTTGGTAAGGATGTTCCTTTCGACTTCAATTCTGATTGCATTTCATCGTTTGAGCATATAAAAAAATGAACTTATCTCTCCCCCAATCATATTCTCTCCTAACTGGAAGCTGCCTTTTGAAACCATATGTGACGCCTCAAATTTCACTGTTGGCGCTGTCTTAGGACAACGTATCAATAAGATTCTTCATGTCATTTACTACGCGAGTAAGACTCTGAACGACGCTCAAATCAATTATACGACCACTGAAAAGGAACTTTTGGCAGTCGTTTTCGCTCTAGAAAAATTCAGACCTTATCTAGTTGGCTCACACATCACTGTTCATACCGACCATTCCGCACTTAGGTACCTTTTGTCTAAAAAGGTTGCTAAGGCTCGTCTCATTCGTTGGATCCTTCTACTTCAAGAATTTGACCTTACCATTAAGGATAAAAAAGGATCTGACAATGTTATTGCAGACCACTTGTCTCGTCTTCCAAATGCCCCGTCTTCTTCTCTTCCGATCAACGAGAACTTCCCGGATGAATAGCTCTTTTCGTTGTCCACTGATCCTTGGTTCGCTGACATTGTCAACTACTTAGTCAGCAAGCAGACCCCTTCTTTTTGGTCCAAGAAGGATAAAAACAAATTCTTTTCCCAAGTGAAACATTTTTTCTGGGACGACCCCTATCTTTTCAAGTATTGTCCCGATCAAATCATTCGAAGGTGTGTTCCCGACACTGAAACTCACAGTGTCCTCTCTTTCTGTCATAACCAAGCCTGTGGTGGTCACTTCGGTCCCAAGAAGACAATCGAAAAGGTTCTCCAATCGGTTTTCTACTGGCCCAACCTTTTCAAAGACGTGTACGAATTTTGAAAAACTTGTGATCGATGTCAATTCTTAGAGAAAAAATCTAAATGGAATATGATGCCTCTAAACCCCATTCTAGAGATCGAAATTTTTGATGTTTGGGGTGTAGACTTCATGGGACCCTTCCCTAATTCTTTTGGGAACCTTTACATTCTCTTAGCTGTCTATTATGTTTCTAAATGGGTCGAAGTTGTTCCACGCAAAACAAACGATCACAAGGTTGTTGTGCGCTTCTTGAAAGAAAACATCTTTTCTCGGTTTGGCGCACCTCGCACAATAATCAGCGACAACGAGACACACTTCTGTAATCTTTCTTTCGAAGCCCTCATGAGAAAGTATTCGATAACCCACAAATTATCCACTTCTTAACATCCTCAAACTTGTGGGCATGTTGAAGTATCGAATAGGCAGATTAAGCAAATCCTTGAGAAAACTGTGAATCGAAATCGCAAAGATTGGTCCCACAAGTTATCCGACGCTCTTTGGGCTTACCGCACCGCTTTCAAAACAAACTTAGGTATGTCCCCTTATCAGTTGATTTTTGGTAAGCCATGTCACTTGCCAGTTGAACTAGAACATAGGGCGTTATGGGCAGTAAAAACTTTGAATCTTGATTTAGAGCAAGCAGGCGAACATAGAAAGCTTCAACTTAATGAAATTCGAAATGATGCCTATGAAAATGAACGAATTTACAAGGACAAGATGAAAGTTTTTCATGATAAATCCATTTTACGTAAAACTTTCATGCCAGGTCAAAAAGTTTTGTTATATGACTCAATATTGCATTTATTTCCGGGTAAGTTAAAATCTAGATGGACAGGACCTTACACTGTATGGACTGTTTTTCCGTATGGTGCGGTAGAAATTGAAAATCCAACCGACAGATCATCCTATAAGGTCAATGGTCAACGCCTTAAACCTTACTTGGAACCAATACCCAACTAAGAGGAAGAGCTCATGGCCCTCCATGAGCCACATTACATTCGGTAAGACGCACTAACCCTCTTTTGTGCATAGGTAATTATTCTCTTATTTTCTTTCCCTTTCACTAAGATATGTCTAATTAACGACTGTGAAGACACAGTCACACTCAAGTGTGGGGGGAAACTAACATTACATCAACAATCAAATGTTATGAACTAGGTCATTCTTTGAACAAGGATTAACTTAAATTCATAAATAACACATTGGTTCTTGTTTGATAAATTGAATTTTTGGGTGATGGGAATGAACATTATTTATTCATTGAATTATAATGTGTCTTTTTAAGATGCTAGCTTGAGACTGTGCAGACGTTAGCCGTGTTCTGGAGTAAGCGTGTCAACCTTTGTTATACATGTTACAAGGTGCAAGTAAAAATAATAAAAAAAATCAAATAATAACGATTTTTTCACTTACATTTGTTGGATTTTTTGAGTTCGTTTTTATGCATAATATTTTTTTCTCATTCAAATTTTCAAAATCGTAAGTTCTAAATCCACATGGCCCAATTAAGGAGAAATGACTCATTGTAGCATTCTTCTTCAATACCGCACATTATTCAAACCCAAGTTTTAGTCTAATCACATCCATGTTTCGACAAGTTTTTTCTTACATTGGTATACTTAAGAACCTTGTACTGATTTATTTTCAAAGGTTCAGAAACGTCACTTTTTATACCAATACTACACTACCCACTCCGTACTTGTTTTAAGGTAGGATAACCATATACCACATCTTATTTTATATGGGTTATTTATCTTACAAAATTTTTATTATCATTCCTTTTAGCTTTTTGTATAACATCAATCCAGACTTGTGTGTTGAATTAGGGTTATAGAAGTAGAGTAACTAAGGCACAAAACTTTCCTTTCATGAAGTGTTGGTTTAGTAGAGGAGGAATCAAATGAAATAATGTACGGTATCATTCCATTCCATCTCCATTCATCATTCATCATGCAAAAGAAAAAAAAGAAAAAAAGAAAAAAAAGGAAAAGAAAAAAATGAAATAAAGAGAGAGTCTCTCAGAATAAAATAGTCATTCATCATTCTTGACAATAAAGCATTCAGTTCCATTCCATCCACATCCATTATACCTTACTTGGAAGTGAGGATTGTAGTATAGGAGATGAAAGGAAACAAAAATGTTCATATGTGCTTTAGCATTATTTTATCTTTTGTAGCTTGAAGTTCAACTATTACACTTGCCCTCTTATCTATAATATTTTTAGAACTTTCAAAATTTTCCTTCATCTATGCATAACTCACATCCGATACAGTACAGTTACACTGGTGCAAGATTATTCAAAAAAAAAAAAGAGAGAATGAATAAATGATTGGGTGCACATTGTCGATGTGTAGAACTTTGGTTAACACCATGCTCTTAACCTTCAAGACAATTACAGTGTTATCAAGGAATTACGATTCATCTTGAAAAATTTTGTTTATTTTTGCACCAATTATGGAATGGACAATTTGGGATTAAACCAATATTATTGAAGTTAGGTGAAATCCTTGGAATGTGAAAAACCTTAAATATATCATTTGATTAATCTGTGTACTTAAGACGCTTTGGATTTTGTGGGTAGTATCCGCTGAAAACCCTCACGAGACAACACTCGTCCTACTAGGGACACCTAGTGGTTTAACGGCTTGTTACATACGCTAAATGCAATAGTGTTTCCTATGAAAGTGTGACATATCTTAGTTTAGTTTATTCGAGGACAAATAAAAAGATAAGTGTGGGGGTATTTGATATACACGTAAATTTGTATATTTTATCAACGTATTTATCTTGTTTTATCTTTTAAATAATTAATACTGTGTATTTTTAGTTGTATTTCCAGCTTATTTATGATGAATGGATTAAAGCACTTATTGTTAAAAAGCTTGAAGAATTGGTGTAAGAAGAGTGTTGATTTTGAGAGCTAGATTAGAGTTTGAAGAAATGTTGATGTTCAACCATCTTCTTTCGCATATTTTAAGGATTCAATGCCTTTTCATAATGATAGCTAGTCACAGAGGATTATGGAGTTCCTATTTGTGCTCAAAACAGTTGGAATTGATGCCATTTGATGCTCGCAAGCTATTACAATTGCAAATCCATTCATATGCGTTCACATTGGCTCATTTGCAAGGCGTCTCACTCAAGCTGCATTCACATTGGCTCATTTGAAAGGCCTTCCATTCATATGCGTTCACACTTTGCTACTTGGTTTATGTGTTAATTTAAAAAAGGGATTTAGTCCCATATTGTGTAATGAGCCTCTTTGCCTTGGCCAATACAACTATAAATACCTTATATCTTATTCATGTAAAAACACACTTAGTTTTATTCTATAATTCTCTTCTTGGAATAAAACTCTTCTTCTCCCTTTTTCTCAGTTGTTATTTTATTTTATTTATGTTCATATTATTTAGTTTATGTTTCTCTTCTTCTTTGGCTATGTCTAGCTAATCCCCTTTGATTAGGGGGTGATGACGCTAATAGATATGATTCAACATGAATCACATAGCCAATAGATGAGGACTTTATACATGTAGATCTGGATCTGAATCAAGGGTTAGATCCGAACCTTCATATTCTGTGTCGTTTAAGAGCTATGCTCCTCCACAGGGTATATTCGTGTTCGATCTAACAATTATCAGATTTAGATCTAATTTTAGGGTTTTAGAAATTAATTAGTGAATCTGTCCTGATAGTCTATGGTTGTTTAAGAGTTCAGCTCCAGCATAGGCTATGATTGTCGTTATTTACTTATTGTTTCTAACCTAATTATCATTGATTCAAGTTTGTGACAGAAACATGAATTAGATCTATATTTATTGGTTGGCTATTGATGAGTATGAATCCAATATATGTCATTATCCTCTAATTGCTTTCTCTTATTATATAAATCTCTCTTTTTATTTAATTGCTGTTATTTTCTGTGTTTTCGGTCATTTAAAATCCTGGAATAACTTGATTGGATTTATTAATTAAAATTTTTTTGGTTCTAGAGTTTGACACCCTCTACAACAATCCTTGTTGTTTAGGAAAGCTGAACGGATCTTACAGTTGTTTACAATTGTTTGATTTGTTTGCAAACAGCTGGTCCACAAATACTTTAGTGGATTGGCAATTCTTGAACACACGCTTCCCGATCCTATTGGACCTATAAATTAGCCATTGCAACCAATAAAAATCCGAGGTGCCTCGTTCCATCAATCACATAAGTAAAAATGTCGGGCCGTGCAAAAACCCAAACACCATTTCTAGCTAGAAAGAAACGTGTGCACTCCCTGCGTTTCCTTGTCCCGTTTTTGACTCTACCGGGGTATGAGGCTCGCGAGGTAATGAAATACACAAAGCTATGCCTAAATAGGCTATGCTTTGATCATTATCCACAGGACTTTGCTTTTCAACAAAAGCCCCGATCAATTGGATCTTGGCATGCCACATTAACAGTTCATACCATGCGATCGATAACTACCAATATATGACCTTCGAGCTCGTACATCTCAAAGAAGGGTGTTTAGCAAGAGGATAAATCTTCCGCCACCTCAGAAATATATTAATAGATATCAATTAATTTACATGGAACGAAATTCAATGTCGGACACTCATCTATTTACAAGTCCGTTCTGGGTCTGAACGAAACCGGAGTCACCTAGGTGCTCGCGTATTCGGACGATCAACAAGTACGTCCGTACAACAACCACTTTAACCCTTTATTGGTAGCTAGCCAATGCCAAGCATCAGTAGTTATCCTTTCGACGTGAAGATCGACGGTCTTCAATCGCCGTCTTTGGTATCTTCAATTTTAAATCGCCGTAAAATTATTTGAAATGAGTTGAACTCGGTCTTTTAAATAAAAATCGAATTATTATCATCTCAACCATTAATATTGTTAATATTAATTTATACAATTTATCGCTATTTTTATTTATTTAAAAATAGTTCAATATAATTAAATGACGCTTCGGGTCAATGGGCGGCCCTGGCTCTGTTTTTACCAAAATTTGTTTAACACATATCTTAAAATCTAACCGTTGGATTTTGACAAAGTTTATATCATCGGAAAGATCTTCCCAAAGCGGTCCTAGAGGTTCCAGTTTTGGGAAAATCCGACCGTTGGATCTTACGGTATAATCGTTTAAAGCTACGATTGTCGAACCGCAAACTACCGTGCGCGATTCGTGAAATATTTATATATAAATATAAATCATTTGGTGATTCCTACTATTTTTGTTGCAATTAAAGTGACCATAAACATTTCAACATTTAGATCAATTCTTTTATTTCATACGAAATGTCAATAAAAAAAATGTGACTCTTAAAATACCAACTTACATCTAAAATGTAAATAAAATGCGACATTAATCCATTCTTTTATTATAATGTCTTGTTTACAACCAAATTTGTAAACAAAAATGCAATTTCCTCCTACGGTGTTGAATTTGCATTTAAATATGCAAATAAAAAAGAAATCTTTTTCTACGAAGTTTATTTCCATCTAAATATGCAAATAAAAATGAAATCTTTTTCTACATTGTTTATTTGCATCTAAATATGCAAATAAAAATGAAATCTTTTTCAAATGTTTTGTTTGCAACTTAATTTACAAACAAAAATAAAACCTTTTAAATCATATTTTTATTTTTATCTGATATACAAAATAAAAATGTAAATTCATTCTAATGTTTATGTTTACATCTAAAATTTCAAACAAAATGTAATTTTACTTCTAAAGCCTTGTTTGAATCTAAAATTGCAAATAAAAATGCAATTTTATTTCTAACGTTTTGTTTGCATCTAAAATTGCAAACAAAAATGCAATTTTAGTTTCTAATGTTTTGTTTGCATCTAAAATTTCACATAAAAATGCAATTTTATTTCTAATGTTTTGTTTGCATCTAAAATTGCAAAAAAAATGCAATTTTATTTCTAATGTTTTGTTCGCATCTAAAATTACAAACAAAAATGCAATTTTATTTCTAACGTTTTGTTTGCATCTAAAATTGCAAACAAAAATGCAATTTTATTTCTAATGTTTTGTTTGCATCTAAAATTGCAAACAAAAATGCAATTTTATCATGTTTCTAACTTATATTACAAATAAAAGTAAAACCCTTCTAAACTATGCTTTATTTGCATCAAGAAATGCATTAAAAATTAAACAACCAGTTTCAACATTTTATCTATATCAAAGAATGCAAAAAGCACAACTTTTTATTTCAATGTATATTGGCATCAACGAATGCAAATAAAAGAACAATCTTTTAATTCGGTGTTTATTTGCATCGAGGAATGCAAGTGAAAAAACAACTTTATTTTTCTTTTTATTTTGTATATGTGCATCAAAGAATGCAAATAAAGGAATAACCTTTTTATACAATGTTTATTTGCATCGAGGGATGCAAATAAAAGAACAACTTTATTTTTCTTTTTTTTTTGTATATTTGCGTCCAAGAATGCAAATAAAGAAATAACCTTTTTATACAATGATTATTTGCATCGAGGGATGCAAACGAAAGAGCAACTTTATTCAATACAATGAAAATGGTAAAATAATGTTTTATGTTAAATTGATAATTCTATTTCAATGCTTCAAATGATAAAAGGATATTTTTAATATTGAACTGACAATCTAATTCAATTCAACAAATACGATCAAGTAAATAATATTATATTGAATTGACAATTAAATTCAATCCAACAAAAATAATCCAAATAATGTTTTTATGTTGAATTGAAAATCTAATGCAATTCAACAACATAACAAGATGACTTATTTTTATTGAAATGGCCATTCTATTCCAAATCATTAACATTATAAAAATGTTTTGTTTTATTGAAATGGCGATTCTATTCCAAATCAATAACATTATAAAAATGTTTTGTTTTATTGAAATGACGATTCTATTCCAAATCAGTAATACTACAAAATGATTTGTTATATTCAACACATACAGATCTGTGTTTATACGTCACCAACAACAAATAAATCATTCACAATCACATCACAGCAGATCTAAGATATATACAAACAATAGTTACACAGCAAATAAATTAAAGTAATTAACTATTTAAAAAAAAGAGAAATCTCACAATCGTGTCACAAACTGATCTAAAATTAAAACAGCTCGAAATTGTCCCTTTTCAGTCTAGGAATGTAGATCTTGTCTCTACGATTGCAACGCTTCAAAAATTGCGTTATTTTGAGTTCATATGAATTAGTTATGGTTAAATTTAGATTGATCATTTTTAAATAGGATTAAATAAATAAATAACTTAAGGAATTAACCTTCTTCCTTGTTCAAAGTCACGGCCGTTAGTTTCATAAATGGGTTCGAACCTAGGATTGATTATCTCTTCTGATCTACAGCACTAGAGAATGATCGGAGTACACCACGACCAAGGCGAAGGGGTGGCGCACCCACGCTGGCGAGGGGGCCCCACTCGATCGAGTATATAAGGGGCGGCGACGGTCTCAAAACCATGGGCTTGTGGGTCTATAACTCATCCTTCGAGCCACTTGAAGATGATCTAATCATATGGATTGAAAGCTTGAAGAAATAGCTACAATAAACTCAACGGGGGAGGGAGATTCTATTGAGTAGATTGATGGATATTAAAGGATGAAAAGGGGAGCACAGTAGCTACGGATTTGTTATGAAGGCGGTGGCTGCATGATAGGTTTAGGGTTTTGAAATGAATTTATATTATTTTTATAACATTATAATGTAAATTTTACAAATAAAATCATACCTCTTAAATTATCCCAATTTTAGTCCAACCGGAGTTGACCCCAACTAATAGCCCCCGTTCCGGATCCAATGGGCTAGGTCTCATCAGCTTAAATGACTATCTATGGCCTGAAATCTTTAATATATTATTTAAATCATTTAAATAATTAATTTGATCGTCTATTTAAATCCGCCGGGGCCACATACGAACTCAGAAAAATCCAGAAAAATTATTTCTGGCTTTGTTTTGACGATACGGTCCTAACAAAATTAATTTCGTCTAATTCTGAGACTATTCGAAAAATAGCTATTTTTACGTCGATCAGATTTGACTGAAATTGACAAAACACATTTTCATTTTCCATGCTCACATATTAGTTCGAAAAATTATGAAAATTGAAATCTAGCAATAATTTGACATTCCGAATCCAACGAAATTGGTTTTGTCAAAAACGGAGGTCGTTTGAAAAATGGCCTTTTATGCGGGCTATAAATTATACTCTAGCGACCATTTTGAGTATTCAACTGGCCATATCTTTTGATTCCGCTATGAAATTTCGATTTTTCTGATTTGTTGAAAAGAGAATTTCAAACAGAGTTAGATATTTCTGGTTTCACTAAAATCCGTTAAATTTTGAATCTGGTACATTCGGTCAAAGTACAGGTTTGACTTTTCAAACTACCATACCATTTCTAATTTCTTTAGAAATCAAAATGAATACTTTTGCTCTCACTTCAATTAAAATAAATATTTAATCATTATTATTTAAAATAAATTATTTTAACTATTCAAAATCTACTGAAATAGCCAAAATAAAAATTTTAAATTGGTTCGGATTTTCCGGGTTGTTACAGCCTCCCTCACTTAAAATCTTTTCATCCTCGTAAAGGAAATAATGGTAAAGTAGGAAACAAAACGGAAAATGCAAGGTATTGTAAATGCGCCTTAACATAAGAGTCACTCGAAGATATCCACTCTGCACTCGGGATAAGCCTGTTTGATGCCATCCTCGGTCTCCCAGGTACAGTCTCTAGGATCCCCGCTCCACTGCACCTTGACTAAGTGGATCCTCTTATTCCTCAGCACTCGGGTTTCTTTGCCCACAATCTTCACTAGCTCCCTTCTCACTGCTAGGGTCGGGGTAATCTCCAAATCTCGTTGTGCTGCTTCCTCCACAACTAAATCTGGATTGTGAACATGCTTCCTGATTTGGGACACATGAAATACATTGTGGACCCCTGGCAACCAGTCAGGTAGCTGCACTTTATAGGCGAGAGTTCCAATCCTTTCGAGAATAGGAAATGGACCAATGAATCTCGGCACCAATTTCCCATTCTTCCCAAATCGAATTACACCTCTCAGTGGGTAAACATTCAAGCATACAAGATCACCGATAGAGAATTCTAAATCCCATCTTCGAGTGTCTGCATAGCTCTTTTGTCGGCTTTGGGTAGCAAGCAAACGCTTCTTAATAAAGTCAACTCTTTCTGATGCTTCACGAATCTTGTCGGGACCCAATACCAATCGATTTCCGGGTTCTACCCAACATGCGGGAGATCGGCATGGCCAGCCTTATAATGCTTCAAATGGCGACATCTGCAAGCTTGCTTGGTATCTGTTATTATAAGAGAATTCTACCAAGTGTAAATGATCTTCCCATGACCCACCAAAATCTAAGATGCATGCTTGCAACAAGTCCTCCAATATACGGTTCACCCTCTCAGTCTGACCATCTGTCTGAGGGTGGTAAGCAGTGCTCATATTCAACTTAGTCCCTAGCTCTTCTTGGAAAGCCTCGCGGAACTTGCTAGCAAATATCGGATCGCGGTCACTGACAATGCTGCTGGGAACTCCATGCAGTCTGACAATATCTCTAAAATAAAGTTGTGCCAAACTTCGAGCTGTTCTATTGGATTTGACAGGAATGAAATGGGCAGTCTTTCTGAGGCGATCTACGATCACCCATATACTGTCATTGCCTTTCCTAGTCCGGGGCAAGCCATCAATAAAGTCCATAGAAATTTCGTCCCATTTCCAACCTGGAACCCTTAGCGGTTGCAATAGACCAGCTAGCTTTTGCTGATCGCTTTTAACTTGCTGGCAGGTGGGACATCTAGAAACATAGATAGCGATATCTCTCTTCATAGATCTCCACCAAAAAGTATGCTTAAGGTCATGGTACATCTTGCTCACACCCGGATGAATATTGTGACATTCGTCCATCACTTCCTTTCCGAGCTCAGGAAGATTCGGAACACAAATTCGGCCCAATAGCCTCAGAACTCCTTTGTCATCAATCTAGAAACTCGTGGATTCGCCTTCCCTGATCCTTTTGATGATTCTCTGAATAAATTCATCATTCTTTTGAAGAGCCGAGATCTTATCGATCAAGGTAGGGGTAATGATGAGATTTGCAAGGATAAGGTTGGTGCTGGCCGTATTCTTTCTGCTAAGAGCATCTGCCACTACATTGGCTTTCCCTAGAGTATATAAGATGTCTAGGTCATAGGGTGAAAGGAATTCAACCCAACGCTGTTGCATTAAGTTCAAATCTCTTTGGGTGAATAGATATTTTAAGGATTTGTGGTCAGTGTACAGCTCAAATTTCTCGCCCAAGAGATAGTGCCTCCATATCTTTAAAGCAAATACTATGGCCATTAGCTCAAGATCATGAGTGACATAATTCTTCTCATGTGGTTTTAATTGGCGGCTAGCATATGCGACAACTTTGTCTCTTTGCATTAGCACTGCACCAATACCTTAAATAAAGGAAAGAATCACATGTTAAAATAAGATTTGACATTAAAAAAATGTCATTTCTGACATGTTTATTTAGATGAAAAGGATAACCTTCTCCAGAGGCGTCTGTCCAGACTTTCAGATCCTGATTTCCATCAATAATGGTCAACACAGGAGCAATGATCAATTTCTGTTTCAGCTCTTGGAAAGCTACCTCACATTCAGGTGTCCATTTAAACTTGGTATGCTTCTTATTCAGCTTCGTCAATGGGCAAGATAATCTCGAGAAATCCTTAACGAATTTCTGAAATAACTAGCTAGACCTAAGAAACTTCTGACTTCAGTGGGCGTAGTAGGCTGCTTCCAATCTTTGATGGCCGAGATCTTTCCTGGATCTACTGAGATGCCTTCCTTAGACACAACATGGCCGAGGAATTTCACCTCTTCTTTCCAGAATATGCACTTGGAGAATTTGGCTTTCAGCACATTTCTATGCAAAATCTCCAAGACTTCTTTCAGATGTTTCTCGTGTTCAGCAGTGGACTTAGAGAAGATAAGGATATCATCGATGAACACCAAAACAAATTTATTTAGAACATCACGGAAGACTCTATTCATCAAATCAACGAAGTATGCTGGAGAATCGCATAGGCCGAAGGGCATTACTGGCCATTCATAAAATATATCTGGTCCTCTGAAAGCTGTCGAAGGCACGCATTCTTCGGAAATGCGTAGTTGGTAGAAACCTGTAGTTAGGTCCATTCTAGAAAATACTCGTGCTCTGTTCAAGCAGTCTAGCAGATCATCAATGCGGGGAAGCGGGTATTTATTTTTCAGAGTCTGCTTATTTAGATCACGGTAGTCCACACATAGCCTGAGGGTACCGTATGACTTTGGGACGAAAACCACTGCTGCTCCCCAGCTTGAAAAACTAGGTCTGATCAGACCCTTCCACAAAAGCTGCTTTGTTTGATTGCTCAGCTCCTCTTTTTCTTTCAGTGACATCCTTCGGATAGGGTGTACAACTAGCCTTGCATTAGGAGCAAGTCAATTCTGAAATCTATTTCTCTGTGCAGAGGTAAGCTGTCTACTTCTTCGAACACATCCGCATAGTCTCTGACGATAGGAATATCCTCAATAGAAGCAGGAGTGACTTCTAGAGAAGACCAGAATTATTTCCTATCTGTGGCTGAGCTGTGGCATGGAATAACAATGATGTCCCCAAATTTTGTTTTGATTTTAAATACCCTTTCAGCACAAAGTAACTTAGCCTCATATTTTTCTAGCCAGTCCATTCCAAGTATGATATCGTATCCAGAAAAACTCATAATGATCAAAACAAAAGGGAATTGGAAGTAAGAGTAAGAAATAGGCACTCTACAATATTGATCAAGAATAAGCGAACCCCCTATCAGACTATGTGCTCTACTTGGTTCTTTCAGTTTTCTGGGTTTCAATTTAAGATTTTTAATCGTGTCAACAGATATGAAACTTCTAGATGCACCCGTGTCAAACAAGATGGTGATAGGATGTTTTTAATGTTAAATGTACCTCCTAAAACATCAGGCGTACCTGCTTCGGAAGAAGCCGGTGCAGCCGCTCCGTCATAGACATGTGCCACCTGGGATTTCTTGAGCAAAGGGAAATCCTTGATGAGATGTCCAGGCTTGCGGCAGTTAAAACATTCTCTTGGGCCACGGGGATTCTATCCACTGCTCTGACTTGGTCCAGACTCGTTCCTTTTAGGCCTCTTCGGAGCTCAGCACTCATAGTCAAAATGCCCTATCCTCTGGCAATTAAAGCACTTGACTTTAGATCGGTCCCTCTTCTTCTTTTTCTCTTGGGGCTTGGCGGTGGAAGAGCTACCCGCCTCAGTTTTCTTGTCCGACTCCTTCTTCTTGTTAGTTGGCTTGATTCTTTTCTTTCTCTTGTTGGGAACCCTTCTGATCAATCTCTTCAAATCTGCAGGCCATCTCGATTACCTTGTAAATGGGCGCTCGATGTGTGCAATCACCCTGTTATGGTACCTCCTTGCCAGACCATTGATAAACCTTTTATTTTTCTGTAGCGGGTCTTGGACCAATTCTGGGGTTTATCTGGAAAGCTCATCAAATTTCTTAACATTCTCTGAAATAGTCATGCTCCCTTGTTGGAGGTGGGCGAACTCATCGTGGAGGCTCTCAACTTCGTGGGGTGGAATGAACTTCTCATTGAATAGCTCCTTGAATTTTCCCTAAGTCACGTCGGCCTCATTACCCCTAACCATAGCTATTTCCCACCAAATTTGGCCTGGTCTTTCAGAAACCAAGTTGTTATAAATCATTTTCTGTGGTCCTCGAACTCTAATCCTCCCAAAATCTTTTCCATTGTTTTAAGCCATGCTTGCAACTCCGTCACCGTCTCTTGGCCTGTATAATGCACACCTCCTAGATTCTTTATTTTCTTAGCCACTTTGTCAAGATCGAAAGCACGAGGGGGAGGTGGTGGTGGTGTCTCAACTTCCGGAGTAGTCCCTCTTTGTGCAACCAGAGTCTCCTCTCTAGCGGGCCCTCTAGCCCTACCTCTACCACGGGCTCTTGTACGTGCTCTGGTACTCATTTCTTAATCAGACTGTATCATCAAGAAAAGAGTCAGACTAAAATAAATAATAATTCTTATAGGAAAGATTTTTAAAATAGAGACATGTGATGACATGATAATGATGTAATGACGGATTAATATGTGCTATTCTGCAGTGCTCATTCTAGGACATTGTTAATACTATCTCTAATGAGCCACTCGTCTTAGAATATTACCGATTCTATTTAGATGAATTGTTCTAAAAATGCTATACTCTGTAGCTAAGGTTAACCTTTAGCTCTAATACCAAATGTGACGACCCAAACTTCCGTAGAACGAAAGTAAGGATAATCATAGGAGTATAACAGAATTAAAACAATAACAGATCATCGTTACATAGCAGAATATAAAAATCATTTGTAGCGGAAATGAAATGTCACCACAAATATCATCACGGAACATCAGAGTACGCGGTATAGGATACATTTAGCAATACAGATGTCTCAAACTGGGAAAGAAATAAAGTCTCAATCTCCCAAAATACATCAATATCCAATACTGTCTCAAATCTCAAGAAGAAAATATAAGATAAAAAGAAAAGATCTTCCAACATCTTCAACAGCAAGCTTGAGTCCAGAAAACAACCCTACCTGAAACCTGTCAATTGGCTGCCCATGGAAAGAGGGCACCCGAGTTTGCAAAGTGAAACAAACTATGTGTCAGTCATGGGACTGGTATGAGAAATCTTACTAAACTAATAACATGGCTAATCACTAGACCATGCCGCTAACGCGGAATGGGTTTAATTCCATCGGATTGACCGTGCATAAGTTTTATAAAGTTTAAAGTCAAAAACAACGCAATGCTTTTAGAAAATTAAATCATTATAAGACTCAAGTCCCATCACACAATGCAACGCAAACCGAGGATAGAGTTTTACCTTATAATGATAAAAAATGCTTGATACGTAGAAAAAAATATTTTTAATATTATTATTAGTGTATAGTATGTTTCAAAAATACTTCAAAGTAAATGTATCAATCCTAGACAGCATAGCTACCATATACTATGTCGTCGTATATAGGTTTACAATCAAGATCGTAATGTCGCATTGGAGGTTGGTTTCCATCATGAGTCAAGGCTAGGGACGATCTCCTAACCGATTCGAAACACTCTAGCAATGTCTCAGGATTCGAACGCTGGCGAGCCCTTGGATCCTGCAGGTCCGGTCCACAAATACTTTAGTGGATTGGTAATTCCTGAACACAATCTTCCCGATAATATTGGACCTATAAATTGGCCATCGCGACCAATAAAAATCCGAGGCGCCTCGTTCCATCAATCACATAAGTAAAAATGTCGGGTCGTGTAAAAACCCAAACACCACTTCTAGTTGGAAAAAACATATGTGCACTCCCCGCGTTCCCTTGTCACGTTTTTGACTCTACCGGGGTATGAGGCTCGCGAGGTAACGAAATACACAAAGCTATGCCTAAATAGGCTATGCTTTGATCATCATACACAGGGCTCTGCTTTTCAACAAATGTCCCGATCAATTGCATCTTGGCGTGCCACATTGACAGTCCATAACATGCAATCAATAACTACCAATATGTAACCTTCAAGCTCGTACGTCTCAAAGAAGGGTGTTTAGCAAGAGGATAAATCCTCCGCCATCTCAGAAATATATTAATAGATATCAATTAATTTACATGGCACGAAATTCAACGTCGAACACGCATCTATTTACAAGTCTGTTCTGGGTCTGAACGAAACCGGAGTCACATAGGTGCTCACGTATCCGGATGATCTACAAGTTCGTCCGGACAACTACCACTTTAACCCTTTATTGGTAGCTAGCCAATGCCAGGCATCAGTAGTTATCCTTTCGACGTGAAGATCGCCGGTCTTCAATCGTCGTCTTTGGTATCTTCAATTTTAAATCACCGTAAAATTATTTGAAATGAGTTGAACTCGGTCTTTTCAAATAATTTTTTGAATTATTATCATTTAAACCATTAATATTGTTAATATTAATTTATACAATTTATCGCTATTTTTATTTATTTAAAAATAGTTCAATATAATTAAACGACGCTTCGGGTCAATGGGCGGCCCTGGTGTTGTTTTTACCAAAATTGGTTTTACACATATCTTAAAATCTAACCGTTGGATTTTGATAAAGTTTATATCATCAGAAAGATCTTCCCAAAGCGGTCCTAGCGGTTCCAGTTTTGGGAAATTCCGACGGTTGGATCTTACGATATAATCGTTTAAAGTTACGGTTGCCGAAAAGCGAACTATCACGCGCGATTCGTGAAAAAATTATATATAAATATAAATATAAATCATTTGGCGATTCCTACTATTTTTGTTGCAATTAAAGTGACCATAAACATTTCAACATTTATATCAACTCTTTTATTTCATACGAAATGTCAATAAAAAAATTGTGACTCTTAAAATACCAACTTTTATTTACATCTAAAATGTAAATAAAATGTGATATTAATCCATTCTTTTATTATAATGTTTTGTTTACAACCAAATTTGTAAACAAAAATGCAACTTCCTCCTACGGTGTTGAATCTGCATTTAAATATGCAAATAAAAATGAAATCCTTTTCTACGATGTTTATTTGCATCTAAATATGCAAATAAAAATGAAATCTTTTTCAAATGTTTTGTTTGATACTTAATTTACAAACAAAAAATGTAACCTTTTAAATCATATTTTATTTCTATCCAATATACAAAATAAAATTGTATATTCATTTTAATGTTTATGTTTACATCTAAAATTTAAAAAAAAAATGTAATTTTACTTCTAATGCCTTGTTTGAATCTAAAATTGCAAACAAAAATGCAATTTTATTTTTAACGTTTTATTTGCATCTGAAATTTTATTTCTAATGTTTTTTTTTTTCATCTAAAATTGCAAACAAAAATGCAATTTTATTTCTAATGTTTAGTTTGCATCTAAAATTTCAAACAAAAATGCAATTTTATTTCGAATGTTTTGTTTGCATCTAAAATTTTCAAACAAAAATGCAATTTTATTTCTAATGCTTTGTTTGCATCTAAAATTGCAAACAAAAATGCAATTTTATTTCTAATATTTTGTTTGCATCTAAGATTGCAAACAAAAATGCAATTTTAACAAATCATGTTTCTAACTTATATTACAAATAAAAGTATAACCCTTCTTAACTATGCTTTATTTGCATCAAGAAATGCAATAAAAATTAAACTACCAGTTTCAACATTTTATCTATATCAAAGAAGGCAAAAAGTATAACTTTTTATTTCAATGTGTATTGGCATCAACGAATGCAAATAAAAGAACAACCTTTTAATTCAGTGTTTATTTGCATCGAGTAATGCAAGTGAAAGAACAACTTTATTTTTCTTTTTCTTTTGTATATGTGCATCAAAGAATGCAAATAAAGGAATAACCTTTTTATACAATGTTTATTTGCATCGAGGGATGCAAATAAAAGAACAACTTTATTTTTCTTTTTCTTTTGTATATTTGCATCCAAGAATGCAAATAAAGAAATAACCTTTTTATACAATGTTTATTTGCATCGAGGGATGCAAGCAAAAGAACAACTTTATTTAATACAATGAAAATGATAAAATAATGTTTTATGTTAAATTGATAATTCTATTTCAATGCTCCACATGATAAAAGGATATTTTTGATATTGAATTGACAATTTAATTCAATTCAACAAATATGATCAAGACAATAATTTTATATTAAATTGACAATTTAATTCAATCCAACAAAAATAATCCAAATAATGTTTTAATGTTGAATTGAAAATCTAATGCAATTCAACAACATAACAAGATGATTTATTTTTACTGAAATGGACATTCTATTCCAAATCAATAATATTATAAAAATGTTTTGTTTTATTGAAATGGCGATTCTATTCCAAATCAATAACATTATAAAAATGTTTTGTTTTATTGAAATGGCGATTCTATTCCAAATCAATAATATTACAAAATGATTTGTTATATTCAACACATACAGATCTATGTTTACACATCACCAACAACAAATAAATCATTCACAATCACATCACAGCAGATCTAAGACATATACAAACAATAGTTCCACAGCAAATAAATTAAATAAATTAATTAACTATTTAAAAAAAGAGAAATCTCACAGCCGTGTCGCAAATTGGTCTAAAATTCAAATAGCTCGAAATTGTCCCTTTTTAGTCTAGGAATGTAGATCTTGTCTCCACGATTGCAACGCTTTAGAAATCGCGTTATTTTGAGTTCATATGAATTAGTTATGGTTAAATTTAGATTGATCATTTTTAAATAGGATTAAATAAATAAATAGCTTAAGGAATTAACCTTCTTCCTTGTTCAAAGTCACGGCCGTTAGTTTCAGAAATGGGTTCGATCCTAGGATTGATTATCTCTTCCGATCTACAGCACTAGAGAACGATCGGAGTACACCACGACCAAGGCCGAGGGGCGGCGCACCCACGCTGGCCAGGGGAGCCCAATCGATCGAGTGTATAGGGGGCGGCGTCGGTCTCAAAACCGTGGGTTTATGGGCCTGTAACTCGTCCTTCGAGCCACTTGAAGATGATCCAACCGTATGGATTGAAAGCTTGAAGAAATAGCTACAATAAACTCAACGGGGGAGGGAGATTCTATTGAGTGGATTGATGGATATTAAAGGATGAAAAGGGAGCACGATGGCCATGGATTTGGTATGAAGGCGGCGGCTACACGATAGGTTTATGGTTTTGAAATGAATTTCCACTATTTTTATAATATTTTAATATAATTTTTACAAATAAAACCATACCTCTTAAATTAATCTGATTTCAGTCCAACCGGAGTTGACCCTAGCCAATAACCCCCATTCCGGATCCAATGGGCTAGGTCTCGTCAGCCCAAACGACTGCCTGTAGCCTGAAATCTTTAATTTATTATTTAAATCATTTAAATAATTAATTTGATCGTCTATTTAAGTCCGCCGGGGCTACATACGAACTCAGAAAAATATAGAAAAATTATTTCTGGCTTTGTTTTGACGATACGGTCCTAACAAAATTAATTTCATCGAATTCTGAGACTATTCGAAAAGTGGCTATTTTCAAGTCGATCAAATTTGACTGAAATTGACAAAAAACATTTTCGTTTTCCACGCTCACATATTAATACAAAAAATTATGAAAATTGAAACCTAACAATAATTTGATATTTCGAATCCAACAAAAGTGGTTTCGTCGAAAACGGAGGTCGTTTGAAAAATGGCCTTTTATACGGGCTATAAATTATACTATAGCGAACATTCTGAATATTCAATTGGCTATATCTTTTGATTCCTGCTATGAAATTTCGATTTTTCGGATTCTTTGAAAAGATAATTTCAAACAAATTTAGATATTTTTGGTTTCGCTAAAATCCATCAAATTTTGAATCCGGTACATTCGGTCAAAGTACAGGTTTGACTTTTCAAACTACCATACCATTTCTAATTTCTTTAGAAATAAAAATGAATACTTTTGCTCTATCTTCGATTAAAATAAATTTTTAATCATTATTATTTAAAATAAATAATTTTAACTATTCAAAATCTACTGAAATAGCCAAAATAAAAAATTTAAATTGGTTCGGGTTTTCTAGGTTGTTACACGTTTCCCTATCTCACTAGGATAGGACGAGGAACCAATGTAATTCGCGCTCGCAAGCCTGTGATATTTAGCATGGATAAACATTGCCCATATGGAATTATTTGCTCGAAATTGTGCTCACAACTTACAAGCAAAGGCAGTACAGACATCCTTGGGATTTTGAAGACCCACACCTCCTTCACTTTTGGGATGAAAAATGACGTCTCAAGAAATCCAATGATGTCGATTAGCATTGCCCTTTTCCCCACAAAAAAGGACGTGGCTAATGAACGATAAGAACGAAAAAAGCAGTCATGGTCATGGTAGTAAAGACATGTGATCCACTAGAGTCCAATATTGACTTTATGAGAATCAATCTTCCTGCCTGAGAAAGAAGAGTCGCATTCAAACGAATAATCTTGCCCCTTGCTTCGTCCGTCAAGGGATCGAAAATGGCGTTGAGCTTCTACCTCAGTATAGAACAATACCAAGGTAAGGTAAGGGAGGCGGCCTTGAAACCGGTTAAGCCTTCGATACAAGAAGATCTAATCGGTGACAAATCTTTCGTCGGAATAAAGAAGCTTTTAGCATTATTAATGAGTTGGCCCGAGACCTCTCGTACTGTTGGATGAGGCTGAGCAGACAACGAATAGAGCAACAACTACCATCAGTGAAAATGATAATATCGTCAGCGAACGATAAGGAAGAGCTAATAGGGCAGCCCCTACGAATGCCAAACCTATGAATTTGGTTTACAATCAAAAGAGAATGCAAACCACGAACGAAGGCCTCAGCAACGATGACAAACAGGGAGGGTGAAAGGGGATCTCCCTAACGAAGTTCCCTCCCCATCCGAAAATAACCATTGGCCGATCTGTTTATAAGAATAGAAAACCAACAGTTCGAAATGAGCCTCCAAACAAGATCAATAAGGAATTCCAGAAACCCGAAAGCCCTCAACACCTTGATAACAAAAAACCAAGATATGTGGTCCTAAGCCTTAGCCATGTCCATCTTAACGACTATATTAGAACCCCTAACCTTCTAATCGGTCTGAGAAACAAGCGCATGGGCTAAAAAGACGTTGTTTGTTATCAAGCGTCCTTTACAAACCTAGCCTGAGAAGACGAGACTATACGTTTCAGAAAAGGTACTAGCTGGGTGGCTAGCACCTTAGAGATAAACTAATTGGAGAAGTTGCATAAGGTGATGGGACGAAAGTCTATGCAAGAGCGGGGATTCTCACAATTGGGAATGAGGACCAAGTTGGTGGAAGTCATACCCTGAGGAAGGGTTCCGCCACAGAAGAAAAAATGAATATCCAGGAAAAAATCCACCTGGATAATCTGCCAAACACTATGATAAAAGACCCCATTGAAACTGTCTGGCCTACTCACACTATCCTTACTCGGTGCAAAGACGCAAGCATATAGCTCTTCCGAGGAAGGAGGTACAACAAGGTCACACACTCTGAAGGAAGAAAAAGATTGGGAATGAAAGCTAACATGGCCGGATCAGAAACACACAGAGGGACAACCCATAAACGATTGGAAATGAGAAAGAATAGTCCCTTTGACCTCCTCCGGTGTGGAGGTTAATGAGAGATCAGGGCAAAGGATCAAGCGAATCGAAAGAAGACTGTCCTTCTTTCGGATAGAGGAATGGAAAAAATTGAAATTCGTATTTTCTTTGACCATCCACTTTATCCTCGCCTTCTGGCAAAGATAGTCATTTTTAATATGAAGTTCCGACGATAAGGAATGTTTAACGACCCAGAAAATTTGAACTAATTTAAAGATTTTAAATTGGCTATTTTAGTGGATTTTAAATATTTAAAATAAATATTTTAAATAATAATGATGAAAAGTAAGTTTGAATCGACATTTGAAAATGAATATAATTAATTCTAATTTTAAATAAGGCCTGAAATGGCGCCCCAGTTTCAAAATTTGAATTCAAACTTTGACTGACTGTACCGGGTGCAAAACAAAATGGATTTGAGTGAAACAAAAAATATTTAAATCTGTTAGTGAATATCTTTCTAACGAATCTGAAAAATCGAAGTTTCGTAGCGGGAAGCAAAAATTATGGCCAAATGAATTTTCAGAAAGGTCGCTATAGAATATATATAGCCCGTGAAAATGGCCATTTTGCAAAAGACCTCGAAATTCGACGAAACCACTTTTGTTGGATCCGGGATGTTAAACTATTGCTAAGTTTCAAATTTCATAATTTTTGAAGCTAGTATGTGAGTGTGGCAAAGGAAAACGTGTTTTGGTCAATTACACTTAAATTGGATCGACCACAAATGGGCCATTTTTCCAACGGTCTCAGAATTCGACGAAACTAGTTTTGTTGGGATCGTATCTTCAAAACATAGCTAGATTTATTTTTCTGGTATTTTTCGAATCAGTTTGTGGCCCTGGCAAATTGAAATGTATGTTCAAATCAAATATTGAATGTTTTATAATTTAATTTGAAGGAAACTGATTGAAACAGTCGAATGGGCCTTCGAAACATATCCCATTGTGTTCGGAATGGGGGTATTTAGCTAGGGACGACAGTCGTTGGGTTTGAATTGGTGTTCGTTGGGAGGAAGGGGTATTTTCGGATTTTGAAACTTTATAAATTAAAATAAAAAAATCCTATTGGCCCATTCCCCACTCTCTCTCCCTGCTCCCTCTCACCTCTCGACGGAAACCATGTTCAAAACTTCCCGACCAAATCGCCTCCACCACATCCACTTTCAGCCCCACCTCCAGTTGAGTTTTTCGTTCGCCTCTCCCTCCTCTTCAAATCCGTATAGACCTTGCCTCCTATCGAGTAGTAGTTCGTGAGTTTGGGGCCCACGAAGTTCCTCCGCGTCGGCCTCGATTTCACCGCCCACCGAGGTGCGAGCTCGACACCACCACCGTCGACTGGAAGCTCTTCCAACCCTCTTCGACGTCATATCCTCAGATTTTGGCATCGTGCTTCAGTTTGGTCGAATTATCAAAACCTAGTTTTGAATGTTCTGCTAAAAGGTTCGGTTTTGATTATTTTTAACTGTTTTAACACTTTTTAGTGTTGCAAACTTTGAAAAATCATATCTTTTTGCTACATTAACGAAAATCGATGAAACTGGAAACATCGTGACCGTGAGGACGTCTTTTACATTTTAGAAGAGACCGTGCATTTTTCTAAGCCTTCTGCTATTTTTGGTGGAGTGGAACCCAATGTGAGATTTCTAAATTATAAACGATATGGAAAACGCCGATGTATAAATTATATAGTCGATGTATGAGTTATATAAGCGTTGTACACCTCTTGTATAAGCGTTGTATAAGTTGTATGGTCGATATATAAGTTATATATGCATTGTAAAAATTATATATGTGTTGAAATAGAAGTGAAATGCTTATATATATATATATATATATATATATATATATATATATATATATACGCCCCTCGTCCACAAACCATGGACGATATTTATTGGTTGTGATTGGTGTGAAAATTGATTGATTAAGAATGGTTGATTAGAATTGTTTGTGGTTGAATTTGATTGATAGTGGTTGAAAAATACCCATTTGTGGTTGAGAAATATTTGGTTGAAACCACATAGGATTAGTTTGTGGAAATGAAAAAATATATATACATGTCGCCTGCGTGCGAACTAGATGCATGAAATCCCCATTGTCAAAAGCTGCGAGACTTTAAGGTAGAGCGAGGAGCCGTACTAGGGACGACCCCGGTTTTAACTACCCTGCCATTATGCTGCCAAAATTTTGATTAATATTCATGTGTTATAATTATTTTCATGTGTTGAAACTATATTCGTGTGTTGAATAGAAAACCTTCAAGTGTTGAATAGAAATTCATTCGTTGAATAGAAATTCATGTGTTGAATGGTATTCGTGTTTTAAAACCGTTGTGACGACACCAAACCCCGTACTGATGGTGGCAGGGGTAATCTTTGGAATATAACACATAAACAGATAACAGTAGAACAGAATTAAATAAATACATCAGATAATGTACAAATAATCGACTGGGTAACGATAATCATCAGAGTTACTCAGTATACAGGATCAAACTTAGCACAAATACAGTTCAGCTATACATAAATGTCTACAGCGGAAAAAAATGTACAATAGGAGCTGAACATCATAAAATAGATAAATGATAGAATCCGTCTTCAGCTCCAGCTATCCAGAAAGAGCCTGCTAAAACCTGAATACAAGGCTGCCCATGTAGAAAGAGGGCACCCGAGTTTGCAAGTGGAACAAACTACGAGTCAGTCATGGGACTGGTATGAGAAATCTACTCAACCCATTTAAAATATGGCTAATCACAGGACCACGCCACTTTCGTGGAACAAGTTTACTCCATCGGATTGCCAGTGCTTTAAAACAAATAATTCTTTTAAACATCGCAATGCTTTTTATAAAAATGAAGCCATTATAAGACTCAGTTCCCATCACACAATGCAATGCAAACCGGAGGATAGAGTTTTTACCTTATAACGGCCAAAATATGCTCGATACGAATAAAACAAAACGCATTTGATATTATTACTAGTGTTTACATGTTTCAAAAACAATTTCGAATCATAACTATCAATCATAGATGGCATTAATGCCCCATACCACTATGTCGCCATATATATGTATACAATCAAAACCGTACAGTCACGCATTTGGAAATTGGATTTCCGTCATGAACCAAGGCAAAAGATAGTCCTTACCGACTTCGAGACAATCTAGCCCATGTCTCCGGAACAGCCGCAACTGCCCCTTGGATCGTCAGGGCTGGTCCACACGGAATGGATTATAGTGCCTGAACAATACGTTTCCCCGCCCTTTAGGGCGTAAATGAGCCAACGAATGACTCCATCGGTCCCGGATCGACCGATATATCCGAGGCGCCTCGCAACAGCAACAACCACATAAGTGAAAATAATATAAATGTCAGCCAGTTTAAGCACCGACACCACCTCTAGCTAGAAGGAAACGCATGCCCTCCCTGAGGTCCTCTCCCGTTTCTGGTTCATACTGGGGTGTGAGGTTTGCGGATTCACGTTATACATAAAGCTACGCCACACAGGCGGTGCTTTGATCATCACCACAAGACTTTGGTTTTCAACAGAAGCCTTGATCATTTGCCACTTAGGCATGCCACACTAGCAATTCATGCCATGCGACTGATGTCCATCGATATACAACCTCTGAGCTCGTGCATCTTAGAGAAGGGCGTTAAGCAAAAGAATAAATTCTCCACCGCCAAACAGATGTATATTTAATAGAGATCAATCAACACAGAATAAAATCCAATGTCAGACACATAGTCTATTTACAAGTTCGTTCCGGGTCTGAACGAAACCGGAGGCACTATATACCTCGCATACCCATCGATCTCCACGTACGTCTGGACGATCACCACTCACTATCCATATTTCGGGATGCCTGCCAATTAGGACATCAGTTACCATCCAAACGAGGTGAAGATATCCGGTCTTCAACCACCGTCTTCATCTTCAATTTCTTATCGTCGATTCGGTTATTCAGAATGGGATAACCTCGGTCTTTCTGAGCAACTCGCGTATATACTGAACAATTGCAACACAAACACACATACGCCATATTCCAATTCATTAGTCACTAACCGTAAATCAGTAAGAGAACGATTTCCCAAATATTAACCCCGAAGGCCGAAACCAACATCAGATCAAAACACAGGAAACCCTTCGACATAGCCAACCTTCGGTTAGTTTCTAAATTTCACATTCATATCGTTTATAATATTTTATAACGATTTATCGCTATTTTTATTTATTTTAAAATAGCCAATTTATTCAAACGACGCTTCGGGCCATAACGCGGCCGTGGCGCTGCTTTTCTTCAGATTTGATTTACACATATCTAAAAATCTAACCGTTGGATCTTCACAAAATTTACATCATTAGAAAGATCTTTTCAAAACGAATCCAACAGTTCCAGATTTGGGAAAATCAGACGATCGGATCTCCCGGTATAATCGTTTGAAGTTTCGATTTCAAAATACGAATTGCAGCGTCGTTATTCGATTTAATTTAATTATATTTATATATATATATAATCGATTCTGCCGTTGTTTTTCTTCAGATTTGAATTAAACATTCCAGACAATCCAACTGTTGGATTTTCACAAAGTGAGTATCGTTGGGAAGATATTTCCAAAGCGAACCCAACGGTTTCGATTTCGGGAAAATCCGATGGTCGTATCTCCCGCACTAATCGTTTGAAATCACGGTTTCAAAATAGGAACTGCAGCTTCGTTATTCGATATATTTCAATTATATATATATATATATATATATATATATATATATATATATCGATTCTTCGATTTCAAAGCTATATTCTTTTCATACATTTGATAAAAATGATATTTTTATCCAACCGACCATTATTTCAACACTTCGCTATTTTTAACTATTCATGTATATAGTAAAAATGTGATTTTTATTGTAACACAATTCATTTCAAAACACGATTATTTTATATAGTTCATATAGATGATAAAAATATGATTTTTATTATAAAACAATTTATTTTAAAACACGAATACCATTCAACATATGAATTTCTATTCAACACATGAAGGTTTTCTATAGTTTGTATATATATAGTAGAAATGTGATTTTTATTGCAAAACAATTTATTTCAAAACACTACTATTTTATATAGTTCATATAGATGATAAAAATATGATTTTTAGTATAAAACAATTTATTTTAAAACACGAATACCATTCAACACATGAATTTCTATTCAACGAATGAATTTCTATTCAACACATGAAGGTTTTCTATTCAACACACGAATATAGTTTCAACACATGAAAATAATTCTAACACATGAATATTATTCAAAATTTCGGCAGCAAAACGGCAGGGTAGTTAAAACCGAGGCCGTCCCTAGTACGGCTCCTCGCTCTACCTTAAAGCCTCACAGCTTTTGACAATGGGGATTTCATGCATCTAGTTCGCACGCAGGCGGCATGTATATTTTTTTTCCATTTCCACAAACTAATCCTATGTGGTTTCAACCAAATATTTCTCAACCACAAACGGGTATTTTTCAACCACTATCAATCAATTTCAACCACAAACAATTCTAATCAACCATTCGTAATCAATCAATTTTCACACCAATCGCAACCAATAAATATCGTCCATGGTTTATGGACGAGGGGCGTGTATATATATATAAGCATTTCACTTCTATTTCAACACATATATAATTTTTACAACGCATATATAACTTATATATCGACCGTACAACTTATACAACGCTTATACAAGAGGTGTACAACGCTTATATAACTCATATATCGACTATATAATTTATACATCGGCGTTTTCCATATCGTTTATGATTTAGAAATCTCACATTGGGTTCCACTCCACCAAAAATAGCAGAAGGCCCAGAAAAATATGCGGTCTCTTCTAAAATGTAGAAGACGTCCTCACGGCCACGACGTTTCCTGTTTCATCGATTTTCGTTAAGGTAGCAAAATGATATGATTTTTCAAAGTTTGCAACACTAAAAAGTGTTAAAACAGTTAAAAAAAAACCGAACCTTTTAGCAGAACATTCAAAACTAGGTTTTGATAATTCGACCAAACTGAAGCACGATGCCAAAATCTGAGGATATGATGTCGAAGAGGGTCGGAAGAGCTTCCAATCGATGGTGGTAGTGTCGAGCTCGCACCTTGGTGGGCGGTGAAATCGAGGCCGACGCGGAGGAACTTCGTGGGCCCCAAACTCACGAACCACTACTCGATAGGAGGCAAGGTCTGTACGGATTTGAAGAGGAGGGAGAGGCGAACGAAAAACTCAACTGGAGGTAGGGCTGAAAGTGGACGTGGCGGCGGCGATTTGGTCAGGAAGTTTTGAACGTGGTTTCCGTCGAGAGGAGAGAGGGAGCGGGGAGAGAGAGTGGGGAATGGGCCAATAGGATTTTTTTATTTTAATTTATAAAGTTTCAAAATCCGAAAATACCCCTTCCTCCCAACGAACACCAATTCAAACCCAACGACTGTCGTCCCTAGCTAAATACCCCCATTCCGAACACAATGGGATATGTTTCGAAGTCCCATTCGACTGTTTCAGTCAGTTTTCCTTCAAGTTAAAATATAAAACATTCAATATTTGATTTGAACGTACATTTCAATTTGCCAGGGCCACAAACTGATTCGAAAAATTCCAAAAAAATAAATCTAGCTATGTTTTGACGATACGGTCCCAACAAAACTAGTTTCGTCGAATTCTGAGATCGTTAGAAAAATGGCCCATTTGTGGTTGATCCAATTTAACTGTAATTGACCAAAACACGTTTTCCTTTGCCACGCTCACATACTAGCTTCAAAAATTATGAAATTTGAAACTTAGCAATAGTTTAACATCTCGGATCCAACAAAAGTGGTTTCGTCGAATTCTGAGGTCGTTTGCAAAATAGCCATTTTCACGGGCTATAAATATTCTATAGCGACCTTTCTGAAAATTCATTTGGCCATAATTTTTGCTTCCCACTATGAAACTTCAATTTTTCAGATTCGTTAGAAAGATATTCACTAACAGATTTAAATATTTTTTGTTTCACTCAAATCCGTTTTGTTTTGCACCCGGTACAGTCAGTCAAAGTTTGAATTCAAATTTTGAAACTGCCGCGCCATTTCAGGCCTTGTTTATAATTAGAATTAATTATATTCATTTTCAAATGTTGATTCAAACTTACTTTTCATCGTTATTATTTAAAATATTTATTTTAAATATTTAAAATCCACTAAAATAGCCAATTTAAAATTTTTAAATTGGTTCAGATTTTCCGGGTCATTACAAAATGCTGGGAAAGCGCCAAGGCCTCCTTATTAGCTGGCGAAGGATCCTCGTCAAAGGACCCTTCAGCTAAGATAAGCTGTTCTTCGTCCGCTCTAACATGGTCAAAGATGTTCTTGAAAACTAGCACATTCCATGCCTTAAGATAAGCATTGAGACGATGCAGCTTATGAGAGAACACAATAGCAGGAGAACCAGTAGCAGAAGAAATCTAAGAATCTTCCACAAATTGGTGGAAAGAGTGGTGGGATTTCCACATACTCTGAAACCGAAAAGACGAAGGACCAGAAAGAGACAAGGAGGAGGAGTGGAGAATCATAGGAGTGTGATCTGAAAAGGCATGGTGAAGATGGGTGAAACACCCCACCTCCGTTAAGGTCACTCACAAAGGGAATGCCTTAATTTCGGTGGAGGTTTATAAGTAAAAGCCACAGATAAACTCAAGACAGATATAAATACACATAATTTAAACAGCAGAAACCAACAGACTGTTATTCATCAATACGTGTTCTAAAACAAAACATTCCATAATTGTCTCAAAATACTTCCATCATTACTACATCATAACTGTCTTGATTATTAAAGAAGCATAAAACATAAATAAAGTGACAAAAATCCCCATAGTGATATCCAAAGCCATAGTCCGAGCAAAAGAGACCCAAATCATACATCTACGTTCTTGGAGCTTGAACAGAACCTGACAGAGCTGAGCTGTTTCCTCCCTGTGGACCTGGGAGGGAAACGAAAGAAAAGAAGACGAAAAGAAAATAGGGTCAGACATAAAGCCTGAGTAAATCTAGTAACTCTTCAGTATGTGAATAAGAAAAGGGCATGATAGATATACACTGAAAATAAGATGGTGTCACAAGCTAAGGGAGTGTCAAATGTACTATTGCACCCATATTATATCTCTGCATCTACTTGAGTTTACTCTAACAGGCATCCCATGGTAAGGGTGAAGTGATCCCCAACTTTATTTAAAGATCGGCTCCTACTCGCGTTACCATGTGTCACACAGCCCCCAAGAATTGTAGATACCTATGTTGGTCCCACCATGGGGTGTATCAAGACCCATGGAGGCGGCCCCGACACAAATTCTAGAAGGCATAGGTTAAACTACTGGTGTCCCCAATGCCCTGGTTGTCTGCTACGAAGTGTGTGCACGCCCGCACTCCGTTAGACCTGCACTGTGCACCCACCGCCGTCGTTTGACCGCTTACAATCAGCCCAGTAATCGTTCCCTACCCTGCCTAGTTTCACGGTACCGTTGATACCTAAATTGGGTTAGTGCTGAAACGGGTCCCTCGTTACCAGGATTTTCTAGTCAAACATGTTAAGTGGTTAAGTGTCTGTATTTACCTAACCCCCACCCATCAATTCTTGTTAACATGTTGAATTTGGTTAAGTGTTATAGTTGATTTAACCCTCCCACCTGTCCTTAGCCTCTTAGGAGCACCAGACCACTCACATTAGACAGGTATTGCTACGGTTACTGGATATGCCGGTCAGTTCCGGGCAGGTTTACACCGTAGCTCAGTCTAACCTCGAGTCTTTATTGGGCTCAATGCTTAACCACCCACATTGGATAGGTATTGTTGTGACTACTGGACAGCCGGGCGGTTCCGGGCAAGTTTACATCACAACTCAATCCAACCTCGGGTTAAGCACGTTGTGTATTCTAAATTTACATATTTTATTATTTCTCAAATATATATATATGTAAATGTCATATCTTTTATTTTTAGGTATAACAATTCATACCGCATTAAATGTCATTGTCATTGGCATGTGCCAAACATGCTAACATATGTTTTCATGTTTTACACCCAACGTCATTACCCCCGTTTATATGTTCGCAACGTTATAACAAATTTTGGGCTTGACACAATTCAACCCAACTTTATAAGCGTAAGAAAAAGGGGAAATCAAGAACATGTAATATTTGACAACATATAGGGGTGTGTGGCGCATGAACTTGCAATTTAGCGATACTAACATAAATGATGGGTCATGTGAACTTGCATTCAAATCAAAGTACAACTAAGTAGGTGACATATGAAATGGTATAGTTTAGGCTTACACAACTTGTGTTTAAATATGTTTAACTTGGCATAATGTCAAACACAAAACTAGCATGATGTATATTCACCAAAAGGTCCAATTATAACATTTAATCACATAGCCTATTTCAACATGAACTTGCATAGTTTTTGAAACACAGGCGATACTTAACATAGATCCAATTATATTTGCGAATAAACATGGAAATGATAACATAGGCTTTGGGTCATGTAGGCATAAAAGGTTTCAAGTCTAAATCATGTTTACATAAACTTTAGGCCATGTAGGCATAAAAGGTTTCAAGTCTAAATCATGTTTACATAAACTCTAATTTAGACTAAGGGAATATACATAGTCCATGCCATCGACATATGCATAAAAGGATCAATTTCTAATTTTCGCCACAACTTGCAAGTGCCATTGTTTTCATATACAATTGTTCAATAGGCTTGCATCAATCAATTTATGCCACAAACGTCAATACACAAGTCATGACAGAATCATCACAATACATAGAATTTTATACAATATAATAACACAATTCTATTTTCATTCACATCGCAATTCTTATTCATATTCTGAAAGGTCACTATACTTACAACGAATGCAGAATCTTGAATTCTGAAATTGAAATGCGCTCTTTTGGGTAGACTAACGTTGCGTTGAAAACTTTTGATTTAAACTTTAAATCTTCTTCTTAGTTTGAATCGTCTCTAGGCTTTTCTCTTGACGGCTATGTTCAATTTCTCCCTAGCAGCGTGACGACTCCTTTCTCATATTTTTGTGTGAATTTTTAGTTGAGAGTTAGGGTGTATTTATAGATTTTTAAGTTGTTTTGAGCCATCAGATGAAGATAGGAGGAATCTAGGCCATTCAAAATTCAGAAAGCCAATCAAGAGGTGACACGTCAGCCCTAGTGACACACAAGGCCTTAGAAATTCGAGTCAGAGCCAGACCTGGCCAGCCAGGTCGACCAGGCAGGTCGGCACCCAGGTCGACACTATAGTCGACCTGGGGGGGGGGTGACCAGGTCGACACCATGGTCGACCTGGGGTGACCAGGTCGACACCATGGTCGACCTGGTCTCTAGGCGGGAATTTTCCCGCCCAGCCCAGTTTGAACCTGAAATTCGAAATTTTGAAATTAAACTGAGCTGTTTGAATTTAAATTTGATTCTGAAACTTCCGAAGGCCATAACTCCTTCATACGGAGTCCGATTCTCGCAAACTCAGACTCTATCTCAAGTAGAATTCCGAGACGAACGCAATGGTGTAACCCGTTTCCCTTAATTCTTTCATTTAGAATTAATCATACTTTAATTTGTGAAGCTTAGCATTATAGAATTCACGGGGTGTTACATCCTCCCCCCACCCCCCCCCCCCCCCCCCCCTTAAAAGGATTTCGTCCCCAAAATCTTTAAGTTAGGAAGAATGTATATCCAACCATCCAACAATCCATCTACTCAACCAACAAACACAGGCATCCACTGTCCTTAAAAGACTTCTAATGCTTTATGATCATATGCATAGTGTGTGTACATGTCCTTATCTAATGCAGAAATCATGCGGTTTACTGATTCAGTTGACCTCCTTAATGCGAATCATGTAAGTGTCATGAATCCATTATGTATGCAAATTTTTCCTACTCATAATTCTACATGAGTGCACAACTATTCATACAAATGCGACAACCATATGACAGCATATCAAGTTTCAACCATATACAAATGAGAATACACATATGCATATGCAATATGAAGTGATTGAGCCGATCTATAACCTAGGGTGTGTGTGTATATGCATCAACGCGCAACCACTAGCAACCATTTGCAGCCATCATCCATAACATGTTTTCAAATACATGTTTGTATCCATTTGTTTTCTACCTAAGGAGTTAGGAAAAGGACCGAGGAGATATACCTAAAAGATAGATAAAGCATAACTTAAGGAAAAAGAGAGAGATCAAAGATGTACCCTCAAAAAGAAGAGGGTAGGCAGCGTGTATTCTGTCCTCAGTTTCCCAAGTCGCGTCTTCCTCAGCATCGCTCCACTGAACTTTAACGAGTTTGACTTCGCGGTTGCATAGCTTTTTCACTTCAGTTCCTAAGATGCGGGTTGGAACTCTCCTCACAGTTGCTTCACGTTCCACTTCGGCTTCTTCTAGAATGCTAGGTTCCACCACTTCCGCTGACTCATGCAAACACTTCCGGAGGTGAGAAACATGAAAGACGTTGTGAACTCCGGCCAGTCTCTCAGGTAGCTCTAATCTATAGGCCATCTTTTCAACCTTCTCGACGATAGGAAACGGTCCTACAAATCTTGGTGCTAGCTTTCCGGCGGATCCAAAACGAAAGACGTTCCTTAAAGGTGATACCTTAAGGAAAACCCTGTCCCCAACCTCAAACTCAAGGTCGGTCCTTCTTTTGTCGGCGTAGGATTTCTGTTTGTCTTGGGCAGTCTTCATTCTCCTACGTATCAAGTCCACTTTCTCCGAAGTCTCTCGAATCATATCTGGTCCAAGTATAAGCTTATCTGTAGACTCGTACCAACAAGTTGGTGATTTGCAAGGTCTTCCATACAAGGCTTCGAAGGGCGCCATACCGATGGTAGCTTGGTAGCTGTTGTTATAGGCAAATTCCACTAAAGGAAGGTGATCCTCCCACGTCCCTCCAAAGTCAAGAACGCAAAATCTCAAAAGATCCTCTAAAACTCTATTCACCCTTTCCGTCTGGCCGTCGGTTTGAGGGTGGTAGGCCGTGCTCAGACATAACTGTGTGCCTACAGCTTCTTGTAGACTCCGCCAAAACTCGCTTGTGAAGATAGGGTCTCGGTCACTAACAATGCTGGAGGGTATCCCATGGAGTCGAACTATTTCCTTGAGATAAAAAGATGCTAGAGATGCAGCAGTCCTTCTACTCTTGATAGGTATGAAGTGGGTGCTCTTAGTAAGCCTATCCACTATTACCCAAACGCTAGTGTTGCCTTTTCTCGACCTAGGTAGTCCATCAATGAAGTCCATTGAAATGCTATCCCACTTCCACTGTGGGACCTCTAAAGGATGAAGTAGTCCTCCAGTCTTCTTTTGTTCCGCCTTGACCCGTTGGCAGGTCATGCACTTAGAAACGAAATCGGCCACGTCTTGTTTCATGCCGTTCCAAAAGAAAGTCCTTTTTATATCCTTGTACATCTTATCGCCGCCAGGGTGTATGGTCATCTTGGAATGATGTGCTTCTTCGAGAACCTTCTTTGTCAACTCCCTTGCTTGTGGGACGCACAATCTTCCATCACACCTCAGCCAACCCTTATCATCGATGGCGTACCTACTGAGGTGACTAGAAGTCTCACCCCTAATAAATTTATCAATCACATCAACAAGCTGAGGGTCTTCATGTTGTGCAGCCCCTATTAAGTCCAAGAGAGTAGGGCGTACTTCGAGAGATGCTAGCAAACCCGGTACAAAATCTGAGGAGGGCCTAAAGTTAAAACTTGCTATATATTCCAAGCTTTGCCTTTCCACAAAGAGAGGGTTTAAGGTCAGTTTCTTACGGCTCGACGTGTCTGATACTACGTTGCCTTTGCCGGGAGTATAGGAAATTTCAAATTCATACGAGGCAAGAAACTCCATCCATCTTTGCTGCCTCAAGTTAAGATACTTCTGCGAGAAGAGATATTTCAACGATTTATGGTCAGTGTATAATTTGAACTTCTCACCTAGGAGATAATGGCGCCAATACTTAAGCGCAAAGACGATGGTGGCTAACTCAAGATCGTGGGTTGGGTAGTTCTTTTCATGAACTTTTAATTGTCTTCCACCATAAGCTACTACCCTTCCTTCTTGCATTAGAACAGCGCCTAGTCCCGTTCCACATGCATCCGTGTATACCGTGAACATTTTGCTTCCATCTGGCAAAGTCAGAACTGGGGCTATTGTGAGAGCCCTTTTTAATCGTTGGAAAGAAAACTCGCAATCCAAATCCTAAGTGAACGCCAGATTCTTCTTTGTTAGCCTTGTGAGTGGGGCTGGGATTTTCGCGAAATCCCTAATAAACTTTCGGTAAAAACCGGCTAGCCCAAGAAAGCTTCGAACTTCGGTTGCATTTCTTGGTGTCTTCCAATCTTGCACTGCCACCACTTTTGCGGGGTCCACAGCCAACCCTTCTTTGGACACTATATGCCCCAGAAATCTTACCTCTTTTCTCCAGAAGTGACACTTGGAGAATTTGGCTTTAACTGATATGAACGGAGAGTTTCCATGATTTCTTTCAGATGCTGAGCATGCTCTTCCTCGTTCTTTGAGAAGATAAAGATATCATCTATGAAGACAACCACAAATTTGTTGAGGAATTCTCTGAACACCCTGCTCATTAGGTCTACGAAATAAGCGGGGGCATTTGTTAAGCCGAAAGGCATGACAAGCCACTCGAAGAAACCGTCTGGGGTTCTGAACGCCGTTTTATCAATACTATCTTCAGCTACTCTTGGCTGATGGAACCCAGTTGCCAGATCGAGGTGGGAGAAGACCGTTGCACCTACAAGCTGATCAAATAAATCGTCGATTCGGGGAAGAGGGTGCCTATTTTTCTTGGTCAATTTGTTTAACTCCCTATAGTCGACGCAAAGGCGATGCGAACCGTCCGCTTTAGTTGCGAACACCACTGGAGCACCACATTCTGAAATGCTCCGTCTAATGAACCCCTTTTCGAGAAGTTCTTTAACCTGCTTACTGTGGTCCTTTCTCTCCTTTGGAGCCATGTGTCTGACAGGTAAAGCTACTGGCTTTGCATTATCCATAAGATATATGCGGAAGTCTATTTCCCGCCTCGGAGGTAAGCCTTTCACCTCCTCAAAGACATCCGGATATTCTCGGACTACTCTCACTGATTGCAAATTCTCATCAGAAGCATCAAGAGACTCTAGATAACTTAGCATAACAGCATTCAAGGGATTACAAGAAATTTCTAGAGTGTTACCAAGCCGATTCAAGAACCTAACTACTCTTTTCTCACAGTCAAGAATGGCACTATTACTGGATAACCAGTCCATGCCTAAGATCAAACCATATCCCGAGATGCCTAAGACAAAGGCATCACAACTAAACTCAACGCTGAGAATAGAGATTTTCAAACCCAAACAAACCATTGACAAGTAAGCAGAGCCCCCAATTGGATTTGAAACTACTAAGGGATCTTCTACCATACTAGTGTCTGGATGCAGAGATTCTACTAAGGCAGAGGAAATAAAAGAGTGTGATGCGCCAGAGTCAAAAAGTGTACGAACTAGATGATCATAAAGATAGACTACACTTTCTACAGAAATATTACTACCTCGTTCTTGCTGAGGTGCCACTAGCGCATGAACCTGACCCCTCTGAAGTGGATCCAGCTTTCTGTCCCTGCCCTTTCATCTTTGGGCAGTCCTTAGCTTGGTGCCCAGTCTCTCCACAATGAAAGCAACCACCCATCTTCGCCTTCCTTTTCTGGCAGTCTTTTGATATATGGCCCACAATGCCACAGAAATTGCACCTTCTCTTCTCACGGGGCTTATTGTTCTTTCCTCCTTTCTTGAAGTCTGTTTTCTTTGCTTGTAGACCCTCTTTCTTTTCTTCCACCTTAACTTCTTTCTTACCGTGATCTTCCTCGTGTAGCAACGCCATGTCCACGAAGCTTTCATAAGTCGCTCCTGTGGATACATGGGTTATGGCAAGGCTGTGTAGAGGCTCATTCAAACCCTTGACGAAGCGAAGTGCCTTCTTGTGTTGGGTGTTTACTAAGTCTAACCCAAATCTGGCCAGCTGGTTAAACTGATTAACATATTCCTTGATCGTCATGCTTCCCTGTTTCAAAGTTAGGAACTTTTCCATTTGCAGGCTTCTCTCTGCTTGGGAGAGGAATTTCATCTCAAGCCTCGTCCTGAAATCCTCCCATGTTTCCACCGCCCGCTGAGCATTGGTAACTTCCCACCAATAGGAAGCCTCATCCTTAAGCAACCATACCGCTAGTTGTATCTTTTGCCATTCATCCACTCCAAAGATGACAAACAGATCCTCAGTCTCCTTTACCCAGTTTCTTGCCTCTACAAAGGATTCTGTCCCATAAAAATCTTTTCCACCCATTGCCTTGAAGTCTCTACATGTTTTTGCCAAGGCATTTCCACGAGGAGGAGGAGGAACCGCAGCCACTGGATGAGGGATGTCTGCTGGGCCCGCGCCATTGGCCCTTGCTTCTAAGTACCTTCTAAACCAGCCGGGAATCGGCACTCCTTCCGGGAGGTTAACGTCTCCAAACATGCTGAAACAGAAAGGGAAAAATTCAAAACGAAGGATAGAGAGAGATAGATAGAGCACATGGCTTTGGGGAATTTTGTCTTTTATAAATATAACACTTTTTCTTGAAAAATGCTTCTTTAAACTTTCTTTTGAAAACAATTTCAAAAACTTTTATCTTATCTGGTAAACCTAAGCACTGATACCAAGTGAAACACCCAACCTCCGTTAAGGTCACTCACAAAGGGAATGCCTTAAGTTTGGTGGAGGTTTATAAGTAAAAGCCACATATAAACTCAAGACAGATATAAATACACATAATCTAAACAGCGGAAACCAACAGACTTTTATTCATCAATACGTGTTCCAAAACAAAACATTCCATAATTGTCTCAAAATACTTCCATCATTACTACATCATAACTGTCTTGATTATTAAAGAAGCATAAAACATAAATAAAGTGACAAAAATCCCCATAGTGATATCCAAAGCCATAGTCCGAGCAAAAGAGACCCAAATTATACATCTACGTTCTTGGAGCTTGAACAAAACCTGACTGAGCTGAGTTGTTTCCTCCCTGTGGACCTTGGGGGGGAACGAAAGAAAAGAAGACGAAAAGAAAATAGGGTCAGACATAAAGCCTGAGTAAATCTAGTAACTCTTCAGTATGTGAATAAGAAAAGGGCATGATAGATATACACTGAAAATAGGATGGTGTCACAAGCTAAGGGAGTGTCGAATGTACTATCGCACCCATATTATATCTCTGCATCTACTTGAGTTTACTCTAACTGGCACCCCATGGTAAGGGTGAAGTGATCCCCAACTTTATTTAAAGATCGGCTCCTACTCGCGTTAACATGTGTCATACGGCCCCCAAGAATTGTAGATATCTATGTTGGTCCCACCATGGGGTGTATCAAGACCCATGGTGGCGGCCCCGACACAAATTCTAGAAGGCATAGGTTATACTACAGGTGTCCTCTATGCCCTGGTTGTCTGCTCCAAAGTGTGTGCACGCCCGCACTCCGTTAGACCTGCACTGTGCACCCACCGCCGTCGTTTGACCGCTTACAATCAGCCCAATAATTGTGCCCCACCCTGCCTAGTTTCAGGGTACCGTTGATACCTAAATTGGGTTACTGCTGAAATGGGTCCCTCGTTACCAGGATTTTCTAGTCAAACATGTTAAGTGGTTAAGTGTCTGTATTTACCTAACCCCCACCCATCAATTCTTGTTAACATGTTAAATTTGGTTAAGTGTTATAGTTGACTTAACCCTCCCACCTATCCTTAGCCTCTTAGGAGCACCAGACCACTCACATTAGACAGGTATTGCTATGGTTACTGGATATACCGGTCGGTTCCGGGCAGGTTTACACCGTAGCTCAGTCTAACCTTGGGTCTTTATTGGGCTCAATGCTTAACCACCCACATTGGATAGGTATTGTTGTGACTACTGGACAGCTGGGCGGTTTCGGGCAGGTTTACATCACAACTCAATCCAACCTCGGGTTAAGCACGTCGTGTTTTCTAAATTTACATATTTTATTATTTCTCAAATATATATATGTAAATGTCATATCTTTTATTTTTGGTATAATAATTCATACCGCTTTAAATGTCATTGGCATTGGCATGTGCCAAACAAGCCAACATATGTTTTTATGTTTTACACCCAACGTCATTACCCCCGTTTATACGTTCGCAACGTTATAACAAATGTTGGGCTTGACACAATTCAGCCCAACTTTATAAGCGTAAGAAAAAGGGGAAATCAAGAACATGTAATATTTGACAACATATAAGGGTGTGTGGCGCATGAACTTGCAATTTAGCGATACTAAAATAAATGATGGGTCATGTGAACTTGCATTCAAATCAAAGTACAACTAAGTAGGTGACATATGAAATGGTATAGTTTAGGCTTACACAACTTGTGTTTAAATATGTTTAACTTGGCATAATGTCAAACACAAAACTAGCATGATGTATATTCACCAAAAGGTCCAATTATAACATTTAATCACATAGCCTATTTCAACATGAACTTGCATAGTTTTTGAAACATAGGCGATACTTAACATAGATCCAATTATATTTGCGAATAAACATGGAAATGATAACATAGGCTTTGGGTCATGTAGGCATAAAAGGTTTCAAGTCTAAATCATGTTTACATAAACTTTAGGCCATGTAGGCATAAAAGGTTTCAAGTCTAAATCATGTTTACATAAACTCTAATTTAGACTAAGGGAATATACATAGTCCATGCCATCGACATATGCATAAAAGGATCAATTTCTAATTTTTGCCACAACTTGCAAGTGCCATTGTTTTCATACACAATTGTTCAATAGGCTTGCATCAATCAATTTATGCCACAAATGTCAATACACAAGTCATGACAGAATCATCACAATACATAGAATTTTATACAATATAATAACACAATTCTATTTTCATTCACATCGCATCACATCGCAATTCTTATTCATATTCTGAAAGGTCACTATACTTACAACGAATGCAGAATCTTGAATTCTGGATTCTGAATTCTGAAATTGAAATGCGCTCCTTTGGGTAGACTAATGTTGCGTTGAAAACTTTTGATTTAAACTTTAAATCTTCTTCTTAGTTTGAATCGTCTCTAGGCTTTTCTCTTGACGGCTATGTTCAATTTCTCCCTAGCAGCATGACGACTCCTTTCTCATATTTTTGTGTGAATTTTCAGTTGAGAGTTAGGGTGTATTTATAGATTTTTAAGTTGTTTTGAGCCGTCAGATGAAGACAGGAGGAATCTAGGCCATTCAAAATTCAGAGAGCCAATCAAGAGGTGATACGTCAGCCCTAGTGACATACAGGGCCTCAGAAATTCGAGCTAGAGCCAGACCTGGCCAGGCAGGTCGACACCCAGGTCGACACTATGGTCGACCTGGGGGGACCAGGTCGATACCATGGTCGACCTGGGGTAACCAGGTCGACTCCATTGTCGACCCTATGGTCGACCTGGTCTCTGGGCGGGAATTTTCCCGCCCAGCCCAGTTTGAACCTGAAATTCGAAATTTTGAAATTAAACTGAGCTATTTGAATTTAAATTTGATTCTGAAACTTCTGAAGGCCATAACTCCTTCATACGGAGTCCGATTCTCGCAAACTCGGACTCTATCTCTAGCAGAATTTCGAGACGAACGCAATGGCGTAACCCGTTTCACTTAATTCTTTCATTTAGAATTAATTATACTTTAATTTGTGAAGCTTAGCGTTATAGAATTCACGGGGTGTTACAATGGGAGACAGAATACGTTTAGGGAAGATTGAACCAATCTTCCTATCTGAATACTTTGTCAAGTCTGGGAAGAATCCGGTTAGGCCTTCTTGGTTTTTACACCAAGTAAAGGTAGAGACGACGAAGGAAATCTCAGAAAGACTCGAACTGAGGATAAAAGCAATGAAATCTACCGTCGTGGACCGGTTAACATCATTACCTCCCCGTTTCTCAGCTTGACAGGCGACTACATTAACCCCCCCCCCCCCCCAAAAAAAACTGAGACCCCAAAACCAAGATTTGAAAGCGAAAGGATGTCGGACCAGAGGCTTAACCTCTCCACCCGATCATACTTCGCGTAGATCGCCGAAAAAGGGAAAGGTGTAGTGATGGTCGGTGTTGAGCAGACAGCCGAGAGAAGCTGGTCTGAATTGAAAACCGAGCGAATGACCACGTCTTTGGACCAGAGGATCCAGATCTTAGCAGACGCTTTGGAAATGGTTCCACCAAACCCAATGGATAAAATTGTAGAAGTGAGTACTTCTGGACCCATGAAAGGCTCCAGAAGAGCCATAAGACAAACATAATGCTTCCTAACGATGCGCTTAAGCCTAGATGTTGAAGCATCGTTACCAATATCACGGATATTCTAGAAAAGGAATTTTGCCATCACGAGATGGTAAACAAACAGTAAGCCAAAAAGGAGGCGAACAACTCCAAAAGGGGAAAGCACCAAAGACCAGGTCATATAAGATAAAGAATAAAGCGTGTGTCAAGTAAATCAAACGATCTGCTCAGACGCCGCTATAGAACGTGTGCGAATGGTATGAGGAGTGTGAGGCCCAATTCTCGGTCTTCGTTGCTATGAGCAGAAGGGGACGATAGAAGGACGATGAGATACCTTACTAGTTTCTGGGGATCCGAAAAATACCTCGAAATCCAAATCGTGAACATACGACTGAGGCCTGAAGACATTGGACCTTGAAGTACAAGAATTCTTAGTAAGTTGATATAGACGATCATTAATGATCGTTGTCTCGTCCTTACTAAGTAAAGAAGAAGACATAGAAGCGGGAAACACATCAGCAACTTGTAGTGTACACGAAGTGAAAACTGGTAACGATAAAGCGGGCATAAATGTAGGGTACGTCAAGAAGCGCACCACTAGTTCCTGTGTGAACTTAACCAAAGCTGAGCTGTCATTAGATTGACAACCCCACGAAGTAGGTAAAGTCCGTGCTCCCATATCCGATCTAGTGACATATTGTGAAGGCATTAACAATCAGCAGTCTTCCTGGCAACCCGTAGAGTGGACCATCAATGGATCCACTATACGCCTACAAGGGGGAGACCTCCAATACCGATAAGCCGACACCCTATGAAGCTTCCGAAAAAACATCGAAATCCCGCAAGCCTCTACCAACTAACCAGAGTCTCTAATGACACGATATAGGCCTCGTCAAGACTCACCCAACCAGGTAACCAAAAGTGTACATACACCCCCACTGATAAGACCATAAAAAGGTAGACAACGGGCACAAAAACCAAAAAACGAACCCAAGCAAAAGTTCGGTAAAGGAGCCAGTAAGAGCTGTAAAGTCTCAATCTGTTAAACTCGAGCAGGGTTTGTTGTGTTAGGGAATACGGAATGGATCTTAAGGCAAAACTAACACTAGAGGGGGTGAATACTGTTTTCAAGGAGTTTATGAAAATCTAAAACTTATATGATCTACTATATGAATCGCACACAACAGAAATAATCATAGGCACAGAATCAAACACATACAAAGAAATAGACAAAAATATAATGCAGAAAAGGAAAGAACACATCGGATTTTATACTAGTTCGGATTGCTCCTATGTTCAGTCCCACGCAACGCTGGATTGCGCAGAGTTTTATTACTAGATCAAAATCTCAGTACCATCCCCTTGATTTCATAGCTACAAGGTTTACACTGTATCCACCACCCTTGATTTCCCGACTACAAGGTTAACACTGTTTCCTTTCCTTGATTACACGGCTACAAAGAACACATCATTTCCAAGACTATCTCAAAACAATCCCAGTTGATTACAATAGCCTTATAACTCTTCGATAGCACTTCGATTTAAAGAGTAATGAGTAGAGAGTGAGAAGAGAAGAAGTTTTATATATTAAGAATTGAAATTGACAGAGTAGAAGTGCATAAATCATAAAAATATGAAATAATAATGGAGGAATAAAAGGGATGAAAATGGAGAAGAAGAATTGTTAAAGAATTCGAAATTAACCCCTATTTATAGGATTTGAAAGGTTGCAATGCTTCTGGAACATTACAAATGGTGAAAAGACACTTCGTTTCAAAACTGAAAATATGAGAGTTGTATGTCGACATCCCCACATATGTATGTCGACATATGTGTTTGAAAATTTGAAATTTGAAAATTTTCAAGTGTTTTAATATATATATATATATATAATTTTGGAAATTCTTAAATCAAAACATAACGATATAAATAAGTACTATAAAGTAGAAAATCATATGAAATCATAAATATAAATTATATAAACATATTTATAAAATTATAAAGTTTAAAACTATATAAATATAAAAGTATATAACTATATAAATATATATAAACTTATAGTCTTTAAAACTCAAGTTTAAAATCAAAAGTAAGATAGAAAACTAGTTAAAATTAGAATTTTAATTTTGGAAATAGAATTTGAAATTTGAAAATCAGAATTTGAAAAAAAAAATTGAATTTGAACTTGGAGTGTTATTCAGAGTCTTACATATAAACTAAACTCCATTACTATATTTATCTTGAACTCTTGATTACTTATGAGTCTTGAATCTTCTCTGAATTCTGAATCGCTTGAATCTCTAAAACTGTACAGTCTTCAGTACTAATTCCTGCACACAACTCCTGCATATATGTGTCTGTGTGTGTGTGTGTGTATATATATATATTCTAGATAGAGATGTTAGTATATATTTTATAGTCAATTAATATTGAAATAAGGTTGTTGTCATCGAAACTCCATTCTTCAACAATCTCTTCCTTTTTAATGATGACAACCTTAGTTTATAAAATATTCATACCTGTTCATACCTGTTGATGCTGACCCTTCTAATAATCTCCCTATCACTGTGAGTCCTATGTATATATTCTACTTTAAAATAAGTCTATATTTGACAATTTCTCCCCCTTTGGCATTATCAAAAAAAAAATCTAAAAATACTCCCCCAAAATTCATAGCTATACAATAATCAATACTAATTATATAAACAGATCAATCCAAATATCATAATTACACATGTTTTAAGTCATATATATAAGCAAGGAAACCATTATAAGTAATATTTACATATGTTTTTATGTATACATGTTTCAAGTCAAGCAATTCAAACCAATCAATACATAAGTTCAAACAAATCAAACTAATCAAATCATACCAAACAATCAAATGTTTCTTGGGACTTTTACCGATTCATCTTGTCCAGTAATTGGGTTATTCTTGATATCCTTCCAGTCTTCTTCATTGGTGATTGATGCTTCATTGTTTTCATTTCTGAAATAAGAAGAGATTGACCAACGAATTACGTCAAAGTGTTTCTCTTAATATTCAACCATTCTCATCTGAATTAATTCTAGATGACGCTGATTATGTAGTACTATTGAAAGGATGTTCTTAAAGGAATTCAATGTTTCTTCAAGATTTTCACTTAAGTTATGAATTAGATTTTCCATAGTTTTGATAAGAATTGAATAGAGAAAAAGAAGATATATTATAATGAATTTTTTTGGACGAAATAGGCTTAAAAAGGTCTGGAATTCGTTGGATTTGAATGGACATGAGATAGTTATTTAAATTAAAATTTTGATTTTTTTTGAAAAACTGACATTTTATGTCGACATAGGCAACTATGTATGTCGACATACGTAGTTAAAATTTTTGAAAATTTTCAAATTTTCAATCTTTTGTTCTTATATTATATTTGATTCTAAATTTTTCTCAATAATTAAAGAAGATTTGACATAAATAAAACTCCATTCATTGCTTCTTAAAAAGCAAATACATTCAAATAATTAAGACACACTAAATACGAGACTCAAAATCAAATACAAGAAAATACTAAAGGTAACTTAAACTAGAAAGGCTAGATTTCAACGGATGATGAGGAGGAAGATGAAATTCCAAGTTTTCTTTCTATCTTGCTCATGAACTTAGTCATTTTGGTAAAACACTTTTTGAGCTTCTTTTGATTTTGAACAAACATCTCTCTGGAATTGATTCTAGTGTTGATGGACACTCAACAATTTCCAAAGAACTTTCTTCTTCTTCGATTTCCATAGGCTCTTGTTCTTGTTGCATTCGAGCTTGTTTGTCTTCGAATGTCTCATAAGGTTTGAAAGTGAGCGGAATTTGCATAAGGTGTATGCTAGCACCTTTCTTGATACGACTCTTCTCCGTGAAGATCAACTCCGAAATATTTGAAAATACGAGTGAGATAAACTCCATAATAAAGAGTGCTTTCTCTTGTTGACGTTTCTATGGGCTTGAATTCTTTTAAGATCATGTCGGCCCAATTGATGTTATATCCACCAATAATAGCAAAAAGTGCTTTTTGGACTTTGAGAGTTGGGTTACTAAAATTTCCGAAATGAGGAGTGCTAGTATGTTGAAGGAGAAGGTTTACATTCTTGTTTTTGGGCGAAAAAGCAATTTTTGAATTCCATGTAAGTATCGCTTTCAAATATGTGATGATAAGTTTCTAAATCAGTTTCATCAGTTTTAATATCTGAAAAATATGAGCCTGTGCTTCTATAATTCAAGATATTTCCCAAGATTTCGCAATCTAAAACAATTTGGATGCCTTTGACGTTACTCCAAATTTGATCTTCATTTCCTTCGTAAAAACCACGATTAAGATTTGCATAGAACATTTTGACAAGCTTCGAGTAATACACTTCATCATTATCCAGAAAGTTAATCAAGCTCAATACTTCATTGTGATTGAAAAGAGAGATAAGATCATAAGATGGAAAGTCTCCAAAGATGGCAAAATCACCCGTATTGACCTTTCATTTGCTATATAGTCCACATAGGTTTTGATTACTTCTCTATCATCATAGAGATAACCTTTGATGTTTTTGGTTAATTTTAATTTCTAAGATGTGCTTGAGTAAACCATTAGAATGTTTGTTATGAAGGTTATAAATACGAAGAATATAGTTTGAATTGTGAATGAGAGATAGAAAGAATAGATGTATAAATAGAAATTGAATGGATATGAATTGAAAAGGCATAACTTTTCAGAAATCAATGACACCTTTCCAGACCTAGGTAGTTGGTGAAAAGTTAAAGGGAAGTTTGAAAGTCATTTGAAATTCAAAATTTTAATTTCAAGTTACAGGCTGAAATGTCGACATATATAAATATGTCTGTCGACATACACGCGTAAATTTCTCAAGGAATATGATTTTGTCACTTTTGGTTTAAATTATCGATTTATATTTCAGATTTAGCTATTTCCTGAAATAATACTAATCTTAGCAAACATACAAAATTTATTTTATTAATTATTATTATTTTGAATTTAAAAATTCAAATTTTGAATTTTGAATTTTAAATTTTAAGTTTCATGTTTGAATTTTAAAGTTTAATTTTCATATTCAAAACAAAGCAAACAAAACATCCATTCAACCAAAATTTTAAAAAATTAATTAAGGCGTACCCGGTTTTTAGATCCATTTCTTTGACATTCTGTGAATTCTGGATTGCTGTGAAAGACATTTGAATTTTCTGTTTTTGGCTCTTCATCGCTTGACGATGAATCTGAGTCGTATAAAGTTGTTATGTATGCCCTCTTTCTTTTCTTTGATGAATTACTATTGTTTGTCTTATTGATTTGATTTATCTAGATATGGACACATTCTATTTAGTGGAAATTAGCGGCAAGGGCTCCTAATCACGTCTTCATTATTTTTAAGGACACTATTTTGAAACAATTAATTTTAAGGACAGGAAACATGGCGAGCCATTTTCCTTTTTAAAATCATCGATCTCATCGAACAAATAAGGCGCAATGATCTCGATATCTCCTGTAACGACCCGGATTTTGAGCGACTTTGGTTATCGACATAAGCTCGATGTCGATAACCAAAACATCGAAAAATCCCGGTAATTAATGAAAGAAATTAGAGGGTGAGGAAAGATAAGATAGAACTTATAGAATAGAAGAAGAAGAAGAAGAACATCATCATCAGAGTAAACACGAATCTCACAGCGGAACAAATAAAATATAACATAACTTTTGAAATACAAACAGTATGTATACAATAACACTTATCAGAGTACAGCACTTACAACACAGCGGAAATATATAATAGCTATAGAATCCTGAAGCTTCCTGCTCCAGCTCTTAAAGTGTATCTGTAAAATCTCGACTACTTGACTGCCCGTACAAATTTAGGCACCCAAGAGTTTAGGGAAAACAAAACAAATAAACTCTGGGTCAGTCATGGGACTAGTATGAATAAAACTCCAAACACTTAGTTTAAATAAAAGATATATCATAAGACCACGCCGTGAAAACGGAACGGGTTTTCCCTTATGAAATCCAAAAACTTTGAAAAGCAATATCATTCTGATATTATAATAATGTCTACATACAAATAGATATCAATCTAGCAGAAACGCTTTCATCTCACGTTCTACATATATAGCATACAATCAAAACCGCAAGCACGTATTGGGTAATGGATTTCCAACTATGACAAGGTATGGAACCACCTTCCGATCAGTGTACTCTAGGAACGATACACTGGAGTTCAACAAGAACATCTTGTAACTCAGCCACACATGACCGACCACTCATTTCGCTTGAGTGTATCGAATGTACATCACCAACGGTTGGGATCAGCAACCGTTCCCGTATATATATGGGACAGCATTGATAGATTAAAAGAAACAAATGAATATTCTCTAGATAGGTGATTATACACCCTACTTCGGTGCGACCGACTTAGCCATGCTGCCTGCCCGATTTCTGTCATTTACCAGATGTGAGGCTAGAAGCTACGCTTATCTTTTCACATACCACATCTTCATTCACTTAGAATGTCACATCGTCATACCCCTTTAAATAACAAATTGATTTCCCCAAAAATACCATGGGTATAAGCCAAGAGAAACGAATTCCTCCACCACCAACGTAAATACGTTTGAAACGATCAACTTAGTGATCTACCAGATATACTCTGCCAGACCTTCGTCCATACAAGTTGTCCTGGGACTGGACAAACCGAAGGCACTATTCAGTACATCCTCTTAGGCACAGTTATCTAAGACTTATACAATAGCCCTTGCACTTTACTCCGTCTTCCATTATCCTTGGCATATATGATTCGCAACGCTTATGCCAATACAGAGTGGTTCTTTGGATAATAATCCAACCGGTCTCTCCATATTAACAACGTAACATGGTCAAAACATTGATAGTCTGTGATTTAACTATCAAAGAAAAACTCGTGTGCAAACAACGATATTATTTCCAGATGGAATTTATATCGATCAATCATCATTTAACATATATCTCTTTAGTTCATTAGTTACTTATCTCCTGTTTCCATATATGCAACATTTCTTATTTTCTAATTTTAGAAAATATACTTTACTAACAATGGAAAACATTTTCATTTCCTGTTTCCTACATTAGAAAACATTTCTGATTTCTTATTTGGAAAACATTTCCAAAGTTCCTTCATTGGATTTAAACAGATGTTTAAATAAAACATCGCTATGCCAACTCAAACCATTTACTGAATTCACTTAACCATCATTCACTATCAAACCTTACCATTCCTTAGTTAAGAAGGAAGTCAATCAAGTTGGGGTATAATTACCTCTCAGACCTTAACTGAACAATGTTATAACTTCAAAATAGTAACAGTTTATCTTTTGAACCTTTAACAACTTCTTTACGTAACTCTCGGATTTCAATTTACGAGTCCACTTCTTTATTGAAAACATTGATTATAACGATAACGTTATAATCCCTACCTTCGCAATACCTAACTTCAATTATAACCTTTATTCTTTAATTCAAATAATTAAACCTAACCCTAAATTATTAGTGTATACTCTTGATTTAAAAACCGGAAAGTAAATATTACTTTCCCGAATTTGATATAATTGAATTCGAGGTATAATTCTCTTTTGAGTAATCTCTATTTGATTAACTCTTCTTCGAATAACCTATATTCGATTATCTCTCTTCGAATAACTTATATTCGAAATCTCTCTCTTTCGAATACACTATATTCGATCTCTTTCTTTCGAATACGATATATTCGATAATCTCCTTTCGATTAAACTAATCGATAGCTCCTTTCGATTAAACTATAATCGATAACTCCTTTAACTCTATTCGAATAAACCATATTCGACTAACTCTATTTAACTCTGTTTAACTCTATTCGAATAAACTATATTCTACTAACTCTATTTAACTCCGTTTTAACTCTATTCAACTCCATTCGAATAACTAATATTCGATAACTCTATTTACTCCATTCGAATAACTAATATTCGATAACTCTATTTAACTCCATTCGAATAACTAACATTCGATAACTCTATTTAACTCCATTTAACTTTATTCGAATAAACTATATTCGACTAACTCTATTTAACTCCATTCGCTTGACTCTAGATCGCAGCGATCACAATGGTTGCGCCTGATTCCCTCAGGAAACATCCGACCGCCTTAGGTTATCTGTAGCCCTGCGAATTTCACTAGCAGTCATACTAAATGGCATCTCATTTGGATTAACTCCAACTGATTAACTCTAACTGATTAACTCTAACTGATTAACTCTAACTGATTAACTCTAACTGATTAACTCTAACTGGTTAACTCTAACTGATTAACTCTAACTGGTTAACTCTAATTGATTAACTCTAGCTGGTTAACTCGAACTGATTAACTCTAACTGATTAACTCTAACTCGATTAACTCGACTTGATTTACTCGACTTACTTAACCCAACTGGTAAACTCGACTTACTTAACCCAACTTGTTAACTTGATTTGATTAACTCATTTGATTAATTTGGTTTAACTAATCAACTTAGTTTGATTAACTCATTTGATTAATCTGGTTTAACTAATCAACTTAGTTTGATTAACTCATTTGATTAATCCCTTTTTCTTACTCATTTTGATTAATCTGGTTTAACTAATCAACTTGGTTTGATTAACTCATTTGATTAATCTGGTTTAACTAATCAACTTGGTTTTATTAACTCATTTGATTAATTTGGTTTAACTAATCAACTTGGTTTGATTAACTCGTTTGATTAATCTCTTTTGCTTACTCATTTTGATTAATCTGGTTTAACTAATCAACTTGGTTTGATTAACTCATTTGATTAATCTCTTTTGCTTACTCATTTTGATTAACTCCATTTGAATAACTTTATTTGATTAATTCAAATCGATTTACTCCTTTCAATTCTATTTGTAAATGGTTTACAAATATTTCCTTTCAAATTTATTCTTAAAAATATTCTAACTCCTTAAATTTCCGAAAAAATTCGCCATAACCTCCTTTGTACCGAGAGCATCGGGAAAATCCCCAAACCCGCCACACAGGCCTTTCCATTCAAAAAGAAAATGGTTTGAAATTATTTCCTTTTTGAATATCTCCTATTTATAAATATTCCCATTTATAAATATTTCTTATTTATAAATATTCCAATTTATAAATATCTCTTATTTATAAATATCCCATTTTATAAATATTCTATTTTCAGTATCACTTTGAAAATCCCCTTATCAACATTTCGGTATGTTATGGTATTCAATCATATCAAATCACGATGTTCAATATCGTCCAAGCACATATAATCGCCCACAGATTTTATATCACATCATATAGCAATATATGAAAAACAATAAAATAACTGTTGAGGAATCCAGTCGGATTCCTCCAACCTGTCTCCCTGCATCCACAGATGTTACACAATATGATTATCATCACTTTCAGTTCAATATAAATTATTCTGATAGCAGAATCAATATATAAATATTTAACAGTTTATATATATATATATATATATATATATAAAATTTTCACTAACTGACTAGTAGTTCAATCAAACAATCAACACACAGTCAAACAGACAATTTTAACAGTTCTAACAATACAACGTGAAAATAGAACGGTTTGGAGTTGGTGAGTTTTACTCACATTGGACGATCATCGTTGATAACGATAACCATCGCTTGGTTTGATTTAGACGGACAATTTATTTCGTCATAAATTGTGATGAGCTCCAATCCACTCCCCGTCGGTTCCATGGTGTAGTCGTCGTCCGTATGATCCCAACATATCTTGTTTCATCAGATTCTGATGGTATATGAGATAGTTACGATTATTACAAGTTATAAACAATTGAAGCATTATTTACCTTTAAATAAGTCGTAAGTTTCACCCATAATTATCTGTTGAATTCCTAGTCCATGTTTTACGCAAATCCATGTTTTAAACAATTGGATTTTACTATTTATATATGTTGAACTTTTAGTGTTTGTTCATTATTTAAATTAACCCTAGAACCAAATTACTTTTTAACACAATGGGCCTCACCATCTAAAACAAAAACTGGCCCATCAACACTTATAAAACCCGGACCCGCATTTACCTTTCTTCCCCAACACAGTCGCTACTCACAGCAGCCATTACCGCACGATTGAACGATCCAAACTCCCTCTCTACTCCACTGAATCATGAATGGACATCGCCGTTTTATTCCCCTTCATCTCCTTCTAACACCCGAACCATTTAGTTTGGACCCGCGACCCCCTACCAGAATCCGACTCCGCGAGCTCCCCAATACTGGAGCGACACTTTCCTCTACCGATTCACCCAAAAGCTTGCCACCACCTACTATCGGCGCTGCGAATCCAACCCCACCCACGCAAACAAGCGTCGATGTCCTAACCTCCCTAAAATGCCAACCCTAGTCGCCGCTGTTATTAACCAGCGAACCCAAAAACCCTTCGATCCCATTAGAAATCATACGGAGATGATGCCAACGCTAATACAAGTTCGAATTTGTATACATTCTAATTTACATATTTTCTTTTGATTTTGTTTTGAATTTAAATCTTGCATTTTCTGAAAAGAGGTAGAAAAAGCTACGGCGGAAATTGGTGTTGACTTTGGAATGAAAGAATTAGGGTTATGTGTTGTTTGGGGTATTTATAGGCAACCTAGATATTTTATTTTTATATTTTTATTTAATTATTTTTAAGCATACGCTGTTTACATATGTCCTCTAAAATTCCTGTGATCACACACGCCTTCTAAAAATCACGAAACTGGACACGTAGCTAGAGTTCGACATTACGGTCCGAACGAAACTGGTTTCGACGAATTCCGACTTCGTATGCTCACACATCGTATTTTTAACTGTCAAAATACTGACTGTTTCTCACTCTAAAAATCAATGCGGCCACACAGTGACTCTAAAAATCATCAAACTTGGGATCTAACAATAATTTGACATTGCGGATCCAATAAAATTAGTTTCGTCAAATTCTGACTTCGTTTGCAAAAGTGGCTATTTTTAAAGCTCTAAATAACCTATTTAAATATGTAAAAATATTTAAATATAATTAAATTTAATATTTAAAAATAAATATTAACGTCTATATTCACAATGGAATATCATACGGCTCAGATAAAATCCTATATATATCTACAACTCGATATTACATCATCAGGGTTATATCGATGTTTGATTTCTATTTAAATCCTTATATAAAATATAATTAAATCGTTATGGTCAGGGCGCTGCATTTCTGATAATTGGATTTGGACATAACTCAAAATCTACACGACAAAATCTCGATTTTTCTCTTCCACTAGAAAGATATACTCCACAAGCTCCACACGTTTCTTGTTTCACAGAAATCCAATTTAAAACGAACCCTGTATACTCAGTTGAAGTTCAAATCGCCAAATAGCGAACTGCCGCACCATTTCGAGCTCTATTTTAATTATATTATAATTCTACGTTCAAACTGATGTCGATTGAATATATTCGTCAATATAATTCAACTCTAAGCTGAATTAAATCTTAGGGATGACCCCGTTCACAGAATATTGTTATTTCCAATATTTTTGATTATTTCTGAATTAAATATATTATTCTATTAATTAATTTAATTAAATATTCCATATTATTTAATTAAACGACGATTTAATTCCCTATATCACTATTTTAAATGATTAAATAAATTAATTATATCCCTGGAAAATGCGGGTCATTACATTCTTCCCCACTTAAAATAATTTCGTCCTCGAAATTGCTAAGGTAGAGGACGACCCTATCTATTGGAATTCCTAAGATTTGTTTACCCCTTATTTCTGGTTTAAACTGAACCAACTAATATCAACTAAAATATTAATTCCTTCCGACTAACTAAAATTTTCAAAAATTCTGAAAATTTTCTAACACTTTATATTTTCAGAAAATTTCGCCAGCACCTCCTTTGTACTGGTCAATAACTCAAACTCCATCTCGCCTCTCTGGGCCTTCTTCAACCCAAAAGAAAATCAAAACGCCAAACGGCTTGCCAATTGGGCTCATAAATCACCAAACTCATATGAAATATAAACTTGTACCTTTTTGTCGGGCATATCAACCTTATCACTTTACCTGTTATCAATCCAACATATTCCAATGCCATTCCAACTTGATCTCAAATCAATTTATCTTTAACACAACCATTCGCTTATACCTAAGTCCAATTTCATTTCAACTCAAGCACTATTCTTGATTTCTAATCCATAACTCACCAGCCCAATATAATTCCAGATTATCTCTAATCAAGTCTAATTTCACTTGACATCAATCTACTTCAATACGATTTTCACTTAACTGGCTTTTAATTCCATCTCAATTTTATTGGATTTTACAAATTTTACTTTAATTTGTTTTTATCTTAAACAACCTTTACCTGGGAGTTTCAAATAGCTTGGCTTTTCCCAAAAATCAAATATCCTTTCCTGGAATTTCAAACCAACTTGTTTTTCTCAAAACAATTAAAAAAACAATCTCTTTGGTAGTAATCCGTCACTTACCACTCGAAGATGAACACTGATGATGCTGCAGTCATCATCAGAGTTTATTTTCCAGCTACAGAAGTGAGTTCAATACTATATCAACTTTCAAAACCATTTCTCAAACACTTCCACTTTGAAATATATTTCAAATATTATTCACAATGCTTTTAAACCAATTTAAAATCTCCCAGGATTTTAAAATTCTCTTATATTTAATCCAGATTCATTTACAAACTTCTTTCCAATTTCTGGGATTTTAATTCCAATTCAGATTTAAATTTCGGATTTAACTCATATGATTTCACGTATTTCACTTATGTGAATTCTGGTTGGTTATATATAACCATTTCACTTTATAATCTTACTCGATTATAATAACAACCAATATATCCAATATATTAAAATTTTGATATATATATATCTTCTCTATATCAAGATATACCTTGGGTAAACTTATTTTAATTTACCCTCTTTTCAAAACATATCGTGACGACCCATCATATTTAAGTGTTTAGTAACTCCTACCGATACAGTGGATCAAACTGATCGACCAGAACTCATAAACAACTCAACCCATGAATCTCCACAATAAAAATTTATTTTTATATCAAATAACAAATACGTTCACTCGTATATATACAATCAAACTCAATCTAGGGTATTACTAACCCTATCTCTACCGAGTCATGCCACAAAGCCAAGGTAATTCTTAACTTAAGCTCTGATACCAACTTTAACGACCCGGATTTTGAGCGACTTTGATTATCGACATCGAGCTTATGTCGATAACCAAAGTCGCTCAAAATCCGGGTCGTTACATCTTCTATTTTCCAATTTTTTCAAATTTGATCTGCGATCGTTTTTTCTTTCAGGTGAGTTTCAATAATTTCAATTTTCTTCCTACTTTATAATTCGACGTAAAATTTTCAAATTCTTGCTATTTAGGAGGCGATTCTTTTGTTTTGTTGTTATTTTATTCTTTATCAGGTGATTTTGATAATTTTGAATTGAATCATGGATTATAATTTTAACGAACGATTTTAAAATTTTAATAGACTTTGAAATTGTGGAATATGATATGGAAATATGCTAATTTGTTCTTTATTTTTGTGGACTATGTAGTTAAATCAATGGAAGAGCAAACTCAAAGTTCAAGTATACCTTTAGTTGAACAGGCTGCTATAAGGTATGGTGTAATTAAATTGAAATTTTCATATGACATGTGAAATGTGATTTTTAATGTCTGTTTATTAGTGAATTTAATTGTAGTTTTGTATATCTATGATTATTATTATTTTTCATTAACAAATCTGAAATAAGAAAGATAATTTGTTTTATCTTTTTTTTTACAAATTGTTTGTAGAATTAAAAGATAAGTGTTTATTTGGGTTTCAATGGAAAATAACAATATTTTTTTATAGTTAATTTTAAAAAAAATTGGTTATAATGTGCACCAGTTATGTTTTATATATAATTCAAATGATATATGATTAAGAATTATATGGTAAGATAAGACAAAAAATGCATGTAAAGATAATACAACAATTATATGTACAGATAGCAGAACAATTATAATATAATTATGTTTTAAAATAATATATATTATTTTAAAATTATTGTTTAATTCTGCAGTTTAATCATTATCACAACAGTAGTAAAAAAGAGAACTGGTTTTATCTTTTTGTAAAATGATTTATAAAAAGGTTTAAATTGTATTGTTATTTACTTATTTATGTTCTGAATTGCAGGTCTTATATATCTGTGATGGTTGTATTTGATTTTAATAAGAATTCATTTACTATTCGTCTTGGTTTGGATGCATTAATTAGTTATGTAAGAAGTAAGGTTTGTGAGGTGTGGAATACTTTTACTCCTTTATGTTTTAATGTGTTCTATGTTAGAGAATCTAAGATTACTTACATTGAGACGAATAATGATTTACAAGCTATTTTGTGCTTGGTGTGGTTTAAAAAGGAGGATTTCTTGGATTTTTTTTATATGCTTGAAGAATAATTCAAATGATTTTGCTGTTGACAGCAGTAAATCAATCTCATTTGTTGATGTTTGAGAACAAAGCAGTAATTTGATTGAATATAATAATGATATAGACTCTGCTTGTTGTGAAGAAAAAACCTTGCATGAATTGTTGAAGAAAAATTCAAATTTAGAATTTTTTACTGGTGTTGGACAAATATTTGATTCGGCTATTGCATTTCACAGAATTGTTAGTGCATTTTGTTTGAAAATGGATTTAAAGTAAAATGTCATAAGAATTGTAAGGAGCAGGTTACAGTTCAATGTGCTATAAATGGTTGCTCATTTAGGATTCATGCTTCTTGCAAATTGAAGCAATTGGATAAGTTGATTGTTAAAAATATGCAGCTAAGTCATACATGTGGAGGTGGATTTAAATCAGTTAGTAGTCCAATTTGTAACACCCCACTCCCGCTATGGACACTCGCTAAGGGAATGCCATAACATCGGTGGAGTATTTTAAGTGAATATAGAACAGAAAAATTACATCAAGACAGATATAAGTAATGCTTGAAAATTTAAAACATCATTTCATTGCAGCGGAAAGTAAAACATGTCTGGTTACATCACAAAACCATAATAAGAGTCAAGTACAAAATATCCATCCTGATAAATAAAAATACATAATCCCAATACATGAACTAATAGCCATAAAAGAAAAGGGTAAGCTGAGCTCTACATCTAGGGTCCAAGCTCCAAGAGAGTAATAAAAGCAGCCTGATCAAAGCCCACTCGTGTTGGGCCCACTCTGAGAACCTGAGGGTTGGGAAAAAAGATAAAAACAACGGGGTCAGACATAAGTCTGAGCGAGTCCTATAACTTTAACAATACAATCATTAAAGTAATTAGGGTATGATATAACTTGGTACAGTGTGACTGGGGATAAATGACCACACTCAGTAGCCAATCAGACTTAGAATGAACTAAGATAACGATAAAGACGCATTTACCCACCCAAGGATAATTACTACACTGCACCACACCAGTCATTCCTACTTAAAGGTTGATCCCTCCCAAGGACTTAGAAAATTTACCCAGTAGTTTCGTGTACCCCTAGCTGACTACATAGGTGTCGTCTGCCCCTATCTCCACTAGGTGTACCCACTACTCCCAAGCGATCGGCTCCCTACCGTAGATACCCGTGCTGGCCCCACAATGGGGTGTATCACTCCCCATAGTGGCAACCCGATACAACAAATGGTACACGGCTTATATCTACACGATGCAACAACGTCTTACCTACCAGCCCGGGTCCACACACGCATATGAACCCGTTGGACTCGCGTCGCCACCGCTACCCCGTTTTGGCCTCTTATAGTCAAGCCCAATATGCGTGTCCCGTCCTCGACTTGGGTCGAGCCCACAAAGATACGTTTGGGATATTGGTTGAAATGGGCCCCCACAAGCTACCCACCTAAGCTTGTCATTTCTAGTGTATACCACTTAACCCTTTAATCATGTTTTAATTACATGTTCCACTTTGGTTAAGTATTCTAATCGTATTTTCTATTGCCACCCAAGGCAACCACTAGATTTCCACCTGCCACCCAAGGCACCCACTTAACCCCTCATGTCCCTCTACATGCTAATATGGTTAAGTGTTTCTTAATTAATTAATTAAGATCATGACCTCATAAAGACCTCTCACATTAGACCATCTTTTATGACTGCTGGATATGTCGGTTGGGTCCGGGCAGACTTCCGTCATAAAAAAGGTCTAACCTCGTGTCTTTACTTTAATCATGTATTTAATTTATGACTAAGACCTCTCACATTGGGCCAATCATTTGTAGCTGCTGGATTGCTGGTCGGTTCCGGGCAGACTTCCGCTACAAAAGGGTCCAACCTCGAGTCTTAGTTGATTAATTACACCTAATTAATCACCCCCATAATTTGTATTAATTATCCCTAATTAATTACATATTTTTAAGAATATGGGTAGACCTAACTCAATAGGTAAATTCCCAATTCCATAGTATGGGTAGACCTAACTTAATAGGTAAATTCCCAACTCCATAATATGGGTAGACCTAACTTAATAGGTAAATTCCCAATTATGTCCATTCATTTTATGTTATGCTTAAGCATACCAACTTTACACATTTCTATTAACATGCATATTAACCCCATCGTTTCCCACGTAATTCGTTCTCATGACATGTCATATAAATGGGGAGTTTCATTATAAATGTAATGGGTTCAATCTTAGCACAACGTTGGCATTTACATGGGTTTAAAAGGTGTCAACTTGCACCATAACATTAAACCCAACTAGCATAAATCATTAACCCAAAACTTGCATATGAACTTGCATATAAACTTGCATATGAGCTTGCATATAAACTTGCATATGAACTTGCATATAAACTTGCATATGAACTTGCATATAAACTTGCATATGAGCTTGCATAACATGTCATACATAAAGGCAACCTTGCATATGTTATGCATATCATAAAAAGAGACAAACTTGCATATGAACTTGCATATAAACTTGCATATAAACTTGCATATGAACTTGCATATCATGTCATACATAGAGGCAACCTTGCATATGTTATGCATATCATAAAAAGAGACAAACTTACATATGAACTTGCATATCATGTCATACATAAAAAGAGACAAACTTGCATATGAACTTATAACATATGACAACCACAACATGCATAGATCCTCATTTACATCCATAGCCTCCTAATATCCTATCCTAATTAGTTTAGCAATTGCTTGCTAAAGGCATAGGAACTCACAAATCACTAATTAGCACTCCAATGAGGAAGATTAAGTTGCTAGAGTGGATTAGAACTTGATTAGAGTTGATTTGAGATGCCAACTTCCTCTCAAATTTGGTGGAGGCTCCTCCTAGTTTTAATTTGACGGCATGAGGCCCTTGAATCTATTTTTAGTATGAATTAGGGTAGTGTTAGGGTGTATTTATAGATTAGGCAAGTGTTTTAGGCCATTAGATTAACCCTAAATTAGATTAGGACCATCAGATCTCGGAAGCTTCTAGAGAACAGCCCAAAACACAGCCAAACCCTAAAATGGTGCACCAGGTTAAACTGGCCGAGCACCCCCTGTCGACACCGAAGTCGACAGGGCTGTCGACTTAGTTCTAGCCAAGTCGACTGCCCAGTCGACATGGCTGTCGACTTGGGTAGCTAGGCGGGAATTTTCCCCGCCTGCGCCCAATGGCCCCAATTTCGAAATTTGAACCTGAATTTTAAATCTGTTTTGAACTTTGAATTTTCTGCAAACTTCATTGGGCCATAACTGGGCCATACAGACTCCGATTTACAAAATTTCGGACTCTATTTCGCGTATTTTTCCGAGACGAACGCAATGACGCAGCCCGTTTCCCCCAATTCTCACATCTGAGATTATTTATTCTGCAATTAGTGAATTTTAGCATTAATTGAAATACGGGGTGTTACATTCTCCCCTCCTTAAAGGATTTCGTCCCCGAAATCTCTAAGCTAAGGAGAATGCATATCCTACCATCCAAACAACCATCTACTCAATCCATCAAACACGGGCATCCATTGTCCTTAAAACAATTTCTAATGATGTGTGAGCATATGCAAAAAGTGTGTGTATATGTTCCCTATCTAATGTATGAACATATGCAAACCATGATAGTGCCATGCATCCATTATGTATGTGAGAGAACCCTATCGACACATACAATATCTACATGAGTGCACAATCATTCACCCAAAATGCATCATCCATATGATAACACAATCATTATACATCCATAAATATAGCTACCTGCACACAATTATATGCAATATGCATATGAAGTGACTGAGCCGATCTAGTGCCTAGAGTGTGTGTATATGCATCCACGAGCAACCACTAGCAAACACTTGCATCCACATGCATCCATCAACCATAACATGTCTCAAACACATGTTTCAACCATAGGTTTACCCTATCTAAAGGTCAAAAGTACTACCGAGAGGACATACTAAAGATAAGATAAGTACTAGACATACGATAAAGGAGAAGTTAAAAGACATACCCTCAAAGAGGAATGGGTACAATGAACGCATCTTCGCTTCCGTTTCCCAAGTAGCGTTGCCCTCATCTTCTCCCCATTGTACTTTGACTAGTTGAACCTCTCGATTCCTCAATTTCCTAGTCTCTGACCCAAGGATGCGAGTAGGAGCTCGTCGAATAGTCGCATCACGCTCTACTTCCACTTCTCTAAGCAAGCTCGGCTCTACCACCTCTGCGGTCTCATGTAGGCACTTCCTCAAATGTGACACATGGAATATATCATGTACACCACTAAGTCTGTCGGGCAACTCCACTCTATATGCCATCCGTCCAATCCTTTCCTTAATAGGAAATGGCCCTATGAACCTTGGTGCTAACTTCCCAACAGATCCAAAGCGAACCACATTTCGTAACGGAGACACTTTGACAAAGACCATGTCCCCAACTTCAAACTCAAGATCCGTCATAAAATCCATCGAGACGCTATCCCACTTCCATTGCGGAACTTCCAATGGGTGAAGCAACCCACCTAGTTTCTTTTGCTCCGCTTTCACCTGTTGGCACACCAAGCATCGAGCGACATACTCAGCCACATCTTTCTTCATACCGGCCCTGAAGAAAACCCGCTTCATGTCTTGGTACATCTTGTCCCCACCGGGATGAATGGTCATCCTAGAACGGTGTGCATCATCAAGAATAGCCTTCCTCAAACCCTCGTCTTGCGGTACACAAAGTCTACCGTCTCTACGCAAGCACCTCCTATCGTCTAGGGTGTACCTACTCAAATGGCTGGACGACTCCCCCATTATGAGCTTCTCCACCAACTCAATCAATTGTGGGTCATCCCTCTGTGCTTCTCCAATCCGCCCCAAAAGAGTAGGCCTGACCTCCAAGGATGCTAGCAAACCGGGTATATAGTCAATGGAAGGACTGAAATCAAATATCGAGATAAATTCCAAGCTTCGTTGTTCCACGAACAATGGACTCAAGGACAACCTTTTTCTGCTCAAGGCGTCCGCCACCACGTTACCCTTGCCAGGGGTATACGCTATCTCGAAGTCATAGGATGCTAAGAACTCCATCCACCTTTGCTGTCTCGAATTCAAATCCTTCTGAGAAAACAAGTACTTCAATGACTTGTGGTCAGTGAACAATTCGAATCTCTCACCAAGAAGATAATGGCGCCAAATCTTAAGCACAAAAACAATAGCAGCCAACTCTAGATCATGGGTAGGGTAATTTTTCTCATGTGCCCTCAACTGCCTTCCACCATAGGCTATTACCCTTCCCTCTTGCATTAAGACTGCGCCCAGTCCTGTCCCACAAGCATCGGTATAGACAACAAATGGCTTACTCCCATCTGGCAACACTAAAACTGGAGCAGTGGTTAAAGCTCTCTTTAATCGTCGGAACGCATCATCACAATCTACGTCCCATGTGAAAACAAGATTCTTCTTCGTTAAGCGGATTAATGGGGCTGATATCTTCGCGAAGTCTTTGATAAACTTCCTATAGTAACCCGCCAACCCCAAGAAACTTCTTACTTCGGTAGCATTCTTCGGAACCTTCCAATCTTGAATTGATACTACCTTTGCGGGATACACAGCTATCCCTTCCTTGGAGACCACGTGCCCCAAGAACCGCACTTCCTTCCTCCAGAAGTGACATTTAGAGAATTTAGCCTTAAGGTTATGTGCTCGAAGAGTCTCCAACACCTCCCCAAGATGTAGGGCATGCTCTTCTTCACTCTTAGAAAATACTAAGATATCATCCACAAAGACCACCACGAACTTATTAAGGAACTCCCTGAACACCCTACTCATCAAATCAACAAAGTATGCAGGGGCGTTCGTCAACCCAAATGGCATCACCATCCACTCATAGAAACCATCCGGAGTCCTAAAGGCAGTCTTGTCTATGCTATCCTCAGCCACCCTCAACTGATGAAACCCCGTGGCTAAGTCCAATTGAGAAAATACTGAAGCGCCAACCAACTGATCGAAAAGATCATCAATCCTCGGCAATGGGTGCCTATTCTTCTTTGTGAGCTTGTTGAGTTCTCTATAGTCTACACAAAGTCTGAGGGACCCATCCGCCTTCGTAGCAAAAACTACTGGAGCACCCCACTCCGATATACTTCGTCTTATGAACCCCTTCTCAAGCAACTCCCCTACTTGCTTATGGAGTTCCCTCCTCTCACGAGGAGCCATGTGGCGCACTGGTAAAGATACAGGTTTAGCATTATCCACCAGATATGTTCGGAAGTCAATCTCCCGCTTTGGAGGTAAGCCCTTCACCTCCTCAAACACATCCGAGTATTCCCGGACCACTTTAACAGATTGCAAACTCTCGACCGAAGCGTCAAGCGATTCAAGATAACTTAGCATAACCGAATCCATGGGATTACAAGAGATCTCGAGAGTGTTACCCAAGCGGGTCATGAGCCTAACGACTCTCCTTTCGCAATCAAGAACGGCACCATTACTGGATAACCAGTCCATGCCCAAAATCAACCCATAGCCCGTGAAGCCCAAAACAAAAGCATCACATCTAAACTCAATGCTAAGTATAGAAATCTTCAAACCCAAACATATCATGGACAAATAAGTGGAGCCCCCAATTGGGTTTGAAACAACCAAGGGATCATCTACCAGACTGGTGTCTAAGTGCAGTGACTCAACTAATGATGATGAGATAAACGAATGCGATGCGCCAGAATCAAACAATGTACGGACAGGATGATCAAATAGAAAAACCAGACTTTCAACGGAAATAGTTCTACCTCTTTCCTGAATCGGTGGAACCACGAGAGCCTGTACTTGCCCCCTAGCCTGACCCGGTGCCATAAGAGCTTGCACCTGTCCTCCTGAGGTAGATCCCATCCTTTGCCCCTTCTTAGGGCAATCCTTCACTAGATGCCCTGCTTCGCCACAGTTATAGCAGCCAGTCTTCTTCTTCTTTCGACAATCTTTGCTTATGTGGCCTGGTATCCCGCAATTGAAGCACTTCTTCTTCCCCTTGCCACCGTTGCCTTTCCCACCTTTGTTTTGCTGTTGTTGCTGAGGTCTCTTTTGATCTCCCTTCTTCTCGGGTGCCTTATTAGCATTGGGACCCTTCTCTTCTTCATGCATGAGTGCCATGTCAACTAGCTTCTCAAAGGTGGCCCCCATAGGGATATGAGTCATAGCCAACCCATGCATCGGTTCATTCAAGCCTTTTACGAACCTCAAAGCCTTCTTCTGCGGTGTATTCACCATGTCTAGGCCAAACCTTGCCAATTGATTAAACTTGTTGACATATTCCTTCACTGAGAGATTTCCTTGCTTTAGAGTCAAGAATCTTTCCATATACAAGTTTTCCTCCGCCCTTGAGAGAAACTTTGCCACAAATCTTTGCCTAAAATCCGCCCAAGAGTCAACGGGGCGTTCTCCATTGGTGACCTCCCACCAGAATGAGGCCTCTCCCTTCATTAACCAAGCAGCTAACTTGACTTTCTTTCCTTCTTCCATCTCAAAGATATCTATCAACTCATCCACCTCCTTAAGCCAATCTCTAGCCTCCACAAAAGTTTCTGATCCTTGAAAAGGTTTCCCTCCCATAGCTTTAAATTCCTTGCAAGTCTTAGCAAAAGTATCCGTGCGAGGAGGAGGGGGAGGAGGAAGAACGGGTGCTACGGTTGGTGGAGGAACATTTGCTGGACCCGTAGTGGTGGCCCTAGCCTCCATCAATCTCCTATACCATACTGGTATCGTCACACCCTCCGGAAAGTTAAGATCCTCAGCCATGCTGAAACGAAAAAGGAAAGATTCAAAACGGAGAATTCGAAAGATAAAGATATGGCTATTGGGGATTATGCTTTTCTTTCAAAAACTTTTCTCTTTAAAGACATGTTTTTGAAAATATCTCTTCCAAAAATGTTTTTAGAAAAATAGTTTTCTAAAAATTTTATCTGTTCCGGTAACCTTTGCTCTGATACCATGTGTAACACCCCACTCCCGCTATGGACACTCGCTAAGGGAATGCCATAACATCGGTGGAGTATTTTAAGTGAATATAGAACAGAAAAATTACATCAAGACAGATATAAGTAATGCTTGAAAATTTAAAACATCATTTCATTGCAGCGGAAAGTAAAACATGTCTGGTTACATCACAAAACCATAATAAGAGTCAAGTACAAAATATCCATCCTGATAAATAAAAATACATAATCCCAATACATGAACTGATAGCCATAAAAGAAAAGGGTAAGCTGAGCTCTACATCTAGGGTCCAAGCTCCAAGAGAGTAATAAAAGCAGCCTGATCAAAGCCCACTCGTGCTGGGCCCACTCTGAGAACCTGAGGGTTGGGAAAAAAGATAAAAACAACGGGGTCAGACATAAGTCTGAGCGAGTCCTATAACTTTAACAATACAATCATTAAAGTAATTAGGGTATGATATAACTTGGTACGGTGTGACTGGGGATAAATGACCACACTCAGTAGCCAATCAGACTTAGAATGAACTAAGATAACGATAAAAACGCATTTACCCACCCAAGGATAATTACTACACTGCACCACACCAGTCATTCCTACTTAAAGGTTGATCCCTCCCAAGGACTTAGAAAATTTACCCAGTAGTTTCGTGTACCCCTAGATGACTACATAGGTGTCGTCTGCCCCTATCTCCACTAGGTGTACCCACTACTCCCAAGCGATCGGCTCCCTACCGTAGATACCCGTGCTGGCCCCACAATGGGGTGTATCACTCCCCATAGTGGCAACCCGATACAACAAATGGTGCACGGCTTATATCTACACGATGCAACAACGTCTTACCTACCAGCCCGGGTCCACACACGCATATGAAACCCGTTGGACTCGCGTCGCCACCGCTACCCTGTTTTGGCCTCTTATAGTCAAGCCCAATATGTGTGTCCCGTCCTCGACTTGGGTCGAGCCCACAAAGATACGTTTGGGATATTGGTTGAAATGGGCCCCCACAAGCTACCCACCTAAGCTTGTCATTTCTAGTGTATACCACTTAACCCTTTAATCATGTTTTAATTACATGTTCCACTTTGGTTAAGTATTCTAATCATATTTTCTATTGCCACCCAAGGCAACCACTAGATTTCCACCTGCCACCCAAGGCACCCACTTAACCCCTCATGTCCCTCTACATGCTAATATGGTTAAGTGTTTCTTAATTAATTAATTAAGATCATGACCTCATAAAGACCTCTCACATTAGACCATCTTTTATGACTGCTGGATATGCCGGTTGGGTCCGGGCAGACTTCCGTCATAAAAAGGGTCTAACCTCATGTCTTTACTTTAATCACGTATTTAATTTATGACTAAGACCTCTCACATTGGGCCAATCATTTATAGCTGCTGGATTGCTGGTCGGTTCCGGGCAGACTTCCGCTACAAAAGGGTCCAACCTCGTGTCTTAGTTGATTAATTACACCTAATTAATCACCCCCATAATTTGTATTAATTATCCCTAATTAATTACATATTTTTAAGAATATGGGTAGACCTAACTCAATAGGTAAATTCCCAATTCCATAGTATGGGTAGACCTAACTTAATAGGTAAATTCCCAACTCCATAATATGGGTAGACCTAACTTAATAGGTAAATTCCCAATTATGTCCATTCATTTTATGTTATGCTTAAGCATACCAACTTTACACATTTCTATTAACATGCATATTAACCCCATCGTTTCCCACGTAATTCGTTCTCATGACATGTCATATAAATGGGGAGTTTCATTATAAATGTAATGGGTTCAATCTTAGCACAACGTTGGCATTTACATGGGTTTAAAAGGTGTCAACTTGCACCATAACATTAAACCCAACTAGCATAAATCATTAACCCAAAACTTGCATATGAACTTGCATATAAACATGTATATGAGCTTGCATATAAACTTGCATATGAACTTGCATATAAACTTACATATGAACTTGCATATAAGCTTGCATATGAGCTTGCATAACATGTCATACATAAAGGCAACCTTGCATATGTTATGCATATCATAAAAAGAGACAAACTTGCATATGAACTTGCATATAAACTTGCATATAAACTTGCATATGAACTTGCATATCATGTCATACATAGAGGCAACCTTGCATATGTTATGCATATCATAAAAAGAGACAAACTTGCATATGAACTTGCATATCATGTTATACATAAAAAGAGACAAACTTGCATATGAACTTATAACATATGACAACCACAACATGCATAGATCCTCATTTACATCCATAGCCTCCTAATATCCTATCCTAATTAGTTTAGCAATTGCTTGCTGAAGGCATAGGAACTCACAAATCACTAATTAGCACTCCAATGAGGAAGATTAAGTTGCTAGAGTGGATTAGAACTTGATTAGAGTTGATTTGAGATGCCAACTTCCTCTCAAATTTGGTGGAGGCTCCTCCTAGTTTTAATTTGACGGCATGAGGCCCTTGAATCTATTTTTAGTATGAATTAGGGTAGTGTTAGGGTGTATTTATAGATTAGGCAAGTGTTTTAGGCCATTAGATTAACCCTAAATTAGATTAGGACCATCAGATCTCGGAAGCTTCTAGAGAACAGCCCAAAACACAGCCAAACCCTAAAATGGTGCACCAGGTTAAACTGGCCGAGCACCCCCTGTCGACACCCAAGTCGACAGGGCTGTCGACTTGGTTCTAGCCAAGTCGACTGCCCAGTCGATAGGGCTGTCGACTTGGGTAGCTAGGCGGGAATTTTCCCCGCCTGCGCCCAATGGCCCCAATTTCGAAATTTGAACCTGAATTTTAAATCTGTTTTGAACTTTGAATTTTATGCAAACTTCATTGGGCCATAACTGGGCCATACGGACTCCGATTTACAAAATTTCGGACTCTATTTCGCGTATTTTTCCGAGACGAACGCAATGACGCAGCCCGTTTCCCCCAATTCTCCCATCTGAGATTATTTATTCTGCAATTAGTGAATTTTAGCATTAATTGAAATACGGGGTGTTACACAGTTATTACCAGTGATCTTGGAAAAACATTGATGTTAATCAAATACGTGATGTGCTGAAAAGGAAGACTAAGGATATTGTGAAAAGTTTTAGAAGAGATTATGATGTGGATTTGAGTTAATATAATGCTTATAAGGGTAGAAAATTGGCTATTAATGATATATATGGTGATGCGAAAAAATCAAACAATGATTTAGTATGGTATATGAAGGCTATTGAGAAATATAATCTGAAAAGTTATACAACGATGGATGTGGATGAAGAGACTAACCAATTTGAGAGAGTTTTTGTTTGCTACGAGGCTTGTATATTTGGATTTAGGTATTGTCGACCGATGACTTTTTTTTGGATGCAACATTTTTAAAAGGTCGAAGTGGTATTTTGATGGCTCTAGCTGCTAAAAAATGGAAAACAAGGTACGTAATGTTATTAACTGTTTTCTTTTTTAGTAAATAATTAGATATTAATAATCAACTTATTGTATTATAGTTTAAAATACAATAAATAAGAACTTGTAATTTAATAAAAGAGAAAGAAATAACAATATATCTTTCTTATGCAGTTTTTTTATTTTATCATGTTCTGTAGTATAATTGAAAATTTTATCATGTTCTGTAATGTAATAGGAAAAAAAAGATATAGCAATATTTTTTTTTATGCAATTCATTAATTTTATCATGTTCTATAATATAAATTATAATTTTATCATGTTATGTAATTTAATAGAAGAAAAAGATATAACAATAAATCTTTCTTATGCAGTTCTTAAATTTTATCATGTTCTGTAGTATAGATGGTAATTTTATCATCTTATGTAATTTAATAGAAAAAAAAGATATAACAATATATCTTTTTTATGTAGTTCATTAATTTTATCATGTTCTGTAGTATAAATGAAAAGTTTATCATGTTCTGTAATTTAATAGAAGAAAAAGATATAACAATATGTCTTTTTTATGCAGTTCATTAATTTTATCATGTTCTTTACTATAAATGAAAATTTTATAATGTTCTGTAATTTAATAGAAGAAAATGATATAACAATATATCTTTTTTATGCAGTTCTTTAATTTTATCATGTTTGTAGTATAAATGAAAATTTTATTATATTTTGTAGTATAAATGAAACTTTTACCATGTTATGTAATTTAATATAAGAAAAAGATATAACACTATATCTTTTTCATGCAGTTCATTGATTTTACCATGTTCTATAGTACAAATTAAAATTTTAAGTTGTATTGTTGGAAAATGTTATTATGAATATTTTTTTGATGTTGTCGTTTTATGTTTCAGGTTTTTTTCCATTGGCTATGGCTATTGTGCCTAAAGAAAATGAAGAGTGCTGGGGTTGATTTTTGACCCACTTAAGAGATGCTTTTAGGTTTGCTAAACCAATGACTTTTTTAAGTGATAGACATTGGGGATTGTTGTTGAGTATTCCTAAATTTTTTCCAAGTAGTCATCATTCTTACTGTCTACATCATATGCAAAGTAATATCGCTAGTATTGTTAAAAGTGGGAGGGGTGCTTGGGTAGGTCATTTGCTTGAACAGTGTACTTCAGCTTCAAATGCCTATGAATTTGGAAAAGCTATGGCCAAATTTAAAGAAATTGATGGTGGAAAAGCTATTGAATATTTGAATGATAAGCTGTATGATCATTAGGCTGATTTGTTTTTTCCTGGGAAAAGATATGGTGAAAACAAATCTAATGTAGTGGAGAGTTTCAATTCATGGATCTTGGATGAAAGAAATCTTCCTGTTACTGCATGTCTTGATGGTATTCGGATTACGCTTATGTTGCAAATGTTCAATCGAAGAGAAGAAGCAGCTAACTGGAATAGTGTTCTTTGTCCAAAAATGGAAGTATGTTTGTTGAAATTGAAGGAGGAAGGGTTTGGGTGGAGTGTTACTAAATAATCTAGGTATGTTTTCAATTTTGGAATAATGTTAAACATGTAACAAAGATTTATTTTTTAGTGCAAACTGTTTATGAAAAAGATATGTGCATTTATATTTTTAATATTTTGCTCATTTAGTTTATGAAATAGTTGAAAGATATAAATGTGATAATAGGATAATTTTAGTATTATTTAATTTTGTTCTTAAAATTTAAGGATTTATGTATTTGTAGTGTGATAATATATAATATAACACCCCACTTCCGTTAAGGTCACTCACAAAGGGAATGCCTTTATCCACTGTCTCGAATGTTTTGGGTTCCGGCCCATTAAGCCTTTACCCACTGGGTCTCTTCGATTTGAATACTCTATCCGATATTCAACACATCCTAAATGCAGCCACATCAATTAACCTCTCCGATGGGCCGGATGAATACTTGTGGGCTTTAAACCGTAGCAAAGGCTTCTCTGTTTCTTCTTGCTACAGGTTTCTATCCCACCCAAGACGTTCTTTCACCTTCCCTCGTCTCTGGAAGTGTCAGCTATCACCTCGTATGATCTTCCTCCAATGGTGTCTGGTGCACAACAGGATCAATACAAGGAGCAGAATCTATAAGCTACACATCATTGACGATCCCAGATGTACCCTATGCAATGCAAGTGATGAAACAATCGACTAACTTTTTTTCGGATGTGACTTTTCCTTCATAATTTGGGCTGCTACAAGCTCTTTCCTCCTCGATTACATACCTGTATCTCATCTTTCTTTGAATATTGGCAACATAACCCACCGGATCAATTGATGGACTCCTTCTTGTCGATCTTTTGTTGGGCTGTATGGATTGAGCGTAACGCACACACCTTTAATAAGCGAAAGATGCATTACTATGGTATTTGCAGTTTCATCATTCATCAGTTTGAAACATATACAAGGACATCGAGACACGCTCGCTTCAGACATACTCTCCAGGCGCCCTCTTCTCTAGGCACCCAATGCAGCAGCTCGGCCCAACATGGATAAATGCTTACGATGCTTACCTGTTTTGGCTTCATAAGACTTATGTTATATGTTTTCGCTAGCTCAGACTGTTTATTTTCGCATGCTTATGATCTTTAGGGTTGTACTACTTATGACTGCTCAATGTAATATATCTATGTAATCCGTATTTGGGACACGGTATGTCCAAACCTCTTTGCCAATGGTTGGGCCTATCAACCAGAATATTATATATTATTATTATTTAGCTAACCAACTGTGTAGCCCCGTGCTGCACATCCGTCTTCCTAAAAAAAGGGAATGCCTTAACTTCGGTGGAACGTTATAAGTAAACATAACAGAAATTTACTAGACATATATGTAAAGTAGTACTTGAAAATTTTATAATTTTATTACAACAGATATAGAAATAAGTTTGGTTACATCGCAATACCAAAAACCAAGCACATAAATATCAGTCTTATACAAAATCCTTCAGAATGCATAATTTTAAAACCATGATCCCCAACAGAGAATGCCATAAACAGGTAGAATCAAAGCCAAGCAATATTTCAAGCACTTTTAGCACTTCAAGCAGATGGAACCTGAATCAAGCTCCTATGTTTCCACCGTGAGAACCTGGGGGGAAACGGAAGAAAAGAGGCGAAACAAACTAGGTCAAACATAAGTCTGGTGAGTCCAGTGACTTTAAGCATATAAACAGATAACATTATCATGACATGTAAATAAAACTGGATGAGAGATAACCATAACAGGAGAAGCAGGTTAACAGAAGGGACAGAATGATATAGGCTAAACTAAGCTTCTTACTTGGTTTTCACTTATCTGCACTAATACTAGTATAACAGAATTAGGTGTTGTCCTAATATCTAAACAGAACGATCTCTTCAGAAACACGATGCTAGTAATGGGTCTTTACCACCCTAACAGAGACAGATGTACCGAAACAGAATGCTAGTAATGGGCTTTTACCACTCGAACAGAGACAGACGGTTACTGTAACAAAATGCTAGTAATGGGCCTTTACCACCCGAACAGAGACAGACGGTAAAAGAATATTCCCTATAGAAACAGAATGTTAGAATTAGGTGTACACTAGTAATGGGCCTTTACCACCCCAATATACGGTACCACATAGAAACAGACAGGTGTTACCATCCCAACATAAACAGACGGTACCCCAACAGAAACAGACAGAACTAAGTGTACCCTAAATTCTACCCCAAGCGATCGGCTCCCTAATACATAAATACCCTGTACCGGCCCCACGGAAGGGTGTATCACTCCCTAAAGTGGCAACCTATAGACACAGACCTATTTACAGATGTCACGGTGTCTTACATCCTCAAGGCAGACCAGATCCATGCACGCACATGACCCGGTTGGAATGCGCCATCAACACCCCTCGCCATTATCAGAGTGAACCTCTTAAAATTAGTTCAGTAAGCGTGCCCTGGACCCTTACCTAGTGTTGGTTCATAATTTTGATACCAGAAAGGGTTACCGACTAATATGGGTCCCAAACAACATATGACACAAGTAATTACCCCTCCTAACCTTGTGTCCCCAGGCTAACAGATTTCAGATTAACTTGCTTATAGATTTCAGATGTATAAAGCCCAGATTAACTAGTTTTCAGATCAGACATACAGGTTAACAAGTTTTCAGACTAACGAACCAGATATACAAATTTACAAATTTTCAGACTAACGGATCAGATATACAGACTAACAAGTTTTCAGACTAACGGATCAGATATACAGATTTACAAGTTTTCAGACTAATCGGACCAGATATACAGATTGACAGACTTACAGATTGTTTCACCTAACCTTGTATTAGGCCTACAGATTTTCAAACAGGTTTATTAGATTCATCAAACCAGTTGATTTAACCGTATCTACCCAATAAGTTTTATACATCAGATTTATCTTAGATTTATCTTAGATTTGCATTAATTAAATATTAATGCACAGACCTCCCACATTAGGTCGGTAGCTTGTGGCCGCTGGATGTGCAGGGCGGTTCCGGGCAGACTTCTGCCACAAGCCAGACCTAACCTCGTGTTTAGGCATCTTTATGCCTACGACCTCTCACATTAGACTGACAGTTTGCGGTTGCTGGTTAAGCCGGTTGGGTCCGGGAAGGCTTCTACCGCAAATAGAGTCTAACCTCGTGTCTCAGCATTTTTATTTTAGCTAAAGTATTCATTCACAAATTATGCCAATATCAGACTAATTATGCCAATTCGACATATTAACTTCTTTACAAGTTACAGTAGATTATCCAAAGTTCTATTAACATGTTTTTCTCAATTTTAGATCGAGTCTACAAATTTTCATACCCCAAATTACCGTATTCAGTTTCAACAGATTTAGCAGATTAGGCAATTTAACAGATCTAATCATCCCTAAAAATTCCATTGACATACCTCGCTTAATCATAAAATTAAGCCTAATTTTTACACACCTAATTTATGGTCATGATTCATAATATAACGTATGCCCCAAATTTTAGTTAAATTTGCACCATACAGAATATTCTCTAAAAAACCCAAATCATGATGCACAATATAAATTATGCCAAATTATAGCCGTTGACTACCGCGTATTTCAAATATCCAAAAATCCGAATTAAGTGTATTCACATTTATAATTATCCCTATTATATTATAGGTTTTTCAGGCCTAAGTCACATATCCTTTTCTTCCAAGTCATAGATCGTCATATAAAATACGCCCCAAATCTAGATCTTAAATTACAACATGTATTATGTCCTCAAAATCGCATCTTGAATTATAACATGCATTATGTCCCCAAATTACAAGTCATATTTTGTCATACAATAATTCTCCTTCTTCCAAATCATAAACCGTCATATATAGTATGCTTAGATCTAGATCTTAAATTACAACATATGCCCTTTTCTTAAATCTGTCACAAATCACTCATGTCCAATTATGCAACATTCATTATTTTCCCCAAATTTAGCGTTAATGCATCAATCTCTTATGAGATTTGGCTCAGGCTCGTGGTAGCCTGGCTATAGAACAGAAGGAAGGAAGAGATACAGAATAGTTACAATAATAAGATAGATCTACACAGAAAAACAGATCTGATAAACAGGAATAAGATAGATCTACATAGGAAAACAGATCTGATAAACAAGAATATGCATAATCTCCAACTCAGATTTATAACCATGTCAAGATCATAATTAAATTTCATATCTGAAAATAACTGTACTCACCTTGGTTGGATTCTAAAAGAAAAAGGGTTGCAGTTGTTCTCTTTTAATCCTATTCAAATTGGAAGAAGAAGGAGCACTTGTTCTAGCTTAGGTTTCAACAGAGTAACGACGCCATTGATTTATATTAATATGAATTAGGGCAGAGTACTGGCGTAATGAAATTGTGTAGAGAGAAAGTGAGGTTTGGGGGTGTTTAAATAGCTTAGGAGCAACGAATCTGGTCAGAACGGGCGTCTAAATATAGAAAAATGAATCTGGCCACAGATCTGGAAAAGGGAGGGAGGTCGACCCCTAGGACGATCTGTTCTACCCAGGTCGACCCCCTGGTCGACCTGGATCCTGGGCGGGAATTTTCCCGCCCAGCCCGGGTGTGTGATTTGAATTTCGAAACTTTTGAATTTGAATTCGGGTTGGTTTTTATTTTAAATTCTTGAAACTTCTTAGTGCCATAATTTCTTCATACGAAGTCCGATTTACGCAAACTTAGACTCTATCTCAAGCAGAATTCCGAGACGAACGCAATGGCATAACCCATTTCCCTTAATTCTTCTCATAAAAAATAAGTACACTTTGTTTTGTTACTTTTATGTTCACAGAAAATACGGGGTGTTACATTCTCCCCTGCTTAAAGGATTTCGTCCCCGAAATCTTCAATTAAGAAGAATGTGTCCTACCATCCAATCACCCATCTACTCAACCATCATCCACAAGCATCCATTATCCTTAGAAAACTTCTAATGTTGTATGTACATATGCAAAAGTGTGTGTATATGTCTCTTATCTAATGCAAAGATCAGTCAGCCCACTGATTCAGTTGACCTCCTTAATGTGAATTATGTTAGTGCCATGAGTCCTATTATGTATGCAAGAAATCCTATTTGATACACATCATTTCTATATGAGTGCATAACCATTCATCCAAATGCAACATCCATGTGATGAGTCAATCATTTTGCATCCACAAAAATTGAAAAATGCGCACACATCCATATGCAGTATGAGAGTGTTTTTGAGCCAATCTAGTGCCTAGCGTGTGTATATGCATCCACGAGCAACCACTTGCATCCATTTGTGTAACAACCCGTAAAATCTGGGCCAGTTTAAAATTTTTATTTTGGCAATTTTAGCGAATTTTGAATATTTAAAATAAATTATCTTAAATAAAATCGACAAGAAATTTATTTTGGATATAATTCGAACGTATATATTCATACGCGTCGTCGTTAGAATATAAATATTTATATATAATTATAAATAGAATTGAAAATGGCGCGGTAGTTCGATAATTCGATTTCAAACTTTAATTGAATGTACCGGGTGCAAAACAATCCGGATTTTAGTGAAACCAAAAATAATGGAATCTAATAGTGAATATCTTTCCAACGAATCCGAAAGATCAAGATTTCATATCGGGAATCATAAGATATGTCCAGTTGAAAATTCTGAATAGTCGCTATGGAATTCAGGCCCTTAAAAATGGACATTTTGCAGATGACCTCGGATTTCGACGAAACCACTTTTGTTAGATCCGTAGTGTCAAGATATTGTTAGGTTTCAAATTTCATAATTTTTCGAACCAATATGTGAGCGTGGCAAAAGAAAACGCGTTTGACCAGTTTCTGTTGAATTTAATCGACTGGAAATTGGCCATTTTTCAAACGGTCTCAGAATTCGACGAAACTAGTTTTGTTAGGACCGTATCGTCAATACGAAGCTAGAAAATATTTTTCTGGAATTTTTCTAGTCAGTATGTGACCCCGGTAATTTGAAATGTACGTTTAAAATTCAATATAGTGATTTAAATGAAAATTCAAAAGGAAACCGATTGTAACGATCAAACCAGCTTGCGATACATATCCCATTGTGTTCGGAATGGGGGTTAAACGCTATGGACGACAGGCGGTGGGCCTCGTTTCGAGGTCGTATGTAAAAGTCAACCCTTTTGCTAAATTAAATAATTAAATAAAAAAAAAAAACATTTCCCTCCCCCCCCCCCTTTATCCTCGTTCTGCCCCCCCCCCCCCTTTTTCATTTCGATCTATACAGAAAGAAAAAAAAAAAAAAACCTAGCAATCGAATCGCTGCCGCCCCCCCCCCCCCCGACCTTGACGCCGACGAGCACCATCGCGAGCCCCCTGGAAGCCACCGCCCTCCTCCTCCTTCAATTCGCCAGCCCCCCCTCGAGACAACAATCGACCCGCCGCCCCCCCCCCCCCTCGTCTCGACGCCTCCAGATCGAAGTTGCCACCTCGAAGCGAGCACCGACGACATCTTCTTTCCCCCCCCCTTTTTTTTCCGCAGCTTCGGTGAGCATTTCCCTTTTTTATTTTATTTTCTTTTTTTATTTTATTTTATTTATTCAATAAAAACTGTTTTGATTTTATATTTAAACTGTTTTGATTTTATATTTAAAACTGATTTGATTTTATAAAATAAGTATTAAAAACTGTTTTGTTTTAAAAAGATAAAAACTGAAATTCTAAAAAAAAAAACAGAACAGAAATTAAAAACTGTGTTTTTAATTAGGAATTTAAAACTGATTTTTGTTTTTAATAAAAAGAAAACTGAATTTTTAAAAGTAGTTAAAAACTGAAATTTTTAAAAAAAGCATAAAACTGTTTTTTTTTTTTAAGAAAGAAAAAAAAACAGATTTTATAAAAGAAAAAAAACTGATTTGTTAAAACCTTTAAAGCTGAATTTTTAAAAGATTTTAAAAACAGATTTTTTTTAGAAAAAGAAACTAAAAACTGCATTTTTATGAAAGAATAAAACTGATTTTGGTTTTAGGAGTTAAAACTGATTTTTGTTTTAAAAAGGAAAATAAATACTGATTATTTTTAAGTTTAAATACTGATTATATTTAAGTTCAAAAACTAATTTTGAAAAAGGTTTAAAACTGATTTTATTTTAAAACTTTAAGTTAGAAAAAGTTTTAAACTTTAAATAGAAAAGGTTTAAACTTTATAAAGATTTGATCTTTAAAATAGAAAAGCAAAAAGGCGAGGTTTTTGTTTAGAAGAAAAAGTAGGATTTTTAAAAAAATAGAAAAGACTTTTTTTTTTTTTTTATAAAAGCGAAAACTATATTTTTATAAAGGCGAAAACCTTATTGTTAAAAATAGAATTTTTATATATTGAACTTCGATAGAAAAATTCGATTTTTATATATTGAAAAGCAAAGTAAAAATTCGATTTTTAAATATATGAAGTGATTATAAAAAATATGTTTTTTAATTGAAAGTGAATAAATAAAAATGTGATTTTTATTTTAAAGATATCAAAATATAAAAATGTGATTTTTATATATGTAGTGGCTACGGGCAATAAAGATGACGGAGATGCGATAGCGATGAAGATTTCTATCAAAGAAGTGCCGTGGAGCTAGGATAGCTATATGTGAGAATTTCTCACCTTTCAATTTATTTTTCTAGTTATATATATATATACTAGGATGCAGACGGTGCTTAGTAGCACCCGACACAATCGTCCACAGACCATGGACTTGTTTGTTTGGCTGTTTGGTTATTGATTGTGATATTGGTTTGAATGTGGTTTGTGGTGTGAAAAATCGAATCGATAAATTGGTTAGGATTAGACGTGCGCCGTTATAAGGCGAAGGAGTAAGGCTAGGTTAGACCCTTACTCCAAATTTTGTGGTTTGCATAACGAAAGTGAATTTGATTGATGTGTGAATGGCGTGGGCCTTCACTAGACCGGGGATAAGGCTAGGCCTTGTCCCGTTTCTAGTATCGTGCCGTTATGCCGCCGAAATTTTCTAAAATAAGTTAGAAAAATAAAAATAGCATTTTATTTAAAGAATGAACTGAATAGAAATTCATATGTTAAAATAAAATGTGTTATCGTTAAAAATATAATTTTTAACGTGAATGTGAATAAATAAATATTCATTTACAAACCAGACGGTTTGTTTATGTACACCTATTTGAATGACATTGATTGGGACGATAAATTTCACACATCGCCCAACAGCACAAATAAAATATGTGTTTGATTGATTGAAACCCCACACGGGTGTTAGGATGAAATTTGAAGTTCACTCATCCTGATTGATTAAATATGTCGATCGATTGATTGACAGGCTGTTATAAGCGTTGAATATCTATATTTGATGCTTATACAGTGTAGTGCACTTTGGTTGATGGTTGATTATTTTCAATGCCATTATATACATGTGTTGTATGAAAATCCATATAATTAACATTATATGGTAATTGATTGGGCCTCATTCCAGTATTTGAAAAAGAAATATTTGAAAAAGAAATATTTGAAAAAAAAAATATTTGAAAAAGAAATATTTGAAAAAGAAATATTTGAAATAGAATATTTGAAAATAAAGGAATATATGAAGCCGTGTTGATTAGATTGACGCCATTTTGACGTGAACGATATTTATATCGATTTTATAACGATTTCGAAATGAATTGAATATATAACGATTTCGGAATGAATTGAATTGAAAACGATTTCGAAATGAATTGAATTGAAAACGATTTCGAAATGAATTGAATTGAAAACGATTTCGGAATGAATTGAATTGAAAACGATTTCGAAATGAATTGAATTGAAAACGATTTCGAAATGAATTGAATTGAAAACGAATTCAAATTGAATCGAAAGCGAATTGAAATGAATTCAAATTGAATTGAAATTTGAATTGAATAGAAATGAATTTTAAAACGAATTTATAAGGAAGAATTCAATTTTGCTTTGAATTGAAATGGAAGTTGAAATAGGTTTTGAAACGACTTTAAAACTATTTATATAATTCGTTTTGAATAGGAATCGACGAAATATATATTATATATATTTTATATATAATATAATGGCCTGAATAGAACGCGCTGCGCCGCGGTAGTTCGTGAATTTCGACCATTTATTTCAAACGGACATTGCGGGAGATCCGACCGTCGGATTCTCCTAATACCGGAACCGTTGGGTTCGTATCGAAAAGAGCTTTCTAATGAATATTAGAAATTTGAAATCTAACGGTTGGATTTGGAATTATGTCCAAATCAAATTCGAAAAAGGTCGCTGTAAGTGCAGTTCGATGGCCATTGATGGAAATCGACTGTACGGGCCTTGATAAAATTATTAAAAATAGTAATAATTTATGTAAAATCATAAGAAATGATTTGTGAAGATTTGGGATGAAAAACTCCATATTTGAAAAGATAAAAATAGATTTTTATCGAAATGAACTAGTTTTGAACTAGAAATATAATTCTATTTATTTTGAAATAAATAAATTGAATTTGAAAAGGGTTTTAAAGATAACCAAAATTTCCAATGATTGCATTGGAGTGGAATTGAATCGAAATTGTCTTCGGAATATTTCGATGTTGGAATTCGTGATTATACGGATGTCGTTATGGAAATTTGAAAGATATAGATATTTATATCGTTATTTCAAATACGACATTTGTTAGTCGTAGAATTCGATATTGAATATAAGCCGATATATTTTCTATTCGGAGCCTTGTATTGAATATCGAATGTGATTTGGGTTTGTCGTGAATGGTGTCTTCACTAACACTGTTCTTGAACCCAGTTGAGAAAAGATTAAATCTTTTTATTTAGATTTAATGAAGTGTACCAATTAAATAACATTTAATTGGAATTGAATCGATATTGATTTTTGGGTTTATCGTGGACAGTGTTTTAAATAACACTCGTTCTTTAACCCGATGATTAATGAATGTGATTTTGGGTTTATCGTGAACCGTGTTTTTAAATGACACTGATTCTTTAACCCAGTCAAAGATTAAAACTAAGTGGAGTTTTAATGAATCTTTAATTAGATTGAAAAGATCGAAAATGGAGTACCACCAGTTTTGCTCCAGGCGATAGTTAAATCTTTAATTAGATTTGAACGTGAAATGGTAATTGAATTTACCGATAACACCGTGGTGTTAGATATGAAGTATTACCAGTTTTACTTCATGGGATGAATAGGTTGGGATTGGGAAATTAAAACAAATGATTACTTCGGTAAGGTTCGCTAATCCCGACTAGTTCGAATTGAGATTCAAACATAAATTCAAGGAATTTATCTTGGATAAAATTAATGGGAACCTTTCCCTATGAATTTGAAATTTAGAAACTAACTGTCGGTTGGCCAAGCAGAATGGTTTTCTGGGTATTGATCTGATGTTGGTTTCGGCCTTCGGGGTTAATATTTGGGGAATTATTCTCTTGATTAATTTACGGTTAGTGACTAATAAATTGGAATGAGGCGTATGTTGTGTTTGTGTAACACTTATTTAAAATATACGCGAGTTATTCGGAAAGACCGGGTTTATCCCATTCTGAATAACTGATGCGACGATAAGTCGAAGATGAAGACGATGGTCGAAGACCGGAGGTCTTCACGTCGTTTGGGGGATAACTGATGATCTTGATTGGGCTGTACACCCAAGAAGATGGAAACAGTTAGTGATCGTCCAGACGTACTTGGAGATCGATGGATATGCGGGGTACTAGGTGCCTCCGGTTTCGTTCAGACCCAGAACGGACTTGTAAATGGACTGTGTGTCTGACATTGGATTTTAGTCTGTGTGTTTGATTTCTATTAAATATATATCTGTTTGGCGGCGGAGAATTTATTCTCTTGCTTAACGCCCTTCTCTGAGACGTACGAGTTCAGGGGTTATATATTGATGGATATCAAACGCATGGAGTGAATTGCCTGTGTGGCATGCCTAAGTGGCAATTGATCGAGGCTTCTGTTGAAAAGCAAAGTCTTGTGGTGATGATCAAAGCACGGCCTTTGTGGCGTAGCTTTGTGTAACGTTTACCTCGCGTGTTTCACACCAGGTATGAACCAAAAACGGGAGAGGACGTCAGGGAGGGCATGCGTTTCTTTCTAGCTAGAAGTGGCGTCAGTGGTTTTACACGCCCTGACGAGTTTGACTTATGTGGTTGTTGCTGTTGCGAGGCGCCTCGGTTATATCGGTTTCGGCCGATGCATTCTGGTCGGCTGACGGACCAGACTTACACCCCATAGGGTGGGGAGACGCATGTTCAGGCATTTTAATCCACATCGGTGGACCGGCCCTGAGGATCCAAGGGCCCACCTGTGTCTGGGTCCTGAGGCACGGGCTAGAGCGTCTCGAATCGGTTGAGGACTATCTTTTGCCTCGGTTCATAGACGGAAATCCAATTTCCAAATACGTGACATTTGCGGTTTTAATTGTAAAACTAGTATGGCGACATGATATATGGTACCCATGCCGCCTATGATTGATACTTATGATTTGAAGTTGTTTTATACACTATGCACTTATTATAGTATCAAATGATTTGTTTTAAACGTATCAAGCATTCTTTGGCTGTTATAAGGGAAAACCCTATCCCTCGGCTTGCGTTGCATTGTGTGATAGGACCTGGGTCTTATAACAGCTTCATTTTTCTTTATTTAGCATTGCGCTGTTTGTCTCATGCACTGGTATTCTTGGGAGGAAACTCGTTCCGTGTTATACGGCGTGGTCCCTTGATTTACCTAATGATTTAAAATAAAGATTAATAACTGTTTTAGTTCTCACACCAGTCCCATGACTGACCTGGAGTTTATTGTTTTAACCTAAACTCTGGGTGCCCCTATTTTGACACGGGCAGCTACTAGTTTTGGTTTTGCAGATTTATATTCACAGGATCCTGGTTTACAGCTGGAACGGTATCCGGAAAGCTTTGTATCCGTATATCTCTTCTAGTTGTGTATTTTATTACTTTCCGCTGCTATGTATTTAAATGTAATTTAAATCTCTGATAATTCTGTGTATTATTCATTTATACTCTGTATATTCTTGTAATCTGATGCATTGTCGTAATATACAATGAAATTCTTCTGTATGCGTTCTGTTGTGGCTTGTTCTCGAACTATCCGACGCTCTCCTCTACGGGGAAGTTGCGGGTTTTCACAGTTGGTATCAGAGCTTTGGTTTACAAAGCTTAGAGAACAAGACACATTAGAACCATACGAAAGAATTCATCAGATATTGGATTAGTAATATCCAATGAGAATGACTCGTTAGAGATGGGATCAGTAGTATCCTAGGACGAGTGTGAAGAGTATATTTTTTTTTTTAAAAAAATGAAAACCAATTTTGTTTTGAAAATATAAATCAACTATTCGTATTTGATTATTTATTTTGAAATTGAATTGGGCAATCCAGTATATAAAGATTTTGCATATATGTCTTGCAAACGTGTGTTCGAAGTTTTAATATATTGGGTAGATATAGAATCCCCCTAGTGCCCGGGAATAATTCTGGTGATGGGGCACTGTCGCCAGTATTTATATTCGAGTGTCGAAGGTGTGATATTTATATATTTCCATTAAACTGGTGTGAGAACCAAAATTAGATAGGGCCTATTGTTGTGATTTGGCATCAAAAATCTGATTTTTGGTATATGTATCAAAATTATGAATTTGAAATGATAATTCACTAATTGATTGATGTTTGTGTTGAATGTTGATTTGTTTGATAATTTTTAATCATTATGCCTAATTAAACCAAATATTGAACTGTATTGAAAATTGGTTGCATTTGCTTGCATATACATATATATTATTGAACAGGTCATAGCAAGGAGGCTAGAGCAGAGAATAAAATTTGTTTGCCCGACAAATAGGTACATGTTTACTACATAATTTCCTGTTTTGTTTGGGTGATGATGATTTTGTGAGCCTATTGGCTAGCCGCTTGGCTTTTTCTTTTTCTTTTTGAGATCTGAAGGACCGGGGAAGCTATTTGAAATTCCCCGATGCTCCCGGTGCAGGGGAGGTTATGGCGAAATTTTTCGGAAATTTAGGGTGTTAGCCAAATTTTTGAAATTTTGAAAATTCTCAGAAACTGAAAAGTTAGAGAATGAAAGCCAGATCGAATGTAGAGCTTAATAATCAAACCACTTTCGACTTTGTTCCTTTTCGGGGACGAAAAGTTTTAAGTGGGGGAGATTGTAACAACCCGTAAAATCTGGGCCAGTTTAAAAATTTTATTTTGGCAATTTTAGCGAATTTTGAATATTTAAAATAAATTATCTTAAATAAAATCGACAAGAAATTTATTTTGGATATAATTCGAACGTATATATTCATACACGTCGTCGTTAGAATATAAATATTTATATATAATTATAAATAGAATTGAAAATGGCGCGGTAGTTCGATAATTCGATTTCAAACTTTAATTGAATGTACCGGGTGCAAAACAATCCGGATTTTAGTGAAACCAAAAATAATGGAATCTAATAGTGAATATCTTTCCAACGAATCCGAAAGATCAAGATTTCATATCGGGAATCATAAGATATGTCCAGTTGAAAATTCTGAATAGTCGCTATGGAATTCAGGCCCTTAAAAATGGACATTTTGCAGATGACCTCGGATTTCGACGAAACCACTTTTGTTAGATCCGTAGTGTCAAGATATTGTTAGGTTTCAAATTTCATAATTTTTCGAATCAATATGTGAGCGTGGCAAAAGAAAACGCGTTTGACCAGTTTCTGTTGAATTTAATCGACTGGAAATTGGCCATTTTTCAAACGGTCTCAGAATTCGACGAAACTAGTTTTGTTAGGACCGTATCGTCAATACGAAGCTAGAAAATATTTTTCTGGAATTTTTCTAGTCAGTATGTGACCCCGGTAATTTGAAATGTACGTTTAAAATTCAATATAGTGATTTAAATGAAAATTCAAAAGGAAACCGATTGTAACGATCAAACCAGCTTGCGATACATATCCCATTGTGTTCGGAATGGGGGTTAAACGCTATGGACGACAGGCGGTGGGCCTCGTTTCGAGGTCGTATGTAAAAGTCAACCCTTTTGCTAAATTAAATAAAAAAAAAAACATTTCCCTCCCCCCCCCCTTTATCCTCGTTCTGCCCCCCCCCCTTTTTCATTTCGATCTATACAGAAAGAAAAAAAAAAACCTAGCAATCGAATCGCTGCCGCCCCCCCCCCCCCCCCCGACCTTGACGCCGACGAGCACCATCGCGAGCCCCCCGGAAGCCACCGCCCTCCTCCTCCTTCAATTCGCCAGCCCCCCCTCGAGACAACAATCGACCCGCCGCCCCCCCCCCCCCTCGTCTCGACGCCTCCAGATCGAAGTTGCCACCTCGAAGCGAGCGCCGACGACATCTTCTTTCCCCCCCCCCTTTTTTTTCCGCAGCTTCGGTGAGCATTTCCCTTTTTTATTTTATTTTCTTTTTTTTTATTTTATTTATTCAATAAAAACTGTTTTGATTTTATATTTAAACTGTTTTGATTTTATATTTAAAACTGATTTGATTTTATAAAATAAGTATTAAAAACTGTTTTGTTTTAAAAAGATAAAAACTGAAATTCTAAAAAAAAAACAGAACAGAAATTAAAAACTGTGTTTTTAATTAGGAATTTAAAACTGATTTTTGTTTTTAATAAAAAGAAAACTGAATTTTTAAAAGTAGTTAAAAACTGAAATTTTTAAAAAAAGCATAAAACTGTTTTTTTTTTTTAAGAAAGAAAAAAAAAACAGATTTTATAAAAGAAAAAAAACTGATTTGTTAAAACCTTTAAAGTTGAATTTTTAAAAGATTTTAAAAACAGATTTTTTTTAGAAAAAGAAACTAAAAACTGCATTTTTATGAAAGAATAAAACTGATTTTGGTTTTAGGAGTTAAAACTGATTTTTGTTTTAAAAAGGAAAATAAATACTGATTATTTTTAAGTTTAAATACTGATTATATTTAAGTTCAAAAACTAATTTTGAAAAAGGTTTAAAACTGATTTTATTTTAAAACTTTAAGTTAGAAAAAGGTTTAAACTTTAAATAGAAAAGGTTTAAACTTTATAAAGATTTGATCTTTAAAATAGAAAAGCAAAAAGGCGAGGTTTTTGTTTAGAAGAAAAAGTAGGATTTTTAAAAAATAGAAAAGACTTTTTTTTTTTTTATAAAAGCGAAAACTATATTTTTATAAAGGCGAAAACCTTATTGTTAAAAATAGAATTTTTATATATTGAACTTCGATAGAAAAATTCGATTTTTATATATTGAAAAGCAAAGTAAAAATTCGATTTTTAAATATATGAAGTGATTATAAAAAATATGTTTTTTAATTGAAAGTGAATAAATAAAAATGTGATTTTTATTTTAAAGATATCAAAATATAAAAATGTGATTTTTATATATGTAGTGGCTACGGGCAATAAAGATGACGGAGATGCGATAGCGATGAAGATTTCTATCAAAGAAGTGCCGTGGAGCTAGGATAGCTATATGTGAGAATTTCTCACCTTTCAATTTATTTTTCTAGTTATATATATATATATACTAGGATGCAGACGGTGCTTAGTAGCACCCGACACAATCGTCCACAGACCATGGACTTGTTTGTTTGGCTGTTTGGTTATTGATTGTGATATTGGTTTGAATGTGGTTTGTGGTGTGAAAAATCGAATCGATAAATTGGTTAGGATTAGACGTGCGCCGTTATAAGGCGAAGGAGTAAGGCTAGGTTAGACCCTTACTCCAAATTTTGTGGTTTGCATAACGAAAGTGAATTTGATTGATGTGTGAATGGCGTGGGCCTTCACTAGACCGGGGATAAGGCTAGGCCTTGTCCCGTTTCTAGTATCGTGCCGTTATGCCGCCGAAATTTTCTAAAATAAGTTAGAAAAATAAAAATAGCATTTTATTTAAAGAATGAACTGAATAGAAATTCATATGTTAAAATAAAATGTGTTATCGTTAAAAATATAATTTTTAACGTGAATGTGAATAAATAAATATTCATTTACAAACCAGACGGTTTGTTTATGTACACCTATTTGAATGACATTGATTGGGACGATAAATTTCACACATCGCCCAACAGCACAAATAAAATATGTGTTTGATTGATTGAAACCCCACACGGGTGTTAGGATGAAATTTGAAGTTCACTCATCCTGATTGATTAAATATGTCGATCGATTGATTGACAGGCTGTTATAAGCGTTGAATATCTATATTTGATGCTTATACAGTGTAGTGCACTTTGGTTGATGGTTGATTATTTTCAATGCCATTATATACATGTGTTGTATGAAAATCCATATAATTAACATTATATGGTAATTGATTGGGCCTCATTCCAGTATTTGAAAAAGAAATATTTGAAAAAGAAATATTTGAAAAAAAAAAATATTTGAAAAAGAAATATTTGAAAAAGAAATATTTGAAATAGAATATTTGAAAATAAAGGAATATATGAAGCCGTGTTGATTAGATTGACGCCATTTTGACGTGAACGATATTTATATCGATTTTATAACGATTTCGAAATGAATTGAATATATAACGATTTCGGAATGAATTGAATTGAAAACGATTTCGAAATGAATTGAATTGAAAACGATTTCGAAATGAATTGAATTGAAAACGATTTCGGAATGAATTGAATTGAAAACGATTTCGAAATGAATTGAATTGAAAACGATTTCGAAATGAATTGAATTGAAAACGAATTCAAATTGAATCGAAAGCGAATTGAAATGAATTCAAATTGAATTGAAATTTGAATTGAATAGAAATGAATTTTAAAACGAATTTATAAGGAAGAATTCAATTTTGCTTTGAATTGAAATGGAAGTTGAAATAGGTTTTGAAACGACTTTAAAACTATTTATATAATTCGTTTTGAATAGGAATCGACGAAATATATATTATATATATTTTATATATAATATAATGGCCTGAATAGAACGCGCTGCGCCGCGGTAGTTCGTGAATTTCGACCATTTATTTCAAACGGACATTGCGGGAGATCCGACCGTCGGATTCTCCTAATACCGGAACCGTTGGGTTCGTATCGAAAAGAGCTTTCTAATGAATATTAGAAATTTGAAATCTAACGGTTGGATTTGGAATTATGTCCAAATCAAATTCGAAAAAGGTCGCTGTAAGTGCAGTTCGATGGCCATTGATGGAAATCGACTGTACGGGCCTTGATAAAATTATTAAAAATAGTAATAATTTATGTAAAATCATAAGAAATGATTTGTGAAGATTTGGGATGAAAAACTCCATATTTGAAAAGATAAAAATAGATTTTTATCGAAATGAACTAGTTTTGAACTAGAAATATAATTCTATTTATTTTGAAATAAATAAATTGAATTTGAAAAGGGTTTTAAAGATAACCAAAATTTCCAATGATTGCATTGGAGTGGAATTGAATCGAAATTGTCTTCGGAATATTTCGATGTTGGAATTCGTGATTATACGGATGTCGTTATGGAAATTTGAAAGATATAGATATTTATATCGTTATTTCAAATACGACATTTGTTAGTCGTAGAATTCGATATTGAATATAAGCCGATATATTTTCTATTCGGAGCCTTGTATTGAATATCGAATGTGATTTGGGTTTGTCGTGAATGGTGTCTTCACTAACACTGTTCTTGAACCCAGTTGAGAAAAGATTAAATCTTTTTATTTAGATTTAATGAAGTGTACCAATTAAATAACATTTAATTGGAATTGAATCGATATTGATTTTTGGGTTTATCGTGGACAGTGTTTTAAATAACACTCGTTCTTTAACCCGATGATTAATGAATGTGATTTTGGGTTTATCGTGAACCGTGTTTTTAAATGACACTGATTCTTTAACCCAGTCAAAGATTAAAACTAAGTGGAGTTTTAATGAATCTTTAATTAGATTGAAAAGATCGAAAATGGAGTACCACCAGTTTTGCTCCAAGCGATAGTTAAATCTTTAATTAGATTTGAACGTGAAATGGTAATTGAATTTACCGATAACACCGTGGTGTTAGATATGAAGTATTACCAGTTTTACTTCATGGGATGAATAGGTTGGGATTGGGAAATTAAAACAAATGATTACTTCGGTAAGGTTCGCTAATCCCGACTAGTTCGAATTGAGATTCAAACATAAATTCAAGGAATTTATCTTGGATAAAATTAATGGGAACCTTTCCCTATGAATTTGAAATTTAGAAACTAACTGTCGGTTGGCCAAGCAGAATGGTTTTCTGGGTATTGATCTGATGTTGGTTTCGGCCTTCGGGGTTAATATTTGGGGAATTATTCTCTTGATTAATTTACGGTTAGTGACTAATAAATTGGAATGAGGCGTATGTTGTGTTTGTGTAACACTTATTTAAAATATACGCGAGTTATTCGGAAAGACCGGGTTTATCCCATTCTGAATAACTGATGCGACGATAAGTCGAAGATGAAGACGATGGTCGAAGACCGGAGGTCTTCACGTCATTTGGGGGATAACTGATGATCTTGATTGGGCTGTACACCCAAGAAGATGGAAACAGTTAGTGATCGTCCAGACGTACTTGGAGATCGATGGATATGCGGGGTACTAGGTGCCTCCGGTTTCGTTCAGACCCAGAACGGACTTGTAAATGGACTGTGTGTCTGACATTGGATTTTAGTCTGTGTGTTTGATTTCTATTAAATATATATCTGTTTGGCGGCGGAGAATTTATTCTCTTGCTTAACGCCCTTCTCTGAGACGTACGAGTTCAGGGGTTATATATTGATGGATATCAAACGCATGGAGTGAATTGCCTGTGTGGCATGCCTAAGTGGCAATTGATCGAGGCTTCTGTTGAAAAGCAAAGTCTTGTGGTGATGATCAAAGCACGGCCTTTGTGGCGTAGCTTTGTGTAACGTTTACCTCGCGTGTTTCACACCAGGTATGAACCAAAAACGGGAGAGGACGTCAGGGAGGGCATGCGTTTCTTTCTAGCTAGAAGTGGCGTCAGTGGTTTTACACGCCCTGACGAGTTTGACTTATGTGGTTGTTGCTGTTGCGAGGCGCCTCGGTTATATCGGTTTCGGCCGATGCATTCTGGTCGGCTGACGGACCAGACTTACACCCCATAGGGTGGGGAGACGCATGTTCAGGCATTTTAATCCACATCGGTGGACCGGCCCTGAGGATCCAAGGGCCCACCTGTGTCTGGGTCCTGAGGCACGGGCTAGAGCGTCTCGAATCGGTTGAGGACTATCTTTTGCCTCGGTTCATAGACGGAAATCCAATTTCCAAATACGTGACATTTGCGGTTTTAATTGTAAAACTAGTATGGCGACATGATATATGGTACCCATGCCGCCTATGATTGATACTTATGATTTGAAGTTGTTTTATACACTATGCACTTATTATAGTATCAAATGATTTGTTTTAAACGTATCAAGCATTCTTTGGCTGTTATAAGGGAAAACCCTATCCCTCGGCTTGCGTTGCATTGTGTGATAGGACCTGGGTCTTATAACAGCTTCATTTTTCTTTATTTAGCATTGCGCTGTTTGTCTCATGCACTGGTATTCTTGGGAGGAAACTCGTTCCGTGTTATACGGCGTGGTCCCTTGATTTACCTAATGATTTAAAATAAAGATTAATAACTGTTTTAGTTCTCACACCAGTCCCATGACTGACCTGGAGTTTATTGTTTTAACCTAAACTCTGGGTGCCCCTATTTTGACACGGGCAGCTACTAGTTTTGGTTTTGCAGATTTATATTCACAGGATCCTGGTTTACAGCTGGAACGGTATCCGGAAAGCTTTGTATCCGTATATCTCTTCTAATTGTGTATTTTATTACTTTCCGCTGCTATGTATTTAAATGTAATTTAAATCTCTGATAATTCTGTGTATTATTCATTTATACTCTGTATATTCTTGTAATCTGATGCATTGTTGTAATATACAATGAAATGTTCTTCTGTATGCGTTCTGTTGTGGCTTGTTCTCGAACTATCCGACGCTCTCCTCTACGGGGAAGTTGCGGGTTTTCACAATTTGCAACCATCAATCATAACATGTCTCAAATACATGTTTACACCAATTAGTTTCTACCTAAAGGTCGAAGAATTGATCGACAGGATACAGCCGAGTGATAGAAGCAAGTATAAAAGTTCTGTTCCCATTAGACATCGGTTAAGAGAATAAATCCATAAGTATCAACGCCGAAGACCGAAATCAACATCAGATTGACACTCAGAGAATTATTCTCATTAAACAATGTCAAAATTGGAAATCTACTTCACGCTTCGAGTAAAAACCCCTATCCTTTTCAGAAATATTCAGATACTCACAGATTACTGGTACATATCAGATTATCAAATGATTCTCATGAAACTAAGCATGATATATCCCACAAAAACCCAGAATGTATGCGTCATAGTCAACTTAACGCCCAACACGGATGCCTTCAAACCCCAACCTGTCACAAACAGATGAATCGTAACCCTTATGGGGTTTGAGACTATAGCGGGATCAGAAACAAGACTAGTATGTGCAGAGACTCAACTACAGAATTAAAATGCCAGAATGATCAGATAAGGAAATTGAACTTTCTACGGAAAATTTTCCACCTTTATCCTGCCCACCAACTACGAAAGCATTCACCTACCTTTCAGAAGATTCTGCCCTTTGCCCTTGCCTTCTGGGGCAATCCTTGATCAGATGTCCTGTCTCACCACACTGGAAACAACCAGTCTTCTTACATGTTAACAAGTCTTTCTCTAAAGCTGCCCCCATCGCGTGGAAATCCCTATGAAGCTCGAAAGAGGATTAGCCGTAGGTGAAATTACTGCGGCTACAGATGGAAGTTAGGCACTTCTTTGCCCTTCGACAAGCGTCGTAGTCTCATCATGCCTACGGAACCATGTCGCGATGAGGTTACCTCCAAGAAAGCCAGGAGCCCCGGAGATTCAGAAAAGAAGGAAACAAGGATTAAATAGAAAATCAAAAGATAGATATATGGATGTGGGACTATGTTACTCAAAATAAAATTTCCTTTTGAAAATACTTCCTTTTTAAAACTTTTTGAAAATAGTTTTCAAAAACTTTTTATCAAATCTAGTAACATTCGGTTATGATACCAAGTGTAACACCCCACTTCCATTAAGGTCACTCACAAAGGGAATACCTTAACTTCGGTGGAACGTTATAAGTAAACAGAACAGAAATTTACAAGACATATATGTAAAGTAGTACTTGAAAAATTTATAATCTTATTACAGCAGAAACAGAAATAAGTTTGGTTTCATCACAATGCCAAAACCCAAGTACACAAATATCAGTCTTACAAAAAATCCTTTATAATGCATAATTTTAAAACCACAATCCCCAACAGAGAATGCCATAAATAGGTAGAATCAAAGCCAAACAATATTTCAAACACTTCTAGCACTTCAAGCAGATGGAACCTGAATCAAGCTCCTATGTTTCCACCCAGAGAACCTGGGGGGAATGGAAGAAAAGAGGTGAAACAAACTAGGTCAGACATAAGTCTGGTGAGTCCAGTGACTTTCAACATATAAAAAGATAACAGTATCATGACATGTAAATAAAACTGGATGAGAGATAACTATAACAAAAGTAGTAGGTTAACAGAAGGGACAGAATGATATAGGCTAAACTAAGCTTCTTACTTGGTTTTCACTTCTCTGCACTAATAATAGTATAACAGAATTAGGTGTTGTCCTAATATCTAAACAGAAAACCGAACGATCTCTTCGGAAACACGATGCTAGTAATGGGCCTTTACCACCCTAACAGAGATAGATGTACCGAAACAGAATACTAGTAATGGACCTTTACCACCCGAACAGAGACAGATGGTTACAGAAACAGAATGCAAGTAATGGGCCTTTACCACCCGAACAGAGACAGGCGGTAACAGAATATTTCCTACGGAAACAGAATGTTATAATTAGGTGTACACTAGTAATGGGCCTTTACCACCCCCAACAGACGGTACCATGCAGAAACAGACAGGTGTTACCACCCCAACAGAAACAGACGGTACCCCAACAGAAACAGACAGGTGTTACCACCCCAACAGAAACAGACGGTACCCCAGCAAAAACAGAAAGAACTAAGTGTACCCTAAATTCTACCCTAAGCGATCAGCTCCCTAATACATAAATACCTTGTGTCGGCCCCACAGAAGGGTGTATCACTCCCTAAAGTGGCAACCTATAGACATAGACAAATTTACAGATGTTAGGGCGTCTTGCATCCTCATAGCAGACCGGATACATGCACGCACATGACCCGGTTAGAATGCGCCATCAACATCCCTTGCCATTATCAGAGTGAACCTCTTACAATTAGTTCAGTAAGCGTGCCCTAGACCACTACCTAGTGTTGGGTCATAATTTTGATACCAGAAAGGGTTACTGACTAATATGGGTCCCAAACAACAGATGACACAAGTAATTACCCCTCCTAACCTTGTGTCCCCAGGCTAACAGATTTCATATTAACTTGCTTATAGATTTCAGATGTACAAAGTCCATATTAACTAGTTTTCAGATCAGACATACAGGTTAACAAGTTTTCAGACTAACGAACCAGATATACAGATTTACAAGTTTTCAGACTAATGGATCAGATATATAGACTAACAAGTTTTTAGACTAACGGATCAGATATACAGATTTACAGGTTTTAAGACTAATCGGACCAGATATACAGATTAACAGACTTACAGATTGTTTCACCTAACCTTGTATTGGGCTTATAGATTTTCAAACAGGTTTATTAGATTCATCAGTCCAGTTGATTTAACCTTATCTACCCAATACGTTTTAGGCATCATATTTATCTTAGATTTGCATTAATTAAATATTAATGCACAAACCTCTCACATTAGGTCGGTAGCTTGTGGCCGCTGGATGTGCCGGGCGGTTCCGGGCAGACTACTGCCACAAGCCAGACCTAACCTCGTGTCTAAGCATCTTTATGCCTACGACCTCTCACATTAGACTGACAGTTTGCGGTTGCTGGTTAAGCCGGTTGGGTCTGGGCAGGCTTCTACCGCAAACAGAGTCTAACCTTGTGTCTCAGCATTCTTACTTTAGCTAAAGTATTCATTCACAAATTATGCCAATATCAGACTAATTTTGCCAATTCGACAAATTAACTTCTTTACAAGTTACAGCAGATTATCCAAAGTTCTATTAACATGTTTTTCTCAATTTTAGATCGAGTCTACAAATTTTCATACCCCAAATTACCATATTCAGTTTCACCAGATTTAACATATTAGGCAATTTAACAGATTTAATCATCCCTTAAAATTTCATTGACATACCTCGCTTAATCATAAAATTAAGCCTAATTTTTACACACCTAAATTATGGTCATGATTCACAATATAACATATGCCCCCAAATTTTAGTTAAATTTGCACCGTACAGAATATTCTCTAAAAACCCCAAATCATGATGCACAATATAAATTACGCAAAATTATAGCCGTTGATTACCGCGTATTTCAAATATCCAAAAATCTGAATTAGGCGTATTCACATTTATAATTATCCCTATTAAAATATAGTTTTTCAGGCCTAAGTTACATATCCTTTTCTTCCAAGTCATAGATCGTCATATAAAATACGCCCCAAATCTAGATATTAAATTACAACATGTATTATGTCCTTAAAATCAGATCTTGAATTATAACATGCATTATGTCCCGAAATTACAAGTAATATGTTGTCATACAATAATTCTCCTTCTTTCAAATCATAAACCATCATATATAGTATGCTTAGATCTAGATCTTAAATTACAACATATGCCCTTTTCTTAAATCAGTCATGTCCAATTATGCATCATTCATTTTTTCCCCTAAATTTAGCGTTCGTGCGTCAATCTCTTATGAGATTTGGCTTAGGCTCGTGGTAGCCTGGCTATAGATCAGAATGAAGGAAGAGATACAGAATAGTTACAATAATAAGATAGATCTACATAGAAAAACAGATCTGATAAACAGGAATAAGATAGATCTACACAGAAAAATAGACCTGATAAACAAGAATATGCATAATCTCCAATTCAAATATATAACCATGTCAAGATCATAATTAAATTTCACATCTGAAAATAGCTGTACTCATCTTGGTTGGATTCTAAAAGAAAAAGGGTTGTAGTTGTTCTCTTTTAATCTTATTCAGATTGGAAGAAGAAGGAGCACTTGTTCTAGCTTAGGTTTCAACAGAGTAACGATGCCATTGATTTATATTAATATGAATTAGTGCAGAGTATAGGCATAATGAAATTGTGTTGAGAGAAAGTGAGGTTTGTGGGTGTTTTAAATAGCTTAGGAGCAACAAAACTAGTAAGAACGGGCGTCTAAATACAGAAAAATGAATCTGGCCACAGATCTGGAAAAGGGGGGAGGTCAACCCCCAGGTCGACCCCATGGTCGACCTGTTCTACCCAGGTCTACCCCCAAGTCGACCCCTCGACCTGGGTCCTGGGCGGGAATTTTCCCGCCCAGCCCGGTTATGTGATTTGAATTTCGAAACTTTTGAATTTGAATTTGGGTTGGTTTTTATTTTAAATTCCTGAAACTTCTAAGTGCCATAACTTCTTCATACGAAGTCCGATTTACACAAACTCGGACTCTATCTCAAGCAGAATTCCAAGACGAACGCAATGGCATATCCCATTTCCCTTAATTCTTCTCTTAAAAATTAAGTATAATTTGTTTTGTTACTTTTATGTTCATAGAAAATACGGGGTGTTACATATAATGTCTGGAAAAAATGCTTATTATAGAGATATCAAGATAGAATAGTTGTTAATGTGGGATTTTTTCTATGTAATAATATTATCTATTTAAATATGATTTATTATCAATTTTGCAGATTTATTTATGAAGTTCATTCTCCAACATCGCACAAAGTAGATCTTAAAAATCGCATTTGCAGTTGCAATCAATGGAAAGTGAAGGGTTTTCCTTGTGCCCATGCTTTGAAGTGTATATATTTGTCTAAAAATTCTGTATATGATTACGTTGAGCCGTACTTTACTGTTGAGTATTATCGAGCTACTTATTTACATGCAGTTAATCCAATTCCAACTTTTGATAAAGAAGCAATTGAAGATGAAGATTCATGTACTGTTCTTCCTCCTAAAGCTGTTCGTGGAGCTGGTAGGCCTAGAGTGAATAGAATTGAAGGTGTTGATTTTCATGCAAAATAAAACCAATATGGAAAGTGTAAAAAACTAAGGCATAATAGAAGAAGTTGTTCTACGAATGACTGAATTGTTGTTTAAAATTCATTGTATTTGAATGAATTTTTTACATTTAGTGTTACAGTTGAATAATATTGTAAAATGAAATTTTGATTATATGTATGTGATGAAGTTTGATTTTTAGGACTGAATAATGTTAAGAACTGATTGAAATTCTATAGGTTTTGTTATATTATGTGGTTTAGGTTATTTAAAAGATATTCAATTTTATCTTTTTATTTTATATTATTCAAGTTGTTCTTTTGTTGAATGAGTATTTGCTTATTTGGCTTTGTTAAATTTATGTTGCGTTATGATGAACGATTATTTGATTTATTCGTTTTTTGACAGAAAATGTTTTAAAAGATAACTGCATTTATATTTTCATGTAAAAGCAATAATTTTACTTGGTTAGATGTATTAAATTTAATAGGTTCATGTTGTTTGAGTATCTGTGTTCTATAATGTATTTTGGTTTCGATACAGTCGTAAATAATTGCATAATTATTTCACTGTCAAATTATAATGTTATGTGGTTTTAAAAGATAAATATTTTTATCTTTTTATTTTCTATATTTCTATCAACAACAGTGAAATAATAATTGAAATAATTACAATTCTGATATCATTAAATCATACACACTAACAAAAGCCACCAACTAATCGTACACACTAAAAAATTTCAGCAATTAATCATACACACCGACATAAAGATGGATTTAAAAGAAAAGATAAATATTTTTTTTTCTTTAAAAGACGATGGTTATGTGAGTATTTTTTTTTAAATTTGCTTGAAGATCTTATATTAGCATTATAATTAATAACAAACATAAATATAAATACGTACATGAATATTAATGTTTCGGTTTTTTGAACCAACAAATAAAAGCAATTGAATTCTCAAACAAAAGATAACAACATTTAGCTTTTGAATGATAACATTGTAAACATAACGGTACATCATCAGTTTGTAATTAATCTCCGAACTCAAATATAATCCCTAACAACTATGATCAAATCAGTATCAGCTATTACAAAGTAAACAACAAATTCAATATCTAGTAGTTAAAATCAGCATTTAAAATTTAGAAACATCATTCATTTTTTTTTTTTTGAAAGGCAAAGTGGTATTTTATTAACATAATCACAAATTACATGAGAAAAAGATAACTGTACAACAAAATTCCTTTACAGATCCAAAATTTTCAGCATTGATCTATAAATCTGAGTATATAGTTGATCAGTGTTCAAACTACTATTTCCGAAGATGCGATTGTTACGCTCTCTCCAGACTGCAGAAATGAGCTTTTTGAGAAGCTTGAGCAGAACACAAGTCTTCTTACTTTTCCATCGTGTTGCCTTGAAGATATTGTACCATTCTATATCGCTTGATGTCGAGGGTCTATGAAAGCCACCCGTAGCCAACAATCTCCACCAAATAAGATGCACATAAGCACACTCAAAAAACAAATGCGTATTGGTTTCAGGAGCATTGTTACATAGAATGCAAGTATCATTATCAATCATACCAAAGGAGAACAACTTACTTTTGGTATTGATTGCATTTGCCATTACCTTCCAAAGGAGCAAATTATCTTTAGCCGAGCTTCCACAATTCCAGGTTCTAGAGTGCCATGGAAAATAAGGTTTGGGAGGAGAAAGCAATTTGTAAACAGTTCTGATAGAGTGTTCCTTACCCATCCAAAGCACTGAGTTATCTGAGGGAAAAGTATAATGATCCGAAATATGATTCCAAAGCTCTCTCAAAGAAGAGGAGCTACTATAAGGAAGATGAATAATGCCATCATGGAAATAGTCACCTACAATTGCCAAGTAGGGAATACCAGAGGTGAAAATGACATTTTCCTCCACTACATCACTCAAAAACAAGCCTGAACATGCCCAAGGACTATGCCAAAATGATAAATTTGCAATGTTCCGATAATTACATTGCACAAGATGCCTAAAGGTTTCTCTAAGCTTCAGAATGGATCTCCAGCTCCAACTGCAAGATTGAGGTACCGTCAATGACCAAAAATTCTTCCTTCCAATATGATTGGCATGAACCCACTTTGCCCAAAGACCTTTGTTCAGTGCAAAAAGCTTTTCATAGTATGAAGACATAGCTGCACGATTCCGCTGAAAAATATTGGTGATGCCAAGACCGCCATTTTTTTTATCATCATATAACTTATGAAAAGCAAATGGTATCATTTTTTTAGAGAAAGGATCTCCATGCCACAGAAAGTTATTCATCGCACTTGTGATCATATCAATTAATTTAGTTGGAAGAATGTAGTGCCTCATCCAGTAGTTGGTCATGGCAGTCACGATAGATTGGATAATAGTTAATCTCCCTGCTTGCGATAAACTACAATTCGGCCATTGTTGAAGTTTAGAAATGATCTTTTCATAGAGAGGAAGACATTGTTGTTTGGTTATTCTGGAGCATATCATTCATGATGAATATTGTTTTAAAGGTTCATCCAGAGTTGCATTACTTCTCGAGCTTCCAACAGTATGGTTCATCAATAAGTATTTCGGTAGCTATACTTGCTCGGAATGCTTCTACTTGTTCAATACTGAGTTTTGTTGAAGTTTGCATTCCTTGAGTTATTTTTTGCATAAAAATCATTATAATTATTCCACAATCGTACCTGCATTCCATGTAATTAGTATTACGATTATGCAATCAAGCACTACTTTATAAAAAAACAATTTGTACCTTAATATTAGGAAATTATTAAAAATTTATCTTTTAGAGAAAATCAAGTTACTAGTAACTTTTAATCAGTACATAAAATTTTCGACTATTTGAGTAATGTTTGAAAATTAAATTGCTTAAAATTACCTGGTATTTTATTGAGCATCGTCAACATTATGTATCATTGAATTTTTTTCATAATGGTTTTATGTCCTTCATCTTGTAACTCTCTATTTATTGTGTTGACTGCTGCTTTCTAGAATAATTGAAAAAATATATAAAAAATATAAACACATTTATATTTTTTTATTTATTTCCACTTACCACATTTGTTGCAAATTGTGCATGACTGCTTCTTCTAGTTTTTGATCTCGTGGTTAAGTGTAAAGAGTCATAGTGATTCTAGGTGCAATCTCTAACAAAAAGTTCCAGCAAGCTCCAATGTTCATTTCCATGTATGGGGAACAATATATTGGAACATAATGAATTTAAAAGTGTCTTCTTCATGAATGGGATGAACATCTGTTTCTTGATTTTTTCCAAGTTTCCATCTGTTGCACTTTTCTGTTAAAATTAAGTTTTAGATTTTTTGGTTTACAAAATATTAATTTGATAATATACTCCACTTACTGTTATTGTTGTGTTCACATAGACAAAGCTGTTGCTTTCTTCTTGCAACATTGTTTTTCGGAACCAGAACCAATCGATTACCTACATTTGAAAAATAATACTAATAAAATGAGATAATTTATATTTATGGAAAGAATATTTTGATGTACTTACTTGACCACAAATACTATGTTGATATAGAAGGTCTTCTATCATGCATTTTGATATGGGGATTAAATTTTCATCATCATAACTGAATGCTTCATTGCTGTAAAATTATATGATTGTTAATAAAATAGAATTAGTTTGTGTGAGTATAAAGTAGTTTAATTACTTACTTGTTTTCCCCTGAAAATTAAAAAAAAAAGTTTTTACAACTTCTTAATGTTCTTCACTAAGATGCTTTAGTAGTGGACATTTTTCAACATTTTTGGTTTCATCTTCTTCTTTTCTTTGTTAGTACTATTTTCATCTTCAATGGTAATTTCTTTTTCATCAGGAATTTCATCAGTAGCTTGTTTTTTGTTTTCAAATATAAGACTTTCTTCAATTTCTGAAATAATTTTTTTAGTATTTATCAAATTATAAGATAGAAAGTTATTAGATCTATTTATATTAGTCATATTAACTGTATTATTTTTATTTTTCCTTACCTTCAGTTTGTTTAGTCTTTTCTTTCAAATCTTGTTTTTCCGTGACCTCTTGCCAATAACGCATTTGAATCTTCATTTCTAGAATTTTGATTCTTCTTTCAGCTGTTGCACGTAAAACTCTTTCTTCGTTTAATTGTTCCCCAAAACTTTTCAACTCATTTGTCAAAAAGTTCAATTTTGTTTCCAGCTCCTTCAAACTTTTTTTCAAACTTTTAACCTCCATATTGTCATCTAATTTCCTTTTTTTACACTTCTCATCATCATCTTCAACTGGTTTAATTTTTTTTGGACAAAAGATCCTTCTCGTCTTTTGTAACATCTGAAAAGAAATTTAAAGTCTACATGGAAAATATTTATAAAAAATAGTTAGATCAACTACTCATCACTATTACACAAATGTTTTATTGGGCTAGACAATCATGCATACCATACCAAGACTTATATTAGAATATGTAAAAGATAAATATATTTATCTTTTTCTATATTCTGTTTATATCATTTGAACACAATATGTAAGAACTTCAAATTATGTTAAAAATGTTTAATATGCATTCGGAAGTACGATATGCAATTACAGTACAATATGTTATTTATTTATTAATATGAAAAGATAAATGCATTTATCTTTTCTATATGCTGTTTAAATTATTTATATACTTTATGTAAGAACTTCAAATAATGTTAGAAATGATAAAAAAAATTATCATGTAGTAGTATATGTATAGAAGAAAATTCAGTTGAATAATCGTTTACACAAACAATACTATGGTACCGAAATTTATAAGAAGAAAGTAATGCAAACATGTAACTAAATTAAATATAAAAATAAATATTTATAAACACGATTTACCTTACTATCATCAACTTCAGTTAAGTCGATGTCTTTTAGTTTTGATAAATCCCATTTCCTCATTCTTGAGATTTTGTCTTCAGCGCCTTCTTTTTTATCAATGATTTGGGTTCTTTCATAGAACCAGTACTGCAAGAAAAAGATAAAGGGTTTTATATTTTTAATAATAAAGAAAATATTCAGTGTGTTTGTATTAAGTGAATATTATAAATACATACCAACAAAATCATAGTACAACCTGGTGTATTCCTTGGATCAGCATGGTATGTCTTAACATTTTTTAGAATATTTTGACAAATTGCTCACGGCCAAGAGATTAGGTTCATTTTTTTTAAATTTAATAATTTACCCAAAAAAAACCATGGTAAATAGCTTCGATTGTTTGGAAAAAGGAATGTTATGACAAGAAGTAATAATAATATATCTATTAGATTTTTATCTCCTTTTTTCTGTTCAATCATTGAATTCAATTTGCTTGTCACTGTTTTTCTACTTATTACATTTTCTTCATTGAAATTGTAAATTAAAAAGTCAAAAAAAAAAATCCATGGCAGAAGCTTTGCTTGAACCCGGAATAGGAAATAATTCCTCTCCAGCTAGTGGCATTTCAAATATAAGACCTACTTCTTTCAGAGTTATTTTCAAAATTTTGTCTCCTACTTTAAAAGCATTTTCGGTAACATCAAAAGAAGTAATTATATCATCTAGATTTGAAGCACATTTTCTTATATCTTGTCTTGATATTGAATTGTTGAGAAAAAAATTTAAAAATGTTTTTAAATGGTGTTTTCTCTATGAAATCTTTTGCTTCCTGAGAAAGAATATTTTCCTTTTTAATTACTGACATTACTTTATACATTGCATCTATATGTGCCAATGTACTGTTGCTTTTTTCCTTTTCTCCCTGTTTCCACGACTTCATAGTTATCTGCATCATCAAATTCAGTATTTGTTTCCTCACTTTGGTTATCTTCATTATCCAACTCATTACTTGTGTCCTTACCTTGGTTATCTGTAACAGTATGCACCTCCGTTCATGCAAGATATTGTCCCCAACTTAGCCACTGTATAGGTGTGGGGTTTTGTTCCTCGAAAGGCCTTGGCGTTAGTAAGAGATAGGCTCTACTATATAAGTACCCACTTTATACATGCTTCCACGATGTGGGACTTAGGGGTGTTACATTCTCCCCTCCTACAGATCCCAACGTCCTCGTTGGCTCACAAACACCTCACCCAAGCATTGTGGTCCACACAGGAGCCACAATTCCGGCTGGAGATTGGCTCTGGTACCAACTGTAACAACCCGCACCTCCGTTCAAATAAGATATTGTCCCTAACTTAGCCACCATATAGGTGTGGGGTTTTGTTCCTCAAAAGGCCTCGGCGTTAGTAAGAGATGGGCTCTACTATATAAGTACCCACTTTATACAGGCTTCCACGATGTGGGACTTAGGGGTGTTACATTATCTAGACTTTGTATTTTCTTCGTCAGACTCTGTTTGTATTTTTGTAGTAATTGGTTCATGCAGTTCATGGTCAGATTGTTCCTGCATTCATGAAAATCTTATTATTAGATTAGGATGCTTAAAATATTATAGTAGTATATGTAAACAATACTAACCAGAAATTAAATGCTATATAATCCAAACAATATCATGCATGCACAATAATGTGTACAAAAAGATAGTATTATTTATCTTTTTGACATAGTTTGTAAACAAGGTTTATAAGCAGTGTAATAATTTGAAATAATCATTAAAACAATAAACTTATATAACATATATCATTTATTTTCAAATATTAGCATATTTTAACATCTAATTAAATTCAATAATGATAAAGCAAAACTCATTTATATTTTTTTCAAGTTTAATATTGAAATAATTTTTTCATTTTTATTTATGCTTTAAACAACATTTTATATGGTATGTAATAATTTTAAATAATGAATAAAAATAGAAAACTAGTTTAAATGTATTGTTTTTTGTACTGTTTGTTACTAAGATATCATATTTATTATTTATCCAATTAAGTGTCTCTAGTCATTATAAACAAAATCAACTGATAGAACTGATGTTATATTTGATTATGAAATTCTCAAAATTGATTATGAATTTGTAATTGTTAATGTTTATAATTCTTTGTTAAAAAGATAAATGCATTTATCTTTAAATGACAGTATATTGCATTACTTTCTTTTACTGACATTATATTTTATAACTTTATTACTGTTGTGCAAAAAATTAAAACAGATAATAACTGTACACACAATGTAAAGAAAAAAGGTTACCACTGTTGATATTAATAACGATTTTCTTCGACTGTGTTCTTCACGGAATGGAGAAGAAATTGGTCTTATGTTTAAGCATTGTATTCCGTTGTCTGTGAAAATTCATGTAGCTTCTGTAGAACCAATTTATTTTTTCTTCGACCAAGTGTTCATTTTTATCCTGGATGAATGTACACAATTATTCAATTATTGAAATAAACAAAAACACAAAGCAGAAAAAAAAGATATATTAATTTATATTTTTCATGAATATAACAACTTTGAGTATCCAATCATTCAAATAACCAATTCAAAAAATTCGAAGGAGCAATCAATCAAATAAATTACATTTCATAATTAATGACAAATCAATTTTATAAACACTTTTCAAAGAAAGAAAAAACCGTTTATCTTTTAAAAAACCGTTTATTCGATCAATATCATCAACAAACAATGACTAGTAATGTAACACCCCACCTCCACCAGGGTCACTCACAAAGGGAATGCACTAGCTTTGGAGGGGCGTTGTCAAGGTAAACATGCACAGAAATATTACAAGACAGAACATATAAAACAGCGGAAGGAAAAACCAAATTTCATTACCTCATAAAATTACAAGGTCTAAAGCCTTTTACATCAAAATGCCTTTAAAAGCCATTACATTGGAAACCTGTCTTGCAATAGTTAAAGAAGCATAAAACCACAGTCATAAAATATTCCCTAAGTAAAACGGTAAAGTAGCCATAGCCAAGAAAAATCCAAGCCATACATGATGACCTTGAAGCAGAAAAGGTCCGAGCTAAATAACAGTATTTCCTCCCTGAAAACCTGGGGGGGAAACGAAAGACAAAGAGGCGAAAGAAACGGGGTCAGTCATAAAGACTGGTAAGTCCTATCTACTTCCAGCATAAAAACAGGTAAAGGTAACATGACATGCATAAACTGAAAGTAAACATAAGGATGATGAAAAGATAGACAAGCTAAACTAAGGTAACAGGATGAACTACTGTATAGAGATAAACTACGGTCACTATGCGTCAAGTATAACATCCTGAGGTTCTATCGAGTATAACCTCCCAAGGTTCTATCGAGTAATACACCCCAAGGTTCTATCAAGTATATTTGCCCTGAGGTTCTATCGGGTATAACGCCCCATGGTTCTATCAAGTGTATTTGCCCTGCACCTTCCGTACTAGTATCCCAACCCGTGTCATGTGTTAGCTACAAAATGTCCCTTGCCCAATGTCATGAAATGGTCCATGTCAACCTAATGTAGGTTTTCCTAACTCGTATGTTTCTTTCCATGTATATGTTTAGTCCTTTGCCATAAATCCTACGGGCTCATGTCAACCTAATGTAGGTTATCATGTCAGATTGGTTAAGTATGGATTAACTTAACTCTATCAAATTTACCGTGTCAGATTGGTTAAGTATAGATTAGCTTAACCCTATCAAATTTACCGTTTCAGATTGGTTAAGTATAGGTTGCCTTAACCTCATCAAATTACCGAGTAAATTGGTTAAGTGTAGGTTAACTTAACCCCATTAAATTACCGAGTTGGATTGGTTAAGTGTAGGTTAACTCAACCCCATTAAATTATCGAGTCGGATTGGTTAAGTGTAGGTTAACTTAACCCCGTTCACTAGTCGTATTTATAATTGGTTAAGTATCATTCTTGCGGGTTTACTTAACTCTACCACGCATCGCGTTATCCCAGTCGAGTGTTATCAACCCATTTAGGTTAAACTAACCCAGCCGCTAATCATGTTATATGGTTAAGTGTCTTTAAGTAATCAAGTCTGGTCTTACTTAACCTACCCATTCATGTCATATCGGTTGAGTGCCATTAGTCAAACTAACTTAACCTTATCATGTGGCATTAAGTAAATTAATGCACCCCAACCTCTCACATTAGACTTTGTTGTGGTTACTGGTTACGCCGGGCGAGTCCGGGCAGCTTTACACCACAACCTAGTCTAACCTCGGGTTTTGAGCGCGATATGACCAACTTCTCACATTGGGTCCTATTGTCTATAGCTACTGGATTTGCCGGGCGGTTCCGGGCAGATTTATGCTACAAACTCAACCCAACCTCGAGTTGGCCACTTTCATGTTTTCCTACTTATCATGTTCATGTCAAATTTAGGCTACGACAAAGTCCACGTTTTACACTTGTGCCCATTGTCGCATTACTTAATTCACGTTAAATTTCATAGCACATCTCACGTTTGCCTAAACTACCCAAGGCGTATTCCCAACGCAAGTGAAAGCGAGTCAACATAGTAGGAATAATATGACAACATATTGGCCTCAAATCATGTATGATAGCATAAAGGGATTGGCCTCAAACAAGTATGATAGCATAAAGGGATTGGCCTCAAACATGTATGATAGCATAAAAGGATTGGCCTCAAGCATGTATGATAACATAACACTAGGTTCATCATCATAGGCATGTAAATGGTCATGAGGGGTTTTGGTTCTTTTATATGCATAAACCCCAAGTCAAGTTCATATGAATATTCCACAAGCCAAATTGTTCTAAGGATTCATGCCAACATTTACACAAGTCAAGATTAAATCTTGCATGATAAACTAAGTCAAACACAACATGAGTGGCATGATTTAATCTCTAAGAAATAGCCCAAGAGTCATAGGTTCAAGAGAGAGGCAAGACTAGATTCACATAGACTAGCATACTTAGGTTTCATCTCATTTTATTCCATGTCAACATTAGAACTACCGTTTAGATCTAAAAGTAGCTAGAACTGACAAAGCGTGGCTAGAGAATTATGAGCAAGCATTTGTCGTAGAATGGTGTTGAGATGATGCTCTACTTCCTTGATTTGATGTAGAAAGCTTGCTCCTTTGTCTTGAATCAAGTTTGTATGCTTAAGCCCTTGAAGTTGAAGATGGAGGCCATGATCAAGAGACATTTGGGCAGCACTTAGTTGTTAGGATGGTTTTTAGTGAATTAGGCTAGGTCTTAGGGCGTTGTTATAGGAGTTAGGACTAGTTTAGGCCATAGGATCAACCCTAGAATAGATCTGAGCCATCAAAAATCGTCACAGGCCAACAAACCAGACCACAAGACCCTGCAGGTGCACACAGGCCGTCCTGGCTCGACCTGGGAGGTCGACCCCCAGGTCGACACCCAAGTCGACTGGGCAGTCGACCTGGTCCCTGGGGGGTCGACTCCCCAGTCGACTCCCCAGTCGACCTGGGGCTGGGCGGGAAATTTTCCCGCCCAGTCCGTTTGGGGCTAAATTCGAATTTTGAAAGTCTGTTTTCGTTTTCTGATTTTTCGTGAAACTTCTAGAGGTCATATCTCGGTCATACGGACTCCGATTTACGAAATTTCGGACTCGTTTCCAACCAGAATTCTGAGACGAACGCAATGGCGCAACCCGTTTCTCTTGATTCTTATTTTAAAATTTAATTCTGCCTCGATTCTTGTCTTAACACGTTATAAAAATTCGGGTTATTACATTCTCCCCTCGTTTAAGGATTTCGTCCCCGAAATCTCTAAGTTAGGAAGAACGTATCCTACCATCCATCATCTATCTACTCAAAATATCATCCACAAGCAAACATTGTCCTTAAGAGATTTCTAATGTTGTATGAACATATGCAGAAAGTGTGTGTATATGTTCCTTATCTAATGCAAATGATCAGGCCTGATTGATCTTCTAAATGCAAAATATGTTTAGTGCCATGAATCCACATGTATGCAAATGGTCCTAGTCACATAAACACTATATGTGTGCACAACCATTCATCTATATGCAATATTCACATGATAACACATTCAAATTCATCCATAAACAAGCATAAACACGTATACATATGAAATATGAAATGTGACCGATCCGATCTAGTGCCTAGTTTGTATTCGCGCATCCACGAGCAACCACTTGCAACCACTTGCAACCATATCAATCATAACATGTTTTCAAATACATGTTTACATCCACAGGGTTCTACCTAAGGTCCTCAAGATAGGACCGAGAAGATAAGCAACATAAACTCCTTTTGGATTACAAGAAACCCCTTTCTAAACCCAATCCATATCCTATAAAGCCCAAAAGGTTTAGTCAACCTAACGGACACCTTCAAACCCTGACATATATTATTAACCGATGAGCCATACCCCCTATGGAGTTTGCAACAGAAATAAGATCGAGAATAGGATCGAGAGGATATGTATAAAAGATAGCATGCGGGTAAGCTCTACAGGAAAACAGGGATCAAGAATATACTCTTAAAAAGAGATATGATGCGCGTATCTTGTCTTCGATCTTCTAAGTCGCATTTCCTTGTGCTTAATTCCATTGTGCTTTGACCATCTTTAACTTCATGATTTCGTGGCCTCTTAACTCCTATTTCGAAATATGAGCTGGAACTCACTTCATTGTCGCCTCTCGTTCCACTTTTACTTATTCTCCCTCTAGTATACTTGGCTCAACCATATCCGTGCACTCATGGTTTCATGTAAGCTCTCCAAAATTCACTAGTGAATCATGGATCTCGTTTACTCGCTCTACGGCATTCCACGCAGAAGAACTTATCCCTTGAAAACAAACAGATGCCAACCATGTTACCAAGTGTACTTACTAGAGTGATTTCCATAACTCATGCACAAGCGAAATGAACCATCCGCCTTAGTGGCGAACTCTACTCGGACGGATTACCAACAAATGCATCAAGAGATTCTAGGTAACCAATCATGACAGAACCCTAAAGGTTACACGAGACTTCGAGGGTATTACCGGGGCATGTCAAGAGCCTAACTACCCTCCTTTCAAAACCGAGAATGGCACCTTTACTGGATAACCACTCCATTCCTAGAATTCAACCCATAGCTTAAAAGCATAAGCATTATTCCCAAAAGTCATAGGCGTCCTCCAATCCAAACAAGTCATGAATAAATGGACAGATTCCTCAACAAGATTTGAGAAAAAATGGGATCCTCTACTATGCTAGTACGAAGGTGCAGAGACTCAACTATCGAAGCAGACTTAAATGATGTGGTGATCAAAAGTCCTGACAGGGTGATAGAGAAGAAAAGCTAAACCTTTCACAGAAACGTTACCATCCTTCTTAGGTACGCTAACAGTGTGAGCATACAATTTCCCTCTCGATGATCTTGTCCTCGTCTCATAATACTTGATTATCTTTCCCTTTTTATCCTACTATCTTTCCCTTTTTACCCTACTAGAGATACTCTCTCTAGTCATGGGTTTTATCATTCACCCTTTTCCTCCTTTGTGGATTAAGCCATACCAATAAGTTGCTTGTCCTTAAGCTTGTATCCTTTATCCTTGTTCTTACTATCCTTTCTTATAACACGGTAACAAGTCTCTCGAGAACTGCCTCCATCGTACCGAAAACACTGACGTAGTTAGAAAAAAGATTAGTCGCAGTTCAAACCACTGTGACTACAGGTGGATGAAAGAAAGGAAAAGATATTCAAATCAAGGATAGTGCTAATGGCTTTTTGGGGAATAGCCTTTTTCTTTAAAACTTTTCTTGAAAATTGCTTCTTTGTAAAATGGCTTTGAAAATAGTTTCAGAAGGTTTTAAAAACTTTTGCCCAGTCTGGTAACCTTCTGCTCTGATACCAAATGTAAAACCCCACCTCCGCCAGGGTCACTCACAAAGGGAATGCACTAGCTTTGGAGGGGCGTTGTCAAGGTAAACATGCACAGAAATATTACAAGACAGAACATATAAAACAGCGGAAGGAAAAACCAAATTCCATTACCTCATAAAATTACAAGGTCTAAAGCCTTTTACATCAAAATGCCTTTAAAAGCCATTACATTGGAAACCTGTCTTGCAATAGTTAAAGAAGCATAAAACCACAGTCATAAAATATTCCCTAAGTAAAACGGTAAAGTAGCCATAGCCAAGAAAAATCCAAGCCATACATGATGACCTTGAAGCAGAAGAAGTCCGAGCTAAATAACAGTATTTCCTCCCTGAGAACCTGGGGGGGAAACGAAAGACAAAGAGGCGAAAGAAACGGGGTCAGTCATAAAGACTGGTAAGTCCTATCTACTTCCAGCATAAAAACAGGTAAAGGTAACATGACATGCATAAACTGAAAGTAAACATAAGGATGATGACAAGATAGACAAGCTAAACTAAGGTAACAAGATGAACTACTGTATATAGATAAACTACGGTCACTATGCGTCAAGTATAAAATCCCGAGGTTCTATCGAGTATAACCTCCCAAGGTTCTATCGAGTAATACACCCCAAGGTTCTATCAAGTATATTTTCCCTGAGGTTCTATCGGGTATAACGCCCCAAGGTTCTATCAAGTGTATTTGCCCTGCACCTTCCGTACTAGTATCCCAACCTGTGTCATTTGTTAGCTACAAAATGTCCCTTGCCCAATGTCATGAAATGGTCCATGTCAACCTAATGTAGGTTTTCCCAACTCATATGTTTCTTTCCATGTATATGTTTAGTCCTTTGCCGTAAATTCTACGGGCTTCCTCACGTAGTTCTATACTACTTCAACGTAGTTCCATTATCCTTGAAATCGTTTTGGACTGTCACCCTTGATCTAGCTGTATTTTCTTACCATGAATTCTTGAATGTTCGGCTAGGATTTATGCCACCTAGGACCACTAGGGATTACGCTACCTACTAAACGTTTTCGTAATTCGGTTTGGGTTTTAGCCACCAAGGACCGCTAGGGATTACGCTACCCATCAACCACTCCCTTTTTCCCACGTATGTATCGTGAATCGCTTTTCCATGTCTAGATGCACATGTATCTCAATGTGCCATCCGAGTCCCGTGCCAGGGCTAATCAAGAAATACAGGACTCGGTCGGGAGCTTTAGGTTATCTGCCGATGCAGATATTAAGGTCTGTTTTTCTACCAGTGGTTATGGTCCCACGTGACCCCTTCCTCAACTACTGAAAGGCAATCCAAGAAAATCATGCACGAGAACTATACTCCGGCCATCCATGCCCCCACTTTCCTATTGGCCAACCTCACCCATAACTAGATAGCAAGTATATGGTCTGTTGGGAGTTCTCTGCCTTTCCGCATACGTACACGATTGACTAAAGATGGTAGGTAGTCGACGACGTGCTATCACAGGGCTAAACTAGATATCGCCGACTCCACGCTAATCCACCCCAGTCTTTAGGTTGCTCGCACAGCAACCAAGGCATACCCTTGGTTCTTCTACCGCAGACCTTAACCTTTGTGAGCCCAGGAGGATCATCTGCAACCTCACAGAGGGATACCAAGAGTACCCTCACGTCCCCTGAAGCTACCGCTTCGTCACCCAGTTCGTTGGAGCCTTTATCTAAGTCAGATAAACATTCGCTCCTTCTCGTGTGTTCGTTTTCAACGATGACCTACCGTATCAGGTTACTCATCTATCTGTGAACTGGTCCAATTGTCTTGACTAAGAATTATTACTTAGTTATCCTTAACTAAGGTTTATCACTTAGTTTCCCTTCCCGTTATCCTTATTAACTACGATTTTCCACTTAGTCCCCTGAACTAGGGTTTTGTCTAATGGGGTAAGTGTTGTCATTCGAGTTCATGACTTACCCCGCCCACGAATCATGTCGAAATTGGCTATGTATTCAAGTTCAAGACTTAACCCTACAAACCATGTATCAAGTTGGTTAAGTATATCAAGAAGTTCATGACTTAACCCTAGGTTATCATGTCAGATTGGTTAAGTATGGATTAACTTAACTCTATCAAATTTACCATGTCAGATTGGTTAAGTATAGATTAACTTAACCCTATCAAATTTATCGTGTCAGATTGGTTAAGTATAGGTTGCCTTAACCTCATCAAATTACCGAGTAAATTGGTTAAGTGTAGGTTAACTTAACCCCATTAAATTACCGAGTCGGATTGGTTAAGTGTAGGTTAACTCAACCCCATTAAATTATCGAGTCGGATTGGTTAAGTGTAGGTTAACTTAACCCCGTCCACTAGTCGTATTTATAATTGGTTAAGTATCATTCTTGCGGGTTTACTTAACTCTACCACGCATCGCGTTATCCCAGTCGGGTGTTATCAACCCATTTAGGTTAAACTTACCCAGCCGCTAATCATGTTATATGGTTAAGTTTCTTTAAGTAATCAAGTCCGGTCTTACTTAACCTACCCATTCCTGTCATATCGGTTAAGTGCCATTAGTCAAACTAACTTAACCTTATCATGTGGCATTAAGTAAATTAATGCACCCCAACCTCTCACATTAGACTTTGTTGTGGTTACTGGTTACGCCGGGCGGGTCCGGGCAGCTTTACACCACAACCTAGTCTAACCTCGGGTTTTGAGCGCGATATGACCAACTTCTCACATTGGGTCCTATTGTTTGTAGCTACTGGATTTGCCGGGCGGTTCCGGGCAGATTTATGCTACAAACTCAACCCAACCTCGAGTTGGCCACTTTCATGTTTTCCTACTTATCATGTTCATGTCAAATTTAGGCTACGACAAAGTCCACGTTTTACACTTGTGCCCATTGTCCCATTACTTAATTCACGTTAAATTTCATAGCACATCTCACGTTTGCCTAAACTACCCAAGGCGTATTTCCAACGCAAGTGAAAGCGAGTCAACATAGTAGGAATAATATGACAACATATTGGCCTCAAATCATGTATGATAGCATAAAGGGATTGGCCTCAAACATGTATGATAGCATAAAGGTATTGGCCTCAAACATGTATGATAGCATAAAAGGATTGGCCTCAAGCATGTATGATAGCATAACACTAGGTTCATCATCATAGGCATGTAAATGGTCATGAGGGGTTTAGGTTCTTTTATATGCATAAGCCCCAAGTCAAGTTCATATGAATATTCCACAAGCCAAATTGTTCTAAGGATTCATGCCAACATTTACACAAGTCAAGATTAAATCTTGCATGATAAACTAAGTCAAACACAACATGAGTGGCATGATTTAATCACTAAGAAATAGCCCAATAGTCATAGGTTCAAGAGAGAGGCAAGACTAGATTCACATAGACTAGCATACTTAGGTTTCATCTCATTTTATTCCATGTCAACATTAGAACTACCGTTTAGATCTAAAAGTAGCTAGAACTTACAAAGCATGGCTAGAGAATTATGAGCAAGCATTTGTCGTAGAACGGTGTTGAGATGATGCTCTACTTCCTTGATTTGATGTAGAAAGCTTGCTCCTTTGTCTTGAATCAAGTTTGTATGCTTAAGCCCTTGAAGTTGAAGATGGAGGCCATGATCAAGAGACATTTGGGCAGCACTTAGTTGTTAGGGTGGTTTTTAGTGAATTAGGCTAGGTCTTAGGGTGTTTTTATAGGAGTTAGGACTAGTTTAGGTCATAGGATCAACCCTAGAATAGATCTGAGCCATCAAAAATCGTCACAGGCCAACAAACCAGACCACAAGACCCTGCAGGTGCACACAGGCCGTCCTGGCTCGACCAGGGAGGTCGTTCCCCAGGTCGACACCTAGGTTGACTGGGCAGTCGACCTAGTCCCTGGGGGGTCGACTCCCTAGTCGACTCTCCAGTCGACCTGGGGCTGGGCGGGATATTTTCCCGCCCAGTCCGTTTGGGGCTAAATTCGAATTTTGAAAGTCTGTTTTCGTTTTCTGATTTTTCGTGAAACTTCTAGAGGCCATATCTCGGTCATACGGACTCCGATTTACGAAATTTCGGACTCGTTTGCAGCCAGAATTCTGAGACGAACGCAACGGCGCAACCCGTTTCACTTAATTCTTATTTTAAAATTTAATTCTGTCTCGATTCTTGTCTTAACACGTTATAAAAATTCGGGTTGTTACAAGTAATTATTGTAAATCGAGTCATAATAAAAGATTTTGCAGAAGTAAACACTGATTAGCAATTATAATCGATTGACTAAAGCAGTATTATCAACAAAAGGCAAACAACTAAGTAATAATAGACAACATTTACAGGAAAATTATTCTAACTATTCATTCTATGTTAATTGAAACTTACTTTTATAGTAGATGCTTGCTCTATCAATATGGCGAAGATCAATTTTGTCGAAATTTTGTTTTAGTAACGGTTGAAAGTACTGATTCGAGCGATTTAGGAATTAGTTTTTTTGTGAAATAAAGGCGGCGAATGATAAATGTCCTGGAAAGTAATTATTGATAACCGGTGTCCTAGAAAATAATTGTATAACGTTAGTAAGCCCTTGTAGTAAAATTCACCTTCTCTTTATATGCCTTGGTTTGTTGCAATTATAACATCTATCTTCATTTCTTCCATTCTCATGAACCATACATTAACATCTTTCAGAAATTAACGATGAGATTGATGATTTAGTAGTTTAACTAACTTGGCGTCAAATTTTGAATTTGAATTTGAATTTTGAATGAATGGACACTTCAACTGCTATAAGCCCAAAAGTCATATCCCTTCATAAACTTTTCTTTTCTTGATTGGTGAATGATCATCTTAGTGTCTTTTGGCCAACAATTATTAAATATAACTTCTTTTTCTGCAAAACAACATACCTTTTTCAAAGAGTCAAGTGACTTTTCAAAATAACAAATTGTAATTCGAAATAATAACATCATGGTGATTCTATGATACATCCATTTAAACTTTTCAAGAAATCATATCATGATAACTTGATTTTTCAACAAAATTGAATGCAGACTCATATAACACTGATGCAATACATGAATATAAACTAGTGTTCAAAATTCGTCATTTAATATTTTCAAAAATCAGATTATGAATTTTTTGAAAAACCTTGCTCGAATACCAATTGTTAGGGAATGCGGAATGGATCTTAAGGCAAAACTAACACTAGAGGGGGGATGAATAGTGTTTTCAAGGAATTTAAGAAAATCTAAAACTTATATGATCTACTATATGAATCACACACAACAAAGATAATCACAAACACAAAATCAAACATATACACATAAATAAACAAAAATAAAATGCAGAGAAGGAAAGAACACATCAGACTTTATGCTAGTTCGGATTGCTCCTATGTCCAGTCCCACGAAACGCTGGATTGCGCAAAGTTTTATTACTAAATCAAAAACTTAATACAATCCCCTTGATTTCACGACTACAAGTTAACACTGTTTCCACTACCCTTGATTTCCCGGCTACAAGGTTAACACTGTTTCCTTTCCTTGATTTCACGACTACAAGAAACACACCATTTCCAAGACTATCCTAAAACAATCCCAAATGATTACAACAACACTATAACTCTTCAATAACATTTCAATTCAGAGAGTAATGAGTGGAGAGTGAGAACAGAAGAAGTTTTATATATTTAGAATTGAAATAGACAGAGTAAAAGTGTAAAAATCATAAAAATGTGAAATAATAATGGAGGAATGAAAAGGGATGAAGATAGGGAAGAATAATGGTTTAAAAAATCGAAATCAACCCCAATTTATAAAATTTGAATGGTGGCAACGCTTCTGGAACGTTACAAATGGTGAAAAGACACTTCCTCTCAAAACTGAAAACATGACAGTTGTATGTCGACATCCCCACATATGTATGTCGACATATGTGTTTGAAATTTGAATATTTTTCAAGTTTAAAACTGTATAAATATAAAAGTATATAATTATATAAATATATATAAACTTATAATCTTTAAAACTCAGGTTTAAATTCAAAAGTAATATAGAAAAATTATTTAAAATTAGAATTAGAATTTTGAAAATAGAATTTGAAAATCAGAATTTGAAAAACAAAATTTGAATTTGAACCTGGAGTGTTATTCAGAGTCTTACATATAAACTAGACTCTATTACTATATTTATATATTGAACTTTTGATTTCTTGATTACTCATAAGTCTTGAATCTTCTCTGAATTTTGAATCTCTTGAATCTCTAAAACTGTACAGTCTTCAATGTTAATTCATGTATACAACTCTTGCATATATATATGTGTCTATGTGTGTGTGTGTGTATATATATATATTATAGATAGAGATGTTAGTATATATCTTATAACCAATTAATATTGAAATAAGGTTGTTGTCATCAAAACTCCATTCTCCAACATGCTGCACACAAACACCATCCAGAACAAGGACCGATGCAGAACCAGTATAACCAGACGGAACAGGCTAAACCCAGTCAAACTCACAAGTAACAGATGTAGAACCCTTAAACGGTGACAGAATAGTCAAAGCACAAGTGACAACAGGTTGAGGGAAAATGAAACACCCCACGTCCATTAATGTCACTCACTAAGGGAATGCATTAAGTTTCATGAAGTGCTATAGGTAAACAGACACAGAATAATTACAAGACAGAGATAAATAAGGCAGCAACGGAAAATTTAAACTTTTATTTTCAAACATAAGCCATAACTTCGTGGTCCACAATTTCATAAGTCACAAAAACCATTACAATAAAAATACTTTTGCCTTGCACCATCAGAGTATATAAGTAAATAAAAAGCATCATTTCCCCAATAAAAAGAGTTAAGCCATAGTAGAGTCAAGAACTTGAGCCATACTTCAAAAGTAGCTCCTAGCAAGATGATATCTAAATTCTGACGAAGCCTGGGTGTTTCCTCCCTAAGAACCTAGGGGGAACGGAAGAAAGAAGGAGAAATAATAGGGTCAGACATAAAGTCTGGCGAGTCTAGTTACTTTTACCTAGTAGATAATTAAAAGCAACACGATAGGCATATACAGTGGATACGAGAGAAATCACTACATAAATGGTAGGTGTGACAAGGTAAGCAAGTTAAGGTATACGTGCCTTACTAATGATAACTCTGCATTATTACTAGTATAACTGAAATGAAATGATCCATTCCACTATAAGCAGGTAGGCTCAGGTCATACGCCCAAGTATACCCTAACCACTACCCTAATCGATTGGCTCCCTACCTTGTAGATATCCTGTGCTGGCCCCACAGTAGGATGTATCACTTCCTAAAGCGGAAACCCATGGTGTGCACAACTATATCTACTGGTGTCATGGTCGTCTTAGCCCCCTCTGCCCGGCCCATGCACGCACATGTCCCCAGTCGGTTTGTGTCGCCCACACCATCCGCCTCGTTTGGATCTCTTACAATCAATCAGTAAGCGTACCCCTTGTCCACCTAGTACGGAGGTCTTTACTTGATACCACTTTGGGTTACTGACTGAAATGGGTCCCTCTCAATATGATACAAGCTCTCCCCCTTATCTTGTATCCCCACTAGGTTTTTCCACTGACTATGTATACCCTTAGGTGTCTTTAATTACAAAGCCCTATACTATTTATGCTTACCCTAAAGGGTGTCTTTAATTGCATAACTTTCTAACATCATCACCCGGTTATGTATACCACTTAGGTGTCTTTAATTACATAACCCTGTTACACTATCTACTGGTTATGTATACCACTAGGTGTCTTTAATTACATAACCTAATTGGGTTAAGTATGTGGGCCTATATATTTATATATCTTATACTATAATACAAAACCTTTGGTCAAAGGGTCAAAGTGCAGCCTTTTTGGCTATCCCCAAAATATCCACGTTTCATAATCTATGTAATTCCGGCTGCGAGGGCACAAAAGTCATTCGAAGGGCACAACCGCAAAACACGTTCCCCCTGTTTCACTCACTTTCCACCCCTTTCTTCATTTTTTTCAACTGCTTTCTTCTTCCTTCTGCTCCCTATCCTTGCTCCGTCCACTTAAAATTTTACATCAACTCATCATCCTTCCCCCACGACTACCTCTTCCATCTCCACCTCAAAATCCCTTACCCGTTCCACTAACCGTATCCACTTTGATTAAAATTTCACCCCGACATCGGCAGAATGTCACGCAAGCTCAAGATTTCCCAGATCCACATCCAAACTACTAGCCGGCACCAAGTCCTTTTACCAGATCTGCATCAGAAACGACGCTCTATCTCATGCTGTCGTACCTTTTCCGCTCTTTCCAGGTACTTAATACTGCGTATATAACTATAACTCGTGACTTAAACATGGAGCTATATATGTAAATTATGTATGGACGCAGGTAAAAAGTGTCAATTCCATTTCGACGTAATGCAGGTAAAAAAGTATCATAGTCTGTGAAAGAAATCGTGAAGGTACGAAACATTGGATCTGAAACATTCGACGTGATGCAGTCAGAGAAAGAAAGGAAGAAGGTACATAACAGTTGGATTTGAAGTGATTCAATTTGGCAAAAATTAATTTTGACTTTCATTATAATTTGTGGTTTTTTCTTACATTTTTTGTACGTATCAGCTTCATTTTCATGGAAGATAGAATAGGAGAGCTGTTGTTGATGAAGAAAGAAAGAAGGTACATAATATTTGAATTTGACGTGATTCAATTTGCTAAAATCTAATTTTTCACTTTCACTATATTTTGTGGTTTTTGCTTACGTTTTTTATAGGTATTAGCTTCATTTTCATGGAAAATAGAAGAGGGGAGCTGTTGTTCATGAAGAAAGAAAGAAGGTACATAACATTTGGATTTGATGTGATTCAATTTGGTAAAATCTAATTCTGACTTCCGCTATAATTTGTGGTTTTTGCTTACATTTTTTTTTTGTAGGTATCAGCTTCATTTTCATGGCAGATGGAATAGGAGAGCTTCTGTTCATGAAGAAAGGAAGAAGGTACATAGCATTTTGATTTGAAGTGATTCGCAAAATCTAATTCTGACTTTCATTACAATTTGTGGTTTTTGCTTACTTTTTTTGTAGTTATCAGCTTCATTTTCATGGCAGATGGAATAGGAGAGCTGCTGTTCATGATTTAACATGAAGGTTAAGGTAAATTACTTGGATGAATAATTATATCGGAAAGCAATTCACCAACTATCGATGGTATAATATTTAACTCTTCTTTTCAAAAATAATATGTATACGTCCTGCTAACAATAGATGAATTTATTCCCTAGACTTAGTATATCAGTGGAATTCGTTTGTTATACCAATTGACATAGTCGTCAAACCTAAGAGATTTGGACTAATAAAGGTTTGTAAAAAGAATACATAGTTACCAGTGCATTTGCAACAAAAGAAAAAAAAACTTTCTCTAAGTACCCTATTCTTGGAGCTAAACAATGCAATTTGATTCCAAAACTGAGCATCCAAAGTTATTGCACAAGGTATAAAACCAATTGATAATGCAAACTGATTGTGTTGCAAACCCAGTAAAACAACTCATCTATCATTTCAGTAAACAATGCGAGAGAGCAGCTTGGGCTTCCATGTTGGATGCAGGTGTTCATGAGTATGGTTCATCAAGAGTGGCTTCTTTTAGGCATCTTATTAACCATTTCCTGGCCAGCCCGCATTCTGCTATTTTGTAAGAAGGTATGAAGCAATGATATCTGGCTTTTGAGGCGGGATTTGGTATATTTTTTGCAACTCTTACGAATAATAGAAAATGAAACAAAAGAAATATTAAAGCATATGGTAAGTGGCAAGAGGCGAAAACTGTGTTCTTCGTTGATTCATTTTTTATTTCTTAATAGAATTTTTATTTCACCGTTTGTTGTCTTTTTTGCTATAGTGTTTGCCTTACATTGTATTCAACCCCGACATCGGCACAATGTCACGCAAGCTCGAGATTTCGCAGATCCACATCCAAACTACTAGCCGGCACCAAGTCCTTTTACCAGATCTGCATCAGAAACGACGCTCTATCTCATGCTGTCGTACCTCTTCATGCTGACAGCAATGGAAAGAGCTGATGATGACACTTTGCTAATCTGATCTCCTACACTCTCAACCTTTTCATGCTGCGATTGATGGTTGTGTTGGCGTCTTCCATACTGCCTCTTCTCTCACCGATGATCCTGTAAGCGCATATAATTTGTGCCTATAAAACAATTTTTAGCTTTATTTTTAATTTTTACTTATTATTTTAACGTTGTGTTGTACGAATTCAACATACGCTGTAATGTTGGAGCCTGCACAAAGAGGGACGCAGTATGTTACTCATTCACCTGCTGCGGCTAGTTTTTACACTGCTCCTATGAATAAGTATACATATGCGCTCCTTAACAGCTACTTTTTACTATTTCACACTAGCCATTTTTTGATATCTACGATCCAATTTTACAGCGAATAATCAGTCAACCAATTACTGTTCCAGTATTCCACTATATATATCTGTACACGACACATGACCTTACTTACTTCGCTATCAATCAATCACTTTTTACCATTTTCTATCACTCATTTGACTTTGCTATCACTTGCCTGACGTTATAGACCAGCAGCAGCGGGAAAGACGCTAACGAACTCAACAGGAAAGACGTTCAACCCGTAGACAAGTTGCCATAGCTGACAGAAGGATGCAGCTCCCATCAACTGCTCCTACCCATCCTACTACGGGTACTTTATTCATTACTTCTTCATTGTTTTATACCCCAGTACATCATGATATCAGATGTACCAACTGCCAGACATAACCACTTGCCATAATTTTCTATTTCTCATGTTAAAGTGCTTCAGGAAATTTCATCCATGTTTTGATCATTATACTATAAAACTTACTTCTTTGCTACTGTCTCTTACATTGCCTTAATCAAATTTAACCCTACTGTGTACATTTTGTTTCGAAAAATCTATAAATTAAGGCCATACCCCATATTTGAAGTTAAATTTATTATTCAGTTAACTTAGTTCGTTCGTTTACAGCTGTTCATACTAACATATCTCACAACATGACGTTGAACGGTAGTACATTTTATTTAATTTAAAGTCATACTTTACGTGTTATTTACCAGTAAGGCAGTAATACCATCAAATTTTACAAAAAAATTTCTTACCAGACTATATGCATGTTAGTCTAATTTTTACCACGTTAAAAATGTCTGCCCTTGGTTGGTAGACATCACAATTCATTTGTGTTTTTTGTCAGAGATAACTCGATCAAAGAGTAACAAGCTGGAACAACGATGACTGATAATTTTCTACCATGATTAGTAACATATCTCCCAATCTTTTATGATACAAATCTTTGAAGATATATACTTTTGTAATTATTGTGGGTTTAACACATTTCAGACTTATTAACTAAACATTTTGGGCTTATATAATTTTCAAATGTACAACATTTCATTATTATTTGGTACAAATATGTAACTATTTTAACATGCAACAGATTTCTAACGTGCTTACATGCCTGAATACAGACGGGTTTTTATTGGACATGATTTACCACTTTCACTATACATCAAACAAAAAGTCTTTCGGATGCCATCTTTTTTACCATGCGAATATAGACTGAATATGAGCATGAAATACAAATGTTTTATATGTTTTATTTTTTAATAATGCATCAGCTTTTTGATGCAACGTTCTTTATAACTCAAAATTCCAAATAACATACATTTTTATGTACGTAGATTTTTATTCTGTATTATTTTTGGACACAGTTTGAATTTTGATACATATATGCTTTTCAATGACACGACTTTGTATATAACAGACTCGAATCTTCAATTGTATGTATATGTTTGTACATATAAGATATCTAATACATGGATTTCAATTATGCAATTTCCTTCCAACTGTATACTCTCAACTATGGTTTCATAGTTCACATTCCTATTTGCAAGAATTTTCCAACTAGGTCCAAAACTTATGTACGCTGCACATACCAATTTCTTCCAAGTTCTTCACTCACAAACACTGCTCCACGCTAAGCTTTTACTATTCATTTCTACCCTGCAACCTCATCTACATCCACGTAAGTACACTCCAAATTTTTGTTCTATCACCCGGACTTCTTTTTTTCTTTCTAGGGCACTTCACCATTACATCAACATCAGAAATGTCAGACGCAATTAAACAAGTGCTACCTTCTGCTACTGCTACTGCAGGTAATTTTTAATATATATATATATATATATATACATACATGCAAATACATACATACATATATATATATATAATATATATATATATATCCATTTTTTTATGTACTTATGTCTTTATACAACGCTTCATATTTTGTTATCTGAATGCAAGTAATCTTTTAACACCTCACTATGCGTACCATGCAACATTATAAAACATTAGCTCCATAACTGATGTACGCTACATATACCACATTTTACCATCTTTTCCATCACAAACACTGCTCCACACTATGCTTTTACTACTCTGCACGTACCAAATTTTGCCATGCCTTGCTCACTAACCCTTCTTTTTTCCACTTCCAGCATCATCTACACCACTATCCCAACCCCAATCAACTGCTCCAGCTCGCATTCCAACACGTTATAACTGCGACAGGAATTTCACTGCCTCTGCCTTTTTTTCCCGCCATATGCTACCCCCAACCACTTATTGTGCGTTCTGCAATGCAAAATTGTTTTTCCATGAAACAAGTCCGAACTGTTGCTCGAACGGGAAAATGTACGTTCAACATCCTACGCCACCTACAGAGTTACTCAATTTATTCACTGCTGACGGAGAACGCGGTTCGCATTTTCGAACAAACATACGATCTTACAATAATGCTTTTGCTTTCACTTCCATAGGCGCCAACATTGACCAAAACTTAGCAAACGCACGCGATGGAATTTACTCTTATCGTGCGCAAGGTTCTATCTACCATTCCATTGGAAGTATTCTGCCTATGTCTACGAACCGACCAAGATATCTCCAACTTTACATCTACGACACTGATCATGAGATTGAAAATCGACAGCAAGACAATTCTGCGTTACGCCGTGACATACTACAAATACTAAAGGATATTTTGGATACTTACAACCCATATGTTCATGTGTTGAGACATCTGGGCCAAAGTGCTAATGTCCAGGAGTGCAAACTTATAATAAAGGAAGTTACAGTCAATCGTCATCTTCATCGCTTGCCAACCGCATCTCAAGTTGCACGTATCGTTGTAGGTGACAACATTTCGGAAGATGTAAATGAACGGGATATTATAGTTCAAACAAGATCAGGAAGTCTGCAACGCGTTCCTGATACTGCAGGATTTTACGATCCGCTTCAATACCCACTTTTACTTCCACGTGGTGAACAAGGATGGGATATAAACTTCCATAATTCAGGACAAAATGAAACTAGCTGTAGAGTTTACTATTCTCACATGCTACAGGTAATTTATTGTACACACACTACATACTTTTTTCTTACACATACCATACTATTTACGTCTATATACCATACATGTTCTTCAACTTATCTTTACTGTACACACATATTTTTCCCAAATAGATACGGCCTTCATCAATCCCTCTTCTACTGTATGGTGGTCGTTTTCTCCAGCAATTTGTTGTCGATACTTTTATCAAAATTGAAAGCATGCGACTTCGATATATTCGAGACCATCAAAGTACTATTAGAGCGGAACTATACCAAGGTCTACAGGATGCTCTTGCAACAGGGGAGACCAGTGCCAGTAAGCACTTATCTTCCTTATGCATGAAAATTTGTATATTGCGTCTCTCTCTTTTTCAATTTTTTTATATGTTTTAATACTTACAGGTAACGTTGGAGTTCGAAAAGTTCTGCCTTCATCTCATACTGGAAGTCCTCGCGACATGCAACAACGATACCAAGATGCAATGGCTACTGTACGAAGGTACGGCAAACCTGACTTATTTATTACTATAACATGTAATCCAAACTGGGTAGAAATAACACAAGAATTTCTTCCTTACCAACAACCATTTGATCGTCCGGATATAACCACTCGAGTTTTTCGTGCAAAGCTAGAACAACTTAAAAAAGATCTATTTGACAAGCATGTTTTAGGTAAAGTCATTGCACATGTTCATGTAATTGAGTTCCAAAAAAGGGGATTGCCACACGCACATATGCTACTTATTCTTCATGAAGGACAAACTTAATAGCCCCGACGATTACGATTCAATGGTTAGAGCAGAAATTCCAAACAAAGATTTAGAACTTGATTTATATAATGTAGTCATTAAACATATGATTCATCATCCTTGCGGTAGCTTCAATCCCAATGCCACTTGCATGCGAGACGGAAATTGTAATAGAGGTTTTCCTAAACCCTTCGCACCTGTAACTTTAAAAGGGCGTGACTCCTACCCCATTTACAGAAGACGTGATATTCCTTTACAAAATCAACCAACTCATGCCGTTATTGACAATCGCTGGGTTGTTCCTTATAATCCTTATTTACTGCTTAAATATGACAGTCATATAAACGTTGAGGTTTGCTCCAGTATTAAATCTGTCAAATATTTATACAAATACGTATACAAAGGATCAGATCGTGTCTCCCTCGCATTATCTACCACATCCAACGAGAACGATGAATTTCTCAATTTGTTAATGCTAGATGGATTTGTGCTCCTGAATCGCTATGGAGGATATTTCAGTTTCAACTTAGCAATATGTCTCCATCAGTTACAACACTACAAATACATCTCCCTAACATGCAACAACTTCATTTTCAACCGTCTGAATCCTTAGACTCCATCTTAACTGATGAAGATAGGTGTAATACAATGCTGACACAATTTTTCAAACAAAACTTACATAATGAGCAATCACGACAATATCTGTACCATGAATTTCCAGAACATTTTTGGTGGGAGTCCACCCGAAAAGAATGGGTATCGAGGCAAATTAATCGTAAAGCCATTGGTCGTATTTACACGGTATCTCCAACCGAAGGTGAACGCTACTACTTACGTTTGCTTCTAAACCATGTGCAAGGACCCCTATCTTTTGAAGACTTGCGGACTGTTAACGGAATGCTTTGTGCCACATTTAAACAAGCAGCTGAGCGTTCAGGACTGCTCGAAAATGATAATAGTCTTCAAGATTGTTTGACTGATGCTTCAACTACGCGTATGCCCATAGCACTACGTCGTTTATTCGTTACTATTTTAATTTACTGCGAGCCATGCTCTGTTCGAGATTTATGGGAACAATTTTGGCCTTTTCTAATAGAAGATTATCCATCCACATCTTCTATCACTCTTCCTCCTTCATTTTTAATTACCAAATGTCTTGCTGATCTTAATAAACTTCTTAAACAACATAACAAGACCGTTTTCGATTACGATTTACCGCATACCTCCGCACATTCTATAAATGACGACACTATTTCAACACTTATTTTAGAACAGCGATCCATACCTATATCCGCCGTCGATTTACAATCAATACACAATTTAAACAACGAACAAAAGGATGCATTTGATATGATTATGCTTTCTGTTAATTCGAAGAGCTCCTCCATTTTCTTCATCGACGGTCCTGCAGGTACAGGAAAAACTTATTTATACAAAGCAGTTCTAGCTCATCTACGCAATCAAGGTCTTATTGCAATTGCAACCGCCACCTCTGGGACAGCTTCTATTGCTTTACCCGGCGGTACGACTGCTCACTCACGTTTTAAAATTCCTATTAACTTAGACTCTTCATCCACCTGTCATATTTCTACACAATTTGATACTGCGAAATTGTTGCGAGCATCATCTGTTCTACTATGGGATGAAGCAACGATGGCTCACCGACATGCATTTGAGGCTTTGGACAGAACATTAAGAGATTTGACCTCCACTGATGTTCCGTTTGGAGGAAAAATTGTCATCTTAGGTGGAGATTTCCGATAGGTTTTACCCGTTGTCCAAGGACGAACACGAGCTTAGACTACTGATGAATGTATACTCCAATCTCATTTGTGGTCATACGTTCGAGTTTTCCACTTAATTGAAAATATGAGAGCCCAAACTGATAAATCTTACGCCGATTTTATTCTAAGAATTGGTAATGGAACTGAAAAATACATACACGATGATATGATTAAATTGCCTAATGATATTGTCGAGGAATGGAGGGATACTGCTTCTTTGAACTCTTTGATTCACCACGTTTACCCCTCCTTAAGCGATAATTTTAGTTACAGATGTAAAGTCGAGTGTGTACGACTTGTGCAGGATCTATAATATGGCTATGCGGAATGTATGTGATAACTTAAGCTATTCAATAGTTATGCGAATAAATGTTCGCAAACAATATATATATCACAAATAATTATAAATGCAGTAAAGTAAAGTAAAGTAGAGTAACGACACCAGGATTTTTATACTGGTTCGGACCTCCAGTCCTACGTCCAGCCCCGAAGCTCCTCTTCGTCTTTTCACTAAACAACACCCTCTCTTCACCCAGAGGAACAGGTTCACAACACTACTTGATTTACGGGCTACAAGTTTACCCACTTGATTTCACGGGCTACAAGCTTACCCACTTGATTTCACGGGCTACAAGCTTACCCACACAGGACAATTACAAGAGTTTGACTTCTGATTGTGTTCTTCTTTCAACACTGATTTGTCAACGATTGAGTACACCCTTCCTATAATCTTATCCTCAAGTATATGAATTGAATGCGAAGATTTGAAGGAAGTTAGTTGCTTGTTGAATCAAAATATGAGAAATATTATCAAGGATTCAATAAGTAACTTGAATTTGGGAGCTTTTTAGAATGCAAGAGTATTCAGAAAGTAAGATCAGAAATCAGAGCAAGAATCGGTGATTTGAAAGTATGATTTCAAGTCTATTTATAGTGTAGAATAGTTGCATTCCTTCATGAAGAGTTTCTATAAAGAGTTGTGTCCATTTCTCTTGAAATTGAATAGAAATCTCTTCACAAAAAGAAGCATCCTTTCAGAAAAATTACAGCAAGAAAAAAGGTCGACAGGTCGAAATTAACAGGTAGACAGGAATTTGAAAAAATAGCCGTTATGCACAAAAGACAACAGGACCGGTCGACAGGTCCTTTTGGGCGGTTGACCGTTTTCTGGCTGTGGACCAGAGGACCTCGGTCCACAGTCTATATCACTCTGCACTCTTTCCCGGTCGAAGCCTGGACCGTTTGGGCTTTTTCTGTGACTTTTCAATTCCTCAAATATACAGATTTCAGCCCCAGCTAATTTCAATTTCTAAATTGTTTTGTGCATTCGTGTTATACTTTGAGGATAGATTTTAACATAAATCTAACACGACTCCGTACCTACGTATATATAATCTTAGCTCCATGTCATGATTTCCATTGATCTTCACTATGATCTTCATTGATTTCCACTTTGATAAATATGAATTCAGCTCGTCAATGATCTCTATTTCTATGTTGTCATTAATCAAAATATACTATGAAACCTTTGACTCAACAACAGAAACCACATCTTAGACAGGGTTATTTTAGCCCCTAAAAATGAAACAGCTGATCTAATTAATAACATGATAATCAAAGAATTCCCTGGTGATGAACATATTTATTATTCTTTTGACAAAGTAGAAGACGATGCAACTAATTTATACCAACCAGAGTTTCTAAACTCCCTTACTCCAGGTGGTATGCCTCCACATAAATTAACTCTTAAGAAAGGTTCTCCAATTATGTTACTACGAAATTTAGATCCAAGAATTGGATTATGTAACGGTATGAGATTAATATGCCAATCGTTCTACAGAAATGTTATTGATGCAAAAATTTCATTCGGTCAATTTCAGGGTACAAGAGTCTTTATTCCAAGAATACCGTTGAAACCTTCTGAAAACTTACATCTGCCTTTCAACCTCATCCGTAAACAATTTCCAATACGACTAGCTTTCGCTTTAACTATTAACAAATCTCAAGGGCAAACCATTCCTCACGTAGGCATTTATCTTCCAGACCACGTTTTCACTCACGGTCAGCTTTATGTTGCTTTATCTAGAGGAGTTTCACGTAAAACAACAAAAATATTGGTACAAAATGGAAATCTTCAACGAAGACCGGGTACGCATACAAGAAATGTGGTTTACACTGATGTTTTGTCCACATGTTCTCAACTTATAAACTAATCTTCCACTAACTATGTCTAACACTCAACAGATTTATTAATCTTACCATAACCAAGGGATTTTTTGACCTCAACATAACCAAACAACATTACTCTAACTCAACTAATTTACCAACATCACCATATTAAAAAGTAACCATTACGTACAGCATAAACTTAACTAACAATAGTATGATGGATATGGTAACACTTTCACCCAACAAAATTTCGTCCCCCACAAATCACGCCTACACCTTACCGAAGTTCGTTGTATTCACCCATACCCGATTGCCAATCTATCAATAGGTCTTAAAATCCCTTACCAAGTTTTTAACTCTGCCATCTACGATCATTGATTCACGTAGATGCCGGTCTCCAGCCCGGATAAAAGAGGAGAGGAAACCATATGTACTTATTTTTTTTAATAATTTATTTCACATAATAAACCAAAGGCAATCTGACATATCATGGGTAATTTACTAATGTGTCCATTATCTTTCAATTTCATAAATTGTTTGTTTTACTCATATACTTTCAACTGACGTATGACTCATCACTGATATTTTAATGCAACTCACGCTATTTTTTATATTTTCAATACAATTTCATTTCCCCCAGTCCTGCACTACCTTCTTTTCGCAATATTAGCCAAAAAATATTTAAAATTGCACCTAAACTTGATTTTAATTCACTGTCTGTTGTTTCACCTATGTGCATTTTCTCCCTTTTTGCTATAACCTATTCAATTACTTAAACTAAAAATCATTAGATTTTTTTTTCCACTCCTCTTGCAAAATTCATAACTGTTTTATTTTTATTTCTACCCAACATTGTTAACATTTGTGAACTCATTACAAAGTTGAATTTTAAATTAATCATGTTAATTTTTTCCTTCATCCATTTACTACTTCTGGACTCTGCTTTTTTCTCACTTCTTACCTTTTTTCACTGCGCTGCACTTTGTTCTTCCTTTACTGATGTTTCGTTTTTTTTGGTTCAGTTCTAACTGCACCAATCTACTTTTCAATTCCACCAATGCTAAAAGTTGATTAACACAAATACTAATTGCCAATTTTCAGATAGAACTTGATCATGGTGGGGTGGGTCTTTTACCCGGACTGATGCATTACTTATATTTCATGATATTACAAAATATCGGCCCTTGTTGGGAGTCACAATGGCTCTTTCCACTACCTACCAGTGCTTACATTGGACTTTATCAACTTTGATCATTCGAACAAATAATGGTTTCAGCTTTACATATCTCATGCCAACTGCAGCTGTTGTTCTATGGTATGTAAACTTGCCCATATTTTTCTCATAAATTCACATTTACAACAAATTTACTCATTTTACAAACTCTTACACCCCATCTGCCTTCCACGTTGCATTTCTACTGTTTCCTCATGATATGTCTTTATTCCCCCTATTCTTGCCTTACTACCAAGTCATCATTTGCTACGCTTTTTTTCCTCCAACATAAATCCTCACATTCTTACACATACACTTCTCACTCTTTCATTACTCCTCTATTTAAACATCCTACCTTACTTCATTTCATTCGTCCTCCTCTTACGTACGCTTTCTGACAACACTACTACCCCTCAGTTACATAACAATGACAAAGGTAAGCCTCTACTCTTACTACCAACTGTAACATCAATCTCCAACTTATTCTTTTTTCATTACACTACGGTTCTGTTAATAACTATTTCTCACTACTATATTTTTGTTGTGCAGCCCAAAACTTCGTTCCAAGCTAAAGAAAAGACATCATCTCCTTCCTCCCATAAAGTGAAACGTAAAAGCACCCGTTCGACAGATCAACCACTCAACGACAACACCATACACGATGCCTCAACGTCCACGGCTCCGTCTCAACCACAAAATGTTGCTGCTTCCCTCGATTCCATTCATCAACCGACTATTTCCGTCGACAACGAAACTTTGCCTAACGATGACGACTTCGATTGGGATGCTTACTACAACAACCCGGAAGTGGTATGCTTTCAATTTCACATTTCTTTTAAACACATACACAAGTTTCCGAATGCCTATTCCTATCTGCACACACAATCTTTTGTTTATCATATCCTTATCCTAACTCAATCATATTTACCTTTCTTCTTTCAGATTGCAGATATTGACCGGATGATTGCAAATTTAGAAGCAAATCGTTCGCACCATAACTAATGTTGATCCGTGCGCCTATAAATCTTTGTTCCCTGCTTTTTAATTCCTTTCAATAATTTTTTCCCGGCAAACTATACGTTTGTGCTGTCAAAATTACTTGCTGCATGTCATCCATTTGTTTCCAGTTGAATAAATATGTAACTAATGACTTTATTTTCTTTTACTCTTTCTCTTCTTTTATATCATTGTATTTGTATTTTACAAATTGCTCAGCATGCTTCAACTAATCTTTTGGTGCTTTCATCCATTTACCTGTACTAATTGTACCTTTTCCCTTTGCTCTTCACGTCATTCTGCTGTCTTTTTGGTCTCCGCACTATTTCACACTTGAACACGCCTGTTGCACTCCACTGTTATTTTCCACCCTCTTATATTCAACCCACCTTTTTTTCCATCGTCTACTTTTATGCTGCTATGCCTGGAAGTTCATGCTCCGTTAAACTCCCTGAAATCATAATGTGCCAGTACAACATTAATACTCATCGATGTAAAACTACAGCAAATTAACATCGAAATGTACTTTGGTCAAATACATCTATGCACACGCCCATCGGGCGTGCGGGTGTACTGGTATATATATATATATATACCAGTACGCATGCACGCCCGATGGGCGTATGCATAGATGAATTTGACCGAAATTGAAAGTGAAGTTTAAAATGGGTAATCATTACGGCGGTTTATGTCTACAAATGTAAAATATTGCAATTTGAGCAAAACATAACATAAAAGAGCAAGAAATTGAATGTGATATCAAGGACAGTAAACCTGCAGACGGTATATCTTTGGGACTATATATATAAAACTACAGATGGCCTGAAGCATCAAGAGCCAAATATTATAATGGGAATATTAACATCAAGAAAGTAAAGCACCCAAACCTGATGCAAAGCATCTTCAACATTTGTACAACGTATATACATGATATTAGAAGTAGAAAAAGAGTAAAAGAAAAAGTGCATAAATGATAGCTTGAGTTTCTTGCTTTACTGCGTTGAATCCAGTTTCTATTGATTCTGCTATAGCTAATCTAGCTATTGCACTTGGCATTCCATCCCTTTCCAGTGAATCCATGCTCGTTGTGTCATGCTGGTTTCCGTCTCCGATGCTCTTGCTTTATATGGTTTTGGGTATGTTTACGAAATAGGAGTTAGTAATGTATAGGGGATTGGTTATGGTACAGTCAAAAAAATCCCTTGGTTGTACAACAAAATAAACTGAAAATTAGTTAATAATTTGAGAACAGGTTGACAAAATATCTGTATAAACTACATTTCTTGTGTGCATACCTGGTTTACCCCATAGTTAAGTCATAGCACACAAAAATTATACCAAATTTAAGATATATAGAACTACAATGGTTTCACACTAATCGTCCGAAAGAATTATACCAAATTTAACGTTATTGAAAGTTCAAGATTTCATCATTTATCAAGTTATGGAAAGCAATGATAAAAGTATTTTTAATGTAATGCTCTAATACAAAATTTATAACCACATCAAATGATTGAAAAATGGATGAAAATGTCAAAATTTACTATGAAATCCACTGACAGTAATGTAAATAAAGAAAATACAAATAATACATATATACAGACATATATGCATATCTTGTACAATTGCAGTCGAGTGGATGTAAATTGTAAAGCCGGGAATTTGGTCAAACTGGTTATAAAACCAAGTTCCATTATACTCCTCTACATACATGCACAACTACGGAAACAAAGCAAACGAAATAATTGAAATAGTAACATAATATATATAACCGCATTGGATGTATATTTCAGTACATATTTTCTTAGATTATTATATAATACATTTATGTGTATACATGTTCCATACATTGGCTATACTGATAATATACAGAGTAAGAAAAATACATGTCTATATAGTCAAAAAAACCGTTGAAAGTGATATTTGTTGATGTGTTGTTTTTGTTAGTAAACTTAGAGTACATTTGTAATTGAAAAGAAACTGCTTTTGCTAATAAATACATGTATATTTAGCAGCAGTTCTCGTAAATATAGAAGATACGTTTAACACGATGAGAATATGATGGTCTGCATAACTATCGTTAAAAACTTAAACCCAAGTTTCTATTTTTATGTAACAAAATATAGATTTGTAAGAAGCATATAATATGTGGCAGCCATGCAGGGTATAAGTCAAAGAGTTTCTAAAGTATCACTCGATGTCATTGTGAGTCTTAAATTTGAACCACATAGTAGAGGAAAAATATACATGTTTGCATATAGAACAGTCTTTATAAATAAATAAAAAATGATCAATAAATTAATTTCGTAACGAATTCCATTATATTACTGTATCTGCATTATATCAATCTCATCCAAGAAAATCATGAACCATAAAAACTTACGGTTCCCTACCATTATTGATAGAAGAAAATCAGTAAACTCTACATTCAACTTGCAGCCAAGTGGAATATATTATAAGCAGTTAACTGATCTTACCTTTGCATTCGGTCAGGCCTTTCCATCAACCATTTCACTTTCTCCTCAACTTTGGCAAACTCCGTCCAAGAGTCAAGTAGTCAAACCAAAAATAAAATCAAGTAAACGAAATAAAGAATCAAATTATAGTTTGAAGATGTAAATCTTACACTTGATCTGAACGAAACTGTATACATGTTTGTTTACAGAACAATGTTTATAATCAATAAAGTAATTTGTTAACGAATTCCATTTATATCAATCATGTCCAAGAAAATCATGCACCATAAAAACTTATGGTTGCCTAGCATTATTGATAGAAGAAAATCAGACTCATGTCATATCCTCAATGTTCTTGACATACCCTCAATATTAAAACATATACAAAAGTTTGGATGCAGACTCATGTCCAACACATAAACCTTTGATAGCAATCTTGTCTTGCTTACCACTTTGCACACTGTAAAAATCACGGAATTACCTGAAGGAGGGCAGAAGGAGCAGCAGCAGCGTCGAGCGAGTGACATCCTTTAAGAGAATTATGAGCTTCATCCACCGTAAGCAAATAAGAGCCAATTCAATAATTTAATAACAGTAGAGCCAATTTCATAGAATTTGATTTCACATAAAAGACAACCAAATTTCACAAATTCAATAATACAATTTAATTCTATACTAATAAGATTATATTCTACAATCAAAGGAATCTACCTTTCTTCTTCACTGCTTCTCAACTCATGTTTAAATTGTCCATAAAATACTGGTGAGATCTACATCCTGAAACAGACCTATAGTATGAAATATCTCTGATGGTATAATTTCACAATGGAAAAATAAGAATATAATAAAGGCGACATCTTTATAGACCTTAAAACTCCTTCACAAAGCTTGTCTGCAGATCCGAATCTAATTTTTGAGCACTGTACACGATTACATCAACTGGATACCGGTTGCATCGCCATTTCTTCCACTGTTTCATGATAACTGTTCATACCGAGGTCAACATTGAGAAAATTAAACTGTAAATTAAAAACCAATAGAAAGTATAACTTTGTGAACGACGTTTTATGAAAGGAATACAGAAAGTCAATCGCCTTACCTAATCAAAAAAGGAGAGAGACTTTGAACAGATTCTCCACTGCCACGAATCTATTAAACATCTATCTCCTAGCCACCAATTTCAAAACAACTTTTGAAGTCTTCTCCATCTTAGGAAATTCATTGATTTGTCACTTTCGAGAAAGTATTAGTTGATTTAACTGGGAACGGTTTTTCTAATTCGATTTTCAAAGTTCGTGAGGAAGAATGGTTGAGAAAGTGGCGTGGTGATGAAATGGATGCTGGCATCCAATTTGGGAACGTGGTGGAGAGAGTAAAGACAATAATACCCCTATTTTTTTGGCAACTGCGGTGTAATCAAAAGGGGTGTTTTGGAAGTCTGAAAAAGGCTTCACTTTGACCCGTTGACCACAGGTTTTGCATTATAATATAAGATATATGTGTGTGTGTGTGTGTATTACCCATCCCCTCTAACTTACATAACCCCCTCCCCCCACTACCCATCCAATTTCACTTAACCCTAACTTAATTCCATAGTCATATTAAATTAGGTTAAGTAGTCCATTCCTTTACCATGTCCAATTATGGTTATAATGGGCTAGACCTCCCACATTAGGCCTACAATGTGTGGATACAGGATATGTCGGTCGAGTCTGGGCAGTCTTATTCGACAGTTGGGCCTAACCTCGTGTCTTAACCCGATTCGTATTTGCGTACTTAGACCTCCCACATTAGGTTCAACATTAGTGGCTGCTAGATATGTCGGTCGGGTCCGGGTAGACTTCCGCCACAAATGTAACCTAACCTCGTGTCATAAGTACAATTTATGATTCCTAATTATAAATTACTAAATAATCCAAATTAATTCAAATCTACTTATGGCATTATAGGTAACTATTTCTATGTTTTCCCCATTTGATTTACATGTCCCATTTCCTATTAAACGTTACATAAATCATGCCAATTTTAATTCCCTTTTTTCCCCGTTTTCTCTCTAACGTATTCGTACGTATTTTGGCGGCATCTAGGCTATAAAATAGCCTAGCTATAATAATTAAAAGGGAATATGACAAGGGTGATAGTTTCAACATGTCGTGACATAAACATGAACATAAACTGGCATAGTAACAAAGTGAATGGACATGTGATTAACATCATAACTAAGTGGGCATAATTAATAACTTGTGGCAGTTATTATGATGTTTAAGCAAGCATAATGAGATCTAGATCTACCATTAGGTGTTCAATTACCTACATCTAGCATAGTCATGGAAACATGTTTAGATCAAAAAGGTATATTCACATGTCAAGTTTACAACATATATTAATGTATCACAATATGACAAGTGAAAGGTGATTAGCATAAAAGTCTAGATCCAAGTGATGTCACAATTATCTAAATTAATAGATGTACTTCCATCATAACATGGTACAAGTAAAGATCCATATAAACATCATAATCGAATCACCACAAATATATTGGATCTAGGAAATTATATCTTGTCATGACATAGGATAAAGTTTCATGTCAACACAGAATCATACTTTACAACATATCCAATTCATTGTCTATCAAAGCATACTTTTATTTATCTAAACCTAAAAGTAATCTAGAAACTCACAGCATTAGGTTTAGAGAATTGAGAGAGAATAGATCTGAATTCTGATTTTGATTAGCTAAACCGTTGTTGTAGAATTTGATCTTCTAATTTGACTTGATGGAAAAGAAAGGCTTGTTTTTAATTTAGATTAGAGCAGCAAGGAGGCGCCATGGATGATAACAATGAGATTAACGTTAGGTTTATGTGTTTGTTTATAGATGTATTAGGTGAACTAGGACCTTTAGATTAGATTAGGAACCATCCAGACCAGAAAAACACGTCATACAGCCAATCTCAGTAAGACACATCATCATGGAACTCTCCAGAATTCTGCAAATCTGGCTCGGCCTTGGCGCACTTCCTAGGTGCGCCAGTGCATTTTTGTTCTAGTGCACTTCACAAGTGCGCCAGTTGTTCTGACCCATTTTCTGATTGTTCTGCCTAACTTCCATCGTTCATAACTCCTTCATTCTGTATCCGTTTTACGCAAACTCGGACTCTATCTCAAGCAGAATTCCGAGATGAATGCAATAACGTTGCCTGTTTCACTTAATTTTTCTTTTAAAAATTAATTATTCTTTAATTATCCCTTATGTCATGTTTTAAAATTACGGGGTGTTACATTCCCCCTACCTAAAGGATTTCGTCCCCGAAATCTCGAAGCTGAAAGGAATGTATGTCCTACCATCCATCAACTTATCCATCGATCATGGGCGTCTATTGTGCTTAAAAGATTTCTAATGATTTCATGAACATATGCAAAGTGTGTGTATGTGTCCTTATCCTAATGCAAAATCAGGCAGTCTACTGATTCAGTCGACCTCCTTAATGCAAAGCATGGTAGTGCCATGCGTCCATTATGGCAAAAGAATCCTAATGATATGTATCATTTCTATATGAGTACACAACCATTCATACAAATGTGACATTCATATGCCAGTTCATCCATTTTTATCCATAAAAGAAAAGAAAATGCACACACGTTTATATGCAATATGAGCATGATTGAGCCGATCTTAGTGCCTAATGTGTGTGTATATGCGTCCACAAGCAACCACTAGAAAACACTTGCATCCACTTGCAGCCCACAAACATAACATGTTTCAAACACATGTTTACATCCATAGGATTCCTATCTAAAGGTCGAAAATACCATGGATAAGACATACTCTATTGACAGAAACAAGTACTGATAAAATTTAGAAAAAAGGAGTTAAGAACATACCCTTGAAAAGAAAAGGGTACGAAGCATGAATCTTATCTTCAGGTTCCCAAGTCGCATCTTCTAGGTTATATCCCCATTTAACCTTTAGCAACTTGATTTCCTTATTGAGCAGCTTCTTAATCTTTGACCCAAGAATATGGGTGGGGACCCGTCTGACTGTCGCCTCCCGTACCACTTCGACTTCTTCCAACATGCTCGGCTCAACAACTTCCGCAGTGTCATGTAGGCACTTACGAAGATGAGAGACATGGAAAACGTCATGAACACCAGATAAATTTTCTGGAAACTTTACTCTGTAGGCCATTTGGCCATTCCTCTCGGTTATGGGAAATGGTCCCAAAAACCTAGGTGCTAACTTCCCTACTGATCCGAAGCGAACCACATTCCTCAAAGGTGATACTTTGATAAAATCTAGGTCTCCTACTTTGAATTCTATGTTAGTCCTTCTCTTGTCGGCATAGGACTTCTGCCTATATTGGGTTGTCTTCATCCGTCGTCGAATAAGATCAACCTTTTCGGACTTTTCCCTAACCATATCTAGTCCAAGCAATAATCTTTCTGTAGATTCCGACCAATAAGTTGGCGATCTACAGGGTCATCCGTACAATGCTTCGAATGGTGCCATACTGATACTAGCCTGATAGCTATTATTATAGGAAAACTCTACTAAAGGAAGATGCTCTTCCCAAGTCCCTCCGAAGTCGAGGATACATAGCCTTAAAAGATCTTCTAGAATTTTGTTCACCCCTTCATCTGCCCATCGGTTTGAGGATGATAAACGGTTCTCAAACACAACTGTGTACCCAATGCTTCTTGCAAGCTCCTCCAAAATTCGCTAGTAAAGATGGGGTCACGATCGCTCACGATGCTGGAAGGAACTCCGTGGAGACGAACTATCTCACGAACATAAATTGTTGCCATGGTGCTTCCCTTTTACTTTTAACTGGAACAAAGTGAGCACTCTTGGTGAGTCTGTCCACTATCACCCAAATACTGGTATTACCTTTCTTCGATCTAGGCAAACCATCTATGAAATCCATAGAGATGCTTTCTCATTTCCATTGCGGAAACTCCAACGGATGAAGTAATCCACCAGGCTTCTTTTGCTCAGCTTTGGCTTGCTGGCAAACCAAACATTGAGAAACAAATTCGGCCACGTCCTTCTACATCCCAGCCCAAAAGAAAACCCTCTTCATGTTTCTGTACATCTTGTCACCTCCTGGATGTATGGTCATCTTAGAATGGTGGGCTTCTTCTAGGACTGCCTTTATCAAGCTTCCAGTTTGAGGAACACAAAGCCTTCCACCTCGTCGCAACCACCCCTTTTCATCTATGGCATACCTACTGAGGTGACTAGAAGTCTCCCCTCTTCTAAGCTTATTTATGATGTATAGAATCTGTGGGTCACCTTGTTGCGAAGCTCCTATCTGCTCCACAAGAGTCGGTCATATCTCCAAGGATGCAAATAAATCAGGCAAAACTTTGATGGAGGGTCTAAAATCGAAAGCAGATATGAACTCCAAGTTCTTTATTTCCATATACAGAGGACTCAGGGCTACCCTCTGCCTACTTAGTGTGTCTGCCACCACATTACCCTTGCCAGGGGTATAAGAAATCTCAAAATCATATGAGGCTAAAAACTCCATCCATCGTTATTGCCTTAGGTTTAGATCCTTCTAGGAGAATAGATACTTGAGAGATTTATGATCGGTGTATAACTCGAACTTGACTCCACGTCTTTAACGCGAATAATATGGCCGCTAGCTCTAGATCATACACGGGGTAGTTCTTCTCATGAACTCTCAACTGTCTACCCCCATAACATATTACTTTTCCTTCTTGCATCAGAACCGCACCAAGCCCTGTACCGCATGCATCGGTGTAAACAGTAAACACTTTGCTACCATCGGGTAAGGTCAAGACTGGGGTTGTTGTCAGAGCCCTTTTTTAGTCGTTGGAAAGCAACATCATAGTTTATGTCCCATGAAAATGTCAAATTCTTCTTTGTCAGCCTGGTGAGAGGGGATGATATCTTTGTGAAGTCCTTGATGAACTTCCTGTAATAACCTTCCAACCCAACAAAGCTTCTTACCTCGGTTGCATTTTCAGGGACCTGCCAATCTTGCAATGCAACCACCTTCGTGGGATCTACAGCTATCCCTTCTTTGGAGACCACATGCCCTAAGAATCTCACCTTCCAATTGGAGAACTTTGCTTTTAGCTGATGGTCATGAAGAGTTTTCAGAACTTCTCCCAAATGTTGGGCATGCTCTTCTTCACTCTTGGAGAAGACCAAAATATCATTAACAAAGACTACAACAAATTTGTTTAGGAACTCCCGAAACACCCTACTCATCAAGTCAACAAAATAGGCGGGTGCATTTGTCAACCCAAAAGGCATAAGTAGCCATTCAAAGAAAACTTGCTTACTCAGCTCCCTCCTTTCTCTTGGAGCCATGTGGCGCACTGGTAATGCAACTGGCTTTTCATTGTCCAACAGATATATGTGATAGTAGATCTCATGTCTTGGAGGTAAACCCCGTACCTCAACAAAAACATCGAGATAATCTTGAACCACTGGAATAGTTTGCAAATCATCTATGGATGCATCTAGAGACTATAGGAAGCTAAGCATAACAGACTCTTGAAGGTCACAAGAAACATCGAGGGTCTTTCCATAACGAGTTAGGAGTCTAACAACCCTCTTCTCACAATCCAGAGTGGCCCCATACGTGGTAAGCCAATCCATTCCTATAATCAACCCATAGCCCATAAACCCGAGCACATACGCGTCGCATTCAAATTCGACGCCCAACATAGATTTTTTCAAACCTCGGCAAATCATCGACAAATGAGACGAACCACCAATAGGGTTTGAAACAACTATGGGATTTACTACCATATGAGTAATCAAATGCAGAGATTCAACAGCAGAACTGGATATAAACGAGTGTGAAGCACCAGAATCAAAAGGTGTTCTAACTGGAAAGTTTGAAAGAGAAACTAAACTTTCTACGGAAATTTTTCTACCTCTTTCAAGAGCACCGATCGCGAGATCATGCACCTGCCCTCCATAAATCCCAGCTCTTTGCCCTTGTCCCTTTCGGGCACTCCTTAGAGAAGTGTCCGTCCTCTCTGCAATTAAAGCAACTGGCCTTCCTTCTATTGCAATCTTTGATCAGATGGCCCTCCTTTCCACAATTGTGACATTTTCTCTTATCCTTGCCTTTAACATCTTTTCCCCCTTTTGTCTGTTGTTGCTGCTGTTACTATTGCTGCCCCTTCTTTGGCCATACCTTCTTATTCTGCGATGCCCCCTCAGCTTTCACTTCCTTCTTTTCTCCCTTGTCTTCCTCATGCATTAAGGCCATATCAACAAGCTTTTCAAATGTGTCCCCCATTGGAATATGGGACATTGCTAGCCCATGCAGAGACTCATTCAGCCTTTTAGCAAACCGCAAAGCCCTTTTTTGCGGCGTATCCACCAACTCTAAACTGAACCTTACCAGCTGGTTGAACTTGTTCACATATTCCTTCACCGTTAAGTTTCCTTGTTTGAGAGCTAAGAGCCTCTCCATATGGATGTTGTTCTCCGCTTGGGAAAGAAATTTTATTTCGAACCTCTGTCTAAAGTCTTCCCAAGTCTCTACCGGACGTCCAGCTTGGGAGACTTCCCACCAAAATAAGGCTTCGTCCTTTAACAGCCAAGCAGCTAATTGGATTTTTCTTCGGTTCTCCACTTCAAAGATTACAAATAAGTCCTCAGTCTCCTTAAGCCAATTCTGAGCTTCCACGAATGTCTCGTTCCCATGGAATGGCTTCCCTCCCATAGCACGGAAGTCCTTGTAGATCTTGGCGAAGTTATCTGCTTTTGGAGGGGTAAGAGGAATGACTGGTGCAGCTGGGGGAGGAATGTCTCTTTGGCCTTCGGCCGGCGTTGTGGCCTCCAAATACCTACGGAACCATCCGGGTATAGTGATGCCCTCTGGGATATTAGGGATGTTTTGTTCCCCAGACATGCTGAAAAAGGGAAAAGGAAGAAATTTAGATAAAGGACCAAAGGATACTACATATAGCTTTTTGGGGAATGTTTTTCGAAACAGACTTTTCCTTATGAAAATGCTTTCTTTTAAAACCTTTTTGAAAATAATTTTCAAAAACTTTTATCCAATCTGGTAACCTTCAGCTCTGATAACAAGTGAAGCACCCCACGTCCGTTAATGTCAATCACTAAGGGAATGCATTAAGTTTAGTGAAGCGCTATAGGTAAACAGACACAGAATAATTACAAGACAGAGATAAATAAGGCAGCAACGGAAAATTTAAACTTTTATTTCAAAAATAAGTCATAACTTCGTGGTCCACAATTTCATAAGTCACAAAAACCATTACAATAAAAATACATTTGTCTTGCACCATCAGAGTACATAAGTAAATAAAAAGCATCATTTCCCCAATAAAAAGAGTTAAGCCATAGTAGAGTCAAGAACTTGAGCCATACTTCAAAAGTAGCTCCTAGCAAGATGATATCTGAATCCTGACTAAGCCTGGGTGTTTCCTCCCTAAGAACCTGGAGAGGGGAACGGAAGAAAGAAGGGGAAACAACAGGGTCAGACATAAAGTTTGGCGAGTCTAGTTACTTTTAGCCAGTAGATAATTAAAAGCAACATGTTAGGCATATACAGTGGATATGAGAGAAATCACTACATAAATGGAAGGTGTGACAAGGTAAGCAAGTTAAGGTATATGTGTCTTACTAATGATAATTCTGCATTATTACTAGTATAACTGAAATGAAATGATCCCTTCCACTATAAGTTGGTAGGCTCAGTATAACACCCCGTATATTTTTGTTAACGGTATAGTAACTAATTAAACAATACTTAATTTAAAATGTGAGAATTAAGGGAAACGGGTTACGCCATTGTGTTCATCTCGGAATTCTGGTTGAGATAGAGTCCGAGTTTGCGTAAATTGGACTTCGTATGAAGAAGTTATGGCTGTCGGAAGTTTCCAGAAAATTCAAATAAGTTCAAACAGCTCGAAAACAATTTCAAATCAGAAGTCAGAAGCGGGCTGGGCGGGAAAATTCCCGCCCAGGACCCAGGTCGACCAGTGTCGACGTCCCCCCTGGCCTGGGGGTCAACCTGCCCCCCCCCCCTCCTCCCGGGCAGATCTGAAAGGTGATGATATTGTGACTCAGTGCTGAGTCACTAGGGCTGAGGTGTCACCCTATCTTAACTGGATGGTTGTGGTTAACCCTAGGATCGTCTAACGGCTCAAATTGAATTGAAATTCTATATAAACAACCCATTGCTCAAACCTAAAAATCACACAAAAATAATCCTAGAACTATCATGCTGTCAATAGAAAACTTGGAGTAGTCGTCACCAATTCAAAGACAAGATAAGAACCTGAATCAAAAATCAAATTAAAAGATTATCAAATTCAATGATCTACATCAAATGTGAGCTTACCAATTTCAGAATTCATATTTTAGAACGCAAGAATTCCTTTTTAGTTTGTAAGTGGTTATTACACAGATTTAAATGTTTCAAATGAATCATGACATGTTGTAATTTGAATATATTGTGATGCTTATGTATAAGATTTGATTCTCGTTTATCTTAAAGTATCATTGAAATTAATCATGTCTATATGCTTGTGGTGACGAACATATTATATATTAATCATGTCTATATGCTTGTGGTGATGAACATATTATATATTAATAATGTCTATAAGCTTATGGTGACGAACATATTGTATGTTATTGGAATCTATTATGATTGGGTAATGGATTTATTTTGCCAATTAAATGGTGAAACATGTCATGTTATAAATTGGTGGTTATTTGCAAGTTTATGATCTAAAACACATGCTTATATGTTAGATCAACACTTATGTATATTCATGTTAGGTTGAATCTATTTATGTTGTAAATTTTGGAATTGTAGTCCTCTTATGATTTAACACATAAGTATCATGCTAAATTGTGATTCGAATACGTTTATGACAGCCCTCTTATGTTTAACACACATAAGTTATCATGCTAAGTTGCAATTTAAGAATTATTCACTACAAGAAAACACTGATATAGCGTCAAATATTTAGAAGCGGAAATTTTCGTCGCTAATTTGCGGCGGATTTCCATGTGATTTGCAAGGAATAGTTTTTTGTATTTTCAAACTTTTTTTCTTTTATTTATTACCGTCGTCTTCTATCATCCCTCACTAATCGGTTGCAAATTGCGTCAAATTACCGGCAGAAAATTTCTGTCGCTATTTTCCTTTGCAAATACAAGCAGATTACCGACGAATATTTATCGAAGCTATTTTGCAGTAGAATTCCAACAGATTTGCAAGAGATGTTTATATTATTTTTCTAAGATATACTTTAGTGTTACTTTTTAATGATTATTAACATGTTCAATAATTAATAATTAAGTTGTTCTAATTAATGATTTATAAGTAGTAATAAATAATAATTTACGTTCTATAATAAATAACTTATAATAATTGCTTATTTAGAATTAACAAAATAATCTTTGCTCATAACCGATCTAATTACTAATTTCTTAATTAAGTTTAGAAAGTAAAATTTAAATTAAAGTATTAAATGAACTTTTTTCAATATTTTAAAGTAATAGACAATAATTAATATTACTATTAATAAGTAATAATATACGTAATAATTAAAATTTAGAAATTAATATTCATTTTCAATTAAGAAATTAATATTCAATTACATTTTATTTATTTATTGTATTTTAATATTTAATTTACTATTTGATATATATTTGACAGCTGATAATAACTAATTATTGTTAGTAATAGAATATTAATAATATACACATAATAATTACTAATATTTAAAGATAATGAAGATGTGGTAATATTAATCATTAATATTATTTAGTTATTTTTAGTGTATTTGAAAAGCAGCCATTAATCGTTGCATGCAATATATGATATCAAAATCTATTAAGAAACATACTGCAATTCTATTGGTTCAAACTTGTCAAACAGATCGTTGTAAACTGCAGCTGTAAATCTAAGCCATCGATTTTGTTAGAATCCAACGTGTTGCATTAGCAATCCGCACCCTTCTATCAGCTCCTTCTCCATTCACTCCCTCAAATCTTCAATGTCTCCCAAACCGTAAAACTTCCCCCAAATCAAAAAAAAAACAAATAGGAAAAAATTGTGAATGACAAAAAAACCAAAAAAATTGCCCAAAAGGACAAAGGGCAAAAAACTTGTCCAAAAGGACAAGTTTTGGTGCAAAGTGAAAAAATATGGGACCCCCGTGAAATTCACCATTTGCACTAAAACTTGTCCTTTTTGGCAAGTTTTTTGGTGGTTGTCCTTTTGGGCAAATAATTTGGTGAGTTTGTCCTTATGGGAAAAATCCCCAAAAACAAATCCCTAATTTTAATTCAAATCCTACATTTAAAGTAATGAAGACTGACGGTAAATTTTTTGAATCGGCCAGAGAAAGAGACCGAGGAAGAAGTTCGTCATTAGGTCACTCAAAGCCAGAGCTTCACTCTAGCTCGTTGTGTTGGTACCAGAGCTTCAGTCCGGCTCGTCGCCATCCTTTTGTTCTTAGCCTTCAGTAGTAATTTTGTACCAGAGCTTCAGTCCATTGGAGTATTCCTTAGGTGGTGTTTTGAAATTTGCTTCGTTGCTTCCCCTTCAACCGTAAATCATCGTCAGATTCAAACATCTGTCATCCCATCAACCCTAGTTCGTTTTGATGGTTCTCTACCATCAGAATCAAACGTTAGGTTGTTATTGCCTTCCTGCCTGGTTGCAGGTTACGATCCAAATTACTACTGATATTACAATTTAAATTGAAATAATACTACATGAGCAGGCAACTATTTTTCTACAAAATTTGATGGTTGCGAATACTTTTGGTTACATATTTTCTGAAGTGGTTGAGGAAAACCGTACGACTTTATTGTATGATTTAGCTTTTTCATCATCTGGAGATTAGAATACATGATTGATGAAACCAAAGTTGTAGCTAAAAGTTGTAACTTCTTTTAATCATTATTCAATCTGATATTGCAAGAATGTTTTATGGATATTGAGTGTAATAACTCAATTTTTTTACTCATACTTAGGAGGAAAAGAAAACAACATAACAATGGTTTTAAAAATCTTAACAACTATGAATATTAGATGGGTAATAAACACTCATTTTTGCTAAGCGAATACTACTGTGTGACTGTAAACGCCTACATATAATGTGTAGCTTAGCCAACATATGCTTGTGGCCATGATATATATGGCATTATGTATGGGAATTCTGAGTGAGATTCTTCTGTTGTGCACATCAAAAGGTATTTTAGAAGTTACATAATCTAGAGAGGGTTAGGTATAGGATTAGCTGGAGCTAGTTTTTAATTTTACTCTAATAATGTTAATGTTTAACATGGTTGTGGCATTTGGTGGGAATGGCATTTGAACATTTTTTTTGTAAATAGATTTGCTTTAAGCTTATTGCTTTGACTTGGTGTAGTTATGTTCATGTAGAGAGATTGTGTGCTACTGCTTAGCTGTTAATTAGTTTACCACACAAAATTATTGAAGGTAAATTGTGCCACATGCAAGCATGCTTTAGGTCAAATTTTCGCAATTATCTTTGTTGGAATTTTATTAATTCCACTGATCATGTTTTGTTCTCGTTGAATGTTTCAAGTATCATAACATAACCAAATCGTGTAGGCCAACTATTATGTTAAACTAATACCTTTATGGGTTAAGACCCACTTTTATTACGAACCATAACAACACAGTTTAGAAATGCTTTGATTTGGAGGAATAGTGGAGAATATGGCAGATCTTGTAGCTCTCTCTTATTATTATGTTTGTCATGGCCAAAAGTTCATATATATATCATCCAGGTCTGATTTGTACAAGTCACGTGTTTTAGAGCTAAATGCAAGTGATGATTGAGGCATCAGTGTTGTTCCAACAAAGATCAAGAACTTTGCTGCTGCGGTAGGTTCTAGCACTCTGCAGGGGTATTCTCTAATTTACCCTTTCCCTATTTATTTCCTTTTTAATTTTAATAGTAATAACGTCTTTTTGCATGTTACTTTCGTGATATCAAGTTATCCTTGTCCACCATATAAAATTATCACACTGGACGAGGCTGATTCAATGACTGAAGATGCTCAAGTACACATTTTACATACGCTATGTAAACTTGAACTGCTTCAATTCTTGTAGTGGTTGAAAGATCGAATCTATAAATTTATCTTCTGAGCAGAATGCCTTGAGGCGAACCATGGAGCCATACTCCAAAGTGACAAGATTCCTTTTCATTTGCAACTATACTAGCGGGATTCATATTTCATTTGATATATCTCCTGCATTCTTTTCCAGTGCATATCTATACATTGTTTTATGCTAGTCATTGGCTTACTATTTTTAGGATAATAGAGCCACTTGCTTCTAGATGTGCAAAGTTTTGATTTAAATCACTTTAATGAACACACGCATCATGCATATCTACAATGAAGAAGGTCTCGTTCTTGATTCAGAGGTTGTCATATTAATTTGTCTTCTTAGTGTCTCATTTAATATTGCACCAAAGGAAGATACTAGCACTATACAATGACTTTGACAAAATAATTTAATTAATTAACTTTCATTTCACGTTTATCTGTAATTTTTTGCTTAAGCAGGCACTACCCACTTTAAGCTCAATTTCTGGTGGTGATCTCCGCCGTGCTATAACATATTTGCAGGTGAGAAAATTTTAAAATGTAGCTTTAACCAAAGAGGAAAATATAACTGTGTTTGAAAGTTTTTATTATTTGTATATTTATTATGGGCATGCACAATCATTTGATTTGTTAAATCATTTCAGGGTTTCGTTGAATCATTTCAGTGTGCCGCTCGCTTGTTTGGGTCGTCTATCTCAGCTGAGACCTGATTAGTGTCTCTAGTGTAAGTCATTGATAACTTTGTTAAAAAATATAATGCATTATATTTTTCCTTTCTTTCTAACTAGCATGTATTTCTTCATTGATAAATTTGACCCTTCCACTTTTGTTCTTGAAATCAAGTAAACAAAATAGAAATCTTGAACCATTTTGTAATGTATAAATCCTCTTACCAACTCGTCTTATATGCTTCTGCCATGCTAGCTATGATACAGAAGTCATCCATGATATTCCAATACTAAGTAGCCAATATAGTTACCATGTGCTTGCATACTTGTTAACTTAGGGTAGTCGAGTTAGCGTTGTAGGTTATATTCACCACGTATAGGCCAGACCCAACAAGACAAGCATTACAACAGACCCAAGAAGGAAAGAATTACAACTGACATGGGTTACTCACAGTAATAGTTACCATAACTTGGTTGGACAATGTTAAAATTTAGAGCAGTTTATACCAAAGTTTCAACAATACACCTGGACTTCATCTTAGGAAGACCTATACTTAGTTTTTTTGTAAATCATGTAAATCAATTTGTTCTGCTGCTTATACGTGGTTAAGTATAAAATGGATAAGATTTTTATAATCTAATGTAAAAATGAGCTTCAATTAGGAAGACCCACGCAGCTAATCGTCGCCTCCCACGCAGCTAATTGCTGCCTCTCACCCAGTTAATCGCCGCCTTGCAGTAAGCCGCCGCCATGATTCGTTCCTCCTCGACTTCCGCTTCGCAGTAAGTGTTGGCTTCCTGTTACTTCTAATTGCAAGTTTAATAATATTAGGATTTTTTATTGCTAACAACTGTAACTTATAGTTTTGCATCATTCTGTTTATGAGCTTAATATGGTAAATTGAATGCTTTCATTCTTAGCTCTTCTTTCCATGAATAAAAAAAACTTAATGATTCAGACATTGCTTAACAAGGAATATTTAGGGGGCAATTTAATGTCCATTGCTAGCTGAAGTAGATCATAGCTCATACCTGAAAAAATTGGTCGCACAAGGTAAGTTTCCATCATATTAACCTGCTTGGTTGATGTACTGCATAAAACTTCATTTAGTAGTGGAAGCGGCTGTTAGCTGCTGCTGTTCTTGCATTTCTTGCATTTAATTTCAGGATATTAAACTTAACTTCTATAAGCTGCATATTTCAAAATGACCTAAAATAGTTAAATGAAGTCCCCAGTTATCGTTTATTCTGAACTGTGCATAGACTTGAGTTTGAGCTTGTATCGATCTCTTGAAACAACGAAGTGCTTGTCTTTGAATTAGCCATAGCTACCATTCCTTCAAAATTTTCCTTAATGCTATCATTTTTTTTGTATTTTACATGTTTATTACATTCTTTCACTTGCATGTTTTGTATTTGTATTTGTCAAGCCTGCTTGTTTTGTATTTGCATTTTTATTATAATCAAGTCTGCTTGCTTTGTATTTGTGTAATGACCCGCATTGGCAGAGGTATTATAATTAATTTATTTAATTATATAAATAGTGATGTAGTGAATTAAATGGTTGTTAAATTAAATAACTTGAATATTTAATTAAAATAATAATTAAATAATATATTTAATTCAGAAATAATCAGAATTGGTGGAATTCACAATATTGTGTGAACTGGACGATTCAATATATATAATTCAGTTTAGAATGGAATTACAATAACGAATATATTATATAAACAACAGTTGAACGTATTAATTATCTTATAATTAAAATCGAGCTCGAAATGGCGCGGCGGTTCGCGATTTGGCGATTCGAACTTTAAACGAGTATACAGAAGCCGTTTTAAATCGGATTTCTGTGAAACAAGAAATGTTAGGAGCTGGTGGAGTATATTTTTCTAGTGGAAGATAAAAATCGGGATTTCGTCGTGTAGATTTTTATTTATGTCCAAATCAAATTTTAGAAAAGTCGTTATGGAATTCATTTATAATTTGCGACGCTTTATTTATGTTATAAAGGGTTTTTTCAATATAATTAAATATCGGTTGCGAATTTAGACAGGATTCTATCGAGGCGTAGTGATAAATTAATTTTTAGAATTTTACTGTAATTTTAAATTAATTAAATAAGCAATTTTTTATTTGGAGTATTTTGCACCCTGTAATCAATATTTTTGGGTTCCACAATACGAGTTGAACTACCGGTATTTTTATATTTTTGGGATCACGGCACATTACTCGATTTAATGATATTTTCATATCAGTCCGTGGACAAATAGAGTTTCGCATAATGGGGCACTCTCGGATGCAAAACAAATACCCTAACCTAGACTTCATCCTCTGGATGAAACAAAGACATGGTTGCCTTTTCTCAACCACCGTTCATATGTGGCCTCAAAACTTGGAAAAAAACGTGGACCTCAAATAATTCACAAAAAAATATCCTTATATAAATACCCTTTTCAAAACGTTATGACCTAATCTTCGGTAGAAAACTAACAGACCGCCACTTCTCAAAAGGAAAACTGAACTCCAAAATTCCAAAATATTCAAAATAAATCCCATAAATCCTAAATCAAAATATCTGGGATTCCCTTAGTTTCCTCTTCGATCTCCCGTAGCTTTTGTTGGGTTCGACATGTTGTCCTGTTCGCCAGAAATCGAGAGCGCAACCAGGGCACGAGTTCTAGGGGGGTTGCGAGGTGAATCTGGTGACCTTGGGGGCGGATTGCATGGGTGAGATGGTAGGTGGTAGTGTGAGGGGATGGCGCTCGATGAGGTGGGTGTTGGCCAAGGCCTGGCAGTTTCATGTGTTCAAGGACCTATAAAACATTTCGATGGTCTCAGGAAGGAAGGGAAGGGGTCTGTGGATCGTGGGGCGGAGTTATGCGAGACGATGGTGTCAACTGTTGGTTGAAGTGGGGTTGGCTGCGATTTTATGGAGTTATGTTTCGAAGTAAAATTGATGAAAAGGGGCTGTGAAGGAGAGTTGATGGAGGGAGACGTTGAGCAGAAAGTTGGGTTTGGGAAGGATGAAGTTTAAGGGGAATGTTGTTGGCATTGCATGGAGGAACAGGGAGGTTTTGGGTTGACGTGTTGGAGCTTGTGTTCGGATTGTTGAAAGGAGCAGATCCATGAAAATAGTAGGAGCAAGTTGTTTCTTCTTTTTCTTTGATGGGCCGGAAGAAAGGAAAATAAGTATTCCGCGAAAAACACTCATCAGAACCGTATCAACAAAAGCTACAACATGGAATCGGTTCGGAATGGATTGGAGTTGGTAACAATTTATAGCGAAACAAATTGTCCGGTCCGAATCAAGAACAGTTAATCGTTATTTAACGATAACGGACAATGTGAGTAAATCTCACCAACTCTGAAAAATTTGTATTTTCATGTTGTATTTTTAGAACTGTTAAATATTGGCTGATTGACTATGTGTTGATTGTTTGATTGAACTTCTAGTCAGTTAGTTGAATTTCTATATTGATTCGGTTTAAATGAATATATCATATGGAACTGAAAGTGATGTTATCTATATTATTTAACATCTGTGATGCATGGAAACAGGTTGGAGGAATCCAACTGGATTCCTCAACATTTATTTTACCGTGATTCATATATTGTAATATATGATGTGATATAATCTATTGTCGATTATATGTGTTTGAACGATATTGGTCATCGTGATTTGATGTGTTAAATACCATAACATACCAGAATACTGAAAAGAGAATATTTATAAAATCAAAGGAGATTTTATAAAAGGAACTATTTATAAATGGAATATTTATAAATAGAAAATTATTTATAAATGGATTATTTATAAATAGAAAATACTTAGAAATAAAACCCTAAAGGAATTGTTTGCAAACCATTTGCAAATAGATTACAAAGAGAATTGTTTTTAAAACATTTAAAAATCAAATAGAAATAGGAAGGTTTGTAAATGATTTACAAATCAATCAGAAAGAGAAATGTTTGTAAACCATTTACAAATGAGATTGAATAGGGGATATTTGTAAAACCATTTACGAATATAAATAAAAAGGGAAATCATTTGTAAAGTGAAGAACCGTTACTAAAAGTAAATCTTTATAAATGAATAGTTAAATCGAGTTAAAGGAGTTAATCAATGTTAGTTTAATCGAGTTAAAGGAGTTAATCGATGTTAGTTTAATCGAGTTAAAAGGAGTTAATCGATGTTAGTTTAATCGATTAGAGTTAAAGCAAATGAGTTAATCGAATATAGTTTATTCGAATAGTAAAAAGGAGTTAATCGAATATAGTTTATTCGAATAGTAAAAAGGAGTTAATTGAATATAGTTTATTCGAATAGTAAAAAGGAGTTAATCGAATATAGTTTATTCGAATAGTAAAAAGGAGTTAATCGAATATATAGTTTATTCAAATAGAATTAAAAGAGTTATCGAATATAGTTTATTCGATAGGAGTTAAGTGAATAGAGTTAAAGTTAAATCAAAAGAGTAAGTGAATAGAATAGATTGAATAGAGTTATCGAATATACCTTATCGAAGGAAAGAGTTATCGAATAGAAAAGATTTGAAAGAGAGTTACGTAAGGAAGTTTGTTAAAGAATTAGAAGGGTGAACTTTGTCTATTTCAAGGTTAGAAACGTTGTTCAGTTAAGGTCTGAGAGGTAGTATTACCCCAAGTTGATTGACTTCATTTTTAACTAAGGAATGGTTAAGGTTCGATAGTAAAGGATGGTTAAGTGAATTTAGTAATTAAAGGAAATGGTTTGAGTTGACATCGCGATAGTTTGTTTAAACATCTGTCTAAGTCCAATGAAGAAGCTTTGGAAATGTTTTCCAAATAAGAAACCAGAAATATTTTCTAATAAAGAAAACAAGAAATGGAAATGTTTTCCATTGTTAATAACGTATATTTTCCAAATTTAGAAAATAAGAAATATTGAATATAGTGAAACAGGAGATAAGTAAATTAATGAAATAAAGAGATAAATGTTGAATGATGTTTGATCGATATAAATTTCCATTTGGAAATAATATCGTTGTTTGCACACCTGTTTTTCTTCGATAGTTAAATCACAGACTATCGAAATTTTGACCATTTTAACGTTGTTAATATGGAGAGACCGGTTGGATTATTATCCAAAGAACCACTCTGTATTGGCATAAGCGTTGCGAATCATATATGCCAAAGGAAATTGAAGACGGAGTTATGCAAGGGCTATCCTGTTTACAGAATAGTGCCTTCGGTTCATCCTGTTCCTGGATGACTTGTATGGACGGATGTCTGACAGAGTATTTCTAGACAATCACGTATATTGATTTCTCCAACTGTACCAAGAGTGGAAGCGGAGAAGGAAACTTCTTTTAGCTAACACATAATGTATGGTTGAGGACGTCAATCGGTGATTTGATGGATTTGACGATGTGGCATTCAAAGTGAATCTGGTGTGATGATAAAGCGTAGCTTCTAGCCTCACATCCGGTAAATGGCAGAAATCGGTCAGGCAGCATGGCTAAGTCGGTCGCACCGAAGTAGGGTGTATAATCACCTGATCTAGAGTTTCATTTACTTCTAAAAATCTATTGTTGATGCTGTCCCATTCAGGAAACGGTGGCTGATCCCAACCATTGGTGATACACATTCGATAAACTCAAGCGAAATGAGTGGTCGGTCATGTGTGGCCGGGTTGCAAGATGTTCTTGTTGAACCCAGTGTATTCCTCTCTAGAGGTACACTAGCGAAAGGTGGTTCCATACCTTGTAATTAAGCGAAAAACCCGTTCCGTTATACGGCGTGGTCTTATGAGATATCATTTACTTGTTCAACTGTTTTTAAACTGTTTTACTCATACCAGTCCCATGACTGACCCGAAGTTTATTTTGTTTGTTTTCCCTAAACTCTTGGGTGCCTAAATTTGTAAGGGCAGTCAAATAGTCGGGATTTACAGATATACTGGAAGAGCTTGGAGCAGGAGGCTTCAGGATCATATAGTTATAGTTATTTCCGCTGTGTTGTAAGTGATGTACTTTGATAATGATATTATATTCAAGTACAAATTTGTATTTCAAAGTTATGTTATGAAATATATTTATCTGTTCCGCTGTGAGATTCGTGTTACTCTGATATTGTTTTTTTCTTCTTCTATTCTAAGTTTCTATCTTATCTTTCCTCACCCTCTCATTTATTTCATTAATGACTAGTATTTTTTCGATGTTTGGTTAGTCATCATTGAGTTTATGGCGATAACCAAAGTCGACAAAATCCCGGGTCATTACAATTTGTCAGTTCTGGTCTTTGTTTTCCATTTTTAGTCATTCATTCTCTGTATTTTGCATTCTACACAAGTGAAAATAAACTTCAATTCAAATACTCATATAACTAATGAACTTCCACCAAAACCGAGAATGAAATCCATATGGTATTTTCATCTTTAGGACTGTTATAAATACCATAGGCAGTTACGATTTTCATTTCAAATAATGCAACAAGGAAACTAGAAAAATAGAAATAATAGCCACTAGCAGTAAATAACTGCAGTATCCATTTTAAGACTAAAAGCACAGAAACAATAGAAAGTAAAGAAGCAAGAAAAATAATATAATAACATTCGGCAATAATGCTATTACACTAAAGAAAAAAATAACAGCAAGAATAAAACTTCAATGAACTGCACTCAGTTTTGCAAATCTAAATAGTAATTGTGTAGGTTTGTGCGCATTGCTTCTACTTAGTGTGCATGCACTCAGTTTTGCAATCCGAGAGATCACTTGGTATTGCAAAACTAGGAAACCACAGTCTTGTGGAAATCAGAGAAGGTTCTCTAGTCCTTTATTTTTTTTGGGCAGCCTTTTCATATTTATGTTCTCAAATAGTTAACATGTTTTTGTTAATCTTTATAACCTATTTGAATAGTATTTACTGAAATATCAACTTGTACACATTATTTAGTGAATTAGGTAATTTGTTTTTATTTGAGCTCTCGCTTTTGAAAAAAAGAGTTTGTATAGCAACATGCGTTCACGCTTTAATTATTTTTCTTCGTGCGTTGAAAAAATGAGTTTGTTTGTCAATAAAATTGCAGCAAGAACGCATTTGATTGTGTGTATAAGCATAACATGATATGCAGATACTTATAAGCATGCATCTCTTTTAATGTTTGCACTCCTTTTCTGTTAAGTTTGTCTTTAAAAAAATTCATTCCCAATCCCATCTTTATACTTCATTTTCAGTGTTATATACATACATATATATATATGTGTGTATGTATATTCATATACATACATATACTTTGGAATACTTGGAGTTACTTTATAATTGTTAAAGTTGATATATCCTATAAAACTCTGACAGAAGTTGCTTAAAATCATATTTGTCATTTCATCGCGATAAATATTTTGTTCCCAAATGATATATCCTATAAAGATCTGATAGAAGTTTCATAAATCCTATAAAGATCTGATAGAAGTTGCATAAATTAGTAGGGCAAACACTACCCAAGTGATAGAAGCAACGACCATGGCTACTTGATTTTCAATTAATTATGATAGAATGGCCAAGCCTTTGATCTCAAATGATGCTTGAAAGAAGTTAGCAGTTCTTCCTTGAACTTATGATGAATTCAGTCGTGTGAGAATGTAAATGCTTTCATTACTGTAAATTAAGTAATACAGTTGTACGACTTGCAGGACCTGTGATGACTAAATTTACTATTTCTTGGAGAGATTTTGGAACTTATAAGGAAGTTCTAAGATCGCAGGTTGTTTCCTTTTGCTTTGCTAGAAAAACATTTTCATTTTTAGAATTTAAAAAATGTCTTGCCGAAAGAAGTTTCTGGTTTAATAGTCGCGAAAATTTGTTGAACCAAATTCCATATTTTTCCGTTATTTTTTTATTGGATCATGATATTTGTTTTCTTTTGATCAGGTGAAGCATATGCTATATGATAGGCTGATGCAATTTGTATACATTGATTTGCATGAGGTCAAGGTACATATGAATTTGATTGACTTTATTGCCATCATCAGGTTATCCATGTGCTTGTGTAACATACTATAAACTTATGCATGTGCCGTGTATAAATGTGACTACTAAAGCATACCTTATATCTATGGTCTTGGTATTTTGTGGCTTCCTCACATTTGCAGCAGGTTAAGGATTTAGGTTTGTAAAGTTATTGTTTTGTATAATGTATACTCAGCCTGCAATAAAAAAATCATTAATTAGGGAATTATGCACAGGCAGTCACACCATTTCCAGAGTTACATGAACAAAATAAAGATCGTTTTGGCAGTGGACAAGTTCAGTTCTTGATCCTCATAAGCTCTTGGATGATTTGGAATGAGTTTGAGGTGAAGAAATGTTGTGAATAGTGAAGCAATAGATTTGTTTTGTTGAATTGATGATATTGATTTTCCTGTTATAAGATATGTAAATTAAAGAGAGTAGAATAAGATTAGAAAAGATTCTATTTGAAAAAAAAATGTAATGTTGAATGTTGATTATGAGATGAGCGATTAATATAATACATTGATTATGAGATGTGTGTTGATATTAATTGTGTTGTATTTACATTAGGATTGTGTATTGAATGGAACAAAAATTATGTGTGTGTGTGTATATTGCATATTAGAAGGGGAATAGCAACGGATTACCAACAAAAAAGGGAGATTAAGTTTACCTTAATTTAATTTTTGTCGCTAATCCCTTGGCAATTAGTAAGGATTTACCAACGCCTTTTTTAAATAATAATTTATGATAAATTAATTATTCATTGGTAAATAGTCGGTATATAAATTAAAATTAAATTAATAAATAAATTTTTATTTTTATTATATAATTAGTAAAATGATGGAAAACTGTCGGAAAACTCATGCTAAATTCCGTCACAAAAATCGGACACAGATACCGTCATGGTTTTTACCGACCACAACATTATGTAGGAAATCCGTCGCTAAGGTCTATTTGGCGACGAATTAGAAGCGGATATTGTCACTGCTATATGCTGTTTTTCTTGTAGTGATTATAGTAGCTTTTTTATGTTTTGACACACATAAGTTAATATGCTAAGTTGCGATTTAAAAATGATTATAGTAGCTTTCTTATGTTTTGACATACATAAGTTAATATGCTAAGTTGTGGTTTGAAACTGTGATTATATGTTAAACCTCCATGCTAGACCTTTGTCAAGTTTACATGACAATTAGACCCAACTTAGTCACAAGTTCACCTTTACCCGTTTAATTAAAGTTAATGATACTTCTATGCCAGGTTACACATGACGAGTTGTATGCTATTTTATGTTTATTTCATGTCCCTTGTTTATTACCCTTTTTGTTTATGGGTTTGCGCTAATTTACTAGCCCAACATTTTATGTGATTCATGCGTACGTTCCACGGGGGTAGCAATGGGAAAATATGAAAATTTATGGCATAAATTTGTTCATAAAATGGTATATTTGATATACCGTTTATGACAGCATAATCAAAGGATAATTATGGCATGATTAAATTAAATTAAATTTACATAAAGAAATTAGACATATATATAAAAATGTGAATTTAGAGAAAAGACGAATATGCCTAATCTGAGGTTAGACTAAGTTGTGGTGTAAATCTGCCCGGAATCGACCGGCATATCCAGTGACCACAACAAGACCTATCTAATGTGGGTGGTTAGTGCATCAAGCCCAAAAAGAACCCGAGGTTAGATTGAGTTGTGGTATAAATCTACCCGGAACCGACCAGCACATCCAGTGATCACAACAAGACCTGTCTAATGTGAGTGGTTGGTGCTTTAATAAATTAAAGCTAAGTCAGGATTGGTAGGGTTAAGTCAATTAGGAAAACACTTAACCGATTCAACATGTTAACTAAACGAATGAGCGGGGTTAGGTAAACTTGGATACTTAACCAAATAAACATGTTGATTAGAAAACCTTAGTAACGGGGACCCATTTCAACAGTAACCCACATAGATGTATCATGGTACCCTGAAACTAGGCAGGGTGGGGCACGATTACTGGGCATGTTTATATAATATATTCATTATTCAAATTCAATTCCAAGCTGAATTAAATATCACAGATGATCCAGTCCACACCATATCGCCATTTCATCCAATTCTGATTATTTCAGAATTAAATATATTATTTAATTTATTAATTTAATTAAATATTCACCATTATTAAATCCCACGACCATTAAATTCTCTAAACCACCATTTCAATAATTAAATAAATTAATTATAATGCCTCTGCAAATGCGGGTCATTACATTCTTCCCCACTTAAAATAATTTCGTCCTCGAAATTGCTAAGGTAGAGAACGACCCTATCGACTGGTTAGAACATATTTGTTCACTTCTTAACTTCAGTTTCAACTGAACCAATTTAATTTCAATTAAAATATTAACTAATCCTTATCAACGAAAATTTTCATAAATCCTGAAAATTTTCTAATGCCTTAACTTTTCGAAAAATTTCTCCAGCACCTCCTTTGTACAGCCCTATCAGTAAAACTCCAACTTGCCTCTCTGGGCCATCTCCATCCCAAAAGAAAAATCAAACAGCCAAGCGGCTTGCCAATTCGGCTTATAAATCTTATACCCAATAGATATATAAACCTATACCTTTTGTCGGCATATCATTTATATCCTTTCCACCTGTTATCCATTCAGCGGATACAAGGGTCATCCCAATCAAATCCCAATCTGCTTTTATCTCCAACACAACCATTCGCTTTTACCAAGCCAAATTTTCATTTCAAACTCAAGTTTCGTCTTGATTCCCAATTTTAACTTGATTATCACATCACACTTCAAATTTGAATCTCACAATCCAATTTGTCTTGATATCATTCTAATTCAATCTCAGTTACCACTTTACTGGCTTTACTTTAATTCAATTTTGCTTTCACAAATTTCTGTTAAATTTGTTTTTAATTCAAACAGTCTTTCCCTAGGAGTTTTTAAATAGTTTACTTTTTTCAAAAATCAAATTTTCCTTTTGAACATGTCACTGAGCCCTTAATTAATATTCCATTAGTTAAATCACTTCTCTATTTCTTTATCAATATTTGTTAACCAAATATTTTCAATAACCATATTGGCCTTTTATGTTATTTGGAAAACATTTCTGAATATCGCCTTCCCTTATTTTCTAAACTTTAGAAAATATATGCTATTTATAATCGGAAAATATTCCAATTACTTATCTCTTTTCCGATCTCGTTTATTTCTATACTTAGGAAATATTCTTGATTATATTTCCAAGCTTACACTTATTTGGGTTAAAACGGATGTTGTGTAAAACATCGTTCGACAACCCAAATACTATATTCAACTAACTCTTATTCAACATTGATCTTCGAGCCTGAAATCTTACTATTTATTTGTTAATAATGAAATAAATCAAGTTGGGGTATAACTACCTCTCAGACCTTGACTGAATAACATTTATAACGTTAAAACAGATATGACTACTTACTCGAATAATCAATACCATACAACTACTTATTCACTTTTAAACACGTATACGCTTCCTCTTTCTGTTCTAACTAGATTTTATTCCTAGTCTTCCTTTTTTATTTTACTATTCTATTTCTAAGTTCGTTTCCTTATCGACTTCTATATATATATATCGATACGTTGATTTCTAACTATCAAATTGTCTTAAAAATATTCTAACTCCTTAAATTCCTGGAAAAATTCGCCATAACCTCCTTTGTACCAAAAGCATCGGGATATTTCAAATAGCCTCCCATGGCCCTCACCAATCCAAAAGAAAAAGAAAAAGCCAAGAGGCTAGCCGATACGGCGCATAAAATCTCATATATGAATTAAATACATACCTTTTCGTCGAGCATTCTATTTATATACCTTCATACCTTATCCATACCTATCTCATGCATATTTATACCTGCCCAATCTATTTTAACTATACATGGTCGTTTTATCTCAATTTGTTAATTAACTCTTTAGTCTATTTCACTTTTATATTTGAACATGACATGTTCAAATATATTTTAACTTGCTTATTAACTAATTTGAATCCAAATTTAAAATTTAAGTTCTATATTCTATTTCGAATATCCATTTACAAATCCAATTCACCTTTCAAAGTTCAACTTCAAATTCAAAACTAGATTAACCAATTCCTCTTCGACTTAGTTAATTCTATTCAATTTCTATTCAAATTTTATATCACTTCTATTATTCAAATTCTATATATCAAATTCTATAGTTTAAATTACATTTGAATTCTATATTCAAGTTCTATATATCAAATTCTATATTTGAATTCCATTTGAATTCTATATTCAAATTCTATAGTTTAAATTCCATTTGAATTCTATATTCAAATTCTATATATCAAATTCTATATTTGAATTTCATTTGAATTCTATATTCAAATTCCATTTAAATTTCTATATTCAAACTCTATTTCAGTTTCATTGAATTTCATATATTCAAACTCCCTTTGAATTTCTATATTCAATTTCTATTTCAATTCCATATTATAAATCCCATTTTGAAATTCAACACAACTTGTCTTTCCCAAAACAAATTCAAAACAGAATCTCTAGTAGTAATTCGTCACTTACAACTCGAAAATGAATACTGATGATGCAGCTGTCATCATCAGAATCTATTTTCCAGCGACCGAAGTGAGTTCAATACTATAAAACCATTTCTAACATTTCCACTTTGAAATTCATTTCAAAATATAATTCACACTGCTTGTAAAACAATTTAAAATCTCCTAGGATCTTAAATTTTCCTTATTTTTAATCCAAATTCATTTACAAACACTTATCCAATTTTCTAGAATTTTAATTCTATTTCTGGTTTAAATTTCAGATTTAACTCATCTGATTTCGCATATTTCACTTATATGAATTCTGATTGGTTATTTACATAACCATTTCACTTTATAATCTTACTCGATTATAATAACAACCAATATGTCCACTATATTATAATTTTGATATATATATATATATATATATATCTTCTCTATATCAAGATATACCTTGGGTAAACTTATTTTAATTTACCCTCTTTTCAAAACATGTCGTGATGACCCATCGTATTCGAGTGTTTATAAACTCCTACCGATACAGTGGATCAAACTGATCGACCAGAACTGTAATGACCCGGTATTTCCACGGATCACTGATACAGTGTTAATTGATCATGAATACGTATTTTCAAATACGATTTAAAAATTGAATTTATTAATTACAGAATTTGTTGACATATATATAATAGCATGTATATGTGCAGCATTTATCAAAATCCATTTTTGATATATTAAGGTATGATAGCACAAATTTAATAGCGTTGGTTTAATTTTATTTTACACGTGTATATATGATAGCATGTATTTAGTAGCACTTGTTAAATTCATATTTAATGTATGTATACAACACTTGTTCATATTTCCAAAAGCTTTAAAACATTTGTTTAGTAAATTCTTTGCCCTTAAAACTTAAAAAAAAACACTTTGCCTAGGACATGTTTATCAAAATCAATGCAAGAAAATATTTGATTTTTATGTATTTAAAATTTCAAACATGTATTGTCCAATCTACTTTCAAAATCATATTTTCATGACCATATCATCAAAGATTTTAAGGACAAAATCAAATCTCCTTTGCATATATTGAAAACAAGCGCATGAATGACAAATTAATGTCATGGAAATTCATTTGCATTTAAAACTAGGACTTGTATTGTCAAAATCTTTCCACTTCATCCATGAAGCTAGCAAGTAGGATAGGCACATGGCAAGATCAATTTAAATAGGAGTATTTTCAGTTTTGCAAGTTCTTTTCTCTCTTTTCAATGTAAATTCTGAAAATATAAGGCATGCTACATTTTCCAAAGCCTTAGCTAATTTGTCAAATAAATATATGTATCAAAAGATTTGTAAAAATCATATCTATGCATCCTCTTCTTGTCTACAATAGTTGATTTCATGTCATAGATTTTTCTAAGGATTATCTTATATGTTTTCACCTCATAACATAGATTTGATAGTACAATACTTTCAGATTTTTAACATACCTTGCAAGGCAAGGTTGTATTTAAATAAAATATTGTAAAATCAAATTTTTGACATATGAGAAGTAGGATTTGAAAGCTCATTTAAAACTGAATATTTTTAGTACCTAAGAGATCTCAATATCTTGTAGTAACCAAGAGAAAAGGTGGTAGAAAAGATTGGTTGTACCCGGCACATTTAAGTTGATGTTCATAGCAAACCAATGAGGGATATTTTGTACATTGCCTACGGGTTTTAGGGGGTGGTATCTAGGCTGTATATAGGAGGATTTGGCAAATATTGTGAGAGAGGAAAATGGTTGAGTGGTCTTTCATTTGTCAAAATAAAAAGCTGCTAGGCTGTGTCATGTTAGCAATTAATGAACCCAAATTTTATTCATTTCTCAGCCCTATATAAGGACCTACATATGCACCATTTCACTCACACCAAACACACAACAATTCCAGTGTTCTACCAAAGAAAAACAAGGATTTTTTGGAGCATATAAAAGTGAGTAAAACTGCACCTCTATAATCTGTTTTCAAATTCTGCAGTTCTTAGTTGTTAAACTATGAAGTTGTCTGGTATTGCTTTTGTGATCTTGTTCAAGTACCCTGCTATGTTTGATTTACTTGTTGATGATAATGAAGTGATCATTGTTTGGATATAGCAACCTTAAGGGTCTTATGTAAAAGTAACTTTGCCTGCTCCTGTCTGTTACTGTCACTAAGAAATGTTTAGTGGGTTAAACCCCTATAGCTAGATAGATTAGTGGATTTAGGAATGTAGCTCGATGTGATGCCAGACCATTTTAAAAACCTTTTACATGAGTCATACAAAGATCAAAGTGAAGTTAATGAGGCAAAAACCTTCACTGTTTTAAAATGAAAACAACAGTATCTGCTCTATTGTTCATTTTCAAAAATGGAAATTCAAATTGATTAAAAACAAGTTTTGATTTTATGATCCTAATAAGATAAACAAATGATGATTTTTAAACAAAAAATCAAGATTTTAAATTAAGTGAATTAAGAGAAATATTGAAATGCCCCAAATATGAACTTGGGCCAAATTCCGGCCACCCACATGATCGGAGGTCGCGGGGTTGATGGTAATGGATCATCTAGGACCTAGGATGTTAAGAAAAATACGAAATCATTTTTCAATTAAGGGGATGGTGAGGGCGAGGTAGTTTTAAGTTTTTGGCTGCTGTTGGGTTCATGGTTTTTAGCCGCGTCGTGTGGGGTCCACATTGGACCGAGTGGTCTAGATTTTGGTAGGGAGGGGCATACGGGGTTGGGCTTCAACGCAGTGGTGGTGGCGGTCCTTCCGGTGGTCGGAGTTGATGGGACCGTGGAGGTTTGTGGTTCCGACCTGGAGCTGGTCATTTTTCATTTTAATGGTGGAGGAGGGTTTTAGAGGAAGAAGGCCTATGGGGTTCGGGGGACTGGTCAATGGAGACCTGGAGGGGCGACGTGACGTGTCAGGGGAGGTGCGGTGGCTCAGTGATGGGTGGAGGTGGTGTACATGTGCACAGGGGAAGTGTGTACATGTGGTGTTTTGGCAAAATACTTGGCAATGTGGTACTCGGTGAAAAACATGAGTTCTGGAGTGTTTTGGCAAGGATATGACTATGGCTTTCAAGGTGGTATTTGGCAAGATGCTTTGCAAAAGGGTACTTGGTGAAAAACACAGAGTCTGGAGGGTTTTTGCAAAGGGGGCCGTCAGGGATTTTGATGTGGTAGTTTTGAAAAATGGTACTTTGGTTAAATGAAGATTTAGAGGAAGATTTTTAAACATATCTTTAATTTAAATTAGTTTTAAAAGAAAATAAGGGTTAAATAAATAGAATTTTTATGAAGCAAAGGAAGGAGTGAATCAGGATGATAAATGCAGTTTCGCTAAAGCTAAAGTTAAATGCTAAAACTGGAATGTTAAATTAAATTAAATTTAATTTATAGAGGAGAGTTCAAAGGGATTGTCTGGCGAAAGATTCAACTAGAAGTCAACGAAAGGGAAATCGATCAACGGTGAAAGATCAAATACTGTTTTACCAATGTAGAGACGTCAGCACAGGAAGTAAGATTTTTTTAAATTATAAATTTATTTTATAATTTAAATTTGAATTTCATTTCTGCTGAGTGGTTTAAATTTTAAAGAAAAGAAATCGTATGTGGCTCATACGAAGAGGTTTTCAATCTTAAACTGTGGTATAAATTGTCCCGGTACCAGTAATTGATCTTGTGCAGACGTGAATTTTATAAAAATTAGAACTGTAAAGATTATCTTTATCATGTTGGATGGAAAAATTAAAATAGAGATTTTACGAATATATATATAAGCAGAAGAAGGAAATCGAGTAAAAGGATCAAAGGGAAAATTGTCGAGGAAATACCAAGTATAGAGGTTGTAAAAGAAAAGATTAATTTCACTTAAGAGTGATAAGATTTGGAAATAAGGATAAGCAATATTTTTTTGAAGATAAATAAAGTAAGAATTAATTTTTAGAAGTGAGGAACAAAACGGGAAGAAAACCCGTGCGTCGCACACGCTAAATTTAACTGTTTTAGAAAAATGACCAATATATCAGATATTGACGAGATAATCATATACTGTGTGGTTTGACTATAACTGTATGTACAGATTTAATTATAATCTTGTTAGAATTATAATTTAAATTGAAAAATGTTCGTAAATCATCTCAAAGAATCCGGATAAAATTCCACTTTGATTTGATTATACGCCACACGTCAGAGATATTCAAGACGATGATCGTAAACAATATCTTTGGTCTGTTCAATCCCAGAACAAACCTTAATGGACGAGTGTCTGACAACGTATGTCAGTCATATTAATACACATCGAATTTACGTAAGTGTATTATGTTGGTGGCGGAGAAATTCGTTTCTCTTAGCTTTATTGCCCGTGATATACTTGGGAAATCGACTGAGTATTTCTGACGGGTAGGATGATGTGGCATTCAAAGAATGAATCAGTGATGATGAGAAGACGAGTCTAGCCTTAAGCCTCACACACAGGAAATGACAAAAATCGGGCTGGTAGCATGGCTATGTGGGTCGCTCCCATTAGGGTGTAGTGTCACCTATCTAGAGAACTTCCTTTTGTTTCTAAATCTATCGATTCTGCCCATGCGGGGATGGTTGCCGCGCACAACCATCGGTGATATACATTCGATACACTCAAGAGAAATGAGTGGTCGGTCATGTGAGGGCCGGGTTGCAAGAAGTTCTTGTTGAACCCAGGTGTATTTGCCTCTAGAGATACATCATCGGAAGGTGGTCCCATACCTTGTCAGAGTTGGAAATCCAATTTCCCTAAGCGCCAAGCGGTTTGTATTTGTATACTATATCGGAGAATGTGAGATGCAAGCATTCTCCTAGATTCTAAATTATTTATGAGAACACCTTGACACTATGATAATATCTGTTTTAAAGTATACAAAGTGTTTGATCTCATAAGGTAAAAAGCCATTCCGTATTTACGGCGTGGTCTTATGAGATATTTTTATTTGTTTTCAAACTGTTTACTCATACCAGTCCCCTGACTGACCCGGAGTTTATTTTTCTGTGTTTTCCCCTTAAACTCTTGGGTATTCATAACGCTTGTTATGAATAGGCAAGTGAATCAGGATCGGATAACTTGTGAAGCTGAATGAAGATTTTGCTGTGTGCTGGTCCATCTATCTACTGTATAATTAAGTATGTCAGTTGATCATCTGTGATATGTATAATTACTGATGTACTATGAAGGGGTTGTATCACAAAACCCATGATGTTCTGATGTATCATGTACTGTTGTGTAATATTATAAAGTATTATCTTTTGTGAAAATTCCGCTGTGAGATTCTGATATTTTCCGTGTTTTATCTTCTATCTATTCTTATTTCTCATTAATGGCACAACTTGAGATGTGTTCAAAAGTTGGGTCGTTACAAGAACTCATAAACAACTCAACCAATAAATCTCCACAATATAAAACAAATTTTTATATCAATAACAAATACGTTCACTCGTATATATACACTCAAACTCAATCTAGGGCATTACTAACCCTATCTCTACCGAGTCACGCCACAGAGCCAAGGTAATTAACTTAACCTTATGCTCTAATACCAATTGTAATGACCCGAAAATCCGGTCCAATTTGAGCTAATCAAAAACACAAGTCCAATCCCAAATTAAACTGAAAATCAGGAATTTAATAGAAAGAAAATAGAGGGTGAGGATAGATAAGATAGAAACTTAGAATAGAAGAAGAAGAACAACACAACATCAGAGTAACATGAATCTCACAGCGGAACGAATAACATATAATATATAATATAACTTTGAAATATAACTTTGTACTTGAATATACATCATTTTCAGAGTACAACACTTACAACACAGCGAAAATAAACTATAACTATGTGATCCTGAAGCCTCCTGCTCCAGCTCTTCAAGTGTCTGTAAATCCCTACTACTTGACTGCCCATACAAAATTAGGCACCCAAGAGTTTAGGGAAAACAAAACAAAATAAACTCCGGGTCAGTCATGGGACTGGTATGAGTAAAACAGTTTAAAATATTTCAAGCAGGTAAACGATATCTCATAAGACCACACCGTATAACGGAACGAGTTTTTCCCTTATGAGAATCCAAATTATCTTTATATCAAAAACATTTTAATATTATAATAATGTCTATCAACCACAATATAATAATCATCTAGCAGAAACGCTTTCATCTCACGTTCTACATATATAGTATACAATCAAAACCGCAAGCACGTATTGGGTAATGGATTTCCAACTATGACAAGGTATGGAACCACCTTTCGCTAGTGTACCTCTAGAAAGGAATACACTGGGTTCAACAAGAACATCTTGCAACCCGGCCACACATGACCGACCACTCATTTCGCTTGAGTGTATCGAATGTATATCACCAACGGTTGGGATCAGCAACCGTTTCCCGAATGGGACAGCATCAACAATAGATTTTTAGAAGTAAATGAAACTCTAGATCAGGTGATTATACACCCTACTTCAGAGCGACCGACTTAGCCATGCTACCTGCCCGATTTCTGTCATTTACCGGTTGTGAGGCTAGAAGCTACGCTTCATCATCACATCAGATTCACTTTGAATGCCACATTGTCAGATCCATCGAAAATCACTAATTGACGTCTACAACAGTACATTACGTGTTAGCAAAAGAAGTTTCCTTCTCCGCTTCCACTCTTGGTACGGTTGAAGAAATCAATGTACGTGACCTTTCTGGAAATACTTTATCAGACATTCATCCATACAAGTCACCCAGGAATAGGATGAACCGACGGCACTATTCAGTATATCCATCTTAGACACTGTTGTCTAAGACTTATACAATATCCCTTGCACTTTACTCCGTCTTCAATTATCTTTGGCATATATGATTCGCAACACTTATGCCAATACAGAGTGGTTCTTTGGATAATAATCCAACCGGTCTCTCCATACTAACAACGTTAAAATGGTCAAAAACTTCGATAGTCGGTGAGTTAACTATCAAAGAAAAACAGGTGTGCAAACAACGATATTATTTCCAAATGGAAATTCTATCAATCAATCATCAATCATATATATATATATATTCTTATTTTCTATGTTTAGAAAATATACGTTAACATTGGGAAACATTTCCAAATCTTCTTTACTTGGATTTGAACAAATGTTTAATCAACATCGCGATGACAACTCAAACCACTATACTTATTTAATAAATTCACTTAACCACTTCACACTCGAACCGTAACCATTTCTTAATTAAAAACGAAGTCAATCAAGTTAGGGTATAACTACCTCTCAGACCTTAACTGGACAACATTTCAAATCTCAAAATAGGGTAAGTTCATCTTTTAACTCTTTAACACTTCCTTACGTAACTTTCAGATTCTATTTACGAACCCACTTCTTTATTGAAACATTGGTTATAACGATAACGTCATAACCCCTACTTTTGAAATACCTAACTTCAATTTATAACTTTTATTCTTTTAACTCTATTGGATTAACTCTTTTGGATCAGCTCTTTTGGATTAACTCTATTGGATTAACTCTAATTGATTAACCCTATTCGATTTAACTCCATCAATTCTATTTGAATAAACTATATTCGGTTCAACTCCTTTCGAATAACCAATAATCGATAACTCCTCTTAACTCTATTCGAATAACTAATATTCGGTAGCTCCTTTCGAATAACCAATACTTGATAACTCCTCTTAACTCGATTCGAATAACTAATATTCGGTAACTCCTTTCGAATAACCAATACTCGATAACTCCTCTTAACTCGATTCGAATAACTAATATTCGGTAACTCCTTTCGAATAACCAATACTCGATAACTCCTCTTAACTCGATTCGAATAACTAATATTTGGTAACTCCTTTCGAATAACCAATACTCGATAACTCCTCTTAACTCGATTCGAATAACTAATATTCAGTTACTCCTTATTCGACCAACTCTAAACGATTTATTCCAATTTGATTTATTCTATTTAAATTCTCTATTGGTTAATTCTAACCCTAACTGGTTAACCCTAACTGATCAAATCTAACTGGTCAACTCTAATTGATTAACTCTGACTGATCAACCCTAACTGATCAACTCTAACTGGTTAACATGACTTGGTTAATCTGGTTGAACCAATTCGATCAACTTGGTTTGATTAACTCCTTTGACTTGGTTTGACTAACTCATTTGATTTATCCCTTTCGCTAACTCATTTTGATTAACTCCATTTGAATAAGTTTATTTGACTAATTCAAATCGATTAACTCCTTTCAATTCTATTTAACAATTTTCTTTTATATTTGATTTCACAAATATTTCTCCTTTTTATTTGATTTCACAAATATTTCTCCTTTATATTTGATTTCACAAATATTTTCTTTTCGATTTCATTTGTAAATGGATCAAAAATCTTTCTCTTTTGATTTTTATAAATAATTTATTTTCAAATATCACTTTGAAAATTCCCTTATCAACATTCCGGTATGTTATGGTTTTTAACATACCATACAACAATGATCAGTATCATTCACACATATAAAATCATCAACAGATTTCATATCAATAGTATAACAAAATATATAAAACAAAATAGTATTTATATATTGAGGAACCCGGTTGGGTCCCTCCAACCTGTTTCCCTGCATCACAGATGTTAAACAATAAAATCAACATTACTTTCAGTTCCATATGATATATTCTGTTAAATAGAATCAATATAGAAATTCAACTAACTGACTAGCAGTTCAATCAAACAATCAACGCACAGTCAATCAGCCAACATTTAACAGTTCTAAAATACAACATGAATTTATAACTGTTCAGAGTTAGTGAGATTTACTCACTTTGGACGATCATCGTTGATAACGATAACCATCGCTCGATTTGATTCAAACGAACAATTTATTTTGCTATAAATTGTAACGTGCTCGGATTCACTCCTAGTCAGCTCCATGGTGTAGCCACCGTCCACACGATCCCAACGCAACTTACGATTCGTTAATCTGATATCGTATGAGCTAGATACAGACATCACAAGTTAGTACACTATATTAGATTTAAATAGAACTTAAATTAAAAACCTATTGGGCCTAACCCCTTATCTCTTGGCCCACTTACCACATTAAAGACCCGACCCGTACTTGACCCTTCTTCCCCGTCCAACATATGCCATGCTCCAGTTATTTGCTCCACACCATTACCGCATGTTTATCCCCTTCGTACTCCTTCTCCTTTCATTTGAAAATCAAACAAAAAATACCACAAATCACCTCTTTCCTTCCTCTTCCTCTACATACCCAACTCATACCCTTCGATGGCCCCAAACGGAATGCGCCCTAACATCTCGTGGCGGCTACAGGTTTTAGAACGAAGACTTTCAGCATCGAACTACTTGAATCTTTGCATACAAATGCAGTTTTTCATCAGGAACCCAAAATCCAAGACTCAAATCAATTATCGAGGCTTCTATCTTGTGATTTATATAACCCTAGCTTTCCTATAAGCCGCTGTAAAAACCGCGACAGCAACAAGGGTGCTCGAACCATTCAAAACTGGTTCCAGACTGAAGAACTTCTTCTTAGGAACTCAAATATACACCTATTGTGATTTATAGCAATTTTGTTTAATTCTATTTTGATTTTTCTTTTGAATTTACTTGCTGCATTTTGGTGTTTGGATGAAGAAAAGGGTCCGGCGGCCAAGACAGTGATTATATAGAGGATCACATATCTGTGTGTGGTAGAAAACATGAGTGGGTGGCTATGTTTTTGACCACTAAATAAGTTTAGATATTTTCATTTATCGTTTTATATTCGTTTTAGCCCTTCTGAAAATCTGTGTGATCACACAGGATACCCAAAAACCACCAAACTGGACGTGTAGCTAGAGTTCGACATTACGGTCCCAACGAAACTGGTTTCGTCGAATTCCGACTCCGTATGCTCACACAGCGTATTTTTAACCGTCGAAATACTGACTGTTTTTCACTCTAAAAATCCGTACGACCACAAAGTGACTCTAAAAATCACAAAACTGGAAATCCAACAACTATTTGACATTGCGGATCCAACAGAATTAGTTTCGTCGAATTCTGAGGTCGTTTGTAAAACTGGCTATTTTTAAAGTTCTGGATGACCCATTTAAATATATAAATATATTTAAATATAATTAAATAAAATATTAATAATTTTATATTATCGTATATATTCACAGTGGAATACCATATAGCTCTAGAATATTCCTATATGAATTTCTAACTTGATATTTCAAATCTGGTTCCACCCGATATTCGATTTATATTGAAATCCCTTTTAAAAATATAAATAATTCCTTTATAAATTATAAAGGAATTCCACAATGACTTTTCTAAAATTTGATTGGACATATCTCAAAATCTACAAGACGAAATCCTGATTTTTCTCTTCCACTAGAAAGATATACTCCACCAGCTCCACACGTTTCATGTTTCACAGAGATCCGGCTTAAAACGAATCTTATACATTCAGTTGAAGTTCGAATCGCCAATTTACGAACTGCAGCGCCATTTCGAGCTCGATTTTAATTATATTATAACTCTATGTTCAAACTGTCGTTTATATAATATATTCATTATTCAAATTCAATTCCAAGCTGAAGTAAATATCACAGATGATCCAGTTCACACCATATCGCCATTTCATCCAATTCTGATTATTTCAGAATTAAATATATTATTTAATTTATTAATTTAATTAAATATTCACCATTATTAAATCCCACGACCATTAAATTCTCTAAACCACCATTTCAATAATTAAATAAATTAATTATAATACCTCTGCAAATGCGGGTCATTACAATCAGCTGGCCCGATTTGGACTGGACTTAGTGAATACTCCTCATAAGAAGGCTCTCCGTTTTGTCAAAGGATTGAATGAGCCACTTCACAGCTTGGTTATGACCCATATACCTATGGGGGCTACTTACGAGAGGTTAGTGGACATGACACTCTTACATGAGGAAGAAAAGGTCAAGAAAGAAGAAAAAGCAGAAGTGCCTCAAGAAAAGAAGGGGGAGGGGTCGCAGAACAAGAAGGCTGATTCAAAGAAAGGCGGGAAGAACAACAAACCCCGTGAAAAGAAAAAGTGTAATTTCTGTGGCATTCCCGGACATCTGATCAAAGACTGCAAGAAGAAGGAATGGAAGATGGGTGGTTGTTTCCACTGTGGTGAGACATGACACATGGCTAGGGCCTGCCCAAGAAAGCAAGGGCAGGGAGCTGGACCTTCTTCTGGAGGACAAGTTCACGCTCTCACGACACCTCCGCAAGAACGAGGTAGAAATATTTCTGTCGAAAGTTTAGTCTATCTTTTTGATCATCCTGTACGTACACTATCTGATTATGGCGCATCGCACTCTTTTATATCTACTGCCTTAGTGGAATCTCTGCACCTAGACACCAGTATAGTAGAGGATCCCTTGGTTGTTTCAAATCCAATTGGGGGATCAGCTTATTTGTCAATGGTTTGTTTGGATTTGAAAATATCTATACTAAGTGCTGGGTTTAGATGTAATGCCTTTGTTTTGGGCTTCACGGGCTATGGGTGGATTCTAGGCATGGACTGGCTATCCAGTAATGGTGTCGTCCTCGATTGCGAAAAGAGAGTGGTTAGACTCATGACTCGCCTCGGTAACACTCTCGAAATTACTTGTAATCTCATGAACTCTGTTATGCTTAGTTATCTAGAATCTCTTGATGCGTCTGTTGAGAACTTGTAGTCTATAAGGGTAGTCCGTGAATACTCGGATGTGTTTCAAGAGGTAAAGGGCTTACCTCTTAAGCGGGAGATAGATTTCCGCGTATACCTCGTGGACAACGCAAAACCCGTTGCTTTACCCGTTAGACACATGGCTCCGAGGGAAAAGAAAGAACTCAGCAACAAGTTAAAGAATTGCTTGAGAAGGGGTTTATAAGGCGGAGTATTTCTGAATAGGGTGCTCCAGTAGTGTTTGCGACTAAAGCGGATGGTTCGCTTTGCTGTGTGTTGATTATAGGGAGCTAAACAAGCTGACCAAGAGGAATAGGCACCCACTCGCGAGAATGGATGATTTGCTCGATCAGCTTGTAGGTGCATCAGTTTTCTCTCAATTAGATTTGGCTACCGGGTTTCATCAACTAAGGGTGGCTAAAGACAGCATTGATAAGACTGTGTTCAGAACACCATATGGTTTCTTCGAGTGGCTTGTCATGCCCATCGGCCTGACAAATGCACCCGCTTACTTCGTTGATTTAATGAGCAGGGTGTTCCGAGAGTTCCTCAATAAGTTTGTGGTGGTCTTCGTAGATGATATTTTGATCATCTCAAAGAATGAGGAAGAGCATGCTCAACATCTAAAAGAAGTCATGGATACTCTCCATGCACATCAGTTGAAGGCGAAATTCTCCAAATGCCATTTCTGGAGAGAAGAAGTTAGGTTCCTTGGACACATGGTGTCAAAAGAGGGGATAGCTGTGGACCCCGCGAAAGTGGTTGTTGTGCAAGATTGGAAGGTTCCTCAAAACGCAACTGAAGTCCAAGCTTTCTCGGGCTAGCAGGCTTTTATCGAAATTTTATCAAAGATTTTGCAAAAATCTCAGCTCCACTGACAAGATTGATAAAGAAGAACCTAGCTTTCAATTGGGATTTGGATTGCGATATTGCTTTCCAATGTTTGAAAAGGGCTCTGACAACAGCCCTAGTTCTGACATTGCCTGATGGAAGCAAGATGTTTACAGTATACACAGATGCTTGCGGAATGGTACTAGGCGTTGTTCTGATGCAAGAAGGGAAGGTAGTGGCTTATGATGGAAGACAGTTAAAAGTATACGAGAAAAACTACCCAACCCATGACCTAGAGTTGACAGCCATCGTTTTTGCACTTAAGTCTTGGCGTCGTTATCTCCTAAGTGAGAAATTTGAACTGTATACTGACCATAAATCATTGAAATACCTTTTCTCGCAGAAAAATCTCAATTTGAGGTAGCAAAGATGGATGGAGTTTCTTGCCTCGTTCGATTTTGAGATTTCCTACACTCCCGGCAAGGGCAATGCAGTAGCAGACGCCTTAAGTAGAAAGAAGCTGGCCTTAAGCCCTCTCTTTATGGAAAGGCAAAGCTTGGAGTTCATATCAAGCTTTAATTTCAGGCCCTCCTCTGACTTTGTACCTGGCTTGCTAGCAACGCTAGAAGTGCGGCCAACTCTACTAGACTCAATCGGAGCCGTGCAAAGAGAAGACCCTCAGCTAGCCGATGTGATGGACAAGTTAATTAGGGGTGAGACTTCCAGTCACCTCGATAGATACTCCATTGATGCCAAGGGCTGGTTGAGACGAGAAGGAAGACAATGTGTCCCATAAGTAAGGGATTTGGTAAAGACGGTTCTAGAAGAGGCACACCATTCCAAGCTGACCATACACCCAGGCGGAGACAAGATGTATAAAGACATCAAAAGAGTTTTCTTTTGGAATGGCATAAAGCAAGATGTAGTTGAATTTGTTTCTAAGTGTTTAATATGCCAACAAGTCTAGGCAGAGCAGAAGAAGCCTGGTGGTCTGCTCCATCCTTTAGAGGTCCCACAGTAAATGGGATAACATCTCGATGGACTTTATAGATGGGTTGCCTAGGTCAAGAAAGGGCAATACCAGCATTTGGGTAATAGTGGACAGGCTCACAAAAAGCGCCCACTTTATACCCGTCAAGAGTAGAAGGACAGCCACATCTCTAGCATCCATATATCTTAAGAAGATAGTTCGACTCCATGGGATACCCTCCGGCATAGTGAGTGATCGAGGCCCTATCTTCACGAGCGAGTTTTGGAAGAGTTTACAAGAGGTTATAGGCACACAGTTATGCTTAAGCACGGCCTATCACCCTCAAACCGATGGCCAAACAGAAAGAGTCAACAGAGTATTAGAAGACCTCTTGAGATTATGCATTATTGACTTCGGAGGTACATGGGAGGATCATCTGTCTTTGGTGGAATTCACTTACAACAATAGCTACCAAGTCACCATAGGCATAGCGCCTTTCGAAGCTTTATATGGAAGACTGTGCAGATCAGCAACTTGCTGGTGGTAGTCCACAGACAAGCTCATTCTTGGACCAGACATGATTAGGGAAACTTCAGAGAAAGTATACTTGATACGAAGAAGAATGAAGACTGCCCAAGATAGATAGAAGTCCTACACAGACAAAAGAAGAACTGACCTTGAGTTCGAAGTTGGAGACAAGGTATTCCTTAAAGTATCTCCTTTGAGGAACGTCGTTCGCTTTGGATCCGCAGGAAAGTTAGCACGAAGATTTGTAGGGTCGTTCCCTATCATTGAGAATATTGGGAAGATGGCTTATAGGGTACAGCTCCCCGAAAGATTGGTCGGGATTCATAATGTCTTTCATGTCTCTCACCTGCGGAAATGTTTACACGAGTCTGCGGAAGTGGTAGAACCAAGTATGCTAGAGGAAGTTGAAGTTGAACGAGAAGCAACTATGAGGAGAGTTCCAACCCGTATCTTGGGAATAGAAGTCAAAAAGCTACGCAACCGTGAAGTTAAGCTCATCAAAGTTCAATGGAGTGACACCGAGGACGACGCGACTTGGGAAACTGAGGACAGAATACGCGTAGCCTACCCTTTTCTTTTTGAGGGTACATCCTTAATCTCTTTTTCCTTAAGTTTATGCTCGTGTCTATCTTTTTAGGTATATCTTCTCGATCCTGTCCTTTACCCTTAGGTAGGAACCCATTTGGATGTAAACATGTAATTGAAACATGTTATGATTGATGGTCGCAAGTGGTTGCTGGTGGATGCATATACACACACATTAGGTATTAGATCGGCTCAGTCACTTCCATATTTCATATGCATATATGTATTGGTTTATGGATTAAAACTTGATGTGTTATCATATGGACGTTGCATTTGTATGAATGATTGTGCACTCATGTAGGAAATTTTGAGTAGGAAAAATTGCATTCATAATGGACTCATGGCACAGACATAATTTGCATTAAAGAGGTCAACTGAATCAGTAGACCGCCTGATTTTGCATTAGATAAGGACATGCACACACACAATGCATATGATCATGAAGCATTAGAAATCTTTTAAGGACAATGGACGCTTGTGTTTGATGGTTGAGTAGATGGGTGATTGGATGGTAGGATATAAGTTCTTCTCGACTTAAAGATTTCGAGGACGAAATCCTAAAAGGAGGGGAGAATGTAACACCCCGTATTTTTTGTTAACGGTATAGTAACAAATCAAACAACATTTAATTTAAAATGTGAGAATTAAAGGAAACGGGTTACGCCATTGTGTTCATCTCGGAATTCTGGTTGAGATAGAGTCCGAGTTTGCGTAAATTGGACTTCGTATGAAGAAGTTATGGCTGTCGGAAGTTTCCAGAAAATTCAAATAAGTTCAAACAGCTCGAAAACAAATTCAAATTTCAAATCAGAAGTCAGAAGCGGGCTAGGCGGTAAAATTCCCGCCCAGGACCCAGGTCGACCAGGGGGTCGACCCTAGTGTCGACCTCCCCCTACAGGTCGACCTGGGGATCGACCTTCCCCCCTCCCGGGCAGATCTGAAAGTTGACGATTTTGTGACTCAGTGCTGAGTCACTAGGGCTGAGGTGTCACCCTATCTTGACTGGATGGTTGTGGTTAACCCTAGGAGCATCCGACGGCTCAAATTGAATTGAAATTCTATATAAACAACCCAATGCTCAAACCTAAAAATCACACAAAAATAATCCTAGAACTATCATGATGTAAATAGAAAACTTGGAGTAGCCGTCACCAATTCAAAGACAAGATAAGAACCTGAATCAAAAATCAAACTAAAAGATTATCAAATTCAACGATCTACATCAAAGGCGAGCTTACCAATTTCAAAATTCAGATTTCAGAACGCAAGAATTCCTTTTTAGTTTGTAAGTTGGTTATTACACAGATTTAAACGTTTCAAATGAATCACGACATGTTGTAATTTGAATATAGAGTGATGCTTATTTATAAGATTTGATTCTCGTTTATCTTAAAGTATCGTTGAAATTAATCATGTCTATATGCTTGTGGTAACGAACATATTATATATTGTTAGATCAAAATTTGGACCTAACACCCAAATTGTTCTGATTCTTATAGAGTTTTAACTGGAGAATGCAGAAAAAGCATAAAACACACAGAATTTATAGTGGTTCGGCGTTAACGAGCCTACGTCCACTTTATATGTTATCAATTATACTTTGAATGCTAGTACAATCAATTATCTCTCTCAAACTCCCTTTTACAATTGTGATTTCTCTCAGTAATCTAGTAATAAAACTGATAAGAAATGGTAGTATGACAATAATGGCGGAATCAGCACTCAATATTGCAAAAGGATCCCGAAAAATGCCAAGCTCTGGGCTATTTATAGCTGATTTTGTCAGGCGGATCGTGGTCACACGTGGCACGAATCCCGAGAACATCGGATCGTATCGCAGCTGATGAAGAAATAGTCAAATTAGCCGTTGTGGACAGGTGTCGCGATCCCCTTGAAAATCGGATCGAGCAAAGGGGGAGAATCAGTCAAAATGACAGTTGGGGACACGTGTCGCTGGATTCGTGCATCTCGGATCGCCGAAGACTAGCTCGTGCTTGAACGGGTCAAGGGCTTCGCCGTGCATAAGGGGATCGGATCGGTCTATACTGGGCAGTAGTATATGTACGGGTCGAGTCGCATAGAGGTGGTTGTTTCGCTGATGCAATGGGGGCGATCCGATGAGGTGCGATCCGATGAGGGGCGATCCGAAAAGGGGCGGTCCTCTGGTGCGATCCGTTCCTTCATGTACTTAGGGAACATAGTTTCATACTTTCTTCTTGTGAGTGAACCTAGGTGGCTTGGTCAAAAAGCTAGCCAACATTTTGCCCCCTCGAAGTATGTTTTATCGATGATGGAACATGCTTCGAAACTATAAAAACGTCTTTTCATAAAGAGATATAAATCAGTGAACAATTCCTTTTCTGGGATCTTTCAGAGTCTTCATCATCGAATCCGTCGGTCGTTTATCGATTCGGATCGTATGCGCGAGTCGCGGTCCATTAGCGAGTCATTCGCCTTGTTCTTTGGTGAGCACTTGGGCCTCTTTCACGGAACGGAATGAGGTGGGCTTCTCTTCGAGACGTGGTGGGCTTCTGGTTCGCAGCCCGTCTATTTTTGCGGATCGAATAAGACAAAAAAGGGGAGACAAACGGTCGCCCTTTTGCCTATATAAGTCGAACCTCCTCTCCATTTTCTTCCTTCTTCTTGCTTTTGTATCGTACCGCCGGCTCACCGAGGAAAAATCTTAGTCTCGATTTCCAAATTTTTGCTCGATTTCGAACTTTAAAAAGGTAACTAGACGATTTCTCTTGAGTTTCTACCGTGTTCGCACTAGTTTAGAGAGTATGGACAGCGGGATTTTATAGGATTTGGTGAGAATGGACGTGAGGGTGCCTGGTGCGAAGAGGAGAGTTGAGGAAGGAGAAGGAAGGGATGACCAGGTCGGTTCGTGGGCGAGGTCTGAGTTCGGAGTGGTGGCGAGACGAGGGGAGAGGGTACTGAGCTGGAAAGTTGATTCGGGTAGTGGATCGGATCGCGGAAATGCCAAGACTACGATTCGTGTGAGTGTCGGATCGCGGAGATACCAGAGCTTCGGATCGTGGAGGATGGGGGCGATACGGATCGCCAAGAAGCCATCGCGATCCGTTGAGGATGAGTTGGTGCGCCTCACGGTTCGAAGCTTTTCCATAACCTAATACTCTTCCGCGTATCGAGTCCTTCTCCGCGATCCGTCCTCATGTGGCGATCCAAACCTGTCTTGCGATTCGACTGTTGACTAAATAATATGATGCGACTTTAACAAATCGATAAACAGTTAGGTTAGAGCCCTTGATACGAACATTCCAGATTGAACAAATGCATAATCTATCAATCGAACGATGACCAATGTCTAGATGATTTTATTGACCCTTGTACTTTTCTTTAACGCATGCAAAAGCACACACACCGGCACCTGCACACACGGGGGACGGGTAGTTTTAATCTCATTTTCATGTTTTCTCGCCTAACAGTAATGTCGGATAATCAATCCTCTTCAAGATTCGTTACAGAAACGGAGTCCGAGGTTCCTGAGCAATACAACCCCGAGGTCCCTCCAATTAACCCAGGAGGTGAAGATTGTGGATCTGAATACGAGACAACGGAATTGGATCCGTCTGAAAGTACTTCATCTAGTAAAGAGTCTGAGATAGACAGGCGAGCTCCCGACGAGATTCCTGGCGCGCTCAGGATAGAGAAATTTTCCGATTCTTTAGCATCTAAACTCGATGATATAAAGCTTAAAAGAATCTGCCTGAGACATGGGATCACTTGGGATGATGTGAGGACACACGTTAGCGAAGATAGACCCCACCTGGCTCCGGAAGGTATATGGCAATCAGCCGAACCATGTGCTTGGTAGGAGCTATTCCTCCGTTTCCTCCAATCGTCATCGAGACCATAAAACGACTGGGTATCGCTCCGATGCAGCTTCATCCTAACGCTTACGCATCTCTATACACCCTATATATTGCATACGCGGAGATCCTGCATACCGAACTCACATTTAGAGATTTAACATTCTTCTATCTCTTCAAGCATCGCTCCTCAGCAACCCCAAGTTTCTCTTTCTTTGAATCTGTGGCGAATAGGAAAGTTCTGTATGACGGATACAGCAATATAGGGGATCCCAAGTCTGATTGGTTCTATATAAAGAAATAGGTCGGGTGCTCAAGAAGATGGCTTAAATCAAGTAAACTTTAATCCTTTGACTGAATATCTTGCTCAAGAAGCCGAAGCATTAACATCCTCCCCCTTTTTCTTTGTTTTAAACAGATCACGTCTTCCCGAAGACGGAAGGCCCGTTATACAATAATCGATTGTCTATTCTTCTACAAAGCAGATCCGACTTTCTAAGGATCAAGAAGTGCATCACTGACGAGAATCTTCATAAGCATCGCCTTCTAGATATAAGATTTGGACTTGGTGCTGGCGGCAAATCCTATAGATACGTGCCTCCAAAGGAGGGAGAGGGAACATCGCACGCAGCAGAAACAAGTAAATTCCGTAAGAGTCCTTCCCCGATAATCATCCAGGACGACGAGGACTTGAACATATATAAAGGAGATGAGGCCCGTGGTGACAAGTCCAAGGAAATCCCAGTCTCTCCGCGGGGTTTCCCCTCCAGGGCTTCTCTTCCGACCGAACCTGCTGCTCCCGATGATTTGACAGAAGAACAGCTATTCAAAGAGCTGAGCAAAATTCCTCTACCCGACGATGTATACACCGAGAAGGACTTTGAAGGGGAGCCATTTTTCCCGGTTTCTGAAGAGACCATCGCTCCAACTAGAGAACAAGAAACTACTCAGATGAGCCTGTCTTTAGGCCCGGGTCTGTTAGGGGGAATTATATGGGATACACAAATCACACACACTGCCTAACCCCGCACTTTTATATCAATAGTATTCAAAGTTTTAATATGCTCTTTTCTCCTTTGCAGGAAAGATGTCTCGCAAGCGGTCTTATTCCTATCGCTCTCTTCGTGAAGGCACACCCAGTCTCCATCCGAGTACCGAGCGCTCTCGCGGCCCGTCTCACAGACCTACCTCTTCGCAACACCGGTCTCTACCAAAATCGACATCTGGCAAGCTTCCCAGTTATCCGGTAGCTCCTGCAGGGGGAAAACAACTTCCTAAAGAGATAACTCCTCCGAAGAGTGCACCCTCTCACAGCAGGTCGTCAAAAAGACATTACGAGCCTAAGGACAAAAGCAGGGATCCAATTAAAGATTCTGAAAAGGAGAGAAGTGACATTATCCCTTCCAGCCAGCCAGAGTTGGCTGCCCCCGGGTCACGAGATTACATCCACGGCCCCGAGACTCAAGGTAGGCTGGAAAAGTTGCGGGAACAATTCCCCAACATCTTCTTTGAAAGGATGACATTTGTTCCGGCCTTGGAACCGGTCCCTAGAAACTGGGATAATGAAGTTGTCGGGCACATTCGCCATGTAGCCAGGCAATATGAAATGATGAAGAAACATGCGGTTAATCTTTCAGAAGTCATTCGAACGCTTGAAATAGAGGCACATAGATCTAAGGTGAAGATTGATAACAACGAAAGGGCCCGGAAAAAGATGGAGAAGGACTTGGAGGACGCTCAATCCCAACTTGCCTTAGCGCGGAGAGATGCTGAAAATTACAAAACCGAATTGGAGAATGCTAAGAAACGCTTTCATTCGGAACTTGACTCAAATAGTCAAGAGAAAATGTCTTTAAAGAAGGAAGTAGATCTTAAAATGGCCAACATTGAATTGAAGACAGCGCAAGGCCATTTTGAAGCTGAGAGAGCCGCTTGGGAGGCAGAAAAAGCAAGTTTGAAAGAAAGTTTAGCTTTGGCTGAAGCGGAAAAGGTGATTCTGAATGATCAAGTCGCGGATGCGGAGAGGCGCGCGGCTCTTGCCAAAAAGAATGTTGAATGTGCCATTGAAATGGCTACTGCTTCTAACAACAAGCTCCTCGAGAGAGAGAAGGATATCGAAGGGTTTGAAGAGATGATTTTTGACTTCCTGGGCCAAGTCCTCAAAACCCGCAACATCTCGTGGATCCCGGACTACCACGTTACTTTAGCCAATTTGTGGGATGCCATTGTTGAGGGTGAGAAGCAGAGATTGGGAGTCGAAGAAATCGACGAAGATGAGCTGATGAAGACCATCCTCAGGGATAACGAGCCCGAGGACCTGGCAGAAGGTCGTCGTCTGATTCAAGAAGAAATGGAAAAGGAGAGGGCCCAGGCTAAGGGCAAAAGCAAGGCTGACGAAGGTTCGAGCTCAGCCGTGGAGCCCAAGACCTCCGGAGTTGAGGAATACCATCCTGACGATCCATTAATCCCTTTGGGCCTAACTCCTGTGGCTGTTGGAGCTCCTGCAGCTACCCTAGATGGAGGATCTGCGGAAGGTATCTCCCTTTTTTCCCCACAATTTGTCAAAGAAATTGTGAATTGTCGTCGTCTGGTAGAGCAACCAATTGAATTAGTAACATGTGTTCCTTATAATACAGGTGGTGAGCCCGTCGACAAGGATGTTGAGAAAGGGAAAGAGGCGGAGAAGGTTGTCGTCTCACCAGGTGCCGGTGTTGCAGCAGAGAAAAGCGTCCTGGCACCCAGTGCTGATGTTCCCAAGGACGATGAAACCATCGAGGCCTTGAAAGATATGGATGGGCGCCATGTGGAGGACGAGGAGGATATCATTGGCGCCAAAGACACCGAAGATGATGACGACGAAACTTTGGCCACTAGGAAAGCTAGGCAGGAAAAAGAGATGGCTTCGAAAAAGGTGGGACAAGAGCCTTTGAACATAGTCCATATCGCAGAATTTGATCCCAATACTGGGACGATTTTGAAAATCCAGCCCAAATCCATCAGCAGACAGCTTCATTTTGCGAATCCTGATGATTTCCCGGCTTCCCTCACTGATAAAAGGAAGAGAAAGGAGGCGGAAGAGGAATCTTATGAAGAGTCGGATGTTCCTCTCATAGACAAAAGGAAGAGAAAGAAAGGGGATCAATCCGACGCTAACAAGGCGAAGCTGGAGAAACAGAAGCTGGAGAAGAGGCCAAAGCGTAAATAGGATATTGTTGCTTGTTTATATTTTGTCTTTAGGTTTCCCACTGGTCAAGAAATGTAATTATGAGACTGGTCCATATTTTGCTTTCTAGGTTGTTTTTCACTCTGTAGGCTTGCAGTACATAAATGAAAGTTTATCTCTTTTTGCATCATTGTGTACCTGTATTCAAATAAACTTTTCATGCTTAGTGATAGATTGTCTGATTATAACCACAAACCAATCAATCAATAGAAAAAAGAATTTAAAAATTTCAGTGTTGTATCGAAGTTCAGTATATGTATATAAGTATATGTGCCCCCAATCAATCGTTAACATAGCGCCTGACTAGGGCTTATTAAGGATTGATTAGCATTATCTGCACATTGCCCCCTATTTCTGAATATGGGGGACTTAGGGAATTTAGCAAGATAATTGTTCTTATGGTGCTGAGTTTCTGGCACCTTTCTCAATGCTTAACCATGGACTCCTTTATACTCTCCTGGCGGCCGCCGAGGTTAGAGTTTGAATTTAGTAGTTCAGTCGCTCCCCGTTCCTTCAGCGGGGATGGAGTTCTTTCTCAGCGCTCAATCGGAGACGCTTTTATACTCTCTCTGCTCCGGAGAGTTAGAGTTCGAGCTCAGCAGTTCAATCGCTCCCCGATCCTTCAGCGGGGCAAGAGCCCTTTCTCAACGCTCAATCGGAGACGCTTTTATACTTTCTCTCTGCTCTGGAGAGTTAGAGTTCGATCTCAGCGGTTCAATCGCTCCCTGATCCTTCAGCGGGGCAAGAGCTCTTTCTCAGCACTCAATCGGAGACGCTTTTATACTCTCTCTCTTCTCTGGAGAGTTAGAGTTCGAGCTCAGCGGTTCAATCGCTCCCCGATCCTTCAGCGGGGCAAGAGCTCTTTCTCAGCGCTCAATCGGAGACGCTTTTATACTCTCTCTGCTCTGGAGAGTTAGATTTCTATCAACGATATGATTTTCTTTATTGCCTCCTCAGAATTTTGACTAGCGATTACATTCCATTCTGATGGAAGGCATCTATAATTATATGCTTCTGGGATCGTTGCATAATTCACAGCAATTTTAATAAAAATAAAAAGGCAGGTAAATAATGGTGCAATAAAGGTAAATGACACACAATATTTTTATAGTGGTTCGGTCGCATCATGACCTACGTCCACTTTATAATTTTTTGCTTTAAGGAATCAGACTATTCTAGGCAAGTCGTGCCTTGTACATGGTTCTCAATCAAAGCAAAAGAACAGATTTGAAATTTTTATGTTAAGTATGGCCGTAAATGTTGGGCATTCCACACTCTGGGGATTTCCTTTCCATCTACGGTTACCAGCTTGAAGGTTCCATTATCAAGCTTGCTCAGAATAGAGTACGATCCTTCCCACTTCGCTTCCATATGAGTTGGGGGTGGAAAGACACGCTTCAGGACCAAGTCTCCGGGTTCCAAAGTTCGGGCTCGAACCTTTTTATTGTAGTATCGAACGACCTGTTGTTTGCATCTTAAGGCACGCAGGTCTGCTTCATCCCTCTTCTCTTCGATCATATCCAGGGATTCAAGAAGCAATTCGTTATTGGTCATCGGATCGTAATAAGTCACTCGGTGAGAAGGTACCTTTATCTCAACCGGGATGACTGCTTCCGCTCCAAAGGCAAGGGAGAAGCGGGTATGTCCTGTTGCCGATTTATATGTTGTCCTGTAGGACCATAGTGCCAAGGGCAATTCATCAGCCCACATGGCTCTGGCCCGCTTTAGTCTTTTTTTTAGAATAGACTTAATCACTTTATTCGCCGCTTCGACTTGTCCGTTCGATTGCGGGTGCGCCACAGAGGTGTATCGTTTCTCAATGTGGTATTTCTGGCAGAAGTTTCTGAATTCAGTGCTATCGAACTGAGTTCCGTTATCCGTTATCACAACCTTTGGAATCCCGAATCGGCAGATGATGTTTCTAACGATAAAATTGATCACTCGTTTGGTTGTGATTGTAGTCAGTGGTTCAGCCTCGACCCACTTAGTGAAATAATCCATGGCCACAATAGCGAACTTTGCTCCGCCCCTAGCTATGGGGAGACTTCCAATGATATCAATTCCCCACATAGCGAAAGGCCATGGGCTCGTCATTGTTTTTAACTGATTAGGAGGTGCTCTAGGTATTTTTGAAAATCTCTGGCACGCATCACACCGTCGTGCGTATTTTGCCGCATCCTTGTTAATGGTAGGCCAGAAATAGCCATGCCGCAACACCTTTTTCGCCAATGTTTGCCCTCCAGTGTGATCGCCGCATTCGCCTTCGTGTACCTCCTGCAGCACGCGCTTGATGTCATCATGGGCTATACACCGGAGAAGGGGCATCGAAAATCCTTGTCTGTAAAGAACTCCGCCTTGCATAACGTATCGGGCAGCTTTACGAATTACTTTACGCCTCTCGCTTTTCTTGGTCGGAAGCGCTCCATTCATCAAGAAATTCTTTAGAGGGGTCATCCACGACTCCTTTTCTGGTTCCGTCTCTAGTATTGGATCGATTTCCATTAGATCCATACTAGGGGACGGAAGTACTTCAACGGGGGATAGCCCGGTCTCTTCAGGATTATCGGAACTAGCCATCTTTGCCAACTTATCCGCCTGCTAATTCTCTGACCGCGGAACGTGAGATATGCTGTAATGATCAAAGTCGTTTAGCAACTCCTTCACTTTCTTCAAGTATAAAATCAATCTTGCACTTTTGGCTTGGAATTTCCCGGTAACCAGGTTCACAACTAACTTGGAGTCGCAAAAGACGTCCAGCTTTGTGACTTCTAACTCCTTTGTGATTCTTAGTCCGGCTATCAGGGCTTCATATTCGGAGTCGTTGTTAGTGGCGTGAAACTCCATCCGGATAGCATAGGATATCAATCGTTTCTCGGGAGTTTCAAGCACTATTCCAGCGCCGGATCTCTTGTCATTCCTAGCGCCATCAGTATACAATCTCCAGGCACTGGGATCGAGAAGTAATTTTGTGGGGTCAACTCCTTCGTTCGCTATATCCTCCTCCGGGATGGTAAACTCTGCTATGAAGTCGGCTATCACTTGCCCCCGAATTGACCGTCGAGGCTGAAAGTTCAAATCAAATTGACTTAACTCAATGTTCCATTTGAGTAATCTTCCAGACGCCTCTGGTCTCTGTAAAACTTGCTTGAGTGGATGATCAGTGTATATGGTAATGGGATGCGCCTGAAAATAATGTCAAAGCTTTTTGGAGGCGATCAGTAAACTATACGCCAACTTTTCTATCCTTGGATAATTATGCTCTGCTGCCGTCAATTTTTTGCTCACGTAATACACAGGTCTTTGGACCTTATCTTCTTCTCTTACCAACGCTGAGCTGATCGCGTGGGATGACACTGCCAAGTACACGAATAAGTCCTCGTGATCCATCGGCTTACATAATATCGGAGGTTTCTCCAGGTGTCTCAGCAGGTTCTGAAATGCTTCTACGCAGTCAGGTGTCCATTTGAAGTGGCGTTTTCCTCGCTTTATTAATTCAAAGAATGGGATGCATTTATCCGTAGCCCTGGAGATAAATCTACTTAGTGCGGCTACTTTTCCTGCAAGGCTTTGCACATCCTTAATTTGCCTAGGTTCCTGAATGTCTCTGATTGCCGCGATCTGGTCTGGATTAATCTCAATTCCACGAGAACTGACGATGAACCCCAAGAATTTTCCGGAGGCGACACCGAATGAACATTTTGTTGGGTTGAGTTTCATCCCGCACTTTCGAAGAATACCGAACATCTCTGCCAAGTCCGTAGTGTGATGGGAGGATTGCTTGGACTTAACCAACATGTCGTCGACGTATACTTCCATTGTTTTCCCGATCTGGTTATAGAACATTCTGTTGACTAATCGTTGATATGTAGCGCCTGCGTTCTTCAAGCCAAAGGGCATCACTACATAGCAATATAATCCCAGATCCGTGATAAAACTAGTGTGTTCTTGATCCGGAACGTGCATTGGAATCTGGTTATATCCTGAATAAGCATCCATAAATGAGAGAAGTTCATGGCCCGCCGTCGAGTCCACCAACTGGTCAATCCGGGGTAATGGAAAACTGACTTTTGGGCAGGCTTTGTTCAAATCCGAGAAATCGATACACGTTCTCCACTTCCCGTTGGCCTTCTTTACCAGGACTGGATTTGAAATCCAGTCTGGATAGATCGAATCTCTGATAAATCCATTACTTTTTAGCTTCCCAACTTCTTCTTTCAAGGCAGCGGACCTCTCTGGGGCCAGCATTCGCCTTTTTTGTTTTACCGGAGGATGTTTAGGGTTGATGTTTAATGAATGGCTCATGATTGATGGAGATATCCCGCACATGTCTGCATGGGTCCAAGCAAATACATCCAAGTTATTTTTTAAGAAATTCGTCAGTTCTTTAGCGAGATTTGCATTTAACTGGGATTCAATCTTAAGGACCTTCTCTGGGTCACTATCATCGATCGGTACATCCACAGTTGTCTCGTTGGGAGTCGCCATTCTGCCCCCAGGTTCTTGGTCCTCTCTGGGATCTATATCCTCGGGCAACTCTCTGGGCGACTTTCCTACGGTTATCCTCTTTAGTTACTATAAGGTCTCCGCCCTTGCAGGGGGAGAAGCGCCCTTGGTTTCTATGTCCCCTCCATTGCGGAGTAGCTTTAGTTCTGCAACATAACATGCTCGTGCGGCAACCTGATCCCCTCTGACAATACCAACACCAGCTTCTGTAGGAAATTTCAATAATAAGCACCAGGGGGCTATACAGGCTCTAAACTTTGCGAGGGCCGGTCGACCCAAGAAGGCGTTGTAGGGTGATTCAACATCCAAAACCACGAAGGGGAGGATTCTCAATCTCTGGCGTTCTCCTTCCCCAAGTGTAACTGGTAACTCTACATAACCCATTGGAGCGGTGGATGCTCCGTTAAATCCACGGATCCATCCCTGACAGGGCTTCAAGTCTGTTATCTCGAGGTTCATCTGGTCGAATGTCCGTTTGAAAAGAATATTGACGGAACTCCCGTTATCCACCAAAACCTTATGAATAGTGGCTGGTCCAATAGGTACTGTGATTACAAATGGATCTTCAGTTGGAGCATGGACTCCAATGCTCTCTCGTTCGCGGAAAACGACATCGTCGAACATCATCTTTTATTGCTTTACCGGGATATTGTCCTCGGGGTTGCTACACTCCCCTACCTCGAGGTGTTGCTTGGCTGCATTGACATACTGATCCAATGCCTTGGAACTATGTCCGGCGAGATAAAGCCCTCCGATTACGGTGTTGATAACGATGTCTTTTCCCTTTTGCTGGGCAGTTGGCCTGACAGCAAGTTGATTTTGGTTCTGATTTGGGGCCTGGACGGCTTGCCCCCTATCTCTGGGCGTTATTCTATATTCATCTAATTTTCCTTCTCGAAGAAGCCTCTCGACTACATCTCTTAGGTGACGGCATTCATTTGTCGAATGGCCATGAATCTGATGAAAGAGACAAAACTTCCCCGTTTCGCGTTCTTTCTCCGTCGACTCTCTGGGAGGTGGCCTCTTATTCTGGAGGACGTTGTACGAATCCATGAAGATATTTTCCAAAGTATCATTTATTGGCGTATAACTCTCAAAAGCCCTGGGACGAGTCCTTCTCTAGGAGTCGTTCCCTCTATTCCTCTTCCGGTTGTTGCCGTTACCGTTATTATTATTGTTCCCTGACTGACGACCACCCTGATTCCGATTTCCGACATTAACTTCGACCTTCCCCAAGTTGTCTCCTGTCTGCTTAATGGCGACATTGCTCTGGATTTCCTCCTTATCGGCCGTTTTTTCCTTCCGGTTAGCATATACCTCCTCCCGGCGTAAATGTACGTTAACTTTTTCGTAGAATAGCTCTCTAGTATGGGGTGGCTTGCCGGCCAGGTATCTCCCAAATTCAGTGTCATTATCTACTCCATCAATCAGAGCTGCGACAACGGTTGGTTCATGAGGATCTTTAACTTCAGTAGCGGCCAGGTTGAAACGATCTAGGTACACCCTCAAACTCTCGCCTGGTCGTTGCTTGACAAGGAACAAGTCAATCACACTCTTTGTCTTTTGTGCGTAGATGCGGAACTGTTCCACGAACCTTTCACTCAACTCCCTAAAGCTGGAAATTGATCTTGCTGGTAAGCGAGTAAACCATAACAATGCTACATCCTCCAAGAATATGGGAAATGCTTTGCACTTGACAGCGTCAGAAGCTGCTGCAGCGGTCATCGACCAAGAATACCTCATCAGATGCTGGACGGGATCAGATCTACCCGCGTAACGGTTCATCTGCGGCATGTTGAAACGCCTCGGGAAAGTTGCATCTAAAATATCATCAGTGAAAGGGGTATGACTGCGGTCAATTCCCCAATCTTCATTCCGTTGTCCACGGCTATCTGCCAGAATTTGATGGATCATAGCTGCAACATTTGCACTGGTTAGCGGAGGTTCGGGGTCAGTGCTTCTTGCTCGGCGGGGTTCTCTAATCTCTCTTCCAGGAGCAGTCACGAAGTCTGGGGCTCGGATTGGGCTTCGTTGCCCCCTGTTACCATGAGCATTTGCACGGCGACGGGGCTGAGGCAGTCTGTTCTGTACAGGGCTGTCCACACCTCGAGCCCTGGGAGTTGCGGCGTGATTGTTCACATTACGGTTTGAGGGCCCTGCACCCAGTGCCTCTTCTTCCCGTGACGGCAGGGTTCCAAATCGAAGCTGCTCTATGTTTCGGGTCTCTCGTATGGCCGCCGCGGAGGTCTTGGCGATTCCTCTGACGAAGAAGAGTATCCTGGGGTGAGCGGACGAATTGGTGGCGCCCTTTGCCTTGCGAGATCATTAAGCCTTCTATCCATAGCGGTCAAATTCTGTCGCAGAATGGAGCTTTCCTGCCTCTGAGCAGCCAGCTCATCAAATAGTCTTTCCCACATTTAAGAAAAGCGAGAGAGGTCCCCCTCAGTAACGGGATCAGAAGGGTCGTATTGATCATCATCAATTTCTCTTATGCGTAAAGAGCTTGAGCCAGGTCGAGCGGAGGGGCCAGGACGATTGGAGCGATCCATAGGCTCCTTTCCAGGTCTAGTTGTAGTCTGATCATCAATTCGGATCGCTGTAGATCGAAGATGGTGGCTCGCTGCGCCCCCCTGGGATCGATTCGTGGTCACGGTTCGCGGAGGATTCGAGGCGTTATCACGGGATCGAGTAACATCCCCTTCAGCAGTTCGGATCGCCTCGTCCTCGTCGAGTCGGAGCGTGGTACCTTCATCGGATCGGTTCGCCCCTGGCGCTCCGCGATCCAAAGTTCCCTTGTTGCCTAGCTCGTGCACACTTTCTTCAACTGCTTCATTCGTGATTTCATTGGTTCGTGAAGCGCGTACTTCCTTAGATCTCTTTCCAACCATGATATCAGATGTCGCTGGAATCTTCAAAGAACTGAATAGTGAAGTTTTAGGACTGTGTTCTCAGTGAAAGCACCAAAATGTTAGATCAAAATGTGGACCTAACACCCAAATTGTTCTGATTCTTATAGAGTTTTAACTGGAGAATGCAGAAAAAGCAGAAAACACATAGAATTTATAGTGGTTCGGCGTTAACGAGGCTACGTCCACTTTATATGTTATCAATTATACTTTGAATACTAGTACAATCAATTATCTCTCTCAAACTCCCTTTTACAATTGTGATTTCTCTCAGTAATCTAGTAATAAAACTGATAAAAAATGGTAGTATGACAATAATGGCGGAATCAGCACTCAATATTGCCAAAGGATCCCGAAAAATGCCAAGCTCTGGGCTATTTATAGCTGATTTTGTCAGGCAAATCGTGGTCACACGTGGCACGAATCCCGAGAACATCGGATCGTATCGCAACCGATGAAGAAATAGTCAAATTAGCCGTTGTGGACAGGTGTCGCGATCCCCTTGAAAATCGGATCGAGCAAATGGGGAGAATCAGTCAAAATGACAGTTTGGGACACGTGTCGCTGGATCGGTGCATCTCGGATCGCCGAAGACTAGCTCGTGCTTGAACGGGTCAAGGGCTTCGCCGTGCATAAGGGGATCGGATCGGTCTATACTGGGCAGTAGTGTATGTACGGATCGAGTCGCATAGAGGTGGTTGTTTCGCTGATGCAATGGGGGCGATCCGATGAGGTGCGATCCGATGAGGGGCGATCCAAAAAGGGGTGATCCTCTGGTGCGATCTGTTCCTTCATGTACTTAGGGAACATAGTTTCATACTTTCTTCTTGTGAGTGAACCTGGGTGGCTTGGTCAAAAAGCTAGCCAACATATATTAATCATGTATATATGCTTGTGGTGATGAACACATTATATATATATCATGTCTATATGCTTGTGGTGATGAACATATTGTATGTTATTGGAATCTATTCTGATTGGGTAATGGATTTATTTTGCCAATTAAATGGTGAACAAGTTTTATTATGGTTGTTGTTTACTTGTAACATGGGGACGTTTCGTTAGTTAGGATAACTCATTACTAGTGTGCAATGGTATAATACAAGACGAATTTGAACTGACCCATGTTGTTGTCATTGATGAACTCATCAGTCTGTGCTAATTCTAGTTCTTGTGTAATGTATAGCACAGTTTAATGTCTTTGAGCTTGTTTTAATTAATATATAAATATATATTCGAATTCTATTTTAATTAAATAAATTTGATTAAACATCCATTATATTTCAAATATACTATATAAACTGATTTAGATATTCTAATTTAAATAGCTGAAAAAATCCGGGATGTTACATTCTTCCCCCCTTAAAATAATTTCGTCCTCGAAATTGCAAAGTAAGAAGAATATTCTGAATCGAATTATTTTAAAATTGTTACTTTTGCATTAATTTCAAAATAAATTCGTTACTCTAAAAATTTTCTAAAATTTTGCCAGTACCTCCTCTGCCTGGCTCGATTGATACGACTATCTCTGCCGCTCTGGGCCTCAACTTCGTCGAAAATTAAAAATCCAGATGGCAACCCACTTCATTTGAATCCCAATTTATTAAAGTTTACTAAATTTTGAATTCATTCCTAACCTGATTTTACTTAACCAGGTTTAGTTTTTATTCCCATATCTGACTTAATCCACGAATTGATTTTCTAATCAATTAAATTTTATTTCATAATTCAAATTTGATTTCAAATCAAATTAATCAGAACAAACTAACAAACACCCAACATAATATAGAAATAAATTCCTTTTTTCTATATAAAAATATACATTGGGTAAAATTATTTCATTTACCCTCTTTATAAAACAATATCGTGTCAATTCCCAGTTCGATCTGGTTTCCCCATACTTGAACCGATTAATTAACACAATACAAAACATTATAAAATCTACAAATACGCTCTCATATATATATATACTCAACTCAATCTAGGGTATCACTAACCCCATCTCTATTGAGTTATGCCACAGAGCCAAGGTTACTACTCAACCAATAGCTCTGATACCACTGTAACGACCCAGTGGATTCCGGGCTCGAAAATCGACATAAATACCCTTACCATGACTTATGCCGATCCTCCAAACACCGAAAACACTGGAGCGTCTAGAAAGAAATTAGAGGGTAAGATAAGAAAGAAAGAAAGTTAGAATAGAAGAAGGAGAAGAACCAACACCACACAGAGTCTCACATCGCAGCGGAACAAAATATAATACAGAAATAATCTTTATTGAGAGCTTTGGAAAATACTTACAATATCAGAGTACAACACACATCTGGACAGTTTTGATAATCTGTCCTCATATATATAATCACACAGCGGAATATCATTCGTTTGAACATCTTCAGCTCGTCTCTGGACTCCTCAGTACCTGATAACCTGAACTTGTACACCTCGGTCTAACCCGAGCATTTACAAAACACCGGGTCAGTCTGGTGGACCAGAGTGAGAAAAACTCGCACAGCATTTAGGGTATCACACAACTTGATTTTAAATTTCAAAAATCTTTCGAAAGAAAAGGATAATCGTAAGACCAAATCCACACATAAACACGGACGGTTTTTACCTTATGATAACCCAAACCAGTTTTCGAAATCAATATCTTTTCTGATATTATCATAGTGTCTAAATACAAGTAAATATCAATCTAGTGGAACGCTTGCATCTCACGCTCCACGTATATATGTATATATATATACAATCAAAAACCGCGGGCGCTTATTGGAGATTGGATTCCAACCATGACAAGGTATGGGACCACCTGCCGCTCGTGTATCTCTAGAGGCGAATACACTGGGTTCAACAAGAACGTCTTGCAACCCGGCCCTCACATGACCGACCACTCATTTCGCTTGAGTGTATCGAATGTATATCACCAACGGTTGGACTCAAACCACCGTTCCCGAATGGGCAGAATCGATAGAATAAGAAACAAAAGGAATTTCTCTAGATAGGTGATTATACACCCTAATGGGAGCGACCCACATAGTCGTGCTGCCTGCCCGATTTTTGTCATTTCCCAGTTGCGAGGCTTGAGGTCTGAATTACCTTCTTCTGATAGCACACCACCGTTTACTTTGAATGCCACATCGTCAGATCCGCCAGATATCACTAATTGACGTCCACAAAAATACCCTAGTTGGGAGCTAACCAACTATAGCACGTTTGAAGAAATCAACGTACGTGATCCTTTGGAAATACTCTGTCAGACACTCGTCCATACAAGTCATCCAGGACCAGGGTGAACCGAAGGTACTCTCCTACTGCATCCAATATAGGAATCACCCCATGGATCAGTAACGATAGCCCTTGCAATCCACAGATTCCAACCACGACAGAACCCCAGTATATCTCTGGCGCGAATCAGAGATTGAAAGTGGTTCTTCCGCTTCATGAAGATCTATGGTCTTCACATGCTCCATCTCGATCATCATCTGATCTTTCTAGATATTCGTGTTTATTGGTTGGAATGGTTTTCGAATACATATTCGATCCCGGTCTTCCCAACCAACAAATCGTAAAGGTCAGACTTGATAGTCGGTTATTTAACTATCAAGCAACATCCATAAAATCACAAAAATAGATTTTCTGGTCTGATATTCAGCATCACTTGGCTTTTAAAATCTATTTCCCAATCTCCCTTTAACTTCGTTACTAGGGAAAATACAATCTCATCTCATTCCCGTTACTTTGGAAAACTTCATCATACACTCTCGCCATTACCAACTAGTATCATCTTTGGATAGTTCTGAAGTCATTCAAGTTGGGGTATTTTAATTACCTCTCAGACCTTGATCAACAACGTTCTTACCTTCAGATAAATACGAGTTGTAATTCAAAAACCTGATGTTATTAGTTCAAATCCTATTTCCAATTCTTGTGTACTAAACTCAAATTAAACCCCTTTTCACAAATTCCCCTTTTTCTCTCGGGAAAACCCCTTCTTAAACCCACTGATTCAACTTAATATCCTTATTAAGTGTTCTCAATTTAAAGACAATGCTTTAATTCATATTCCATTTAAAACCTTGTTTATAAACTTAATATAACCCTTTCACCTCCCTTAACTCAAACGTTAAGTAAAACTCTATATTTGTTTAACCTCTTATTTGCTTCGTTATAAAACTCGAGTTAAAACTCGTCCTTAGCCTCCTTTCAATACTCGACCATTTCATTTCAAAACTTGGTTACTTAATTATATCACATTTGATTTACAACTCAACATAAATCATTCAAACAATTAACTCCTTTATTTAAATAATTTATTTCCTTTTTAAAAAAATCTTATTAGGACAAACCCATTACTTATTTAGTTAATCCACTAACTTGGTTTAAATGGTCGACTCAGTTAACACCAAACACGATTAGCCTTTCAACCAATTCTATTTAACTCCTCCTTTAAATTAATTAAAATATAATTAATTTAAATAACTTTATTTAATCATTCACGATTAATCAAACACTTAATTGCTAGGTTAATTCCTGCTTTTTGTTTCTAATTCTTATCGACATAAGAAAATTTGGTTTATAAAAACCATTTCATAATTTCTATATAAAATTTAAATATTTATTTTCCCTTTTGAATACCCTTTCCAGGCAATAACTTTCAAAAATCTATTTTCGTTATAAAATATATTTATAACTCAAATATCATCGATTCACTATCGATAAAACCATATTTTATAAATCGATAAGCCAGGAGATGCCAATTACCCAACCCACACCATTCATCAGCATAAATGTTGAAAAATATTTCAACAGTCAACAATGACCAATCATTTCTTTTTATTTGACTGATAAGTCCTATATCGATCATCAATCCATCAACAACCAATTCAAACCATTCAAACAATTTCAACCAATTTCAAACACGTTTATAAACGTGACCAATCAGGGGAATTTACTCTATTCGGATCAAATCATAATGGTTGGTGTTTTACTGAAATTAAACGACCGTTTAATTTCAGAAATTAAATCAACAATAAATATATATCACTAGCAAACAATCAATCACTAGCAATCAGAACACGCAAATTAAAAACCCAATTTATATGAAATATAAATGGGAAGAACTGAGTGAGTTTAACTCACCTGGGTTTGAAATCCGTCGATAACGGTCTGTTTTAATCGAATTAAAAATGACGTTTAATTCGAATAGAAATTCCAGTCACTTCAGATCCGGACTGGATCAGCTCCATCTCGAAGTACTCTTCTCCACGGTCCCAACGCATCTGACCGCGTGTAAAACCGATACTGTATGCGAGAGAAATCGAATTACGAACTAAGTTAAATTTAAAACATGGAATTAAAATAAACTTGGAACGGGCTTTACCTTTTAACCTTCGGCCCAACTAAACAAACCCGACCCGCCCCCCTTATAACCCTAAAGCACCAGCCCTTTTCCATTTTATCAGAGCCGCCTCAAAACTTTAATCCTCAAAACCCTAATCCCCTAATTCCTCTTTTCGATTTCCAGTCACAAATCATGGCGTCGCTCCACTCCTCCTGTCTTCGCCAGTCAACCCCCTTCTCCCCGAACCACGTCGCTTCTTCCTCCATCTCTGAAGACAACCCCTCCGAGCCCACTTCGTTGCGCAGGTCTTCCACACCCTGGGTTTTCAAACTCGAACAAAGTCATCAAGGAATCAATCAAACGTACACAGAGGTGAAACGCGTACGCCCTCGAATGCAGATAAGTATTTAATAAATTTCGAATTGCAGTATTTCTTGTTTTGATTTTCTTCCAGTGTTGCGAAGTGGTTTTTCTTTCCACTGTGTTTATTCGAGTGGTTCATTGATGTGTGAAACTCTACTGTGTGATGCGTATTTATACTTGCGGTTTGATAACAGTGTTTATGAGTTGTTATATCAATCAATATTCAAATCTGTAGTTGGATTTTGTGTTCGGATTTAGTATTGGGTTTTCCCATCTCTGTTGATCTGTTCGAAATTGATTTTGGTTATGGGTTTGCATATACAGATCCGAATGTGTATTGTCAATTCAGGTTGAGTTTTTCAATGTATGTGAACAGTGGCTCTGCGCATGAGATTTCCTGTATATGTAGAAGTAGTTCGATTGATGTACATGGATTTATCAGCTTTTGTTAGCTGTTTTTGCACATCCTATAGATGTTTTAGCTGATACAATTTCTTTTGTAGACTTGACAATACCCTATAGGTTTTCTGCTATTTACCTTAGCTGTTTGATTTTATTTTTATTAGCTACTTCTTTTCACTGTCCTTACCATATCCATCACAAATTCTTTTAGCTGTCGATGGGAATATGTACTACTTCTAACCGTAATCTTTTCCTTTTCCCTTTCTTTTTCAGATCCAACCGAGGTGATGGATCAATGGTTCTTGAAAGAAGAAAAGTGCTGCTGAAACAATGAATCCTTATAGCATTGTATAGTCCAATCAATCCTCTATTGTGCTTCTAACCCTTGTATGTTCTTGCTGCAGACTTTCTGCCAGTGCATGCTATAGCCGGTCTCTTCCCTTTCAAATCCTAGCTAGAGTATCTCAGATCTTGCACATGCTAAGATCTGCTATAATCCTTTTTATTTCAGCTGTTCAATGTACTACAGAGAGGTGTATAGGGCTATATTGCCTTGAATATATATGATATTGTAGGCTTATGAGTTGTATACTTCATTTCTAGTAAATGTCAATGTCTGCACATGATATTGTAGGCTTATGACTAGGCTTCCATATATATTTATGTACTTCTATGTTTCATTTCATAGATAAGAATCTTGTTTTCCAAGATTTATTCTGCAATATTATGTATGGGTGATGTGGCCTTTGTTCTTTCTTTTAATTCAATGTGAATTTACACTCGTCTTGTTAGTCTGTGTACTGTTTGAATGATGTGCTATTGAGGTGTTTGTCTGTTTCATTGGTATTTTGAGGCACAGTTCCATTAAAAGTATGAGAGCTTGCTTTAGTTTTATTATGGTTGTTGTTTACTTGTAACATGGGGACGTTTCGTTAGTTAGGATAACTCATTACTAGTGTGCAATGGTATAATACAAGACGAATTTGAACTGACCCATGTTGTTGTCATTGATGAACTCATCAGTCCGTGCTAATTCTAGTTCTTGTGTAATGTATAGCACAGTTTAATGTCTTTGAGCTTGTTTTAATTAATATATAAATATATATTCGAATTCTATTTTAATTAAATAAATTCGATTAAGCATCCATTATATTTCAAATATACTATATAAACTGATTTAGATATTCTAATTTAAATGGCTGAAAAAATCCGGGATGTTACAGGGACAGCCAATAAAACTTTCCAGAATCGCAAAAATCAGAGAGTATTTTTTTGGCAAGAATTTTTTTTAATGATTCAAGCAGGGAAATTTATCAACAAGAATTTGTATACATTCAATCAAGCCAAGGTTTTTACATTCAAAAGGGGCAGAATTAATTCAAGGCAAGAATACCAGGAATCATATTCTTCAAATCACACAAAGCTACAATCATGGCACATTCATTCAATCGAACCAAAAGGGCAAAACAACAAAATCATCTCAAAGCCGTGGTTTACAAATTCAATCAAGGAAATCAAAGTGGAAAACCGAGCAAAATCAGGAACAAGTCACATTAATGAAATCAGAGACATTAGGGTTTCGATTCTACCCTATAAATAACACCATATCATCATCGGCATGTAGATTGAAATACACAAAAACTCAATTCAAGCATTTTCAAAGCGAGAAATTTCAGAAAACTCACAATTTCGATCGAACCAGAAAGCAATCCCAAATCAGTCGAACAAAGCCACAAAGAATCGAGCATCATAGAAGCTATTCCATCAATTCCAGAAAGCCATCGAAGTTGAAATCGATTTGGGAAGATTCAGTGAAACCCTAGAAATCGCAGCCGCCATTTTTGAGTTCCAGAGCAAAAGAGAACGGGCTGAACTAATTTGAAAAGGGTCGGCCAAGTGTTCAAATGAAAAGGGGATAACCCCTTAGTTATATCCTAGGGTTTTTCTATTTTTTTTTTTTTTTTTTTTTTGTTTCTTTATTTTATATTGTTTTTATTTTGAGTTGTAAAACAATTCTGAACAGTTCTAGAGTCTGTAAAATTCTAGGGATCCAGTCAGGGTGTTGGGTGGCAGTTGACAGAGTCTGTAAAATCTGGGTTACGGATTACGGAGTTGTAATTCGAGGAAATCTGATTGAGGAGATATCGATCAGTCTAGGGATTTGAGCGTAGGGTTAGAATAGGAGCGAGAGTCGCGAGTGTACATGGCCTTGTATGCGGAATCTGTTCTATCACCTAATAGAAACCTTAGGAATGCAGCAGTAGGCAGGGTTTTGCCGAAGCTGGGTATCTCTGTGTGTTATTTCCTTTCTGCACTTTTATTTCTGCTACGTTCTGTGATTTGATTATTATTTAATATCCTGTAATTGTTAAACTCTGCGATAATTTGTGATAAACCCTATTCAACCCCCCCCCCCCTCTAGGGTTAATCTAGATCCAACAAGTGGTATCAGAGCAGGTTATTTCATTAACTCTAGAGATGGTGTTCCCTAGTTGTCAACCGATAGAGAGTCAGTCCAGTTCATCTCCAACAATTTTCGATGGAACAGATTTTTTAAACTGGAAATCCAAAATGGAATTTTATTTAAAATCTGTTAATATTAAGTGTAGGGATGTTATTATCAATGGGTACGATAGGGTAGATAAAGTTTTTAATTCTCGTGCTACACATATTCTATATTCTTATCTTGATGATGATCAATACTGTCTGATTTCCTGTGACAACAAGGAATTTCGCTCGATCCGAATCAGTCGCTAAACCGATCTAGCCCTTTCGAAACGCCTGATTGTTTTGAGAACACGACAAAATAGAACACAAACAGAAGAACATTTCATTGTATATTACAACAATTCCATCAGAATACAAGAATATACAGAGTATGAATTAATATTACACAGAAAATGTCAGAGATTTAAATTACATTTAAATACATCGCAGCGGAAATAATACAAAACTCAACTAGAAGAGATATACGGATACAGAGCTTTCCGGATATCGTTCCAGCTGTAGGTCAGGATCCTGTGAATATAAATCTGCAAAACCAAAACTACTAGCTGCCCGTGTGGAAAATAGGGGCACCCAGAGTTTAGGTTAAAACAATAAACTCCAGGTCAGTCATGTGACTGGTGTGAGAACTAAAACAGTTATTAATCTTTGTTTTTAAAGTTAGGTAAATCAAGGGACCACGCCGTATAACACGGAACGGGTTTCCTCCTAAGAATACCAGTGCAGAAAACAAACAACGCTATGCTAAATAAAGAACAATGAAGCTATTATAAGACCCAGGTCCCATCACACAATGCAACGCAAGCCGGATGATAGGATTTTCCCTTATAATAGCCAAATATGCTTGATACGCGAAATTTCATCTTATATTATTACTATAAGTGAAGAAAACAACTTCAAATATAAATATATCAATCATAGACGGCATGGGTACCATATATCATGTCGCCAATACTAGGCTCTACAATCAAAACCGCAAAATGTCATATTTGGAAATTGGATTTCCATCATGGTGGCTCCTGATTCGAAAGATCGATCGCGTAGTGTCATCTCAACGGCTTACGTCTCGGCTAGAGAAAACACCGTAATGCACATCCGCACTTTCGGGAAATCGAGTATCACTGCGGCTTACGTCCCGGCGAGAGAAATCACCGCTTACCCTATCCCTCTGAGCACTAAGCTCAATCTCGGTTGACCGAATCCACGACACCACGAAGGTGCCCATCCACGAAAAAGCATACTGATCAAACCATCAGTTTACCACCATACCGGGGTGTGAGGCTCGCGAATCAACGCTATACGCAAAGCCGTGCTATATTAAAGCTGCGCTTTGATCATCATCCACCAAACTTTGCTTTTCAACAAAAGTCTGGATCACTGCATCTCAGCATGCCACACTATCAATCCATATCGTACCGCTGATTTCTGCCAATATATAACCTCTAAGCTCGTATGTCTCAGAGAAGGGCGTTAAGCAAGAGAATAAATTCTCCGCCGCCAAACAGATATATATTTAGCAGAGATCAACAAATACAATATAAAGGAATACAATGTCAGATACACCATCCATTTACAAGTCCGTTCTGGGTCTGAGCGAAACCGGAGGCACTTTCCTCGCATATCCGTCGACCTCCAAGCACGTCCGGACGGCTACCACTTCAGCCCCCTTCAAGGTAGCTACTCCCATCGTGAGCGTCAGTAGCACCCATCCATTCGATGTGAAGATCGTCTGTCTTGCACCGTCTTCAATCTCTTCGACTTATCGTCGAATCAGTTATTCAGAATGGGTTATACCCGGACTTTCTGAATAACTCACGTATGTTAATCAACAAGTGCTATAAAACACAATATACGCCTCATTCCAATTCAGAACATTCTTTTATTCAGATATTCACACTCCTAGGGAAAGGTTCCCATTAATTTTATCAAAGATAAATTCTTTTAAATTTATTCTTTAATCTTCCTTTGGATATATTTCAAACCATATTATGGTTTTCCAAACTAGTCGGGATTAGCGAACCACACCGAAGTAATTATTTATTTTATTTCCCAATCCCAACCTATTTATCCCATGGAACAAAACTGTTATTACCCCATAACTAACACCACGGTGTTATCGGTAAATTTAATTACCATTTCGCGTTCAAATCTAATTAAAGATTTAACTATCGCTTTGGAGCAAAACTGGTAATACTCCATTCTCACTCAATTTCTAAATTTGATAATTTAGATTATCAATTCACATTTCAATTTAACTGCAGATTTATTTAAAACTCCTTTTACTGGGTTAAAGAACTAATGTCTTTTAAAACACAGTTCACGACAAACCCAAATCACATTCCATTTATTATCGGGTTAAAGAACTAGTGTTATTTAAAACCCCGTTCACGATAAACCCATTTCAAATCCAATCAAATATATTAGAAATTCCGATTATTTAAAACCCCTTTTTAAATCTAATTTATTTATTTAAAATTAATTGGGTTTTAAATTTAGTTCAAAACTAGTTCATTTCGATAAAAATCTATTTTTATCTTTTCAAATATGGATTTTTTCATCCCAATTTTTCCCAAATCATTTCTTATGATTTTACACAAATTATTACTATTTTTAATAATTTTATTAAGGCCCGTACAATCGATTTCCAACAATGGCCATCGAACTGCACTTACAGCGACCTTTTTCAAATTTGATTTGGACGTAACTCCAAATCCAACCGTTAGATTTCAAATTTCTAATATTCGTTAGAAAGCTCTTTTCGATACGAACCCAATGGTTCCGGTTTTAGGAGAATCCGACGGTCGGATCTCCCGTAATGTCCGTTTGAAATAAATGGTCGAAATTCACGAACTGCCGCGGCGCGTTCTATTCAGACCATTTTATTATATATATAATATATATAATATATACTTCGTCGATTTCTATTTAAAACGAATTATATAAATAGTTTGAATTCGTTTCAAAAAAAAAAAAAAAAACAATTTCAACCTGTATTTCAAATTCTAATCAAAATTGAATTTTCTATTATAAATTCTTCTTACTTTCATTTCTATTTGATTTTAATTCAAATCGATTTTAATTCGATTCGAATTCATTTTCTTTTCAATTCAATTCGAATTCGTTTTCAATTTGATTCAAATTCGTTTTCAATTCAATTCGAATTCGTTTTCAATTTGATTCAATTCAAATTGGTTTTATATTCAATTCATTTCGAAATGGTTTCATATTCGATTCAATTCAAATTGGTTTCATATTCGATTCAATTCAAATTGGTTTTATATTCGATTCAATTCAAATTGGTTTTATATTCGATTCAATTCAAATTGGTTTTATATTCGATTCAATTCAAATTGGTTTTATATTCAATTCATTTCGAAATGGTTTCATATTCAATTCATTTCGAAATGGTTTCATATTCAATTCAGTTCAAATTGGTTTCATATTCAATTCATTTCGAAATGGTTTCATATTCAATTCATTTCGAAATGGTTTCATATTCAATTCATTTCGAAATCACTTCATATTCAGTTTATTTCGAAATCACTTTTATATTCATTTTATTTCGAAATCACTTTTATATTCATTTTATTTCGAAATCACTTTTACATTCATTTTATTTCGAAATCACTTTTATATTCATTTTATTTCGAAATCACTTTTACATTCATTTTATTTCGAAATCACTTTTATATTCATTTTATTTCGAAATCACTTTTACATTCATTTTATTTCGAAATCACTAAAATCGATATAAATATCGTTCACGTCAAAATGACGTCAATCTAATCAACACGGCTTCATATATTTCTATTTTCAAATATTCTATTTCAAATATTTCCTATTATCAAAATATTTGTTATTATCAAAATATTTCGTTCAACACATGACTAATCTCAACGGATGAGTACAGTCAACACATGAACCTTTGTTTTATATTATTCTTTATTTTCTAAATTGAAATGAGGCCCAATCAATCACCATATAATGTTAATTATATGGATTTTCATACATCACACGTATATAATAGCATTGAAAAATAATCAACCATCAACCAAAGTGCACTACACTGTATAAGCATCAAATAAAGATATCTAACGCTTATAACAGCCTGTCAATCAATCGATCGACATATTTAATCAATCAGGATGAGTGAACTTCAAATTTCATCCCAACACCCGTGTGGGGTTTCAAACAATCAAACACATATTTAATTTGTGCAGTTGGGCGATGTGTAAAATTTATCGGCCCAATCAATATCAGTCAAATCAGTGTATATAAACAAATCGGCCGACTTGTTTATAAAAAATTATTTATTCACTTTCACGTTAAAAATTATATTTTTAACGATAAAATATTTTATTTTAATACATGGATTTTTATTCAGTTCATTTACAAAATAGAAATGATATTTTTATTTTTCTAACTCATTTTAGAAAATTTCGGCGGCATAACGGCACGATACTAGAAACGGGACGAGGCCTAGCCTTATCCCCGGTCTAGTGAAGGCCCAGGCCATTCACACATCAATCAAATTCACCAAACAACCAAATTCAAATCAAATCATCTAACTAATTTATGCAACCAAACAAACAAGTCCATGGTCTGTGGACGATTGTGTCGGGTGCTACTAAACACCGTCTGCATCCTAGTATATATATATAACTAGAAAAAGAAATTGAAAGGTGAGAAATTCTCACCAATAGCTATCCAACTTCACGACACTTCAAATGTAGAAGTCTTCGTCATTCTCGCCTTTTGTCGCTTTCGTTGCTCGTATTCACTACATATGTAAAAATCACATTTTTACTTCGCTATTCAATATATAAAAATCGAATTTTTATTTTGTTGTTCAATATATAAAAATCAAATTTTTATTTCGTTGTTCAATATATAAAAATCAAATTTTTATTTCGTTGTTCAATATATAAAAATCAAATTTTTACTATACGCTATATGGATAAAAATTCTATTTTTACATTGCTACTATATAGATAAAAATTATATTTTTTTCCTCGCTATTCTCTATATAAAGATTTCGCCTTTCCAAACATATCATTTCGCCTTTTCAAATATATCATTATAAAAATCACATTTTTATTTTTCTACACATATAAAGGTGATATTTCTAATATTCCTATCATATAAAAATTATATTTTTAATTCTCTACATAAACAAAAATCATATTTTTACATCTTCTATATAGTAAAGATAATATTTTTAATACTTTAAAAATATAAAAATCATATTTTTAATTACTGTGCCATTTTATAAAAAAACACATTTTTATATCGACACTTCATATATAAAAATTGTATTTTCATTTCAAAGTTATTTTTATAAAAATCCATATGTTTCTTTTATTTTTTTATAAAAACAATGTATTTCCATCTTTCAAAAATAATGCTATATTTATATTTTCAAGAACATCGCTATTTATATTTTCAATGTTCTTTTTTCACAACCATGTAATTTACTATTTTCAGAACAATGAATGTTTTTATTTTCAAAAACAGTTCGACATATATATTCAAAACTTTACAATATATATTTTCAAAGCGTTAATATTATATATATATTCAAAACAATTCCTATATATTTTTAAAACAATTTCAGATTTTTATCATAATGTATATAAATTAAAATTAAAAAGAAAATAAAAAAACTATCTTCTGCTGTACAACACTGTCTTCCCCCTTCGTTACTTCTGGATTGAACAAACCCATTGCTCGCCTCCTTTGACCTAGGACGCACGCCGCCAGAAGCAACTGACCATCGATCAGATATGCCTCCATCGAAGCCCCACGCCATGCCTTTCTCCTCCCCCAACCGCTCGTAACTCGAGCTCACCACCGGCCACGAAATCTAGTTCAAAACCGTCCCTTTTGAGCTCAGAAATCGAGAGCAACACACGACGATAAACGGTCTTAGCCGTATCAATTTGAAGCTGATAGAAATCTCCTCGATTTTTGCTTATGAAGTAGGATTTATTATTGATCGAAAGTTTTTTTTTTTGGGAATTAAAATCGTCCCATATCGGCCATTCGTTTCAGAGAACGGCGGCCCAACGTGTTTTGACCGCGAGTGGAAAAGAATAAGGGTTTTGACCCTTGTTGACCAATATATAATATAATTTAATATTTTTTTTATTTCAAAAATACCTGTTTTGCATTCGAACTCCAATTCGAATTCAACGACTGTCGCCCCTAGCCAAATACCCCCATTCCGAACACAATGGGATATGTATCATAGGCTGATTCGACTGTTTGAATCAGTTTTTATCAAAATTAAAATATAAATCAGTATATATTCAATTCGGACGTACATTTCAAATTACCGGGGCCACATACAGTCTCTAAAAATTCCCAAAAAATATTTTCTAGCTTCGTATTGATGATACGGTCCTAACAAAACTAATTTCATCGAATTCTGAGACCATTTGAAAAATGGCCATTTTCCAGTCGATTAAAATCAACTGAAATGGGTCAAACGCGTTTTCCTTTGCCACACTCACATATTGATTCGAAAAATTATGAAAATTGGAATTTAGCAATAACTTGACATCACGGATCCAACAAAAGTGGTTTCATTGAAATCCGAGGTCGTTTGCAAAATTTCCATTTATAAGGGCCTGAATTCCATAGCGACTATTCGGAATTTTCAACAGGACGTATCTTTTGATTCCCGCTATGAAATTCCAATCTTTTGGATTCGTTGCAAAGATATTCACCAATAGATTCTAATATTTTTGGTTTCGCTAAAATCCGGTTTGTTTTGCACCCGGTACATTCATTTGAAGTTTGAAATCGAATTATCGAACTACCGCGCCATTTTCAATTCCTTTTATAATTTAAAATAAATATATATGTTCTAACGACGATTTATATAACTATTAATGTTCTAATCTATTCAAAATAAATTATTCGTCGTTATTATTTTAAAATAATCTATTTTAAATGTTTAAAATTCGCTAAAATTGCCAAAATAAAATTTCAAACTGGCTCGCATTTTACGGGTTGTTACAATCTCCCCCACTTAAAACTTTTCATCCCCGAAAAGGAACAAAGTCGAAAGTGGTTTGATTAATCAACCCTACGTTCGATCTGGCTTCCATTCTCCAACTTTTCAGTTTATGAGAATTTTCAAATTCTTCAAAAATTTGGCAAACACCCTAAATTTTTGAAAACTTTCGCCATAACCTTCCCTGCACCGGGAGCCACGGGAAAATCCCGAAATTGCCATATAGGCCTTCTGATCTCAAAAAGAAAAAGAAAAAGCCAAGCGGCTAGCCAATCGGCTCATAAAATCATCATCACCCAAACAAAACAGTAAATTATAGTAAACATGTACCTATTTGTCGGGCAAACAAATTTTATTCTTCGGCTCTAGCCTCCTTGCTATGACCTGTTCAATGTAAGTACATGTATATGCAAGCAATTGCGATAAATTTTCAATACAGTTCAATATTTGATTCAATTAGGCATAATGGTTCAAAATTATCAAACAAATAAACAATCAACACAAACATCTATCAATTAGTGGATTAACATTTCAAATTCATAATTTTGATACATATACAGAAAATCATGTTTTTGATGCCAATTCACAACAATAAATCTATCTGGTTTTGGTTCTCACACCAGCCTAATGGAAATATATAGATATCACACTTTCGAAACTCGAATATAAATTCTGATGATGTACGTACTATATAGCGATCATCAGAACCATCCCCGGGCGACTAGAATGTGATTCTATATCTATCCAGTATATTAAAACTTCGAATATACGTTCATGACGCGTATATGAAAAATCTTTATATACTAGATTGTCCAAATTCAAAATAAATAAATATTCAAATACGAATAAAACGGTTTAAATCTCAAAACAAAATTGTTTTCATTTGAAAAATATACTCTTCACACTCGTTCTAGGATACTACTGATCCTATCTCTAACGAGTCATTCTAATTGGATATTACTAATCCAATATCTGATGAATTCTTTCGTATGGTTCTAATGTGTCTTGTTCTCGAGCTCTGTAAATCAAAGCTCTGATACAAACTGTGACAACAAGGAATTTCGCTCGATCCGAATCAGTCGCTAAACCGATCTAGACCTTTCGAAACGCCTGATTGTTTTGAGAACACGACAAAATAGAACACAAACAGAAGAACATTTCATTGTATATTACAACAATTCCATCAGAATACAAGAATATACAGAGTATGAATTAATATTACACAGAAAATATCAGAGATTTAAATTACATTTAAATACATCGCAGCTGAAATAATACAAAACTCAACTAGAAGAGATATACGGATACAGAGCTTTCCGGCCCGTATGGAAAATAGGGGCACCCAGAGTTTAGGTTAAAACAATAAACTTCAGGTCAGTCATGTGACTGGTGTGAGAACTAAAACAGTTATTAATCTTTGTTTTTAAAGTTAGGTAAATCAAGGGACCACGCCGTATAACACGGAACGGGTTTCCTCCCAAGAATACCAGTGCAGAAAACAAACAACGCTATGCTAAATAAAGAACAATGAAGCTATTATAAGACCCAGGTCCCATCACACAATGCAACGCAGGCCGGATGATAGGGTTTTCCCTTATAATAGCCAAATATGCTTGATACGCGAAATTTCATCTTATATTATTACTATAAGTGAAGAAAACAACTTCAAATATAAATATATCAATCATAGACGGCATGGGTACCATATATAATGTCGCCAATACTAGGCTCTACAATCAAAACCGCAAAATGTCATATTTGGAAATTGGATTTCCATCATGGTGGCTCCTGATTCGAAAGATCGATCGCGTAGTGCCATCTCAACGGCTTACGTCTCGGCTAGAGAAAACACCGTAATGCACATCCGCACTTTCGGGAAATCGAGTATCACTGCGGCTTACGTCCCGGCGAGAGAAAACACCGCTTACCCTATCCCTCTGAGCATTAAGCTCAATCTCGGTCGACCGAATCCACGACACCACGAAGGTGCCCATCCACGAAAAAGCATACTGATCAAACCATCAGTTTACCACCATACCGGGGTGTGAGGCTCGCGAATCAACGCTATACACAAAGCCATGCTATATTAAAGCTGCGCTTTGATCATCATCCACCAAACTTTGCTTTTCAACAAAAGTCTGGATCACTGCATCTCAGCATGCCACACTATCAATCCATATCGTACCGCTGATTTCTGCCAATATATAACCTCTAAGCTCGTATGTCTCAGAGAAGGGCGTTAAGCAAGAGAATAAATTCTCCGCCGCCAAACAGATATATATTTAGCAGAGATGAACGAATACAATATAAAGGAATACAATGTCAGACACACCATCCATTTACAAGTCCGTTCTGGGTCTGAACGAAACCGGAGGCACTTTCCTCGCATATCCGTCGACCTCCAAGCACGTCCGGACGGCTACCACTTCAGCCCTCTTCAAGGTAGCTACTCCCATCGTGAGCGTCAGTAGCACCCATCCATTCGATCTGAAGATCGTCGGTCTTGCACCGTCTTCAATCTCTTCGACTTATCGTCGAATCAGTTATTCAGAATGGGTTATACCCGGACTTTCTGAATAACTCACGTATCTTAATCAACAAGTGCTATAAAACACAATATACGCCTCATTCCAATTCAGAACATTCTTTTATTCAGATATTCACACTCCTAGGGAAAGGTTCCCATTAATTTTATCAAAGATAAATTCTTTTAAATTTATTCTTTAATCTTCCTTTGGATATCATTTCAAACCATATTATGGTTTTCCAAACTAGTCGGGATTAGCGAACCACACCGAAGTAATTATTTATTTTATTTCCCAATCCCAACCTATTTATCCCATGGAGCAAAACTGTTATTACCCCATAACTAACACCACGGTGTTATCAGTAAATTTAATTACCATTCACGTTCAAATCTAATTAAAGATTTAACTATCGCTTTGGAGCAAACTGGTAATACTCCATTCTCGCTCAATTTCTAAATTTGATAATTTAGATTATCAATTCACATTTCAATTTAATTGCAGATTTGTTTAAAACTCCTTTTACTGGGTTAAAGAACTAATGTCTTTTAAAACACAGTTCACGACAAACCCAAATGACATTTCATTTATTATCGGGTTAAAGAACTAGTGTTATTTAAAACCCCGTTCACGATAAACCCATTTCAAATCCAATCAAATATATTAGAAATTCCGATTATTTAAAACCCCTTTTTAAATCTAATTTATTTATTTAAAAATAATTGGGTTTTAAATTTAGTTCAAAACTAGTTCATTTCGATAAAAATCTATTTTTATCTTTTCAAATATGGAGTTTTTCATCCCAATTTTTCCCAAATCATTTTTTATGATTTTACACAAATTATTACTATTTTTAATAATTTTATTAAGGCCCGTACAATCGATTTCCAACAATGGCCATCGAACTGCACTTACAGCGACCTTTTTCAAATTTGATTTGGACGTAACTCCAAATCCAACCGTTAGATTTCAAATTTCTAATATTCTTTAGAAAGCACTTTTCGATACGAACCCAACGGTTCCGGTTTAGGAGAATCCGACGGTCGGATCTCCCGTAATGTCCGTTTGAAATAAATGGTCGAAATTCACGAACTGCCGCGGCCCGGCGCGTTCTATTCAGACCATTTTATTATATATATGTAATATATACTTCGTCGATTTCTATTTAAAACGAATTATATAAATAGTTTGAATTCGTTTCAAAAAAAAACAATTTCAACCTATATTTCAAATTCAAATCAAAATTGAATTTTCTATTATAAATTCTTCTTACTTTCATTTCTATTTGATTTTAATTCAAATCGATTTTAATTCGATTCGAATTCATTTTCTTTTCAATTCAATTCGAATTCGTTTTCAATTTGATTCAAATTCGTTTTCAATTCAATTCGTTCTCAATTTGATTCAATTCAAATTGGTTTTATATTCAGTTCATTTCGAAATGGTTCCATATTCGATTCAATTCAAATTGGTTTCATATTCGATTCAATTCAAATTGGTTTTATATTTGATTCAATTCAAATTGGTTTTATATTCGATTCAATTCAAATTGGTTTTATATTCGATTCAATTCAAATTGGTTTTATATTCGATTCAATTCAAATTGGTTTTATATTCAATTCATTTCGAAATGATTTCATATTCAATTCATTTCGAAATGGTTTCATATTCAATTCAATTCAAATTGGTTTTATATTCAATTCATTTCGAAATGGTTTCATATTCAATTCATTTCAAATTGGTTTTATATTCAATTCATTTCGAAATGGTTTCATATTCAATTCATTTCGAAATCACTTCATATTCAGTTTATTTCGAAATCACTTTTATATTCATTTTATTTCGAAATCACTTTTATATTCATTTTATTTCGAAATCACTTTTACATTCATTTTATTTCGAAATCACTTTTATATTCATTTTATTTCGAAATCACTTTTACATTCATTTTATTTCGAAATCACTTTTATATTCATTTTATTTCGAAATCACTTTTACATTCATTTTATTTCGAAATCACTAAAATCGATATAAATATCGTTCACGTCAAAATGGCGTCAATCTAATCAACACGGCTTCATATATTTCTATTTTCAAATATTCTATTTCAAATATTTCCTATTATCAAAATATTTGTTATTATCAAAATATTTCGTTCAACACATGACTAATCTCAACGGATGAGTACAGTTAACACATGAACCTTTGTTTTATATTATTCTTTATTTTCTAAATTGAAATGAGGCCCAATCAATCACCATATAATGTTAATTATATGGATTTTCATACATCACACGTATATAATAGCATTGAAAAATAATCAACCATCAACCAAAGTGCACTACACTGTATAAGCATCAAATAAAGATATCTAACGCTTATAACAGCCTGTCAATCAATCGATCGACATATTTAATCAATCAGGATGAGTGAACTTCAAATTTCATCCCAACACCCGTGTGGGGTTTCAAACAATCAAACACATATTTAATTTTTGCAGTTGGGCGATGTGTAAAATTTATCAGCCCAATCAATATCAGTCAAATCAGTGTATATAAACAAATCGGTCGATTTGTTTATAAAAATTTATTTATTCACTTTCACATTAAAAATTATATTTTTAACGATAAAATATTTTATTTTAATACATGGATTTTTATTCAGTTCATTTACAAAATAGAAATGATATTTTTATTTTTCTAACTCATTTTAGAAAATTTCGGCGGCATAACGGCACGATACTAGAAACGGGACGAGGCCTAGCCTTATCCCCGATCTAGTGAAGGCCCACGCCATTCACACATCAATCAAATTCACCAAATAACCAAATTCAAATCAAATCATCTAACTAATTTATGCAACCAAACAAACAAGTCCATGGTCTGTGGACGATTGTGTCGGGTGCTACTAAACACCGTCCGCATCCTAGTATTTATATATAACTAGAAAAAGAAATTGAAAGGTGAGAAATTCTCACCAATAGCTATCCAACTTCACGACACTTCAAATGTAGAAGTCTTCGTCATTCTCGCCTTTTGTCGCTTTCGTTGCTCGTATTCACTACATATGTAAAAATCACATTTTTACTTCGCTATTCAATATATAAAAATCGAATTTTTATTTCGTTGTTCAAAATATAAAAATCAAATTTTTATTTCGTTGTTCAATATATAAAAATCAAATTTTTATTTCGTTGTTCAATATATAAAAATCAAAATTTTACTATATGCTATATGGATAAAAATTCTATTTTTACATTGCTACTATATAGATAAAAATTATATTTTTTTTTCCTCGCTATTCTCTATATAAAGATTTCGCCTTTCCAGACATATCATTTCGCCTTTTCAAATATATCATTATAAAAATCACATTTTTATTTTTCTACACATATAAAGATGATATTTCTAATATTCCTATCATATAAAAATTATATTTTTAATTCTCTACATAAACAAAAATCATATTTTTACATCTTCTATATAGTAAAGATTATATTTTTAATACTTTAAAAATATAAAAATCATATTTTTAATACTTTAAAAATATAAAAATCATATTTTTAATTACTGTGCTATTTTATAAAAAAAACACATTTTTATATCGACACTTCATATATAAAAATTGTATTTTCATTTCAAAGTTATTTTTATAAAAATCCATATGTTACTTTTATTTTTTTATAAAAACAATGTATTTCCATCTTTCGAAAATAATGCTATATTTATATTTTCAAGAACATCGCTATTTATATTTTCAATGTTCTTTTTTCACAACCATGTAATTTACTATTTTCAGAACAATGAATGTTTTTATTTTCAAAAACAGTTCGACATATATATTCAAAACTTTACAATATATATTTTCAAAGCGTTAATATTATATATATATATTCAAAACAATTCCTATATATTTTTAAAACAATTTCAGATTTTTATCATAATGTATATAAATTAAAATTAAAAAGAAAATAAAAAAAACTACCTTCTGCTGTACAACACTGTCTTCCCCCTTCGTTACTTCTGGATTGAACAAACCTGTAACACCCCACCTCTGCCAGGGTGGCTTTTGCAAGCCACTCTGATTTTGGTGGGGCGTTTTAAAACAAGGTAAACATGCATAATGATATAACAAGGCAGGACATGACATATATGTATATAAATAAAACAGAGTAAGTAGATAAAACAGCAGAAGATTTTTAAACCATTTCAAAACACAAGTCTGGTACATCAAAATGTCAATTTCCCAAAATTACAAGTCTAGATAAAAACATCATCTGATAAACTGAAATACATAAGTACTATCCCCAAATAAGAGTGATAAACCATAGCGGGCTCAGGTCCAAAGCATACATGAGCTATCCAAGAAAGCAGCTAAGATCCAAGCTAGGCTCCTGTATTCCCTCCCTGAGAACCTGGGAGGGGGAAACGGAAGAAAAGAGGCGAAAGAAAACAGGTCAGTCAAAAAGACTGAGTAAGCCCTGCTACGATCAGTCTATAAACTAATAAAGTTAACAGCATGATGGAAACTGAGATGATCATAGATAACAACATACTGGCATGATAAATTAACTACAAGATAGATAGAGGTGTCATCGCATAAACAAGGTTAAGTTCTGCACCACGGTGTACTAGCAAACCAACATAACAGGTATTGATCCCTTGGCCCAAGCTTTTGACCCAATAACATGAAGTGACCTTAATATAAGGTCCAACCAAACGGTCTAGTCGATCGGCTCCCTAAAAGCCTAACACGTCAAGTGTTGGTGTCCATACGGCCCACATATGGATGTAGTCAGACTGTGCTGGGTCCACCTTCGGGTGTATCAAGCCTTCGGGTGTCAACCCCAGACACTGAAGCAATAATGCACAGTCTAAACCTACTGGTACCCGTGCCTCGAGTTTGTCCAATACCGGATTACGTGCACGTCCGTAGCCCGCCTGGACCCGCACCGCTGTACCACTCAGCCGTCGCTTTGGTCGCTTACATCCGTCCAGTAATCGTGCCCCGCCCTAGCCTAGCCTCTAGGATTGTGATGATACCCAACTGGGATTACTGCTGGAACAGACCACGTTGCTAGGGTTTCCTAAGAGGGTTAAGTGCGATTTAACCCTTCACTAATCATGGATTAAATTGGTTAAGTGTAACCGACAGTTCACAACTTAACCCCATTTCAATCCCTCGACCCCCAAATGGATTAAATTGGTTAAGTGTAACCGACAGTTCACAACTTAACCCCATTTCAATCCCTCAAATCCCCAAATTGGTTAAGTATTAGTGGACCCTGACTTAACCCTAATCATGAGGCATCAATTAATTTAATGCACCTTAACCTCTCACATTAGACTTTGTTGTGGTTACCCAGTTAAGCCGGTGGGTTCCGGGTAGATTTACACCACAACTTGGTCTAACCTCGGGTCTTGGCACCACATGACCAACTTCTCACATTGGGTCCTATTGTTTGTAGCCACTAGTTAAGCCGGTAGGTTCCGGGTAGAATTACGCTACAAACTCAACCCAACCTCGAGTTGGCCACACTTATGTTTTCTAAGTGTCATGTCCACTTTATTTCAAAACATAATTACAAGTCAACAAATACTTGGGTAGACCTAACTTAATAGGTAAATTCCCAAGGGGTGGACCTAACTTAATAGGTAAATTCCCAATCTTATATTTTCATGTATTTTAAGTTTACCCAAACCCCCCAACGTCATTCTATCGCTTACATATTCGTAATAACGCATAAAGGATAGGAAGAGGGAACTTGGCATAACATACATGATGGACTTGCATATCACAACAAACATGCATAACATGTTAGACTTGCATAACTTAGCATAGTGAACTTGCATATTACCATAAACATGCATAACATGTTAAACTTGCCTAACATAGCATATGGAACTTGCATAAACATGCATAACTTATCAAACATGCATAACATGTCATTGTGAACTTGCATAAGCATGCATAACTTATTAAACATGCATAACATGGCATAGTGAACTTGCATAAACATGCATAACTCAATAAACTTGCAAATCATGGCTTAGTGAACTTGCATAAACGTGCATAACTTATCAAACTTGCAAATCATGGCATAGTGAACTTGCATAAACATGCATAACTCAATAAACTCGCAAATCATGGCTTAGTGAACTTGCATAAATACGCATAACCCAATAAACTTGCAAATCATGGCTTAGTGAACTTGCATAAACATGCATAACTTATCAAACTTGCAAATCATGGCATAGTGAACTTGCATAAACCTGCATAACTTATCAAACTTGCAAATCATGGCATAGTGAACTTGCATAAACATGCATAACTCAATAAACTTGCAAATCATGGCTTAGTGAACTTGCATAAACATGCATAACCCAATAAACTTGCAAATCATGGCTTAGTGAACTTGCATAAACATGCATAACTTATCAAACATGTGTAACATGGCATATTGAACTCGCATAAGCATGCATAACTCATTAAACATGCATGAATCCCAACTTTCATCACATATTAACTTTAGAGTTTCTAAAATGAAGGTAAGAGAGCTTACAAATATTATGAAGACAAAAATCTACTAATAAAGATTGAGAAGCCCTTTATGCAAGCATATAAAAATCCAAAACAAAGCTCCAATTAACAAAAATCCCAAAAACTCTAGCTTAGCAAATAAAGCTTGCAACTTGATGATGTATGCAAGCTAATGATCATTCATACAACTTAGAAATGCTTGTATGAACATCAAAATCTTCATAGGAATGATTTTTGAAGAGGGTGGAGGCCATTTGAGAATTCAATTTGACATAGTTTGGTTGCTAGAATGAATAATGAGTGATTTAGGGTAGGTTAGGGTCTTATTTATAGATTAGGCTAGTGATTTAGACCATAGGATTAACCCTAGGTTGAATTAGGTCCATCAGATTTCAGAATTCTCCAGAACCAAGCCACACAACCAAGCCCAAATCAAAAATGGTGCGCCAGGCAAAACTGCCCGGCCACCCCGTGTCGACAGGGCTGTCGACAGGGCAGTCGACACCCTAAGACCCCTGTCGACAGGCCTGTCGACATGGGGGTCTTGGCGGGAGTTTTCCCGCCTGACGCCAGTTAGCCCTAATCCTAGTTTTTGAACTTAAAATTTTAAATCTATTTTTACTATGGAAATTTCTGAAAACTTCAATGGGCCTTAACTGGGTCATACGGACTCCGATTTTCGAAAACTCGGACTCTATTTCGCGTATTTTTCCGAGACGAACGCAATGGCATAGCCCGTTTCCCTTGATTCAGATTTTAGAATTAAATTCTGCCTCGATTTATGTTATAACAGGTTATTGAAAATACGGGTTGTTACATTCTCCCCTCCTTAAAGGATTTCGTTCCCGAAATCTTCAAGTTAGGAAGAACGTATCCTACCATCCAATCATCCATCTACTCAAAGCATCATCCACGAGCAATCATTGTCCTTAAAAGATCCTAAATGCTGAATGATCATATGCAAAAGTGTGTGTATATGTACTTATCTAATGCAAAGATCAATGCAAAATATGTTAGTGAAATGTATCCATATGTATGCAAATCCCTAACATAATGTATAATATCTACATGCGTGCTCAATCATACATCCATATGCAACATCCATGTGATTGCATACAAATTTCATCCAAGAATAAGCATAAACACTCATGCACATGCAATATGAGGAGTGTGTGAGCCGATCTAGTGCCTAATGTGTATCATGCATCCACGAGTAACCACTTGCAAACACTTGCAACCATCAAACATAACATGTCTCAAACACATGTTTCATCCAAAGGGTTTCTATCTAAGGTCCTCACGACAAGATAAACACGATAAACTAGATAAACTAGATATACATGGACAGAGAGATATGCTAAAAAGAGATCTTAGAAGATAAGCAAGATAAACTCCTTTTTGGATTACAAGAAATCCATTCAAACTCTGACATATAGTACTACCCGATGAGTCATAACCCCCTTATGGAGTTTACAACAGAAATAAGATCGAGAATGGGACCGAGAGGATATATATACAAAAGATAACTTGTAAGCAAGCTCCACAGGAAAACAAGGATCAAAGATGCACTCTTACTGTGCTTTGACCGTCTTTTACTTCATGATTTCTTGGCTTCCTAACTCCTATTTCCCAAATTCGAGTTGGAACTCATTTCATTATCGCCTCTCGTCTTCCTTTTCCACTTATTCTTCTTTTCTGTATACCTGGCTTAAACATAACTGTAACCTCATGATTTCATGCAAGCTCTCCAAAATTCACTAGTGAATCCTGGATCTCGTCTACTTACTATAAAGTATTCCACGCAGCAGAACTTTTCTTGAAAATACCAATCCACGTTGCCAATTGCCCTTATTAACGTGATTTTCTATAACTCATGCTTAATCGAAATGAACCATCCGCCTATGAGTGATAGGACATACCTAGATTCAGTCGCCTACCCACGGCTTCCTGTAGGCTATTTCAAAACTGGCCAACTTCTTGAGGGTAAACCGTTGCTAACCATGATGCAGTCCTCTCGCTCTTCATCGGACTGAAATGAGCACTCTTCGTGAGTCTACCTATTATGACCCACATACCCGTATCCCCTTTCTTTGATCTAGGTAATCTATCCACATAATCCATTGAGATGTTTTCACACTTCCCTTGCGGAACCTCCAATGGAGGTAATGGCCCGCTGGGCTTCTATGACTTGGCCTTGACCTGGTGGCACAACAGGCATCCTGAGACCAACTCGGCCACCTCCTCGAGTGATACGCATCTTCAAGAACCTTCTTTACCAAGTCTTCCACTCGAGGAACACATAATCTCTCATCGCGCCTTAGTCATCCCTTGTCATCTATAATATATCTAGCGAGGTGACTTAACATCTCGCCTCGAATCAACTGGTCCATGTTCTTGACTAACTGCGGGTCTTCTTCCTGTGAAACCCCCTTCTTGATCCAGAAGGGTAAGTCTAAGCTCAGGGAATGCTAACTAACTAGCCAACCGGAAAAAGCTTCTTACTTCAATTGCCCTCCTCAGGGTTTTCCGGTCTTAAACCGCAACCACTTTAGCGGAATCCACTGCTAAGCCTTACTTAGGAACTACGTGCCCAAGAAATCCAACTTCTTTCCTCCAAAGTGACATTTGGAGAACTTGACCTTCAACTAGTGGCTCTAAGCGTACCCATCACCTCCTTGAGATGTCTAGCATGCTCTTCCTCGTTCTTTTAAGGAGATCAAAATATCGTCTACGACGACCACGACAAACTTGTTCAAGGACTCCCTAAACACCCTACCCATCAAGTTCACGTAATATGCGGGTGCATTAGTCAAACCAAATAGCATGACTAGCCATTCCAAAAATCCATCTAGAGTCCTAAACTCAGTCTTGTCAATTCCATCCTCAGCCCTCCTAAGCTGATGGAATCTGGTAGCTGGATCAAAAGAAAACAGATGCTCCTACAAGCTGATCAAACAAATCATCAACCCTTGATAACGGTTGTCTATTCTTCTCACGATAATCAACACGTAAGCGAAGCAAACTGTCCACATTAGTAACGAATACTACTGGAGCACCTTACTCGAAAATGCTTCGTCTCAGGAAGTTCTTCTCAAGCAACTCCTTGACTTGCTTTCTTAACTCTCATCTCGTGAGGTCATGTGCCTAACCGGCCACGAAACTGGCTTGGCATTACCAACCAGATAATGCGGAAATCTATCCCACGTCTAGGGGTAACCCCTTTATTTCCCCCAAGATATCAGGATATTCTTGGACCAACCTCACAGATTGCAAACTATCGATAGACGAATCGAGGGATTCAAGATAACATAACATGACGGGACCCATAGGGTTGCTAGAAATTTCTAGGGTATTACCGAGGCGGATCATGAGCCTCACAACCCTATGCACAAAAACCAAGAATGGCTCCAAAACAGGACAACCATTCCATGCCCAAAACCAACCCATATCCCCTAAAACCGAGAATATAATCATCCCACGAGAATTCTATACTCAAGATAGAAATTTTCAAATCCACCCAGACCACAGACAATTAGGCGGAACCCCCAATTGGATTTGAAACACATACGGGATCATCAACTAGGCTAGTACTTAGATGCAAACTTTCAACTAGATCAGATGAAATAAAACTATGCGATGTGCCAGAATCAAACAAAGTACGAACAGGGAAAATCAGAAAATATAAACAAGTCTTTCAACAGAAACACTACCTCTATCATGAGCTGGAAGAACGGTGTTGAGGGGATGAACTCGCCCTCCAGATAGTCCCGCACACTGAGTCTGACCTTGCCCTTGTTTCCTCGGGCAATCCTTGCTGAGATGTCCAGACTCACCACAATGAAAGCATTCGCCCCGCTTTCTCTTCTTCTTCCTGCATTCCCTGGATATATGTCCAACTTTACTACAGAAGTTGCATTTCCTATTTTCTCTTGGCTTGTCCTTGCGGTTGTTGTTATTCTTGCCTCGTTTCCCGGAATTTACCCTCTTGCTTTGAGACTCATTCGCCTTGACCTCTTTCTTGTCATTGTTATCTTCTTCTTGAAGTAGGGCCATATTCACCAAATTCTCGAAAGTCGCCCCCAAGGGTATATGAGACATGGCCAAACAGTGCAATAGCTCGTTTAATCCTAGAGCAAAGTGTAGGGCCTTCTTCTGAGCTGTATTAACCAAGTCTAAATCGACCCGAGCCAGTTGATTAAACTTATCTATGTATTCCCTAATAGTCATGTCCCCTTGCTTCAGTAATAAGAACCTCAGTCCAAACCTCCCTCTAAAGTCATCCCAAGTCTCAATTGGCCTAGTAGCGGTGGTGACTACCCACCAACGTGCAGCTTCTTCCTTTAGTAACCATACTGCTAATAAAACCTTCCTGCGGTCGCCTATATCAAAGGTGGCTAAAAGATCTTCGGTCTCTTTCAACCAATTCCTTGCCTCTACAAACGTCTCTGTTCCACTAAAATTCTTGCCACCCATCATCTTAAAGTTCTTACAAGTTTCCGCAAAATCCGCTTGTGGAGGCTGAGGGGGAAGAGGAACATCAGCTACGGAAGGAGGAGGAGGAGGAACAGCGGCCTTGACTGGAAAGACAACATTAGAGACACCCGGGACCGGTGCCGTGACTTCCAAGTACCGACGAAACCAATCGGGTATTGTTACTCCTTCGGGCAAGATGAGATTATCAGACATGCTGGAAACGAAAAGAAAAGAGTTCAAACGAGGGGTCAAAGGATAGTGCTAATGGCTTTTGGGGAATAGCCTTTAAAAATAACTAGACTTTTCTTTGGAAAATACTTTATACTTGGTTTTGAAAATAGTTTTTCAAAAGTTTTAAAAACCTTTTTATCCCTTCTCGTAAACCATACGCTCTGATACCAAATGTAACACCCCACCTCTGCCAGGGTGGCTTTTGCAAGCCACTCTGATTTTGGTGGGGCGTTTTAAAACAAGGTAAACATGCATAATGATATAACAAGGCAGGACATGACATATATGTATATAAATAAAACAGAGTAAGTAGATAAAACAGCGGAAGATTTTTAAACCATTTCAAAACACAAGTCTGGTACATCAAAATGTCAATTTCCCAAAATTACAAGTCTAGATAAAAACATCATCTGATAAACTGAAATACATAAGTACTATCCCCAAATAAGAGTGATAAACCATAGCGGGCTCAGGTCCAAAGCATACATGAGCTATCCAAGAAAGCAGCTAAGATCCAAGCTAGGCTCCTGTATTCCCTCCCTGAGAACCTGGGGGGGAAAACGGAAGAAAAGAGGTGAAAGAAAACAGGTCAGTCAAAAAGACTGAGTAAGCCCTGCTACGATCAGTCTATAAACTAATAAAGTTAACAGCATGATGGAAACTGAGATGATCATAGATAACAACATACTGGCATGATAAATTAACTACAAGATAGATAGAGGTGTCATCGCATAAACAAGGTTAAGTTCTGCACCACGGTGTACTAGCAAACCAACATAACAGGTATTGATCCCATGGCCCAAGCTTTTGACCCAATAACATGAAGTGACCTTAATATAAGGTCCAACCAAACGGTCTAGTTGATCGGCTCCCTAAAAGCCTAACACGTCAAGTGTTGGTGTCCATACGGCCCACATATGGATGTAGTCAGACTGTGCTGGGTCCACCTTCGGGTGTATCAAGCCTTCGGGTGTCAACCCCAGACACTGAAGCAATAATGCACAGTCTAAACCTACTGGTACCCGTGCCTCGAGTTTGTCCAATACCGGATTACGTGCACGTCCGTAGCCCGCCTGGACCTGCACCGCTGTACCACTCAGTCGTCGCTTTGGTCGCTTACATCCGTCCAGTAATCGTGCCCTGCCCTAGCCTAGCCTCTAGGTTTGTGATGATACCCAACTGGGATTACTGCTGGAACAGACCACGTTGCTAGGGTTTCCTAAGAGGGTTAAGTGCGATTTAACCCTTCACTAATCATGGATTAAATTGGTTAAGTGTAACCGACAGTTCACAACTTAACCCCATTTCAATCCCTCGACCCCCAAATGGATTAAATTGGTTAAGTGTAACCGACAGTTCACAACTTAACCCCATTTCAATCCCTCAAATCCCCAAATTGGTTAAGTATTAGTGGACCCTGACTTAACCCTAATCATGAGGCATCAATTAATTTAATGCACCTTAACCTCTCACATTAGACTTTGTTGTGGTTACCCAGTTAAGCCGGTGGGTTCCGGGTAGATTTACACCACAACTTGGTCTAACCTCGGGTCTTGGCACCACATGACCAACTTCTCACATTGGGTCCTATTGTTTGTAGCCACTAGTTAAGCCGGTAGGTTCCGGGTAGAATTACGCTACAAACTCAACCCAACCTCGAGTTGGCCACACTTATGTTTTCTAAGTGTCATGTCCACTTTATTTCAAAACATAATTACAAGTCAACAAATACTTGGGTAGACCTAACTTAATAGGTAAATTCCCAAGGGGTAGACCTAACTTAATAGGTAAATTCCCAATCTTATATTTTCATGTATTTTAAGTTTACCCAAACCCCCCAACGTCATTCTATCGCTTACATATTCGTAATAACGCATAAAGGATAGGAAGAGGGAACTTGGCATAACATACATGATGGACTTGCATATCACAACAAACATGCATAACATGTTAGACTTGCATAACTTAGCATAGTGAACTTGCATATTACCATAAACATGCATAACATGTTAAACTTGCCTAACATAGCATATGGAACTTGCATAAACATGCATAACTTATCAAACATGCATAACATGTCATTGTGAACTTGCATAAGCATGCATAACTTATTAAACATGCATAACATGGCATAGTGAACTTGCATAAACATGCATAACTCAATAAACTTGCAAATCATGGCTTAGTGAACTTGCATAAACATGCATAACTTATCAAACTTGCAAATCATGGCATAGTGAACTTGCATAAACATGCATAACTCAATAAACTCGCAAATCATGGCTTAGTGAACTTGCATAAACATGCATAACCCAATAAACTTGCAAATCATGGCTTAGTGAACTTGCATAAACATGCATAACTTATCAAACTTGCAAATCATGGCATAGTGAACTTGCATAAACCTGCATAACTTATCAAACTTGCAAATCATGGCATAGTGAACTTGCATAAACATGCATAACTCAATAAACTTGCAAATCATGGCTTAGTGAACTTGCATAAACATGCATAACCCAATAAACTTGCAAATCATGGCTTAGTGAACTTGCATAAACATGCATAACTTATCAAACATGTGTAACATGGCATATTGAACTCGCATAAGCATGCATAACTCATTAAACATGCATGAATCCCAACTTTCATCACATATTAACTTTAGAGTTTCTAAAATGAAGGTAAGAGGGCTTACAAATATTATGAAGACACAAATCTACTAATAAAGATTGAGAAGACCTTTATGCAAGCATATAAAAACCCAAAACAAAGCTCCAATTAACAAAAATCCCAAAAACTCTAGCTTAGCAAATAAAGCTTGCAACTTGATGATGTATGCAAGCTAATGATCATTCATACAACTTAGAAATGCTTGTATGAACATCAAAATCTTCATAGGAATGATTTTTGAAGAGGGTGGAGGCCATTTGAGAATTCAATTTGACATAGTTTGGTTGCTAGAATGAATAATGAGTGATTTAGGGTAGGTTAGGGTCTTATTTATAGATTAGGCTAGTGATTTAGACCATAGGATTAACCCTAGGTTGAATTAGGTCCATCAGATTTTAGAATTCTCCAGAACCAAGCCACACAACCAAGCCCAAATCAAAAATGGTGCGCCAGGCAAAACTGCCCGGCCACCCCGTGTCGACAGGGCTGTCGACAGGGCAGTCGACACCCTAAGACCCCTGTCGACAGGCCTGTCGACATGGGGGTCTTGGCGGGAGTTTTCCCTCCTGACGCCAGTTAGCCCTAATCCTAGTTTTTGAACTTAAAATTTTAAATATGTTTTTACTATGGAAATTTCTGAAAACTTCAATGGGCCTTAACTGGGTCATACGGACTCCGATTTTCGAAAACTCGGACTCTATTTCGCGTATTTTTCCGAGACGAACGCAATGGCATAGCCCGTTTCCCTTGATTCAGATTTTAGAATTAAATTCTGCCTCGATTTATGTTATAACAGGTTATTGAAAATACGGGTTGTTACAAAACCCATTGCTCGCCTCCTTTGACCTAGGACGCACGCCGCCAGAAGCAACTGACCATCGATCAGATATGCCTCCATCGAAGCCCCACGCCATGCCTTTCTCCTCCCCCAACCGCTCGTAACTCGAGCTCACCACCGGCCACGAAATCTAGTTCAAAACCGTCCCTTTTGAGCTTAGAAATCGAGAGCAACACACGACGATAAACGGTCTTAGCCGTATCAATTTGAAGCTGATAGAAATCTCCTCGATTTTTGCTTATGAAGTAGGATTTATTATTGATCGAAAGTTTTTTTTTTTGGGAATTAAAATCGTCCCATATCGGCCATTCGTTTCAGAGAACGGCGGCCCAACGTGTTTTGACCGCGAGTGGAAAAGAATAAGGGTTTTGACCCTTGTTGACCAATATATAATATAATTTAATATTTTTTTTATTTCAAAAATACATGTTTTGCATTCGAACTCCAATTCGAATTCAACGACTGTCGCCCCTAGCCAAATACCCCCATTCCGAACACAATGGGATATGTATCATAGGCTGATTCGACTGTTTGAATCAGTTTTTATCAAAATTAAAATATAAATCAGTATATATTCAATTCGGACGTACATTTCAAATTACCGGGGCCACATACAGTCTCTAAAAATTCCCAAAAAATATTTTCTAGCTTCGTATTGATGATACGGTCCTAACAAAACTAATTTCATCGAATTCTGAGACCATTTGAAAAATGGCCATTTTCCAGTCGATTAAAATCAACTGAAATGGGTCAAACGCGTTTTCCTTTGCCACGCTCACATATTGATTCGAAAAATTATGAAAATTGGAATTTAGCAATAACTTGACATCACGGATCCAACAAAATTGGTTTCGTTGAAATCCGAGGTCGTTTGCAAAATTTCCATTTATAAGGGCCTGAATTCCATAGCGACTATTCGGAATTTTCAACAGGACGTATCTTTTGATTCCCGCTATGAAATTCCAATCTTTTGGATTCGTTGCAAAGATATTCACCAATAGATTCTAATATTTTTGGTTTCGCTAAAATCCGGTTTGTTTTGCACCCGGTACATTCATTTGAAGTTTGAAATCGAATTATCGAACTACCGCGCCATTTTCAATTCCTTTTATAATTTAAAATAAATATTTATGTTCTAACGACGATTTATATAACTATTAATGTTCTAATCTATTCAAAATAAATTTTTCGTCGTTATTATTTTAAAATAATCTATTTTAAATGTTCAAAATTCGCTAAAATTGCCAAAATAAAATTTCAAACTGGCTCGCATTTTACGGGTTGTTACAATCTCCCCCACTTAAAACTTTTCATCCCCGAAAAGGAACAAAGTCGAAAGTGGTTTGATTAATCAACCCTACGTTCGATCTGGCTTCCATTCTCCAACTTTTCAGTTTATGAGAATTTTCAAATTCTTCAAAAATTTGGCAAACACCCTAAATTTTTGAAAACTTTCGCCATAACCTCCCCTGCACCGGGAGCCACGGGAAAATCCCGAAATTGCCATATAGGCCTTCTGATCTCAAAAAGAAAAAGAAAAAGCCAAGCAGCTAGCCAATCGGCTCATAAAATCATCATCACCCAAACAAAACAGTAAATTATAGTAAACATGTACCTATTTGTCGGGCAAACAAATTTTATTCTTCGGCTCTAGCCTCCTTGCTATGACCTGTTCAATGTAAGTACATGTATATGCAAGCAATTGCGATAAATTTTCAATACAGTTCAATATTTGATTCAATTAGGCATAATGGTTCAAAATTATCAAACAAATAAACAATCAACACAAACATCTATCAATTAGTGGATTAACATTTCAAATTCATAATTTTGATACATATACAGAAAATCATGTTTTTGATGCCAATTCACAACAATAAATCTATCTGGTTTTGGTTCTCACACCAGCCTAATGGAAATATATAGATATCACACTTTCGAAACTCGAATATAAATTCTGATGATGTACGTACTATATAGCGATCATCAGAACCATCCCCGGGCGACTAGAATGTGATTCTATATCTATCCAGTATATTAAAACTTCGAATATACGTTCATGACGCGTATATGAAAAATCTTTATATACTAGATTGTCCAAATTCAAAATAAATAAATATTCAAATACGAATAAAACGGTTTAAATCTCAAAACAAAATTGTTTTCATTTGAAAAATATACTCTTCACACTCGTTCTAGGATACTACTGATCCTATCTCTAACGAGTCATTCTAATTGGATATTACTAATCCAATATCTGATGAATTCTTTCGTATGGTTCTAATGTGTCTTGTTCTCGAGCTCTGTAAATCAAAGCTCTGATACAAACTGTGACAACAAGGAATTTCGCTCGATCCGAATCAGTCGCTAAACCGATCTAGACCTTTCGAAACGCCTGATTGTTTTGAGAACACGACAAAATAGAACACAAACAGAAGAACATTTCATTGTATATTACAACAATTCCATCAGAATACAAGAATATACAGAGTATGAATTAATATTACACAGAAAATATCAGAGATTTAAATTACATTTAAATACATCGCAGCTGAAATAATACAAAACTCAACTAGAAGAGATATACGGATACAGAGCTTTCCGGCCCGTATGGAAAATAGGGGCACCCAGAGTTTAGGTTAAAACAATAAACTTCAGGTCAGTCATGTGACTGGTGTGAGAACTAAAACAGTTATTAATCTTTGTTTTTAAAGTTAGGTAAATCAAGGGACCACGCCGTATAACACGGAACGGGTTTCCTCCCAAGAATACCAGTGCAGAAAACAAACAACGCTATGCTAAATAAAGAACAATGAAGCTATTATAAGACCCAGGTCCCATCACACAATGCAACGCAGGCCGGATGATAGGGTTTTCCCTTATAATAGCCAAATATGCTTGATACGCGAAATTTCATCTTATATTATTACTATAAGTGAAGAAAACAACTTCAAATATAAATATATCAATCATAGACGGCATGGGTACCATATATAATGTCGCCAATACTAGGCTCTACAATCAAAACCGCAAAATGTCATATTTGGAAATTGGATTTCCATCATGGTGGCTCCTGATTCGAAAGATCGATCGCGTAGTGCCATCTCAACGGCTTACGTCTCGGCTAGAGAAAACACCGTAATGCACATCCGCACTTTCGGGAAATCGAGTATCACTGCGGCTTACGTCCCGGCGAGAGAAAACACCGCTTACCCTATCCCTCTGAGCACTAAGCTCAATCTCGGTCGACCGAATCCACGACACCACGAAGGTGCCCATCCACGAAAAAGCATACTGATCAAACCATCAGTTTACCACCATACCGGGGTGTGAGGCTCGCGAATCAACGCTATACACAAAGCCATGCTATATTAAAGCTGCGCTTTGATCATCATCCACCAAACTTTGCTTTTCAACAAAAGTCTGGATCACTGCATCTCAGCATGCCACACTATCAATCCATATCGTACCGCTGATTTCTGCCAATATATAACCTCTAAGCTCGTATGTCTCAGAGAAGGGCGTTAAGCAAGAGAATAAATTCTCCGCCGCCAAACAGATATATATTTAGCAGAGATCAACGAATACAATATAAAGGAATACAATGTCAGACACACCATCCATTTACAAGTCCGTTCTGGGTCTGAACGAAACCGGAGGCACTTTCCTCGCATATCCGTCGACCTCCAAGCACGTCCGGACGGCTACCACTTCAGCCCTCTTCAAGGTAGCTACTCCCATCGTGAGCGTCAGTAGCACCCATCCATTCGATCTGAAGATCGTCGGTCTTGCACCGTCTTCAATCTCTTCGACTTATCGTCGAATCAGTTATTCAGAATGGGTTATACCCGGACTTTCTGAATAACTCACGTATCTTAATCAACAAGTGCTATAAAACACAATATACGCCTCATTCCAATTCAGAACATTCTTTTATTCAGATATTCACACTCCTAGGGAAAGGTTCCCATTAATTTTATCAAAGATAAATTCTTTTAAATTTATTCTTTAATCTTCCTTTGGATATCATTTCAAACCATATTATGGTTTTCCAAACTAGTCGGGATTAGCGAACCACACCGAAGTAATTATTTATTTTATTTCCCAATCCCAACCTATTTATCCCATGGAGCAAAACTGTTATTACCCCATAACTAACACCACGGTGTTATCAGTAAATTTAATTACCATTCACGTTCAAATCTAATTAAAGATTTAACTATCGCTTTGGAGCAAACTGGTAATACTCCATTCTCGCTCAATTTCTAAATTTGATAATTTAGATTATCAATTCACATTTCAATTTAATTGCAGATTTGTTTAAAACTCCTTTTACTGGGTTAAAGAACTAATGTCTTTTAAAACACAGTTCACGACAAACCCAAATGACATTTCATTTATTATCGGGTTAAAGAACTAGTGTTATTTAAAACCCCGTTCACGATAAACCCATTTCAAATCCAATCAAATATATTAGAAATTCCGATTATTTAAAACCCCTTTTTAAATCTAATTTATTTATTTAAAAATAATTGGGTTTTAAATTTAGTTCAAAACTAGTTCATTTCGATAAAAATCTATTTTTATCTTTTCAAATATGGAGTTTTTCATCCCAATTTTTCCCAAATCATTTCTTATGATTTTACACAAATTATTACTATTTTTAATAATTTTATTAAGGCCCGTACAATCGATTTCCAACAATGGCCATCGAACTGCACTTACAGCGACCTTTTTCAGATTTGATTTGGACGTAACTCCAAATCCAACCGTTAGATTTCAAATTTCTAATATTCGTTAGAAAGCTCTTTTCGATACGAACCCAACGGTTCCGGTTTAGGAGAATCCGACGGTCGGATCTCCCGTAATGTCCGTTTGAAATAAATGGTCGAAATTCACGAACTGCCGCGGCCCGGCGCGTTCTATTCAGACCATTTTATTATATATATAATATATACTTCGTCGATTTCTATTTAAAACGAATTATATAAATAGTTTGAATTCGTTTCAAAAAAAACAATTTCAACCTATATTTCAAATTCAAATCAAAATTGAATTTTCTATTATAAATTCTTCTTACTTTCATTTCTATTTGATTTTAATTCAAATCGATTTTAATTCGATTCGAATTCATTTTCTTTTCAATTCGAATTCGTTTTCAATTTGATTCAAATTCGTTTTCAATTCAATTCGTTTTCAATTTGATTCAATTCAAATTGGTTTTATATTCAATTCATTTCGAAATGGTTTCATATTCGATTCAATTCAAATTGGTTTCATATTCGATTCAATTCAAATTGGTTTTATATTTGATTCAATTCAAATTGGTTTTATATTCGATTCAATTCAAATTGGTTTTATATTCGATTCAATTCAAATTGGTTTTATATTCGATTCAATTCAAATTGGTTTTATATTCAATTCATTTCGAAATGGTTTCATATTCAATTCATTTCGAAATGGTTTCATATTCAATTCAATTCAAATTGGTTTTATATTCAATTCATTTCGAAATGGTTTCATATTCAATTCATTTCAAATTGGTTTTATATTCAATTCATTTCGAAATGGTTTCATATTCAATTCATTTCGAAATCACTTCATATTCAGTTTATTTCGAAATCACTTTTATATTCATTTTATTTCGAAATCACTTTTATATTCATTTTATTTCGAAATCACTTTTACATTCATTTTATTTTGAAATCACTTTTATATTCATTTTATTTCGAAATCACTTTTACATTCATTTTATTTCGAAATCACTTTTATATTCATTTTATTTCGAAATCACTTTTACATTCATTTTATTTCGAAATCACTAAAATCGATATAAATATCGTTCACGTCAAAATGGCGTCAATCTAATCAACACGGCTTCATATATTTCTATTTTCAAATATTCTATTTCAAATATTTCCTATTATCAAAATATTTGTTATTATCAAAATATTTCGTTCAACACATGACTAATCTCAATGGATGAGTACAGTTAACACATGAACCTTTGTTTTATATTATTCTTTATTTTCTAAATTGAAATGAGGCCCAATCAATCACCATATAATGTTAATTATATGGATTTTCATACATCACACGTATATAATAGCATTGAAAAATAATCAACCATCAACCAAAGTGCACTACACTGTATAAGCATCAAATAAAGATATCTAACGCTTATAACAGCCTGTCAATCAATCGATCGACATATTTAATCAATCAGGATGAGTGAACTTCAAATTTCATCCCAACACCCGTGTGGGGTTTCAAACAATCAAACACATATTTAATTTTTGCAGTTGGGTGATGTGTAAAATTTATCAGCCCAATCAATATCAGTCAAATCAGTGTATATAAACAAATCGGTCGATTTGTTTATAAAAATTTATTTATTCACTTTCACATTAAAAATTATATTTTTAACGATAAAATATTTTATTTTAATACATGGATTTTTATTCAGTTCATTTACAAAATAGAAATGATATTTTTATTTTTCTAACTCATTTTAGAAAATTTCGGTGGCATAACGGCACGATACTAGAAACGGGACGAGGCCTAGCCTTATCCCCGGTCTAGTGAAGGCCCACGCCATTCACACATCAATCACATTCACCAAATAACCAAATTCAAATCAAATCATCTAACTAATTTATGCAACCAAACAAACAAGTCCATGGTCTGTGGACGATTGTGTCGGGTGCTACTAAACACCGTCTGCATCCTAGTTGTAACAACCCGTATTTTCAATAACCTGTAATAACATAAATCGAGGCAGAATTTAATTCTAAAATGGGAATCAAGGGAAACGGGCTATGCCATTGCGTTCGTCTCGGAAAAATACGCGAAATAGAGTCCGAGTTTTCGAAAATCGGAGTCCGTATGACCAAGATATGGCCTCGCGAAGTTTCACGAAAATTCCCAAATTAAAGTATACTTAATTAAGTGAAATGGGTTGTGTAGATATATATATATATATATATATATATATTGATATATATATATATATAATTGAAAATTTAATAAATAAATATGCAAAAATGCTCAAAACAGCGAATTGGGAGAGGGGAATAACCGAACCGGCCGATTTTTGAAGTCGACCCGAGCCCGCTGGGTCGACTAGGGGTTAATCCAGGGTGTTTGGCTGTCAACCCGTGGGCCGATTCGCTCAAGTGCAGATTTTGCATTTGAATGGTTCTCATGGTCCATCTTTAATCTAAAGGCCCTAGATGGTTCCTACACTTGACTTCTTCCCCAAGACATGCTTTGATGGCTTGGATTGAATCTAGGGTTAATCCTATGGCCTAAAACACTTGCCTAATCTATAAATAAGACCCTAACCTACCCTAATTCATTCATAATTAAACCTAGTGACTAAACTATGGCAAAATGCTAGCTCTCATGGCCTCCACTAATTTTATGAAGAGGGTTGCATACTAATCACTCTCTAATCAACTTCTAATCCCTTCTTAGCATCTTAATCTTCTTCATTTGGTGTTCAAAGTTGCTAGTTGTGAGTTTCTATCACTTTGATGATCTTTTGGTAAACTAATTAGATGAGATGTGATGAGATTTATGGTTTTGTATGTGGGTTAATGAGCTTTGAATCATATGATATGATGTTAGCATTAATCTTATGTTTATGCATGTTGAGTATGTAAGCTTATGCAAGTTTAATATGATGTATGTTATGTTTGCATGATGCTAAATATGCAAGTTGTGGGCTATGTAATCATATGCATGTTATGCAAGTTCATGGTAATATGCTATGCAAGTTACATGTATGTAAATATGCAAGTTACATGTTTGTTAATATGCAAGTTACATGTATGTAAATATGCAAGTTACATGTTTGTTAATATGCAAGTTACATGTTTGTTAATATGCAAGTTACATGTATGTAAATATGCAAGTTACATGTTTCTTTATATGCAAGTTACATGTTTGTTAATATGCGAGTTACATGTATGTAAATATGCAAGTTACATGTTTATTAATATGCAAGTTCATGATGACACATTATGCAAGTCTATAAGCTAATATGCAAGTTTGTTATGCAAAATGAATATGTAAGTTATGTGACATATTATATGCAAGTTATGTGACATGTTATGCAAGTTCATATGCAAGTTATGTGTTTGTTAATATGCAAGATGGCACCTTTGAAACATGTTCATTCATATGCAAGTTGACACCTTTTATATGTGTTATATCATGAACGAAATTACGTGGGAACGATGGGGTAATTAAATGCATAAGTTAATAAGATTGTGTGAAATTAATATAATTATGCATAACACAAAATAAATAAACATAGTATGGGAATTTGCCTATTTGGTTAGGTGTACCCATACTATGTGTTGGGAATTTACCTATTGAGTTAGGTCTACCCCATGGGAATTTACCTATTAAGTTAGGTCTACCCATGTTAAGAAAACTTGATTAATTAGGGATAATTAATATAAAATTATGAGGGTGATTAATTAGGTGTAATTAATTGACTAAGACACGAGGTTGGACTCAGTTGTAGCGTAAAACTGCCCGGACCCAACCGGCTTAACCAGTTGCTACAAATGTTAGCCCAATGTGAGAGGTCTTAGGCACAAACTAAATACGTAATTAATGTAAAGACACGAGGTTAGACTCTGTTATGACATAAGGCTGCCCGGACCCAACCGGCTTAACCAGCGGTCATAAAAGACAGTCTAATGTGAGAGGTCTTTACAAAGGTTACGTTCTTAATTAATTAATTAAGAAACACTTAACCATATTAGCATGTAGAGGGACATGAGGGGTTAAGTGGGTGCCTCGGGTGGCATGAGAAAATCTAGTGGTTGCCTTGGGTGGCAATAGAAAATACGATTAGAATACTTAACCAAAATGGAACATGTAATTAAAACATGATTAAAGGGTTAAGAGGGATATACTAGAAAAAGGGACAAGCTTAGGTGGGTAGCTTGTGGAGGCCCATTTCAACCAGTAACCCATACGTATCTTTGTGGGCTCGACCCATGTCGAGGACGGGACACGCATACTGGGCTTGACTGTAAGAGGCAAACGGGTTAGCGGTGGCAACGCAAGTCCAACGGGCTTCATATGCGTGAGTGGGCCCGGGCTGGTAGGTAAGCCGTTGTTGCATCGAGTAGATATAAGCCGTGCACCTTTAGTTCCATCAGGTTGCCACATTGGGGAATGATACATCCCACGGTGGGGCCAGCACGGGTATCTACGTTAGGGAGCCGATCGAATGGGAAGTAGTGTGTACACCTAGTGGATTGTAGGGCCCCGTGGCGCCTACTTGGTCACCTAGGGGTACGCAGGTACTAATTAGTAAATTTTATAAGTCCTTGGGTGGGATCAACCTTTAAGTTAGGAACGACTGGTGTGGTGCAGTTTAGTAATTTACCTTAGGGAGGGTAGATGCGTCTTTATCCTTTATCTTCGTTTAGTTGACTGCTTAGGGTAGCCATTCATCCCTATATGTTACCGTATATCAGTTTATGTCTTCTCTGGTTACTTTAACGATTGTATTGTTAAAGTTATAGGACTCGCTCAGACTTATGTCTGACCCTGTTGTTTTTATCTTTTTCCCAACCCTCAGGTCCTACGGTGGATCCTAGCAGTAGTGGAGCTTGATCGGATTGCTGTTCCAGTCTTTAGGAGCTTGGATAGATGTAAAGCTCCAGTTATCCAGTTATCTTTTCTTTTGTTTGGCTATTGTATGAGAGTGGGATTATGTACTTCTTTATTTTGATGGATATTGTACTTGACCTTTATTGTGGTTTTATGATGTAACCAGACATGTTTTACTTCCGCTGTTATGAGATGATGTTTTAAAATTTCAAGTACTATTTATATCTGTCTTGTTGTAATTTTTCTGTTCTATATTCACTAAAATACTCCACCAATGCTATGGCATTCCCTTAGTGAGTGATCATAGCGGGAGTGGGGTGTTACACGTGGTATCAGAGCTTAAGGTTACCAGAACAGATAAAATTTTTGAGAAAAACTACTTTCTAAGAGTATTTTCGAAGAAAGGATTTTTAAAAGCATGTCTTCTAAGAGAAAAAGTTTTTGAAAAAGAAAAGCATAATCCCCAATAGCCATATCTTTATCTTTCGGAATCTCCTTTTTGAATCTTTCCTCTTTCGTTTCAGCATGGCTGAAGATCTTAACATCCCGGAGGGTTTAGTTATACCACTATGGTATAGGAGGTTGCAAGAGGCTAGGGCCGCGGCTGCGGGTCCGGCCAATGCTACTACACCAGAGACAACCGCTCCTCCTCCTCAGCCTAGAGTGGATAATTTTGCTAAGGTTTGCAAGGAGTTCAAGGCTATAGGAGGAAAACCTTTTCTTGGTTCAGAGACTTTCGTAGAGGCTAGAGATTGGCTTAAGGAAGTGGAAGAGTTGCTAGATATCTTTGAAGTGGAAGAGGGAAAGAAAGTCAAGTTGGCGGCTTGGTTAATGAAGGGAGAGGCCTCATTCTGGTGGGAGGTCACTAATGGAGAACGCCCTGTTGACTCTTGGGCAGATTTTAAGCAAAGGTTTGGGGCTAAGTTTCTCTCAAGGGCGGAAGAGAATCTGTTTATGGAGAAGTTCTTGAATTTGAAGCAAGGGAATCTCACGGTGAAAGAATATGTCAACAAATTCAATCAATTAGCAAGGTTTGGCATAGAGTTGGTGAATACACCGGAGAAGAAGGCTTTGAGGTTCGTTAGAGGCTTGAACGAACCATTGCAAGGAATAGCTATGACTCACATTCCTATGGGGGCCACTTTTGAGAAGCTTGTCTACATGGCACTTATGCATGAGGATGATAAGAATTCTAAGGCACCAGAGAAAAAGGGGGATCAGAAGAAACCGCAACAGCAACAACAAGGCAAGGGCGGAAAAGGCAATGGTGACAAAAAGAAGACGAAGAAGAAGTGCTTCAATTGTGGAACACCAGGACACCTTAGTAAGGATTGTCGCAAAAAGAAGAAAACCGGTTGCTTTCATTGTGGTGAAGCAGGGCATCTTGTGAAAAACTGCCCAAAGAAGGGGCAGAAGACGGGGTCTACCTCAGGAGGCCAGGTGCAAGCTCTTATAGCACCACCTCAGTCAGGGGGGCAAGTTCAGGTTCTCTCAGTTCCACCGATTCAGCAGAGAGGTAGAACTATTTCCGTTGAAAGTCTGGTTTTTCTGTTTGATCATCCAGTTCGTACTTTGTTTGACTCTGGCGCATCGCATTCTTTTATCTCATCATCGTTAGTTGAGTCACTGCACTTAGACACCAGTCTAGTTGATGATCCCTTGGTTGTCTCAAACCCAATTGGGGGCTCCATATATCTGTCTATGATATGTTTGGGTTTGAAGATTTCTATACTTAGCGTTGAGTTTAGATGTGATGCTTTTGTATTGGGCTTCACGGGCTATGGGTTGATCTTGGGCATGGACTGGTTATCCAGTAATGGTGCCGTTCTTGATTGCGAAAGGAGAGTTGTCAGGCTCATGACCCGCTTGGGTAACACTCTCGAGATCTCTTGCAATCCCATGGAATCTGTTTTGCTAAGTTATCTTGAATCGCTCGATGCTTCGGTCGAGAGTTTGTGTTCTGTCAGAGTAGTCCGGGAATATCCGGATGTGTTTGAAGAAGTAAAGGGTTTGCCTCCGAAGCGGGAGATAGATTTCCGAATTTATTTGGTGGATAATGCCAAACCAGTGTCTTTGCCAGTACGCTACATGGCTCCTCGTGAGAGAAGAGAACTTCATAAGCAAGTAGGGGAGTTGCTTGAGAAGGGGTTCATAAGGCGAAGTATATCGGAGTGGGGAGCTCCAGTAGTGTTTGCCACGAAGGCGGATGGGTCCCTCAGACTTTGTGTGGATTATAGAGAACTTAATAAGCTCACGAAGAAGAATAGACACCCATTACCGAGGATAGATGATCTCTTTGATCAGTTGGTTGGCGCGTCAGTATTTTCGCAGATGGACTTAGCTACAGGGTTTCATCAGTTAAGAGTGGCGGAGGACAGTATAGAGAAGACTGCTTTCCGGACTCCGGATGGTTTTTATGAGTGGCTAGTGATGCCATTTGGGTTGACAAACGCCCCCGCATACTTTGTTGATCTCATGAGTAGAGTGTTCAGAGAGTATCTGAATAAGTTTGTAGTAGTTTTTGTGGATGACATCTTGGTCTTTTCCAAGAATGAAGAAGAGCATGCCTTACATCTCAAGGAAGTGTTGGAGACTCTTCGAGCGCATAGTCTTAAAGCTAAATTCTCTAAATGCCATTTTTGGAGAAGAGAAGTGCGATTCTTAGGGCATGTGGTCTCTAAGGAAGGGATAGCTGTGGATCCCGCAAAGATAGTATCTATCCAGGATTGGAAAGTTCCTAGAAATGCTACCGAGGTAAGAAGTTTCTTGGGGTTGGCAGGATATTATAGGAAGTTCATCAAAGACTTCGCGAAGATATCAGCCCCATTAACCCGCTTGACGAAAAAGAATCTGGTTTTCTCGTGGGATGTAGATTGTGATGATGCTTTCCGACGGTTAAAGAGAGCTTTGACCACCGCTCCAGTTTTAGTGCTCCCGGATGGGAGTAAGCCGTTTGTTGTTTATACCGATGCTTGTGGAACAGGATTAGGCGCAGTCTTGATGCAGGAGGGAAGGGTAATAGCCTATGGAGGGAGACAATTGAGAGTGCATGAGAAGAATTACCCTACCCATGATCTAGAGTTGGCCGCGATTGTTTTCGCACTTAAGTCTTGGCGCCATTATCTTCTTGGTGAGAGATTCGAGTTGTTCACCGACCATAAATCATTGAAGTACTTATTCTCTCAGAAGGATTTAAACTTAAGACAGCAAAGGTGGATGGAGTTCTTAGCATCCTATGATTTCGAGATAGCGTATACCCCTGGTAAGGGTAACGTGGTGGCAGACGCCTTGAGTAGAAAAAGGCTATCTTTGAGTCCATTGTTCGTGGAACGACGAAGCTTGGAGTTTCTTTCTTTGTTTGACTTCAGACCTTCTGTTGATTTTGTACCTGGTTTGTTGGCATCCTTGGAGGTTAGACCTACTCTTTTGAGACGGATTGGCGAGGCTCAGCGAGACGACCCACAGTTGGTTGTGTTGGTAGAGAAGCTTATAAGAGGGGAGTCGTCCAGCCATTTGGGTAGATACACCATAGATGATAAGGGATGGTTGCATAGAGACGGTAGACTTTGTGTACCGCAAGATGAGGGTTTGAAGAAGGCTATTTTGGATGATGCACATCGTTCAAGAATGACTATTCATCCCGGTGGAGACAAAATGTACCAAGACATGAAGAGAGTTTTCTTCTGGGCCGGTATGAAGAAAGATGTGGCTGAGTATGTGGCTAGATGCTTAGTGTGCCAACAAGTTAAAGTGGAGCAAAGGAAACCCGGTGGGTTGCTACACCCATTGGAAGTTCCACAGTGGAAGTGGGATAGTGTCTCGATGGATTTCATCGACGGGTTACCGAGATCGAGGAAGGGCAATACGGGAATTTGGGTTGTGGTAGACAGACTTACCAAGAGTGCCCATTTTATACCCGTAAAGAGTAAGAGGACCGCTCCATGGCTTGCTTCAGTCTATGTTAGAGAGATTGTTAGATTGCATGGCGTACCATCCAGCATTGTGAGTGATCGAGATCCTATTTTCACTAGTGAGTTTTGGAGAAGTTTGCAAGAGGCGGTAGGGACTCAGTTGTGTTTGAGCACCGCATATCATCCTCAGACGGACGGTCAGACTGAGAGGGTGAACCGTATCTTAGAAGATCTTTTGAGGCTTTGTATCTTGGATTTTGGAGGTACATGGGAAGAACATCTTCCTTTGGTGGAGTTCGCATATAATAACAGCTTTCAGTCCAGTATTGGTATGGCTCCTTTCGAAGCTCTTTATGGAAGGCCTTGTCGATCTCCTACATGTTGGTGGGAATCTACGGATAAGATCTTGCTTGGGCCGGATATGGTTAGAGAGACTTCAGAGAAGATTGATTTAATTCGAAAAAGGATGAAAGCAGCGCAAGATAGACAGAAATCTTATGCGGATCGGAGAAGGACGGATCTTGAGTTTGAGGTTGGGGACATGGTTTTTGTCAAAGTATCTCCATTGAGAAATGTTGTTCGCTTTGGGTCCGTAGGGAAGTTAGCACCGAGATTTGTTGGGCCGTTTCCTATTAAGGAAAGGATTGGACGGATGGCATATAGGGTGGAGTTGCCCGACAGACTTAGTGGTGTTCATGATGTATTCCATGTATCACATTTGAGGAAGTGCTTACATGAGACCGCGGAGGTGGTAGAGCCGAGCTTGCTTAGAGATGTAGAGGTAGAGCGTGATGCGACGATTCGACGAGCTCCTACTCGCATCCTTGGGTCAGAAACTAGGAAGTTGAGGAACAGAGAAGTTCAGCTAGTTAAAGTGCAATGGGGAGATGACGAAAGCAATGCTACTTGGGAGACGGAAGCAAAGATGCGTTCTTTGTATCCATTTCTTTTTGAGAGTATGTCTTTTAACTTCTCCTTTATTGCTTGTCTAGTACTTATCTTATCTTTAGTATATCCTCTCGCTAATACCTATGACCTTTAGATAGGGTAAAACCTATGGTTGAAACATGTGTTTGAAACATGTTATGGTTGATGGATGCATATGGATGCAATTGTTTGCTAGTGGTTGCTCGTGGATGCATATACACACACATTAGGCACTAGATCGGCTCAGTCACTTCATGTTGCATATTGCATAAATGGATGTGGTAGTTAGATTGATGGATGTATCATGGCTGTGTTATCATATGGATGATGCATTTTTGTGTATGGTTGTGCACGCATGTAGAAATTTGTATGTGTCAATAGGGTTTCGCATACATATTGGATGCATGGCACTATCATGGTTTGCATTAAGGAGGTTTACTGTATCAGTAACCGCCTGATTTTTGCATTAGGTAAGTACATATACACACACTTTTGCATATATCCATCCAGCATTTAGAATCTTGTAAGGACAATGATTGCTCGTGGATGATGCTTTGAGTAGATAGATGATTGGATGGTAGGATACGTTCTTCCTAACTTGAAGATTTCGGGGACGAAATCCTTTAAGGAGGGGAGAATGTAACAACCCGTATTTTCAATAACCTGTAATAACATAAATCGAGGCAGAATTTAATTCTAAAATGGGAATCAAGGGAAACGGGCTATGCCATTGCGTTCGTCTCGGAAAAATACGCGAAATAGAGTCCGAGTTTTCGAAAATCGGAGTCCGTATGACCAAGATATGGCCTCGCGAAGTTTCACGAAAATTCCCAAATTAAAGTATACTTAATTAAGTGAAATGGGTTGTGTAGATATATATATATATATTGATATATATATATATATAATTGAAAATTTAATAAATAAATATGCAAAAATGCTCAAAACAGCGAATTGGGAGAGGGGAATAACCGAACCGGCCGATTTTTGAAGTCGACCCGAGCCCGCTGGGTCGACTAGGGGTTAATCCAGGGTGTTTGGCTGTCAACCCGTGGGCCGATTCGCTCAAGTGAAGATTTTGCATTTGAATGGTTCTCATGGTCCATCTTTAATCTAAAGGCCCTAGATGGTTCCTACACTTGACTTCTTCCCCAAGACATGCTTTGATGGCTTGGATTGAATCTAGGGTTAATCCTATGGCCTAAAACACTTGCCTAATCTATAAATAAGACCCTAACCTACCCTAATTCATTCATAATTAAACCTAGTGACTAAACTATGGCAAAATGCTAGCTCTCATGGCCTCCACTAATTTTATGAAGAGGGTTGCATACTAATCACTCTCTAATCAACTTCTAATCCCTTCTTAGCATCTTAATCTTCTTCATTTGGTGTTCAAAGTTGCTAGTTGTGAGTTTCTATCACTTTGATGATCTTTTGGTAAACTAATTAGATGAGATGTGATGAGATTTATGGTTTTGTATGTGGGTTAATGAGCTTTGAATCATATGATATGATGTTAGCATTAATCTTATGTTTATGCATGTTGAGTATGTAAGCTTATGCAAGTTTAATATGATGTATGTTATGTTTGCATGATGCTAAATATGCAAGTTGTGGGCTATGTAATCATATGCATGTTATGCAAGTTCATGGTAATATGCTATGCAAGTTACATGTATGTAAATATGCAAGTTACATGTTTGTTAATATGCAAGTTACATGTATGTAAATATGCAAGTTACATGTTTGTTAATATGCAAGTTACATGTTTGTTAATATGCAAGTTACATGTATGTAAATATGCAAGTTACATGTTTCTTTATATGCAAGTTACATGTTTGTTAATATGCGAGTTACATGTATGTAAATATGCAAGTTACATGTTTATTAATATGCAAGTTCATGATGACACATTATGCAAGTCTATAAGCTAATATGCAAGTTTGTTATGCAAAATGAATATGTAAGTTATGTGACATATTATATGCAAGTTATGTGACATGTTATGCAAGTTCATATGCAAGTTATGTGTTTGTTAATATGCAAGATGGCACCTTTGAAACATGTTCATTCATATGCAAGTTGACACCTTTTATATGTGTTATATCATGAACGAAATTACGTGGGAACGATGGGGTAATTAAATGCATAAGTTAATAAGATTGTGTGAAATTAATATAATTATGCATAACACAAAATAAATAAACATAGTATGGGAATTTGCCTATTTGGTTAGGTGTACCCATACTATGTGTTGGGAATTTACCTATTGAGTTAGGTCTACCCCATGGGAATTTACCTATTAAGTTAGGTCTACCCATGTTAAGAAAACTTGATTAATTAGGGATAATTAATATAAAATTATGAGGGTGATTAATTAGGTGTAATTAATTGACTAAGACACGAGGTTGGACTCAGTTGTAGCGTAAAACTGCCCGGACCCAACCGGCTTAACCAGTTGCTACAAATGTTAGCCCAATGTGAGAGGTCTTAGGCACAAACTAAATACGTAATTAATGTAAAGACACGAGGTTAGACTCTGTTATGACATAAGGCTGCCCGGACCCAACCGGCTTAACCAGCGGTCATAAAAGACAGTCTAATGTGAGAGGTCTTTACAAAGGTTACGTTCTTAATTAATTAATTAAGAAACACTTAACCATATTAGCATGTAGAGGGACATGAGGGGTTAAGTGGGTGCCTCGGGTGGCATGAGAAAATCTAGTGGTTGCCTTGGGTGGCAATAGAAAATACGATTAGAATACTTAACCAAAATGGAACATGTAATTAAAACATGATTAAAGGGTTAAGAGGGATATACTAGAAAAAGGGACAAGCTTAGGTGGGTAGCTTGTGGAGGCCCATTTCAACCAGTAACCCATACGTATCTTTGTGGGCTCGACCCATGTCGAGGACGGGACACGCATACTGGGCTTGACTGTAAGAGGCAAACGGGTTAGCGGTGGCAACGCAAGTCCAACGGGCTTCATATGCGTGAGTGGGCCCGGGCTGGTAGGTAAGCCGTTGTTGCATCGAGTAGATATAAGCCGTGCACCTTTAGTTCCATCAGGTTGCCACATTGGGGAATGATACATCCCACGGTGGGGCCAGCACGGGTATCTACGTTAGGGAGCCGATCGAATGGGAAGTAGTGTGTACACCTAGTGGATTGTAGGGCCCCGTGGCGCCTACTTGGTCACCTAGGGGTACGCAGGTACTAATTAGTAAATTTTATAAGTCCTTGGGTGGGATCAACCTTTAAGTTAGGAACGACTGGTGTGGTGCAGTTTAGTAATTTACCTTAGGGAGGGTAGATGCGTCTTTATCCTTTATCTTCGTTTAGTTGACTGCTTAGGGTAGCCATTCATCCCTATATGTTACCGTATATCAGTTTATGTCTTCTCTGGTTACTTTAACGATTGTATTGTTAAAGTTATAGGACTCGCTCAGACTTATGTCTGACCCTGTTGTTTTTATCTTTTTCCCAACCCTCAGGTCCTACGGTGGATCCTAGCAGTAGTGGAGCTTGATCGGATTGCTGTTCCAGTCTTTAGGAGCTTGGATAGATGTAAAGCTCCAGTTATCCAGTTATCTTTTCTTTTGTTTGGCTATTGTATGAGAGTGGGATTATGTACTTCTTTATTTTGATGGATATTGTACTTGACCTTTATTGTGGTTTTATGATGTAACCAGACATGTTTTACTTCCGCTGTTATGAGATGATGTTTTAAAATTTCAAGTACTATTTATATCTGTCTTGTTGTAATTTTTCTGTTCTATATTCACTAAAATACTCCACCAATGCTATGGCATTCCCTTAGTGAGTGATCATAGCGGGAGTGGGGTGTTACTAAACACCGTCTGCATCCTAGTATATATATATAACTAGAAAAAGAAATTAAAAGGTGAGAAATTCTCACCAATAGCTATCCAACTTCACGACACTTCAAATGTAGAAGTCTTCGTCATTCTCGCCTTTTGTCGCTTTCGTTGCTCGTATTCACTACATATGTAAAAATCACATTTTTACTTCGCTATTCAATATATAAAAATCGAATTTTTATTTCGTTGTTCAATATATAAAAATCAAATTTTTATTTCGTTGTTCAATATATAAAAATCAAATTTTTATTTCGTTGTTCAATATATAAAAATCAAAATTTTACTATATGCTATATGGATAAAAATTCTATTTTTACATTGCTACTATATAGATAAAAATTATATTTTTTTTTCCTCGCTATTCTCTATATAAAGATTTCGCCTTTCCAGACATATCATTTCGCCTTTTCAAATATATCATTATAAAAATCACATTTTTATTTTTCTACACATATAAAGATGATATTTCTAATATTCCTATCATATAAAAATTATATTTTTAATTCTCTACATAAACAAAAATCATATTTTTACATCTTCTATATAGTAAAGATTATATTTTTAATACTTTAAAAATATAAAAATCATATTTTTAATACTTTAAAAATATAAAAATCATATTTTTAATTACTGTGCTATTTTATAAAAAAAACACATTTTTATATCGACACTTCATATATAAAAATTGTATTTTCATTTCAAAGTTATTTTTATAAAAATCCATATGTTACTTTTATTTTTTTATAAAAACAATGTATTTCCATCTTTCAAAAATAATGCTATATTTATATTTTCAAGAACATCGCTATTTATATTTTCAATGTTCTTTTTTCACAACCATGTAATTTACTATTTTCAGAACAATGAATGTTTTTATTTTCAAAAACAGTTCGACATATATATTCAAAACTTTACAATATATATTTTCAAAGCGTTAATATTATATATATATTCAAAACAATTCCTATATATTTTTAAAACAATTTCATATTTTTATCATAATGTATATAAATTAAAATTAAAAAGAAAATAAAAAAAAAACTACCTTCTGCTGTACAACACTGTCTTCCCCCTTCGTTACTTCTGGATTGAACAAACCCATTGCTCGCCTCCTTTGACCTAGGACGCACGCCGCCAGAAGCAACTGACCATCGATCAGATATGCCTCCATCGAAGCCCCACGCCATGCCTTTCTCCTCCCCCAACCGCTCGTAACTCAAGCTCACCACCGGCCACGAAATCTAGTTCAAAACCGTCCCTTTTGAGCTCAGAAATCGAGAGCAACACACGACGATAAACGATCTTAGCCGTATCAATTTGAAGCTGATAGAAATCTCCTCGATTTTTGCTTATGAAGTAGGATTTATTATTGATCGAAAGTTTTTTTTTTTTGGAATTAAAATCGTCCCATATCGGCCATTCGTTTCAGAGAACGGCGGCCCAACGTGTTTTGACCGCGAGTGGAAAAGAATAAGGGTTTTGACCCTTGTTGACCAATATATAATATAATTTAATATTTTTTTTATTTCAAAAATACCTATTTTGCATTCGAACTCCAATTCGAATTCAACGACTGTCGCCGCTAGCCAAATACCCCCATTCCGAACACAATGGGATATGTATCATAGGCTGATTCGACTGTTTGAATCAGTTTTTATCAAAATTAAAATATAAATCAGTATATATTCAATTCGGACGTACATTTCAAATTACCGGGGCCACATACAGTCTCTAAAAATTTCCGAAAAATATTTTCTAGCTTCGTATTGATGATACAGTCCTAACAAAACTAATTTCATCGAATTCTGAGACCATTTGAAAAATGGCCATTTTCCAGTCGATTAAAATCAACTGAAATGGGTCAAACGCGTTTTCCTTTGCCATGCTCACATATTGATTCGAAAAATTATGAAAATTGGAATCTAGCAATAACGTGACATCACGGATCCAACAAAAGTGGTTTCGTTGAAATCCGAGGTCATTTGCAAAATTTCCATTTATAAGGGCCAGAATTCCATAGCGACTATTCAGAATTTTCAACAGGACGTATCTTTTGATTCCCGCTATGAAATTCCAATCTTTTGGATTCGTTGCAGAGATATTCACCAATAGATTCTAATATTTTTGGTTTCGCTAAAATCCGGTTTGTTTTGCACCCGGTACATTCATTTGAAGTTTGAAATCGAATTATCGAACTACCGCGCCATTTTCAATTCCTTTTATAATTTAAAATAAATATTTATATTCTAACGACGATCTATATAACTATTAACGTTCTAATCTATTCAAAATAAATTTTTCGTCGTTATTATTTTAAATTAATCTATTTTAAATGTTCAAAATTCGCTAAAATTGCCAAAATAAAATTTCAAACTGGCTCGCATTTTACGGGTTGTTACATTTCCCATTGTTTAACTGCGCAGGAAATCTGGGATACTCTAAATACGAAGTATGGAAAATCTGATAACAGCTCAAAACCCCAGAATGTCAACTCAGATTCAGAATTCTGTTTAACAGGATTTACAAATGAAAATTCAGAAGGATCAGATGATGGAGAATCAACGGATGCTGAAGTTGAAAATTTCTCATACGAAGATTTGGTTTACATGTGTCTTGATTTAACAAAATCTGTTGATAAACTCCAACTGAAAAATAAGTCTCTGAAATCTAAGAATTTTGAGTTAACCAGCAAAATTGATGATTTGGAATCACAACTTGAATATGTTAAAAATTCTTCAAATTCAGTTTGCAAAAATTGTTTGAAATTGAAAACCAACCTTGTTCATATCAATAAAAATATTCAAAAGTTTGAAGATGAAATTTTGATCTTAAATGAGAACAAGACTGAGTTATCAAATTTAAACAACCTTCTGCAAAAAGAGTTTGAAAATTTTAAAACAGATATATATTCCAAATTTGAAATTGTTGAAAATGAAAATTTGTTGAAATCAAATTTGATTTTAGAAGAACTTGAAAATGAGATTGAAAAATCCAAGAATTTTGAATCTGAAAAACAAAAACAATTTGAACTTAAAAATTCCAAATCCCAAGCCAAAATTGAATTGCTTGAAAATGAGAATTTGTTTTTGAAACAGTCCAATGCTAAACAGAAGATCGCTATAAATAATTGCTTAAATTTATTAAAAGAAAATAGTGATCTAAAGTTCAAAATTCAACGATTAGAATCAACTTTGGATAAATTTTCTAATGGGGAAAAATCGTTGAATATGTTGTTACAAAACCAAGTTTCTATTGGAAGTAAATCTGGTCTTGGCTTCGGGAAAAATGATGTTCTTGGAAAAACAAATGAGTTTGTAAAACGGAATTCATTTATTTTAAAAAATCCTTCAAATCACTTTGGAAATGTTTGTTTTGAAAATTTGAACTCTAACATTCTTAAAGAAAAAACGTGATGTGAATTTGATTGATAACAAATCATTTAAACAATCTTGGATCCCAAATAAAAATAAAAGGGCTTCGACTAAATTCAAACAGGTTTGGGTCCCAAAAGGTACAAAGGCATATTCGAATGGTTTGTTATATAAACAAGTTTGGGTACCAAAACAAATGAATACAACTATTAGTGGTTTTACTAATTTTGTCAGACCACTCGATCATTTTAACAGTTAGGTACCAAAGGAGGCTGAGGAACTGCAAAGCAACAGAAAGTTGAATTCAAGCTACTCAATACTTCTATAATCATTCACAGTTCCTTAAGCCAAGACTGTTGAGTTAGAGATTCTGATTTACACTGGATTCTGGTATGATCTCTAAACTCACCTCTGTAAATATTTTATGTTTTGATTTTTTTTTTCTTTTGCTTATTTCTTCTTCTTCTATTTCTTTCTTCTGTCTTTTCTGATTTGTTTTATCACTGCCATATTTTTTTTTGTGCGTCTTGAATTGCAGTAGTTGAATTGCAATATTAATGGTCTTCTGGAAATGTAGTGTATTTGAATAAATATCTGATGTCTTCCAGATCTTGAATTATAACTTTGTATATATCTGCAACTGTTGTGAAGTTTTTTTCTTCTGAATTCATAATAGTGTTGATGTATTCTCGTCGTATCTTGAAGACTGTTGTTTTGAATTCTAAATTTTGAAGATCTGAAAAGTTATGGAATTTCACACACCTATGCTGTTTGAGTTTCTTCTAATTCATTTTGGAAAGGCTTGTAAATTTATACTCATTACAACACTTTACTATTTATCAGTTGTGATAATTCCATTGATTTCAGATTGGCTTAGATATTCTTGAAACATATCTTACATCTTGAAATTCTCTGTTATTCATGATCATCTGGTTTGGAGTTTTGTTTGTTTAAAGATCATTTGAAATTTCTGATATTTTGAATCTCACATCCTGTGTGATTGATTCATTGTATCTCAAGAATTACATTTATTTCAAGTGATTTTGAATAAACCACTATTTTTGGATCATGAATTTTCATTCCAACTTGATGTAAATATTCTGAAAAATTCTTTGTACTTGTTCATAGATACTTGTGAAAAATTTCTTTGAAAACCTAGTCTTGAATTTCTCTGTTATTTCATGTTTATTTGATTTAAATATTTGATTTTTTAAAATCATTTGAAATTATTGATTTATTAAATCTCACACATATCTCGAATCAAAAATTTATAATCTGGTGTGATTGATTCATTAAATTCTGATATTTTCATATTCCTCATATGATTTCAAGTAAACAATATTTTAATCATTAGATCATGAATCATCATATGTGGCCATCATCTTGACAAGTATTCTGTGTTGCTCTAATACTGCTTTAAAAAAATGTTTGTTCTGGAATCACATGCTTGCTGCTCTGATACTGTTTTTCAAATATTTGCTTGTTCTTGTCTGCAGCTTTGAAAAATGTGCAAATTTGTTAAGTCTGTTTGTTTGGGCTTTGTGAATAAAGACATCAAGTGGTATCAAAAGTTCCTATATTTGTTTCACCCATCTGTACTGAGATTCAAATTTTCACCTTGTATAGATCCATACATTTTTTTGCCTTATACAAATAAATGTGCTAAATTTGTCTGGCTGGGTTTGTGTTTAAATTTCTTTAGCCTGAGATGTCCATGATAGTCCATCAGGGTGTAATTAAATTCCTCGATAAGCGAGAACATTTGTTATCAGCCTTTTTCACTCATCTGTTTTTTTTATTATCGCCCCATATAGATTCATTTTTTTTATAAATCTGTTTAATTTCTTCTTGTAATTGTTTTTCAATTTTAAAATTATTTATTTTTATTCATTCAGAAATTGAAATCAATATCCAATTTGTGCTGTGTTTATAATTCATCAAAATTATTATCAGTTTTTGAAATTGTGATGAATAGTGACTGCAGTGTATTTCACAACAAGAGGAGATTTTATTTGGATTTTCATGATGGTTGAATATTAATTATAATATCTTTGAACTGGCAAATATTTCACGACCATCTCCTTTATCTATCACCCGTCTGCCATCCATCATGATTCTATATTAATATGGAGAGTTTATTTTTTTTAAGAAAAATCATCTTGTTATAAACAGTGGAAATATTTGTGATAGAAATTGGACTATGTTATTTTTCAGAATTAGTGACAATTGAAATTTTTCAATCATCTCGGTACAGTTGATCATATTTCATAATATTATTAAATTAGAAATTTATTTCACAGTCCATTTCTGTACCTACCACATTTCTATTACTCATTTTGGTTTTATATACCGAGGAGTGTTTCCTTTATAAAGCTGAAAATAATAAAAATGTAATTAATATATAAGAGTGTCTCTAACCTCATTTAAAAATCCAAGCTCTGGTTATGCATGGTTATGAGACATCTTATAATTTAAGCTGCGACTGATCCCATTTAAAGATCCAAGCTCTGGTTATGCGTGGTCAGTGTGCTCTTAAATAATAAAAAAAAAATAAGGAAATAATGTGCTATAAATTAAAATTATTTTGAAATTCTCCTTGGTGTGTAAAAACTAGTCTATCAATCCATGTTCTAATCTGTGAAATGTGTTGAAATCTTATGAATTATTATGATTTGTTGATTGATAGCTATTGGGATTTGAGATTATTCGATCTTGTCACTTAAATTGAATTATTTATTATAGTCCAAATCCATCACTGTTTTTGTGCTTTATTTTTATAAAAATCCTTTGAAAATAATTGGAAATAATTTGTTTTTTTTAAAACTCTCTCCATTTTATACAAAATTCATCATATATCCGTCGTTCTCTAAAATGTGAAATATGCCTCCAGTTCTTAGAATATTATGATTTTTGTTTAACTGATTGAAATTTATGATGACCATTCTTCCTCTTAAGCTGAAATTATATTTTTAGTCAATTTTCATCTGTATTTTAAAATCTGTATCCTTTTGATGATAACAAAAGGGGGAAAATGGATTAGATTTTGATTTATGAGTGAATATTTTATAAATATTTTTAATTTTGAAAATTTAATTATTCATACATTTCACTCATGCATAGTTATAGGGGGAGTTTTTGTTGTAGGGGGAGCATTTAAATAGGGGGAGTTCAAATATTCACGAACAAACACATTTATTATATTCAAAATCTTTTATTTGTTTGTCATCATCAAAAGGGGGAGATTGTTGTATATAACAGTGTTGTATACACAATTATATGATTTTTGTTTGATGATAACAAACAAGTATATATTATTTTGAATGTGTTTGTTATTGTACTGTTATATCACATTACAGACAGGAATATAATATTTTATTTCAATATTCAAACAGTACAATTTTTTTTTTAACTCCACTATTTGTACATCACTGTATTACATATCAAATACAATTTCATATATAGTGTTCTCCACTACAACACTCTATCTTTCAGTCACAGTTTCACTCATTCATTCTTTTACACAGACTCGTATGCATATACATTTTTTTCACACTGTTCTTGTCTTCAGTCTTCTGTCTTCACAGCATCTTCATTGTCAGTCCAGTCACCGTCTGCTTACCTGTCACATGAAACAGAAAACACACAGTACACTGCAATAGAAATAAAACTGAACACATGCAAATATAAATTTTTTATTTTTAAAATTCTATTTGCCTCTGTTTTCTGTTGTGTTTTCTCATCATTTTTCTGACTCGATCTGATTTGTGTTTCATCTAGTACCCACTGATCAGCCTCAACTTGCCACACTGGTTTGCTGATCAGAACCAACATCAATCTTGCTGATTCTGACCAGCCTCAACACAGTGCAGCAGTCTGCTGATAAAATTTACATGTACACGATGCATGTATACACACACGAGTGTGTGTATATACACATATGTTATGCATGTGCAGGCAAAATGTAGTCAAGGCAAACAACATGTCAAGTCAGCAAAAGTAAATGGCCGAGCACATATCAAATAGGTTCAAGAACATTTCAGCAGCAAGGCTCAAACACAAGAAGTCAAATGTGAGCATGGATGGTCGAGAGAAGTGCAAATATGTCAACTGCATAATCATGGACAGAAATACAAAGGCAACAGATTCAAGTAAAATTGCACAACATCAAAACTGATCAGTGAAGATAAGCACAAGCAAGGCAAAGGTGAACAAGCATATATGTAACATTTGATAAGCAATGCACTTGGATCAATGTCGAGCAGATTGGTATATATGCATGAGGCTAGCAGGTCCAACCATCAAGACAAATAAAGAAAACATATTGGTGCATGGCAGTTCACATGATTCAGCATGACACATAGCAGCAAGTTATACACCAAGACATGCAGCATAGAATGGCAGAAATGAAACAACAAAGTATGGCTACAACAAGGCAGCTGTTTTAGCATTCATGCAGAAATGTTTATAGTATGAAGCAATGATGGTTTGAACATGCACAAACAATGAATGGTGAGGCCACAGCAATGCAGACTCAAGCAAATGGAAACAGGTCTGGAAAGCCAAGTTGATATTTCAGCAAGTCAAAATGGAAACAGAGTGTGCACATGTATGTCAATGCTCAAAGATGGTTCAAATGCAAGTTTTTCAAAGTTAGGTGTACTCATGAGATGCAAAGAGAAAACTCACCTTCATATATCAAGCTCAAATGATATGTGCAAGTTCAACTTTATCAAGAGATGCAGCATTTACTGATGAAGTTAACAAGTCTACATGCAAGCTCATGTATACAGTATACATACACATGTATACATGAGCGAAAACAACAGCAAAATGTCCAGAAGTGTGTATCACAGCATGAAACTTGTTGAAATCAAAAGACAGGCTTCAATTCAAATACAAGCAGCTAAGAATCAGGTTCAGCTTTACTAATTGGCAAGTGCAGATGAAACAGCAGAAACATGTCAAGCATGGTTCTAATTCAAGTGTGCATGGATTGCACAGTATATCAGTCATGCATGGTGGAAATACAGGACACACATGAAATCAGTTTTTTTTTTTTTGTAAAGTTTTTTTTTTCATATTTAAGACAGAGCCAAAATCAGTGCTTTCCAGAAATGACCAAGTCGAATTCATGGCAAATAAACTAAGGCAAATATGTGTTGTGCAAATCAATACTTTCCTAAAAAATATCAGAGGAGCAATTTTTTTTTTCTAGTTTTATCAAAACAGGAATCCAAAAGAAGAAACTTGTGAAATCATTTTTGGCAAATATCATTCGAATATTTCCAGAGTAAAATCAAGGCAATATTTAAAAAAAAAGGGGGGGGGGGGTGGGGACAGCCAATAAAACTTTCCAGAATCGCAAAAATCAGAGAGTTTTTTTTGGCAAGATTTTTTTTTTAATGATTCAAGCAGGGAAATTTATCAACAAGAATTTGTATACATTCAATCAAGCCAAGGTTTTTACATTCAAAAGGGGCAGAATTAATTCAAGGCAAGAATACCAGGAATCATATTCTTCAAATCACGCAAAGCTACAATCATGGCACATTCATTCAATCGAACCAAAAGGGAAAAGCAACAAAATCATCTCAAAGCCGTGGTTTACAAATTCAATCAAGGAAATTAAAGTGGAAAACCGAGCAAAATCAGCAACAAGTCACATTAATGAAATCAGAGACATTAGGGTTTCGATTCTACCCTATAAATAACACCATATCATCATCGGCATGTAGATTGAAATACACAAAAACTCAATTCAAGCATTTTCAAAGCGAGAAATTTCAGAAAACTCACAATTTCGATCGAACCAGAAAGCAATCCCAAATCAGTCGAACAAAGCCACAAAGAATCGAGCATCATAGAAGCTATTCCATCAATTCCAGAAAGCCATCGAAGTTGAAATCGATTTGGGAAGATTCAGTGAAACCCTAGAAATCGCAGCCACCTTTTTTGAGTTCCAGAGCAAAAGAGAACAGGCTGAACTAATTTGAAAAGGGCCGGCCAAGTGTTCAAATGAAAAGGGGATGACCCCTTAGTTATATCCTAGGGTTTTTCTATTTTATTTTTCTTTGTTTTATTTTTTTTGTTTCTTTATTTTATATTGTTTTTATTTTGAGTTGTAAAACAATTCTGAACAGTTCTAGAGTCTGTAAAATTCTAGGGATCCAGTCAGGGTGTTGGCTGGCAGTTGACAGAGTCTGTAAAATCTAGGTTACAGATTACGGAGTTGTAATTCGGGGAAATCTGATTGAGGAGATATCGATCAGTCTAGGGATTTGAGCGTAGTGTTAGAATAGGAGCGAGAGTCGCGAGTGTACATGGTCTTGTATGCGGGATCTGTTCTATCACCTAGTAGAAACCTTAGGAATGCAGCAGTAGGCAGGGTTTTGCCGAAGCTGGGTATCTCTGTGTGTTATTTCCTTTCTGCACTTTTATTTCTGCTACGTTCTGTGATTTGATTATTATTTAATATCCTGTAATTGTTAAACTCTGCGATAATTTGTGATAAACCCTATTCACCCCCCCCCCTCTAGGGTTAATCTAGATCCAACAACATCCAGTGACCACAACAAGACCTGTCTAATGTGAATGGTTGGTGCTTTAATAAATTAAAGCTTAGTTAGGATTGGTAGGGTTAAATCAATTAGGAAAACACTTAACCGATTCAACATGTTAACTAAACGAATGGGCGGGGTTAGGTAAACTTGGACACTTAACCAAATAAATATGTTGATTAGAAAACCCTAGTAACGGGGACCCATTTCAACAGTAACCCACATAGATGTATCATGGTACCCTGAAACTTGGCAGGGTGTGGCACGATTACTGGGCTGAGTATAAGCGGTCAAAACGTCGGCGGTTGGTGGGCCAGTGTAGGTTCCGACGGAGTATGGGCATGCACGTACTCCGGAGAGGAAAAATCAGGCACTGGGCATCAATAGTATACATTGTGCATCCTGAATCGTGTCGGGTTGCCACCAGAGGGACTGATACATCCCATGGTGGGACCAACACAGGTATCTACAGTCAAGCGGGGCCGAATGACGCAGGATATGAATGCATGCGAGTAGGAGCCGATCATTAAGGGGATCGTTTGTTATGAACACGTAGGGCTGGCTGAGCCAATGGTTAAGCAGGTGCAGAGACTATAGCAATGGGTGCGATCACATGTTCCTCTTATCTTATATTAGGGTATTGTCCTATGTTCTGTTATTACTGTCATGGTCCCTTTCCTTGTTTAAATACTAGTAATCACCGAACTTACCAGACTTATTGTCTGATCCATTTTCTTTCATCCTCTTTTCTTCCGTTTCGCCCCAGGTCCACAGGGAGGGAATACTGCAGCTTGTCAGACTCTTTGCAAGCTTCAAGAAAGTAGATGTATGATTTGGACTCTCTCTCCACCTGGCTATGGCTCTTGGACATTATGCTTGGGGATTTATGCACTTTTATTTTTGGTTTATGCTTCTTTATTGAATAATCAAGACAGAGATTATGTTGTAATGTTTTGGAAGTTATTTTGAGACAATTTGATGTAAAACTTTTGTATTGAACCACGTATGAAATAAATAATTGAATTTCGCTGCTTATATTTATCTGTCTTGTAAAGTTTTATGTGTTTTGTACCTATAGCCCTCCACCAAAGTTAAGGCATTCCCTTTGTGAGTGACCTTAATGGAGGTGGGGTGTTTCACTCAGGTCATACGCCCAAGTATACCCTAACCACTACCCTAATCGATCGGCTCCCTACCTTGTAGATATCTTGTGCTGGCCCCACAGTAGAAGTATCGCTTCCTAAAGTGACAACCCATAGTGTGCACAACTATATCTACTGGTGTCACGGTCATTTTAGCCCCCTCTGCCCAGCCCATGCACACACGTGCCCCCGGTCGGTTTGTGCCGCCCACACCATCCGCCTCGTTTGGATCTCTTACAATCAATTAGCAAGCATGCCCCTTCTCCGCCTAGTACGGAGGTCTTTACTTGATACCACTTCGGGTTACTGACTGAAATGGGTCCCTCTCAATATGATACAAGCTCTCCCCTTGTCTTGTATCCCCGCTAGGTTTTTCTACCAACTATGTATACCCTTAGGTGTCTTCAATTACATAGCCCTATACTAGTTATACTTACCCTAAAGGGTGTCTTTAATTACATAACTTTTTTACATCATCTACCGGTTATGCATACCACTTTGGTGTCTTTAATTACATAACTCCGTTACATTATCTACTGGTTATGTATACCACTAGGTGTCTTTAATTACATAACCTTATTGGGTTAAGTATCTGGGCCAATATATATATATATATATATACACACACACACACACACACATATATATATATATATATACATACATATATATACATACATATATACATATATATATATATATATATATTACCCATCCCCTCTAACTTACTTAACCCCCCACTACTCATCCAATTTTACTTAACCCTAACTTAAGTCCATAGTCATATTAAATTAGGTTAAGTTGTCCATTTCTTTACCATGTCCAATTATGGTTATAATGGGCTAGACCTCTCACATTAGGCCTATAACGTGTGGATGCTGCATATGTCGGTCGGTTCCGGGTAGTCTTATTCCACAGTTGGGCCTAACCTCGTGTCTTAGCCCGATTCGTATTTGCATACTTATACCTCCCACATTAGGTACAACATTAGTGGTTGCTGGATATGCCGGTCGGGTCCAGGCAGACTTCGACCACTAATGTAACCTAACCTCATGTCATAAGTACAATTTATGATTCCTAATTGTAAATTACTAAATATTCCAAATTTATTTCAAATCTACCTATGTCATTATAGGTAATTATTTCTATATTTTCCCCATTTGATTTACATGTCTCATTTCCTATTAAACATTACATAAATCATGCCAATTTTAATTCCCTTTTTCCCGTTTTCTCTCTAACGTATTCATACGTATTTTGGCAGCATCTAGGCTATAAAGTAGCTTAGCTATAATAATTAAAAGGGAATATGACGAGGGTGATAGTTTCAACATGTCGTGACATAAACATGATCATAAACTGGCATAGTAACAAAGTGAATGGACATGTGATTAACATCAAAACTAAGTGGGCATAATTAATAACTTGTGACAATTACTATGATGTTTAAGCAAGCATAACGAGATCTAGATCTAACATTAAGTGTTCAATTACCTACATCTAGCATAGTCATTGCAACATGTTTAGATCAAAAAGGTAGATTCACATGTCAAGTTTACAACATATATCAATGTATCACAATTAGCATAAAAGTCTAGATCCAAGTGATGTCACAATTACCTTAATTAATAGATGTGCTTCCATCATAACTTGGTACAAGTCAAGATCCATATAAATATCATAATCGAATCACCACAATTATATTAGATCTAGGAAATTAGATCTTGTCATGACATAGGATAAAGTTTCATATCAACACAAAATCATACTTTATAACATATCCAATTCATTGTCTATCAAAGCATACTTTTATTTATCTAAACCTAAAAGTAATCTAGAAACTCACAGCGTTAGGTTTAGAGAATTGAGAGAGAATAGATCTGAATTCTGAATTCTGAATTTGATTAGCTAAACTGTTGCTGTAGAATTTGATCTTCTAATTTGACTTGATGGAGAAGAAAGACTTGTTTTAATTTAGATTAGAGCAGCATGAAGGCGCCATGGATGATAACAATGAGATTAGGGTTAGGTTTAGGTGTTTATTTATAGATGTATTAGGTGAATTAGGTCCTTTAGATTAGATTAGGAACCATCTGAACCATCCAGACCAGAAAAACATGTCATCCAGCCAATCCCAGCAAGACATGTCATCATAGAACTCTCCAGAATTCTGCAGATATGGCTTGGCCTGGGCGCACTTCCCAGGTGCGCTAGTGCATTTTTGTTCTGGCGCACTTCACAAGTGCATCAGTTGTTCTGACCCATTTTCTGGTTGTTCTTCCTAACTTCCACCGTCCATAACTCCTTCATTCTGTATCCGTTTTATGCAAACTCGGACTTTATCTCAAGCAGAATTTCGAGATGAACGCAATGGCGTAACCCGTTTCACTTAATTCTTCTTCTAAAAATTAATTATTCTTTGATTATCCCTTATGTCATGTTTTAAAATTGCTGGGTGTTACAGAAAACAGAAAACACTTGACAAGTAATAGTCAACAAAAAAGCAGAACTAGAAAACAACCCAATATGCTCATGCATAAAACCACAGCCAACACGTAAAAATAGTTCAGAGGGTACCTTCATGTATAGGAAGTAATAAGCACAAATCAGACTACAACCCATAACACCAAGCAACTGTTCTGCCTCCGTACCCAACTGCGAAACTGACCCAGAGTCTTCAACATCCTCAACTTTAGGCATATCAAAGCCAATGCCACCCGAAGAAGAACTCACCGGAACCGGCACAGAACCCTGCAATACAACTGAGACCAAAGCTAAGACCGTCTCAGTTGCCTCGCCAATCATCAATTGATGTGGCTGCATACTGAGGCGTCCCACATCTCAACAAACCAAAGACTCCACTGCACGAGTGCCACTCTTGCACCAATCAGCCCTTGTGCGGATTGTGTCGGTAATTCAATAGGAATAGCCATTTGAGTTACCATTTCCAGCTTGTCATAGAGGGTAGAGAAGCAGTTGGACAAGGCAATCGCAAGGGGAGCCTATGCAGATGCTAACGACGAAGGTTCATTAGACTCTTCAAAAACAGATCCATCCAAAACAGGTGACTCAGCAAAATCCAACGAATGACATTTGTGGCGTCTACAACACTTAGAGCTTTTAGCTCGGGCAACAGAACCGACCACCAATCTCATACAGTCAAGCATGGGACCCTGTAGCAAGAACTTAGGGGAGGTTAGGGATGGGGCCGCCAACTCCCTAACGTGAACTCTACCCCAACATTAGCCAGCGAAGGCGTGCGAACCAGGTGTTCCACTGCAGTACAAAGAGCCATTCAAAATTCCAGTAGGCGAAGCTTGGAGTTCTTGGGATGTCGAGGAGTAGGCGTGATCTTTAAAGGACAAACGAGGCTTGAAAGGGGGGATGAAATCCCTTTTCACCTGTTTGCCCTTCAAATCGATCGAACACCTAAATTTAGGCATACAACTATCGTCACAAACATTCTCCGGTAGAGGGAACAATCTCAGGGAACCAGAGTATATCAGAGACAATTCCAAGAACAACTCTTAACCACCAGAAACCGATGACGCAACAAGACAGTAAAATGCCTTGGATCCCCCAAACGAACAACAACCGAACAAACATCAGAGACTGGTCCATCGGCATCCACTTCGATAGTAGAAGTAATTGCTGCAATTTAAGGGCAAGGCCGATCGAAAGAGCCAAGAACAACAAATTCACCTATAGCTGAGAACATTCAAAAGCCCTAAAAATTAGGGTTAGCCACAAGCCAAAAAAGAGGCGGCTCGCTGAAAAGAAACCGACAAAGAGAGCACAGTAGCAATGTAATCACAGAGCGACAAGCGAATAAGAAAAGAGAAGAAGAAGCTCGCGAGAGGTTCAGGGAGTGGAAGCCATTGATAGAGCCGTTAGAAGAAGAAAAAAGTGTTGAAAAATACACATCTTCTAGTATATCAAATATAATTTTAACTAAAATATAGAAAATAAACAAACATATAATTTTCAGATAGGATGATGCAGATGCAGGAAAATAGTGCGAAAGACAAAATTAACAAAGAATTTATCCATAAAGACAAAAGGCAAAAAATTTGATTATAAGAACAAACTTTAGTGTAAAGTATGAAATGACAGCGGATCTCTGAATTTTCCTCTTTACACTAAAAAATGTCTTTATGGTTAAAATTTTAGCTTTTTGTCCTTATGGATTTTTTTTTTTTAATTGTGCCCTTGTGCCTAAAAATTCCGATCAGATGCAGATGTGCATGTACGTACAATTGCATTCTTTTTTTCAAGTAACGTCTTATTTTTTGGATAATGCGAAAGAATTATAGATTTTTCATATCATAACTGCTAAATGCAATAAAAATTTTCTCCATACAGTAAACGGCAATTACAGATTAGCCCTTGCTAATATTAAATGACCTGATGGCTCATTATTGGAGTAGACAGCTGAGCGGCACCATTTCCCAGGAAAGACACTGATAAGTGAAGGATATTACAGTAAATTAGACCAATTTTTGATTACTGCATGAAGGAAATTTTTACTGCATTTAGCACCATCCTTTCATATTTGCATCGAGAGCTCAACAAGTGACCAAATGAATTTCGATGCAATACCCTATACCTGCGGAGAAACTTAAACCTTAAAAGGTACCTAGCTCGTTCTTCCGTGATTCCGAGCCAATCCACAGTCTCAATTTGTCGAACAACATTCTTCATTTTACAAATAGGCCCTCGGCATTCTGTCCTTTTCCCAAGCTTCTCCAACAGGAATTTCAGTAATTGTTTCGTTGTTATTGTCTTGCACACCGCCTTGTTGCCGAGTACGAAACCCTAAACTCCTTTTTTCTACTGAAGCTCAGATTGAGTGGAATTACTTGGTGAATCTATCAAATCAAGCTCAAGTGAGTGGTTTTTACGAAATTGTTGAACTGCCGACGTTTTTCTTGTTCTTATCTATATGGTTGTGAATTGTTGGAGATGTCAGAACTTTTATTTAGGCGAACCTTTATGTTTTAGGCTGAATTCTTATTCGTTCTTTTACAGGATTTTACGTGAGGCAATTTTAGTATGTATTCATGGTAGATATAAGTTTGCTATGTTTACTGGAATTGATTTTAAGCCGAGTTAATTTGATCTTATGTGGAAGTTAACTGTTATAAATGTGAGTGTGATGAAGTTGCTAAAAAAGGCAAAAGGATAAAATGTGAACTAACACTAACTTTATAACTATGTGTAATATATCATGTACTAGGTTGAAATTCAAGCTGGACTGTATGACCTGCTCAATGAAAGAAAAAATAGGCCGGCTGAAATTTTTCCTGCATGAAATTTTCAGAAAGTTTTATTGCATTCCTTTTTTAGCAGTTTAGGGCATAGTGGTATTACAGCTAGTACTTACAAGGGATTTGCTACTAATTTGCATAACCTTTTTTTATTAAAATAAATAAATAAACTAATTCTGGTGTATGATAATCATAAATGTGGATGGTATGAAATGTGTAAAATATATTGGATGGTATTGGGTCTGCCAATGGTTAAAAGTTTCACTCTAGTGAACTTCTCATGGTGGATGATCTCAACAAAATGTCTGAAGCACTGTCTTCTAACCGCAATAGGCCATATGTGAAAGGTTTTCTCAGTTGTAATGTTTCACCACACTTTTGTCTGTTTGCATAAATGTTTGATTTAGAAAAATAAAATTTTTGATCCGTTTTTTGTAGTTTATGCCACATGTATGAACGATCAGAACTCCATTGTCTGTAATGTAAAAAACATCGTTCACAACATTTTGCAGTTGAAAATATTGCGTATGCTCTTATTGGATGTTATTTGGTTAACACAATAAACTTTGTTATCTTGTCAATTGAGGTCTTGTTTACATCTTTGGTCTTCCATAGCTGTACTTCAACGTTATAGTTAAGTACAGAGCTTGGGTTTAGTAGGAGATACTAAGATGTTATCTGTCATAAAATCTTGTCACCTAGGAATAGAACCAACCAAATATTATTAGTCTGCCATGCTTCTTTCATGACCCTGTTGTTTGGTTGTTTTGTGCATTTACACTGGAATCAATTTACTACAGAAGTATGATTCTACTGTATCCAAAAATCACAAAAGTTTGTTCATCTATTTGAATAAAATTGCATGTTGTTTGGTTACTTTCTGCACTTACACGTGCTTTTTCTTGAATACACTTGCACAATTCCGTTGTGTTGAAGACATTTAACTTATCTGCTGTTGCACATTTTCCTCTATGACATCTCTTTGCTCACGTCTTTAATTCTTTACATCTGTTTGGCTTGTGGTCATATCTTCTATTGACTGTAATGCCTTAACTGAAACATCTAATTCATGCGTTCCTTAAGTGCAATGCACATGTGTGTGAGCGTGCGCGTGCATTACATACATACATACATACATACATTATACATACATACATACATTATATATATATATATATATATATATGTGTGTGTGTGTGTGTGTGTGTGTGTGTGTGTGTGTGTGTGTAATTGATGCTTTCCTCTAGTGAGCGTCTGCGTGCATGTATATACATATATACATATGAATATGCATAGGGACAGAGTCAGGAATTGTGACCTCCCTGAGCTATTGTAAAGTATGTACTTTGTCAGATACAGAAAATAATTGACAAATTTAAAAGTAGCTAGTTTTATCACATCAGAAGGTAAATATAAAATCGAAAAATCTAAGAACAAAACATAAACATGAGGATAATAAAATTGAATGTATGAATAATTGAATATCAAACCAATTTAAATTCAACCACAAGGTGAACAATGAGGAAAACATAATGAATAGATATTGTGCTAATTTAAACGTTTGCTCAGTTCTTCACTTCAGTTAACATATTATATATTATTTTAGTGATTACTTCATTCAATGTCAAAACTATAATTGCATATCATATCTTGGTTTGTTCTTAAGTTGAAGGGGCGGACAACTTTAACGTCTAGATTGATAATATATAATTATGCTCCAAATTAGTGACCCGGGCTGTAGCCTAGGGTGATAAAGCCATAGATTCGTCCCTGTATATATATAGACGTGTCTACACACACACATATTTATACATACACACATGTGCACGCGCGCACGCCCTCCCACACACACACACATATATACATACGCACGCGCACGCACACACTATATATATATATATATATATATATATATATATATATATAATGGGGCTGACATTTTCTGTTTGGTTTATGAAGCAAAATTTGGTTTGGTCTCAAAACCAACATGTCTGTATTATTCTAAAATTAACAAATGACCTGTACTAATTTAATTATGCGTGCTTCTAGGTTAATTATGCTGGTTGCGAAGCAGTATCGCTGCACCCATTCATCGTCCTGCATTTGTCGAAAAGGGCATTTGAATGAAGATGCAATATTTCTTATTTTCCAACACCTCAATTGGAACCCTAGGTTGATTGCAGCATTCTCTTGTGTTTGTAAATGGTTTGATGAGATTGCAAGGCATGTATTATGGAAAGAGTTCTGCAGGACTCGGGCCCCAAAAATGATGTTGGACTTACATTCTAGTGGTAGCCATTGTGTCGATGGAAACTGGAACACGCTTGGTAAACTCCTAATCTACTGCTCTGGTAGTAAAAAGGGGGGTTTGTTTGATAGCAGTATTAATATCCCAGCTCATTTTGTGCATCGAACACGCTTTTCTAGAACTTCAGGAAAAAGTTTTCTTATTCCCCAATGCAGAACTGATGTGTTGTATGTATCAGATCCATGCGAGCATCTTTACCAAGGAGAGGAGGGTGATATTGGGTTATTTCGGGGTATTTTCAAATCATTTACTACCTCAACTGTTAGAAAATTCTTGATTGATAGGGGTGCAAAGCTTCATCCAACAGAGTTCTGCCCTTATTGTAAGGCGAAGTTGTGGAACATGTTGCAGGCAAAGATGATACCTAAAAGTGCATGCAACAGATTGGCTTCTTATGAAGACTGCGTAGAGTATTACGTGTGCCTCAACGGCCATATGCTTGGTATTTGCAATCTTTTGCCACTGTCAGATTCAGAAGGTGCATCAGAATTTGAATGATCAAAGAATTAGAGGTGATGTCCTTTATTGCCTTCACTGGAATGTTGCATACACGGTATTCCTTGATCTTTGAAAAAATAATGGTTGATATTCAGTACATTACTACGATTTTTGTTGTGCAAAGCCTAACATGTTGCAGAAGTTTATCCCAAAATCTTATATTATCCCAGTCACAAAGGGATAATATTTGATGACAATAACAATATTTAAAGATAAACAATGTTAAAAATAGTTCAAAAATACAAAGAAATCAATGGAAAAGGCATAAGATTCCACCCAACAACCATTTATATTGATTTTCAAAAAACAATTATTTATAACTAGTCCACGAAATAAAATTAAATAAAACAGAGTAGAATCAATAACCTGATCGAGAGCGGAGTCTTGATCTCTACGGCAACGGATTTTTAGTGTTTGGAGAAGAATGAAGATGAACAAAGAGAGAAACATCATATGCTTTTCCATATATTTTCGCTCTTCTATAATTATAACAATAAATTACTAAATGTCCAAGTTAATATTATATGGGAACTAATAAACTGATCAGCCAAATAGAGAGAGAAATAAATATAATCAAATATGCCTAGGGGAAATCAAATAAATGTCTGAATAATCTTTTGCGTTTTAGATTGGAGACCTAGCCCACGAGAAGGGATAATGCGGGAGTAAGCTCAATTCTTAATGGATATGACTGCAAATAGTCCATGTAGTATCAGTCTTATTTGTATGTATATGCTTATGTGTTAATAAAATGACATTGTGATGACCTCTTTTTAAGTCGGCTAACTCAAGACCTTTTGTTAAGGTGCGGCTCAATATTTAAGCACTCAAACTAGTGATACCTAACACATTGTGACAGTCATACTATGAAAAATAATTACCACATACCCTATGGATTATACAGACAAGAACATACTTGTTACTTGTAAGATCATATTAACTGCTAAAATATATTTTCTGTAGCACTTGTATTATCTGGATTTCTGTTGTCGGATTAATCGATCCCTAAATATAGTTGGTAAGCATTCCTGGAAGAGTGAATTTTTCACTATTAAAACATTGGAAACACAAGCCGCGATTCCCTTAGGAGACGAACATGTCATACATGTCATCTTTTACAAGGGTTTCAGTATAAATTTTAAGGACAACAATTCTAGAAAATTAGTTTTAAGGACAATTTTCATGAAAAAGATACATGAATTTATTATTTTTAGCTGTATAGGAATAATGATAAGTGAATTTATCAATTTCTTTCACAACTTAGAAAGATAAAGGAACTTATGTTTTACTTATAAAATTATTCTTAAAACTTATCATTTAGAAGTATTGTCCTTAAAACTAATTAGCCTAAGAGAAAGAAACCCTTTAACTTAATTTCCATTTTGTTTACAACTTATGCATGATTTTGATGAGCATTAAAAGGTCATTCTTTGTACGAGCTTATCTTTAATAAAGATTAGACATTTACTGGATGATAATTTGACGGGGCAACCCATCCATAGGTAAATAAAATTAGGTCAACTATTAGTAAATTAATTTCGATATTGTATCTGGTCTGGGAATCATTTTGAGATGTCGAATATCCGCATCCATACAAATAACATATAATCATCCTCATCTAGTAATGATCGATAATCAGGGAACATCATGCTTTTTTTTCCGACTAATTATAAAAATATTTAAAATCAAACAATAAATATTTTTGAGCGGTTAGCATGCACTATATTCATATAATATAAACTATTATCCTAATAAATTATAAAATTCACATTTTATATTATACCAAAATACACATAATATAGGGCAGTCAACAGATGCTTCCGGATATGGATAGTGTCATATTCGTATCCGTATCCGAAATTATTTTCGGATATCAGATATCCGTTTCCGTTTAATTTTCGGATATCAGATATCCGTATCTGCTTAATTTTCGGATACGGACAAATATCGTATATTTATCCGCTCCGTCTGTAATTAATAAATTTAAGAGTATAAATAAAAAAGTTTGGATAAACATAAAATAATTTTTATACTAATGTTTGTAAAAAAACCAGAAAATAAAGAAATGTGATGATGAAACATTGTTTTTTACTAATATCCATAAGCATATCAAAAAAGTATTCCAAAATTAAACACTAAAACTAACATTTTTCACTAAAAATGGACAAAAATTTATATCATAGTAACATCCAACAGTTACAAAATAAGTACAAACTCTATTTTTTGTTTGTTTTGAGTAATATATATTACATCAATTAGTCGGACGGATATTTTTTGGATATGTATACCACTATAACCATATCTGTATCCGAAAAGCTTTTCGGATATCCGTATCCGTTTGTCGGATAATGCCGGATAACGGATATTTCGAATACGGATTCGGACGGATGTCAGATTTTTTTGAGTATTCATTGGCAGCCCTCATAATATAAACTGTAGTCTTGATAAAAATGAGAAAGACAATTTTTGGATTCATATGTTTTCGTATCCACATCTTTTGTTTTTTTGGACATCGGATATTCATACGCTTTTCGCTTTTCCGATATGAATGCATAATAAATTTAGAATTTTATCGGTTTACAAGTTTAATTTTTTCGTAACAAGGTTTTGCACTTCTGAAGGTTACGCACGCACGAAGCTGGACTTATGATTACAGATTCACGATAGGAAATTACTAGTCACGCCACTTCCACTTGCCATGGGGCCGTCGTTTGCACTGCTGGGTTCCATTCTAGAGCGATCAAAAGTGTTCTGTTATGCTTCTTCTGTCATTGTAATTTAACTGTATTCAACGCTTGTATCATTAAAATTTGTGATTTTAGTACCTTATCTTGCGTCTAATCTGTCTGCTACAAACTTAACTCCGAAAAATTTGATTTGATTGTTGTATTTTAAAAGCATTAACACAACAAAAGAAAGTAACTGACTGACAATAATTTGCATGAAGATGGAATGGCATCTATGAATGCTTTACCATAATTAAATTGCAGAGTTTGGATTAAATTTCTGGCTGTTGATTAATATCTTCGCTTTGTATATTTGTTCGTGCGGCTGTTGATCTTACTCTGTACAAAGTTTCTAATGGAAAGGCATATATGAGGTGTTTTTGTTGATAATCAATGAGTAAGATTCGCTCTAGGCACGAAAGATTCGTTGTATTTCAAGAATGTTTTCCCTTTTTTAAATCACAATGGGTTGATCGAAAACCATTTTTTCGGATACAATGGAGGATATCTATGCAAGTTGTGATTACTTGCACAGATCAGAAGAAACACTTAAAGTTATTTCGATAATGCTGAAGACCGAGAAATTCGAGAAAGAAAAATTAAAGTGAAGTCTGTGATGAGGGAACGCTCTATTATATAGACGACGAAACATCTATTCGAGTGTGTCCATTGGATTTGAACGGTTGTGACCTTTTGTAACGGTTGTTACCGTTGGCTGTTGAATTTGAATTCAATAGTACATAAAATGTACCGTATCGGATGGGGCGCTGCCCCCTGGACCTCCGCGACCTGACCGGGCAACTCGAATCCCGTCAGCGGGGGCGTTGCCCCCGCACCCCCACTTAGGGGGGTTGCCACCCGCGAACCCCATCTGTCCGTAAGGGATCGTATTTGACAAAGGTTTTGAAAAAACTTTCAACAGTTTTTACGTGCGAGGGAAGACCTAATCGTCATAGCGTATGTGCATGTGTTATGCAATGACGGTTGGAACAAAACCCCTCACCTCCTCCTCCTTCTATGTAAGGCGCACGTATACTGGATACTGGTTGACACACACATCCTTATAACAAAAGAAATCCAGGGTGCATATATATGAGTTGATATACACATTATTATAACAAAAGTAACCGCTGATATTACGTGTTTACCAATTCATATTTGTACTCCGCTCCTCTAATTTATTTTGTGATGTGATATTTTTTTATTTAAATTCGCCGTTCATTCTTAACAACATGCGAGACAATCGTAATATGGATCTCATTTGGTTTCGATAACAAAGTTTTTGTTTCCATTTCCAAAATGCATTGGGGAAGCAAATGACCAATTTGTGAAAAAACTTTTGATATATGGAAATGAAATTGGAGAAATGATTTAAAAGAACGAATTATGTTTAAAACAGGCAGAAGTACATGTGTTCTGTGTTTTTATTTTAAGGACAAGTTCGATACAAAACGATCATGATTTTTTGTCTCGTTTAACTAAATCGTCGTCTCTATCTTTGCTCTTGCAAAATGAACTGGTTGCAACAATGGCAATTGAAACAAGTTGTCCTCCACGGTCCGGAAAACATCTACGGTTGTGAAGTTCTAAAACGCACATTTGCCTTAGATTGAATCTACACACACACAAGGCATGTCTAAATGGATATAAACCAGTGACACAAATTGTGGACTAGGCCGGTAATTAGAACCGAAAATCCGACCCGATCCGACCCGAACTCAAACCGAACCCGATGGGTCTCGGGTCGGGTGTAGATGATGAAAAATACCATCAAGACCCGATCAACATAGATCTGACCCGGAAGACACGACAAAATAACATTGAAATATGTGTTTTTAGTGTTATTATTCAACCGGATCCGAATCGAAGCTCGGATCGGTCGAATCCAGATTTTTGAAATATGTAGTTTAGACCCGACAAATCCGACCCGTTTAGAACCGAAACTCGCCGGGTTGGATTCGGGCCCGTCGGGTCGGATCTAATTGTCACCCCTACTGTGGACCACATGATTTATTTGTCTTTACGTAGAAGGTGGAAATCAGGAGGAGATATTGTGGTCCACAATTTGTATATATATACACACACATGCCCGCACACACCTAATACCACAATTATGCGAAAATAATACCGCTAATGTTGTCGTGTTTCACTTTCATTTGTTTAACTGTCAGCTCAATGCCTCTTTTCATACAATAGGATGATAATTTCACCGCCCTCCTTGCAAAAACATGAAAATTGAAACACTAAAGCAGAAAACAGGCAAAGAAATATAAAAGGCAGATGATATTAATCCAGACACAGCGTATGGATGTGGTCTTCAAGCTACATTCAAGATTGTAAAATTGATTAAAGAGAAGAATGAACGGAGTTAAAAAAAAAGTAGAAATCATCAAAAAAGACACGGTTTTACTGCTTCTTCAGCATTGCCTATGAAGCGAAAATCACAATGAAAGAGTGTAAAATAAACACAATTCGGTATGATATATTATTGCTACTCGACCAAAACTAATGCATTCATGTTTGGAGAAGACGAGGTGAAATAATAGTCAAAGATATTAAATTGCTTTATCTTTGCAAGGAAGGAAATACAAAGCCAACACAAAAAATGACAAGCAAAACAATTTCAGACGAGTGCAAAGAATTCGTAGAACTTTATTTTGGAAAAATGAAAGGCCAACTGAAGACTTATCAAGTAGAGGAACTCCTTACCACTCGGCCACTACCACAAACGCTTTCATTACAAGAAATATATTGTATTATATGGAAGTTCACCTTTCAGTTCTTTTTTTTACAAAAACGAACACTATATTGACACGTGTTCAAAAAAATAAATAAAAAATCTATGTATCTCTTCGTTTCCAGCAGTAGTATAACTTCCACTCACTTTTAGCCATTTACAATTTAACATTTTCTCAATTAATGTTAAAAAATAAGTAACCCAAAATCGTTTTACATGCCAAAGTTATTGTCAATTGAATGTTTATCATTTTTATTGTACTATGTTTATGATACAGTCCAATAGAATTAGTTTTATTTCTTTTAAGTCTAAGAAATTTTCTGCATTAGTTTTAAAAAATTCACAAATGTTGAATTGATATAAATTCAACAATCAATACTCAAATTTCCCCCATTACTATTAAAAACGATCATCCCAAAAACTTTTTCTCATACTTGCTAAAATTGTTGTCAACTGAATGTTCATTTATCATTCTTGTTATTTCTACATTTATTATATAGTTCAATAGAATTAATTTTAGTTTGGTTTTTAAGTCTAAGCAATTTTCTGTATTAGTTCTAGGAAAACATGTCATATGACAGCTCAATCTTCCTCTAAGACCTTTGGGTTCTGTTTTCATCAAAAAAACATTACATTGACGCATGTCTAAAAAATTTATTCAACGTTGGTAAAAGTGAGTTCATACATGTGCATCTCATGGTTTCATGCAGTAATGTAATTTCCACTCATTTTTAGACATTTACAATTAAAAATTTCATCAATTACGGTTAAAAAGTAGCCAACCCAAAATTCTTTTCACATACTTGCCAAACTTATTATCAATTAAATGTTCTTTTATCATTCTTATTATTACTACATTTATTATACAATTCAGTAGAATTAACTTTAATTCTTTAAAATCTAAGCAATTTTTGAGTGCGATTTTGTTCACATCTTTTAAGGGATGTGAACAAAACACTCGGTCCCTATTGGTGGAAATCAGGGGAGTCCATATGAGTCCCCCTGATTTCCACCAATCAGGGTGGAGTGTTTTGTTCACATCCCTAAAAAAGATGTGAACAAAATCCTATTCAGCAATTTTTTATATTAGTTTTAGAAAAATCACAAGTGCAAAAGTAATATAAATCCAATAATCAATACTCAAATGTTTATGTTTCTATATTTTTATCATCTAAACAATCAAATTATCGGCAACCGCATATATCTATTTTATTTTATTATATTTGTATGTCAAAAAGAGAATATGCGGCAATTAGTATTCTTTGCTTCTCATTCAATCTCATTTGATACACACCCCTTTGGCTGTAAAATAAACATTTACACTATTTTTTTATTTTGGAAAATCAAGGGTTGCGCTTTCCCTTTAATCTCAAATTAATTTAACTATATTCTTTCTCTACCTGCTTGATCAAACTAATTTCGTTTTCTCATGTCTTTATTTCTGTGGTTTTAATTGCATCTTCTCTATACATAAACAATATTTTATGCTACAAAATTCTTTTACTTCTACAAAGATTCCCAAAATAATAAAAAAAATCAAAGGTGGTAAGGGTGAGTTCATACATGTGCATATCTTGATTTCCTGCAATAGTGCAGCCTCCACGCACTTTTAGACATTTAAATTTTGAATTTTCCTCAATTAATTAATGTTAAAAAGTAACCAGCCCATAAACTTTTTCATATACTTACCAAAATTATTGTCGGTCGAATGTTTCTTTATCAATCTTATTCTTACTACATTTATTATAAAGTTCAGTATGATTAACTAAAATCTATGATAGTTTTAGAAAAATCTAGAATTAATATAAATTCAACAATTAATACTCAAATGTTCCTGTTTCTATACTTTTATCATACAAACATTCAACTTGTTGTTAATCACATGTATTATTTTACTCTACTATATTTGTATGTAAAAAGAGAATACGAAACCATTAGTATTCTGTGTTTCTCATTCAGTCTCAACTCATATACATCTCTTATTAATTTTTTAAAAAATCATTAGCTCCTTTGGTTGTAGAATAATAATTGCACTATTTTCTATATTGGAAATTCAAGGTTTCCACCTTCAGTTATATAAATTAGTGTAATTATATTCTTTCTCTATCATTCATTTCGTTTTCTCATGTCTTTCCTTCGTGGGTTTTAACTACAACTTCTCCGTATGTCAACAAATATTATGCTTCTTACCTCTTAAATTGTTTTACTACTACAAAAACTCACAATATAAAATAAATTTCCCAGAATCCATTGTGACTAACTCATTATACTATGCATTAATTTTAAATTTTATCGTGTAAAATTTATATGCATTTTGTTCCACCTTGTAGCGGTGAAGGTAAGTAAATTCTCAACGAAATACTTTCTCACTTTCTCCATCAAAATTGAGTTTGTTTTCATTTTTTTAGTATATGTAATTGATTATTTTATTTTCAACTGTTAATTGAATTCTTCTTTATCAGTCTCATTATTATATTTATTATATAGTTCAAGAGAATTAATTTTAATTCTTTTAAATCTATTTTTTTCTATATTAGTTTAAGAAGAATCACATGTAGAATTAATATAAATTTGATAGTTAATATTCAAATGTTTCTGTTTTTATATTTTTATCATCTAGATATTCAAATTGTCACCAACCACATATATTAATTTATTATATTATATGTAAAAGGAGAATATAAAGTCATTAGTATTCTTTGTTTCACAACAAAGCTTGACTCATAAAAAAGTACTATCAGTTTTAAAAAAATCATTAGCTTCTCTGAGTGTAAAATACATATTTGTATTGTTATTATATTTTGGATAATTAAGGGTTGTAGTTTCCTTTCGGTTATTTATATTAATTTATTTCTATTCTTTCTCTACCACTATAATCAAACTAATTTCATTATATATTGATGGTGTTATTAGTATTCTCTTATGCTCAGTCAGTCTCAACTCATATACCGATCTCTTTTTCGTTTCAGAAAAATTAAGTAGGCTAATTCTATTTGTACACCAAAATTTACTTTACAAACACCAGGTTATTTTTCAAAGGAAGTAAAGACAAAATTCCTTGGTTTAAAATAGTAGCAAATTGTAGTTTCCAATTATTTTACTTTTTACAACTTAGAACAACAATACCCTAATTTACTATAGTAATTCACATTCTTATTATCTAACAGCGAGAATCATGTGAAGAAGAGATCGATTTAAGGTTAGATTAAAAGAAAATGTGAATATAGGTTAAAAAACCAAAGGATTATGATTTTGGAGAGAATCTAAAAAAGAGATAAAAAATTTACTTTTCATTTCTTTCTTTTATGGCTAAGGCAGGAGGATTTGTGATGAACACCATTTTGATTCACTATGCATAAATAATCGTGTAGTTGCCCAAAAAGGATTGTTTTTTGTTTGTTGTCTATGCGATTTCCGTTAGATTTGTTGGTGCATTGTGAAAGAAAAAAGAAGCAAATTTGTAAAAGCATAATAGTTAGTAAGGAGTAGAATCGAAAACTCTTGTGTATTTAAAGTAAAAATATATATACAATGTTTTGTGATAAATTTGGGTGTGCTTAAAAACAAAATAGGGTGTATGAATAGAACAAGTCAATTAAATATTGGCACTATTTTTGTATTTATATTTTTGAAAGGGTTACTCCCTACGTTTATTTGGATTAGTTTACTTGTATTCTTTATATACTGCTTCGATCAAACTAATTTCTTTTCTCTCATGTCCTACATCTCCTTTATACAACATCAATATTTTGTGCATCTTACCTCTTTGATATTTCAACTTATAAAGAAAATTCATGAAATCAAAAAATAAAGTAAATTTCTCTGGAATTTATTGTGACTAACTCATGAACTATGCATTCAATTCTCAATATATTTCATGTGAAATCTATATGCCTTTGTTCCATCTTATATCAACGAAAGTGATTATTCTCTTAAATTCACAACTAAATATCTTGTCCATCAACATTGAATTTATTTTCATTTTTCAGTATATATAACTGAATTCTTTTTATTTTTGTTTCTTAATGTGAGTCAATATTAAAGTGATCTATAAGGTATGCTAAATTATAGTGTGAGTTAGGTGTTATTAATTTATTTCATTGTAATATGCATTGCAATCTCAACTTTTTTCAATCAAAATCTATGTGCATTCTGTTCCATCTTACAACACTAAAGGTGATTTCCCTAAATGCTTAGTAAAATATTTTCTCCATCAAAACTAAACATATTTTCAGTTCTCAGTATATGTGGTTGATTTTTTTGTTTTTATTTTTTTTGTGTCACTTAATAAGGTTCAATATTAAAGTGGTATACAAGGTTCATTAAATTATAATATAAGTGAATTTTTCTTAGTTTTGTGTTACTAATTAGTTTTTCTTCATTATGTTGAACATGAATTAATTATGAAAGATACTAATACATTTATATATATATATATATATATATATATTGTGAAAAATGATATGCTAATATCTATATATTGATAATATACAACAAAATATGATGTAAATGATTTTGTGAAACACCATACTATATGCTTTAAATATGAAATTACAAGTGTGATTATATAAGTCTTTCGAGTACAGTTATAAAGAAGAATAATGAGATTTTCAACATAAATTTAAATTAGATATTCCATGATTTCTCATATGGTAATTGAATCAAAAATATAATTTTTGGGAAAATTCATATATGTAAAGATATACATTTCCTCTAAATTATCATATTAATGTTAATTAAGTTATTATTTTGCCTATAGTTACCATATTAATGGTAAATATGTTTACGTTTAATCAACATATTAATGGTAGTTAACAGTAATTATATTTCCCTTCAATTATCATATTAATGTTAATTAGTTTACTTAATTGTTTTCATAAGTTAATATGTTTGAATTCAAATTTAAAACAACAAATATCTTGATTCACTTTCATCGTTATCTATATACACAAAAGATGTATTTTTGTTCTCAAGTGAGCCTATTTTTTACATTTATTAGTATTTTAAATTTTAATATCACTAACAACCTACAGATTAAACTAAAGTTCATATCATTTATTTATTTTCTTTAATTATCTTGATGCATAATGATTTTGATATAATATACATAAATAGTGCACATGTGTTTCATATGCGAGATTGATAAATTAATGAAGATATAAATAGGGAACTTCATTCAAGGATCTTCACTGTAAATATGGATCTTGATATAATAATTTTTACGGACAACATTTTTGAAAAATTAGTTTTAAATACATTTAAAAGAAAAATATAAGCAAAGTCATCATTTTCAGTTATATGAGAATAGTAATAAATGAATTTATCATTTTTCTATAAATTGTCATTGATAGTAATCATTTTTAAGTATTGTCCTTAAAACTTATTAACCTACATTAAGATGTCCTTCATCCTAATTTCCATATTAGTGAATTATATATACCTCCAATTTGAAAGTACCTTTATGTTTTATTGTTCTAATGTATTAAATTTTTGAAATTCTCACTCTCTCTTTATTCAACCTAGAAACTAGAAAAAAAAATATGTTATTTTTTTATAACAATTATAAAGTGGAAAATAGGCAAAAGAACAAACTTTGAAAAAAAAAAAAAATCTAAAGGACGTCAAGTTTTATTTTTAGGCTGGAGGACAAACTTTGAAAAAAAATTAGGCTGAAGGACAATGCTAAATATAATTAGCATTTTCTGCAGTGTAAAACTGAATAATGCTAGTTAAAACTAGCATTTTCGTCTAGTGTAAAAAAATAAATATAATGTTAATCAAATTTAGCATTTTCTTTCAGTTTAATTTTGGTTCAAAGTTTGTCCTTCAGACTAAAAATAAAACTTGGTGTCCTTCAGCCTAATTTTTCGGTAAAGTTTGTCCTTCTCCCTAATTACCTCAATTATAAATGTATAAGAAGAATACATGTAGTTTAGTTAAAATATTTTTTTCCATCTGGAAAGTGAATGAAGTTGACTTGCATTTGCGAGATTCCATGCATTTAATAAATTAACTAGCTAGATTACGCTTTAACCGTTGGAATGTAATTATTTGTGATTGACATGAAATATTACATATCTTATATAAACGATGAACATGATTATAATTTTTATCTTACTTGTAAAATGACATGATTGGGTTATACTTACTATGTTATCATATGGTTGTTTAGAAATACAAACATAAAATATTTACAAGCAGACATACTGATATTGAGTTGGTACTAAAAACAAAATTTATGTTCATTGTCTAAATGAATTTTCAAGGAAATTTATCGTCAAAATTTAAAACCATAATATCAAGCGTCGTATAAATTTTGTTGGTGGCTAATTACTTGGAAAAATATAAGGTAAGCGGGATGAATTAATAAAGTGTGGTGCTAAGGGCACCCCAATATGTTCTTCCTAATACCGCAATAAAATAATAAAAAAAAAAACTTATTAAATTTGGTATACTTCGTAACACCACATTACCTCTCAGTTCTAATCTCTCACTCAATCATTATTTGCTAAATGAATCACGTACTAAGCTAATCTAAAAACCCTAATCTCTCGTAATCCCTGTCTTCTTCGCATCTCTCGTGGGAAAATTCAAATTCATACGGTAATCTCCCAATTGTTTGGTGATCTGAAAACCCTAATCTCTTACTTTCTCTTCTAGTTTGCTTAATTCAAACTTTATTCACGGCTTTTGTATATTCCTCTGCATTGTGGCGTCGAATTCGTTGATCGGTTATAGATCTAGGGTTTAACCCGTTAATCAATTTTAGAAATGAGGAAGAACGAATATCGAGTGAAGTAGAAATAAGGTAAAACAGTGTGGTAGCCCCTATTTTTTAAGTGTGTGGTATTAAGAAGAGTGTAATACTAATTCTTGTGGTATTTTTTAGTCGCGGTATTATGAAGAACATATTGGGGTGTCCTTAGCACCACCCTTAATAAATAAGAGTTAGTTTAAATCGAAGTTCCTTTGAATTCAAGTGCTGGCTATTAAGTGATGTTAGTTTGTTAAGGAAAGATATATGACAAACATATGTTTAAACTAATTATTTTGAAGAATTTTAAGAAAATGATTAAAAAAATAATAATAGCTATAATTAGAATTGAAGTTTTAGCTTTCTTTTTATAAGAAAAGGCATATTTTATTGGTAAATGATACATTGTGTAGATTTTGATTCATAATAGAACAAACTAGCTTGGCTACTTTATAAAAGTTTTAAAATCATTATTTTACCACATATTGGTAATACTTCCATTTTATTGTTTGTACCTTCTTGCAGGCATAAACGTATATGTTATAAAATACATTTTCTTCTTATAGACATCCACGATTAATTTACTCTACTAATAATAAATTATTTTCTTATGCTTGTTTTTTTGACTATGTTTCTTTGCTCATTTGATCTAAATTTATTTTCAATCTATTGTCCTAAAAAGTTTTTTATGGTTATCTAGAAACATATGTTTAGTGGTGATGTTACTTATCTTTAACTTATGCTTATGTCATATTATCTCAAATAATAACTTTGCATGGGCAATTGAAGAAAGATCATTATTGAGTTATTCCGAAAATTTATCTATATAATGCATATGTTATATAATTCTCATGTCATATTATGCTATAGGGAAAATATGATGTCTTAATGTTGTTATAATATTTTTCTCAAATTTAATTAATATTGTGTAATGTCAAAAAGCTACATAAATGCTCGATTGTTGTTTACTGAACTAAACTTGAAAGTTACTCCGCTTCAAGCACAAATTTTCCACTTTAGATTTTGGAACACAGCGATCCAATTACTTATGTACATATTTAAATTTATAAGTTAAATATAGGATATACTTATATACCACTTTTGATGTTTGCACTATAAAACTAATAAACATACATATTTAGTAGTTTATTGATTAACAATTTAGGATTAACAAGTAATTTATGTTATTTGCTATATAAAACCATCATGTTATATAATTATAAATTATATTTTATTAGCTTTATTGTTATGTAGTTAGATTTATGTGAAGACCTAGATTATTAATGACAATAATAATTAGATCATAGGCTAGTTTAAGTATAAAATTAATAAATTATAAAGAAAGGAAAAATATAAATGAGAGGCTAGTGGAAAAGAGGCTAACTAGTTCTTATATGAATGGATATAAGAAAGCATGTAGAAACTAGTGGCTAAAATTACATGTTTAAGGATACATATCATTATCAATATAACCAGATTTCTTTTAAAAAAGATCACGTGGGAAGTTAAGGCGTGCATATTGTATGAGAGATGGAAATGGTGATAAGAATACAAGATAAAAATAAAAAGATAAAAGAAAACATTTCAGAAGAAAAAAAAACATATGGGACCACAACATTGTAAGGTAATTTACAAATATATGAAGGATAAATTAGACTTTCCCTAAATAGCTAAAACCCTAGTAAGTTGTTATATAAACCAGTAGGCTAGAAGGCTAAGATTGGCTCATTTTATTCAGTACAAAGATATTCAGAAAATAAGAGTCAAGATCAAGGGATTTCTTAGGGAAAGCAAAAATAAAATATAAGGTGAGCATTTATCATTATATATAGAGGCAATAAGACCTATTTTAGGCAGCATGATTGATGTGTATTATTTGTTTGATATGTATGGGTTGCTTGTGGATTTATGGATGCATTATTATAAAGAAAGTTATTTGAAGAGCTATATAAAATAGTTATGTGTGATCATATCATCTAATCATCTAATCTAAATAACAATGTTTGTTGTGAAGTAGGGTTATATTTGATTGGAAATAGGTGGTATAAACAAGATGGTTTATGCTTATGTCTATTTTCTATGAAAAAGATAAATGGTGCAATTGAATCTATGTGCTGATCCATATGAACATCAATATATATGAGTAATGTGACATACCCTATGATATCATTGCCTATTATACACCTAATATATGAATCAGTTGATTATTATTGAAGTGAATGTTGAATATGAATTTATACAACTGAATGATTTATTGCTATATTTGTGATGGATGACTTGGAAGAATTCATTGGTCACTGATAGTTTATGTGTGAGTAAAAGGTGAAAGTACTAAAGCATTCTTTGGGTATTCATATAAGTATTGTGGTATGGATACAAGGTAATAAAGGGGAGGGATATGCACTTTCTAGTAATGCTTAGATAATTAATAGTATTTACACATAAAGGAGAGGGCGATATTTTTGGAATGACATTGACCTGCCTAACCTCAGGATGTAGAGCTTGGATACATGCATGGCATAATTATGCCCTATAAGCCTTTGTGTTCAGGGTTAATAGATGAGGGATCCCAGAATAATGCATACATCGTGTTTAATGGCAAGTGGAATTAGCCAAATTAAATGAAGAAATTGGGTGTAAGGAATGGGTAGGCAAACATGATAAAGTTAAACCTATATGAAGTGTTTGCTGGAACAATGTATTTACATATGCATGGCATTTCTATTCTCAGTGGAACCTAGTGATAAATGTTCATACCAGATTAGTCTGACATGGTTTGATTGCCTTTGCAATCTGGTGGGTATCTCATTGTAAATGATGTCGCTCAGGGATTGCTTTCAGGTTGAAATGAGGCAGCATAGCTGGATGTTATGATGGAGATATAGAGCAATTGCATGATTTATGTGTGTTAGGCTAAGAATATATTTAGAAGCTATGAAGCACTGAATGGTGAAGTATTAATGAAATGATGTAATCTAAGTAGAATTGAAGTATGCTTTAAGTATGTAATTTTGATGACTTATATGATTGTAAGAATTAATGGTTAATGTTTTAAAGAGCACATGTACTTATGTAATATGTCAAAAAGAGTGTTTAAATATAAAAGAAGGCTATGCACATCATATAGGCAATATATGACTATGTTATAACATATGGGCTAATTTTTTTTGATAAGGGTGTGTGTGTCTATATATATATATATATATATATATATATACACACACACACACACACACACACACACACACACACACACACATATATATATATATATAAGCTTTAACTAATCTATATATAGGCATGTTTTTATTAGCTAGTAACATAAGAAACTACCCTTCTCTAAGTTAAAAATTGGGTTCAACCAAGGATATTAAAATGTATAATTTCTTGTATCAGGATCTATAATAGGTAGATATATAATTGTGCAAAATATTTTCATGTACTCTAGTGTATGTCTGAATACCCTTTTTAGTACATTTTTATATACACCGTTGTGGCATAATAAAATGTTTTATTCCCTTTTTACACATTAAAACCTTACTAGTATGAAATTGCTTTTATTAAAACTTATAATTTATGTAATTTTAAGGACTCTGATTTATTATGGTCATGTTTGGGTAATAAGCTAATATTATATTAGCATGTATGTTAGTTAATTCCTTGAAAAACCTTTTATTGGTTAGATGCAAAACATTTATATATCTTCGTATATATAAATGGTGATAAATTCAGTGTACTGATATATTTATATTAGTGACTAGGATCTTGGGAATAAGGAATAAACTAGTTTAAAAAGAAAAAGTGACCTTGATTTGATTTTTTTATAGTTGCATCAAATCTACTAAAGTGAATAAGAAAAGAGGGTCACTTCAGTTGGTATCAGAGCTATGTTAAAACAAAAACATGGCTAATCAAACCAGTATGTCTAACTAGTTCTAGTGACTGGAAAAGGAAGTTTAAGCATAAATAAAATTTGGAGTAGATGTATATAATAAAACAAATAGAAATAACTGTATAAAATCAGTGAAGTACTGGAACTAATAAAATATAAATTGTATAATAGAAAAAGCATGGTAGGCAGGGGATCAACTGGTGCACCACCCTTGATGCATATGCAAGAATTTGTTCAAGCTTTAAGGGATGGGGTAGGACCAAGGCCAGAAAATCCCTATGAAGAGTTTTCAATGCTACTAAAAACGTACTCAAACCTGGGGGGAGGGGGGAAGGATTTTGATGGTACTGAAGGGGTAATGGGAGTACAAACTTGGCTCGGAACTTTGGAAAGAATTTTTGCTCACATGCAAGTGGATGATCAGAAGAAGATGTAGATAATTTCTAAAAGGTTAAAAGGAGTAGCATTAGTCCAGTGGGAAGTTATTGTAGCAGGAAGACCAGAGAAAGAAATAACTTAGGAACAATTCAAAGACATGTTGGAGGCCAGATTTGTACCCCCATCAACAAAGGCTTTATTGTTAGAGGAATTCATAAAGCTAAGGCAAGGTGCTATGAGTGTGACTGAATACACCCAAAAATTTGAAAGCCTCTCTAAGTATGGTACAATCTTGATAGGAGATGAAGTATCCAAGATTTCAAGATACATAAGGGGACTTAATGATGGACTAATTAGGGCAATCTACCCTATAAATATAAGACTTTTGATCAAGTAATAGACTTGACCCTTTCCTTTGAACAACATGATAATGAATGGGAAAAATTTAGAAATCTTAGTAATAATAATAATAACAAAAAGGCAAGGATAGGATTTACCCTATGACAAGAAAAATTATGAAAAAGAAGTTAAGAAAAACGAATGGTCAACAACCATTGAAGCCAAGAAGAAAATCACTTGCTATAAATGTGGAAAAGAGGAACACATGAAAAATAAGTGTCAGGCTTCAATGTTCAATTGTTACAACTGCGGGAAAGAGGGGCACATCAGGAAAAAATGCCCAGAGCCAAGGAAACCAGCAAAAGTAGGGGCCTTGGAAGAGAAGGAAAAGACTGTTGAAGGAAGCAACATAAATGGTACTGGACATTTAGAAGGTCTGCTCTTTATTAAAACTCAACCTATAGCAGTAATTTATGATACACGAACCACACACTCTTTTATATCCCATGATATAGCTAAAAGATTGGAACTCACATGTGTAACTGTGGATAGGCCTTATTTTTATATGGATCCCTATAGGGAGTTCATGCATGCTAAGTATGAAATGTGTGTGTGTAGAATCAAATATAGGTGGAAATACATTTGTGCCAGACCTGTATGTATTAAAATATTCTGGTATAGGTATTATACTAGGAGTTGACTGGCTAAACAAATTTAAAGCTATTTTAAATTTGGAAAATTTCACCATTACTTTGCAAACAACAGAAGGTAATATAATAACAGTGATGTGTGAAATAGAGAAAAGTAATTGTCCAGGAACGTTTGGAGTTTGAATGAAAAGGAAAAGGATTTGGAATTGGAGAAAATTCCTATAGTCAATAATATCCTGATGTATTTGGAGAAGTCGGTCGTATATCTTATAACAAGCCAGTTGAGTTTCAAATCAGATTAATACTTGGTGCAAATTCTATTATTAAGAAGCCTACTAGAATGGGGATAAAGGAGTTGGTAGAGTTGAAAAGACAACCGGAAGAATTGGAACAAAAAGGATTTATCAGGCCTAGCAGTAGTTGTTGAGGTTCTCCAGTGGTATTTGTCAAAAAACAAGCTGGAACCCTTAGATTGTGTATTGATTATAGGGAATTAAATTAAGTCGCAATTAAAAACAAATATCCACTACCAAGGATAGATGATCTCTTTGATCAACTCAGTGGGATAAAGGTATTTTCTAGGCTGGATTAGCATCTGGATTTCACCAAATGAAGGTTGAAGAAGAAAGCATCAAATATACTGCCTTTAATATCAGATATGAGTTATATGAATTTTTAGTTATGCTATTTGGCCTCACAAATGCACCATCGTATTTTGTAAATTTAATGAATAGAACATTTAGATATTAGTTGGATAAATTTGTTTTAGTATTTGTTGATGACATATTAATTTATTCCAAATCTGAAAGTGAACATGAAAGGCATTTACATTTGGTACTACCAAGACCGAGTAACATAGCTTAAAGGCAAAATTTACAAAGTGGAAAAATGAAGTTAAATTTTCGGGAGATATGCTCATGCAACATAGGCAAGTAATAACATATGCATCCAGGAATCTCAAGATAAATTAAACAAGGTATGCCACACATGATTTAGAACTTGCTGCTATAGTGTATGCTTTAAAATTATGGTGGCATTATTTACTTGGAGCTAAATTTGAATTGTATACAGACCACAAATCATTCAAAACTTATTTTTCAAAAAAAGATCTCGACATCAGACAACATAGGTGGGTATAACATTTGGATGCTTATGATCTGGACATATTATACACTCCTGGAAAAGAAAACAAGGTGGAAGATGCTTTTAGCAGGCACCATGTTAATTTAGCAAGGTTAATGATGGAAGGATTTAACGATTTATCAATTCCGGGAGAAGTGGAAATGAAGAATGCGGTAAAGGAAATTTCTGATAGTCACTGTGATATGCTTGAATATGGTAAGTTAAGCCTTGTTTCTATTAAATCTGCTCTTGTAGATAAAATTGTGTTTTGGCAAGACCAAGATAATAATTAAAGGAGAAGAAAGAAATGTTGCTAAATGGAACAACAATAGAGAATTTTGAATTGGATGATAAGGGGTATTTAAGGAAGAATAGGAGACTCTGTGTACCAAACAATGAAGATATAAAGAAGGAAATCTTGGATGATCATAAAACCAAATATACAATTCACCCAAAGGAAAAAAGATGTATATCATGATTTAAAGAGAATTTATTGGTGGCCAGGAACGAAAGCAGCAGTGGCAATATATGTAGCAAAGTGTTTAACATGCCAACAAGTGAAAACAGATTACCAAAGACCTTCAGGCATGTTACAACCATTAGAAGTGCCTAAATGGATGTGGGAAAGTATTCCAATGGACTGCCAAGAACCAACAAGAGAGGAAATGATTGTATATGGGTGGTAGTTAATAGGTTAACAAAAAAACACACACTTCATTCCCATAAAGTCGGATAGAAATGCAAACAAGCTAGCTTAATTGTTTATAAAAGAAGTGGTAAGGCTACATGGTGTACCCAAAACCATCATTAGTGATAGGGATTCATTGTTTATCTCTAGGTTTTGGGGAAGTTTTCAGGAAGCATTGGGTGTGGAATTATGCCTAAGCACAACATGCCACCTCCAAACTGATGGACAAACAAAAATTGTAAATAAGATATTGGAAGACTTGCTTAGAGCATGAGGGTAGCTGGGAAGATCACTTGTGTTTGGTTGAATATGTATATAATAATAGCTATTAATCCAACATAGGAATGACTCCATTTGAAGCCCTGTATGGTCGACCTTGTTTGTTACCTGCTTGTTGGTTGGATGCGGGAGATAGAATATTGCTTGGACCAGAATAAGTGAAAGAGACATCAGCCAGGATTGAATTGATCAGACGGAAAATAAAGAGTGCACGAGAGAGACAGAAGGATTATGCTGATAAGGGAAGAAGACCAATATAATATAATATAATGTTGGGGATTATGCATTTCTTAAAGTTTCTCCAATGAAAAAAGTATTAAGGTTTGGGAAAGAAGGAAAATTGTCACCTAGATAGCCTTATGAGGTTATTCAGAGAATAGGTGCACTAACTTATAAATTTAGGCTACTAGAAGAATTAGGAAATATACATAATCTATTTTATGTATCTCAACTGAGAAGGTGGGTTCATGATAAGCAGATCATCTTGAAATCACCAACATGGATTAAAATGGAAGAGAATTTGGTTTATGAGAAGGAGCCAGTGGGTATTGTTGCTAGAGAAGAAAAGGAATTAAGAAATAAAATAATAAGGTTGGTTAAAATATAGTGGAGTTTAGATAGAAATGATTGTACCTGGGAGGTTGAGGATAAGATGAAAGCGAAGTATCCTAACTTGTTCACTGTTTGATTGGAGTTTAATGAAGAATGCACTTGGGTTTTATTGAAAAAAAGTTGTGTTTTTTTAGGTTGAACTAGTGTTGATTTTCTTGTTGGAAATGTATAAAGAAGCAAATTGTGAGACATAATTCCTCTTAGGAGGAGAGCGTGTGAAGACTCAGATTATTAGTGACAATAATAATTAGATCATAGGTTAGTTTAAGTATAAAGTTAATAAATTATAAAGAAAAGAAAAATATAAATAAGAGGCTAGTGGAAAGGAGGATAACTAATTCTTAAATGGAGGGATATAAGAAAGCATGTAGAAACTGATGGCTAAAAATATATGTTTAAGGATACATATCATTATTAATATAACCAGATTTCTTCTAAAAAGATCACGTGGGAAGTTAAGGCATGCATATTGTATGGGAAATGGGAATGGTGATAAAAATACCGAATAACAATAAAAAGATAAAATAAAACATTTCAGAAGACAAAAATAAACATATAGGACCACAACATTGTAAGGTAATTTACAAATACATGAAGGATAAATTAAACTTCACCTAAATAGCTAAAACCTTAGCAAGTTGTTATATAAACCCGTAGGCTAGAAGGCTAAGGATTGGCTTATTTTATTCAATGCAAAAATATTCAGAAAATAAGTAAAGGTTTAGTCAAGATCAAGGTTATCATTGGGGCAAGTGAAAATAAAATATAAGGTGAGCATTTATCATTATATATAGAGGCAATAAGACCTATTTTAGGCAGCCTGATTGATGTGTATAGTTTTTTTATATGTGTGGGTTGCTTGCTGGATTTATGGATGCATTATTATGTAGAAAGTTATTCAAAGAGTTATATAAAGTAGTTGTGCCTGATCATATCACCTAATCAGCTGATCTAAATAACACTATTTGCTATGAAGTAGGGTTATATTTAATTGGAAATAGGCGGTGTAAACAAGATGGTTTATTCTTATGTCTATTTTCTATGAAATAGACAAATGGTGCAATAAAACCTATGTGCTGATCCATTTACTCTTATTAACATTCTTTGATAAAAGAGTGAGGGTTTAGGAGATAACCTAATACCTCTAACTATATGTTCACAACAAAATATATGAGTAATGTGAAATACCTTATGATATCATTGCCTAGTACAACCCAATATATGAATCAATTAATTATTATTGAAGTAAATATTCAAATATGTATTTATATAACTGAATGATTTGTTGCTATATTTGTAATGGATGACCTGGAAGAATTTATTGGTCACTGATAGTTTATGTGTGATAAAAGGTGAAAGTACCAAAGCATTCTTTGGGTATTCATATTAGTATTGGGTATGTATACTAGGTAATAAGGGGAGGGATATGCACTTTCTAGTAATGCTTAGATATTTAATAGTACTTACACATAAAGGAGAGGGTGATATTCCTGGAACGACATTGACCGGCCTAACCTCGGGATGTAGAGCTTGGGTATATGCATGGCATAATTATGCCCTATAGGCCTTTGTGTTCAGGGTTAACAGTTGAGGGGTCCTAGAATAATGCATACCTTGTGTTCAATGGCTAGGGGAATTAACCAAATTAAATGAAGAAATTGGGTTTAAAGAATGGGTAGAAAAACATTCTAAAGTTAGACCTATATCTAGTGTTTGCTGGAACAATGTATTTACATATGTTTGGCACTTCTATTCTTAGTGGAACTGGATGTTAAAAGTACTTATGCACTATATTCATCTGTTGTAGATATTTATACACATGTCTTGAATGATAAATGTTCATACCAGATTTGTCTGACTTGGTTTGATTGCCTTTGCAATCTGCTGGGTGTCTTATTGTAAATGAGGCAGCTCAGGGATTACTTTCAGGTTGAAATGTGGCAGCATAGCTGGATGTTATGATGGAGATACAGAGCAATTGCATGATTTATGTGTGTTAGGCTAAGAATATATTTAGAGGTTATGAAGTACTATATGTAGAAGTATTAATGAAATGATGTTATCTAAGTAGAGTTGAAGTATGCTTTAAGTATGTAATTATGATGACTTGTATGATTGTGAGAATTGATGGTTGATGTTTAAAGAGGATATGAACTTATGTAATATGTCAAAAAGTGCGTTTAAATATAAGAGAAGGCTATGCACATCATATAAGCAATATATGACCATGTATATAACATTTGGGCTGAATTATCTAAGCAATGTTATATATATATACATATACACACGAACATATATATACACACACACACACACACACAGATATATATATATATATATATATATATATATATATATTAGCTCTAACTAGTTTATATATAAGCATGTTTTTTGTTAGTTAGTAACATAAGGAACTACCCTTTTCTAATTTAAAACTGGGTTCAACCAATGATATGAAAATATACAGTTTCTTGTATCAGGATCTATAATAGGTAGATATATAATTGTGCAAAATATTTGCAAGTACTCAAGTGTATGTCTGAAGACAACATTCCTACCCTTTTTTTTGTACCTTTCTATATACACCCTTGTGTCATAATAAAATTTTTTATTCCCTTTTTACACATTAAAACCTTACCAGTATGAAATTATATTCATTAAAACTTATAATTTATGTAGTTTTACGAACTCTGGTTTATTATTGTCATGTTTAGGTAATAAGCTAATATTATGTTAACATGTATGTTGGCTAATTCCATTAAAAACCTTTTATGGGGTATATGTAAACATCTATATATCTTCACACACACACACACACACACACACACACACATATATATATATATATATATATATATATATGGTCATAAATTCAGTGTACTAATATACTTATATTAGTGACTAGGATCTTGAGAATAAGGAATAAACTAGTTTAAAAAGAGAAAGTGACCTTGGTTTGAATTTTTTTATAGTCGCATCAAATCTATCAAAGCAAATAAGAAAAGAGAGTCACTTCAATTTAACAACCAACATCTATCAATAATACTTTAAGGAAAATTAATTAAAATATTACATTTAATAAACTTATTATTTCACCTTTCTACAACCAAAAAACATATCTAAATATACTATTAAGAAAAATATACGGTGAACCCTGTATGCGTGGTAAAGGTACTGGTATTATATGAAAGCACAGCATTCCTTAATGACCTTTCGGTCCCATTTCTATCGAAAAAATAAGGATGGTAACAGATGTACCATTTCCAAATCCAACGGTTCATGCCCTTTTTAATTTTTAATGTGTTTTTCCTTCCACACTTCATTCTATGATTCCTCTTCTTGTCCCTAACCTTTGAGGCCATTCGTTTTCTCCTTTGCCGTATGAAGAAAAACTCTCCTCCATTCGACAAATCTAATGACCTCCCCTCCTCTATCTTACTTCCCTTATCCTTCGATTAAATTACAAGGTTGTACAACCTTGGATTGTACAAAAATAAAATAAAAATTGTGGTCCTTGTTTGTACAAATTGCAAAAACCCTCCAATAAATTGCAAATACTATCTCATCCAAGGTTGTACAAATTGCAAAACCTTTGATTTTTATTTTATTTTTGTATAAAAAAAATCAATGCAAATTGCAAAATTTCAGTGGGTACCTAGTCCCCCACTGATTATCAGCTGGATCTGCCCCTGATGACACCTATGATTTAAGTCCACCATCTTCATCTTGGACCACGTTTACAGTAATACAGTTGAATCACTTAGTTATTGAGTTCCAATGCTATTTATTACTACATGGTAATTCTCTAATGGTAGTACAACTATTCTAGATCCTTCATTATTTTTTATTTTACTTTTTATGTAACCTTTAGCTATAGATGAAATTTTTATTGAAATATTTCCAAAAATCTTTTTAGGTATAATTTCGGGTATGCTTGGCTATTCGGTTTCCATATTATTTAATTACATATTTCATGCTAATAGTATACCTATTTTGGATCCTACACAGTGTCTTTTTTTGGGTTTATTTTACTCATAGCTGAAATTACTGTTAAGATATATGCTAAAATTTGTTTTTTTTGGAATCCTATATTTTTTTTTACCAAATGTCATGTACATGTTGTTACATCAGTCAAAATATTTGTGGTAGATAATTGGCTTCACTATACTTGGTTTGTTATAATAGATTAAGCTACCATGCAAAATATTTCTTGAACTAATTACTGAGGAAGTGCATGTTGAGTTTCCAAATTGTGCAATGTAGTGGATACGGTTATATAGATGCATTTTACTTCTGTATTCTTCCTTAATAACAAGTGTTTATGTTTAAAAGCAATATTAAGTATCCATTCAATCTCATAGTAACTTTAGTCTGTGTTGTCTCTTATTCTTTGTTTTTATATATTCTAAAACAAAATATTTATTTCTTATTAGTTTAAGAATCCTTTTCCATTTTCATCCTTTAAATTTGTTATCCTAAACTCACCATCACCAGTCTTCGGATTATAGTTGTTGTTAATTTCTTCATACCTACTTTTTTTTTATTTCTTGAAAGTTGCCTCCCTAATTTCTAATTTTAATTTCCATTCTAATAAGCCTAAATAGAATACAAAATGAATCATGAATATCCAAATAACCTTTCATATCCAAATTCAGAAAAATGTCTTGAATTTGATGGCAATATTCTTAATTTTGTCATATTTCTTTAAGCCTGAAAGCTTAGGTTCACCACCTTTTAGCCATGCTCTTAGTGCATTGATCTATTTTATGTTGCCATCGACATCAAATATAGGGGATTAGGAGGTGAGTTTTAACTTTTATACAACAATTTATATTTGTTTTATTGAGTTTAATTCTATTAATCCTTATTATTCATATCTTTATAGGTATTTTAAAATTTAATTATGGTATATATTAATATCTTTTCTTATTAATTTTTAAGATTAGTGCATATCTGTGCTGTATAGGCATATTATGATCCGAAGTGTATTTAGTTATCACATTCATTTAACTTTTTTTGATTAAAATGTGCATTAAACAATCGACTTCAATTATGGTATATGTTAATATCATAATCGAATATAAAAAGCTCACGTAGACACCATCTTCGGGATTACATCGAATCAAAACCGTTCGCCTTTCCACATCCCCGATTCTTACCTCAAGCTTCTCACAATTCACTCTTACTGCATACCTCTTGAGCCAATCCATGACCAAGATGATCCCAAACACAACGAAGTTCAAAACAAAGCAACCACACACAAACGAGCGACCATGATTCGATAATACAAGACCACGACAAAGCATACAAAGGCTATATGAATCCCCAACCGGATTAGTCATAACCAAAGGTCTATCGTAAATCTCGGATTCCGAACCCAAACGACACACAAGCTCATTTCAAATGAAAGAATGTGATGCTCTAGTATCAAACAACACACGAAATGAAACACATCTAATGGAAAGAGTACCTTGGACGACAACACCCTTCCCCTTCTCCTCTGTAGTAGGAGCCTTTGAAGAAGATGGCACAACTTCCAAAGCATAAGCCTTCACTATCTGCTACCCTTTCACTAGCTTTAGACAATCCTTCTTATCATGGCCAAGTTTTCCACACTTGAAACACTTCTTCTCAGTTTTAGGATTCTTACATTCATTAGCAAAATGGTCCTTCTGTTGGCAGTTAAAATAAACCACCTCACTTTTAGGTTTCTTCTTGCCATCCTTGCCTTTCTGTTGTTGCTGATTCCTCTTATTATCATTATTACAACCCTGTTATGATTTCGAGGATTCTTTGGTTACAACAACAGCTTCTTCTCCTTTGGAAAATAAGCTTTCATGTCTCATAGCTTTTTCCACAATTTTCTCATATCAGAATCCAAATGATCGACCAATGGCCTCCCAATATAGGTATCCAAACCCATTACAAACTTCTCGTTCTTTTGATAAGGAGAGTCAATATACGAATGAGAATACTTGGACAAGGCCTCAAAATAAGAAACGTACTCCAACACTGGTCAACCATTCTGCTTCAACTCCACAAACCTTTTAAACATAACTGGTTGTTGAGCGATCGCAAAACTTTGTCTCAAACTTGACTCGGAACTGTTCCCATGTGGTCTCATCTTCTGGAGTCTCCAAAGTGACAGAGTTCCACCAATCCACGGCTCTGCCTTACAATTGTCTCGATGCAAGCTTCCTCTTCATAGCACCATCTATACCCAAGTCTCCAAAAATTCCTACACAGGCGTCCAATCACCTTTGAACCTCTTCAGTCGTCTCTGTCTCCTTAAACGGGTTTCCTCCCAAAGAGGTGAAGTCCTTGCACAGTTTCGCATAATCCACGGCTCTAGGCACATGCATTTGAACTCCTATATCTACCGCAGTTGTTTCCTGAGCGGGTAACCTCTTCATGATTGCTGCCATTATGGCCTCAAACATTGTTGGGTATCTGGTATACCAATATTTCCCCCTCTAGGAACAGTCTCCTCCCTATTAGCGTGTCTCGATGGTGGATGACTCATTCTAAATCTGTAATATAGAATGATTAGCGCATAAACGAGAAAACTGCTAATGGAGTTCAAACGCAATTATACTATACACTAATATATAGTATACATCCATTAGAAATCTACAAATACGTCTCTCGTACATTATTACACCTTCGAACTTTGGCTAAAATCGATAACCAGAGCTCTGATACCAAATTTGATGACCACCCACAACTCCTGCACTTAAACAAGGGAAATGATGCACTGAAAGGTGGGCCTGGCAGCTATGGACGATCATCAGAGTAAGACAACACAAGCGAAACCTGTCATATAACTCACTGCACAAGGATAAAACATAATAGAACATATTCTAAAGGCTATAATTGTGAAGTATATTTGAGCAGAAACTTGAGCTTTCATAATAACTAGAAAGAATATCCATACATCTCTGGATTACAACATAAGTGTGACACCGCACGTCCGTTAATGTCACTCATAAGATAATGTATTAAGTTCCGTGAAGTGCAATAGGTGATCACTACAGAGAATATACAAGACAAGTAAAATATGCAGTGGAAAATTTTAAACTTTATTACAAAAGAAATAATGCATCATTTCAGAAATACATCAAACCCAGTTACAACTAGCAAACTATTTCAAAACTGTCTTACAAAACCTCTTATGAAAAATACCGAAATACATAAGATCATATCCCTCGTCAAAAGCCATATTAAAGTAGATAGCAAGTAAAAATGGTACATCACAAGAAATCCAAGTTAAGTCCAAGCATTCATAGAAATCTTAGTCCTGGTTGAGTGCTTCCACTCTAAGGACCTGAGGCTCGGGGGAGGGGGAAGGAAGGTAGAGGCGAAAGAAAACAGGGTTAAACATAAAGTCTGGCGAGTTCCAGTGATTTACAAATATGCATAAACTAGGAATGTCAAGTAGGTAAATAAGACTGGATGGGAAAGGTACAATATCAAAATAGATGAACTAAATAGAACAGTATTATTGACAGAAATAAATCATGATCGAGTAATGCTTCTCATTTATACCCTAAACACATATGTCTAAACATATATGTCTACCCCATGACTAGTATAATAGGTTCAACAAGATTAGGTTCTTTTCCTAATTACATGTCAACAGTATTACAATAGAAACAAACAGCAGGATTAAACAGTAGGATTAGGTGTACCCTAATTACATAACAGGATTAGGTGTTAACCTAATTACATAACAACAGGATTAGGTGTACCCTAGTTACTACCCAGGCGATCGACTCCCTACTACGTAAATACTCTGTGCCGGTGCCGATAGTAGGGTGCATAACTCCCTAACCCAACAATTGTATGATATAGACCTATTTGATGTTGTTATAGCATCTTATCTTCCCTAGTCGGACCCAAGCACGCTCATGACTCCACCAGAACGCTCCTGTAACCACCCCCATGTGAACATCTTACTATTAAGTTCAGTAAAGAATTCCCTGATCCCTACCTAGTGTGCGACCCCCATTATAAGATACCTACAGGGATACCGACTGATTTAGGTCCCAAACAACAGATTGACACAAGCCAAACCCTCTAATCTTGTGGCCCTAAATATCTAGGATTTAAGAGTCCCCAAAACCCGATGCAACGGTAGAGGGGGACCTCTTTGCTTATATTTATGTTTAACCTAGGAGGTTTAGGTTTACTAATAAGCATGGTTGTAATGTCATTATGTGTACAACCCTACTCTTAACATGTCATTTACTTAATGTCCATTTAAGTCAGATTTAATATGTCTAGTCCATATGCATATCATTCATCAACTACATTTCCAAGTTACAGGTTTATGCACAATGCCTATTACAACAAATATCTACAACAAGTCTAAATAAATATATTTATCCTTTTCTCCAAATTATTGTCAATTAGTCCAAGCAATTAACATGCCTAAGTTCCCCTTTTTATATTATTCGTTTTAGCCCCAATGTATGCCCATTCTAATCGGCTATAGCCTAGGCTTCACATAAAATAAAAAGGAAATAGGGGAAGAGGAATAGAATCAAATCACGTATGCATATAGGCAAGACTGGAAATAAACAAAGAAAATTGGAAAAGGAAAATAGATACATATAACTTGTTAATTTTCAACATTACAGGCATATGTATAACTTGTTAATTTTCTAACATCACAGGCATATGTATAACATTGCAGGCATATGTATAACATCACATGCATATGTATAACATCACAGGAATATGTATAACTTGGCATAACATCATAGGCATACGTATGACATGTATAGGTATAACATGCATATGTAACTAACAGTTAAAACAGGTATAACGTTTATTTTACTAACACTGTAGATCCTAACTAGTTTTATTTAACTGTCATATTCAAGGCCTAAGAAATCAGATCTGTAAATAAGAGGAACTCACAGTGAGTCTTGGTGAAGATAAAAATGTATATAACACTAGGCCAAAAAAAGTCCATGTCCAGTCCAAGTTATATGTATGCAAGTCTTGATGTTTCCTCTGTTTGATCCAATCTCTAGCAGCATTCCCCTATTATATGTTTATATTTTTTTAGAATAATTTGGAGGCAGAGTATGATGTGAAGAATTTATGTGAATTTCAGAATAAGAGAAGCCATCTATTTATAAAGTTACAAAGCCAACATCAACCCTTAGATCTTAGGTCTTAAATCTGAACCATACAAGTAATGTCGAGTCAACATGAATGGAGCCACAAAATCATCCAGGTTTAATAGGAGGAATCTGAATGGATCCGGGGTGGGTCCACCCCCTACCCCTGGGTCGACCTATGGGTCAACCCCTGGGTCGACCTATGGGTCAACCCATGGGTCGACCAGGGAAGGAGTAGGTCATCCTCTAACGGGAAAATATCCTGCTTCTCTCTCCGCTTGCTTCATTTTGAAATTCTGGAACTTTATATTATATATATATATCTCCTTATGCGTATACAAACTTCTAAAGCTCCTAACTTCTTCATACATTATATGTTTTACGCAAACTTAGTGTTTACTTGAACCATAATTCCAAGACGAACGCAACGGTAATATCGGTTTCGCTTATCTCTGAATATTTATTGTGGTTATAGTGTATTATACTTTGGGGTGTTACATTCTCACCTACTCAAAGAATTTTGTCCCCGAAATCTCCAAGTCTAGAAGAATGTTACTATCCTAACATCCACCTACAACCATCTACTCATCCATCATCCATAGGTGTGTATTGTCCTTAAGAAGATTTCTAATGTTTATATGGATATATGCAAAGTGTTGTGTGTATATGTCCTTACACTAATGCGAAAACCAGGTGGTCGACTGATTCAGTTGACCTCCTTAATGCAATATATGTTTGTGTCACGAATCCAAAATGTATGCAAATAGTCCTAGTATAACTTGTAAACTCTACATGTGTGCACAGTCATTCATCCAAATGCAACATCCATATGATGATACATCCATTTCCATCCATAGAAAGTCTAAAATGCACACACATCCATATGAAATATGTTAGTGATTGAATCGATCTAGTGCCTAGTGTATGTAATGCATCCACATGCAAACACTAGCAAACACTTGCATCCACTTGCAACCATCAATTATAACAAGTTTTAGACACATGTTTTCCAACCATTGGATTCTACCTAATGATCGAAAGGTTTGAACGATAGGATAAATAATTCGAATGGTAGAAGCAAATGCAATAATAAAAGCTTGGAAGCGAAGTCAAAAACGTACTCTAAAAAAGAAATGGATAAGAAGTGTGAATCCTATCTTTGGGTTCCCATGTCGCATCTTCGCGGTCTTCTCCCCAATGCACTTTAACCAATCTGATTTCCTTGTTTCGTAGCTTCTTGATTTCTAATCAAAGGATATACATAGGAACTCATCTCAATGATGCTTCCTTCTCAACTTCCATGCCCTCAAGAGTGCTCCGCTCTACTATCTCCGCTGTATCAAGGAGACTTTTCCTCAAATGGGAAATGTGAAATATATGGTGTATGCCCGCCAGTCTATCCGGTAGCTTAATCCTATAAGCCATCTGTCTTATCATCTCTACTATAGGGAATGACCCTACAAATCTTGGCACCAATTTCCCTATCGAGCCAAAACGAACTACATTCCTTAGCGGTGACACTTTAATAAAGACCATATCTCCCACTTCAAATTCCAAGTCGGCCCTCCTCTTACCGGCATAAGATTTCTGTCTGTCTTGAGCGGCTTTCATTCTTTGACGGATAAGATCAATCTTTCCATAAGTATATCGAATCATATCTGGCCCACATGGAAGTTTGTCCGTAAACTCCCACCAACAAATTGGCGATCTACACGGTCGTCTATATATTGCTTCGAAGGGTGCCATGCTTATGCTTGATTGGTAACTGTTGTTGTAGGCAAACTCCACCAAAGGAAGGTGCTCTTCCCAAGTCCCTCCAAAGTCTATGATACATAGCCTTAGAAGATCCTCGAAAACTCTATTTACCCACTCCATCTGTCCTTATGTCTGAGGATGATATGCTATGAGCTCAGACGTACCTATGTACCTAATGCCCCTTGCAAGCTTTTCCAAATTTCGCTAGTAAAGATGGGGTCGCGATCGCTTACTATACTGGAAGGTACCTCATGCAATTTAACTATATCTCGGAGATAAGATGATGCTAGCCAAGACGCTGTCCTCTTGCTCTTTACAAGAATAAAATGAGTGCTCTTTGTAAGTCTATCCATTATCTCCCAAATGCTCATTTTACCCTTCCATTACCGAGGCAATCCATCAATTAAGTCCATAGAGATGCTCTCCCACTTCCACTGTAGGACATCCAAGGGCAGAAGTAATCCTCCTGGTTTCTTTTGTTCAGCCTTTACTTTTTGGCAAGTCATGCATCGAGCTACAAATTCCGCCACATCTTTCTTCATGCTAGTCCAAAATAAAAACCCCTTCATGTTTCGATACATTTTGTCGCCACCGGATGGATAGTCATCCGAGAATGATGAGCTTTAAGCACTGCCTTAGGAAATTCCCCAATCTTAGGGACACATAACCTACCATCTCGCCTTAGCCACCCTTTATTGCCCACGGTATATCTAACAAGGTGACTAGAAGTCTCTCCTCTACTAAGCTTGTCTAAGATGTCTAAAATCTGTGGGTCCTCTCGTTGTCTAGTCCCAACTTGCTCCAATAGAGTAGGTCGAACCTCCAACGATGTTAATGATCTGACGGTGAAATCCGTAGAAGGCTTAAAATTAAAGGTCGAGATGTACTCCAAGCTCCGCCTTTCTATGAATAGAGGACTCATAGTCATCCTCTGCCTATTTAGTGCGTCCGCCACTACATTACCTTTGCTAGGGGTATAAGCTATCTCGAAGTCGTCGGACGCCAGGAACTCCATCCACCGTTGTTGCCTAAGGTTGAGATCCTTCAATGAGAACAGGTACTTGAGCGATTCATGATCCTATATAACTCAAACTTTTCACAAGTAGATAGTGTCGCCAAAACTTCAATGCGAACACTATAGCAGCCAACTCTAGATCATAGGTTATGTAGTTTTTCTCGTGAACTCTCAATTTTCTACTTCCATAGCACATTACCCTTCCCACTTGCATCATAAAGACACCAAGCTCTGTGCCACAAACATTAGCGTAAACCGTAAACATCTTGCTTTTGTCTGGGAGAGTCAGAATTGGGGCGTTGCTAGAGCCCTCTTCAACCTATGAAAGGCATCCTCGCAATCAATGATCTATGAAAAAGCCAAGTGTTTTTTCATAAATCGGGTAAGCGGGGCCGATACCCTTGCAAAGTCTTTGATAAACTTTATATAGTAGCCCGCCAACCCTAGGAAACCTCTCACCTCTGTTGCATTCTTTGGAGCCCTCCAATCTTGAACTGCAACGACTTTAGCGGGATCCACAGCTATCCCGTCCTTGGAGACTACATGCCTTAGGAACTTTACTTCCTTTCTCCAAAAATGACACTTAGAAAACTTCGCCTTGAGATGATGTGACCTGATGGCACATAGGACCTCCCCTAAGTATTAGGCATTCTCCTACTCATTCTTGGAGAAGATCAAAATGTCATCCATAAAAACCACCACGAACTTGTTCAGGAACTCTCTAAACATCCTACTCATCAAGTCCAAAAAATAGGCGAGTGCATTGGTTATCCCGAACGGCATAACCAACCATTAAGAAGCCATATGGAGTTCTCAATAATGTCTTATCAATGCTATCCTCTACCACCCTCAACTGATGAAACCTCGTGGCCAGATCCATCTAAGAGAAAACTGATGCGCCTACTAGTTGATCAAACAGGTCGTCAATCCTCATTAATGGGTGGCTATTCTTCTTAGTGATCTTATTCAGCTCCATATAATCCACACATAGACAAAGTGAGCCATCTGCCTTAGTTGCAAAGACGATTAGTGCTCCCCATTCTGAAATGATTCATTTTATAAAACCCTTCTTGAATAGCTCCCTACTTGATTTCTGAGCTCTCTCCTTTCTCTAGTAGCCATATGCCGCACTGGTAGAGAAACTGGCTTCGCGTTCTCTACCAAGTAAATTCGAAAGTCTATCTCACGCTTTGGAGGTAGTCCCTTAACTTCCTCGAACACATCCGGGTAGTCTTTAACTATGAGCACAGGTTGCAAGTCATCAACTGAATATCAAGTGACTCTAGAAAACTGGACATCACCGACCCCGTGGGTCGTAGGAAATTTCAAGAGTCCTACCATGACAAGAAAGAGGTCTAACCACTCCCTTTTCGCAATCAAGGATGGCACCATACATGGCTAGCCAGTCCATGCCTAGAATCAAACCATAGCCCATGAAGCACAGCACATATGTGTCACATTCAAACACGACGCCTAAGATAGAAATTCTCAAACCCCTACACATCATGGATAAATGAGCCGATCCTCCTATGGGTTTTGAGACCACTACATTTTCAGAGACTATACTAGAATTTAAGTGTAGACTATCAACTAAAGAACTAGATATAAATGAGTGTGAAGCGCCAGAATCAAATAGGGTTCGAACGTGATTGTCAAAAAGGTAAATTAACCTTCAACCATGACTTTCCTACCTCGATCAGGTCCATTGGCTTACAAAGCATGCACTTGTCCAAAAGTTCATGCCCCTTGTCCTTGCTTGTTAGGGAATTTCTTAGTAATATGTCTCATCTGTCCACAATTAAATCAAGCTCCCTTCGTCTTTCTGCAGTCTCTTACAAAATGACCCGTAACACTGCAACCATGACACTTGACCTCCTTTTTGATTTGGACCTTATCGGGTTTTCCACCTTCCTTTTATTGCTTTTCTTTCTTGGGCATCCATTTCTGTTTTGGCCTTTAGCTTGAGTCTCCTCGGTCTTAGTTTCCTTCTTTTCTTCCTTGCTATCCTCTTGCATGAGTGACATTTCAACTAGCCTTTCAAAAGTAGCCCTCATTGGTATGTGGGACAAAGCAAGTCCTTGGAGAGGTCGGTTCAACCCTCTCGCAAATCTAAGCACCTTCTAGTGGAGCGTATTCACCAAGTCTGGCCCAAACCTTGCCAGTTGATTAAACTTTTTTTCATAGTCTTTAACTATCAGATCTCCTTGCTTTAGAGCCAAGAATCTTTCCATATGCAATCCGTCCTCTGTTTGAGATAAGAATTTCATCTTGAATCTCTACCTGAAGTCATCCCAAGTCACTGTAGGTTGTCCATCTTGTGTTACTTTGCACCAATAGGAAGCCTCATCCTTAAGTTGCTATGCAACCAATTGTATTTTCCTTCGCTCGTAAACTTCAAAAAGTCCAAACAAATTCTCTATCCCTCGTAGCCAGTTTCGGTCTTCAACAAAAGTTTCTGTACCCCGGAATGGTTTTTCTTCCATAACGCAGAAGTCTTTGCAAACTTAGAGAAGTTATCAACTCGTGGAGGTGGAGAAACAACGACTGTAGTTGGGGGAGGAGCATCCCCTTAGCCTTCAGTAGGTACCGTAGCCTCAAGATGCCTACGGAAAATGTCGGTATCGGAATGCTCATAGGATGATTGGCTGCCCAGACATTCTAAAAAGAAAAGAAAAAGGATTCAAAAAGAGAACGAGAGATTATTGACTATGGCTTGAGGGGATAATTATTTTTTCAAAATCTGTTTTTTCTTTGAAAATACTTTGCTTTTAAAACCAATTTTAAAACTTTCCCCTTATCTTGAAATCTTCGGCTCTAGTACCGAATGTGACGCCCCACGTCCATTAATGTCACTCATAAGAAAATGCATTAAGTTCCATGAAGCGCAATAGGTGATCATTACAGAGAATATACAAGGCAAATAAAATATGCAGTGGAAAATTTTAAACTTTATTATAAAAGAAATAAAGCATCATTTCAGAAATATATCAAACCTAGTTACAACTAGCAAATTGTCTCAAATCTGTCTTAAAAAACTTCTTATGAAAAATACTAAAGTACATAAGATCATATCCCTCGCTAAAAGCCACACTAAAGTAGATATCAAGTCAAAACGGTACATCACAAGAAATCCAAGTCAAGTCTAAGCATTCAGAGAGATCCTAGTCACTGTTGAGTTCTTCCTCTCTGAGGACCTAAAGCCCGCCGGGGGGGGGAGGGGAGGGAGGAAGGCAGAGGCGAAAGAAAACAGGGTCAGACATAAAGTCTGGCGAGTTCTAGTGATTTACAAATATGCACAAAATAGGAATGTGAATACAAGTAAATAAGACTGGATGTGAAATGTACAATATCAAAAAAGATGAACCAAACAGAATAGTATGATGGACAAGAATCAATCATGATCGAGTAATGCTTCACATTTATACCCTAAAGCACGTATGTTTAAACATATACGTCTGCCCCATGACTAGTATAACATGTTCAACAGGATTAGGTTCTTTGCCTAATTACATATCAACAGGATTACATCAGAAATAAACAATAGGATTAAACATCAGGATTAGGTGTACCCTAAATACATAACAGGATTAGTTGTTAACCTAATTACATAACAGCAGGATTAGGTGTACCCTAATTACTACCCAAGCAATCGACTCCCAATTACATAAATACTTTGTGCCGTCCCCGACATTAAGGTGTATCACTCCCTAACCGAACAACTGTATGACACAGACCTATTTACTTGTGTTATAGCGTCTTATCTTCTCTAGTCGGACCCAAGCACGCTCACGACTCCGACGGAATACGCATGTAACCACCCCATTTGAACCTCTTACTGTAAAGTTTAGTAAAGCGTGCCTTGACCCCTACCTAGTGTGTTGTCCCGATTACAAGATACCTATAGGGATACTGACTGATATGGGTCCCAAACAATAGATTGACACAAGCCAAACCCTCTAAGGTTGTTCCCCCAAATATCTAGAATTTAAGGGGTCCCTAAAAACCGATACAATAGCAGACGAGGGACCTCTTTGCTTATATTTATGTTTAACCTAGCGGGTTTAGGTTTACTAATTAACATGATCGTAATGCCATTATGTGTACAACCCTATTCTTAACATGTCATTTACTTAATGTTCGTTTAAGTCAAATTTAACATGTCTAGTCCATATGCGTATTATTCATCAATTACATTTCCAAGTTATAGGTTTATGCACAATGCCTACTTACAACAAGTATCTACAACAAGTCTAAATAAGTATATTTATCCTTTTCCTCAAATTATAGTCAATTAGTCCAAGTAATTAACATGCCTTAGTTCCTCTTCTTATATCATTCATTTTATCCCCAATAGTATGCCTATTCTAATCAGTATAACCTAGGCTTCCAAAGCCCAAGGCTTGGCGTAAAATAAAAAGGAAATAGGGGAAGAGGAATAGAATCAAACCAAGTGTGCATATAAGCAAGACCGGAAATAAACATAGAAAATGGAAAAAGGTAGAAAGATACATATAACTTGTTAATTTTCCAACATTACAGGCATATATATAACTTGTTAATTTTCTAACATCATAAGCTTATGTACAACATCGCAGGCATATATATAACATCACAGGCATATGTATAACATCACGGGCAAAGGTGTGACTTGGCATAACATTACAGGCATATGAATGACATGTATATGAGTAACAACCATATCTGACTAACAGTGAAAACAGGTATAATGTTTATTTTACTAACACTGTAGATCCTAACCATTTTTATTTAACTGTCATGTTTAAGGCCTAAGAAATCAGATCTGTAAATAAGGGTAACTCACAGTGAGTCCTGGTGAAGACAAATATGTATATAACACTAGGCCACAGAAACTCCAAGTCCAATCCAAGTTGTATGTATGCAAATCTTGATGTTGCCTCTGTTTGATCCAATCTGTAATAGCATTCCCCCATTACGTTTATATTTTTCAGAATAATTTAGAGGCAGAGTAAGATGTGAAAAATCTATTTGAATTCTAGAATGAGGGAAGACATTTATTTATAAAGTTATAGTGCCAACATCAACCCTTATATTTTAGGCCTTAAATTTGAACCGTACAAGTCATGCTGAGTCAGCATGAAAAGAGCCACAAAATCATCTAGGTGTAACATGCAAATTCTGGATGGATCCGGGGTGGGTCTACCCACATACCCTTGGGTCGACCTATCCACCCTTGTGTCAACCTATGGGTCGACCCGGGTTGGAGTGGGTCATCCCCTAATGGGATAATTCCCCGCTTCTCTCTCCTCTTTCTTCGTTTTGAAATTCTGGAACTTTATATCATATTTATATATAAACAAAACTCCTTATGCGTATACAAACTTCTAAATCCCTAAACTTCTTCATATATTATCCGTTTTACGCAAACTTGGGGTCTATATGAACTAGAATTCTGAGGTGAACACAACGGTAATGTAGGTTTCACTTAATTTTGAATATTTATTATAGTAATAGTGTATTATATTTTGGGATGTTACAACAAGTGTCTGTACAAATTTGCCTCACTAAGCTCTGCTACATGTAACCTGCTACCCATCCAAAACCAGGCGAACAACCCATGGTAATAAGAAGGAAACGTAAAACCTTGAGTCAGACAACATTCTTGGTGAGCAATAAAACAACTATCTAACATCATCACCAAAGAATACGAGAATAGGCAGATTAACCAACCAATCTACCAAAACACCAGAGAAGAACCCAAACCTATCTTCCCCACATCTGACAGTGATAGCCTTTACAACAAGCTTTTGAAAACATCGGTACATTCATGGAAATCAGAAGTAACCTGACAATAGCAATCATTGCAACTAGTTATAACTTACATGAATCATCCTAATCGAGATGAACATCCCTCAAGCACAATCCCCGAAGGCCTAAACCAACATCATAAAAGCACCCAAAATAACATCTCCTTCGACGTTAGACAACTTACGTGAGACGGTACAAGAGACACAGCCAACACCCATGATCCTGGCTATCACAGCCTACCCTGCTTCGAAGCCATCGTTAATCGTATGACGGCCAACCTTTCCATATGTCATTGGCTAATGGTAACCCTGATTCTAGCAAAACTCCATACGCCTTTCAACAATACGTATCTAGGCCTTACAACGATACCTAGGATGCTCGACCAACAACTTTCCAATCTTTTAGCTGCCCCCATTATACCTTTTCTTTGATCCAGCTAGAACCTACGATAACGAAAATCTCTCAGCCTTCAATATCTTTAGTCGTCCTTCCTGACGGCTATTCATAGCTCAAGCAAACTTCTCGAGCAACTATTATCCATTAACTCACCACTTTGTGTCATAGATCAAGCAACCTTCTCGAACAACTATTGTCCACGAACTCACCACCTTGAGTCGTCCTCATATTCGTTGTATTTCGACGATCAACGAACGCATCACAACACTTCGACATTACTACTTGAATTATCCATTCCCGAACCAAAATAGCATCCATATATTGTCCAATATATTTTGGTCATTTTTTGTCCAAATAGCTAGATCGTCGATCGACCTAACTGTGGTCTCCACCCAATACCCAAAGGACCTGACTCACCAGATCATTCTACACCAACGGCCCAACCTATGTTCTCTCGGGGGACCCTTCCTATAACCATTCTCGACCCACCTAACACCTTGGATTGTGCAGTGACTCAAAGCCTTCATAGCTTCAACAACCCATCACGTTCAACCGATCCAACGACTTGACTCCAATGTGTCTCGAATGACCCATCTCCTTGAAGCTCTAACGATTTAGCACAACGACCTGACTTTAAATGATTCTGATCGACCCGCCTTCCTTCACACCAGCTCGCTTTCTACGACCTATCACTAATGACCCTTGAATTCACGACCTGACTTCCGTGCATTACCATTTGAAGATGAACAGCTCGAACCATCAATTCGAACGACCTGAAGCCTTTCACTGCGCCACGACATGATCCTATCTTGGAGAACAATTCATACGACCGAACATCCATGCCATGTCACCAACGACCTAAGAAAAACATCTGACTCTAGATTTGACCAAACTAGCTTCAAACTTGACCAAATCATCCCTAGACGACAACATCGATGCAAACAATTCAGCCAAATCATCCAATTCAACAATCAACAATTTATGAAATCATCAACAACATCAAAATGGCAATTATTCATCAATAATCCTATAAATTCACCAAATCATGATAAACCAGTGAATAAACTTAAACATTGGATCTAACTTGCATAAACATATGAATTAATCATAAGAAATTACCGGTTTTAAGTAGCTAGATTAGATCCTATGGTGATTCAAATGAAAATATACTTACCATGATGTAGATCTAGGTGAAAACAACTTAAAATGATGAAAATAAGATCAAACAACTAATATACTTGATTGATTCCGTGTGAGAGATGCTTATTACTTACCAAAACTTTGAATTAACTTGAAATCACTAAAATCTCAACTCGAACAGCGAAGAACACTCTTCAAACCTCTTGATTTGACGCGATATTCCTTCACTTATTGTAGATCTAGCTTCGACTGATGTTAATATTCAATCTTCACATGTAAATCTAGAATTTTAATGGTGGAAAGGTGTATTTGATTGAGCAAGGAGGATCATGAGCTCAATCAAATGAGATAATGAAGAAGAGTAACCCTCTATCCATTCCTCTAACCCCCTATTTATAGCCTCCCACCAGCCCACTAATGGGCCACACCAAATCAGCCTAGCAATGGCTTACGAAACGTGAACAGAAATTGTGTTGCACTAAAACAGTGATTCCTCCCAAATCGCTCGACCAAATCTTTAATGCGACCACTCTACGGAATTGACAATACCATTTCGTTTCCATTGAAATCGACTTCGGCACCTGATTCGATCCCAGTCAAAAGTTATTCCCTGTACAAAACTGATAGGGGCAAAATGGTCATAAATAAAATTGGTAAAAATCATGGATATGTCTCACATCTCCATAACCAACATATAAAAACACAACCCTTAGGGAATTAAATAGAATTATTTTACATTCCTACGATACGTAAAATGCGGGCTGTTGCAGTATATACTTTACAGAGGTCGTAAGCTCAACGCCATTTTCGACCCTTTGACCGATAAAGCCAGAGGAAAGATCACCAGGTGGAATGCGACGATACTATCTCAGGCAGGAAGATTAGTTCTTATAAAGTCGGTGCAAAACTCTATAGGATCGCTTGTCTTTGCTTCTATGACTCTTATTTCTTCCTTCTTCCATTCTTTCCTTTCGCTGGCTTTGTCCTTTAACTGAGGAATTAAGGACAACGCCAATCGTCACTGTTGGATTTCTAGGGACATCATCTGTCGTCCCAAAAGTGAAGGGGGTTTGGGCCTCAGAAATCTAAAGGATACTTGCACTCCCTTTGCCTGCAAGCTATGGGCTAAGTTTGCCGCGAACGACTCCTTATGGGCGACGTTCCTTCACGCCAAGTACCGCAGACTTCAGGCCATGAACTATTCTGGTACCCCATCATATGCTAGTGAGACATGGAAACAGATGCAGTCTGTGAAGGCCTTTTATGATTTACATGGTGGTGGATCTGAATGGGATGGTAGTCCATTCTCGATTTAGGCGGCTTGGAGTTTGGCGAGGACGTCGGCTCCATGTCTCTATCTCTTCGATTTCACCTGGGATGTTCGTATTCCTCTGAAGGTTTCTCTATTTATGTGACAGACTCTGCATGGAGGGTTGTCGATAGATGAGAACCTCCAGAGAATTGGCATTCCATTTGTGTCCCGCAACGTGTACTGTGGAGCAAGTGACACGGAATCCATAGCTCACTTGTGTTTCTTTGGCTTCTCTGCCATAGCCATTTGGAATTAATTCGGGAACATGGTTGGTCTTCGACATAATGCGTCTTCTCTCGATGATTTACTGAGATGTCTGCGGGAAGGTATCTCATGCAAGTCACTTTGCTCTACCCTTTTTCAGTTGCTCCTTTTCTTATCTGTTGTCATTTATGGTGCTAGCGGATTAAGGAAATTTTTGAAGAGGTGCTTATGACCCCTGCCTCCATCATTCGAATGGTAAGGAATGATGTGTTCCTTGCATTTCATAGCAGACCGTTTAGAGGATCGATTAGTTCCCTATTAAGGATGTTGGTTGGTATCTCCGATGTTTCATCGGTTCTAGCTACCCATCGTGCGGGTATAGGTTAAACCCCTTGATTTTAGCTAGTGGGATTATACAGTCCACCATCTTCTCACCTTACCCCCCCTTTGTGCACTAACGTTGTTTGCTAGTTCGGTAAGGATTTACAGGTTTTTTTCGGATCTCTGGTCTTTGACCTATCTGGTTTTGGTTTAGCTGTTTCGCAGTCGGAGCTTTCTCATTGATGGACTGATTACGTCTTGTGATTTTGGAGGTCCTCATTCTTTTATAGGGGTTCCCGCTCTTGCCCATTGGACTGTTTGGTAGGCTACTTGTATTTCCAGTCAACATTCCTCCTCGCAGTGGATTTGACATTTCTTGTTGTCTTCTTCATGTCGGACTTGGATGTATTTATGTACCTATTCTATTTCATTAGTTCTATTTGTATTTTGTGGCTATCGTTTTCTATTGTCTTCTTTGTGTGCACATATTCTGTAGCTTTTACAGATCAGTTTTTGTGAGCCGTTGGAGAATGGCTAGATTCACCTTTTTGTGATATTTATTTCTTCTTTTGTGAAAGAAAAGGATAATCGTAAGACCAATCCACACATAAATACGGATGGTTTTTACCTTACAATAACCCAAAACATTGTTTAAATCCATACTATTTTGATATTATAGTAGTGTCTAAATCAAATAAATAACAATCTGGCAGAATGCTTATAACTCACACTCCACATAAGTATACAATCAAAACCGTGAGCGCTAATTAGAGAATGGATTCCAACTATGGGAAGGTATGGGACCATCTTTCGATGTTGTATCTCTAGAGAGGAATACACTGGGTTCAATACGAACATCTTGTAACCCAAGCTAAACATGACAGGCTGCTCACTTTTCTTATGTGTTCCGAATGTATTATCACCAACAGTTGGGATCAACAACCGTTATCAAAGCATACAACAGTGATAGAATAAATAAGCAAATGGATTTTCTCTAGATCAGGTGACAATGCATCGTAATGGGAGAAACCCACATAGCCATGCGACCTACCCAATTTTATACCATTTCCTGATTGTGAGGCTTAGTCAATTTAATGCACTTAGTCAAAAATTGACTAAGTGTTGGATCTCTCCAACAATATCCTTGAGCACTTCCTACTGGTCAATTTTTGACGCCAAATCCCTTTCCGATGAATTTCCCTACCAGTCCATCAACCAATACTCGAGTGATCATACTTTAGCCCATCCAAATTACCTCTAAATTTGCATGCAGCTTAGATTTAACACCACGATGCCATATTCTAAGTTTAAAGCTACCCCGACCCACTATGATGGATCGACGTCGATCCGTCAAGCATGGACCGGGACTGGTCCTTACAGCTAGTGAATTTCTTTCCTAATTCTTTTGGCAAGTTTTTGATGTCTACCAAAATGCCTTCGCCAAGTTTCACCTGAATCCGATCATCTGAACCTTAGATTTTCTTTGATCTTTGATCCTAGGTTCTACGACAAACAATTCTAACCAACAATTCAAGTGATGCATTCAAGGAGTGATTCATCCAATCTTGAACATATAAACATGCACATACATTAAACATATCATAAAACAAAGGATCTAACATGACTTGGATCTAAACTTAAACAAGAACATGATTAATCTAACAACATATTGGTTTATATGGTTAAATTGGATTATTCTAGAACACGTAAATCTGAATTAAACATATATGATCAGATTTATGGTGAAATTGACATATATAACATGAATTAACCTTAATCTACTCATATAATCTAAAGTTTTTATGTGAGAGATATCTATCACTCACCTAATTCAAGATCCAATGCAAATTAGATAAACCCAAATCTGGATAGTGATGAAGATCCCTAATATCAACCCAAATCTAAACAATGATGAAGATAAACCTTAATTCTCTCTCCAAAGCCCTCTATTTGTAGCACAATGTCATTAGCCCAATGGGCTGCACTAATCAGTCCATTAGCAGCTAACTAGTCTGCCTAGTAGAAACTGAAACTTAAAACATCGATTTCTGCCAAATGCTAAGCCAAATCTTTAATGTGACTACTCTACAGAAAGGCCAACCACCAATTCAATCCAATGAGATCAATGTCGTCACCTAATTCGATCCATATCAATAGTTATAGCTAAAATAATATTGATAATGGTAAAATGGTCACAATTAAGATTAGTAAAATCATAGATATGGCTTACATCCCCATAAACAACATATTAAAATTTGAGAGTGATCCGACCACAAGGGAATCAAATATAATTATTTTATGATCCTCCGATACAAAAGATATGGTTCATTACAGTCCTCAAGCTTTAGACCAGCTATCTCAGCATTTTTCTCAGCATTTTTCTTCTTGATAATAAGGGAAAACTTCAAGCTGTAACCCGAAACAATCCTGTATTGGTTATACACATCAAATACCCTGTCAAATGTATCTTTATCAGTCTTCCATGGAATAAGGTGAATTTTTGGTTTCATCAAAATAATACTCAAGAAAATTCATTTTCATGTACGCTATACGTTGTCGCAGGGTCATTTCATCACTCTTTGATGTTGTCTCAATTTCTTTATCTATTTCTTTATCTTTTCTTCTATCTTGCTATTCTGAATTCTTTGTCGTCATCGAGCCTTCAATAATTTTTTCTCTACTTACGTCTTCAAGTGGAGGTGGTGAGGAAATATTTGTAGGAGGAGGGAGGGGTGATGCTGATTGACTCATCTTCCTAGAATCTGCTCTTTTTAGTCTTTAGCGGGCTTTGTGACAGTAGGTAGGGATTCAGAATGTTAGGGATAGGAATCTCTTTGATCATAAATGCGGCCATATTCAAAAGTGCACTTGCATCAATACTTGCATCCTTCCACACCCTTGAAGAATGTCTCTCTGACATTGGGTTTCTTAAAATAGGAGCTACCGCGATCTCTGTCTCTGTCCCCGCTCTTATCCTTTATCTTTATCTTTATCTCGGTCACTCTCTCGAACCATTGTGCCTGTACAAAACCAAACTCGAGTTATAATGGTCGATGATCATACAAATACTAATTGTGGCATATGATGCTTGTGAGTGTGTGTCCTTGTGTTCTCCTCCGATGGACCAATGTTAAATTCACTCAAGGGAGTTATATCCTAACACGTAGCGGTATCTATGTCATTTCAAAGCTTTTCTACAAGCTTTTGACATTTTCGTTGTGTAAACCTAAAGAGGAAGTTTCTAAAGTGATCTTGTCTGGACCCTTGAATTGCCTTCACGTAGATGTAGCGGTATTGGTAGTGGTCGCAGGAGATAATGACATGGTAACTTCTCCCATCTTTTTCCTAGTCGATGGAGAAGGAATGAGAGTAGGAGGCAAATCCTATTCTTTTCTTATCTCTTCATCACTGCCTATATCTTTATCTTCCTCTTCCTCTTAACCTCCATCATTCCATTCATTAAAGGGGGAAAGTCTTGATGTATGATAGGGCCATGCCTGCTTCGCCAGCCCCAGCATCATTGTCATCTCTATAACTGACAGAATGACCTTCTGACAAAAAAGTCATGAGTAAAACGAAGATAATAAGAAATCAGAGTCTGGTCCTCTAGAAAGTCTTCTTTAATATCCCTCAGGGTCAACACCGTATCCAAGTACACTTGATCTCTAGGCCATGAGGGAATGCCTTTTCAAACCACAATTCAAGTTAATCTGCAGCTTACGACTCAAGTAACTTTGAAATACAACAGTTAATTGTTAATTCTCTTACATCCTGCTAGCCATCTCCTTGCGAGTCGTAGTGGGCACTGCATGTAGAACTAATTGTGCTTATTTTAAGCATACAGTATAATCCAACTGTCCGGCCGAGCGTTAATATTTAAAATCGATAGGTAGATGCTTCGACGCTTGAATTAGTAGAGAAATCTAATATCTTCCCTTATCGGATCCATGCCCAATTTTTTTAACATATAAAAGGTAGGTTTCAATTATCCGTTCAGAGGATGTTGTGTTGGCGCCAAACGCATGAAATATAGCATATCTCGGATGAACGACAAAGAAAGAGGCATGCATCCAATATAATACATATATCTATTCTAGGTAGTGTATCCTTCTAGAGGTGAATGCACTATCTTGTTTTGTCCGAGAGCCCAACCATCATCTGAAGGTATGCCATACCTTCTGCAAATTCTCACTAACATAGGCTTATCAATCTTAGAGGCAAGAAGGAATTTCTAAAATAATTGCACCCGCTAGCATGTTCGACGCCAATGGAACACCTTTCTGATTATCCACTACATTTTAGGCCTCTTGCGGGCCTGCTTCCGCCTCTTCCTACTCTCCTTCGATAACTGGATCATCCTCAGGCTCATCTACGGGCTCCAACTCTCATGTTGCTACTCTTGATTTTTTCCCTCTAGTTGGCTCACTTGTTGAAAGGGACAAAACTTCTCAAAGGTTGTATGGTTACTTGCCAATCGGCTTAATTGGTTTGCAGAATGGATCGAACTCGAATTCAATACCGCTTTCAACTTCTTGGCCTTGAATTTGTCTAGAGCTTCTTGTTGTCTTAATTTACTATACTTATAAAATAGTCACACTAGTAAGCATGATAAAATATGTCCCCCTTTAGTGTGCACTAATGTGAAAGGTGTAGTGTCATGCGTGCTTGTGAAGTTAGAATAAACGCTTCAGAATGTTGTGATGATTTTTAGTATTACAGCTAAATCGATCGCCATCACTGACCCTTTTTTAACACTTGAATTGAATCATCAGTTTACATCGTGGTCAGGTTAGAAATCAAAGTTTAGAATTGGTGATTTAGTCATATGTCCGTGGTCCAATTTTATGCTCTACCCTTTGTGCATGTCTGTATTGTTGGTTCGATACGATGTTCGATATGTTCTAAAACGCTATTGATTATGACGATGACTGATGATGATGAACAAAGTTTCGAACTCATGAAGGTAGATTTTGAATTCTATATCACACGACTCCAAAGCGACATTGAAATCAAGCATTAAGTCATTAAAATCGACCGCGTTCAATTAAATTCCTGATCTTGATCGCGATAGCTCGTGAATCGATCCAACATAAATGTTTGAATATGAAATGTGCACCAAGTCCATGAATCCAAAAAAAATTCTTCTTCTCTCCTACTCCTCCTTTTGGACCCCACCTCACATCACCAAATTTACACAAGTCTAAGGATTCGAAAAACACACTACTCCTCTTTTAGATCCCATACCACCAATCCCCGATACTCAAAACTTCGGATCTGAAGGCACGAACCTGAACACTGTCTCACTTGTCTCTTTTCTTTCCTACTCCCTCCTTCTCCTTCCATCTTGAATTATTCTTCATCCTTCACCTCCTCACTTCAATTGATGGCACTCTACGCGCTCAACCACCACGCTGACTCCATCCACGACCACCGACACCTAACCTTGGCTTGTTTCGTCGGTCGCCACCACCACATCCATTGAAACGTAAAACCCATAAGAAACCAAGAAAATCAAATAATGATTTGTTTAAAACCCACCTAAATCTTGCAATCGACGAACATGAAGTGGTGAACGAGAGGCAGTGTCGGTCGGTCGGTTACTGGATTCGTTGTACGATAGTCAAACAAACAAGTATTGGGTATTCTGAATTTTATCCAAGGGATAGATACAAAATGAAATATAAAAGGGAAGGAGTAAACTATTATATGGTGGAACGAAGTTCACAAGCTAGTTTTCTAGTGATTTTTTCTAAGTATAGGGATATGTATCGATCCATGTATTGGGACCGGTACTGATCCCGTATAATATTTTTCAGAAAAAATTAGATGGGACCTGTGTTGGTAATTTCACATGTACAAACTTACATTCGTGTACACCAACTTCCAAAACTTTGACCATTAACACAATCATTAACCTGACATCAAGCATGTATGTACACATCAATATCTAACAAAATTAAATAACTTCAAAGTACGCTTTTGATGCTTGAGTCCGAACAGACCTTCGAAATTGTTGTATACAACCATATGCTCATATTTATATTATTGTACTTTCATTACAAACTTTGAGAGTACCGTACAAAACATGTGCGAGCGTGTGAGTGCATACGTGACTCTTAACTAGCAATGACTTGCTTACACTCAGGTTTAGGTAGAAGCTGGACATTGACAATTAATTTCTTGAATCGACAGAAATTATATAGTTACCTGACAAGTTTAAACGATTTTCGGTTTAGATGGTTGAATTCAGTTAGACTTTAAGGCATCAAACAATGCTGGAATCATGCATTTATACCATTGAAGTTCTACAAAATATTACGACCATTCGAAAGTGACATACTTCTTGGTGTACACAACTAAAAGGAAAAACCACAACCATTTTCTAAAAATGGAGGTCATTACATACACTAAGACTTGTTTTGACTGAAAGCACATCATGTCCTTACAATACATACAAAAATTTTGGTCCCGATGGGTGTTGTGACAAATTTTGGTGTCAACATTTAGATATGTAATTTGGTTTATATTTGAATCACATAAATTTAACATTTCGTATTGACTTTAATATCATATCTTAAAAAATTAAAAAATGATTGATTATGGACTATTGGAACTTCTCATGATAGTAAACTTAAGTCGAAGACAAACAACGTAACGACTGCCTCAAGCCATTTGCACCTAATGGTGAAAAGAAATGTTACACACATGCCAAGACGACATGGGATAATAATTAGTAAAGAAATTAAAACAAAACTGTGTACATCTCATAGTGCACGGGTAAAATATAATAAAAACATGTACAATAGAATAACAGCGAGACATAATAGAGTGGAAAGCTCAAGCTACACAAAACCACAGAGTAATGTACAAAATGTTATAATATCTGATTCAATTAATAATACGCCAAGCTCTCCTAGCTTATCTTCAGTTCAGTTTCAACATCACCAATACATACTATATAATATACTTATCAACACTGTCGATGGGCACCGAAGATAATAAGAGCAAATATAAAACCTTAGGTCAGATAATAACTCAATGTGAGTGAAAATGACTATCAACGGTTATATTAAAATTTGTTATTAGACAAATTTAAGTCTCATATCTGATTTGTTCCTGCAACCAAAGGGTTATCACATAGTAACTATGTAAAATATATTACTCTATTAAAAAACAAAAGAGGATACCGATCAGAACATATTGATCTACACAGCCTACATCAGTGGTTCAACTCCCTATCCCCTATCCAGAATCTTGTAGATGTTGGACTGCCTAGAAAAAGAATATAACTGCATACATAGCAACCACATCATCCATAAACGAATCCTAACCATCACCTTCTAATTTCTTGAATACATGGATAACCCGTATGACCATCATCGCTTATGCCAAGAGCTAATAAAAAAAACTGGTTTTAGTCGGACTAGCGTGTTTGCGGAACCTACTTAGTCAACATGTTTTGCTTTAGGGATAAAATGTCCAACAACTAGACTCTATGTCTGTGGTATATAATACCAATTATTTGAGTCAACAACTATAATGCTTCGAGCTATCAATGGTTCATTGGCACTCTTAATCATTACAGCAGCCCATAGGTCCATTATCCCTTAGCCTTGTTCAATTTCGAGCTTCCTTTTACAATCCTTAGGTACCACCCCAATCTAAATTTCCAATCAAAGAGTTACAACTTTCTTGTAGAAGCAATCAACACAACTCTTAAGACCTCACAAATCCAGTCTATGGATCATTCAATATTCTCCTAGCTAAATAACCTGCTTCGAACATGACCACAAGCAATTTGAAATTATATTCAAGACTTTATGGTGTAAATGTAAAAGAAATATTACACCCAAATCACAATTTTTAAACTTAAAAACAAGCCAGTTTGAATCTTGAAACACTTAGCTTTGGGCTTTAAAACACTATGCTTCGAAACACTCTACCTCAAGGTTAGAAACACCACCTTACCTCAGTCCTCAAAACACTATGCTTTGAAACACTTTGCAACGAGCTCAAAGCTTGTTGCTTCAAGTTAAAAATAATCATATAGTTAAAACAAACTCAAAACAAAACCCTTAAATCATAATTCCCTTGCTCTAACACTATTATGCCTCTCTTCGAAAGACTACTTCGAAACACTGCCCTAAAGCATTCCCTTGCTTCAAAACATATATTCCCTTCGATCCATTGCTTCAAGTGACTTTGTACTTCTTGACTTAAAGCTACTCAACTTTGCTATACGTCAATATAAAGTTCATCGCTTCAAATCAAAGCATCAAAATTGCTTCGAGTTGCGGTTTCATTTTGATGTGCTTCGAGCCTTCTTGTTGTGCTTCGAACCTTTCTTGACCACTTTCTCTATATGTTTTACTAGGCAGACTAAGAGACTAATGGCTTTGCAGGATCACCGATAACCTATCGCATTGCATCCCTTTTTGCGCATATCATACTTTTTGTCTTATTCTCACCATGCCTTATGCCTTGAAATGTTGGACAAATTTTGCTACAAGCGATAGCTAAAGTATAGGATGCGACACCGCTTCGATTTCATCTAGTAATCTTCTAACTCATTATCCACTTTCCATCTATCCAATGTGAAGGGATTACCAATTTAGCAAAAAAAAAAGGTTAAATACTTTGTAAATTATTTCCTTGAAAATACAGGCCTTTATAATTCAATCCCTTAGAATAAGGAAATTCGTTAACCCTTTACTAAAAAAACATTTATGCCATATATATGCTTCCAATTCAGGATTGATGATATTCTAAATGTTGAAATAATATACCTCAAAACAATTGGCATCAAAGCCGAAATATTTCCAAATAGTATTTTATCAATGTACTTTAAACCCTTTCGAAATCATTTAGAATAAAAGAAAATGGGTTACTAAATTGCTTTGGTCTGAAGTAATTAAAAATAGTAAAAAAAACTCAAGAGTATATAAAGGAATTTATAAGCATTTCTTAGAGCAAAAATTTCAAGCCTCTATGGCTTCGAATTGTAACAAGCGGAAGTGCATAGTTACGAAGAAAATCACAACGCTTAAGTGGGCTTCGGTATAAACAAGGGCTTCGAGCCCTAAATTTAAGCTTATGAAATAATTAACATAAGTCCCTTAAAAACTTAACAACCAATTTAAATTAATTCAAAGCAACTGCTTCAAAGCAAAAGAAGTTGGATATCTTTGAAGCCATTTAAAAAAGGGTTCTTTTTCGGAAAAAAATAAAGCTTAGAATCGAATCAGTTGGCTTCAAAACAGTCACATGCATCTCCCTAGATTTCAAGCTCTATATGTTAAGTTGCCTTACCATCATGCACTTCTCCACATGTCAAAACAATGGAGTGACTTCATTCGAAGCTAAAGAATCAAAGCGAAATATTCCTTTGAAGTGGTGGAACTGTGATAACATGGAAACTGCAAAATCTAAGTAAAAAGAAATACTTTTCATCGACTCTTTAATAACAATAAATATTGCAACCCATGATTTTCTAAACTTGTAACACCCTGCACCCCTTATCATCCCGCAGAATAGGGTTATGCCAAGAAATGTGGAGCTTTGCAGGTATAAAGAAACTAATCACGAAGAATAAGTTTCACAAGACATGAAAATAAATACAATGGAAACATTTAAATTAAAAACATAACTTATTATTTTAAAGCCATCTTCCATTTAACATAAAATACCAAACTAAAAATATGGAAAATAGAAGAAAAATACATCAACAACCAGATAAATATTTCAAAAATGGTCCTTGAAGATGCCTGAACTAACCAATATCATTTTGATAAGCCTAATGGAGAAGAAAAGTCGTGTAATGAAACACCCCACCTCCGTTAACGTAACTCACAAAGGGAATGCTTTAACTTTGGTGGAGCGTTTTAGGTAAAAGATGCAGATAAATTACAAGACAGACAAATAAAGCAGCAGAAAATAAATTCATTTTATAAACAATGTGGTTCAGTCAAGCTTTCACAACAATTTATCTCAATCATAATTAAAAATAATACATAGAACTTCTATCTTGACTCAAAAACTTCCAAGTATAAAAGAAGCATAAAAATAACAATAATATTCCCCAATAAAGCATGAACTAGCCATAGTAGTGGAAAGGAGAGCCCAAAAGCAATACATCGACTGTCTTCGAGATTGGATAGAAAACGGAGCTAAGTGGTAACATTTCCTCCCTGTGAACCTGGGGGCGAAAACGGAAGAAAAGAGGCGAAAACAAACTAGGTCAGACATAAGTCTGGTAAGTCCAGTGACTTTCAGCATATAAACAGGCAAAAGCATCATGACATGAATAAACTGAATATAAGACAATACCATGATAACATGGATAACCAGATAACCTAAGATTAGCATAAGATATGATAAGGCAAGATAAACTGAATGTACTTCTACTCTTTCTCTGCTTCTCTACTACTTTGTTATTCTGATTTATATATCTCTGCACTGCCTAACTAGTGTCCCAACTAGTAATCTATGTAAAATGATAATATTACAACGTGATCCCAATCCACGCAATTGTGGTAGCCTTCTGGTGTACATCTAGTACGAGGATCTTACCTCAATCAGCCTAATTGCCATAAAGATGTTAGATGTACCCTTGCTACCCTATCGATCGGCTCCCTACTTGTATTAATGTTCCATGTGTCTTATCAATTCGGCCCTCTCTTGCATTTAGATACCCTGTGCTGGTCCCACCATAAGGTGTATCAATCCTTATGATAGCAACCCGACACGATTCAAGATGCACAGTGTATAACTACTGGTTCCCAGTGCCTGCTTTTTCCCACTCTGGAGTACGTGCACGCTCGTAAACCGTCGGAACCTACACTGACGTACCCCCTGCCGCTATTTTGACCGCTTATAATCAGCCCAGTAATCGTGCCCTAGCCTACCTAGTTTCAGGTACCTTAATACATCTATGTGGGTTACTGCTGAAATGGGTCCCCGTTAATAGGGTTTCTTACTGGTTAAGTTTGTGGGTCTATGTTTACTAATATTACCTACCAACATGACATGTACTTAACCCTTCCACTGATTCAAACATGTTTACTTAATGGTTAAGTTTGTAGGCCTATATTTACCAATATTACACACCAACCCGATATGTACTTAACCCTTCCACTCCTTTTTGTCATATTGGTTAAGTGTTGTCCATCCATGTCAACTTAACCCACCCGCTCATCATGTCATGTTGGTTAAGTGTTTCTTATTAACCCTCCTCACTCGTCATGTGGGTTGGGTAAGTGTTTCCTATTAACTTAACCCCGTTCATTCATCATGTTATATTGGTTAAGCATTCCCATTAACTTAACCCCATTCGTTCATCAGGTTACACTGGTTAAGTGTATCTTATTAACTTAACCCCAGCGTGCATCATGCTGTATTGGTTAAGTGTCATCAATCAATTCAAGTTAATTTAACCCACCCACTTGTCATGTTACATTGGTTAAGTGTTGCTTTCTTGTGTTAACTTAACCCTTCCACGCATCCTGTTATATTGGTTAAGTGTTGCTCTCTTGTTTTAACTTAACCCTACCCATTCATCATGTCATATTGGTTAAGTGTTTCTTATTAACTTAACCCCTCTCACTTTTCTAATTAACATGTTATAACGGTTAAGTGTTCTAAATTTACTTAACCCCACCTTCTTGTCTAATTAACATGTTATAATGGTTAAGTGTTTTTAAATTTACCTAACCTTACCTTCTTTTTTAATTAACATGTTATGACGGTTAAGTGTTGCCTTAGTTAACTTAACCCTACCATTCTTATCATGTCTTGTTCATTAGCATTAATTGATTTATTAATGCACCAACCTCTCACATTAGATCTATGTTGTTGCGGTTATTGGATGTGCCGGGCGGTTCCATGAAGTTTTACATCACAACTCAATCTAACCTCGGGTTTTTCTTGGGTATGATGCACTAACCTCTCACATTAGATAGGTGTTGTTGCGGTTACTGGATGTGCCGGGTGTAACACCCCACGTCCATTAATGTCACTCACAAAGGGAATGCATTAACTTCAGTGAAGCATTATAGGTAAAAGATGCAGATAAACTACAAGACAGACAAATAAAGCAGCGGAAAAAAAAATAAAAACTTTACTTCATTGATAAAACAACAGTTTTATAAAAAAGCTTGTACAAAGATTATTTCCTAACACCAAAACACCAATACCCAGTACAACAAAATATCTGTCTTGTTTAATAAAATAAAGAAGCCTAAAATGACAATGATATTCCCCAATAAAGCATGAGCCAGCCATAGTAGTGGACAAGAGAGTCCAAAGCAATACCTCGACTATCTTCGAGCTTGGAAAGAGAAACGGTCCGAATTAAGCTGAGTTATTCCCTCCCCGACTACCGGGGGGAACGTAAGAAAAGAGGCGAAACAAAACTAGGTCAGACATAAGTCTGGTAAGTCCAGTGATTTTTAGTATGTAAACATGTAGTAGTAACATGACATGAACAAACTGAATATAAGATAATACCGTGATAACAGGGGTAACAAGATAACATAAGATTAGCATAAGATATGATAAGGGAAGATAAACTGAATGCGCTTCTACTCTTTCTCTGCTTTGCTACTACCCCGTTATTCTGATTTTTATATCTCTGATCTCCCATTTTCTCTACACCAACTAACCAGTATCCTAACTAGTGTCTTTTATAGAATGATCCGTATCCTCTACTAGTGTCCCAACTAGTATCCTGGGAAAAAGGATCTGTATCCCCAACTAGTGTCCCAACTAGTATCCGGTGTTATATAATAAGGTGATCCCACCCCCGCAATTGTGGTAGCCTTCAGGAGCACATCTAGTATGAGGATCTTACCTCAATCAGCCTAATTGCCATGAAGATGTTAGATGTACCCTTACTACCCTATCCATCGGCTACCTACTGTATTAATTTTCCTTGTGTCTGTGTCTATCGACACTATCTTGCATGTAGATAACTTGTGCTTGCCCCTACCATAAGGTGTATCAATCCCTATGATAGCAACCCGACATGATTCGAGATGCACAGTGTATACTACTGATGCCCAGTGCCTGCTTTTCCACTCCGGAGCATGTGCACGCCCATACTCCGTCGGAACTACACTACTGCATCCCCTGCCACTATTTTGACCGCTTATAATCTGCCCAGTAATCGTGCCCCACCCTTCCTAGTTTAGGGTACCATGATACATCTATGTGGGTTACTACTGAAATGGGTCCCCCTTAACTAGGGTTTCCTACTGGTTAAGTTTGTGGGCCTATATATACAAATATTACCCACCTACACGAGATGTACTTAACCCTCCCACGAATTCAAACATGTTTATTTAACGGTTAAATTTATGGGCATATATATACTAATATTTCCCCCCACCCAAGGTTTACTTAACCCTCCTACTTATCAAGTCAATTTGTATTATTGGTTAAGATTGCTTTAACCCTTTCCACTTTGTTCATGTAATATTTGTTAAGTGTTGTCCATTCATGTTAACTTAACCCACCCACACATCATGTTGTATTGATTAAGTGTTTCCTATTAACTTAACCCTGTTCACTCATCATGTTATATTGGTTAAGTGTTTCTTATTAACTTAACCCCACTCATTCATCATGCTATATTGGTTAAACATTTCTTATTAACTTAACCCTTCTCATTCATCCTATTATACTGATTAAGTGTTTCCTGTTAACTTAACCCTATTCATTCATCATGTTATATTGGTTAAATTAACCCTGCTCACTTGTCTAATTAACAAGTTATAACGGTTAAGTGTTCTAAATTTACTTAACCCCACCCACTTGTCTAATTAACATGTTATAACGGTTAAGTGTTCTAAATTTACTTAACCCCACATTCTTGTCTAATTAACATGTTATAAATTTACTTAACCCCACCTTCTTGTCTAATTAACATGTTATAACGGTTAAGTGTTCTAAATTTACTTAACCCCACCTTTTTTTCTAATTAACATGTTATAACGATTAAGTGTTCTAAATTTACTTAACCCCACCTACTTGTCTAATTAGCATGTTATAACAGTTAAGTGTTCTAAATTTACTTAACCCCACCTTCTTGTCTAATTAACATGTTGTATTGGTTAAGTGTTGCCTATTCATATGTTACTTAACCTTACCATTCTTAGCATATCTGTTTATTGGCATTGATTAATTTATTAATGCCCCAACCTCTCATATTAGAACTGTTGTTGGGGTTGCTGGATGTGCCAGGCGGTTCCGGGTAGACTTCTACCGCAAACACGTTCTAACCTCAGGTTTTGGGCTAAATGCGCTAACCACTCACATTAGATCTGTGTTGTTGTGGTTAGTGGATGTGTCGAGCGGTTCCGGGAAATTTTACACCGCAACTCAATCTAACCTCAGGTTAGGCATGTTCATCTTTTAGCCACTTTACAAATTTACAATTTATGTTCATATGTAAATTATCCACAAGTGTTGTTAATTCAAGTCATGCCCCATTTTCTTTAAATTATGTCCATAATTCTAGGTATACAAATTCTACCATTTCATGCTACTAATCATTTACATGATTATGAGCCAATTTATGCCAATAGCATGTAGTTTAATATTTTTCCCCAACGTCTCCCCCGTTATTCGTTCGCATAACTCACATAGAATGTTAGGCTCGCAAATTAGCCTAACTTATAAACAAAAGGGAAAAGAAAGGGACATGTAACATTCCAACGGATATAAACAATATAGATCAACATGCGTAGTATAAATTTGGGATAGAACAACATAGACTTAATTAAGCATATAGGCGTGATCTTGCATTTAAATTAGATTCAATTAACATGCGAACTAGCATAAGTTTGATTGTATAAACATGAACTTATATAGGTCTCAAACATGGGTACTAGCTTGGATCTAACATATAACATGTATGAACATAACTTAGCATGTAATTTACATACATAAAAGAACCACAAATTTAATACAACATGATAGGTTCAATGGTATCAGTCTCCAATAGTCTCATAGGCATAAGCAATTCGGAACTGACAAAAGGATAGGCACGAATAGAATTAGACATAGTTCTAGATCCAGTTATTAAAGTCATGATTTCTTATTAGGTGTTCACATCTAAACAATAACTGTACTTATAAAAGAAGAACGGATCTTGATTTCTGGGATCTGATTTCTGAATTTGAAAAGCTATCCTTTGATGTAGACATTTGATTCTCTAATTATTCTAATTGATTCCTAGTTTTGAATTTGATTCTCTAGTTTGGGGTAGATAATGGAGGCTAGGCCAGTTTGTAGACGAACAACATGACGACTTCATAATGAGTTCTAGGGTTTAGGTTTGGGGTGATTATATAGAAGTCTAGGTTTAATTCTAGCCTTTAGATTAGTCTAGAAGAAAGCAGAGCCATCAAACCAAAGAGATGTGTCATCCTGCCAATCGTAGCATGACACATATGCCCTAATACCTCAGAAATCAATCATTGCCAATCAGAGAATGCCACGTTCAAAAAAAAAAATCATTGACCAACAAAAAATGTGCCACGTATGCCACATAATGCGTACACGTCATATATATATTCATGTATATATATATTATATATATATATTTATACTTTTTTCTTTTTATCTATCTTCCCAATTAATCATTTTCACACTAAACCACTTTTTGAACTGTGTTCACACTAAGCCACTTTTTAGCCATTCCTCTAAAAAAAAATATGGCGCTGGCGGGGATCATGCTCTGTACCTCTTGTATGCAAGTCACATGTTCTAACCAAATGAGCTACTAAGTCTTTTGCTTACAAACCTTAGGACAATGCTAAACAATATTCTTTTCTCATTCCTCTTTTTCATGTTTTGCTGCAATATTTAATTTAAAGATAGCTTCTTCATTTTAAATCGGTTTTCTGGAAACCATAGGTCTAAATTGACTAGAAAATCACCATGAACGCAATGATGCTAATTTCGTGACCAAATCCCTGAAGCTCTTCAAATTTTTCTTTTTATTTGTTCGCATGCGTTTCTTCCCATTTCATGTATTGCACTTAATTAACTTATTACATGAAATATTTATTGTCATTATTTATTTTTTCTCGCAAATATATGTATGTATATAATGTATTTGCATATTTCCACTTTTAGAGTTAAGTATTCTTTAATTCGTTACTTTAACATTCACAGTAAATACGGGGTGTTACATTCTCCCCTCCTTCAAAGGATTTCGTCCCCGAAATCTCTAAGAATGTATCCAAACATTTAACATCCATCTACTCAAACATCAATTACAGGCATACATTATCCTTAAAAAGATTTCTAATGCTTTCATGATCATATGCATAGTGTGTGTACATGCCCTTATCTAATGCAAAATCAGGCGGTCTACTGATTCAGTTGACCTCCTTAATGCAAATTATGTCAGTGCTATGAGTCCATCATGTATGCAATTATTCCTAATCATACTTTATAACTTCTACATGAGTGCTCAATCATTCATACTAATGGAACATCCATATGATAACACATAAAGTTTCAATCCATATATATACACGTATATGCATACGCAATATGAAAGTGACTGAGTCGATCTAATATCCATGAGCACTAGCAACCACTTGCAACCATCAATCATAACATGTTTCAAATACATGTTTACATCCATTGGTTTCTACCTAAGGATCGAGGATTGGACCGAAAGGATATACTTAAAAGATAAAGACTAGCAAACAAACTTTACAGAAAAAGAGAGATCAAGGATATACCCTCAAAACGGGTATGATGCACGTATCTAGTCTTCAGTCTTCTAAGTCGCATCTTCTTGAGCTTCACTCCATATTGCTCTGACTGTCTTAACTTCACGATTGCGTAGCTTCTTAATTTCTGTTTCCATAATATGCGTTGGAACTCATTTCACTGTCGCCTCTCGTTCCAACTTTTCTTCTTACAGTATAGTTGGCACTACAACTTCTTTCATGTCATGCTAACATTTCCTTAAAAGGTCTTCCAAAATCCTATTCACCCTTTCTATCAGAGGATGATAAGCGGTGCTCAAACATAACTGCGTACTCATGGCTTCTTGCAAGCTTATTTATTAAGGTGAGTAGAGGTCTCTTCCCTACTTAATTTATCCATTGCGTCAGCTATCTGAGAGTCTTTTCTTTGTGAAGTCCTTATTTAATTCAAAAGCATAGGTCTTACTCCTAGCGATGCCGACTACTAATTTAACCGAAGGTTTGATATGTATTTTGAACTTTTCCTTTTCACATAAAGAGGACTTGAAGTCAACCTTTTTCTTCTTAAGGCATCCGCTATGACCTTACCCTTACATCAAAATGGCACCTAGTCTGTGCTGCATGCATCCGTGTGTACCGTAAGCCTTTTACTACCGTAAGGTAAAAGTCAAAACTGGGGCCGTTGTAAGAGCCCTCTTCGATTGTTGGAAAGCGATATCACAACCAATATCCCAAGCAAAGGTTAGATTCTTCTTCATCAATCTTGTAAGTGGGGCTAATACCTTCACAAAGTCCTTAATGAACTTCCTATATTAGTCCGCTAGTCCAAGAAAGCTTCTTACTTCTGTTGTATTCCTTGAGACCTTCCAGTCTTGCACCACAACTACTTTTTTGGGATATACTGCTATCCCTTCTTTGGACGCCACATGTCCTAGAAACCTTACTTATTCTCTCCGAAAATGGCATTTTTGGAGAACTTCGCCTTAACTTGATGCACTTAGAAGGTATCCGAGACTTACCTTAGATGCAAAGCATGTTCTTCCTCATTCCAAAATATCATCTATGCACAAGCGAAGTGAACCATCCGCCTTTGTAACGAAAATGACTGGAGCAACCCATTCAGAAATATTTCGCCTTATGAACCCATTTTCAAGTTTACTTGTTTACTGAGCCCTTCCTTTCCCTTGGATTCATGTGTCGTACAGGTAATGCAACTGGTTTTGCATTGTCAACTAGATATATTCGGAAGTCTATCTCACGTTTTAGGGGACAAACCCCTAACCTAATCGAAAACATCTGCGTACTATTGGACTACTCCAACGGATCGCAAATCGTCGATAGGTGCATCAAGTGATTCTAGGTAGCTAACACAAACTGATCCCTTAGGATCGCATGAAATCTCAAGGGTATTCCCGAGGCAAGTCGAAAGTCTAACTACTCTCCTTTTACAATTACTAGCTAACCAATCCATGCCTAGAATCAACCCATAGCCCATGAAATCAAAAACATAAGCATTACACTTAGACTCAATACTTAATATAGCTATTCCCAAATCCTTACAAACCAAAGATAAATGAGCCAAACCACCAATTGGAGACGATAATGGGATCTTCTACTATACAAGTACTAAGGCGCAGAGACTCAACTATGGAAGTAGATATAAACGAATGTGAAGCGCTAAAATAAAAAAGAGTACTAACAGGATGGCCAAAAAGAAAAACTAGACTTTTTCAACAGAACCTCTACCACCTCTCTCTCAGGTACGCTGGCGGTGAAAGCATGCACTTGCCCTCCTGAAAATCCTGTCCTTTGTTCTTTCGCTTGTCCTTAATTATATGACCCGTTATACCATAATAATGACACTTCCTCTTGTCTTAGAATTTTCTATTCTTTCCTCCTTTGTGAACCAAGTCCATATCCATGAATTTCTCATCCTTAGGTTGTGCTCCTTAGCCAAACTCCCACATTCTCATCTTTGCCATCCTTGTGTGGCTTATTGACAAGTCTCTTGAAAGCTTCCTCCATCGCACGGAAAACCCTACAAAGCTTGAAAGAAAATTAGCCGCAAGTGAAACTACTGCGGCTATATATGGAAGTTGGGCCTTTCTTCGCCCTTTGACATGTGTCGTAGTCTCATCAAGCCTACAGAACCATGTCGCGATGAGGTTACCTCACAGAAGGCCTGGAGCCCCGGGGACTCAGTAAAGAAGGAAAACAAGGATTCAAACAGAGGATCAAAAGATAATGCATTTGGCTTTGGGGAATATGCCTTTAGAACAAAACTTTTCTTTAGAAAATGCTTCTTTTAAAACCGTTTTGAAAATAATTTTTCAAATTTTTTATCTGATCTAGTAACCTTCAGCTCTGATACCAAGTGTAACACCCCACATCCGTTAATGTCACTCACAAAGGGAATGTATTAACTTCAGTGAAGCGTTATAGGTAAAAGATGCAGATAAATTACAAGACAGACAAATAAAGCAACGGAAAAGAATTAAAACTTTACTTCATTGATAAAACAGCAGCTTGGTAAAACAAATTGTACAAAGATTGTTTCCTAACACCAATAACCAGTACAACAAAGTATTTGTCTTGTTTAATAAAATAAAGAAGCCTAAAATGGCAATGATATTCCCCAATAAAGCATGAGCCAGCCATTGCAGTGGAAAAGAGAGTCCAAAGTAATACGTCGACTATCTTCGAGCTTGGAAAGAGAAACGGTCCGAACTAAGCTGAGCTATTCCCTCCCTAACTACAAGGGGGAATGGAAGAAAAGTGGCGAAACAAAACTAGGTCAGACATAAGTCTGGTAAGTCCAGTGATTTTCAGTATGTAAACATGTAATAGTAACTTGACATGAATAAACTGAATATTAGACAATACCGTGATAACAGGGATAACAAGATAACCTAAGATTAACATGAGATATGATAAAGCAAGATTAACCGAATGCGCTTCTACTCTTTCTCTGCTTCGCTACTACCCCGTTATTCTGGTTTTTATATCTCTGATCTCCTATTTTCTTTGCACCAACTAACCAGTATCCTAACTAGTGTCTTTTATAGAATGATCCGTATCCCCTACTAGTGTCCCAACTAGTATCTTGTGAAAAAGGATCTGTATCCCCAACTAGTGTCCCAACTAGTATCCTATGTTATATAATAAGGTGATCCCACCCCCGCAATTGTGGTAGCCTTACATCTAGTATGAGGATCTTACCTCAATCAGCCTAATTGCCATGAAGATGTTAGATGTACCCTTATTACCCTATCGATTGGCTCCCTACTTGTATTAATTTTCCTTGTGTTTGTGTCAATCGGCCCTCTCTTGCGTGTAGATACCCTATGCTGGCCCCACCATAAGGTGTATCAATCCCTATGATAGCAAACCGACACGATTCAAGATGCACAGTGTATACTACTGATGCCCAGTGCCTGCGTTTCCACTCCGGAGCATGTGCACGCCCATACTCCGTCGGAACTACACTGCTGCATCCCATGTCGCTATTTTGACCGCTTATAACCAACCCAGTAATTGTGCCCTACCCTACCTAGTTCAGCGTACCATGATACATCTATGTGGGTTACTGCTGAAATGAGTCCCCGTTACTAGGGTTTCCTACTGGATAAGTTTGTGGGCCTATATATACAAATATTACCCACCTACACGAGATGTACTTAACCCTCCCACTGATTCAAACATGTTTATTAAACGGTTAAGTTTACGGGCCTATATATACTAATATTACCCACCTACCCAAGGTTTACTTAACCCTCCTACTTATCAAGTCAATCTGTATTATTGGTTAAGCTTGCCTTAACCCTATCCACTTTGTTCATGTAATATTGGTTAAGTGATGTCCATTCATGTTAACTTAACCCACCCACACATCTTGTTGTATTGGTTAAGTGTTTCCTATTAACTTAACCCTGTTCACTCATCATGTTATATTGGTTAAGTGTTTCTTATTAACTTAACCCCACTCGTTCATCATGCTATATTGGTTAAACATTTCTTATTAACTTAACCCTTCTCATTCATCATATTATACTGATTAAGTGTTTCCTGTTAACTTAACCCTATTCATTCATCATGTTATATTGGTTAAATTAACCCTGCTCACTTGTCTAATTAACAAGTTATAACAGTTAAGTGTTCTAAATTTACTTAACCCCACCCACTTGTCTAATTAACATGTTATAACGGTTAAGTGTTCTAAATTTACTTAACCCCACATTCTTGTCTAATTAACATGTTATAACGGTTAAGTGTTCTAAATTTACTTAACCCCGCCTTCTTGTCTAATTAACATGTTATAATGGTTAAGTGTTCTAAATTTACTTAACCCTACCTTTTTGTCTAATTAACATGTTATAACGGTTAAGTGCCCTAAATTTACTTAACCCCACCTTCTTGTCTAATTAACATGTTATAACGGTTAAGTGTTCTAAATTTACTTAACCCCACCTACTTGTCTAATTAACATGTTGTATTGGTTAAGTGTTGCATATTCATATGTTACTTAAACTTACCATTCTTAACATGTCTGTTTGTTAGCATTAATTAATTTATTAATGCCCCAACCTCTCACGTTAGAATTGTTGTTTGTGGTTGCTGGATGTGCCGGGTGATTCAGGGCAGACTTCTGCCATAAAATCATTCTAACCTCGGGTTTTGGGCTAAATTCGCTAACCTCTCACATTAGATCTGTGTTGTTGCGGTTACATGATGTGCCGGGCGGTTCCGGGCAGTTTTACACCATAACTCAATCTAACCTCGGGTTAGGCATGTTCATCTTTTAACCACTTAACATATTTACAATTTATGTTCATATGTAAATTATCCACAAGTGTTGTCAATTCAAGTCATGTCCCATTTACCCTTTAAATTATGTCCATAATTCTAGGTAAACATATTCTACCATTTCATGCTACTAATCCTTTACATGATTATGAGCGAATTTATGTCAATAGCATGTAGTTTAATATTTTTCCCCAACATCTCCCCCATTATTCGTTCGCATAATTCAAACAGAACGTTAGGCTCGCAAATTAGCCTAACTTATAAACAAAAGGGAAAAGAAAGGGACATGTAACATTCCAATAGGTATAAACAATATAGATCAACATGCGTAGTATAAATTTGGGATAAAACGACATAGACTTAATTAAGCATATAGGCGTGATCTTGCATTTAAATTAGATCCAATTAACATGAGAACTAGCATAAGTTTGATTGTATAAACATGAACTTATATAGATCTCAAACATGGGTACTAGCTTGGATCTAACATATAACATGCATGAACATAACATAGCATGTAACTTACATACATAAAAGAACCACAAATTTAATACAACATGATAGTTTCAATGGTATCAGTCTCCAATAGTCTCATAGGCATAATAGGTTTTATTATGTCAGTCACAACAGTCCAATAGGCATAAGCAATTCAGAATTGACAAAAGAATAGGCACGAATAGAATTAGGCATAGTTCTAGATACAGTTATTACAGTCATGATTTCTTATTATGTGTTCACATCTAAATAATAACTGTACATACAGAAAAAGGACGGATCGTGATTTCTGGGATCTGATTCCTGAATTTGAAAAGCTACCCTATGATGTAGACGTTTGATTCTCTAATTCTTCTAATTGATTCCTAGTTTTGAATTTGATTCTCTAGTTTGGGGTAGAAGAATGGAGGCTAGGCCAGTTTGTAGACGAACAGCATGACTGTGACGGCCCGCCTCGCACCAGCCTGCATTTCCTCCAAGAGTGCGCTGTACACATGCCCGACTAGCACAAGACGGTCGTCAGAAGAAAGGAAAGAAGAGAATGAACTAATCAAAGAACCTGTAGAATGCCTCACAGCGCATGGAATAAAATATAATAATAATGTACTTGACATAAAACAGGCGAGACAGTGCATAAGCTGATAACTAAAACCAACATCAATCTCAAAGCAGCGGAAATCCAAATACAGCTTATTACAATTTTTCCAAATTTACTGTCTCTAAACAAAAGAAAGCTGAAATAGAAGATACACCAACAATGCCCAAGCCGTGATCTTCAACAACACAGGGAGAATACTAAATATATATATATATCACGTGAAAGCCTCCTGCTCGTCTCCGGATCATCTACCCGTGCATCACCAGCTAACCTGTCTCTAGTCTGCTCGTGTGAGCACCCAGAGTAATAAGAAGAGACATAAAACTCTGGGTCAGACATAAAGCCTGGTATGAGCGATAAGCATCTAAACAAAGAAATAACAGGTATACTAAACCATACCTGAACCTGGACCTGCAACCAAAGAGTTAGTACCACATACCGTACAATACTCCAAGGTGCCATAATAAATAGTGTAAGAATACGGGGGTGGGGTGTACATGTCAAAATGATAGCAACAAATCATCCATAGCAACCATTCTCACATCTCTCACTCGGTGCGTAAAGCGTACGACATCTACCACTTTGGAACACTAGACAAACTGAGGCAACGACGAATCCCGACTTGTAGAAACCCTGCTGTGACCAAGCCAAACACTTGGAGTCATGACCAAACATTTCAATGACCCACTTCATTGGTCATAGCCCTTGGTTCTACCAATGCCATAATGGCCCTGAATCCGCCTTCGTACCTCCTACCATAGTGGTCCAAAGCTATAGGTGTCGATAACTCCTTAGCACGCGTCCCGCAGCAAAGCCCAACCATGAAGTGAACTCGTTGATTCCCATCTGAATCTTAAGCTCTAACTTCTCATTTGGACTTCCTTTGCATCTCGGGTTTGATTGAATTGGAGTGGGTCTTCAGAAGAGTTGTCGTACATTAACAGTCCTAGAATTCTGTTCGGTTCGGTAGTCATCACCATCATCGGTTCGGGTCGGTAGTCATCTTCTTCATCGGTTCGGGTCGGTAGCCATCTTCTTCATCGGTTCGGGTCGGTAGCCATCTTCTTCATCGGTTCGGGTCGGTTGTCTCTGTTTGAGTTCGGTGGTTGCTCCCTTCTGAGTTCTCATGCCCGATCCTGTCCTTCTCCAATTGCCGATCCGCTCCGCCCCCTTAGCGTACTCCGATCCAATCCTCTCCAATCCGATCCACTCTCTAGTTTCGATCCGATCCGCTCCCTAGTTCCGATCCGCTCCCTAGTTCCGATCCGATCCCCCTTGTCCACTCCAACTCTAAGCAATGGCCTTCCTTCCTGCCAAACTTCTTCCAGTGGCAAGTCCTCATCCAGTTCGAATTCCCTTGGTCGGTTCCCTAGTCCGATCCGACCCCTTTTCTCCGATCCGAACCGGTTCGGAACCTGCACACTTCTGCAACTTTCCAGCGAGCTTTCTACGCCATTCGACGACGTTTTCGAGCAATTTAACTATTCTAATCGATCATGAAACATACCATAGAGTCATAGCAACATGTAATAGCAACCACAAACAGCAAACAACAAATCAAATGAACCAAAATGGATCAAAAGTGGCTAAAACCTCACATTTGCCTATAATCCCTCTTAATCATGTTTAAGCATACGATTAGCAAAACACATCGAAATTAACCCAAATTTCTAACAGAGCCTTAAAACATTATTTTAGAATTTTAAGAATTTTTCCAGAATTTATTTACGTATAAATTCGCTAATCTTCACTAATTACCCCTTAATTACCGTAATTAGTGCAAAAACTATGCAAATCACTCACCTTGGCCACAAATGAAATTCTCAGAACTGAAACTTCTCTGATTTGGGGCGAATACTGATGTCTAACAGCGGCTCCAACCTTGCTTTGGTGCTTTTTCTCCTTAATTTGGTGTTGCTAAGCCTAATCTTCAATTAGAGAGTGATTTGGGGTGTTTTAGATGTAGAAGCCATTACTAAGGTTTCAAGGAGGTTTGTGGCGGCTCAAAAATGAAATGAAAGTGATAACCTAACCCTAATCAGACCTCCTATACCTCTAAACCCGAAATCCCCCTTGGGCCTAGCTGCTAATTACCCGCTTAAGCCCAATTAAGCTGTCTTTCACCATCTGAAACTTGTTTCAGCCATATCTCCCAAACGGTAAGTCCGTTTGGCTAATGTGACCACTCTACGGAAAGAGAAACCATCATCCGAAGCCAATGGAAGTGGTTTCAGGTCAAAATTCCTTTCCAGTCAAAAGTTATGGCCAAAACAGTGCCAACTAGGGGTAAAATGGTCATTTAAAAATCGGGAAAAATCATGAACATGGGAAATGACCCCAATAGTCGTCTCCCAAAGTTACATGACCATACGACTTCGTATGTGACAGAAATAAATATCCTACGATCCTATGATGCGTAGAATGCGGGTCGTTACACTCTCCCCCCCTTAAGAAATTTCGTCCCCGAAATTCCTTAACCCAAAACATACAAAGGATCCCGCATGCCTAACAACCACATATAACAAAAATCAAACATGCAAAACAAGCAAACAAGCCTATCCTAGCATGCGGAAAAACTAAATCGAAGTCAAAATCTTACCAGGCAAAGAGTTCAGGATAAGTCTTCCTAATGTTCTCCTCTGTCTCCCAAGTACAATCGTTCTCGTCCTCGCCCCACTGAACCTTGACTAGTTTCACCGCCTTCCTTCGAAGTTGCTTCATGTCGTGCTCGACAATACGGGCCGGCTTGCGGTTCCCAACCGCCTCGGGTTCTACTTCGAAGTCCTCTAACTGATCAGGTGAAATAGTCATATCTGAGTCGTGAACGAACTTCCTTAGTTGGGAAACATGAAATATGTTGTGAACTCCCGCCATCTTCTCCGGTAAGTCAATTCTATATGCCAAATTCCCGACTAGTTCAAGAACAGGGAATGGGCCAACGAATCTTGGTGCTAACTTGCCTCTCCTGCCAAATCGTATTACGCTCTTCAACGGAGAAATCTTGACAAACACCAAGTCGCCAACGGAGAATTTTAAGTCTCTTCTTCTCTTATCAGCATAACTCTTCTGCCTATCCTGGGCAGCCTTCATTCGTTGTTGAATGACCTTGATCTTATCCGACGTTTCTCTCACCACTTCTGGTCCAAGCATGAACTTCTCGCCAGTCTCTATCCAACATGATGGTGAGTTACACGGTCTTCCGTACAAAGCTTCAAACGGAGCCATACCGATACTGGATTGGTAACTATTATTATATGCAAACTCTACTAGATGTAAATGGTCATCCCATGATCCACCAAAGTCCAACATACATGCTCTCAAGAGATCTTCCAAAATACGATTCACCCTTTCCGTCTGACCGTCGGTCTGAGGATGATACGCGGTACTGAGATGTAACTCTGACCCTAGCGCCTCTTGCAAGCTCTTCCAAAACCCACTAGTGAACAACGGGTCTCGGTCGCTCACAATGCCTTTAGGTATTCCATGAAATCTCACTACCCACTTCATATACAATTCTGCTAACTTAGCTGTCGTTCTTGTCGATTTGACTGGTATAAACCTTGCACTTTTAGTCAGTCGGTCTACAATCACCCAAATGCTATCATATCCCGATCTAGTCCTTGGTAAACCATCGACGAAATCCATCGAGACTTGCTCCCATTTCCATTCGGGAATTTCTAATGGCTGTAACAGACCACTAGGCTTCTTTTGCTCGGCTTTAACTAGCTGACAATTCATGCATTTGGATATAAACTTCCCAACGTCTCTTTTCATTCCTTCCCAGTAGTAGGTCTGCTTCATATCTCGATACATCTTATTACCACCGGGGTGTATAGTCAGCTTTGAGTGATGACATTCTCTAAGCACTTCATCTCTCAATCCATTGTCATTGGGTACAACAAGCTTTCCATTCTTCCTAAGCCATCTATCTCGATCAAGCCCATACTTGTTCGTCTCCTCATCGATACCCATCTCTAACTTGGAGATGATTTCCAATAGGTTAGGATCGTCCCTCTGACTAGAGCCGATCCGCTCAATCAAAGTGGGTCTGACCGTCAAACTCGCTAACATTTCTGGATCCAATTCGCACTTTGGTCTGAAATCAAACCCCGCGATAAACTCTAGTTGCTTCCGTTCAAAGAACATAGCCCCTAAGCTGGCATGTCTTCTACTCAATGCATCAGCCACCGCATTGCCCTTTCCCGGTGTGTATGCGATGTCAAAATCATAGGAAGCTAAGAACTCTAACCATCTCTGCTGACGGAGGTTTAAATCCTTCTGGGAGAATAGATACTTCAACGACTTATGATCTGTAAACAGCTCAAACCTTTCTCCCAAGAGATAGTGTCTCCACATCTTTAACGCGAACACGATCGCTGCCAATTCTAAATCATGGGTAGGGTATCTTCTCTCGTGCGGTTTCAATTGCCGACTTGCGTAAGCTACAACCCTACCGCCTTGCATCAATACAGCTCCCAGTCCGGTACCACAGGCATCCGTGTATACCGTCATCTCTTCATCCCCCTTAGGAATGACTAACACTGGTGCGCTTGTCAACTTGTCCTTTAGACTTTTAAATGCATTCTCGCATCTCTCATCCCAGACAAAAGCTTGATTCTTCTTGGTCAACTGGGTCAATGGTGCTGCTATCTTGGAGAAACCTTGGATAAACTTACGATAATATCCCGCTAACCCCAAGAAACTTCTTACATCAGTTGCATTCTTGGGCGTAGGCCAATCTTGTACCGTAGCCACCTTCGCTGGGTCCACGGCAATACCATTCTCCGATACAACATGGCCCAAGAACCTCACTTCCCTCTTCCAGAAGTGACACTTAGAAAACTTTGCTTTCAATTGGTGTTTTCTCAACACCTCCATCGCTACTCTTAAATGTTCCTTGTGTTCCTCCTCTGTCCTCGAATAGACCAAAATATCATCAACGAACACAAGGACAGACTTATTCAGCTGATCTCTGAATACCCTATTCATAAGGTCCACAAAATATGCCGGGGCATTAGTCAGCCCAAATGGCATAACCAACCATTCATAAAACCCAGACGGCGTTCGAAATGCCGTTTTAGCTATACTCTCAGCTTCCACTCTAAGCTGATGAAAACCTGTCGCGAGATCCAACTGAGAAAATACTCTCGCGCCACTCAACTGATCAAACAAATCATCTATCCGCGGTAGAGGATACCTATTCTTCCTCGTCACTTTATTCAATTCGCGGTAGTCTACACACAAACGAAGGGAACCATCCGCCTTGGTAGCAAACACAACTGGTGCTCCCCATTCAGAAACACTCCTTCTGATAAATCCCTTCTTCAAAAGATCGCTGACTTGCACCTCGAGCTCTCGCTGCTCCCTTGGTGCCATACGACGAAGTGGCATCACTATAGGTCTGGCATCCTTTACCAAATCAATACGAAACTCAATTTCTCGGTGTGGTGGAAGTCCGGTCACTTCTTCGAAAACATCCGGATACTGGCCAACCACGGGCAAACCTGACAACTCACTATGCGGAATGTCGAGGGAGTTTAGAAAACTAGCCAATACCCCTTTACTGGGTAGACCACCAAACACTGTCCTCCGCCCATCATCCGCTCTAGCTGTCACCAACAAGCCCTCACAGTCTACCACCACCCCGTATCTTTGGAGCCAATCTACTCCCAAAATAATGCCAAACCCAGTAAAGCCCAAAACAAAGCAATCACAAACAAACATGCATCCATGACTCGATAAGACCACATTACGACAAATCATGCTAAGGCTAGTCGAACCACCAATCGGGTTCGTCACTACTAAAGGTCTATCGACAATCTCGGGCTCCAATCCCAACCTATCTACCAGGTCACTAGATATGAAAGAACTGGAAGCTCCGGTATCAAACAAAACTCTAACAGGAACATCATAAACAGAAAGCATACCTTGAATGACGACATTCTTTCCCTTCTCCGCCGCTGTTGGGGCATTCGACGAAGAAGGAATAGCATTAAGAGCATATGCTTTCACCATTTGCTTTTCTTTAGGGGGCTGTGGACACTTGTCCTTGTGATGTCCCAATTGGCCACAATTGAAGCACTTCCTATCCGCTGGCTTGGCCCGACAATTACTAGCATAATGGCCCTTCTTACCACAGCTGAAGCACTCCACATCCTGCTTATTCTTTTTCTTCTGGCCATCCTTAGCCTGATTCTGCTTTCTCTTATTCTGGGAACCACCTTTACCTCCACCACTAGCTTGTGGCTTTGGCTCATCTACGGATGCAACCTCAGTCTTCGACTTAGGGTAGAGACTTTCTGATCTTAACGCTTTCCCCACAATCGATTCAAACGTCTCATCGATGTGGTTAATAAGTTTTTCCCCCAAGTACTGATCCAAACCAGTTATGAATTTCTCATTCTTTTTCTCGGCAGTATCGATAAGAGATAAACCATATTTTGACAAAGTGTCAAATTCAGCAATATACTCCGAAACAGCTCTGCCATTCTGCTTGAGCTCCAAGAATTTCTTAAACAACATTGACTTCTGAGCAGCTGGAATGAACTTCTCACTAAAGCGAGCTTTAAACTGCTCCCAAGTAATCTGATCTTCGGAAGTAGCTGCCTTTATAGCATTCCACCAATTCATTGCCCGCCCTTGCAGCTGACGGGACGCTAGCCTCCTCTTCATCGCATGCTCGATACCCAAATCCTCGAAGATACGTTCGCAACTATCCAACCAATCTTGAACATCCGTAGCCGACTCCGTTCCGTGGAACGGCTTCCCACCAAGGCTAGTATAGTCTTTATTCAGCTTGGCGAAGTCGACCCTCGGCGCCTGCACTATTGGACCACCACCATTTCCGCCATTGGGAGCTGCCCTCTGAACATCCCTAAGCATCTCTCTCATGAGGTCTGTAAACATCGCCCTCATGTCAGCAGCATTCCCATTATTGGCTCCCCTACCAACACCTCTAGTATCTCGGCTCATCGTCAATCTGAAAAAGGAAATGATTAACGACTCCATAGTGGTGCTAGTGCAGTACGACTTCATCCTTATACTTCTAATAGTATATATATATATAGCTTTTTAAAAACCAAAGTAATCACAAATACGCTCTCTCGTATACGTATCTTATCTCTCCCTGATAACTTCCCTAGGTTAACTACGCAACCTAGAGCTCTGATACCAAGTGTGACGGCCCGCCTCGCACCAGCCTGCATTTCCTCCAAGAGTGCGCTGTACACATGCCCGACTAGCACAAGACGGTCGTCAGAAGAAAGGAAAGAAGAGAATGAACTAATCAAAGAACCTGTAGAATGCCTCACAGCGCATGGAATAAAATATAATAATAATGTACTTGACATAAAACAGGCGAGACAGTGCATAAGCTGATAACTAAAACCAACATCAATCTCAAAGCAGCGGAAATCCAAATACAGCTTATTACAATTTTTCCAAATTTACTGTCTCTAAACAAAAGAAAGCTGAAATAGAAGATACACCAACAATGCCCAAGCCGTGATCTTCAACAACACAGGGAGAATACTAAATATATATATATCACGTGAAAGCCTCCTGCTCGTCTCCGGATCATCTACCCGTGCATCACCAGCTAACCTGTCTCTAGTCTGCTCGTGTGAGCACCCAGAGTAATAAGAAGAGACATAAAACTCTGGGTCAGACATAAAGCCTGGTATGAGCGATAAGCATCTAAACAAAGAAATAACAGGTATACTAAACCATACCTGAACCTGGACCTGCAACCAAAGAGTTAGTACCACATACCGTACAATACTCCAAGGTGCCATAATAAATAGTGTAAGAATACGGGGGTGGGGTGTACATGTCAAAATGATAGCAACAAATCATCCATAGCAACCATTCTCACATCTCTCACTCGGTGCGTAAAGCGTACGACATCTACCACTTTGGAACACTAGACAAACTGAGGCAACGACGAATCCCGACTTGTAGAAACCCTGCTGTGACCAAGCCAAACACTTGGAGTCATGACCAAACATTTCAATGACCCACTTCATTGGTCATAGCCCTTGGTTCTACCAATGCCATAATGGCCCTGAATCCGCCTTCGTACCTCCTACCATAGTGGTCCAAAGCTATAGGTGTCGATAACTCCTTAGCACGCGTCCCGCAGCAAAGCCCAACCATGAAGTGAACTCGTTGATTCCCATCTGAATCTTAAGCTCTAACTTCTCATTTGGACTTCCTTTGCATCTCGGGTTTGATTGAATTGGAGTGGGTCTTCAGAAGAGTTGTCGTACATTAACAGTCCTAGAATTCTGTTCGGTTCGGTAGTCATCACCATCATCGGTTCGGGTCGGTAGTCATCTTCTTCATCGGTTCGGGTCGGTAGCCATCTTCTTCATCGGTTCGGGTCGGTAGCCATCTTCTTCATCGGTTCGGGTCGGTTGTCTCTGTTTGAGTTCGGTGGTTGCTCCCTTCTGAGTTCTCATGCCCGATCCTGTCCTTCTCCAATTGCCGATCCGCTCCGCCCCCTTAGCGTACTCCGATCCAATCCTCTCCAATCCGATCCACTCTCTAGTTTCGATCCGATCCGCTCCCTAGTTCCGATCCGCTCCCTAGTTCCGATCCGATCCCCCTTGTCCACTCCAACTCTAAGCAATGGCCTTCCTTCCTGCCAAACTTCTTCCAGTGGCAAGTCCTCATCCAGTTCGAATTCCCTTGGTCGGTTCCCTAGTCCGATCCGACCCCTTTTCTCCGATCCGAACCGGTTCGGAACCTGCACACTTCTGCAACTTTCCAGCGAGCTTTCTACGCCATTCGACGACGTTTTCGAGCAATTTAACTATTCTAATCGATCATGAAACATACCATAGAGTCATAGCAACATGTAATAGCAACCACAAACAGCAAACAACAAATCAAATGAACCAAAATGGATCAAAAGTGGCTAAAACCTCACATTTGCCTATAATCCCTCTTAATCATGTTTAAGCATACGATTAGCAAAACACATCGAAATTAACCCAAATTTCTAACAGAGCCTTAAAACATTATTTTAGAATTTTAAGAATTTTTCCAGAATTTATTTACGTATAAATTCGCTAATCTTCACTAATTACCCCTTAATTACCGTAATTAGTGCAAAAACTATGCAAATCACTCACCTTGGCCACAAATGAAATTCTCAGAACTGAAACTTCTCTGATTTGGGGCGAATACTGATGTCTAACAGCGGCTCCAACCTTGCTTTGGTGCTTTTTCTCCTTAATTTGGTGTTGCTAAGCCTAATCTTCAATTAGAGAGTGATTTGGGGTGTTTTAGATGTAGGAAGCCATTACTAAGGTTTCAAGGAGGTTTGTGGCGGCTCAAAACTGAAATGAAAGTGATAACCTAACCCTAATCAGACCTCCTATACCTCTAAACCCGAAATCCCCCTTGGGCCTAGCTGCTAATTACCCGCTTAAGCCCAATTAAGCTGTCTTTCACCATCTGAAACTTGTTTCAGCCATATCTCCCAAACGGTAAGTCCGTTTGGCTAATGTGACCACTCTACGGAAAGAGAAACCATCATCCGAAGCCAATGGAAGTGGTTTCAGGTCAAAATTCCTTTTCAGTCAAAAGTTATGGCCAAAACAGTGCCAACTAGGGGTAAAATGGTCATTTAAAAATCGGGAAAAATCATGAACATGGGAAATGACCCCAATAGTCGTCTCCCAAAGTTACATGACCATACGACTTCGTATGTGACAGAAATAAATATCCTACGATCCTATGATGCGTAGAATGCGGGTCGTTACAATGACGACTTCATTGAATGAGTTCTAGGGTTGAGGTTTGGGGTGATTATATAGAAGTCTAGGTTTAATTCTAGCCTTTAGATTAGTCCAGGAGAAATCAGAGCCATCAAATCAAAGAGATGTGTCATCCAGCCAACCATAGCAAGACACATATGCCCTAATACCTCAAAAATCAATCATTAGCCAATCAGAGAAGGCCAGGTTCAGAAAAAGACAATCCTTAACTAACAAAAATACGCCACGTGCACCACATGATGCTTACACGTCATATATATATATATATATATATGTATGTATGTATATATATATTCTATTTATATATTTATATTTCTTTTCTTTTTATCTATCTTCCTAATTAACCGTTTTCACACTAAACTACTTTTTGAACTGCGTTCACACTAAGCCACTTTTTAGCCATTCCCCTAAAACAAAAATATGGCGCTGGCGGGGATCAAACTCTGTACCTCTTATATGCATGTCACATGTTCTAACCAAATGAGCTACTAAGTCTTTTACTTACAAACTTTAGGACAATGCTAAACATTATTCTATTCTTATTCCTCTTTTTCATGTTATGCCGCAATATTTAATTTAAAGATATCTTCTTCATTTTAAATCGGTTTTCTGCAAACCATAGGTCTAAATTGACTAGAAAATCGCCACGAACGCAATGACGCTAATTTCGTGACTAAATTCCTGAAGCTCTTCAAATTTTTCTTTTTATTTGTTCGCATGCGTTTCTTCCCATTTCATGTATTGCACTTAATTAACTTATTACATGAAATATTTATTGTCATTATTTAACTTTTCTCGCAAATATATCTACGTATATAATATATATGCATATTTCCACTTTTAGAATTAAGTATTCTTTAGTTCGTTACTTTAACATTCACAGTAAATACGGGGTGTTACAACGGGCGGTCCCGGGCAGTTTTACACCGCAACTCAATCTAACATCGGGTTAGGCATGTTTATCTTTTAGCATATTTACCATACATGTCCAAGTCTAGATTTTTATATGCTAATTATCCCAAATTCACAAAACTAGTCATGTTCCAATTCTCAAGTTATACCTCAACAAAGCTAATTTCAAGTTATGCCCCACAAATTCACTTTCAACAGATTTCAGCATATTAGTCAGTTTAACAAATTAAACCTCACTTAAAGTTCCAATAACATATCTTTTCTAATAAATTAAGCCTATAAACTTACATGCCCAAAATCATGGTCATAATCTACAATACAACACATGCCCTAAGGTTTAGTCATTTTGCACCATACAAAATATTCTCCAAGAACCCCCAATCATGATTCATAGTATAAACTATGCCAAATTATAGCCTTTAATTACAGTGCATGCCAATTTACCCAAAATCCCTATTTAGGCGTGTTCACATTTAATAGTTATCCCTATCTTACTATAGGTTTTCATGCATAATCTCCTTCTTCCAAATCATAAAATATTATATATAATATGCTCCAATTTTAAACCACAACATGCACTATGCCTTACATGTTTACAGTTAAATTTACGCCTCAAATCCCAAGTCATAGGTCCAATGTACTTTATGTCTCAAATCTCAAATCATATGTTCAATACACTTTATGTTTTAAGATACAACGTATGTTATGTCCTCAAACCAGTTACAAATCAGTTATGCCCAATTATACATAATTTAATACTTTTACCAATTTTAGTGCTGGTCATGTCCAAATCATATACTATGCCCAAATCTTAGCGCTGGTCATGTTCAAATCATATATTATGCCCAATTCTTAGCGCTGGTCATGCTCAAATCATATATTATGCCCAAATGTTAGCGCTGGTCATGTACAAATCATATATTATGCCTAATTTTATTTCCAACGCACGTTCATCTCATATGAGATTTTTCTCAGGCTCGCAGTAGCCTGGCTATAAAAACAAAAAGGGAAGAAGGAAAGTGGAGACAAAGAATGGACATAATATTATCAATGAGATAGATCCAGTGGATATAGAAAGACAGATAGAAATAAGCATAATCTCAGATTCAGATTTATTACAATGTCAGAATCACAATTGAATTTTACTTCTGAAAGTAACATGAACTTACAAATTACAGAACGGTCTTGAATTCTGGGACCTGATTTCTGAGTTTGATTAGCTACTCCTTTGATGTAGACTATCGATTCTCTAATTTATATTTGATTCGTAATTTCAAACTTGCTTTTTAGTTTGAGAAGAAATGGTGGCTAGGCTAGGTCGATCACGGACAGCATGGTGGCTCCTTGGAATGAAATTGTGTGATTTAGCGTTGAGGACTAGGTTGCTTTTATAAATGTTTAAACTTATGTGAGCCATTAAATCAACCTAGGAGCAATCAGAATCGTTCAAACTAGAAAGAGTTATCCAGAAATTGCCACCTATGCCCTAGTGACTAAGCAACAAGTCAGAAATCGTCACTGTTTGGATCTGGGCGAGGGGGTCGACCCCTATAGGGGGGTCAACACCCAAGTTGACACCCCTCTTGGGGGGTCGACACCTATGTCGACCCCCCCGGGAGAGTCGACCCCTATAAGCGGAATTTTTTCCGCCCAGCAGATCTACGTGATTTTTGAAATTCAAAGACTTTTGTTTATTTAATTATTTAATTATACAATTTTTTGTTTAAACATGAAATCTTTTGAACTCCATAACTTCTTCATACGGAGTCCGATTCACGCAAACTAGGATTCTATCTCAAGTAGAATTCCGAGACGAACGCAATGGCGTAACCCGTTTCCCTTAGTTCTCACTTTTACAATTAAGTTTTCTTTAATTCGTTATTGTAATAAATATAGACAATTCATGGTGTTACATGTAATGACCCATATTTTAGTAATTAGATATTTAAATATTAGTCATAAATTGAGTGGTGGTTCCAAAATGTGACTTTTCACACATGATTGAATCAGGACTCGAGACCATTTCCATTGAGTTTGATCTATGGTGGGAACTTATTAGACTGTAAGCATCGATATGTCTTGATTGTTCGGTTTTTAGCTGGTAGCCTAGAATCGATTCATGAATCGATCCAAAAAGCTAACTATCGTGTGTGATGGGATTTGGTCCTAAAACCTTTTCCATTAGTCTAGGAACGACTTTCATGATTATTTTGAGTATAAAGTTTGACAGATTTAGGGTTTGAAGAATTTCGGGCTTGGTGAACAGTGTTTTGAAGGAGGTTGTATAAGTATCTTATTCTCTTCACTCCTTACATCTCAAGCCTCCATCTTCTATATCTATGGCCGAATTTCCTGATATGATCCGTCAAATTTTAGCAAGAACCCCAACATGAAAATTGTTCATATGGACGATATAAACTCATCAGAGTTGGTTGCTCATAGGAGGTGGCACCCAAAAGGAAAAGAAGTGCAAATGGAAGATCTTCCAATCGGTGGTGGTCGGAGGCGCTATGGTGGGCTATGGTTAGAAATTTCATGAGATGAATGTTTTTCATTCATCTTGGTTTTCATGGAACATGGGAGGAGTTGGGTTGTCGTGGTTACAGGTATGGGGTTGCTAGAGTGAGGCGGAGCTGGCGGAGGTGTCACAACATGGTCTGACGGTCCCTCGAGGCAATGATGGTGGATTATAGGCAGTAGAATTTAACGAACAAATAGGAATTAATTTAGTCTAATCATGGTAATTAGCATTAAGTTAATTACATCATTAATTATTTATATTTAGTAACTTCTATTTATCATATAATTTGAGTACGTGGTCTGTTTTTGGATGTCGTTTCTTGCGATGGACTCATGATGTCGAGCTCTAAGCCGCATGAAGCAGGTTCGGACTGATTCGGTTGAGGTAAGCGATATTTACTCCCACAAAACTATAGTTATAGTATTAGTGGTTCTTTGAAGTTTATATGCGATTTTTATTTATAAAATGAAATATCTAGGATAGAGGAACCTAGTAATTAGTAAATAAAAAAATGGTGATTTAATTAGATTTGATATGGACATCACATTTTATCCATTTGTGTGTTATCATGCGCCATTATACGTATTTGAAGATGGAGCAGTGTCAGAGTTCGACGATGGACTTGGCAACGGATACTGGTTGCTATAAATAGGCTTTATTTGTCCTATTGAGTGCTATTTTAGAAGCTTGTATGAATACTGGTTGCATGGATGCATTGTTCGATTAGTTTAACAGGAAATGCCATTTATAGGCGATATAGTATTAGGAAATCTCATTCGTTAGAGTGTGGGGTGCTTATCAATCAAATGCACACGCTAGTGTATATTGATTGAGTGCACATGGAGATAGTCCCGAACGAAATAGGTTAATTCATGATGGAGCTTCATGGTGCTTGGATGAATTTGAAGACTTAGAAGCATTGTAGCTCGATAACGGATTTGAAGATAGAGCAGTGTCAGAGTTCGACAATGGACTTGGCGATGGAGGGGCTTCAGTTTAGTAGGTCGAACCGGATTCGGATCAGTGTGTCGATCAGAATTCGAATCTATGTAAGCTGAACTATATCTAGATCGATGTATGTCGATCCGAATCCGGATCAGTATGCGGAACCGATCCCGAATCGGTAGGTCGATCCGAACCCATATGGTTTGGTCCGGTTGATTATGGGGGGATCGTTTAGATTGGTCTCTATAGCTTGGTGATCGATCTAAGGATGAAGGATGGACTCAACGACATGCTGGATTTCCTCGATGCATGCTGGATGCTTTTCTTGGATGTGTATTTAACAAATTTCGGTACATGATCTAAATAGTCGCTATCGATTACTATAGAATGGTCGATATCGACTACTATCATTGTTGGCCATTTTGGATAATTTGACATGGGCAATGGTGCGGTTTTGAGGAGCAGGATATGTTAGTCATTTGATAATGGATTTAACGTGGTGGCTTTTCGATCAAAAGTTTAGCGTAAGGTAAGGATATATTGTTTCAATGAATTTGTTCATTATACAATGATGGATAGTGATATTCTGGGATGTAGAGTAAGGATGATATATTGAAAGGGAACTACTGAAGAGGATTTTTGATAGTAGTTCAAGCATTATACAATCATATATGACTATTAAAGATGTTACCTTCAAATTCTGACTATATTAACTAGTTAGTTTTGGGGAATTACTAATACCTTAATAAATTTGACCCAAGTTTAATCTTAACATAAATTCTACTATATTTCAAAACATATTGGTTTTCAATAACTTACTTCTTTAATGAGAAAAGACGCTCTCTTGTATGTATCACTCTAGAAAATCATTCTAGGGCGTTGGTTACCCTATCTCTAATGTGTTCATCATTATAGGATATTACTAATCGTAACTCTGATGAGTTCTTTCCTTTTGTTCAAATATGTCGTATCGCATAGCTTCGTACAAATCAAATCTCTGATACAACCTGTAACGACTCGCCTTTTTGAACGGTTCGACCTGCCACTTGGTAATTAAACCGACTCAAACCGTTCATAAAGATGGATATAGGGATACTTGCATATTTGAAACAAAAGTTAAAGAAACTTATATTATTATTACAACAACTTAACATTTGAGTTATAATGATCATCAGAGTACAAAAAAAACACAGCGGAAAGAAATATAAATAGGCCTTTAGTGAAAGAAAAATGATCCAAACACAGCTCTTGCCAAGATCCAAAATCCAACTCTAAAGCTAAAGCTGCAAACCAGACTACTAGCTGCCCATGTGGAAAATAATGGGCACCCAAAGTTTAGGTGGAAGGAACAATAAACTTCTGGTCAATCATGGGACTGGTATGATAACTCAAAACGGTTGTCTTTTATATTCATTTTGAAGTGAGGTAAATCACAGGACCACGCCATATAATACGAAACGAGTTTACTCCTTATAAATAGCAGTGCATAGAATTTTGCAATGACTTTTGGAAAATGAAGCTATCATAAGGTCCTGTGGCACAAACACAATGCAAATGCGTACATGAGTGAGGTTTCTTCTTATGATAACCAAAAATGCTTGATACATGAAAATTTTCTTTTATTATTATTAGTGCATAGAATGGAAAACAATTTCGCAAATGTATCAATCCTAGCCGCCAAAGGTACCATATGCTATGATGACATATAGTATACAACTGAAATAGTACAAGCTCGCACTGGAGAATTGGATTTCCAAAAATGACCAAGCAAAGGAACTTCCTTACTGAACTGAATTTGAACACCTATAGAGGGATGTCTGATGATTAACAGTGAGGCTCCTCATGCTACACAAGACCGGGTTATCCCTTAACTGGATAACTTAGAGTGCGCTTGAGTATGTCATCTCCAGTTCTTTACCAACCTTTAACCAGGATCCCGTGTTATCAACCTTTAACCAGGATCCCGTGTTATCAACATCCACAAAAGTAGAAGTTTCCACATAGGAAATATTTGGGCTCCATACCATGGTGCACTTTTTATCTAAAAGGAGACAATACACCCATATCCTTACTGCATTTCTTCTGGATTTGGCCATTTCCGATGTGTGAGGCTTGCCGAACTCGTGTTACACAAAGTTATGCTTACCTAAGTCCTGCTTTGATCACTAATTTCTCATCACTTATTATGCCACACTATCATTTTATCATACGTAAATGATAATCACTAGCGGTATAACCATTAAGCTCATACGTCTACCAAACAGAAACATGTTTAGTAAAAAACAATCATACACTACAAAATACAATGTCAGACACATGTCCATACAAGTCCGTTTTGGGTCTAAACGAAACTGAAGACATCTTATTCCTCGTCCAAAAAAGAAGAGAGGCCCTTTTGTATCTGAAATTTCTCCAAGAACGTCCAGACTATCGCCACTTATCACCTCGTATACAACCCAACCAAGACATCAGCGACTTATCCATTTGATGTGAGGAGTCCCGATCATCAACCCTCATCTTTAATTGCTTCATAACATCGTATTTTATTTGGAATGGTTTTTTGACTGAATTCTAATCCCGATCTTCCCAAATTATAAGCTAATTTAAAAACGTTATGGACTACATCAAATTAAATCTTTAAATCGAAGATTGTTTACTTCATTACTTCTTAATTGCCAAAACATAAACCTTCATCTTCCACTAACCTTATCTCAAAACTTCGAACTATCAATAACTTTACCTTTGCTCGGGTTAAAGAATGATATTATTGAAGATACCATTCACCACAACCCAAAATAATTTGGTATTCAAAAAAATATTACATAGAGTTCAAATCAACTTATTTTTTATACCAATTCACAAAATCGGCGAATACCGTAAGCGGAATTTTGATATAACATCTTTCCAATTCCTCAGATAGTATACGTCCAACAACAGAATTACACACCAAATTCTGAAGATCATCTCCATTTTTATTTAGATCAAAATTTTGGTCTTAACCAAATAAATATCAAAACTATTTGATAGTAATATATCGCATCTGGACAGAATTTGTATTAGCTCATATCTTATATTAATCCAGTGTCCAACCCATACTATAATCGAAATAACAACCAACTTTCCTCTTAAATTCCTCAAATAGTATAAGTCTTCATCTACAATATCAAAATCACATATTCACAGATCATTTCCAATCTATTTCCAATTAAATAATTATCGGAAAACTCTCAAATATTTCATAAATCAACTTAAAATAATTATTTAATTCATATTAAAAATCTAGTAGACTCAAACTTCAAATTATATAATTTCCAGAATAATATTACGAAAATGTTACAAATCGTTGCGAAATAGCTGGTTAAATAAAAAAAGATCTAAAACCATTCAAAACTCAATATTCCTAACTCAAATCACTTCTAATAGTAATTATAATTTATAATAATTTTTTCGTATTTCTAATAATTTTTATAAGCCTTCTTTATTAGATTTCTAATTACGGTCATCAAACTGCACGTGTAGTTACCTTTTCTAAATTTAATTGAAACATAAACTGAAAACTATGTGTTAGAATTTGAAAATTCATTTTTCATTTGAAAACTATCATTATTGGAAGTCAAACATTTTTCATTTCATGTCAATCTGATTCAAAATGCACTAGTTATAGTCGTTTAAAGTTTATGGTCAAAATTCGTGAACTATCGTTGCGCAACAAGTCCTATTCAAACCATATTACGACGACTTATAATAGAAATTCCTCCAATTCTCTTCCAATATGAATATAAATCTTTATATAAATTTATTTGAAAACAAATTTTCAAATTTTTGAACTACAAATTTAATTTAAATTCAAAATTGAATATTATTATAATATTTTATTAATAAAATAATAATATTTTTCAAAAACTCACCTGATCGATTTCAAAACTTGTAGACATTCATTATAAAAATAAATAAGACTAACAGATCAAACAGTTTGAAATTTAACAAAGTTTACATATTCAACTTGACTTCACTTTTAAATCTGAAATTCAAAAATCGATTTAAAACTTTAAAAGGCCATATATAGTAAAATCGTTATCAAAACCATTTGTGTCTTTTATGAATATTATTGGTACATACTTAATTTAAATTTAACATTTTGGAACCCAAATTCAAATTTTCATTTTCTGCCATTATTTTAATATTAAAATAATATAAACATCGTTTATATGGAATGGAGATTCAATCTACTACCCATATAATACCATAATTGTGTGGAATTTCATCCAACCATAATTAACCATATTTAAACAACTTTCACAAGCATGAATTCATCTATATCAAACTCACTAATTAAACAAACATTTCATCTATGTGTAAGCATTACGGTTTCCAAAACTTATTAGTGTTTATGTGTTTCTAACTTATACAAACATCCATCCAACATCACTTATAATCAATTGATATCAATAAATAATCAAATATAACTAATGATAGTTTAACCATTATCTACTAATTTAAAAATCTTTAAATTAGAATTCTCACCACCGTAGCTCCAATATCTTCGCAGTAGGTGCTCCTTAACAACTGCAAATGAATCAATGGACAAAGCTACAGCTACATGTATACTTTTCTTCTTTGCAACCCAATATATATATATATATATGCACATACTCATATATATATCGACTTCTTTTATTTTATTATGAAAGAGAGAGGGCTAAAGCTTCAAAAGGAGGAAAGAGGTGGCATGGCTGGTCGTAGGTGATGGGCTGGTGATTGAAAATGAGGTCGGAGGTGGTTGCTAATGTGGAGTGGGGACTAATAGGGGAATATGTCTGGTTTTATAGGGTTTTAAGGTGCTCGAGTGGGCTTTAGGAGAAGTTGGATCTACGTGTATAGGAGGAGGCGACCTGGGTGGAGCTGCTGGTGACCGACGGTGGTGCTTGTACGACAATGGCGTGGTCTACTTATGGGTGAAAAGAGGCAAGACAATGGGTTTTCAAGGGAAAGGAAGGGAGTATTATTGATGGTGGAGTGCACGGTGAGGAAGAGGCTAGTGGATCTACCTTCGTCGGATGGTGGCAGCGAATGGGGAGGGAGAAGTGAGGGTGGGATGGAAGAAAGAAAATGAGTGAAGTGTGTAGGAAAAAGGGGTTTTAGTCCTCCTTATGTAGGAAGTTATCAAGGGTATTTTTTCTTTTAACAAGGGACACATGGCTTCATATGTAGCCTTCTTCATGCAAGTATACACCTAATAGGACACCTACCCATCATCCTTATCCTAAGACTTCAAAAAATTAATTTTACTAGTAGCAATTTTTGAAACGCTTTATAAATGTTACTAATTAGTAACACTTGTTCAGGTAGGTATTTATTCACTTCTAGGTTAGGATTTTACCATTTGAAACATCAAAATTTATGTTATCAAAATAAAATAATATTGGCAACTTATTAATATTTCAAAAATATTTATTTTAATTTAATTAGTGAAAATTAGGGAATACTTTCATATTGTAAAGTCGGCCCCTGTCAAAGTTTCATTGTAAACCCGGTCCCTATTTTCTAGAAACAAAGAAAATTATTGTTGATATGTCAGCAAGTTTTATAAATAATTGTTGATATGTCAGCAACTTTCATTGGTAAAATTCCAATGTAAATCTGCACCTTGTTTTCCAAAAACAAAGGAAATATTATTGTTGAAATGTCAGCAACTTTTATAAATAATTGCTAATATGTCAGCAACTTTTATACAGTGTACAGAAAAGTGAAAAATTATTGATGAAATGCCAGCAATTTTTGTAAATACTTGCTGATATGTCAGCAATTTTTATACTGTGTACAGAAAAGTTGTTGATACGTCAGCAACTTTAATGAAATGTTTTTGATATGTCTGCAACAATCAGGGGTAAAAAACAGGGACCTAATTTATACTGAAATTTAGTGAAGGACTTTTCGTGTATTTTAATCCTTAATAAGGACTAATGCCAAAAGTACCCATTACATTATCCATATTTAATATACACATATATATATATATATATATATATTTACTTGACAAAACTATGTTAACAAACAGCCTTGTATATACATTTTAAACATTTAACAAATCCTTATAAAAATTTATATTCTTATATCTTAACAAAATTAAATATCTATATTATTACTTAAACATATATATTTATAATAAATATCAAATTCATATTTATATCTTATTGAATCCATTTTATATTCATAAAATTCATATTATATTTAAAAATCCAACTTAAACTAGTTAAAAAAATTGGGTTGTTACATCCCTTGTCAACATCAGAAACCAAATTATAGCAAAGGGTTAGGGTATTCCCTATGCTGAGCCTACTCAGATCAAAACTCAGTTTGTTGATTTTCTTTCATGCCGGCTTTAAGCAACCCTCGGTGTAAGAATAGTTTGGATTGGTCCCCAATGAATATGCTAGTGCTGCATCGGTCCAACAATGGATATACCTCCCTAATTAATATACTATGCAATTGGACTACTTTTGTCCCTGAAACAAAAGAATCACCTTTTTAACCTTGATTGACCAGGAAGAAAAAACAATTAATAGGCCAATTAATTTATTAGGTGCAAAAAATAAGGAAAGCTATGTTGCAAGCCAGTAGGACAATGTTTATACTAGGCACTTATGACTATTTTTGTAACAACCCGAAATTTTGGCGATATAAATTAATTACTAGAATTTCAAAAATAGGAATTTTTGCAAATGATGAAATTTGACCACAAACTTTAACCGATGCGTTCGTCTCAGAATTTTGGTCAACTTTCATGTTTGGAGTTTTACGATCGGAGTCTATATGAAAAAGTTATGGACAAAATACGAAAATGGACGGAAAATAAACAAATTAGAATTTATATATATTATACTTTATTTGACAAGCCTGACTGGGCGTTTTGACGCCTAGGCGGTCGACCATTACGGTCGACCCACTGGGAGTCAAAACGCACAGTGATAGCTAGGTCTTGTAGGTTTAATTTATATTATATATAAAACAGATGGACGGATATAAATTAATACGAATTCAACGGTTCAAGACCAATTCTACCTCTAAAAATAAAGGGGTAAGGCCTCATTCTTTTCCGCCCATATCTGTAGCGGCAGCGAAGCTCTTCCATTTTCCTCCTTCTCCAAACATAATTTCTAAAACAAAAATATATTCATACACAACAAATCAAATCCAATTCATATGAAACTGAGAAGATTATCAGATCTAATGGAAAAGAATTCAAATTGATGCTCCAAATCAGATTCTCCCCTCTCTTCCTATTTTCTTACATCTCCACAGATCTGGAATTTTCCCCTTTTGGGATAAATTGTAGATTTATAAAAATCTGGGGATTGTAGGCCTAAAGGGTACAAACTTTGGATTTGGATGCTATAAGGTGAGTGGGAAATTTACGAATTCAGTTATAATAACTTATCTATTTCAGTTGAGTTATATCTAAATATTTATGCCTATTTCCTACCAGATCTGTTCATTTAATTATGTAATTTGATTGACACCCATCAAATCTGATTATAAACATTGTTAAAACTTGTGAATTGTATATTGTGGTTGCGGATAATATTAATTGTAGGATTTTTAAGCTTGTGAACACATATTCCTACAGTTATTTGTAAAATATATTACAGTTGTTGTAAAGCACTGTAGATTTGGAAAACAATCCCATTAAACACCATTTAGATGTAGTTACATTCTAGATCTCTAGTTCAGTGTTGGAAAAAAAATTATGCAAATTTGGGCAAAAAGATTCGATCGGTAAATTATGTGATTGTAATGTTAAAATAATTATACTTATTTATATTCAATGCTATTGGGTTTGGCTTAATTATTGTAAATATGTTGTTTTCCTCTTTTTGAATAAAAATGCATTATTTTGAAATCGCAAGAGGTATGATAAAAAGACCAAAAAGGGAAAGGTGGTGCAAATGTACATATAAATATACATATTTGTACGTAACTTACATCAACTATTCCAAAATATATATTTACATATATTTCTTGTGATTTGGAAATATGTCAGTTCCACTAATTAGACATAATTTACAATGATTATGGCTAATAGTTTTTTGTATGATTTGAAACCTTTTAACAGGATTGAATGCAAAAAGGAATGTTTGGTTGTCAATTAAACCAAATCATTAAATTTAAAGAATAATAATAATAATGATAATAACTACCTTGATCGCTCGAAAACATAAAATATAAATATAAACATTTTATCTGTCCAAATCAGCGTAAAACAGTAAATTATACATTGTAATGAATGTTTGAGTGTTTGAATGGCGTTCAGTTAAGGAATTATATATGTAAATGTAATCCATATTGAATTAATATATTTGTGGCAACCATTTGTCGCAATCAACATAATTAATTGCTATGAATATGACCGAAAATCAATAAATAACAATTATAATAAATGTTGATTGGGGAAAGTGAATATAACAGGATAATGGGTACAATTCCTAAAATCAGTCAGGATAAATGTTGTAAACCCAATTAGGAAATTTGAATCATAACCGCATTTAGACACGAGGTTAAGCTTAAGTTGTGGTAGAAGTCTGCCCGCAACCGACCAACAAATCCAACATCCATGGATAGTCAGATTAATGTGAAGGGTCTAATGCATAAATACAAATGTACTGAGGCATGAGGTTAAGTTCAACTTGTGGTAGAAGTCTGCCCGGAATTGACCGGTAAATCCAGCATCCACAAGTGGTCAACTTAATGTGAGTGGTCTGGTGCATAATACATACACACACACATATACATAAATAAAATAAACAAGTAAATAAATAAATAAATATGAATAGTAATGGTCAGTTGGGGGTACAACAAATAGATAGTTCGAGACTGATAAAATAAGGATATCCAGAATTAAGGGTTGCCTTAGGAAAATATGACCGTTGTAGTCATACATGGCAGTAAACTTATAGATAAGAAAAAATGGGCTAATGGGTATCAATTAGGGAAGGTAATTAAATATATCCTAGGGTAAGGAGACATAAGTTTCCTTTTTATACTAGTTAACATGGAATTTATAATTTAAATTTTAGAGTTGGACTTAGTACGTTAATAATGTAAAACATTATTAACCATATGAACCCGTGACGATAATGAAGCATGTGCGCATAGCATTTCTGTGTAGAGGGACTAAACGAAAAAATGTCTTAATAACGTAGCCCGCTTTATCCAAATAGAGAAAGGTATTAAAGGCTAATGGGGGTACGAACCAATAATCTTCGCGTATAGTCCGCTTCCTGCATCTTAAGCAGCTGAAGTTGAAGAGTCCACCTTGGAATAAGTATTTCAGTTTTGGGGTCTTAAATGGTAGGTGTGTGTGGGCCTACCCAAACCTGAAAACTAAAATGTCAGATTTGTCTACCTATCCTACGGGAAGTAATAAGCGACTAAGGGGTTTATCTAATAGTGTCAGCTAGAAGGTATGGTGAGCGATAAAATACCATCTCTTACCTTATGCGGGGTAAAGGTATATACATGAACGATGGAAGCCTTAACTAATAGGGCCCGTAGTTAGTGCCCTCTAGTTTATGTTAATGTTGAACAGATCTATGAGGAATAAAAAGAGTGAATATATATATATATATATATATATATATATATATATATAAAACCTCGTAACTAGGGGTCTAACCTCGATTAAATAACCAGCCATGCTATGGTATAAAGGTTTCACAAAAATATGCGTAAAATGTCCTATCTCGGTATTATACTTCGGGGATAATTTCTTAGGAAGAGTAGTACAGTCGTGCATAAACACTTATAAGGTTAGACTAGAATCACTATCCTTGGTAGGCAACCATCTTGAGTTGAACCAAATGGGATACATTTGTGTATTATAACATGTGTTGTACATTTCCTATTCACCAGAATTTTGTTGTTCTGACCCCCTTCTCATTACAACCACCCAGATTTTCTAGAGAAGATCGAGTTCTCATTGGTGCTTAAGCTTGACTTTCGGTTCTCGTTCTGTCTTATGCTCGGTATTGGCAAAGTGACTTACCTTGAAAAAGGTAGTTACTTGAGTTAATACTAGTTTATCCTATTTGTTTCCCCTGTGAGTTATTTAATCGTACTCTGATTATGCTCATGCTCATTTATTGCAGGTACCAGATTTACACACTCCATGCTTGGATGGGCTTGAGTTTCTATTTTTACCGAAATTTGGGTACAGAAAAGTGTGGGGTGTTACAATTTTCAGTAAATAATAAATAGCAGCTTCTAGGGTATCAAAATATTTAAAGTTGTTGAATTCCCTAGGAATAGAAAAAAGAAATGTGGGCCGTACCAATACAATTTGAGGATTAAGACCCTTCCAGCTTTTAAGAGTATACCATAATCCTATGTACCATTTTAGATACCTTAATTTTCATTTTACTTCCTTCCAGATAAACTGACACACATTGTTTACACTAAATGTAATTTCTAGTCTTTTTATTGTTACTGCAATCCTCCAACAATACTTCTGTTTTGGTAAGTGTAGATTACAAATCTAATGGTTTACTATTCTGCATTTTTGTCTTGATTAGTAGCTCTATGATGTATTTCCTTTGACTCAAATGTAGAGTTGAATCTGATAATCTATTTACTTCAATACCCAGATAATACTTTAGCGCTCTTAGGTCTTTCATTGAGAATTCTTTGTTTATGCACTTAATTACTTTGTCAATCTCTATACCACTTTCACATGTTATTATGATATCATCCACATATGTCAGTATGTATGTTGATTCTTTATTGATCAATTTTATGAAAAGTGAACTATCGACTTTGTTTGTTGATAATTCCATTTTGTTAGTTTTGCCTTTAGTTTGTCAAACCATACCCTTGGTGCTTGCTTTAGGCCATAAATTGCTTTATGTAATTGCATACCATCTTTTATTTTCCTGTTAATTCAAAACCTAGTGGTTGCTGCATGTAAACTTCTTCTTCCAACTCCTCATTTAGGAATGCATTGTTTGCAGCTAGTTGTTGTATCCTCCATTTCTTATATAAGGTATGGTCAATATCATTCTGATGGATGCTAAATTAATTATTAGAGAAAAAGAGTTTCCAAAAATCAAACCAGTGTTGTTGAGCATTACCCTTTTTCCACTAATCTTGCTTTGTGACTTTGAATGCTTCCATCAGGATTATTCTTTAGTTTGAATGTCCATTTGCATCCTATAATGTTTTTTTTCCTAGGGTTGGATAGGGGGAGACTCCAAGTTTTATTTCTCATTAGATCACTATATTCATATTTCATTGCCTTCTTCCAATTTTCATTATTGACTGCTTCTTCATATAATTCTGGTTCTTTACAGTTAATGTATATAAAGGATAATTTTGGCTTAGAGATGCCACTCTTGGCCCTTGTCGTCGTATGATGTCCACTTGTTGTTTGTTGTAGCCATTGTTACAGTGTCTTAGTCGAGTTTGATTGTTCATTACTGGCTTTATTGCTTGATTGTTGTTGGTTGGTTGAATTAGATGGTGATTGAGTAGTGTGTTAAGGTTGACTACTAGTTCATTGACTTAGTCTAATGTCAAATACCATGTGTTGAGTGCCATGATCACCTTGACCTGATTTGATGTCAGATATTGTATGTTTAGTTCCATGATCATTTTGGGCTTCCCTTATATCACCTCTATCTGGAGTACTTTCATAGATTGGTATCGTGGATATTGACTCATTTGGGTTGAATACTTTTGTGTTGGTTTGACTCCTTATGTATGAAATGGAAAACTCTTGTTCACTGAACACTACATGTATTGAGATAAATATTCTTCCATTTTTATCTAGACGCTTGTAGATTTTCAATCTTGATGCAAATCCCATAGAAGTGCAAGGTGATCGACTGGAATTTAATTTGTGTGAGTTATATGGTTTCAAATAAAGAAAACATAGGTATCCAAGTTTTTTTTTAACCATTTGTAATCTGGTTTAACTCCATGTAACAGTTTCAATGGTGTTTTGTCCTGTATTATTTTGTTGGTAGTCTATCAATCAAATAGACTACTGTTGAAAAGGCTTCAGGCCAAAAATTCATTAGAAGTGATGCTTGTGCAAGTAGAGTACGACCAGTTTCAACTATATGCCTATGTTTTCTCTCTACTAATCACTCTGGGGACAAGTCATTCTATGAATTATACCTTTATCCAAAAAAATGTTTAACGGGCTTGTATTCGGTACCTTTATCTATTTGTAGTACTTCCACCTGATGACCAATTTGTCTTTCAACATATCTTATAAGATGAATAAGTGAATTGCATGCATAATATTTTAATTTCAAAAAGTAAAATCGATGTAAATCTGGAATAGGCATCCACAAATGATATATAATATTTGTAACCATAATCTGAGTTTATGGGTGTAGGACCTGACAAATCAGATGAAATAAGCTACAATGGCTTGTTGTACTCAGTTTGGGATTTTCAGATTGTTTTTTATGACTCTTCACTATTTGACAAAAAGCGCACACATAGAAATAGAATATACTGCTCACTTTGATATCATTGTTGCTCAATATTTTCTTTGCAATTTTCATATTTGGCGACCCAATTTACAATGCCAAACATCAACTACATTTTTACTCAATTCTGTACTGCAGCTTTCAACAATATTGTAGCAATTTCTTGTATGACCAGAGGTCTTCAAAATATTGAAACTGTATAGCCCATTGTGTGTGTCATGTCGCATTAAAATATGTTTTGTTTGAATGTCTTTAACTAAGTAGTGGTCATGGTAAATTCAAAAAATACATTGTTGTCCTATGCAAATTGTGACACACTAATCAAGTTTTTCTGATTTCTGGAACTCATGATAGATTATTTAAGTATATTATTCGTTTACCAGTGATATACGCTTGACCAATGTGTGCGATATTAATGTTTGCACCATTACCCATTCTGATTGTTTGTTTACCTCCATACTCCTTATTGTCTAGATTCAGATGCTGAAGATTGTTTGTTATATGGTGAGTTTCTCCAGAGTTTGTGTACCCGGATTCATTGTAGATTCTTTGATTTCCAGTACTCTCACAAACATTTAGGTCATATATCCTCTGCTCTTCTCCAAGTTTTGAGTCTTGTTGAGTAGTAACTAAGTTTGCATTATTCCAGTGTTTATTTGGTTGTTTTAAGGCACACTGTAGCTAGAATTGAATCTGAAGTAACATTTATTTGTTGTATGTCCTGATTTCTCACAAATTTGGAACTTTAGTCTTGATGAATCGTTCCATCTTCCTCTTCTTTCTATGAATCTCCCTGGCTTATTCTTAAATCAACTTCTGTCGAGAATGATGGTTTCTTGAATGTTTGTAGCAGATTACGGTCCATAGAAATTCAATGATTAATGTACTGATTTTATTATGAAGTTCACCCCACATACATCCCCGAGGCCTCCTCCTCTTTTTTTCCTGTAAAGATATGTTTTCTTGTTCCTCATTTATATTGTTCAAAGATATAAAATTAAGTTCTGCTTCAGTCCTATTATATTTCATATGAAGTTTCCTCCTCCGGATAACTTTTGAAGTTTAAGATCCATTGTCGTTAGTTCTTTTGTACCAGTGTACCTCTTGATTACGGGTGGATGGGCAGTTCCTTATCATGGCTACAGTGATCATGCTTAAGTCAAAAAAATTCATTTCTTTTTGGAGGCTACTTTGCTGGAGTATAGAAAGAAAATCAGCTTTAAGGTTTTAATTTGAAATTTTATTCACATCTCTTTAGCGAAGCCATTGTCGAGTGTCATATAATAATTAATAAGGGGGCTTTCCATAACTAAATAAGAAGTTGAATATATGAAGCATTATAATTGATTGTTAAAACAACATCTTTGTTTTGGATCGTGGATAAACAGTTCAAAAATGAATATATTATATGTATTAATATATATATATATATATGTATATGTGTGTGTGTGTATGTATATGTATATTACATATATACGAGTATATAGGCACGCCTAGGTAGGCTTGCATTAGTGAGCTTGCATCTAATCATAATATGTATGCATTATTTCAACAATGTGTGAATTATCTATAGTTAACCTACATGACGTGGTATGAAAATTTTCAAATCGAATTCCAATTTATCTCCAAATAAACATTTTTTTTGTAACTACATGTAGGTTTCCAAACATTTTATACATACTTTTTGAGTATAATAAATGATTATTATTTCCAAGCATAAACTTACCGGTTTACAGGTTTCAAAAATTCAGAGGATATGTTATTTTATATATTATATAAATTGCAAAAAAAATCATTTTTTAATGAAAAAGAAAGATATTTAATAGGTAAAACATCACTAATAGTACTATATACACACACACACACAATAGGCTAATGAAAACAAAATTGAAAATGGATGCAGTACCTAATGAGTTAGTAATAAAATAATATAATCAATTCACATATAAGAAATGAATCATACTTAGTTAAATTACAAAGACACCTGAGATATTCAATCGCCAAGCATTTTGCTTGGGATTATATACCAGAAAGTGAAATAATGTTTGATTTCAAATCTAATTGGATTTCGGATTTGATCTGATCTAAATGTGGATTTAAGTGGAGTTAGCAAGATAGTTTGCAAACAATGTGCAATGAATCACTATTTTGTGATGTTAAACTGTCATTAGAGAAGAATGATTAGTGTTAAGAATTAATAATGAATTATGTGATCATACTAACCTTATTATATGGATGAATGTGATGAATAAGGTACTTATATTCATGCATTACCTTATTTAAGTCAATCTTCAAGATTCCTCTATACATTTACATTTCTGGGTAACTGACATAGAAATTTCAAAGCCCATCAAATATATATATTTTCATCTCTTTGTTCATACTTTACGGATGGAGTTGCTTGTAAGTCAATTAAGAATATTTTACCATAGAATATTTAATGAGTAGATGAATGTAGAGTTGTCTAACATTAAATTGTTTCATTATTGCCTATTTTAGTTTATTAACTATTGTTCATCAGTTATTCGACAATCGAAAATATCCTTTATCCAATCATTCGTTTTCAAGGTGAACATTTATTTGTTTTTCTCATGTTCATTTATTTTATTTGTATTCATTTTATTTCAACATAGACTGTTTCAATTTCATTTAGTGTCCATTACTATATTAATTACAATTGATCTTCATTTCCCACTTCAACTCAAGTGCAAGTTCGTAAAAGTGTACATTGCCCTTAGCTAAAGATAGTAGCGTTTTAATACTTTTTGTGAAATCAAATAGTCAGAATTATGATTTAATTGCACTAAGACATAGGACATGTGAGTCTCAAATAACGATAGGGATTGATGTGTAGACAGAATCACAAAATCACCGTAAGTTGTAAATATATAAGAAAAAAAGTAACAGCAATGATATTGCCCCATGGCCATTAAATCTGATGTCATCTTTTTTGCATTCCTAATATGAGTGATGGAAGACAATTGCCAAGCTTTTTAGGGTAAACATAAAGTTATTTAACACTAATGATGAAGTATTAAATTTAAGCTCAACAAAACAAAGTTAATTTCCAAAAAGATGTATCATTTCTTCGTACATTGCAATGACATTAATGAAATTATAGTCTTGAAAAAAATAATGAAAAAACGGAACATGGTCTTGAATTTGAAGATGATTCACTAAGAAAGAAGCAACCATGTAAGCTATCATATATGAATAAACATGCATCTTTGTATGAATCCTAAATGAGAGATTAAGGCTTGTCCATAAAGAATAATATAACAACCCATATCCTTCTTTATGCCACCCTTCAATCAACTATTCCAAAAGATAAGTTAAGAATCACAAAGCAAACATCTTTTTATTAATACCCATATAGAAATCTAGTTACCTAAAGCTATATTTTATAATTTAACATGCACTTATGAAGTGAATAAGAGCGACTAAGCCAAGATTTCTTTATAATCTTGGATTGATTGCAAGAAAAGATCATATCGGTAGCTTCCTAAGTGCGCAAAGTAAGCTAACTAACATAAATATAAACTAACTTAAGCCATCAATATATCTCATAATATAACCATTAATCAAACATCCATAATGTTCATGGATTTGTTTTCTTGATTGGTTGTAGAGATCTCATGATAACACTAGAAGAAAAAGTTAGATTTCTCAGCATCGATCGACAGCGTTTTCCCCTCTTTGTCATAAAAAACATATGTGATTTTAACGTTAAAAATGCTAAGAAAAATTAAAGCGGCAAGTTAATTTGCTTCCTTCTACTCTGCTAATTTCGGCCGCATTTTCTTTCTTTTAACTTAGTTAAACACAGTAAACTACCGATTTTCCTCTAAAGTTCTTTAAACTCAAATTAAAATCCAAAGTTTCCATGAATTCCAGTGAAACTTCGTTCGTCCCCTAATTCCGCCAGCAACCATCGATCTTTAACAAATAAATTCTAAGTTTAATCAATAGCTAGGAGTTGGGTATCATTGCAAGACTTTAGTGATGAAAGAGGCTGCGAATTCATGGCTACAACTTAGGTATCATCAATTTCAGAAATTAATTTCAGCGGCGATATGATTCAAGGATTGCAAGTCAAGATGCATAACATTATACGAATCTCGCGTTCGATCCTTACTACAAATTGGGTCTACAATGATTCTGGTTTTGGGTCAATCTACAATTGTAAGGATCTTGCAATTGGTTAAATATTAGGACTTAAGTTACTGTATTTTTCCTTAGCCCATTGAGTTACTACCCGCGATTCAATTTTTTTGTAAGTTTCAATTCAATTTTAGCTTTCAAATTTCATTATGGATATTCAAACAGAATTTCTTTTAATATCTGTATGGTACTTCTAATTGCCGGAAATAAACCATGTTATATCAATTTAACTGCCAATTATAGTATAGTTTAAGCAGTTTCTAGATTTTGAGAATAAATGCCAAATTGTTTTTCTGATAACAAATCAGAGGCCGAGTAGAAGAATATATTAGCATTGATTACTTAATTCAACATCCTTCAGGCCAAGGGACTTTTATGCATTTCTGTAGTGATTTGGAGTTATCTTTATCGGGGAATTTCGATAATGGTATCTTCATAGATTTGTGGAATGGAAATGTGGATCTCAAACATAGGATATTTTAATTCATAAGCATGGATACACTAGGCTCTGTGTGTACCAATCCTAATGTTGCAAGCTGGTTGTACTCTGTTCGATATACCTCACACATGATAAGAAATCTGCAAACTATAGTGCAATGGTAGTTAAATTTGGAAATTGTAGTGTTATCAGAAATTCCGCATGATATGACATGTTGATTTGTTATCAGAAAGACAATAGTGCATGGAATTGCTTAAACTGTACTATAATTGTCTATGGCACGGAACTCTCAGATTTGGCTGAGAACAATAAGCCTTAACTATGCCTATAGCATAAGCAATTCCATGCACTATGCCAATTTATCATGCTCTTTCCATTTCCTCAACCCACAACTATTCACAAATTCTCTTCCGTCCAGCACTTTACACATTGGTTGAATCGTTTAAAATGGGTTTTCTTTGTCATTAATTTTAAACAGTGGCTTACAGGTTATAATATGCATATTATTTATTGGTTAAGGATGAACAATTAAGTTTCACGTCCTTAACATGGATATTCGTTTGTTTGCATTTGATTTCAGTTTAATTGAGAAGTTAGCAACTTCAGTGTAAATAAATTGTTTCAAAGCCATAAACATGAAGCTTGATTTGTTTGCATTTGACATCAATGTGTACTTGGTGATCTGTGCAACAATATGTGTGCATGAATGCCTAGGTTTATAAATCACCAAAGTTAAATTTATTTGTCAGCTTAAATTTACTTCAATGAATCATTTCTTTCACAAGTTATTCATTTGTATTTTCCCACTGTGATCGATAGTGACCATTTACATCTTAAGATTATTCGTAGATTTCGTACTAATTACTATATTACAAATGATGAAACAACTATCATGCACTACCATCTGATCTCATGTTTAAGTGAGTTACTGTAATAAGGATTTATTCATTATTTTTGCTGTAGTTGCAGTCTGTGATGTTAAGCTAAATTTTACGCTGATAACCGATGATTATAATCTAATTGATCACCATCTTTCAAAGGAGACTGCATCATTTGTATCTTGTTTTTTTGTTTTACATGAATTGCTTGATAGGCTTAAAATGCCAATGGTATATGGTTCTTAGTAAAATTATGATTTGCTAAGATTCTCGTTTAGTCGGCCGAAACTAATTATTTCTGGCTTGCAACACTGGTTGCCTTACCTCTATGGCTTCTTGTTACCTTTTTCCTAATTACATTTCGTTAATCTACGTAGTTTTAATTGGTTTTCTTAATAACATTCGCTAGTATGTTTGAATAGTGGAACTTATTTATTTTGTGCTATAATATTATTAGATGCATTACTTGCTTAGATTATTAGAATATGACAGCTAAAATAATGACTAGATTGCTATTTTATTGAGCTAGTTATCATATGAATAAAGCTAACGTGTGGGGAACCCTGTGCATAATGAATGGGCTCATGAATAATAGAATGTACAGAACAACACATATGAACTCATTTGTGCAGTACGTCATTATTGGGGCAGCTCCACTTATATGCATGGACAAAACTGAAAGGAGGGTTAGAGCAGCAACATCCATGACAGTCGGTCGAGCACCATCAGTTCAAGTGGGTCGAGCAATGTACTTGCACGATGGGTCGAGCAGAGAATGTCTGGTCGGTCGAGCAGAGAATGTCTGGTCGGTCGAGCATCACCTGGAAGCTGATGACTCGAACATTGCTTTTAGATATAGAGGTCGAGTAGAATTATATAATGCAGTGGCAAAAGAGTAATAACGAAGGGTTGGCTTCGTATAAATAAACAGCTACAAATATAAAGTGTCGAGACTAATGGCGCAGCGGAGGCCAAACTCAACACACACAACAACTCAGTATAATGCACAGATTAACATAGACAACAAAATAGAGAACACACAGGTTTAACGTGGTTCGGCAATAGCCTACGTCCACGGACAAAGAGAGTGATTTATTACCTCACAATGGAGAACACATAAGAAATCATACACAAGCTTTCACAAGATTCACTCAGCTCATACACTCTAATTTTCAGATTTTCATATGAAGCTTGTTGCTGCCATTTTTCAGCTTCAGTTTGTGGCGGCTCACAAAAGGCTCTCGCTCATTATTTTCCTTCTCACTCAATAATACATTATATAGAGTATGGATGGCAAGTCTTACACGCAAGAGGCCCACACACACCATACATAATATTAAATGCATGTAACTGCACCCATACTTCACAATTCTCCACCTCGGATCATGCACAAAAGCATGAGACGATCACACACAAAGCACTCTGATTGCCACATATCCAGCTGCACCACCAAAGTAGTTGCCTACGTACCCAAAGGATCAAGCTGCCGTAGTTCATCAAAATGTCTCGCAAACGAGACTTCACAATGTTCCGAAGAACCTCCACCCCATCGGGGTATCATACATCAAACATACAAAACATTAATCAAGTCAAGACAATGCTTGAACTTGACATTAGGAACCACTTTAGTCAACATGTCTGCGGGATTTTCTTTTGTATCAATCTTTACCAAGAGAATATGACCCTCGGTTAATACTTCTCTAATGAAATGATAACGCACATCAATGTGCTTTGTTCGGGCATGATGAACTTGATTCTTTGCTAGGTGGATGGCACTCATACTATCGCAATACACAGGAAGTTGATCTTGCACCACTCCCAAATCATCCAACAAACCTTGCAACCATATAGCTTCTTTGAAAGCTTCAGTCACTGCCATATACTCTGCCTCTGTAGTAGATAGAGCCACTGTCGACTGCAGAATAGACCTCCAACATATAGGACCTCCTGCCAAGGTAAACACATACCCTGTAGTAGAGCGTCTCTTATCCAAATCACCGGCATAATCTGAGTCTACATAACCAACACATAAATGACTGTTGTTCATATCCTTCACAAATTCTAAACCAGCATCGATAGTTCCCATAAGATATCTCAAAATCCATTTGACAGCATTCCAATGCTCTTTTCCAAGAGCATGCATGTAACGACTGACCATACTCACGGCATGTGAAATGTCAGGTCGTGTACACACCATCGCATACATAAGACTCCCAACAACATTAGCATAAGGCACATGTGCCATAAACTGAATCTCATCATCAGAGGAAGGACACATAGTTGCATTCAGTTTAAAATGAGCAGCAAGAGGAGTACTTACAGATTTGGTTTCTTTAGAAATGCCAAATTTCCTTAATACCTTCTTCAAATATGTCTTTTGAGATAAACACACCTTGTCCTTCATTCTGTCTCTTTGAATCTCCATGCCAAGAATTTTCTTCGCATCTCCAAGATCTTTCATTTCAAATTCAGCTGACAACGTACATTTCAGCTTCTCAATCTCAGACTTGCAAGTAGATGCAATCAGCATATCATCTACATACAACAGCAAATAAATGAAAGAACCATCACTCAGCTTCTTCAGATATACACAGTGATCATGGTGGCTTCTTGTGTACGCTTGGCCTAACATAAAACGATCAAATCGTTTATACCACTGTCTCGGAGACTGTTTCAGTCCATACAACGATCTTTTCAACTTACACACCAGATCGTCTTCACCGGGAGATTTGAATCCACTTGGCTGAGTCATATAAATCTCCTCATCTAGATCTCCATGTAAGAACGCTGTTTTTACATCCATCTGAACCAGATTCAAGTCATATTGCGCTACCAAGGCTAACAAAATACGAATAGAGGAGTGCTTCACAACTGGAGAGAATACTTCATTGTAGTCAATTCCCTCCTTCTGGGCATAGCCTTTTGCAACCAGCCTTGCCTTGTAGCGAATCTCATTTTTCTTCACTCCTTCTTTCTTAGCATATACCCACTTACATCCAATCGCTTTCTTGCCCTTAGGGAGCTTGGCAAGAACCCAGGTGTCATTCTTGTGAAGAGATGTCATTTCTTCACCCATAGCATCTTTCCATTCTTCACACTCAACGCTATGAATAGCTTGTGTGTATGTCTCGGGAATGCCTTCATCAGTAACTGGTAAAGCATAAGTTACACAATCTCGAAACCAACCTGGTTTCCTGATATCCCTTTTCGGTCTGCTAGAAGCAATTGACTCTGGAACACTCCTATCAGCCTCTGTTTCTAACCCATCTTCGGAATCATCAGCACTGCCCCGGTCAACCGTAACTTCATCTGTTTCAACAACTGAATCTGTCACCTCTTCAGAAGCAGGTCCCACTGGTACAGTTTCATCTGGGACTTGTGTAACAATATCAAACTTCACACGTTGCAGATTCTCACAATTACTGCTCGCATTCTCCACCTGATGAGAACTCTTAGGCTTTAGCATAGCAGCTTCATTAAACGTAACATCCCTGCTTATAATCATTTTCTTGGTAACTGGATTCCAAAGTTTGAACCCTTTGACTCCAGTCTTCATGCCAACAAATATTGCCTCAACAGCACGAACTCCAAGCTTATTGTCCTTCACATGAAACCAAGCAGGACAACCAAATACATGAATCAACTCATAGTCATAAGCAGGCTTACCATACCAGAGTTCCATTGGTGTTTTGCCTCCTAATGCAGATGAAGGCAACCGATTGATGAGAAAACATGCATAAGTAACAGCTTCAGCCCAGAATGCTTTGCCTAATCCAGAATTAGACAACATACATCGTACTCTCTCTAGCAGTGTACGATTCATCCTTTCTGCAACTCCATTCTGCTGTGGTGTTTCTCTAACCGTGAAATGTCTCTTGATTCCCTCATCTTGACATACTTTGTGAAATGGATCACTTGTGTACTCTCCACCGTTGTCTGAACGAAGCACTTTGAGTTTTCTACCCGTTTGAGTTTCAACTGCTTTCTTCCATCTCACAAATATTTCCAGAACATCACTTTTCTGTCTCATGACATACACCCATACACGTCTAGAATAATCATCAATAAAAGAGACAAACCAATGCTTACCTCCCAAAGATGCATTTTTGGAAGGACCCCATACATCTGAATGAACATAATCTAGAACTCCACTAGATTTATGAATTCCCTTACCAAAGCGAGATCTTGTCTTCTTGCCTTTTACACAATGTTCACAGAAATCTAACTTACAGACAACAAGCTCTTTCAACAGATTTTGCTTAATTAAAGCATTCAAAGATTTCTCACCTGGATGTGCAAGCCTCATGTGCCATAGCATTGCAGATTCCTTAGCAGCAACTTCACTCTGCTCAGCTGTAGCTACATCCCCAGTCACTGTTCTCCCATTTAAGTAGTACAAGTTGTGATGACGTGTACCTTTCATAACAACCATAGCTCCAGAAATCACCTTCATAACTCCATTTTGGCCATCAAGTCTTAATCCCTTGGATTCAAGCATTCCTAAAGAAATCGGATTTTTTTTTCATACTTGGCACGCACCTCACATTTTTCAGTTCTCCAACCTTACCATTATGCAGTTTCAGGCGAATACTACCAATGCCCACAATGCTACAAGAATTGTGATTTCCCATCAATACTTCGCCCTCAAACTTCGTAAAATTTGAAAACCATTCTCTATTTGGAGTCACATGAAAGGTAGCACCAGAATCAAGTATCCACTCATCATCTTTTGCCTTAGAGTTAGAAGGTAACGTGGTTAAAGAGTAATCTGACTCATTACCTGTGTCTTTGCTGGACTGGACGACATTTGCTGCACTTTTGCCTTTCCCGTCCCGCTCCTTGACCTTCGGACAATCCTTAGCCCAATGGCCTTTTTCATGACACCACGCACATTCATCCTTAGCCAAACGCCCTTTTGCTTTCGAGTATCCTTTACCCTTACCAGGATGTTGGCCAACATTTTTCTTATGGTTTGATTTTCCGCCTCTCACTACAAGAGCATCACCGCCATCTTCTCTGGAGATATCATCTCTATCCATCTTTCTGAATTCTTCGCTACGCAATGATGTAGCGACTTCATCATAAATCAGCTTGTATTTGCCATGAATTAGCGACTTAATCACGGGTTCATATTTCTCCGGAAGGGAATTCACTAAACATAAAGCTTTCTCCTCATCTGGAATGATCTCATCATAATTAACCAACTCGGTAAGGAGTTTGTTAAAGGAATCCAGATGCTCCGTCAGAGTTGCACCCTTCTTCATATTGAACCGATACAAATTTCTTTTTAGATGAATTCGGTTCGCCACATTCTTCACAAGATACTTCGCTTCAAGTTTTTCCCATAATTCTTTCGGCGAGGTCTCATGTTGATAGCTCACTCTGATATCTGCTTCCAAGCAACCCCTGATCGTAGCCAAACAAAGCCTTTGATTCTTCTCCCACTGTTTGTCTGACCATTCTTCTGGTTTCTCTATTCTCAAACACGGTTCCAAATCCAAATGTTCAAGAGCATCAGACACATCTGTTCTCCACAAACCAAAGTTATTGTTTCCATTAAATTTCTCTACATCTAGTCTAGCTCTGTGATACACTATTTTTTCAGATTGACTAGATTCACCCATTGTCGCAACACAAGCAAATTACACAAGAGAAACAACCACAAATGCAAACAACTGACTTCACAGGAATTTCGTCGAACACCTTCCGTACACTAAACTGAACACACAAATCCAAAGATTGCAACCGCAAGCTCTGATACCAATTGTCGAGACTAATGGCGCAGCGGAGGCCAAACTCAACACACACAACAACTCAGTATAATGCACAGATTAACATAGACAACAAAATAGAGAACACACAGGTTTAACGTGGTTCGGCAATAGCCTACGTCCACGGACAAAGAGAGTGATTTATTACCTCACAATGGAGAACACATAAGAAATCATACACAAGCTTTCACAAGATTCACTCAGCTCATACACTCTAATTTTCAGATTTTCATATGAAGCTTGTTGCTGCCATTTTTCAGCTTCAGTTTGTGGCGGCTCACAAAAGGCTCTCGCTCATTATTTTCCTTCTCACTCAATAATACATTATATAGAGTATGGATGGCAAGTCTTACACGCAAGAGGCCCACACACACCATACATAATATTAAATGCATGTAACTGCACCCATACTTCACATAAAGTTCACACGTGGCAAAAATGAATTGCAAATATAGTGCGTGGAATAATTAGTGTAACACATGGGCTTGCCTAGTGGAATATTGACACAAATGTGTGATTCAACATATGTACAAAGTCCGAGCCGGTCTTTCAGTAAATAAACATGAACTGGACATGTTAATGCAAAGACGTGAATTGGTAAATGGTTACGCCGGCAAATACAGAGTAAACATGCAATAAATTAGAACCGGTAGCATATTCGTAATAAGCTGGATCGGTCATACGTTCATTGCAGGGTCAGTCAGCAACAAATAATATGTGTCGCTCATGTGCCAATATAGGTCGTGCGTCACATTTGTGGTAGCGCATGCATGTATATTTCTTGTCGGTCACCACTTATTGAGTCAGTCGTACAGCTAGTTACAGCTATGTACAACTGTTTGGTGCTATTTCCGTAAATACACCTATGAACGACTCATACCCTGCACATCTAAATTACAACACTGTCACTACCCCAAAACTACAACTATAAATACCCCACTTCTCAACCATTCAAGGGACCGAATTTTGGACCTCGTAGGTTTGTCCAAATCATTTCTCCACCACTCTCAAGCACTCCAAACTCCATTAATGGCTTCTCAAACTCAATCCATCTTCCTCCAACAACAAATCGACTAAATTTTCTCCAAACTTCATTAGAAAACTCTCAAACTCAATTCAGGTGATCCCTAGCCTCCATTAATTCTCTCTAAAGCCTAGATCTAACACAAATTCACCATGGAACTAATGAAGATCATATAATTGTTCAAGAGATTGAAGATCTACACAACTATAATCACAAATCAGGAGATCTCGCCGATTCCTTCGTGAAATCAAGAGCAAAAAAGAGAGAAAATAGAGGAGATCATTATAAATGAAAGAAACGAGTGATATGAATAAAGTCATGTACTTTGTAAATCCAAAAGTGATAATGAAAATAGCTTCTATAGTGGACGTAGGTCTAAATTGACCGAACCACTCTAAAATTCCCGTATTTATACTTGTTTTTATATTTCGTGGCTTCACAATCCTAAATCCTACCTTTTGGTGAAGTGTTCTAAGAACACCTTTGGTGTTGTGGTCATTTTTTGATTTCAACAAGCATTATGCCCTCACCAGATAAATATATAGATTTTCTGTTAATGCCTCAGATATTTCATACATTATTTTATTCAATGTCCTTTTTTAATATTTTTTTGGCAAGCCTTGGTATTTTGCTTCTATTTAAAACAGAGATTTTCCTTTACAAAGTTGCCCTCTAGAACTGGTAGAAACTTCTCCACAGTTATTATTATTTTTCCTTCTTCTATACATCAGTTTGTCATATACTGATTTAGGTATTTCCTCTTTGTTATTGCATAATAATTGGCTATAAAATTGGTTAACTATTTTCATAAGTATTATTCATGTTGTAAAATTCTGGAACTCACTGAAGTTTTACCTAATAGTCCTACTTTTGTTTCCCTGTTGCGATAGGGATTTCATTCACATTCATTTCTATTGGGTGTAAAATAATGTTTTTCTAATGCAAATTGGTATAACCAAATGATGAAGACAACTCACTGGAATAAGCCTTAAAGACATCACCTAATTATGATATAACATTGGTGTTATAATCAATTCCCTTGTTGTTATATTAGTGTTATAAAATAAGAATTCGAAAGTGTATTTGTCCTTATTTTCAATTCTGAAATTTTCCTTTGATCAAAATGATTGAATCCAGTAAAAGTTAGGATTAATATTTTACACACATCCTACATAATGCCATGATGTTACATGCTTGTTCATGTATGTAAAATAATTACCTGTATGAAACTATGTTTAAGCAAAATAGAGAATGGCGGAAATATAAAGAACAGTCATCGATTTATTAATAAATAAATAATGAAACAAGGATGCACTGGGAAATGAGATAATAACTCATTCATTCCCTTGTATAATATAAGTATACTCAGTAGTAAAAAGTAAGTGTGATTGCCTAAATATGATGTGTTTTGTACATACATACACACACACACATATACATATACATATACATATACATATACATATACATATATATATATATATATATATATATATATATATTAGCCAGAAGATGTGTGAGCCTGGCACCAAAAATAGATTGATCTATGATAACATATTTTGAATTAAAGGTCATTATTTTTATATAAGTGTGAACTGATATTCACCTACATGTATATGACACATAATTGGTTTGAATTATAAGATGTATTTTGAGTAAAGAAACTGGGTAGGTGGAAGCATGATCGGTTATAAGAATAATAGAATAAGCATGATTTTGCACAAGGAAAATCTTGTGCACTGTCAAGGTTTGTGCTTGACCGGTTACAGAGCATTAGATGCTTCAAAAGACTACATCAAGCTTTATGCTTTCTATTCATTCCTAATTTCCTACAGTTCATGATATGAATTTATATTTTCCCACGAAGGAAACATTTAAAGAATTGATACTGATTTTTTTTTACTCTTATAATTTTCATATCATAGCTCTTAGTTCATACTGATGGGTATTGGAGATGGGTATCGTTGTGCATTCGGCCATAATCGAAATATCGTTAGGCGCTTCTAAAGATCCCTCAACAATAAGACCGCTTGTGGCAGCTGGTTATGGAGAAAGCGGTAACCTTTAGTTGTTCATTTTGTCGGTACTTGGGGCAAACTTGTTTTATGCATATTTTGTTTTATTTATAAATATTGTGACTTTGTTCGACCGATATTGTGTAAATTTAGTTTATGGAAATTATGTAAAATTGGTTTATTGATGATGTTTTCGTATATGAATATTGTGTGTTATATAATTTATGTAAATGATTAAAAGTTATATGTTTATACAATAGCTTTTGCATTTGATTCGAACATGTTATTGATATTAGTTGGTTGATATATTTTTACATGTTGGTGATATATATGTGCATAAATATTTTGATACTGCAATATATAAATGTTGTGATAGATGTACAAAAACGTTGTACAATAAAGAACATGTAAACTTCCTAAAACGCTGTGATATGTGGCAAAACGCTATAGAAAAGGGAAGATGATAACATTTTTGAAACGATATAAAATGAAGTGCAAACATTAGAACAACACCATTTGAAACGCTGTAGTATGTCAATTTTCTACAGCGTTTCGGTATGTGCTGTGATATTTCCTCAACCTATAAATACTTGCTGGTAGACAACATTCATCAAAATGTTGTTAAAGGCTATCACAACATTTTTTCAACGCTGTGATTGGGAAATTTTCTTGTAGTATAACACCATGAATACAAACTTAAGTCATCAATATGTATCATAATATAGTCAATAATCATGCTCCATAATCGTTCATATATCCGTGGATTGAATTCTTAAAATTTTAAGTAGAATAACCTATTAAAAATAAGATTCTTTCTATGTTCAAGCATGCTATTGTATATATACTACGATTATTTTGAATTATTTAAGCTGCACATGACATAAAAATTATTAAATAATTGAAACATGTGATTCATTAAACTATAGCAGTGAAATAAAATGATACCATCTTCTAATACTAAAGTTAAATAAGTATGAGCTCCTCAATGCAATTCCGGTTGTAGTATAATGTTTGTATACAACAGTAACAAACAAAACATTGATGACTTTCAAAATAACTGATTATTTTTCCAAGTTGATATTTGGTGTCCACTGTGTTGTAGAAAGAACGAAATTTATGAACAGTTGTTTTTCTGTTGTAACCACAAAAACACATCGTCTCTTTTTGCCAACCAAAAATGAAAATTGTTCATCCAGTTACTATAAATCTTTTAGAGGAAAGTTAAGAGCTTAAATCAACTTTTAGAATGAAAATGCCATGCAAGATATTACTTATGTCGCATAGAGAACTTTGATTTATCATATTTGTGCAAAGAGAAACATGAGAATCTTTGATAATGAAGAAAGCTATAGTGTTCATTTATAGGACGAAATACCCAAGTGTTCCACACTGTCTGTAATTTAGTTGAGAGCCTATCGGTCAAAGTCTCATTCGATTTCGAGGTAATATAAAGAAATTACTGCAGTTTTCACAAAAAAATAACAACTTTATATGTAGGTAGAGTTCAAATATGCGAATACAGCCTATTATTTTCTAAATACAACTGTTAGTCACCTTGGAGACCTACAAAATTCATTCATAGGACGAAACATTCGAGTATTTCATATTGTCTATAATTTTGGTGTGAGTCTACGGGTTGAAGTCTCGTCTGGTCCCGAGGCAGTATGAAGAAATTACTGCAGTTTTAACGAAAAAATAGTGACTTCGTATGTAGGTAGAGTTCAAATATGGGAACATAGCCTGTTATTTTCTAAGTACAATTAGTAGTCAACTTGGAGAACTACAACGTTCGATCACAAAGCAAAACGTCCCAGTATTTCACACTGTCTGTAGTTTAGATGGGAATCTATCGGTCGAAGTCTCATCCTGTTTCAAGGCAATATGAAGAAATTACTGCAATTTTTACAAAAAAATAGCGAATTCGTATGCAAGTAGATTTCAAATATGGGAATATGTAGATGGCGGAAGCAGGATGGTCTTTTTGGAAAATGGAGACAGTAGAAGGTAGCTCGAAATTTTTGGGCGACTGGTGAATTATTTTGTTATTGTCTAATTATAAACGTTAATCACCTTGGAGAGCTATAGTGTTCATTAATAGGACGAAATACCCAAGTGTTTCATACTGTCTGTAATTTAGTTGAGAGCCTATCGGTCGAAGTCTCATTCGGTTCCAAGATAATACAAAGAAATTATTGCAGTTTTCACAATAAAATAGCGACCTTATATGTAGGTAGAGTTCAAATTTGCGAATATAGCCTGTTATTTTCTAAGTACAACTATTGGTCACTTTGGAGACCTATAGTGTTCATTCATATGACGAAACATTCGAGTATTCCATACTACCCGTATTTTTGATGAGAGTCTACGAGTTAAAGTCTCGTCCAGTTCCGAGGCAGCACGAAGAAATTACTGTCGTTTTTAAAAAAAAATGGCGACTTCGTATGTAGGAAGGGTTTAAATATGCGAATATAGCCTGTTATTTTCTAAGTATAACTGGTTGTCACCTTGGGGAAATACGGTGTTCGATCACAGGGAAAAACATTTGAGTATTTCACACTGTCATTACTTTAGATGGGAATCTATCGATCGAAGTCTTATTCAGCTCTGAGGCAGTATGAAGAAATTACTGTAATTTTTACAAAAAAAACAGTGACTTCGTATGTAGGAAGATTTCGAATATCAGAATATGGAGAAAAGACAGAGCGGGATGGTCTTTATGGAAAACGGAGACATCATAAGGTATATCGAAATTTTTGGGCGATTGGTAAATTACTTGAAGGGTTAAGGGAAATTTGGGAAGTTCAAAAAGACGCCTAGTAATTTAGTGGAAATAGTTTACACTATTAGTAATAAAGATATGCCTGTGCGTCTGTGTGCACACACGCCCGTGGTGTGTTTGTGTATTTATATGTATTATATTGTCATAGATATTTTGCTATAAAATTGAACATAAGTGGACATCCTTGTTTAATTAACAGAGAGGATTATATTCATACTATGTAGTAGAACACTTTTTATAAGATAATATTTTTGAGAAGTTTGAGTTATGTATCCCAATTTTTGAAAATTCTTTCGAAGATATAGCTTTTTGCTAAGTGTGTTTTCTTATGCCTGTATTTCTTTACCAACGAGAGGAATTACCAATAGCTATTGGAAATGTTTCTTTATTAAGGTGTTGATTTCTGGCAGGTTTGCTAGTAGCATAATCAAGTAAAGATTTAGAGGTATATATATTACAGTGAATGTTGTTCATATTATTTTTGTTGGATGTATGCATGCACGTACACACATTTATGTAACATGTATTATGTTAGATATCTAGTATATCGAAATAGAGAATTATTAACTATAAACTCATCGCACAGGTTTATAACTTGAATTTCCACTACATTGGAATTCAATATTAGCTAATGATAGCAATCAATATGTTGTAATTAATTTACAACAACTACGTTATACTATTTTAAGAAATAGCACACTTAAAGAATGGAAAGATTATAAAATAATGTATATAAATATACAAAATAAAAATCTAACCGAATGATGTCTGAGGCTTGTCGTAACAATTTCCTTAAGAATTTTATTTCAAAATTCTCCCAAGATACAACAGACGTATTCTGCACGAGATTGTAATGAGTATGTCACTCTGTGATTTTGTATAAGAGTATTAGAGAAGAGAGAAGGAAAATCGGATTGGAATGAGTTGGTGAGGAAAGTGATCAGTTTTCCTTCTTATATATAGTTTATCCGCATCCCTTCGAATGGTCGCACCCGTACCTCTTCGTACAGTCGCATCTCTTCTGAATGGTCGTGCTCGTACCTTTTCGTACAATCGCATCTCTTTCGAACGGTCATGCTCGTACCTCTTCGTACAGACTCATCTCTTTCGGTGAAAGGAAGTGTCTTTTCGCTGAAATGTGACCGTTTGGCGAAAGGAAGTGCCTTTTCGCGAAGTGTCTTTTCGTGAAGTGTCTTTTCGCGAAGTGTCTTTTCGCTGAGATATGACCGTTGGGAAATATGACCGTTGATGAAAGGAAGTGTCCTTTCGGGAAGTGTCTTTTCGCGATGTGTCTTTTCGCGAAGTGACTTTTCGTGAAGTGTCTTTTCGCGAAAAACCATGTTGCTAATAGTTACATCCTTTCACTGAATAGTTGCACATGTTCATTTAAATTATGTGGGACAATGGACAAAGTATATTTCATTCAATACTTATGAATTCCAACATATTATGCTCACTATATGCCCACTTCACTATGCAGCAATGGTTTTACTACTATAATTGCAAGTTCACTTATTTTCTACTTTAAGTAAGATTGATTTATATAGCCTAGGTTTTGCCTTGTTTTTCTTTATTTTTAATGATATAAAATAAATAGTAATAGATTTCTTATCCTCTTTGTAAAAGAAGAAAAATATTATGACAAATAAAAAAAGAAAAGGGAAAAGTAGAACTTGTGATCAATGCATTAGCTTAAACCTTCTTTGCCCCGTTATCTCATTGTTGAATGATGTAAATCATGTTGCTTCTGAAGTAAATGAAACCACGTCATCTACATCTTCACCTCCTCCTCATAGAAATACCAATTCTCAATAAGAAGTCACCAATCTGGCCATCATTAACCCGGAAGAGTCAAGTAATAAACATTAACCTTGATGAAAGCAACTACATCCGATAGAGATTTCAGTCCTACCATAAAAGGGTATCTCCTAGAAGAATTCATTAAAGAAACTATTTCTTTTCCACTAGGAATGACTGGAATTGAAAATGGAAGAATAGCTAACAATCAACATTTCATAAATCTTCAAAGACAAAATAGCTTACTATCATCCTAGTTATTGTCTTTAGTGAGTGCTAATTTCTTACCACAACTAATAGGGCGCAAAATTGCACATAACATATGGTCAACAATTGAGCAAATTTATAATCAACAATCGGCAGCAAAAAATCATATATTAACAGAGATAACTAGAGAATCTCAAGAAAGGAAACATGCTAATATGAGAACACCTAATCAAAATCAAAACATTATGTGATCATCTTGATGTAGCATGACACAAAGTGTTTGTCACATAACAAATACTAACTTTAATGAGTGGCCTAGACGAAGTATAATGTCATAGTTGCATTGATTTCTTGAAAAGAAAATTTTCCTATCCTACAATATATGTATGTCACACTCTTAGCATATGAAGGAAGATTAGATTAAAGAAAGACTAATACTTAAGAATTCTCAATCAGTTATATATGGTCTAAAATATAAAGGGGAAGGAAGGAATAACTTCAACAATAATAGGCATGAAAATTATGGACAAAGGGGAAAATCATCAAATAGGTGAAGAGGAAGAAGAAGATACAATGATGACAATAGGACGAGGTGCTAGATATGTGAAAAGTCTAGACACATAACAAGCCAATGTTGTTTTAGGTTTGATACTAAGTACAATTCAACACATCCAAATGTTAACATGACTCAAATGAATCATGGATTAAGAACTCAAACTGATGAATCAAGCATTACTCACACAATAATGGATGAATTAGCCAAACCTAATGAAGAACAGAATTTGGTACCCTCATTTTCATTATCAGCTCTATATATATCATAGTTTCCATGACTGTGCTGCGAATCGAACCATAACGATTCAAGGTTTAAGGTTTCAAGGGTCCGTCCGGTTGAACCCTAAAGCCGTGTTTTTTTTCATTGATTTTATATTTGCAGTGGAAAAAATCAACTTGTAGTGAAAGAAAAATGAAAAAACTAATTTCAAAAGTCCCACATCGTAGGCATAAAGAGTTGGCTATGAATACTCTGCTTATATACAACTCTTGGATGTTTTCCTTAGCAGGCTTGAGCAGCAAACATCAAGCTGGGCTTGGTATGTTGGGCTTTTGCTCGGTGTTTGAAGAAAATTTTATTATTGGCTAGTTTTCCTTGCACTAAACCGTGGGTTGGACCGGTTTTTTTGATTTACGTGTGGAACCTAAGACTTCACTCAAGCCATTACTTGTCGGTCTTAGTAAACCCCACGGGTAGTGATATACCCCGATTTTTCAACGCCTTCACACTACCTAGGTAGTCACCCCTAGAGTTGGCAGAGGTGGCCCTCGAACCTGAGACCTATGTCTCATCCCAATTCGGGGTTGGACCGGTTTTAATGCGGTTGGACCTGTTTTTGAGCTATCAAGGCTTTTTAGTATTCCGGGTTGATGAGCTCGACAACCCACGATTAACCACGGTTGGACCATCGGCCCGACCTTATTATGAAAACTAGGATATATATATATATATATATATATATATATATATATATATAAAAGAGTTGTTACAAGCTATTGGTCCATAAAAGGCCACCTATCACTGTACAATAAAGTTATAACCATTTTTCTATTTCTAGCAGACAAAGAAATAAACATTCAGTAGATAAAGGGTGTGTTCAGTGCATGAAAATGGAAAGAGAAATGCTCTGTTTGCTCTTTGACGCGTCCAACGCATGGGATGCGTCAAAGCGCAAACGGTCCATTTCTCTATAGCTCGGTTTTGGTGCGTTATGGGCTAAACAGATGCGTTTGATTAATTAGGGTGTTTAATTAGTTAATTTTAGTGTTTTATAGATTTTAAAAATTAATAACTTATGCAAATGAGTTCCATTTGAGATGCAGTTTTATTGCATTGCGATCGTGTCGAAGTGCTCTACGTAATAGAGCTAGTTTGAACTGAATTGGAGTAATTTATAATTTTTCTATTCTACTAACACACTGTTAATATTCTCCGCTTAACACGCCAAACGGATTCTCTGCTAACTATAATTCTCAGCTATAATACTCGGCTGAAATACTTTGTTGAAATACTCCGCTGTTTGCTTGCGCCAAACGCACCCAAGGTTATAAACTTAAACAAATTATTTGTGCATTCTACTTGTGCATGGATATTGCATGACTCTATTTTAGTCTCTTAAACATGCACAAAGAATTGCATTGCATCTAGGCTTGCTAGATAATGATTCAACCATATCATTACGCCCTCCTTGAGAGTCAGCATTGTCCTCAAGGTCCTGGAATGTGTTAAAAGTTAATTTGTAATTTTCAAGATTAATCTGTTGGAAATAATCTTGTTATTAGGAAACAATTAATTGCATTAACAAATTTGCCTTGGTATTAGTGTAAGGAATAATTTAGGATTTTAAGGGGGACGAAATTCTTAGTAATTTCGAGGACGGAATTCTTTCAAGGGGGAAGGAATGTAACGTCCCGCATTTTAGGTAGTCAAATATTTAATATAATTTATTATTTTAAATGTTGATTTGGAATTATAAATGGATTTATAATGTATAATTCGTTTATTTAACGAAGATTGAACGTATATTTATATAATTCGAACTCGTAACGGTATTTCGTAATTTATGATTTGAAATTTTTGTATATCGGTACGAACATAATACCCTCAACAAAAATTGACGATGAAATCAAATAATCATACGAAATAGGACGTTCAAATCAATGCATTGCTTACCGTATGATGAAGCCCGTGCTTCGCACACAGGAACTTGTTCAATATATTTTATAGGCGTTAAAAATTGTTTTCTTTTGCAAATGATATCCTTTTCAATGAAATCAGTGTCATTAGGACCGTAACGTCAAATTATACCATGATGTTCATTTTTGTTATTTTTGGTGTTCGTGAGTATCAATAATGCAAATATTTATCGCTCAATATAAAAACGTAAATACCGGTAAAACTAATAACCGCTAAAGATAATAGTACCTCTTATAAAAGTTTAATTACCTATAAATGTAATTTGGCCTAACCTAAGAATAATACGTATGTACAACTCCTTTACGCCTAAGTAAGGACCAAAGATCTACCTACACCAATTGTCACCACTGTTATATTTCCTTTCACCTGACCATGTATGCAGCAACTTGCCACTTCAAATCACCCAGCTAAGCTAAGCTAAGCTAAGTACTGAAATCCTAGAACCGCACATGCTACTTTGAAAAATTTCCCTCTTCTGTGTACAAGAAAGCAGCCTTCCCCTTCAATTGTCAAGGCCAGATAAAATTTGGTCAGAACCTATTCAATCCATTCTCATCGAGTTAAAAACATATAGTAGGCATGTAACCATTTTCAACTCCTACCTTTTTTCAAATCGCAGCCTTCTATTGCCTAAAACACATGCTATGCTGGCATCCTTCATCCTTAAGTAATGAACCTACACCACTTTCATCCAAAAATGTACAAACCTCACTTCACCTAAAAGCAAACTAGAATTCATAGCTACAGCCAGTGGAATAAAAAAATACAAGCTACTCTTCTCGTCTCCTTCAGCTTGCTCAGGCCTAAGTTTAAAAGTGGAAATAGAGTAGTGTACCTGCCCTATCTTTTCTCTACTGTATGCCAAAACCCACGCAGAGGCTGTCATCGACTTAGGGTACGTAAACCTATCCACGCACATGCTACGCAATTAATTACACATGCGATCTGATCAAAGAAAATCTCTGCTGACTACCCTATATTATGAAGCTTCAAGTACTCTACCTTTTTCTGTAATTCAGCATATGCCAACCAAGATCTTTAACCCAGCCGACCAAGAGTGGGGATACGCACATGCATTGTACCACGTTTGGTAATGACATGCTTCTTATATCCTCTTGTTCTCTTCTATAAATAGGCAACGCTCCTTCTTCTTTTTCCCCACTTCATGAAATGAGACCAAACTCTTATTCTCTCTTTCTAGAAAATAAAAATGGAGATTTTTGTGTATAAACCGAGCCCCCAATTCAGAAGCAGCATTACATAATAGTACAAAAACAAAAGTTTACGTTGAAAAACTAAGGGGAAGCCGGGTTGGTCTACACTACTGTCAAAGAGGAGAGGTGCGGTTACGTTAGTGAGGGGTGCAGCAGTACATGTATGGGTAGATGGCACAGTTTGAATGGGATGCATGGGAAGTAGTGTTATCTAGCTACTTGCGGTTCTGGAGGACTGGATGTAGTGATGAACTGGAAGGGGTCTTTAACTTGGTTAAGACAGAAGAAACATTTAAGCAGGAGTAGCGAGCATGTATGGAAGTGGTTGTCATTAAGTATATATAGGTGGAGGAGTGGTGAGCTTGTAGATCGGCTAGCCTGGTGTGAACCGTGGAGAGAATGATGAAGCGGTGTGTGCGGTGAGAAGAAGATGAGTAGCTGATGGGGGGTGATCAGGTGGATGGAAATGTGACGTTAGCGGTGAAGGTGGGGTACGAGGCTAGTAGCAGACGGGTTGGAAGGAATAGTAATAGTAACAGGTGATGGTGGGTGCTTGAACAAACAAACAAAGAAAGCGAAGTGAAGGTGGTCACCATAGTGTTGTCTTCATGCATTGTTGCGAAGAAAGCAAGGCAGTGGAACTGTAGTAGCAACAAAATGGTGACGGTTGGAGTGACGAGCTGGGAAGGAGGCTCAGAGCGGTTTCAAACTGGAGGTGATTAATGAACAGTGTTTTTCTAATTTTACCAACTCGTGTTTTATCTGCCTAATTATATTATTAAAGTATACTTAATCATATGTTGGTTTTGCCTAATCACATGTGTACATATATATCAACGGAGCCACCTGGGGTGATTTTCGTAGATTCCTATAACATGGCCTTAATATGAATTGTCTAGTTTGCTAACTTTGTTAACGTGCCCTGTTATTATATTTAATAGTTCCTGAGCTACGATGAATTACCGCAAGCAGTAATTAAAGTAATAAAATTTAGTTATTAATAATATTGTTTTAAATAAAGTAGATGGCAATATGCCTTAACCTGGGGTGGGTTTATTTTGTACCTAACCATGAGTTAAGCATTCCTAATCTCGATTATATATGTTATTAAGTACATAGTACCTTGGTAATACACAGGGCACATTTTTGCCTGACCTTAGTTTAGTGTGCCCAAATCAATGTTTAACTGGAAATTAAAATAACATAAGTATTTATCTAATGATGTTTATATATATTATGGTCCACTGAGAATAAAGTTAAATGAAAAATAGAATTCTGTGTGATCAAAACTTTCGAATGTACCGAGTAAGTTATGTTTACCAGACCCATTTTATACGTTTACCCATCCCCTTTTATATTTTGCCTAACCGGGTTTTAATATACGGGTGGGAACGGAACTAACATGCCTAATCTAATAGTTATAATACATATAATTAAAATATAAAATGACGTATGATTGTGTTATCAGAACGGAAGTGGTTGGAGTAAGTGGCGTCAGAACCGTATCGACGAGCACGACGATGAAGCTGGTTTAGACAGATTTGTGCGTAGCTGCAAGTTATCAAAAACGAACGGTTTCAGCAACAGATAAACCAAGGTGACTTCAACTCACTCAGTTTTATCCCACTTATATTTTATATAAGTTGGGTTTTAAATATTTGTGTGTTATGATTGTTAATTGGTTGATGGATGTTTGAATTGCTGTTATTGTTTGATTGTTCAATAGTATATCTGTTTATTGAAATAAAACAATATTGTTGAGATAACGTATTTGGATGCAGGAAAAACAGGTTGGAAGGATCCAACTGGATTTGTAATAACCTGGAAATCCGAGCCAATTTAAAAATTTTATTTTGGCAATTTTGATGAATTTTGAATATTTAAAATGAATTATTTTAAATAATAACGACGAGAAATTTATTTTGAATAGAAATAGAACGTATATATTTATTTGAATCATCGTTAGAATATAAATATTTTATTTTAAATATAAAAGGAATTGAAAATGGCGCGGTAGTTCGAAAATTCGATTTCAAATTTCAAATTTCAAATGAATGTACAGGATTCAAAATAAACCGGATTTCAGTGAAACCAAAAATATTAGAATCTATTTGAGAATATCTTTCCAACGAATCAGAAAAATCAAAATTTCATAGTGGGAATAAAAAGTTATGCCCAGTTGAAATTTTAGAATAGTCGCTATGGAATTTTGGCCGTTAAAAATGGAAATTTTGCAAACTACCTCGGTTTTCGACGAAACCACTTTTTTTGGATCTGGGATGTCAAGTTATTGCTAGATTCCAAAATTCATAATTTTCTGAATCAATATGTGAGCGTGGCGAAGGAAAACGTGTTTGAACAATTTCAGTCAATTTCGATCGACCAGAAAATGACCATTTTTCAAACGGCCTCAGAATTTGACGAAATTAGTTTTGTTAGGACCGTATCGTCAATACGAAGCTAGAAATAATTTTTCTAGAATTTTTAGAGCCAATATGCGGCCCTGGTAAATTAAAATGTGCGTTTAAATTGAATATATACTAATTTATATTTTAATTTGAATGAAAACCTATCGAAACAGGCGAATTGGGATACGAAACATGTCCCGTTGTGTTCAGAATGAGGGTATTACGCTAGGGACGACAATCGTTGGGTTTTGTTAGGAGTTCGAATGAAAAGTCAACAATAAGAGAATAAAATAAGAATTTAAAATAAATATTTTTATACTTAACACCCCCCCATTTGATTTTTTGGGTTTATCGCGAACGGTGTTTTAAATAACACTTGTTCTTTAACCCGATAATTAATGGAATGTGAATTCGGGTTTATCGTGAATCGTGTTTTAAATGACATTGGTTCTTTAACCCAGTTAAAGACAGGATATGATTTCCCAAGTTAAACAATCATTAATATTGATTTTTGGGAAGATTAAAACCAAGTGGAGTTTTAATGAATCTTTAATTAGACTGAAATGATCGAGAATGGAGTATCACCAGTTTTGCTCCAAGCGATAGTTAAATCTTTAATTAGATTTGAACGTGAAATGGTAATTGAATTTACCGATAACAGCGTGGTGTTAGATATGAAGTATTACCAGTTTTACTTCATGGGATGAATAGGTTGGGATTGGTAAATTAAAACAAGTGATTACTTCGGTAAGGTTCGCTAATCCCGACTAGTTTGGATAAACCATAATTTGGTTTGAATTGATATTCAAAGGAAGATTAAAGAATAAATTTAAAGAATTTATCTTTGATAAAATTAATGGGAACCTTTCTCAAAGTATAAGAATATTTGAATAAAAGAATATTCTGAATTGGAATGAGGTGTATGTTGTGTTTGTGTAACACTTGTTTATTACATACGCGAGTTATTCAGAAAGACCGGGTTTATCCCATTCTGAATAACTGATTCGACGATGTGTCGAGGATGAAGACGGTGGTCGAAGACCGGAGGTCTTCACATCGTTTGGATAATTACTGATGATCTTGATTGGGCTGTACACCTAGGAGGAGGGAATCAGTTGGTGATCGTCCAGACGTACTTGGAGATCGATGGATATGCGAGGTACAAGGTGCCTCCGGTTTCGTTCAGACCCGGAACGAACTTGTAAATGGACTGTATGTCTGACATTGGATATCATTCTGTGTGATTGATGGATATCGGTTGCATGGAGTGGTTTGCCTGTATGGCATGCTAAGATGCAAATGATCAAGGCTTCTATTGAAAAGAAGAGTCTTGTGGTTGGTGATCAAAGCACGGCCTTTGTGGCATAGCTTTGTGTAGCGTTAATTCGCGAGCCTCACACCCCCATGTGAACCAGAAACGGGAGAAGGACCTTAGGGAGGACATGCGTTTCCTTCTAGCTAGGGTGGTGTCAGTGACCTACCAGCCCTGACATTTATATTATTTTCACCTGTGTGGTTGTTGGATTGCGAGGCGCCTCAGATATATCGGTGACTATGTGGAGCCGATGGAGTCATTTGGCTCATTTACGCCCCAAAGAGCGGGGAAACGTAGTGTTCAGGCATAATAATCCACGTCGGTGGACCGGTCCTAACGATCCAAGGCTTGCCTGCGTGCTTGCCTGAGACTCGGGCTAGACAGTCTCGAAGCGGTGAGGACGATCCCTAGCCTCGGTTCGCAGATGAAAATCCAACTTCCAATACGTGACTTTGCGGTTTTGATTGTAGAACCTATATATGGCGACATAGTGGTATAAGGCACTTATGTCGTCTATGATTGATACTTATGATTGAAATTGTTTTGAGACTATACACTTATAGTAATAATAAAAGATGAAATTTAGCGTATCTAGCATTCTTTGGCTATTATAAGGTAAAACCCTATCCTCCGGCTTGTGTTGCATTGTGTGATGGGACCTGGGTCTTATAATAGCTTCATTGTTTTTTATTTAGCATTGCGTTGTTGTTTCATGCACTGGTATTTTTGGGAGGAACCCGTTCCGTGTTATACGGCGTGGTCCCTTGATTTACTTAACTTTAAAATAAAGATTAATAACTATTTTAGCTCTCACACCAGTCACATGACTAACCTGGAGTTTATTGTTTTAACCTAAACTCTGGGTTCCCTTATTTTCCGCACGGGCAGCTAGTAGTTTTGGTTTTGCAGATTTATATTCACAGGATCCTGATTTGCAGCTGGAACAATGTCCGGAAAGCTCTGTATCCGTATATCTCTTTCAGTTGTGTTTTGTATTATTTTCCGCTGCTATGTAATGTAATTTAAATCTCTGATATTTCTCTGATGTATAATATTTATTCATACTCTGTATATTCTTGTATTCTGATGGAATTGTTGTAATTAACAATGAAATGTTCTTCTGTTTGTGTCCGATGTGGCTTGTTCTCAAAGCAATCCGGACTTTCCTTACCGGGGAAGTTACGGGTTCTTATAGGATTCCTCAAATTTATTATTTATTTTCATATTGTATTTATATGAATAGTTTAACCAATATGATTGGATGATTGATTAATCATTGTTTGTTGAATCAATATTCAACGGTCGTTTTTGTTTTAACCAATAAATAGTATTGGTTGGGTAATTGGCAGCAGTTGGCCAAAAAATAAATGTTGTTACGAATATTGATTTACCGTTGGTTGAATCGACGGTAATAAAGTTATGAGATTTATGTTACAACAAAAGAAATATTTTCAAATCTATATATTTAAATAAAAGCTCAACAAATGAGACTAAGGTTTACTTTACAAGTTTCAAATATTTTTAAATAGTTTACAAATCAAAGTCTTATGTTAATGAGATTTATCAGGATACGAGCAAAAACTAATGCAATAGTTAAGAGATGAATTAATTGTTTCAAGAGACAATTATATGGAATATATGTTATTAATTAATTTAAAAGCATGAATAGTTTGAATTGGTTAACGAGATAACCATGTTTTTGAATTTATTAAATTAGTTTGGTTAAACTAATGAAATAGATTTACGAATATTCGTTTTTTACTTTAATAAGATTTTAATTAAGAGATTACTATTTGTTGTAGTAAAATAAGAAGTAACTATTCCTACATAGTTAATGATAATGCAAAATTATTATTTTAATAATTTAAGTCATCAAATTCGCAATGAGATTCATTAAGGTAAGTAATCCAAATGAATATTGAAATATAATCAGATTTTGAAAAGAATTGATGAACGGTTTTATACTTAAACTGAGTTTTATAACTAAGCTATAAAAGGGATCTTTAAGCCGAGATGATAGCTTAAAATAAGTGTTTGGATTTAGAAAAGAAAAAGGAAGTAGATTAAAGCGGGTGCATATTAAGCCAGAGTTTTATAAAAGATGTTTAAAAGGGGAGCATGAGACTAAACCATTAAGTTTTAAATTAACGTTGCTTAATAATGGAATGGAAACGAGATTTTCGAAGTGTAAAATGGTTGAACGTATTTGAAGTGGGATAATATAGGTTAATAATAAATCGAGATAAGAATCATAATTTAACTGGAGACTTCTGAGTTGAATGATTTTCTGAGCGTCAATCTGATGTTGATTTTGGTCTTCGAGGTTGTACTTAGGGAGTTATTCGCTTACCAATTTACGTTAGGGACTAATACTTGTTAGAGCGAAAATATGCATGAATAATGTTGTAATAAATGTTTTGAAATAATAGTAAGAATGGAAAATTGTATATAGTTATAAGATGTTTTTCCCAGATATTGCAATGAAATAGTTTGAGAATATTACTAAGAAGTAGATAACATATTTTAAATTATTAAAGGTTTCAGAAGTTGAATTAATCATTTGATCAATTATTTATAATTAAAGGGCCAAATGTTGTTGAATACTGAATCATTGAATTCATTTATTTTCAAGATTGAATGGTTGTTTATTTGATAGTTAAATAACCGACTATCAAATCTGGCCAATGCGATTGTTGGTACGGAAAGACCGGGATCGAATTCATATTTGAAAACCATTCCGACCAATGAATAGGTAAACGTTGAAGATAGCAGATGCTGTAACACCCCACGTCCATTAATGCCACTCTCAAAGGGAATGCATTAACTTCCATGGAGTATTATTGGTGTATAAAACAGAATATAACAAGACAGGTACATATATTGGTACTTGAAAAATTTTAAACAACTTTTATTGCAGCAGAGAACTTGTTTGATTACAACAGCTTCATAAACCAACAATAAAAACAAGTACACTTAATATCCATCTTGAAAAATTGTTTTCTAAGTACATAAAGTAAAAAGCAAAACCCCAACATAAGTAGCCATAAAAGAGATGAGCTGAACTTTACTTTCAGCAATCCAAGCACTTCCAAAAGAGAGAGAAAGATCCAAATCAAGCTTCACTAGCACTAGTCCCACCCTGAGAACCTGAGGGGGGAAGGAAGAAAAGATGCGAAAACAAAGGGGGTCAGACATAAAGTCTGGCAAGTCCAATAACTTTAACAATATAATTATTAAAGTAATCAGGATAAGGTATAAACTGGTAAAACAAGGAATGACTGTGAAACAAGTGGGCAAGACAAAACAAACTAGAGGAATATTCTGGCATTAATCTCGCTCCTAATCACTATAGGATAATTACTATACTACACCATTACTAGTCACCTTAAAAGTTGATCCCGCCTACTGAACATAATAACCATAATGGTAGTTTCGTGTACCCTTAGCTGTCTTCATAGGTGCCGCCTGCCCCTATCTCCACTAGTTGTACCCACTACCCCTATGTGATCGGCTCTCTAACTTGTAGATACCCGTGCTGGTCCCACAGTGGGGTGTATCACTCCCCAAAGTGGCAACCCGATACCACTAAAGATGCACGGCTTATATCTACACGATGCAACAATGTCTTACCTACCAGCCCAGGCCCACGCACGCACATGACCCCGTTGGACTTGCGTTGCCACCGTTAACCCGTTTTGACCTCTTACAATCAAACCCATTAAGCGTGTCTTGTCCTCGATCTAACTCGAGCTCACAAAGATACTTAACGAGTTACTGGTTTGAAAAGGGTCCCCAAACTAGACACAAGCTTTCCACCTATGCTTGGTCCCCACTAAGATTTCCACTTAACCCCTTCTTATTTATGTCTTCTTACATGTTTCAATTTGGTTAAGTGTTTCTAATCGTATTTCACATGTCACTCATGTCACCCACTTAACTCCCATGTCCCACCACATGTTTATCTTGGTTAAGTGTTGCTTAATTCATTATAATCGTAACCTTGTAAGACCTCCCACATTAGACTACCGTTTGCGGTTGCTGGATTTGTCGGGCGGGTCTAGGCAGTCTTGTACCGCAAACGAGTCTAACCTCGTGTCTTTACAATTGTTACACATTTAATTTGTGCCTTCGACCTCTCACATTAGACTACCGCTTGTGGTAGCTGGACTTGCCGGGCGGTTCCGGGCAGTCTTACACCACAAACGAGTCTAACCTCGTGTCTTAGGCGTTCATTATTACACATAATTATTTCACCCCAATATGAATTAATTATCCCTATTCAAATTGTCAATAATTTTCAAATTAAACTATGTCCATAATTGTCACCTAAATTATGTCCATACTTTTTAGGTATACAAATTATACCAATTAATGTCTCAATTTAATTATATGCTTTTAAAGCTATTTTATGCCAACTCACGATTTGTATTATTAATATTTTCCCATTATCCCCACGTCGTTCATACGTTTTACATGAAATATGTTAGACTCGCAAATAGTCTAACTCGTAGAAAGAAAAGCAACATCACAACTTGCATAACACATAAAATAGATCTAACTTGCGAATAAGAATTATAACATAAGTTTGCATAGCCAATAACTTGCATGGCAATGAACATATACAAAACATAAATTTGCATAAACTACCATGGATCTAAATATAGATCTAAACATGAAATTTGTGAACTTGCGTATATGAATATGGGTTTTCATCTATACTTGTATATATGGAATATGGTTTCCAACTAAACTTGCATATGTGAACATAGTTTTCACCTAAAAATGTGAATATAGTTTCACCTAAACTTGCATATGGATTCCTACAACTTGCATATGAATTTAACACATGTTTTGCATATAAACTAGCATATGCATATACTTGATTCACATATAAACTTGTGTATAATTCGTATACAGACTTGCATAAGATTCACATTCAAACTAGCATATGTAAGAACGGACTTGCATAAGATTCACATAAAAACTAGCATATGATTTACATCCCAAACTTGCATATAAACTGATGTCATAAAATGAATCAAGTTAAACATATGTGATTGGACATATGAAATAGATCTACCAACATAAATTAACAAAACTGTTATATGTTCACGAACAAACGATAACAAAGTTAAACAACATCACATGATTCAACAGACATGTTCTCATAATCCCAATTATAACTCATCATAATTAATTTATTAATTATTTTATGAAAGAAATTGTACTCACAAAGACAGGTTAGAGAAGAGAGTAATTTGTTGGTCGTTTTGTATTAAAATTCTGATTTGCCAATCCTAAGCTTTAGGAAGAAGGACTACTCTAGCAGCAGCATGGTGTCCAAGGGACTAATTTAGTTTAGGTTTAGGGTTTGAGTCTATGCGTGCTTATATAGAAATTTAATTCAACATAAGCCGTTAGATTATCATAGGAGCAATCACAACCGTCCAGACTAGATAGGGTTATCTAGAATTGCCACAACTACCCTAGTGACTCAGCAACAGGTCAGGTAAGACTCAGCAACAAGTCAGGATCGTCATATTTCAGATCTGCCCCTGGGGGGTAGGTCGACCCCATGGTCGACCTATATAGGGGAAGTCGACCCCCAGGTCGACCTCCTTGTCAACAAATGGATCTCGATCACTCACTATGCTGGAGGGTATCCCATGGAGTCGAACTATCTCTTTAAGGTAAATGGATGCTTGGGACGAGGCAATCCTTCTACTTTTAACAGGTATAAAGTGAGCGCTTTTAGTGAGATTGTCCACTATTACCCAAATAATGGTATTGCCCCTTCTAGACCTAGGCAACCCATCAAAAAAGTCCATCGAAATGCTATCCCACTTCCACTGTGGGACCTCTAGAGGATGAAGCAGACCACCAGGCTTCTTCTGCTCCGCTTTGACTTGCTGGCATATCAAGCACTTAGCGACGAACTCGGCTACATAGTTCTTCATGCCATTCCAAAAGAAAACCCTTTTTATATCTTTATACATCTTGTCTGCGCTTGGGTGTATGGTCATCTTAGAATGGTGTGCTTCTTCGAGAACTGTCTTCACTAAATCCCTTGCTTGTGGGAAGCATAGCCTTCCATCCCATCTCAACCAACCCTTATCATCGATGAAGTATCTATTGAGGTGACTAGAAGTCTAACCCCTAACTAGCTTATCCATCACATCAACCAGCTGAGGGTCTTCTCGTTTCACGGTTTCCTATTGAGTCCAAAAGAGTAGGCTGCACCTCTAGCGATGCTAACAGACCAGGCACAATTTCAGAGGAGGGTCTAAAGTTAAAGTTTGCTATGTACTCCAAGCTTTGCCTTTCTACAAAGAGAGGACTAAAGGTCATCTTCTTTCTACTCAAGGCGTCTGCTACCACATTTCCCTTGCCAAGGGTATAGGAAATCTAAAAATTATATGAGGCCAGAAATTCCATCCACCTTTGTTGTCTTAAGTTAAGATCTTTCTATGAGCAAAGGTACTTTAATGATTTATGGTCAGTAAAACATTCAAACCTTTCTCCTAGAAGGTAATGACGCCATGACTTTAGAGCGAAAACAATGGCAGCTAGCTCCAAATCATGAGTTGGGTAGTTCTTCTCATGTACCTTCAATTGCCTTCCCCCATAACAAGCTACCTTGCCTTCTTGCATCAAGACAGCGCCTAGCCCTCTACTGCATGCATCTGTGTATACGGTAAACATTTTGCTCCCATCAGGCAATGTCAGAACTGGGGCCGTTGTTAGAGCCCTTTTCAAACATTGGAAAGCAATATCGCAATCCAAATCCCAAGCGAAAATTAGGTTCTTCTTTGTCAATCTTGTGAGTGGGGCTGAGATTTTTGCAAAGTCTTTAATGAATTTTCAGTAAAAGCCCGCTAGCCTGAGAAAGCTTCGGACTTCGGTTGCATTCCGTGGAACCTTCCAATCTTGCACCGCAACTACTTTGCGGGGTCCACAGCTAACCCCTCTTTGGACACCACATGTCCAAGAAACCTCATTTCTTCTCTCCAGAAATGGCATTTGGAGAATTTGGCTTTCAGCTGATGTGCACGGAGAGTATCCATGACTTCCCTTAAATGCAAAGCATGCTCTTCTTCATTCTTCGAGAAAATGAAAATGTCGTCTGCGAAGACCACCACAAACTTATTAAGGAACTCTCTGAACACCTTGCTCATCAAGTCAACGAAGTAAGTGGGTGCGTTTGTCAAGCCGAAAGGCATGACAAGCCATTCGAAGAAACCATCCAGGGTTCTGAACGCGGTCTTATCAATGCTATCTTTAGCCACTCTTAGCTGATGAATCCCGGTAGCCAGATCTAGTTGGGAGAAAACCGACGCACCTACAAGCTGATCAAACAAGTCGTTTATTCTTGGAAGTGGGTGCCTATTTTTCTTGGTCTGCTTGTTTAGTTCCCTATAATCAACGCATAGGCGGAGTGAACCATCCTCTTTGGTTGCGAATACTACTGGAGCACCCCATTCAGAAATACTCCGCCTTATAAACCCTTTTTCGAGCAACTCTTTGACTTGCTTACTGAGCTCTTTTCTCTCCCTTGGAGCTAAGTGTCTAACGGGTAGAGCTACGGGTCTTGCATTATCAACAAGGTATATGCGGAAGTCTATCTCCCGTTCGGCGGTAAGCCCTTCACCTCTTCAAATACATCTGAGTATTCACGGACTACTCTAACCGACTGCAAGTTTTCAACAGACGCATCAAGAGATTCTAGGTATCTAAGCACAACAGAATGTATGGGATTACAAGAGATTTCGAGAGTGTTGCCGAGGCGAGTCATAAGTCTAACCACTCTCTTTTCACAATCAAGGATGGCCCCATTACTGGATAACCAATCCATGCCTAGAATCAACCCATAGCCCGTGAAGCCAAGAACGAAGGCGTTGCATTCAAACTCAACGCTCAAGATAGACACTCCCAAACCTCGACAAATCATTGAAAGATGAGCCAAACCACTAATAGGATTTGAGACTACTATGGGATCCATAACTAGACTAGTATTTAGGTGCAGTGTTTCAACTAACGAAGCAGACACAAACGAGTGTGAAGCGCTAGAATCAAACAAAGTACAAACATGATGATCAAACAGAAAAACCAAACTTTCAACAGAAAAGTTTCTACCTCTCTCCTGTCCTGGTGCCATGAGAGCGTGAACCTGCCCTACAGAAGTAGACCCTGCCCTCTGCCCTTGTCTTCTCGGGCAGTCTTTAACCAGATGTCCTGCCTCACCACAGTTGAAACATCCAGTCATCTTCTTTTTCCTACAGTCCTTGCTTAGATGGCCTGGTGTTCCACAATTAAAGCACCTTTTCTTTCCTTTGCTATTGTTACCCTTACCACCTTTCTTAGGTTGCTGCTGTGACTTCTTTTGATCCCCTTTCTTTTTTGGTGCCTTATTAGCATTAGCGCCTTTCTCCTCTTCATGCATAAGCGCCATGTCAACCAGTTTCTCAAAGGTAGCCCCCATAGGAATGTGGGTCATAGCCAACCCATGTAGCGGCTCATTCAAACCTTTAACGAATCTCAGGGCCTTCTTTTCAGGTGTGTTCACCAAGTCTAAGCCAAACCTCGCCAACTGATTGAAATTGTTGATGTACTCCTTTACTGATGAATTCCCCTGCTTCAATGCCAAGAACCTCTCCATGTATAAATTCTCTTCTGCTTGTGAGAGAAATTTCATCTCGAACCTATGACTGAAATCCATCAATGTCTCCACTGGACGCTCTCCATTCGTGACCTCCCACCAAAACGAGGCTTCGTCCTTCATTAACCAAGCAGCTAATTGGACCTTCCTTCCATCTTCTATCTTGAAGATACCAAATAAATCTTCCAACTCCTAAAGCCAATTTCGAGCTTCAACAAACGTCTCTGACCCGTGAAAAGGTTTCCCGCCCATTGCTCAAAAGTCTTTGCATATCTTCGAAAAAGTATCAACGCGGGGGGGGGGGGGAGGAGGAGGAGCGACTGCAGCTGGGGGAGGAGGAATGTCTGCTGGGCCTGCAGCGGTGGCCCTAGCCTCTAGATACCTTCTGAACCAGGTTGGTATCGAAATTCCCTCGGGTATGTCAGGTAACCCAGACATGCTGAAAAGAAAAAAGAAGAGATTCAAAACGAAGAATCGAAATAAAGATACATGGCTCTTGGGGGTTATGTTTTTAAAACAAACTTTCCTCTTGAAAATACTCTCCTTAAAACATACTTTTGAAAATATTTCTTTATAAAATGCTTTTGAAAAAAAGTTTTTCAAAATCTCTTATCTGTTCTTATAACCTTCAGCTCTGATACCACATGTAACACCCCACGTCCATTAGTGTCACTCTCAAAGGGAATGCATTAACTTCCATGGAGTATTATTGGTGTATAGAACAGAATATAACAAGACAGGTACATATATTGGTACTTGAAAATTTTAAATCAACTTTTATTGCAGCGGAGAAATAGTTTGATTACAACAGCTTCATAAACCAACAATAAAACCAAGTACACTTAAATATCCATCTTGATAACTTGTTTTCTGAGTACATAAAGTAAAAAAGCATAACCCCAACATAAGTAGCCATAAAAGAGATGAGCTAAACTTTACTTTCAGCAATCCAAGCACTTCCAAAAGAGAGAGAAAGATCCAAATCAAGCTCCACTAGCACTAATCCCACCCTGAGAACCTGGTGGGGGGGGGGGGGGGAGGAATAAAAGAGGAGAAAACAAAGGGGTCAGACATAAAGTCCGGCGAGTCCAGTAACTTTAACAATATAATTATTAAAGTAATTAGGATAAGGTATAAACAGGTAAAACAAGGAATGACTGTGAAACAAGTGGGCAAGACAAAACAAACTAGAGGAATATTCTGGCGTTAATCTTGCTACTAATCACTATAGGATAATTACTATACTGCACCATTACTGGTCACCTTAAAAGTTGATCCTGCCTACTGAACATAATAACCATAATGGTAGTTTTGTGTACCCCTATCCGTCTTCATAGTTGTCGCTTGCCCCTATCTCCACTAGCTGTACCCACTACCCCCATGCGATCGGCTCCCTAACTCGTAGATACCCATGATGGTCCCACAGTGGGGTGAATCACTCCCCAAAGTGGCAACCTGATACCACTAAAGATGCACGGCTTATATCTACACGATGCAACAATGGCTTACCTACCAGTCCGGGCCCACGCATGCACATGACCTCGTTGGACTTGCGTTGCCACCGTTAACCTGTTTTGACCTCGTACAATCAAACCCAGTAAGCGTTTCCCTTCCTCGATCTAACTCGAGCTCACAAAGATACTTAATGGGTTACTGGTTTGGAAAGGGTCCCCCAAACTTGACACAAGCTTTCCACCTATGCTTGGTCCCCACTAAGATTTCCACTTAACCCCTTCTTATTCATGTCTTCTTACATGTTTCAATTTGGTTAAGTGTTTTCTAATCGTATTTCATATGTCACCAATGTCACCCACTTAACCCCCATGTCCTACCACATGTTTATCTTGTTTAAGTGTTACTTAATTCATTATAACCGTAAGCTTGTAAGACCTCCCACATTAGACTACCATCTGCGGTTGCTGGATTTGCCGGGTAGGTCCGAGCAGTCTTATACTGCAAACGAGTCTAACCTCGTGTCTTTACAATTGTTACGCATTTAATTTATGTCTTCGACCTCTCACATTAGACTACCGTTTGTGGTTGTTGGATTTGTCGGGCAGGTCTGGGCAGTCTTACACCACAAACGAGTCTAATCTCGTATCTTAGGCGTTCATTATTACACATAATTATTTCACCCCAATATGAAATAATTATCCTTATTCAAATTGTCAATAATTTCCAAATTAAACTATGTCCATAATTTTCGCCTAAATTATGTCCATACTTTTTAGGTATATAAATTATACCAATTAATGTCTCAATTTTATTATAAGCTTTTAAAGCCATTTTATACCAACTCAAAATATGTATTTTTAATATTTTCCCATTATCCCCACGTTGTTCGTACGTTTTACATGAAATAAGTTAGACTCGCAAATAGTCTAACTCATAAAAAGAAAAGCAACATCACAACTTGCATAACACATAAAATAGATCTAACTTGCGAATAAGAATTATAACATAAGTTTGAATAGCCAATAACTTGCGTAGGCAATGAACATGTATAGAACATAAATTTGCATAAACTACCATGGATCTAAATATAGATCTAAACATGAAATTTGTGAACTTGCATATATGAATATGGTTTTTCACCTAAACTTGTATATATGGAATATGGTTTCCACCTAAACTTGCATATGTGAACATAGTTTTCACCTAAAAATGTGAATATTGTTTTCACCTAAACTTGCATATGGATTCCTACAACTTGCATAAGAATTTATCACATGTTTTGCATATAAACTAGCATATGTATATGCTTGATTCACATATAAACTTCTGTATAATTTGCATACAAACTTGCATAAGATTCACATTCAAACTAGCATATGTAAGAACAAACTTTCATAAGATTCACATAAAAACTAGCATATGATTTACATCCCAAACTTGCATATAAACTGATGTCATAAAATGAATCAAGTTAAACATATGTGATTGGACATATGAAATAGATCTACCAACATAAATTAACAAAACTGTCATATGTTCACCATCAAATGATAACAAAGTTAAACAACATCACATGATTCAACAGACATGTTCTCATAATCCCAATTATAACTCATCATAATTAATTTATTAATTATTTTGTGAAAGAAATTGTACTCACAAAGACAGGTTAGAGAAGAGAGTAATTCATTCATCGTTTTGTATTAGAATTTTGATTTGTCAATCCCTAAGCTTTAGGAAGAAGAACTATTCTAGCAGCAGCATGGTGGCCAAAGGACTAATTTAGTTTAGGTTTAGGCTTTGAGTCTATGCGTGCTTAGATAGAAATTTAATTCAACATAAGCCGTTAGATTATCGTAGGAGAAATCACAACCGTCCAAACTAGATAGAGTTATCTGGAATTTCCATATCTGCCCTAGTGACTCAGCAACAGGTCAGGTAAGACTCAACAACAAGTCAGGATCCACAGATTTCAGATCTGCCCCCGGGGGGTAGGTCGACCCCGTAGTCGACCTGTATAGGGGAGGTCGACCCCCTGGTCGACCTAGCCTTGGGCGGGAGAAATCCCGTCCAGCCCGCTTCCCTGTTTGAATTTCGAATTTTTATTCTGAACTGTTTTAATTTATATAAAATTCCTGAAACTTCCGAGGGCCATAACTTCCTCAAACGAAGTCCGATTTACGAAAACTTGGACTCTATTCCAAGAAGAATTTCGAGACAAACGCAATGGTGTAATCCATTTCCCTTAATTCTCACTTTAACAATTAAGTATTCTTAAAATTGTTAATTTTAATATTTAAAATTACGGGGTGTTATAGATGCTGAGAGAAATGAAGCAAATTGAAGACCGTGGATCTTCATAAGTGGAAGGATTGCTTGTCGAATATTCTCTGATTGTACAGCCAGAGATATCCTGACGTGATTCGGTCGTAAGTGAGATTTTACGGATTGCAAGGACTACTCGATACTGATCCATATGGTAACTCAAGGATGTAGTAGGAGAGTGCCTTCGGTTTGTCTAGTCCCAGGAAATCTTGTATGGACGAATGCCTGACAGAGTATTTCCAAAAGAGATTACATACGTTGATTTCCTCAAACGTATTTCTGTGGCGGCAGAGAAGACACTTTCTCTTAACTTAACAACCCGATTATTTTTGTGGAAATCAATTAGTGATTTTTGGCGGATTTGACGATGTGGCATTCAAAGTGAATGGTGGCTAGATGTTCCAAAAGATACGTTATGACCTCAAGCCCAACAACCGGGAAATGAAAAAAATCGGGTAGGCTGCATGGCTATGTGGGTCGCACCCATTAGGTTGTGTAATCACCTATCTAGAGAAATTCCTTTTGCTTCTTTAATCTATCGATGTTGTCCCTTTTCGGGAAACGGTTGCTGATCCCAACTGTTGGTGATATACATTCAATACACTCAAGAGAAATGAGTGGCCGGTCATGTGTGGCCGGAATGCAAGACGTTCTTGTTGAACCCAGTGTATTCGCCTCTAGAGATACACTATCGGCAGGTGGTTCCATATCTTGTCATAGTCGGAATCCAATCTCCAATAAGCGTCGCGGTTTTGATTGTATACTATATATGTGGAGCGTGAGATGCAAACGTTCCGCTAGATTGATATCTATTTGTATTTAGACACTATCATAATATCAGACAAATAAATGATTTCAAAAATGTTTTGGGTTATCGTAAGGTAAAAACCGTCTGTATTTATGTGTGGATTTGGTCTTACGATTATCCTTTCTTTCGAAAAGATTTTGAACTTTAAAATCAAGTTGGATGATTCCCTTAAACTGTGCAAGTTGTTCTCACTCTGGGTCACCAGACTGACCTGGTATTTGTAATGCTCGGGTTTGACCGAGTTGTACAGGTCCAGGTTAGCGGATGCTGCGAAGTCCAGAGACGAGCTAAATGGGTTCAGACATATGATATTACATAATATTTTTCCGCTGTGTGAGGACAGGTTATTATAGCTGTCCAGATGTGTTGATAGTAAGTTGTAATATGATAATTGTAAGTATTTTCCAAGTTCTTAATAAAGATTATTACTATATTATATATATTTTTCGCTGCGATGTGAGACTCTGTGTTGTGTTGGTTCTTCTTCTTCTTCTTCTTCTATTCTAATATTTCTTTCTTTCTTATCTTACCCTCTACCTTCTTTCTAATAACTATCTGGTGTTTTCGATACTTGGGTTTTAGCAAGTAATACGGGTTTTATGTATTATTGTCAAGTCCGAGCGTCGAACCCGCTGGGTCATTACAGTGGTATCAGAGCTATTGGTTTAAGAATAACCTTGGCTCTATGGCGTAACTCAATAGAGACGGGGTTAGTAACACCCTAAATTGAGTTTGAATGTATATACATGAGAGCGTAATTGTAAATTTTATATACAAATGTTTTGTATTGTGTTGTTTGATTGGTTTAATATTGAACTGACCACTAATACGATATTGTTTTATAAAGTGGGAAAATGAAATATTTTGCCCGAATATATTTTTGGTCTACAAAGGAAATAATTTTCTAAATTTTTTGATATGTTGGTGTGATTGATTTATTGGAATAGAATTCAAACTGGATTATGAATTGGAATGGTTTGATAACTAGGAAATTTCCCATTTGAAATTGGTATATGAAAATTTTAATTTGGAATGGGAATAAAGTCAGAATTTGGATTGTAAAATATGAGTAAACTAATTGAGCAATGAATTAGTAAAGTAAATATGGAATCGGAATTTACTTGGTCAAACGAAGTTGAATATGGATATTAAAATTAAATAAAACAGATTCTAGATTTAGAATTCGAATTGATAATAATGGAATAGAAATCAATTTGATGATAGTGAATTGATAATTAAAACATGTAAAACCCAAAGTGAATATTAGTATCGAATATAAATCCAATGGATTGATTAAGATGGTGGTGCATTGGTTGTATATTGTTATTAATTGGTTGCTAGATTGGTTGAATGTAAATTTACCAAAGTATTTAATATAAGAGTTGAGTGAATTATTTTTCGATTTTTAATAAATTGAACTTTTGAAAAGTTAATGTAGCATTTCTTCTACCTTAGTAATTTCGGGGACGAAATTCTTTTAAGGGGGAAGGAATGTAACGTCCCGCATTTTTGATAGTCAAATATTTAGTATAATTTATTATTTTAAATATTGATTTGGAATTATAAATGGATTTATAATGTATAATTCGTTTATTTAACGAAGATTGAATGTATATTTATATAATTCGAACTCGTAACGGTATTTCGTAATTTATGATTTGAAATTTATGTATATCGGTACGAATATAATACCCTCAACAAAAATTGACGATGAAATTAAAAAAACATTACGAAATAGGACGTTCAAATCAATGCATTGCTTACCTTATGGTGAAGCCTGTGCTTCGCACACAGGAACTTGTTCAATATATTTTATAGGTGTTAATAATTGTTTTCTTTTGCAAACGATCTCCTTTTCAACAAAATCATTGTCATTAGGACCGTAACGTCAAATTATACCATGATGTTCATTTTCGTTATTTTTGGTGTTCGTGAGTATCAATACAAATATTTATCGCTCAATGTAAAAACGTAAATACCGGTAAAACTAATAATCGCAAAAGATAATAGTACCGCTTATAAAAGTTTAATTACCTATAAATGTAATTTGGCCTAACCTAAGAATAAAACGTATGTACAACTTCTTTACGCCTAAGTAAGGACCAAAGATCTACCTACACCAATTGTCACCACTGTTATATTTCCTTTCACCTGACCATGTATGCAGCAAATTGCCACTTCAAATCACCCAGCTAAGCTAAGCTAAGTACTGAAATCCTAGAATCGCACATGCTACTTTGAAAATTTTCCCTCTCCTGTGTACAAGAAAGCGGCTTTCCCATTCAATTGTCAAGGCTAGATAAAATTTGGTCATAACCTATTCTATCCATTCTCATCGAGTTAAAAACATACAGTAGGCATGTAACCATCTTCAACTCCTACCTCTTTTCAAATCACAGCCTTCTATTGCCTAAAACACATGCTATTCTGGCATCCTTCATCCTTAAGTAATGAACCTACACCACTTTCATCCAAAAATGTAAAGACCTCACTTCACCTCAAAGCAAACTAAAATTCATAGCTACCGCTACCTTATAGTTCACACACGTAACCCTGTAGTGGAATAAAAAATACAAGCTACTCTTCTCGTCTCCTTCAGCTTGCTCAGACCTAAGTTTAAAAGTGGAAATAGAGTGGTGTACCTACCCTATCATTTCTCTACTGCATGCCAAAACCCACGCAGAGGTTGTCACCGACTTAGGGTACATAAACCTATCCACGCACAGGCTACACATTTAAATACACATGCAATCTGATCAAAGAAAATCTCTGTTGACTACCCTATATTATGAAGCTTCAGGTACTCTAGCTTTTTCTGTAATTCAGCATATGCCAACCAAGATCTTTAACCCAGCCGACCAAGAATGGGGCTACGCACATGCATTGTACCACGTTTGGTAATGACATGCTTCTTATCTCCTCTTGTTCTCTTCTATAAGTAGGCAACGCTTCTTCTTCTTTTTCCCCACTTCATGAAATGAGACCAAACTCTTATTCTCTCTTTCCAGAAAATAAAAATGGCGATTTCTGTGTATAAACCGAGCCCCCATCTCAGAAGCAGCATTACCTAATAATACAAAAACAAAAGTTCACGTTGAAAAACTTAGGGAAGTCGGGTTTGTCTACACTACTGTCAAAGAGGAGAGGTGCGGTTTGTGAGGGGTGCAGCAGTACATGTATGGGTAGATGGCATAGTTTGAATGGGATGCATGGGAAGTAGTGTTATCTAGCTACTTGTGGTTCTAGAGGACTAGATGTAGTGATGATCTGGAAGGGGTCTTTAACTTGGTTAAGACAGAAGAAACATTTAAGCAGGAGTAGCGAGCATGTATGGAAGTGGTTGTCATTAAGTATATACAGGTGGAGGAGTGATGAGCTTGTAGATCGGCTGGCCTGGTGTGAACCGTGGAGAGAGTGATGAAGCGGTGTGTGCGGTGAGAAGAAGATGAGTAGCTGATGGGGATGATCAGGTGGATGGAAATGTGACATTAGCGGTGAAGGTAGGGTACGAGGCTAGTGAATGATGGGTGGGAAGGAATAGTAATAGTAACAGGTGATGGTGGGTGCTTGAACAAACAAAGAAAGCGAAGTGAAGGTGGTCACCATAGTGTTGTCTTCATGCATTGTTGCGAAGAAAGCAAGGCAGTGGAACTGCTGTAGCAACAAAATGGTGACGGTTGGAGTGACGAGCTGGTAAGGAGGCTTTAAGCGGTTTCAAACTGAAGGTTATTAATAAACAGTGTTTTTCTAATTTTACCAACCCGCGTTTTATCTGCCTAATTATATTATTAAAGTATACTTAATCATATGTTGGTTTTGCCTAATCACATGTGTACATATATATATATCAACGGAGCCGCCTGGGGTGATTTTCGTAGATGCCTGTAACATTGCCTTAATATGAATTGTCTAGTTTGCTAACTTTGTTAACGTGCCCTGTTATTATATTTTATAGTACCTGAGCTACGATGAATTACCACAAGCAGTAATTAAAATAATAAAATTTAGTTATTAATAATATTGTATTAAATAAAGTAGATGGAAATATGCCTTAACCTGGTGTAACACCCTGAATTTTCTATGACTATTAAAAGAATGAATTAAAGAATACTAAATTACTAAAGTGAGAATTAAGGGAAACGGGTTACGCCATTGCGTTCATCTCAAAATTCTGCTTGGGATAGAGTCCAAATTTTCGTAAATCGGACTTCGTATGAGGAAGTAATGGCCCTCAGAAGTTTCAGAAATTTAAATAAATTAAAAACAATTCAAATTAAAATTCAAAATTCGAATTCAAACGAAGAAGCGGGCTGGGCGGGATTTTTCCCGCCCCTGACCAGGGCGACCAGGGGGTCGACCTCCCCTATACAGGTCGACCAGGGGGTCGACCTACCCCCCGGGGCAGATCTGAACTGTGACGATTCTGACTTGTTGTTAAGTCTTTTCTGACCTGTTGCTGAGTCACCAGGGCACAGGTGGCAATATTGGATAACTCTATCTAGTCTGAACGGTTGTGATTGCTCCTATGATAATCTAATGGCTTATATTGATTTAAACTTCTATATAAGCATGCATAGACTCAAGCTTTAAACCTAAACTAAATCTATCTCTTGGCCTCCATGCTGTTGCTAGAATAGTTCTTCTTCTTAAAGCTTAGGAATTGCAAGTCAGGATTCTAATACAAACGACGAACGAATTATTCTCTTCTCTAATCCGTCTTTGTGAGTACAATTTCTTTCACAAAATAATTAATAAATTAATAATGATGAGTTATAATTGGGATTATGAGAACATGTCTGTTGAATCATGTGATGTTACTTAACTTTGTTATCGTCTGTTGGTGAACATATGACAGTTTTGTTAACTTATGTTAGTAGATTTATTTCATATGTCCAATCACATATGTTTAACTTGATTCATTTTATGACATCAATTTATATGCAAGTTTGGGATGGAAATTATATGCTAGTTTGTATGTGAATCTTATGCAAGTCTATATTCGAATTATACACAAGCTTATATGTGAATCAAGTATGTACATATGCTAGTTTATATGTAAAACATGTGATATTAATTTACATGTTTTAATTCATATGCAAGTTTGTGGGAATCCATATGCAAGTTTAGGTGAAAACTATATTCACATATGCAAGTTTAGGTGAAAACCATATTCACATATGCAAGTTTAGGTGAAAACCATATTCATATATGCAAGTTCACAATTTTATGTTTAGATCTATATTCAGATCCATGGTAGTTTATGCAAATTTATGTTCTTTATGTCCATTGCCTATGCAAGTTATTGGCTTTGCAAACTTATGTTATAATTCTTATTCGCAAGTTAGATCTATTTTATGTGTTATGCAAGTTGTGATGTTTCTTTTCTTTTTATGAGTTAGACTATTTGCGGGTCTAACATATTTCATATTAAACGTACGAACCGCGTAGGGAAAATGGGAAAATATTAAATATACATATTGTGAATTGGCATAAAATGGCTTTAAAGGCATACAATTAATTTGAGACACTAATTGGTAAATTTATATACCTGAAATGTATGGACATAATTTAGGTGACCATTATGGACATAGATTAATTTGGAAATTATTGACAATTTGGATAGGGACAATTAATCCATATTGGGGTGAAATAATTATGTGTAATAATAAACGCCTAAGACACGAGGTTAGACTCGTTTGTGGTATAAGACTGCCCGGACCCGCCCGGCAAATCCAGCAACCACAAATGATAGTCTAATATGAGAGGTCAAAGGCATAAATCAAATGCGTAACAATTGTAAAGACACGAGGTTTGGCTCGTTTGCGGTATAAGACTGCCCGGACCCGCCCGACAAATCGAGCAACCGCAAACGGTAGTCTAATGTGGGAGGTCTTACAAGGTTACGGTTATAATGAAATAAGTAACACTTAACCAAGATAAACATGTGGTGGGACATGGGGGTTAAGTGGGTGACATGGGTGACATGTGAAATACGATTAGAAACACTTAACCAAATTGAAACATGTAAGAAGACATGAATAAGAAGGGGTTAAGTAGGAAATCCTAGTGGGGACCAAGCATAGGTGGAAAGCTTGTGTCAAGCATGGGGGACCCTTTTCAAACCAGTAACCCATTAAGTATCTTTGTGAGCTCGAATTAGATTGAGGATGGGACACGCTTGTTGGGTTTGATTGTAAGAGGTAAAAACGGGTTAGTTGTGGCAACGCAAATCCAATAGGGTCATGTGCGTGGGTGGGCCCAGGCTGGTAGGTAAGATGTTGTTGCATCGTGTAGATATAAGCCGTGCATCTTTAGTGGTATCGGGTTGCCACTTTGGAGAGTGATACACCTCACTGTAGGACCAACACGGGTATCTACGAGTTAGGGAGATGATCGCATGGGGGTAGTGGGTACAACTAGTGGAGGTAGGGGCAGGCGGCACCTATGAAGACAACTAGGGGTACACGAAACTACCATTATGAATATTTTGTTCAGTAGGCGGGATCAACTTTTACGGTGACTAGTAATGGTGCAGTATAGTAATTATCCTATAGTGATTAGGAGCGCGATTAACGCCAGCATATTCCTCTTGTTTGTTTTGTCTTGCCCATTTGCTTCACAATCATTCCTTGTTTTACCAATTTATGCCTTATCCTAATTACTTTAATAATTATATTGTTAAAGTTATTGGACTTGCCAGACTTTATGTCTGACCCCCTTTGTTTTCGCCTCTTTTCTTCCTCCCCACCCCCTAGGTTCTCAGGGTGGGACTAGTGCTAGTGGAGCTTGATTTGGACCTCTTTCTCTCTCTTTTGGAAGTGCTTGGATGGCTAAAATTAAAGTTCGGCTCATCTCATTTATGGCTACTTATGTTGGGGTTATGCTTTTTACTTTATGTACTCAGACAACAATTTGTCAAGATGGATATTAAGTGTACTTGGTTTTATTGTTGGTTTTGATGTTGTTGTAATCAAACAATTTCTCTGCTGCAATAAAAGTTGTTTTTAAAATTTTCAAGTACCAATATATGTACATGTCTTGTTATATTCTGTTCTATACACTAATAATACCCCATGAAAGTTAATGCATTTCCTTTGAGAGTGACATTAATGGATGTGGGGTGTTACACTTGGGGTGGGTTTATTTTGTTCCTAACCATGAGTTAAGCATTCCTAATCTCGTTTATATACGTCATTAAGTACATGGTACCTTTGTAATACGCAGGGCACATTTTTGCATGACCTTAGTTTAGTGTGCCCAAATCAATGTTTAACTGGAAATTAAAATAACATAAGTATTTAGCTAATGATGTTTATATATATTATAGTCCACTGAGAATAAAGTTAAACGAAAAATAAAATTCTATGTGATCAAAACTTTCGAATATACCCAGTAAGTTATGTTTACCAGACCCATTTTATACGTGTACCCATCCCCTTTTATATTTTGCCTAACTGGGTTTTAATATACGGGTGGGAACGAAACTAACATGCCTAAATCTAATAGTTATAATACATATAATTAAAATATAAAATTTTGACGTATGATTGTGTTATCAGAATGGAAGCGGTTGGAGTAATTAGCGTCAGAACCGTATCGACGAGCACGACGATGAAGCTGGTTTAGACAGATTTGTGTGTAGCTGCAAGTTATCGAAAACGAACGGTTTCAGCAATAGATAAACCAAGGAGAGTTCAACTCACTCAGTTTTATCCCACTTATATTTTATATAAGTTGGGTTTTAAATATTTGTGTGCTATGATTGTTAATTGGTTGATGGATGTTTGAATTGGTGTTATTGTTTGATTGTTCAATAGTATATCTGTTTATTGAAATAAAACGATATTGTTGAGATAATGTATTTATATGCAGGGAAAACAGGTTGGAGGGATCCAACTGGATCCCTCAAATTTATTATTTATTTTCATATTGTATTTATATGAATTGTTTAACCAATATGATTGGATGATTGATTGATCATTGTTTGTTGAATCTATATTCAATGGTCGTTTTTGTTTTAACCAATAAATAGTATTGGTTGGGTAATAGGCCGCGGTTGGCCTAAAAATAAATGGTGTTACGAATATTGATTTACCGTCGGTTGAATCGACGGTAATAAAGTTATGAGATTTATGTTATAACCAAAGAAAGATTTTTAAATCTATATATTTAAATAAAATTTCAATAAAGGAGATTAAGGTTTACTTTACAAGTTTTAAATATTTTTAAATTGTTTACAAATCAAAATCTTACGTTAATGAGATTTATAAGGAGACGAGCAAAAAATAATGCAATAGTTAAGAGATGAATTAATTGTTTCAAGAGACAATTATATGGAATATATGTTATTACTTAATTTAAAAGCATGAATAGTTTGAATTGGTTAATGAGATAACCATGTTTTTGAATTTATTAAATTAGTTTGATTAAACTAATGAAATAGATTTACGAATATTCGTTTTTTACTTTAATAAGATTTTAATTAAGAGATTACTCTTTATTGTAGTTAAATAAGAAGTAACTATTTCTACATAGTTAATGATAATGCAAAATTATTATTTTAATAATTTAAGTGATCAAATTTGCAATGAGATTCATTAAGGTAAGTAATCCAAATGAATATTGAAATATAATCGGATTTTGAAAAGAATTGGTGAACGGTTTTATACTTAAACTGAGTTTTATAATTAAGTTATAAAAGGGAATTTTAAGCCGAGATAATAGCTTAAAATAAGTGTCTGAATTAAGAAAAGAAAACGGAAGTAGATTAAAGGGGGTGCATATTAAGCCAGAGTTTTATAAACGATGTTTAAAAGGGGAGCATGAGACTAAACCATTAAGTTTTAAATTAACATTGCTTAATAATGGAATTGAAACGAGATTTTCGAAGTGGAAAATGGTTGAACGATTTTGAAGTGGGACAATATGGGTTAATAATAAGTCGAGATAAGAATCAGAACTTAACTGGAGACTGCTGAGTTGAATGATTTTCTGAGTGTCAATATGATGTTGATTTCGGTCTTCGGGGTTGGTACTTCGGGAGTTATTCGGTTACCAATTTACAGCTAAGGACTAATACTTGTCAGAGCGAATATATGCATGAATAATGTGGTAATAAATGTTTTGAAATAATAGTAAGAATGGAAAACTGTATATAGTTATAAGATGTTTTCCCCAGATATTGCAATGAAATAGTTTGAGAATATTACTAAGAAGTAGATACCATATTTTAAATTATTTAAGGTTTCATAAGTTGAATTAATCATTTGATCAATTATTTATAATTAAAAGGGCCAAATGTTGTTGAATACTGAATCAATGAATTCATTTATTTCATGATTGAATGGTTGTTTATTTGATAGTTAAATAACCGACTATCAAATCTGGCCAATGCGATTGTTGGTATGGAAAGACCGGGATTGAATTCATTTTCGAAAACCATTCCGACCAATGAATACGTAAATGTTGAAGATACTCGATGTTGAGAGAAATGAAGCAAATTGAAGACCGTGGATCTTCATAAGCGGAAGGATTGCTTGTCGAATATTCTCTAATTGTACAGCCAGAGATATCCTGACGTGATTCGATCGTAAGTGAGTTTATATGGATTGCAAGGACTACTCGCTACTAATCCATAGGGTAACTCAAGGATGTAGTAGGAGAGTGTCTTCGGTTTGTCCAGTCCCAAGACAACTTGTATGGACGAATGCCTGACAGAGTATTTCCAAAAGAGATTACGTACGTTGATTTCCTCAAACGTATTTCTGTGGCGACGGAGAAGACACCTTCTCTTAACTTAACAACCCGATTATTTTTGTGGAAATCAATTAGTGATTTCTGGCGGATTTGACGATGTGGCATTCAAAGTGAATGGTGGCTAGATGTTCCAAAAGATACGTTATGACCTCAAGCCCCACAATTGGGAAATGACAAAAATCGGCCAGGCATCATGGCTATGTGGGTCGCACCCATTAGGGTGTATAATCAACTATCTAGAGAAATTCCTTTTGCTTCTTTAATCTATCGATGCTGTCCCTTTTCAGGAAACGGTTGCTGATCCCAACCATTGGTGATATACATTCAATTCACTCAAGAGAAATGAGTGGTCGGTCATGTGTGGCCGGATTACAAGACGTTCTTGTTAAACCCAGTGTATTCGCCTCTAGAGATACACTCTCGGCAGGCGGTTCCATACCTTGTCATAGTCGAAATCCAATCTCCAATAAGCATCGCGGTTTTGATTGTATACTATATATATGGAGCGTGAGATGCAAGCATTTTGCTAGATTGATATCTATTTGTATTTAGACACTACCATAATATCAGACAAATATATGATTTCAAAAATGTTTTGGGTTATCGTAAGGTAAAAACCGTCCATATTTTTATATGGATTTGGTCTTACGATTATCCTTTCTTTCGAAAAGATTTTGAACTTTAAAATCAAGTTGGATGATTCCCTAAACTGTGCAAATTGTTCTCACTCTGGTTCACCAGACTGACCCGGTATTTGTAATGCTCAGGATAGACCGGGTTGTACAGGTCCAGGTTATCAAATGCTGCGAGGTCCAGAGACGAGCTGAATGGGTTCGGACATATGATATTACATAATATTTTTCCGCTGTGTGAGGACAGGTTATTATAACTGTCCAGACGTGTTGACTGTAAGTTCTAATCTGATAATTGTAAGTATTTTCCAAGTTCTTAATAAAGATTATTTCTATATTAATTTTTTTTCGCTGCGATGTGAGACTCTATGTTGTGTTGGTTCTTCTTCTTCTTCTTCTATTCTAATATTTCTTTCTTTCTTATCTCACCCTCTACCTTCTTTCTAATAACTATATGGTGTTTTCGAGACTTGGGTTTTGGCAAGTAATACGGGTTTTATGTATTATTGTCAAGTCCGGGCGTCGAACCAGCTGGGTCGTTACACAGAGTCTCTAAAATTGTAAATCAAATTCAATGCCTTGGAGATAGCATTCAAGAAAAGAAGGTGGTAGAGAAGATATTGAGATGCCTTCCTCCAAAGTTCGATCAATGCGTCGCTGCAATAGAGGAATCAAAGGACCTTGGCAAGATGTCAACACATGAGCTAATGAGTTCACTTCAAGCTCATGAACAAAGAATTAATAGAACATCAGCAAATTCATTGGAGCAAGCATTCCAATCCAATCTAATTTTTTCAGAAAAGAAACAAAGTTATTACAACTCAATGAAGGGCTTATTTCAGAAGCAAAATCAAAATCAAAATCAAAGAAAGGGCAACGAAAGAAATTATCAAGGTAAAGGATAACAAAGACGAGAACAACAGAAAATGCAAGGTAATTAGGCCACTTATTGCATTATTTGCAATAAATCAAATCATAATTCTGAAAATTGTCGCTTCAAATGCATGAGATGTCGAATTCCTAATCATTCCCAAAGAGATTATTGGTATCAAAATAAAAAAGAGAAGGAAAAAGTAAATTTTACAAGTGAAGAAAATGAAGAACAGGTTTTCTACTCTTGTTTATCTACTGAAAATGAATCACAAGATGCTTGGTATATTGACAATGGTTGTAGCAACCACATGACCGGCAACAAAGACTTTTTTGTAGAACTTGATGCAAAATTTTCATTATAAATTAAGCTTGGAGATGGTAAGGCACAAAGAGTTAAAGGAAAGGGAACCATTGCAGTCCACACTAAAAAAAGGTAAGAAACTTATTCATGGTGTGCTTTACGTGCCAAATTTAGCTCAAAATCTCTTAAGTGTGGGACAGCTTGTTCAAAAAGGTTATGTGGTGAATTTTGATGATAATTCTTGCAAGATCATTGATAAGAAAAGTAATTTAACAGTGGTAAATATTGACATGGCTCCAAATAAAATTTTCTGCTTACTTATGTCTCTAAATGAGAATTGTGCATTCAAATCTGAAAATTCTAATGTGTCTCATTTATGGCATTTGAGATATGGCCACTTAAGCAACAAGGGGTTGCATTTGCTGAAATCAAAGAATATGGTCATCGGTCTTCCTATCATCATGAAGGAAAATAAGGTGTGCTAAGGTTGTATCTTTGGCAAGATGCATAGATTTCCTTTTCCGAAAACTTCATGGCGAGCAAAATCTCCTTTGGAGTTGATACATGCTGATATTTTTGGTCCTACAAGGACTCTTTCACTAAATAACAAGAGATATTTCATTCTTTTTTTTTTGATGATTACACTCCTATGATGTGGATTTATTTTTTAAGTGAAAAATCAGAAGCTTTCTCAAGTTTTCTACGGTTTAAAGCTCTTATAGAACGCCAAAGCGGACACTTAATAAAAACTCTTCGAACTGATCGTGGAGGAGTGTTTATTTACAGCGAGTTCATGAATCATTGCAAGAAAGAAGGGATTGCAAGGCAGCTTACTGTGTGATATACACCGCAGCAAAACGACGTCGTAGAAAGGAAAAATCGAACAATTGTTGAAATAGCTCGAAGTATGCTAGAAGGAAAATCCATGCCAAAGAAGTTATGGCCTGAAGCTATCAACATGGTTGTCTATATATTGAATCGTTCGCCAACTAAAGTTGTTAGAAATATGACACTATTTGAAGCCTGGCATAAAAGAAAGCTCTAAGTAGACCACATGAAAGTATTTGGAAGTTTAGCATATGCATTGAACCAAAGCCCAAACAAAGATAAATTTGAGAAGAAAGGAGAGAAATGTGTCTTTGTTGGTTACAGCGAAGAGTTGAAGGGATATCGGTTATTAAATCCCAAAAATGATCAACTCATTATCTCAAAAGATGTTGTCTTTGATGAAATGGCAGCATGGCAGTGGGATCATGATGGCCACCAAAAATCAAAATCTATGGAGCCTAAAAAATCTCAAAATAATGGCTCATAACCTGACGGTTCTCAGCAAAGTATCCGTGTAGATACTGCTCCTAGGCTCAAATGATGAAAATGAATATGAAGACTTGGACTCTCCTATTCGAAAGGTACGCTCTTTACAAGACATTTATGACTCATGCAATGTTGTTCTTTTTTCTTGTGAACCACAGTTATTTGAAGATGTAAGAAAAGAAGATGTGTGGATTGAAGCAATGAAAGAAGAAATAACAGCCATTGAGAAAAATAAAACATGGCAGTTAGTTGACTTGCCAAAAGATAAATAAGTCATTGGCCTAAAATGGGTTTATAAGACAAAATATGGCGAAGATGGTTTTATAACAAGGCACAAAGCACGGCGGGTTGCAAAGGGATTTTCGCAGCAGCCCGGAATTGACTTTAATGGGACATTTTCTCCAGTAATTCGGATGGAAACCATTAGAACAGCTCTTGCAGTTGTAGCGCAATTAGAGCTTAATGTTTTCCAACTCGATGTGAAGTCTGCTTTTCTTAATGGCGAGCTTAAGGAAGAGGTATATGTTGAGCAGACAGAAGGTTTTGTGATAAGAGGAAAAGAAAATAAAGTCTATAAGCTTCAATAGGCGCTGTATGGACTAAAACAGGCGCCCCGAGCATGGAATTGCAAGATTGATAACTACTTCATTCAAAATGGTTTTCAAAGAAGCAAGAACGAACCTTCCCTTTATGTGAAAAATCAATGAGTAGAATTTCTAGTTGTATGTCTATATGTTGACGATCTAATCTATTCCGATACCACCAACAATCTAGTTAAGGAATTTAAGGAAAGAATGATGACGGACTTTGAGATGACGGACCTTGGTCTGATGAAGTATTTTCTAGGAATGCAAGTTAAACAAGCAAGGGGCAAAATCTTCATTTCACAAGAGAAATACATTGAAGACATTCTCAAAAAATTTCACATGGCAGATTGCAAACAAGTTAACACACCAATGATGCTAAATGAAAACTTAAAGCAAGAAGATGGCGCAAAGAAGGCGGATGGAAAGATATTTAGAAGCTTGGTTGGTTCGCTAATTTTTCTCACTCATACAAGGCCTGATATTTGTCATGCAGTAAGTATACTTCAAGATTCATGCAAAATCCGAGTAACAATCGCTTGATTGCAGCAAAAAGAATTTTACGATATCTGAAATGGACAAAAGAATGTAGGCTTCAATATGTCAAAGAGGACGAATGCAAGTTAGTTGGATTCACTGATAGTGACTGGACAGGAGCATTGGATGATCGGAAGAACACATCAGGCTATGTATTTTGTTTCGGTTCCAACGTAATCTCATGGAGTTCAAGGAAGAAAAAGACCGTAGCTTTATCTTCAGCTGAAGTTGAGTACATGGCAGCTACAGAGGCAGCCTGTGGCTGTGGAGAATTCTAAATGATAAGAAGCAAACTCAAGACAAGCCAACAAAAATCTACTGTGACAATATGTCGGCTGTGGCAATGACCAAAAATCCAGTGTTTCATGCTCGCACAAAGCGTACTGAGATACGTTATCATTTTATCTGAGAATTGATTAGCAAGGAGGAGATTGCCATGGACTTCATCAGCACAAAAGAGCAGCCAGAGGATTTCCTTACTAAAGCAGTCACATTGGAGAAGTTTGAAAAGTTCAAAAAGCAATTAAAAATTACAAATTAAGGAGGAGTGTTAAAAGTTAATTTGTAATTTTCAAGATTAATCTATTGGAAATACTCTTGTTATTAGGCAACAATTAATTGCATTAACAAATTTGCCTTGGTATTAATGTAAGGAATAATTTAAGAATAAAGAATTCATGTATATGACATATTAGAGGATTCTAGATAAGACATTGTCAGGAATATTCCAGAGAATGTATTTCATTATATAAGATAGTTGTATCTCATTTACTGATGAAATGAAAAAAGTATCAAAGAAAAATTTAATCTTTTATCTATCTCTCCACATATTACTCTGCTGTGCCTAACAGAATGTAGTAACTTCATTAGATAAGGTTGCATGATTTCTGGCCTGTGGGTTCTGGCAAAGTCTAAGGACAGAAACGTGAAAAATAGGATGCACGCAAGCTTTAGGTGGTAATAATAAGCAGTAAGCCACTGGTCCAATTCTCTTAATGATTTAGAAGGGTGCAAAGTATTTTTTTAAGAGTTTATGTTAAGGGGAGCGGAGGGAGTATTAACGGTATGGTTGGAGCTTGACGAACACCCATCAACCAATTGAAAATTCTTTGTCGAGGCGTTGTTTGTCCATTTGGTTCTTCATATGGGAGTGGTTCACATTGAAGATTAATTTTGATGGTGTGTAAGATATGGTCTCTAAAGAGTGCCAATTCTTCTATTCGCATGATTTTGCAGTGCCACCAATATAGTCAGGAATAATGGGAGGTAGACGGCCATAAACGTCTTGAAATATGGACATTTCTAAAATGGAAAGTTTGCATGTATTATACCGCCATTCCGCCAATGGTAGGTATTTGATCCATTGCTTAGGGAGATCACCGATAAGAGCTCGTATGTAGGTTTGAAGTGAATGGTTAATTACTTCCATTTGGCCATCGACTTGGGGATGGTAAGCGCTACTCATTCGAAACTCCGTTCCATAAAGGAGAATGAGTTCTCTCCAAAACAGACTTATAAATATTTGACCTTGATCGGAAACAATAGGGCGAGGAAAACCGTGCAGCCACACGTATTCTTGTAGGAAATGTGAGGCAAGTTGATTTATGGTAACGGATGTAGGGAGGGCACAAAAATATGCATACTTTAAAAGTCGGTATAATAATACTCAGTTACACGTTTTCCTAGCGGATAATGGAAGATGAGTTATGAAGTCCATGTTACTATCTTCCTAAATTCGGGATGGCATTAGAAGTGGTTGAAGCTAGGCTTCGGGTGGGTTTTTTTTCAAATTTACTTTGCAAACAATTGGGGCATTGAGACACAAAAACCTGTACAGATTTAGAAATTCCTTACTAGTGAAAATTATTGGCAATGGTAGGTTGTAATAATAAGTTTTTGAAGTTACTTATCATTAGGAATTAAAATTTGCTCACCTTTGAATAATAGGCCATCATTATAGATGAATGGAGAGTTATCTGAAGGATTTGCCTGTAGCTTGCGAAATAATGCTTGAGCTTCAGTGTCGACGGTTGTTTACTTGAAGATATCATTAGTGACCTTGTTATTGGATTCAGATCGGTATTGAATGGTAAAGTCAAAGCCCATCAACTTTACGAGCCATTTCTGTTGCACAAGGGTTTGAATCATTTAAGTGAGCAACTCGTGGTGGCTCTGGTAATCGGTAACGATGAGGAATTTGTAATAAGGAGGTAATGGTGCCATTTTCGAACTGCCAAGATAATTGCATGCATTTCTCATTCACATGTGGAAGTTTGCAAAGGGAAGGGTAATCGTTTGCTGTAGTAGGCGATTGGATGGTTTTGCTGAGATAAGACAGCACTGATGGTTGTGCCAGACGCATCTATATTCAGTTAAAAAGGAAGGGAGGAATTTGGGCTTCCAAGGTACAATTAAAATGCATGGCATTTTTTTCTAGGAAATCGGATAATGGGCTTGCAATATGAGTGTAGTTTTGGATAAATCGACGGTAATAGCCCGTAAGGCCAAAAATACTCGAATTGCTGTTCGAGAGGAAGGAGTTGGCCACTCAATGATAGTTGTAATTTTTTGAGGATTGACTAGAACTCCTTTAGAAGAGATAATGTGACCCAAATAATTAATTTGTGGAAGGCAAAAAACAAATTTAGAGGGGTTTGAAAAAAAAAGGGTTTCTAGGATCGATAGAGTTATTTCTAGGTGTGAGAGGTGTGACATTCAATTGTTGCTATAGATCAAAATATCATCAAAGAACATCAAATGAATGTTCGGAGGTAAGGACGGAAAATATCATTCATAATGGATTGAAAGGTGAAAGGTGCGTTAGTGAAACCAAATGGCATAACCAAAAATTCATAATGTCCTTTATAGGTATGAAACGCCATTTTGTGTATATCTGATGGGTGTACTTGTACTTGAAAATAACCACCTCTTAAATTAAGTTTTGAAAAGTGGGTAGATCCATGAAGTTCATCGAATAATTCGTCTACGTTGGAATTGGGAATCGATCTTTAATGATAGAAGTATTAAGCTCATGGTAATCAACACAAAATCTCCATGACCCATCTTTCTTTTTGATAAGTAATACGAGAGAGGAGAGTGGGCTTGTGGAAGGCAATATTATGTTGGATTGTAGCATTTAGGGGATTTATTTTTTTATTTCAATTTTTTTTGTAAGTATGGGTATCAAAAAGGTTTGACATTAACGGGGAGGGCGTGATTTTGGAGATTCATATGGTGGTCATATTTTTTATGAGGAGGGGAGCTTGATGGTTGATCAAAGAGTTAGGAAAATTGTAAGAGGAAGGCTTTGACTTGAGGGTGGGTAATGTTGATTTGGTCTTGTTGGATAATATTGGTGGATTGGTCCAATTGTATGTACCAGTAAAGAGAAATAAAGGATGTGGAATAAAGACCTTTTAATTGGGTTAAGGAGATTTGGGTTGGTTGGGTAGACGTGGGTCGTGTAGAATGATGGGCTTTCAGTTTGTAAGAAAGATGATTGTGTGGGCGGAATAATCAACTTTGTTGGGTGGAATAATCATAGTTGGTGATTTGATCACTTATGTTTTCGAAAAGGGATTGATATTTTTCCATGGCATATGATAGTTTGAGTTTAAAGTGTGTAGTTTGAGGGTTTGCGAGGGTTTGCGAGGGATTACGAGCCGAAATTTTATTTGAGATCTTTAGTGAGGCCGGGCTATGAGGAGAGTTGTTGGTTCTGATGCATCCATTGGAACCAAGTTAGGACTTGTCCGATCATGGAAAACTAGCGAAGTCAACACATTGTTCATCGGAAGAGGTGTGGTAGTTGAAGAATTGGTCGTCTTGAAAAACTCAATCAAAAGGGTTGGAGCCATCAAAAATGGTTAGCTCACATTTAGGTGGTTTTTTGAATGAAGGGTGTGGTTGGGTAATATAAGAAGACAAGTATTCAGGTTTAGTGTATTGGTTGATGTCATTGAGGAAGGTGAAGAGTTGGATGTAGAGGCTGACTTGAGGTGGAGGTCGGCAAGGCTTTTGGAGGTTTGTTGGAGGGAGTCGCGGTGACGACCGCCCCGTACCAGCCATCATCAAAGAGTTGTGCTGTGATGATGCCCAACTAATATGAGGCGATCACCAAGGTTAAAGTAAGAAACCCCATAAAAACCGGTCGTATATCTCACAATGCATGTAAAAAATACAATAATAACATATAGACATGGTATAAAACAGGTGAGACAGTGTGTAAGCTGAAAAATTAAGTCATAAAAAATCAATTTAGCAGATTCATATTACAACATAACATCTAATGAGTCATACATAGATAGATCCCCAAAATATTTTTTCTAAACAAAACACTACTAATATCCCAAATAGTGATCAACATAAGTAAACAGGGATAAGAGTACATATATAATACATGGAAGCCTCTTGCTCGTCTCCGGTCAGCTACTCGAGCACACCAACCTGTATATAGTCTTCTCATTTAAGAGCACCCAGAGTAATAAAAATAAATGCATAAAACCCCAAGTCAGGAAAAGTCAAGTGTAGTGATATTAATCTCAATCACAATATAGGGTAACACAATAGGTACGAGAAATCATATTGACCTGGCCCTGTATCCAAAGAGTTAGCACATATAATCATGTCCTCCTCTCTATGGTAATCACAAAACTGAGTGTGAATGGAAGTGTGCGTGCCATAATGACAACAAACTTCCAAGCATAGCAAACATCCTCATATTCACTCACACAGTGCATCAAGTATGTAGCACTCATTACCTTAATCATCCAATCCATTTAGGACCATGGTAGGACCAAGTACCCTAGTCTCCATCCAGCTCTTGTTATGACCATTTGCCTTGGTCTATAGCCAATATCTCTACCCAGTCCACATTGCCTTGGCTCTGGGGTCTAGGATGAATTAGTCCACACTTCCCTGGCTCTGATTCATATACATGTCCCCTCTCTTATGAATGCACTAAAGTCTTGAGTACTAATAACTCTTTGCACACATTTCTATTGGATCTAGATTAACCCTAGAGGGGAGTGAATAGGGTTTATTGTATTTTTACAAGATATTAAAAAATATGGTAACACAAATTATAACAGAGGAAATAAATGCATGAAGTAAATAACATAGATTTTACCTAGCTTCGGCAAACCCTGCCTACTGTTGCATTCCCAAGATTTTTACTAGGTATTAAAACAGATCCTGCTTACAAAACCCTGTAAACTCGCAAACCCTGCTCCCGTTCTAATCCTACACTCAAAACCCTAGAATAATCTTTCCCCAAGATCAGATTTTCCCCGAATTACAAACCTGTAATTCATAAACCCTAACTATAAAATCTATAGCTAGTAAACCCTAGTTTTATAGACAAACTAGTAAACTCCTAGTTTTTACAGAAAAACTAGAAAACAAACTGAATGGTTTACAACAAAAATATAAAAACACTTTAAAATAAAAATAATTAAGAACCCCTAGTTTAAAAAAAAATCCGTTGACCGGCCACTTTTGTTTGCTTCAACCCACTTCATTTGTTTGGCCCGTTATCTCTTTTCTCTCTGAATATTAAAAATGGTGATGGCGATTCAACTAGGGTTTTTCTTTTATCCCAAATCACGACTTCGAGAGCTCTGGAAATTGTACTCTGTTGCTTGTCTTTGGCTGTCATTGTTCTTGCTTGTCAACAATTTGGGATTCTTGATCTAGAACCGTGAGTTCCTTCTGATTTGTTTTTTCGAATTGCCCTTGAATTGATGATTTTGGTTTTCGATAGTTTTGCCTATGATGAATTAGTGAGTTATATAGGGTTATGGAAAACCCTAAAACTATTCTTTGATTTCACAATGATTGCTTACGTGATAATTGTCTTGGTTTCGATTGATTTCCTTCTGCTTTGAAAAATTGTGAATTTGTTGCCCTGTTACTCCTGATATATACGGCCTTTGAATAGAAATCTTGCCATATATTGTTCACTATAACATCGTGAATGACTTATTTGATTTCCAAAATCGGTTGTGTATTATGGAAATGAGTTTCACATGTGAAATGCAGTTTTTCCAAAAACATGTTCATTGTGATATATTAGGATGAGTCTTGCCACATTGATTTGGTTGATTTCAGGAAATACTGTAAAACCTTGCCAAAAAATGATACTGCCATTTCTAGAAATACAATGCATTTCTTGCCCTTTGAACACATGCCATATATGAAAACTACTGGAAACTTTTTTTTTGCCGAGAGCCTCTTGTTTTATTTTTTGGAAGTCTTGCATGCCAATTTGAAACATTTATTTGAACCAAAAAAAGAGTTGTCCCTCTTTGTAAAAACCTTTCTGGCACACCTGAATTTCTGGAACATACTAAAGTATTTTGCCGAGTTTGCATCACAGTATATTCTGGAAATTGACGCTTGAAAAACTAAAAATGCATTTTTGATTTCTTGCCATAAATCAATACTATGATTTTTTGGAAACAAAAACAATTTGTTTCTTACCCGAGAATACATGGTAGTCACTTTGAATGCATTGTATATTCCATGTTGTTTTGTCCATGTTTGTTTGTTGACCATTCTGAAATAAAACTTGAACATTGGCTGTATTTTGTGTTGATACCTGAAACTATCATTGACCACTGTTTTGCCTCGACCATGTATTTGTTCATTGTGTACACACTGTACTGCATGTAACCTGGCTTTGCTACTTGGCTTGTATTGTTGACACATTGTTGAATCACTGATCAAACTTTGAACAGTAGTTGCAATCCATGTTGACCTAAGCCTAATGTTTGTTTAAAAACTATCTCGATCTGGATCATTTGTATATTGGCATTTTCTAGTCATGTAAACGCATGAATAATGCACGCACACACACACACACACATACATACATACATACATACATACATACATATATATATATATATTCACAAAATTGTGTGGATATATGTATGTTATTTGAATTGCACCCTTGCATGGGACTAGCTGAGCTGTTTTAATGTGTGCACCAAGCTTTGTATACACACAGATTCGTATGAATATTTTTGTGTATTGAAAGCTACCATTTTTGAACCCTGCATTGAGTTTGTCCATTCTCTTACATGTCATTTGCATGTGCATCTTACATGCAGTTGTCTTTGTGTATGTTGCTTGAATACTCTGACCATCCATGTATATTGATCTATGCACACATCCTACTTGTCATCATGACCCATTTGAACATATTGCCATGCACTGTTCATTTTTCCTTGAATGCTTTTGCTGTATCCATGCAAGCTTGAATTGATTTGCTGTATTTCTTTAATTTTTGCTCGAACATTTTTGGCTTGAGTTTGAGAACTAGCCACTTCATTGTAGCTTGACTTGATCACATGAGCTGTCCCTTGCCATGTACTTGCATATGAGCTTTTTGTAGCCATTTTGATCTTGTTGAACCATTGTTCCTTTTATGTATATACATACGTATATGTATACATGTACATATGTGTGTGCATATATATATATATATATGTGTGTATTTATGTATGTATGTATGTGTGTATGTATGTATGTATATGCGTTTGTGTCTGCATTTGAACTGGATTTCTTGGTTCATGCCCATTCACTTATTTGACCATGTTACCCGTGCACATAATATATGTGTATATACATACACATGTATGTGTATATATGTATGTGCAGAATATATATTGTTAACCCGCCTTTTGGTCCGGTTCCCAAAAGTATGCAAGATACGCTTGACTCAACGTAATATTAACTCAAAAGTCCACATTTTTTTTAGTTATTTAAAAAACACTCCACAGTATCATTCAACATTGTACACTTAAGTCAACATGTTCAAATTAATTATGTCATTTGAATTTAACAAATAAATTCAATCAATAAATTGTTGTTGATCGTCTAGTTAATGATAAATATGATGTTTCAAAATACATACCATGTACAAAGGACCAAAACTTAGTTTTTCTTTCAAATCCAAAGTTAAATAAGTCGCATAATTTAAGTAATATAAGTAAACAATAGTAGAAATTTAGTATATTAATTATAAATTGAAAGGAAAATTTTTAGCTTCAAATACCTGCATTTTAACATTTCTATAATTATTTACTCAACCTCCTAAATTTTTTTGTGATATTTTATATTTTATATTTAAATCCATATGTTTATACTACTTATGAAATCTCAAATTCAAATCATTTAATAGCCTTACTGAATATTTATTCCAATTTTTGATAGCTTTTAAAAATGTATGCCATACTATATATATATATATATATATATATATATATATATATATATATAGAGAGAGAGAGAGAGAGAGAGAGAGAGAGAGAAAGATTGGTCATTTGAACATAAAAAAAAATATAGTTGCTGACACGATTTTTGTTTTTATATGGAAGAAGTCGAGGACAATTCAAAGATCTATTATGTAATCAAGTTTGTTACTTAACTGTAACCATTTTAAATCACGGTGTACTCTTAGGATTAACTTTTATTTTCATTTGTTTTGGAAGCTTTATGGTATAACACCAGCCATCGTCTTAGATATCCATAACATGATTATTTATCGTTGCGAGAGAGAGATTTACTATGAATAGAGACAAGGTAAATGGTAACATTATACGACATTGATAAGAATGGAACAGGCAGCATTACAAAAATCAAAGCAAGCACGTGTTGTAACTAATGGAATTTTGAAGAGTCGGGTAAGGCAATTATGTGTTTTGAAATAATGTTGTTAATGTAATAATATTATAATATTCAATTATGGTAAATAATTAAATAAAAGGGTTTAAATATTTGAATATTGTTTTGAAATGTAGTTATATGTGTTTTTAAAGATACATAAACATGTTTGAAGAAGTTCGGATTTATTTCGGCATATGATTACTATATGGTCCGAATAGAGCTTGTCGCGCAGAGGTAGTTCGTGAATTTCGATAATATACTTCAATTGCTTATATCGGTTGAAATATGAGTCAGATTTTTTTGAAATGAACATCGTTAGTTTTATAATGATAATAGTTTTCAAATAAAAAAAGAAGTTTCAAATTTCAATGAATAGATTTTGAGTTGTGTCCACATAAATTTTAAAGTAGGGTGACCGAATTTGGAAATCAATGAAAACAACTATTTAAAAACCAGTAAAAATACGGAAATTTATGATAAATCATAAGAAATGATGTAAAGTGATTTGGATTAGAGATATGAAGTTTTGAATAGTAATTTGAAATTGAGTTTTAGACGTGAAACACCCCACCTCTGTTAGGGTCACTCTCAAAGGGAATGCCCTAATTTTGGTGGAGGTTTATAAGTATAAGTCACAGATATACAAGACAGATATAAGAACACATATTTGTAAACAGCGAAAAAAAACAACAACTCTTATTTCATAAAAGCAAATACGTGCTACATCAACATCACCATAATTGTCTTACATCTTTTCCAAAAACATAACATAACACTTCCATAATCTGTCTTGATTACATTATTTAAAGAAGCATAAATAAAACATAGATAAACTGCAAAAGCCCCATAGTGGTTGTCCAAAGCCATAGTTCAAAACGAAAAAGTCCAAGCAATACATTTCTCCTCTTCAAGCTGGATGTTAAGGCTGGTCAACCTGCAGTGTTCCCTCCCTGTGGACCTGGGGGGGGAACGGAAGAAAAGAAGACGAAAGGAAAGTAGAGTCAGACATAAAGCCTGAGTAAGTCTAGGACTATTCTGTCTATGAATAAAGAACTGTGTATGATAAGTATAAACAAGAAGTGGGAAAGCACTATAAACTTGGTTAAGTTGTCTAGGGTCGAATATACTATCGTACCCCATGTTAATCTCTGAACCCATATAAACTAGTTTCCAACTGGCACCCCATAATCAGGGTGAAGCGATCCATTCTATGATGATCGGCTCCTACTCGCATAGTTACATGTGTCTTACGGCCCCCGATGTTGTAGTTACCTATGCTGGTCCCACCATGGGGTGTATCAAGTCCCATGGTGGCGGCCCGACACAATCCTAGAATGCACAGGTATGCTACTGGTGTCCAGTGCCTTATTTTTCTGCGCCGGAGTGTGTGCACGCCCGCACCCCGTTAGAACCTACACTGCTACACCACCGCCGTCGATTTGACCTCTTACAATCAGCCCAGTAATCGTGCCCCACCCTGCCTAGTTTCAGGGTATCATGATACACCTTCTAGGGTTACTGCTGAAAAGGGTCCCCCGTTACTAGGTTTTCTATCTCTAGCCAACATGCTAAGTTGGTTAAGTGTTTTCTAACCTAACCCCCCACCAGTCCGTTTTAGTTTAGCATGTTCTATTTTGATTAAGTCTTTAGTTCACTTAATCCTAACAATCCTGACTCAGCCTTAATTGTCTTATTAAAGCCTTGACCTCTCACATTAGACAGGTATTGTTGTGGCTGCCTGTTGCCGGTTGGTTCCGGGCAGTATTACGCCACAACTCAGTCTAACCTCGGGTCCTTATTGGGCTCCATGTTTAACCTCCCACATTGGATAGGTATTGTTGTGACTACTGGACAGCCGGGCGGTTCCGGGCAGGTTTACATCACAACTCAATCCAACCTCGGGTTAAACACATCGTATGTTCTACATTTACATATTTTGTCTTTCTTCTTTATTTTCTTATATGTAAATATTTGCGGCCCATTATTAAGTTAATGGTGTAAAGGTTACACCAATCATGGGCCCAACCCATACTTGAATTTGGGCCCTTCTACTTTATATTTTCATTTATTAATTAATTTGGCCCAACGCTATTTTCCCCCGTTTAATACGTTCGTTTATCATAATATATGTTGGGCTTAGGCTTTTAAGTCCAACTTAGCCATGAGAAAAAGGGGAGGCTTAAAGCGTGATTACATACACAAAAAGGGGAATGTGAACGCATGAACTTGCAACATAACGTTGGAACTACAAAACAGAAACTGGTGTATTTGCATAGTAGCATAAGTGACATGAATCAAAGCATGTAAACTTGTAGTTAAGTTAAAAATCTAAATTGGATATCATTATTGACACATAGTCTTAACTACAACATAAACCTATATTTTTATTTAGGCATAATGTCAAACATAAGCAAATCATGTTCATAAGATTACTACATGTTTACAAAGGTGCTTACTTTTGTTACTAACACAAAAGTATAGTTCAACTTAATCATGATTTTAAATCTATTCTCATAACCATGGCATAAATATTTCTAACATGAAATCATGATTTTTACTTTAGTCATGCAAACTTGCAAATGGGATTTTGAATCTAACCTAGCTATGTACCACATATGTCATCATATAATTCTTGTTAACAATATAGACCTATCATGGATTTCAATTATGCAAAATATCAATCATAGCCTAGTCATATTCATAAGTTTGCAAATAAGCTTTCTAGTACAAAAGCATGGCTTAATACCTAGATCATGGTGCCAAAATTTCAACATAGTTTCATATGAACTATAATAACCCAAATTTGTTCCAATTACGCACAAAAATGATTTTTGTACAAAAATATACATTATGATGGCATAGTAGCAAAACCTCAAACTTGCATGAATTCAATTAAACAACTATATACATGTAGCTTCAACATGAATTACATATTTTGAGACGTATACTTGCATAAAACCACCGCAAACATGTAGTTTTTATAATGAATAACATACTTTGCGAATATCCAATCGCTATACAATATTCCAAATCGATAAGAATCATAGTAACGCACAAATATGAATTATTTATCACCACAATCAAGTATACAAACCAACACAGTTATTTGTTCATACCAAAATAATACTCTACTTACAATTGTGTGACGAATTCTCCAATTAAGGAATTTGGAGATGCGATTCCTTGTTGATTTGATTTGATTAAGTTGCTTTATGCTTTAGAATTTTCCTCCTAATCCTCTCTCCAATTGGTGGCTACTCCTAGTCGTTCCTCAGCAACATGATGGCCTTGTTCTTATTTTTGAATGAATAGATTAGGTTGAGTCTAGGGTCATTTTTATAGGGGTTGTGAACTGATTAGGACCATCGATGTTGCTTGGATTGATCGTAGCCTTTCATTCGAAAGAGAGACCAATTAGAGCCTGCCACCTAGCCCAAATGACAAAGCAGACTTCTGAAAATCGACCAACATAGAATAGGCCAGCCAGGTTGGGCTGGGTTCGACCTGGCTCTGGACCAGGTTGACAGCCCTGTCGACAGCCCTGTCGACCTGGCTAGACCAGGTCGACAGCCCAGTCGACCTGGGTGCATTAGGCGGGAGTTTTCCCGCCCTGGCCAATTGGGCCCGATTTTGGAATTAAAACTTGTTTTTCTGAGCTGTTTTATTCTGTTCGAATTTTAAACTTAATTCAGAAACTTCCGAAGGCCATATCTTCTTCATACGGACTCCGTTTTTCGAAAACTCGGACTCTATTCCGCGTATTTTTCCGAGACGAACGTAATGGCGTATCCCGTTTACCTTAGTTCTTTGATTTGAAATTAATTATACTTTAATTTGTGAATTTCACAGTTATAGAATTCGCGGGGTGTTACATTCTCCCCCACTTAAAAGGATTTCGTCCTCGAAATCTTCAAGTTAGGAGGAATGTATATCCTAACATCCAATCATCCATCTACTCATCCATCAAACACGAGCATCCATTGTCCTTAAAAGACTCCTAATGCTTCATGATCATATGCGAAGTGTGTGTGTGTACATGTACTTATCTAATGCAAAATCAGGCGGTCTACTGATTCAGTTGACCTCCTTAATGCGAATTATGTAAGTGCCACGAATCCATTATGTATGCAAATTTTCCTATTCATGATTCTACATGAGTGCACAATCATTCAATACAAATGCAACATCCATATGACAACACATTAGAGTTCAACCATATACGAATGCAAACATATATGCATATGCAATATGAGGTGACTGAGCCGATCTAAAACCTAGATTGTGTGTGTATATGCAACCACGAGCAACCACTAGCAATCACTTGCAACCACTTGCAACCATCATCCATAACATGTTTCAATTACATGTTTCCATCCAAAGGGTTTCTATCTAAAAGATAAGGTCAAGGAAATATACCTAAAAAGATAGATAAAAGCGCGACTTAAGGAAAAAGAAAGATCAAGGATGTACCCTCGAAAAGAAAAGGGTAGGCAGTGCGTATTCTAGCTTTAGTTTCCCAAGTCGCGTCTCCATCGGCGTCGCTCCACTGAACTTTGACGAGCTTGACTTCGCGGTTGCGTAGCTTCTTCACTTCCGTTCCTAATATGCGGGTTGGAACTTTTCTTATGGTTGCTTCGCGTTCCACCTCGGCATCTTCGAGGATATTTGGCTCTACCACTTCAGTAGACTCATGTAGACATTTTCGGAGATGTGAAACGTGAAAAACGTTGTGGACTCCGGCCAACTTCTCGGGTAGCTCTAATCTATAGGCCATTTTCCCAATTTTCTCGATGATAGGGAATGGCCCTACGAACCTTGGTGCCAGTTTTCCTGTGGTTCCAAAATGAACAACGTTTCTTAGCGGAGATACCTTGAGAAAAACTCTGTCTCCAACCTCAAATTCAAGGTCGGTCCTTCTCTTGTCGGCATAGGACTTTTGTCTGTCTTGGGCCGTCTTCATCCTTCTTCGTATTAAGTCTACTTTCTCTGAAGTCTCTCGGATCATATCTGGTCCAAGTATGAGCTTATCCGTAGACTCCCACCAACAAGTGGGCGATCGGCACAGTCTTCCATATAAAGCTTCGAAGGGCGCCATTCCGATGGTTGCTTGATAGCTGTTGTTGTAGGCAAATTCCACCAAAGGAAGGTGGTCTTCCCATGTCCCTCCGAAGTCAAGGACGCATAGTCTTAAAAGGTCCTCCAAAACTCTGTTCACTCTCTCTATTTGGCCGTCGGTTTGGGGATGATAGGCTGTGCTCAAGCATAACTGCATTCCTACTGCTTCTTGCAGACTCCGCCAAAACTCACTGGTGAAGATGGGGTCTCGGTCACTAACAATGCTAGATGGTATTCCATGGAGTCGAACGATTTCCTTGAGGTAAAGTGATGCTAGGGATGAGGCAGTTCTCTTACTTTTAACAGGTAAAAAGTGGGCGCTTTTAGTAAGCCTATCCACTATTACCCAAATGCTAGTGTTGCCTCTCCTAGACCTAGGCAGCCCATCGATAAAATCCATTGAGATGCTATCCCACTTCCACTGCAGGACCTCCAGAGGATGTAGCAGTCCGCCAGGCTTTTTCTGTTCCGCCTTAACCTGTTGGCACACCATACACTTAGAAACGAATTCTGCCACGTCCTTTTTCATGCCGTTCCAGAAGAAAGTCCTTTTTATATCTTTGTACATTTTATCTCCGCCTGGGTGTATCGTCATCTTGGAGTGGTGTGCTTCCTCGAGAACCTTCTTTATTAAATCTTTTGTCTGTGGGACGCATAGTCTTCCGTCTCGCCTTAGCAAACCCTTATCGTCGATGGAGTATCTGTTGAGGTGACTTGAAGTCTCACCCCTAATTAGCCTTTCAATCGTTTCCACAAGCTGAGGGTCTTCGCGTTGTGCTGCCCCTACCGAATCCACTAAAGTTGGGCGCACTTCGAGAGATGCTGGCAAGCCTGGTACGAAATCGGAGGAAGGCCTAAAGTCGAAGCTGGCTATAAACTCTAGGCTTTGTCTTTCAACAAACAACGGGCTTAGGGTCAATTTCTTTCGCTCAACGCGTCTGCCACTACGTTGCCTTTGCCCGGAGTGTAGGAGATTTCGAAATCATACGAGGCAAGAAACTCCATCCATCTTTGTTGCCTCAAGTTAAGATCCTTCTGCGAGAAAAGATATTTCAACGATTTATGGTCAGTGTAAAGTTCGAACTTCTCACCTAGGAGATAGTGTCGCCAAGACTTGAGTGCAAAGACGATGGCGGCTAACTCAAGATCGTGGGTTGGGCAGTTCTTTTCGTGCATTTTCAACTGCCTCCCGCCATAAGCTACTACCCTTCCTTCTTGCATTAAGACGGCGCCTAGCCCTGTCCCACATGCATCCGTATAAACAGTGAACATCTTGCTCCCATCTGGCAGCGTCAAAACTGGGGCTGTCGTGAGAGCCCTTTTTAGTCGTTGGAAAGCAAACTCGCAATCCAAGTCCCAATTGAACACTAGATTCTTCTTGGTCAATTTCGTGAGCGGAGCTGAGATTTTCGCAAAATCCCTTATGAATTTTCGATAGAAACCTGCTAGTCCTAGAAAGCTTCGGACCTCAGTTGCATTCCTTGGTGTCATCCAATCCTGTACCGCCACTACCTTAGCAGGGTCCACTGCTAACCCTTGTTTGGATACTATGTGCCCAAGGAACCTCACCTCTTCTCTCCAAAAGTGGCATTTGGAGAATTTGGCTTTTAGTTGATGGACTCGCAAAGTTTCCATGATTGCCCTTAAGTGTTGAGCATGTTCCTCTTCACTCTTTGAGAAGATAAGGATATCATCTACGAAGACCACTACGAATTTGTTGAGGAAATCTCTAAATACCCTACTCATCAGGTCCACAAAGTAAGCAGGTGCATTTGTCAAGCCGAAAGGCATGACAAGCCATTCAAAGAAGCCGTCTGGGGTTCTGAATGCCGTTTTATCGATGCTATCTTCAGCCACCCTTAGCTGATGAAAACCGGTTGCTAAATCGAGTTGGGAGAAAACAGACGCTCCTACAAGCTGGTCAAACAAATCGTCAATTCTAGGGAGCGGGTGCCTATTCTTTTTCGTTAGCTTGTTGAGCTCCCTATAGTCAACACATAGACGGAGTGAACCATCCGCCTTTGTAGCGAACACCACCGGAACGCCCCATTCTGAAATGCTTCTCCTAATGAACCCCTTTTCTAGAAGCTCTTTAATCTGTTTACTGAGCTCTTTCCTTTCCCGTGGAGCCATGTGTCTAACGGGTAACGCAACGGGCTTTGCATTATCTACAAGATATATGCGGAAGTCTATTTCCCGCTTCGGAGGCAAGCCCTTCACCTCTTCGAAGACATCCGGATATTCCCGGACCACTTTAACTGATTGCAAATTTTCAACAGAGGCATCTAGCGATTCAAGATAACTAAGCATAACCGCGTATGAGGGATTACAAGAAATTTCCAAAGTATTACCGAGCTGGGTTAGGAGCCTAACAACCCTTTTCTCACAATCAAGGATGGCCCCATTACTGGATAGCAAATCCATACCCAAAATCAAACCATAACCCGAAAAGCCCAAAACAAAGGCACTACATTGAAATTCTACACTTAGAATAGAAATTTTCAATCCCAAACAGATCATAGACAAATGAGCTGGGCCCCCAATTGGGTTTGAAACAATTAAGGGGTCCTCTACCATACTAGTTTTTAGGTGCAGAGATTCTACTAAAGCAGACGAGATAAAGAAGTGTGATGCGCCAGAATCAAATAAAGTGCGAACGGGGTGATCATAAAGATAAACTACACTTTCTACAGAAGTATTTATACCTCGCTGTTGCAGAGGTAGCGCTTCCAGCACATGAACCTGTGCCCCTGGGGTGGATCCAGCCCTCTGCCCCTGTCCTCGTTTCTTTGGACAATCCTTAGCCCTGTGGCCTGTCTCACCGCAAGAAAAGCACCCACCATTCTCCTTGGCCTTCTTTTTCCGGCAGTCCTTTACTAAGTGCCCCACTTTGCCACAGAAATTGCACTTCCTCTTCTCTTTGTTGCCTTTCCCGCCCTTCTTAAAGTTTGTCTTCTTAGGCTGCAAACCCTCTTTCTTCCCTTGAGAGCTTTCTGCCTTTGTCTCCTTCTTGCCCTTATCCTCTTCATTCAGCAATGCCATTTGCACCAATCTTTCATACGTGGCTCCCATGGGTATATGGGTCATGGCCAAACTGTGTAATGGCTCATTCAACCCTTTGACGAAACGGAGAGCCTTCTTGTGCGGGGTGTTGACTAGGTCAAGCCCAAACCTAGCCAGCTCATCGAACTGATTCACATACTCTCTGACTGTCTTGTCCCCTTGCTTAAGAAATAAGAATTTTTCCAACTGCAAACTTCTTTCTGCATCTGAGAGAAATTTAGTCTCAAACCTTGCCCTAAAGTCCTCCCATGTCTCCACTGGTCTTTCAGCATTAGTGACTTCCCACCAGTAGGAAGCCTCGCCCTTCAATAGCCATACTGCCAATTGTACTTTTTGTCTATCCTCTACCTCAAAGATGATGAATAGGTCCTCAGTTTCTTTCAGCCAATTCCTAGCTGCCACGAAGGACTCAGTTCCATGGAAATCCTTTCCTCCCATAGCTTTAAAATCTTTACATATCTTAGCAAAAGTGTTTCCCCGAGGAGGAGGTGGAGGAAAAGGTGCCGCTGCAGCTGGATGATTTCCTGCAGCTGGGGGAGGAAGAACGGTAGGACCTGGCTGAGTGGCTCTTGCTTCTAAGAACCGTCTAAACCAACCAGGTATTGGCACCCCTTCTGGCAAGTTAAGTTCTTCGGTCATGCTGAAACAAAAAGGATAGATTCAAAACGAAGGATAAGAAATGGTACCTATGGCTTTGGGGAGTGGACTTTGCCTTTTAAAATAAAATAATATTTTTCTTTTAAAAATGCTTCTTTAAATTTCTTTTTTTTTTGAAAATAAATTTTCAAAACTTTTTATCTTATCTGGTAAACCTATGCTCTGATACCAAGTGAAACACCCCACCTCTGTTAGGGTCACTCTCAAAGGGAATGCCCTAATTTTGGTGGAGGTTTATAAGTATAAGTCACAGATATACAAGACAGATATAAGAACACATATTTGTAAACAGCGAAAAAAAACAACAACTCTTATTTCATAAAAGCAAATGCGTGCTACATCAACATCACCATAATTGTCTTACATCTTTTCCAAAAACATAACATAACACTTCCATAATCTGTCTTGATTACATTATTTAAAGAAGCATAAATAAAACATAGATAAACTGCAAAAGCCCCATAGTGGTTGTCCAAAGCCATAGTTCAAAACGAAAAAGTCCAAGCAATACATTTCTCCTCTTCAAGCTGGATGTTAAGGCTGGTCAAGCTGCAGTGTTCCCTCCCTGTGGACCTGGGGGGGGGGGGGGAACGGAAGAAAAGAAGACGAAAGGAAAGTAGAGTCAGACATAAAGCCTAAGTAAGTCTAGGACTATTCTGTCTATGAATAAAGAACTGTGTATGATAAGTATAAACAAGAAGTGGGAAAGCACTATAAACTTGGTTAAGTTGTCTAGGGTCGAATATACTATCGTACCCCATGTTAATCTCTGAACCCATATAAACTAGTTTCCAACTGGCACCCCATAATCAGGGTGAAGTGATCCATTCTATGATGATCGGCTCCTACTCGCATAGTTACATGTGTCTTACGGCCCCCGATGTTGTAGTTACCTATGCTGGTCCCACCATGGGGTGTATCAAGTCCCATGGTGGCGGCCCGACACAATCCTAGAATGCACAGGTATGCTACTGGTGTCCAGTGCCTTATTTTTCTGCGCCGGAGTGTGTGCACGCCCGCACCCCGTTAGAACCTACACTGCTACACCACCGCCGTCGATTTGACCTCTTACAATCAGCCCAGTAATCGTGCCCCACCCTGCCTAGTTTCAGGGTATCATGATACACCTTCTAGGGTTACTGCTGAAAAGGGTCCCCCGTTACTAGGTTTTCTATCTCTAGCCAACATGCTAAGTTGGTTAAGTGTTTTCTAACCTAACCCCCCACCAGTCCGTTTTAGTTTAGCATGTTCTATTTTGATTAAGTCTTTAGTTCACTTAATCCTAACAATCCTGACTCAGCCTTAATTGTCTTATTAAAGCCTTGACCTCTCACATTAGACAGGTATTGTTGTGGCTGCCTGTTGCCGGTTGGTTCCGGGCAGTCTTACGCCACAACTCAGTCTAACCTCGGGTCCTTATTGGGCTCCATGTTTAACCTCCCACATTGGATAGGTATTGTTGTGACTACTGGACAGCCGGGCGGTTCCGGGCAGGTTTACATCACAACTCAATCCAACCTCGGGTTAAACACATCGTATGTTCTACATTTACATATTTTGTCTTTCTTCTTTATTTTCTTATATGTAAATATTTGCGGCCCATTATTAAGTTAATGGTGTAAAGGTTACACCAATCATGGGCCCAACCCATACTTGAATTTGGGCCCTTCTACTTTATATTTTCATTTATTAATTAATTTGGCCCAACGCTATTTTCCCCCGTTTAATACGTTCGTTTATCATAATATATGTTGGGCTTAGGCTTTTAAGCCCAACTTAGCCATGAGAAAAAGGGGAGGCTTAAAGCGTGATTACATACACAAAAAGGGGAATGTGAACGCATGAACTTGCAACATAACGTTGGAACTACAAAACAGAAACTGGTGTATTTGCATAGTAGCATAAGTGACATGAATCAAAGCATGTAAACTTGTAGTTAAGTTAAAAATCTAAATTGGATATCATTATTGACACATAGTCTTAACTACAACATAAACCTATATTTTTATTTAGGCATAATGTCAAACATAAGCAAATCATGTTCATAAGATTACTACATGTTTACAAAGGTGCTTACTTTTGTTACTAACACAAAAGTATAGTTCAACTTAATCATGATTTTAAATCTATTCTCATAACCATGGCATAAATATTTCTAACATGAAATCATGATTTTTACTTTAGTCATGCAAACTTGCAAATGGGATTTTGAATCTAACCTAGCTATGTACCACATATGTCATCATATAATTCTTGTTAACAATATAGACCTATCATGGATTTCAATTATGCAAAATATCAATCATAGCCTAGTCATATTCATAAGTTTGCAAATAAGCTTTCTAGTACAAAAGCATGGCTTAATACCTAGATCATGGTGCCAAAATTTCAACATAGTTTCATATGAACTATAATAACCCAAATTTGTTCCAATTACGCACAAAAATGATTTTTGTACAAAAATATACATTATGATGGCATAGTAGCAAAACCTCAAACTTGCATGAATTCAATTAAATAACTATATACATGCAGCTTCAACATGAATTACATATTTTGAGACGTATACTTGCATAAAACCACCGCAAACATGTAGTTTTTATAATGAATAACATACTTTGCGAATATCCAATCGCTATACAATATTCCAAATCGATAAGAATCATAGTAACGCACAAATATGAATTATTTATCACCACAATCAAGTATACAAACCAACACAGTTATTTGTTCATACCAAAATAATACTCTACTTACAATTGTGTGACGAATTCTCCAATTTAGGAATTTGGAGATGCGATTCCTTGTTGATTTGATTTGATTAAGTTGCTTTATGCTTTAGAATTTTCCTCATAATCCTCTCTCCAATTGGTGGCTACTCCTAGTCGTTCCTCAGCAACATGATGACCTTGTTCTTATTTTTGAATGAATAGATTAGGTTGAGTCTAGGGTCATTTTTATAGGGGTTATGAACTGATTAGGACCATCGATGTTGCTTGGATTGATCGTAGCCTTTCATTCGAAAGAGAGACCAATTAGAGCCTGCCACCTAGCCCTAATGACAAAGCAGACTTCTGAAAATCGACCAACATAGAATAGGCCAGCCAGGTTGGGCTGGGTTCGACCTGGCTCTGGACCAGGTCGACAGCCCTGTCGACAGCCCTGTCGACAGCCCTGTCGACCTGGCTAGACCAGGTCGACAGCCCAGTCGACCTGGGTGCATTAGGCGGGAGTTTTCCCGCCCTGGCCAATTGGGCCCGATTTTGGAATTAAAACTTGTTTTCCTGAGCTGTTTTATTCTGTTCGAATTTTAAACTTAATTCAGAAACTTCCGAAGGCCATATCTTCTTCATACGGACTCCGTTTTTCGAAAACTCGGACTCTATTCCGCGTATTTTTCCGAGACGAACGCAATGGCGTATCCCGTTTACCTTAGTTCTTTGATTTGAAATTAATTATACTTTAATTTGTGAATTTCACAGTTATAGAATTCGCGGGGTGTTACAAGACGGGTACTGCAAATACAAAATTTTAACTGTAATTAGAGTTTTCTGATTATGAACCAATTGGATTCGGATGACATCGATCTTCATATATTTGATATTGATTTCGTAGTTACTATTCATACTATTCGAGGAACATACAAGGTTGAAGTACCATTATTCTACTTACAATATCGGTTAAGTACAAGAGTTGATATTGAATATGAAGTTGATATAATTTCTATACAAACCTTAAATTTTTTTTTTGAAAACAAAAATGTGTGGTCTTCTGAAGAGAAGAGAGCACGCATATATATATAATAAAAAACAAAGGTACAGAGTCTGACTATAGAACATAAGAATACAAGATAGAACCTAACAATGCTCTAGGAATGTAAGGATCGTAGATAGATGAGCTCCGGATAAACCACCGCCCATCTACTCCAATATCGAATTCCGGCAAGGCCACCGCCCGATATTGAAGTATATCAACTCCAATACAATAACCCGTACTCTCTAACTAATAACAAAAATAAAGAGATACAACATCAAAAAACTCTCTAACAATAAGCCCAAATGTAAAACGAATCATCAATCCAAACAGCAATCCTCATAGATACATAACTGCTACCAATCCATCCATCTATCCACTAAACACCTCTTCTTAATCAACAACCTGAATCTGCGAAAAGCTCAACAGACTATTTGTAATTTGTTACACATATATATATGGAAATATATGTGTCTAAATATATATATATATATATTATAAACACATATATATATATATATATTCATACATATTTATTTACCATACATATATGTGTAAAAGAAAATACAATGAAGAACTAACAAGAGAAATTAACAACCGATGCGATATCTATTACGAAAAAAACTGTTAATTCTAATAAATAAATACAAATTCAGTCTAACCTTAATCAATAAATTCTCGAAGCTCGATTTCCCAAAAAGTTTGTAATGTGAATTAGACATCCAATTCAAGCAATAATAAACTATTTTAATGATTAAATTATCCGTAGAAACAGAAGTAGAATGGAAAGATCTCTGATTTCTCTCGGACCAAATGAACCAACATACAATAGTGACTAAAGAATCTAATATGTATCTTTTACTATCATTATAAACAAATCTATAAGAATCCCAATAATTAGCACAACAATTGAAAGTATAATGATAATCAAAAACAAATAACCTTAATACCATACTAAGTATATAGTTAGTGATATTGCATGAGAAAAATAAATGATCAACATCCACATTCATAATATTACAAAAATAACACTTAACGTCAAAAATGATATTCTTCCTCTTAAGTAACTCCACAGTATTAAGTTTCTTATGAGAGATTAACCACATTAGAAATTTAGCTTTAGGAGGAGAATTAGATTTCCAAATAAATTTAAAAGGCCGAAATGAGATTCCCGAAAAATTTATAAAGTTATACATAGAATTAACCGAATAAACTTGACTTTTATCCATACCCCAACTAATGAAGTCCTTACTTTCATCAATGTGATATAATGATAACTTAGCATAAAGAAGGGCTAATTGACTTAACATTTCCCCTTCTAGTATATTATCAAAAGAAAACTCCCATGGGGGATCCAAATCTCTTCTAAAGATATCTTTTATCAATGCATTTTTAAAACTACAGTTATTAAAGAGCTCCCTAAATTCAATTTTAAGTGGTAAACGAGAAATCCACCTATCATGCCAAAAGTAAGTCGTATTACCAGAATGAACAATTACCTTATAACCTAAGTTAAAAAAATCAAAGCACTTTAATACTGACTTCCAAAAGTAAGATAATCTATTATACCAACTACCACTAGATCCAACAATGAACTCTCCTCCTGAATAATAAAATTTTGATATAATAACTTTCCACGTTGTAGATACATCAGGAGATCTAAATTTCCACAACCATTCAGCTAATAAGGAAGAATTAAAATTAGATAAATTAATTATCCCCAAACCCCCATCTTTCATAGTCTTACAACACACCTCCCAATTTACTAAGCATTTAAATCCCCTACAAATAGAATCTCTACCCCCACCCCATAGATAATTACGTCTTATCTTATCAATCCTGTCAATAAACCATTGAGGAAATCTATGTACTGACATCCAATACATAGGGATAGCCGATAGGACTGAATTAACCAAAACTAATCTACCTGCTCTAGACAAGAATCTATTGTTCCAACAAGACAGTCTACTATTAATCTTATCAATTATGACTAACCAATCCTCCTTCTTTAATTTAGATGGCCTAATCTTAAAACCTAAATAATCAAAAGGAAATTTCATGACAGAACAGTTTAAGGTGTTAGCAACCATAGTCTTGACATTATCAACATCGTTAATGACCATAACAGAGCTCTTATCAAAATTAATTCTAAGACCTGATAACATCTCAAAACAATAAAGTATGAATTTAAGAGCAATAATGTGTTTAGGCAGATGAGAAGAAAATAATAAAGTATCATCCGCAAATTGGAGTATAGATAATTCATTGCTAAATACATCATTACCAACATAACCCAAAACACCTAATCTCCCAGCTCTCTTAATGATTCTAGAAAAAACGTCAACTGCTAAATTAAATAGTAGAGGTGACAGGGGATCCCCCTGTCTAAGAACCCTCTTAGATTGGATCTTCTTTCCCACCACCCCATTGACTACAATATTAGAACTACCAGACCTAAGTAAAAGCATTATCCAGTTAGTCCATTTAATACTAAAACCTCTAGCTAGACATACTTCACATATGTAATCCCAGTCAATAGAGTCAAATGCTTTCTCAAAATCTAGTTTCAAAATGGCACATGAAAAATTATTTTTAACACACACATTAATGTACTCCTGTACCGCTGCCACTCCATCTACTATTTGCCTACCTTTAATAAATGCAGTTTGTAAATGATCTATAAGATCATTCATCTTCCCACTTAGCCTATTTGCTAGAACTTTAGAAATGATTTTAACAGATACATTTATCAAAGAGATAGGTCTAAAATCCTTTAAAAATTTAGCACCCTCTCTCTTCTTAATAAGGATAACATTAGCATAATTGAAATTACCCAAACACAAATCACCACTATAAAAATCATTAAATAATCTAATAACGTCAGATTTCAAGACCTCCCAAAACTGTTTGTAAAATAGAACAGAAAAACCATCAGGCCCCGGAGCTTTGTCACTAGGCATATCACAAATTGCCTTCCAAATCTCCTGTTCAGAAAAAGGTTTATCTAAATCTAATAATTCTCCCTTATAATTATTAGGATAGATTTCCTTCCAATTAACGTTAATTCTTCTCTTTAACCTAGTCCCAAAAATTTGTTTATAATAGTTGGTGAAAGCTTCATTTAAATCACGCTGAACTGTCAATTCCTCATTATTTAAGAAAATAGAATGAATTAAATTATCATGTCTCCTCTTATTTGCCATACTATGAAAAAAATTCGTGTTATTATCCCCTTCCTTGATCCATTAAACACGTGATCTTTGCTTCCACATTTTTTCTTCTTTATCCAAAATCAATTTGAGATTATTTCTGAGATTGTAAAGCGTATCTTTCTCACCTAGATTAAGAGTCCTAGATTCACTTAGCTTATCTAAGTCCAACATCTCACATAAAATCTTATCTTTCTTAATTCTAACACTACCGAAAACAAATTTATTCCACCTCTTAAGAAAAAATCTTAATTTACCAAGTTTTGACACAAAAATCTTTGCCGAATTTCCAATGTAAAAATTATTAAAATAGCATAACGAATTCCACTTAACAATAACAAGTTTAATAAAACTGGTGTCTAGTAACCACATCTTTTCAAATTTGAAACTGTTACTAATTAACACATTCGAATCACACGAAAGGATTAAAGGACAATGATCTGAATATAAAAAAGGTAACCCTTTTACTTTACAAATTGGAAATCTTTCATCAACCTCCGTACTTATAAAAAATCTATCTATTAAGGCAAAAGACGGACTGTCACTAATATTAGACCTAGACCAAGTAAATGACCTACTGTTAAGCGGAATCTCGATCAAATTTTTATCTAATATGAAATCATTGAATTCCTCCATATTTGAGAAATCTCCTTCCCGTGGTGACCTCTCCCCTAAAAACCTAGTGACATTGAAATCTCCCCCCGTAATCCAAAGATTAGGGGAAAGATTCCTAAAATCAGAACATTCTTCCCACAGAAGTCTCCTCTCTACGTTTGTGTGAGGGCCATACGCATTAGTGATGCCCAAGGAAGAATTATCTATAAGGGAAACTAAAATAATATGTAATGAATGTAACTTAGGAAACTCCTGTAAAAGTCTATAATGGTTATCTTTCCATCCAATCATAAGCCCCCCGGCAGTACCAATTGCCGGAAGACAAGCCCAACTACTAAAATGGGACCCACATAGCCTAGCATAGAAACTGGAATCGGGGCTCTCGGTTTTAGTCTCTTGAAACAAAACAATATCAATATAATGGTCTCTATAAAAAGCCCTTACTTTAGCACATTTTTTAGGATCATTTAGGCCCCTAATATTCCAACTAAGGATCCTCATCTACTCAAAGAAGAAACTCTCTCTAATTCCCTACTCCTAATGTACTCCGTATCGATCTCAATATCAGAAAAAATAAAGGCAGTATCATTAGCAAGTTGAAATAACTGACTAGATGTAAAGCTACCAAAAGCAAAAGGAGTATAATCACTACCAAGAATCGGAGACGTACCTGAGCCCAAATCCGAACTACTACTACTAGTATTCGAATTCGGGAACTTACCTCGAGATGAAGATGAACCATATCTGATCCTAGCACTACGCCGAATCAGTCCTGAACTGGGCAAAATACTCCTACGTCTCCTCCTCCTAGACGAAGTACTGGACACGTCACTACTCTGGGAATCACTAGGAACTCGCATTCCAATACTAACTGTAGTACTGGGTTCAACATTAGGAACAAAACCGGTTCGAGACATATCATACCCCCAAGAAGACCTTAAATTTAATATCAATGGTTCTGGGTTTGTTGAGAATGATGTCTTAAATAACATCATTCTTTAACCGAGCTAAGATTAAGCTATGTTTGGAATTTAAAAAGGATTATAAACTTTTAATTAAAGGTTAATGAAAATGATGTTAAATGATCTTTGATGAAGACAAGGGTTTTAAAAGCGAAGCTAAGGTGTAAAGAGTTAATTAATCCTTGTTAAAGATTCATGAATAATTTTTGAAAATTCCTAATTAAGGAACCAGTTTAAGAAACAAACGTTTAAATACGTCTATTTAACGGAAGTAAAACTATTGGAAATGATTATTAAGATTAATGAGTCTTAATTTTCTTTGGTTTAAAAGATAAGCTTTAAAATAGGGAATTTATGGAATTAATATTTTAATTATGATTTAATTGGAATATAAATTAAAAAGGAACCTTGGTTAAGGTTAATAAATCTTGGTTTAAAGATTTAAAATGAATTTTTAGATTAAAGAGATTAGCAGTCTAGGATTTCGTTAAAAATAGAATAAGGTAATGATGAAAAAAATCTTTAATAAATGATTTGGTATTTAAGATTAAAGGAAACATTTTTATCTCAGTCAGCATGATGAAGCGAAAGCTCACGATTGTCTTGATGGTATTACCTTTACCTTCCTCTTACACTCTGCTCTATAGGCCTACTATGTCATTCCAGATCAACTCATTTTAGTAGGTATTGTGTTTTATTTTATGTTATATAACACGGAAGCCGAACCATATAGCTGCTTGTCAGAAACATATGTCAAAGTCTTCAGTTGGGGTTGCAGGTTCTTATGACCTTTCAATGTCGAAGTATAATGCTACCTTTTGCACTAGCTTTACTGTGTGGATGCGCCTTCCTACGATACTGTGGTGATACTATCTTCAATGGTGTAATGGCACTTTAAGAATGTATATGTCTATATTGTGACTAATGTATTGTTATGTAACTTTCACTTTTTATGAAGTATGTAATGATCTTGCTGTAATAACCTGGAAAATCTGGGCCAGTTTAAAATTTTTATTTTGGCAATTATAGCGAATTTTGAATATTTAAAATGAATTATTTTAAATAATATCGACGAAAATTTATTTTGAAATATTTAGAATGTATATATTTATACGTGTCGTCGTTAGAATATAAATATTTATATATAATTATAAATAGAATTGAAAATGGCGCGGTAGTTCGATAATTTGATTTCAAACTTCAATTGAACATACCGGGTGCAAAACAATCCGGATTTTAGTGAAACCAAAAACATTAGGATCTAATTGATAATATCTTTCCAACGAATCCGAAAAATCAAGATTTCATAGCGGGAATCAAAAGATATGTCCAGTTGAAAATTCTGAATAGTCGCTATGGAATTCAGGCCCTTAAAAATGGACATTTTGCAAACGACCTCGGATTTCGACGAAACCAGTTTTGTTGGGTCCGTGATGTTAAATAATTGCTAGGTTTCAAATTTCATAATTTTTCGATTCAATATGTGAGCGTGGCAAAGGAAAACGCGGTTGACCGGTTTTAGTTGATTTTAATCGACTGAAAATTGGCCATTTTTCAAACGGTCTCAGAATTCGACGAAACTAGTTTTGTTAGGACCATATCATCAATACGAAGCTAGAAAATATTTTTCTGGAATTTATAGAATTAGTATGTGACCCCGGTAATTTGAAATGTACGTTTAAAATTCAATATAGTGATTTAAATGTAAATTTAACGGAAACTGATTCAAACGATCGAATCAACCTACGATACATATCCCATTGTGTTCAGAATGGGGGTAATTAGCTACGGACGACAGGCGGTGGGCCTCGTTTGGAGGTAGTATGTAAAAGCTAACTTTTTGAAAAAATAAATAAATAAATTTAGTAAATCTCTCTCTCCTCTCCTCACTTCCTCTCAGGCCCCCCCCCCGTTCGAATTCATTTTCAAAGAAAAAAAAACGAGAGAAAGAATGATGGGGGGGGAGGAAGACCCGTCGCCCCCCTCCGATTTGCCACCGGCGTGCATCCAGCGGTGCCGCCGACAATCTACGGCATCCCCCCCTTCGCTTCTCCCTACCACCGCAAGGGAGGAAGCCCTAGGCCTCAAAGTGAATCGCAGCAGCCCCCTCCAGCGCCAGCAGCTCTGGCGCCATCTCCTGCCACTGCCCTAACGTCAGCGCCACCTCAGCGCCTCGTTCATGAACCCCAAGCTCCGAGCCTTTGCGTGAAGTCGCACCCCAAACCCTCCAGTCGCCGAGCAGCAAGCCCAATCCGCTCCTGGCCTTCGTCAGCGGCCACCACCAGCGGTGGCGCTAGCTTCAGTCGACACTGTGAATGGATGGCAAGAATACGGGCAATGAAGATGACAACGGGCGAGAGTGGCGATGATTTTTATTAAGGAAGGGTCATGGTATTGGATAGCTATCGGTGAGAACTTCTCACCCTTCAGTTTCTTTTTCTAGTTATATATATACTAGGATGCAGACGGTGTTTAGTAGCACCCGACACCCGTCATCCACAGACCATGGATGGCTTGTTTGTTTAATTGTTTGGTTGTGTAGTTGATTGGATTATTTGGCTTGAATTGAATTGTTTGGGTGAAATGAATTGATTTGATTGATGTGTGAATGGCGTGGGCCTTCACTAGACCGGGGATAAGGCTAGGCCTCGTCCCGTTTCTAGTATCGTGCCGTTATGCCACCGAAATTTTCTAAAATAAGTTAGAAAAATAACAATATCATTTTAAAGAATAAATAAATTGAATAGAAATTCATATGTTGAAATAAAATGTTTTATCGTTAAAAATATAATTTTTAATGTGAAGTGAATAAAATAAAATATTCATTTACAAACCGGACGGTTTGTTTATGTACACCTATTTGAAGGACATTGATTGGGACGATAAATTTTACACATCGCCCAACTGCACAAATAAAATCTGTGTTTGATTGTTTGAAACCCCACACGGGTGTTGGGATGAAATTTGAAGTTCACTCATCCTGATTGATTAAATATGTCGATCGATGGATTGACATGCTGTTATAAGCGTTAGATATCTATATTTGATGCTTATACAGTGTAGTGCACTTTGGTTGATGGTTGATTATTTTTCAATGCTATTATATACATGTGTTGTATGAAAATCCATATAATTAACTTTATATGGTAATTGATTGGGCCTCATTCCAATTTGAAAAATAAAGAACAATATAAAATAAAGGTTCATGTGTTGACAGTACTCATCCATTGAGATTGGTCATGTGTTGAACGAAATATTTTAGTACTAAAATTTACATCTTTATCAATATAAAATAAAGGTTCATGTGTTGACAGTACTCATCCATTGAGATTGGTCATGTGTTGAACGAAATATTTTAGTAATAAAATTTACATCTTTATCAATATAAAATAAAGGATCATGTGTTGACAGTACTCATCCATTGAGATTGGTCATGTGTTGAACGAAATATTTTGATAATAACAACTAATTTGACAAAGAAATATTTGAAATAGAATATTTGAAAATAGAAATTTATGAAGCCGTGTTGATTAGATTGACGCCATTTTGACGTGAACGATATTTATATCGATTTTATTCATTTTGAAATGAATTGAATTGAAAAACGATTTCGAAATAAATTGAATTGAAAACGATTTCGAAATAAATTGAATTGAAAAACGATTTCGAAATGAATTGAATTGAAAACGAATAAATTGAATTGAAAAACGATTTCGAAATGAATTGAATTGAAAACGATTTCGAAATGAATTGAATTGAAAACGATTTCGAAATGAATTGAATTGAAAACGAATTCAAATTGAATTGAAAACGAATTGAAATGAATTCAAATTGAATTGAAATTTGAATTGAATAGAAATGAATTTAAAAAAAAACGAATTTATAAAGAAGAATTCAATTTTGATTTGAATTGAAAAGAAAGTTGAAATTGCTTTTGAAACGATTTTAAAACTATTTATATAATTCGTTTTAAATAGAAATCGACGAAATATATATTATATATATTATGTATATAATATAATGACCTGAATAGAACGCGCCGCGCCGCGGCAGTTCGCGAATTTCGACCATTTATTTCAAACGGACATTACGGGAGATCCGACCGTCGGGTTCTCCTAAAACCGGAACCGTTGGGTTCGTATCGAAAAGAGCTTTCTAACGAATATTAGAAATTAGAAATCTAACGGTTGGATTTGGAATTATGTCCAAATCAAATTTGAAAAAGGTCGCTATACGTGCAGTTCGATGGCCATTGGTGGAAATCGACTGTACGGGCCTTGATAAAATTATTAAAAATAGTAATAATTTGTGTAAAATCATAAGAAATGATTTAGAAAGTATTGGGATGAAAAATTCCATATTTGAAAAGATAAAAATAGATTTTTATCGAAATGAACTAGTTTTGAACTAGAATTATAATTCTATTTATTTTTAAATAAATAAATTAAATTTGAAAAGGGTTTTAAAAATAACCAAAATTTCCAATGATTGCATTGGAGTGGAATTGAATCGAAATTGTCTTCGGAATATTTCGATGTTGGAATTCGTGATTATACGGATGTTATGGAAATTTGAAAGATACATATTTATATCGTTATTTCCAATACGACATTTGTTAATCACAGAATTTGATATTGAATATAAGCCGATATATTTTCTATTCAGAGCCTTATATTGAATATCAAATGTGATTTGGGTTTGTCGTGAATGGTGTCTTCACTAACACTGTTCTTGAACCCAGTTGAGAAAAGATTAAATCTTTTTATTTAGATTTAATGAAGTGTACCAATTAAATAATATTTAATTGGAATTGAATTGATATTGATTTTTGGGTTTATCGTGAACAGTGTTTTAAACAACACTCGTTCTTTAACCCGATAATTAATGGAATGTGATTTTGGGTTTATCGTGAACCGTGATTTTAAATGACACCGATTCTTTAACCCAGTCGAAGATTAAAACTAAGTGGAGTTTTAATGAATCTTTAATTAGATTGAAATGATCGAAAATGGAGTATCACCAGTTTTGCTCCAGGCGATAGTTAAATCTTTAATTAGATTTGAACGTGAAATGGTAATTGAATTTACCGATAACACTGTGGTGTTAGATATGAAGTATTACCAGTTTTACTTCATGGGATGAATAGGTTGGGATGGGGAAATTAAAACAAATGATTACTTCGGTAAGGTTCGCTAATCCCGACTAGTTTGAATTGAGATTCAAAAATAGAATAAAGAATAAATTCAAGGAATTTATCTTGGATAAAATTAATGGGAACCTTTCCCTATGAATGTGAAATTTAGAAACTAATTGTTGGTTAGCCAAGCAGAATGGTTTTCTGAATATTGATCTGATGTTGGTTTCGGCCTTCGGGGTTAATATTTGGGGAATTATTCTCCTGATTAATTTACGGTTAGTGACTAATGAATTGGAATGAGGCGTATGTTGTGTTTGTGTAACACTTATTTAAAATATACGCGAGTTATTCGGAAAGACCGGGTTTATCCCATTCTGAATAACTGATACGACGATAAGTCGAAGATGAAGACGGTGGTCGAAGACCAGAAGTCTTCACGTCGTTTGGGTAATTACTGATGATCTTGATTGGGCTGTACACCCAAGAAGATGGAAACAGTTAGTGATCGTCCAGACGTACTTGGAGATCGATGGATATGCGGGGTACTAGGTGCCTCCGGTTTCGTTCAGACCCAGAACGGACTTGTAAATGGACTGTGTGTCTGACATTGGATTTTAGTCCGTGTGATTGATCTCTATTAAATATATATCTGTTTGGCGGCGGAGAATTTATTCTCTTGCTTAACGCCCTTCTCTGAGACGTACGAGCTCAGGGGTTATATATTGATGGATATCAAACGCATGGAGTGAATTGCCTGTGTGGCATGCCTAAGTGGCAATTGATCGAGGCTTCTGTTGAAAAGCAAAGTCTTGTGGTGATGATCAAAGCAAGGCCTTTGTGGCGTAGCTTTGTGTAACGTTTACTTCGCGTGTTTCACACCCGGTATGAACCAAAAACGGGAGACGGACCTCAGGGAGGGCATGTGTTTCCTTCTAGCTAAAAAGTGGCGTCAGTGGTTTTACACGCCCTGACGAGTTTGACTTATGTGGTTGTTGCTGTTGCGAGGCGCCTCGGATTGATCGGTCGTTCTCGAACCGATGGAGTCATTTAGTTGGCTCACCTACGCCCCATAGGGTGGGGAAATGCATGTTCAGGGTTTAAGTTTAATCCACATCGGTGGACTGGCCCTGACGATCCAAGGGCCCACCTGAGTCTGGGTCCTGAGGCTCGGGCTAGAGAGTCTCGAATCGGTTGAGGACTATCTTTTGCCTCGGTTCATAGATGGAAACCCAATTACCAAATACGTGACATTTGCGGTTTTATTTGTAGAGCCTAGTATGGCGACATGATATATGGTACCCATGCCGCCTATGATTGATACTTATGATTTGAAGTTATTTTATACACTATACACTTATACTAGTATCAAATGATTTGTTTTAAACGTATCAAGCATTCTTTGGCTGTTATAAGGGAAAACCCTATCCCCCGGCTTGCGTTGCATTGTGTGATAGGACCTGGGTCTTATAACAGCTTCATTTTTCTTTATTTAGCATTGCGCTGTTTGTTTTATGCACTGGTATTCTTGGGAGGAAACCCGTTCCGTGTTATACGGCGTGGTCCCTTGATTTACCTAACTTTAAAAATAAAGATTAATAACTGTTTTAGTTCTCACACCAGTCCCATGACTGACCTGGAGTTTATTGTTTTATCCTAAACTCTGGGTGCCCTTATTTTGACACGGGCAGCTAGTAGTTTTGGTTTTGCAGATTTATATTCACAGGATTCTGGTTTACAGCTGGAACGATATCCGGAAAGCTTTGTATCCGTATATCTACTTCTAGTTGTGTATTGTATTATTTTCCGCTGCTATGTATTTAAATGTAATTTAAATCTCTGATATTTCTGTGTAATATTCATTTATACTATGTATATTCTTGTAATCTGATGCATTGTTGTAATATACAATGAAATGTTCTTCTGTATGTGTTCTGTTGTGGCTTGTTCTCGAACTATCCGCTCTTTCCTTTACGGGGAAGTTACGGGTTTTCACACTTGCTATCTCCCTGCATGGAGTTTGAGATTGTATCGTAGTCTAGAAAAAGTATCTAGCACCGGTCCTGTAATCTAGTTTGGAGTTGGTAGACGGACCACCTTAAATTCTGATAGTGGTGGACGGTCCACCTTATAAACTGAACTTGCAGACTGGTAATCTGCCAATCTCCTGTAATATTGGAATTATTATTTGCCATAATAATAAGTGTTTGCGTTCACTTCAAAAATCGATCGACTTTTCCAAAAAAGGAATGAATAGATAAGAATTTTTGAAGGAAAGGTTTGGGTTAACAAAGTTAGGAATAGGAAAGATTTAATTAAAACTTTGTATAAATCCATATTGTTTTCTATTACCAACGATAATTATTCAAAGAGATCGGAGTCGGATATGGAGGATACCTATCTAAAAACCATTTTGAATATTGTTACGATGCATTAGAGCAATTTAGGATATTGAAGACGGTGGTGGAAGACTGGAGCTCTTCACATTGGAGGGACTGCTTGTTGACATCTATGCTAGAAGGCATCCCATAAAGAGATTATTTATAGCACTGGTCCTGACGTACTTGGAGAGATTCAGGATTACAAGTGATTGTCTCCTTTATTGGACGAGGAATAAAGCACATTTTTTTTTGTTTAGTCTTAAAAAGAACTTGTATGGATATATGTATGGCATTGTATTTTGTACTATATTAATTGATCTTTACTCAACATATCTCTATATGGTGGTAGAGAATTTATTCTCTTAGCTTAACGCCCTTCTTTAAGACGTACGAACTCAAATGTGATGTGGTTAGTAATTATCAGTTGTATGTTATGAAATGACAATATGGCATACGAAGTGTTAAGAGCTGCAGATGATCAAAGCATGGCGTGGCTTTGTGTTTAATGACACCTCAAGCTTCATAACCCGGTAATGACCAAAAACAGGATGAATGCAGAAGGTTATATGGGTCTCTCCCATTAGGATATGGTTATTCCCTTCTGGATAAAAGTTTTATCATGGTATGGAGCCCAAATACGTTATTTATGTGGATAATGGATTGTGCGCACATGATTAAAGGTCGGTTATGACCAAGGAATGTCATATTCGTGTTGCCATCTAGCGGTTTAGCATATAGAGATAGTCCGACCTTGTGTAGAAGAGAAACCATGAGGTTATTTATCACGAGTGCATCTCTTTATAGGTGTTCCCATCAGTTAAGGAAGATCATCTGCCTTGGTCCGTTAGCATAATATAATGGTACCTATGTTGGCTAACTTTAATACATTTATTTGCGAAAGGTTTTCAACACTGTACATTAATAATAATATTAAATGATTTTGTATATTAATGGCATTTTTGGTTGTCATAAGGACAAAACTCGCCCAATGTATACGCTTGTATTGTGTGGCAAGCCTTATGATAGCTTCATTTTTTTAAATCATAAACGACTTTTTGCTCGAGTATTCATAAGAGAAAAACTCGTTTCATAATTGTGGCTTGGTCTTATGATTTACCTCATTTTGAAGGAAAACTAATTTTAGGTTCTCATACAAGTCTCATGACTGACCTTGAGTTTACTACTTCTTTGCTAAACTTTAGAAGCCATTAATTTTTCACATGGACCGCCTAGTGTTCAGTATTACATATAGGCTTAGAGCACTAACATATTTGGAGCATTGAGTAAGATTTGAGCATTTTGGATTCTTCTGTTGAAGTTTAAGTATTTACCACCGTGTAGTTGTTGTACTATGATATATCTCTTGTAACTCTGTTGTAAAACATTGTTGTATTAATAAAAATTCATTTTGTTTCTATTCTAATATGTTATTACCCATAACAATCTGTCTTTTGAGCACTTATGTTTTGGAACATGAATACAGTGGATGTATTAAGTGTCGATTCTCGACGGTTAAGAAGGCTGGTCATTACAATATCAGAACCTCCAAATCATTGTATTCTCAGATCTGCATCTCATGTTAACTTTAAAACGGAATTAACCTCAAATACAAGTGAAAGAATTATTCTTTCCAACAAACATCAAGTTAAAGCTAGAAAAAGAAAGAGACACCGTAATTTTTATTTTGGCTCGGCTGAATCCAACCTGTTCCAACTTCAATCTATCTTTTAATATGATCGTGCTAATCATATCTCTTCGAGTCTCAACTAGATGGTGCCTAAATCTATGTTATAGTTGTTTGATAAGAGATAAGAAGTGGAGAAATGACAACAATTCAGCAAAGTAATGAAACCTAGAATGATATACATACATTCCTCTATAATTGAAGTTAGTTCTTTGACTCAGTTCCAAGTCATTGACTTAGCCTTCATTTTTTTCTCTCGAATCTTCTTCTTTACGTCTTCCAATTGGATCATGTAGTCCAATCTTTAGTTAACACGAATTAGTTTAGTCATCCATCTTCGTGAGTAGGTCAAGTTCATTTAAGCTCAAATATGAATAATCCATATCTTGTTCAATACCTAATCAAATCTTGTGAAACTTCACTGGTGCAACACAACTACGAGAGCCATAGGGATGCGTCACACCCAATATCACGAGCCACATGATGACTCATTAATGACCAATATAGATGAATCGGTGCTGACTCATGGTTTGAATCCAAAACTTCTTAGAAGTTTCCAGTTTCTTTCTGATGTTTTCTGGCTGCTGTGAAGTTTAGTTTAGCATCACTCACCACCACTTTAGGGTCTGATCTCAGTATCAATTTAATCCATATAGTGTTTAAATTACATTCAGTCGTTACAGTTTCAGATGCTTAAGATATCATCACTATACCTATATTTCAACTCCTTGACTTCAAAAAGTAATTTCCTGGAGATCCCAGTTTTTATTGCTAAGAACTAAAAATAGGCAAACTCGCTCATTTCTCACTGGATCATCACAAACAGTTTCATTCAACTTGGATCAACACAAGTTTGCAAATTTACTATAAGGCAACATGTGCCCACAACTAGCAATAAATCTTGCTGCAAGATTTCGGTCATTGGCCCCTTGACTATAGGCAACAGGAAATCTCGTCTACCAAGGAATAGTTGCAGTCTCGAACATGTTTCATTTCCCTCTTAGCAAGCTATAGCAAGGTTCGTCAACTGTGACTTCAACACATTCATTAGTTCGCCAAACGTCAAGCTCGACTTCAAGCATCTTCCCTTTTTCCTCTAGTATAGCAATAATAGTGGCAAACCCAAATTTTTTGCTAGTGACTAATAATGACTTGGTAAACAAAAAGCAACGAATAGATCAAAGCTCAAGTTGCACACCAACAAAAAGCATTCATTTCGAAGCCTACATTCCTTGCAAAGCAAAAAATACAAGCTTCGAGGGGGAAATGTTAACCCCGTTGTTAACGCGGATCAGAGTATGGTGATGCAGGCGCTTCTCAGAGCGTACAAGCACATGCTAGAGGTCACATGTCGGGGGTCACACGCTAGGGGTCACACGTCTAGGGTCGCACGTCTGGGGTCGCACGCCATGGACCATACGTCTAGGGTCGCACGCCAGGGATCGCACGTCTGGGGTCACACGCCATGGACCATACGTCCAGGGTCGCACGCCAGGGGTCGCACGTCTGGGCTCGCACGCCATGGACCACACGTCCAGGTCGCGCATCTGGGGTCGCATGCCATGGACCACACGTATAGGGTCGCACGTCTGGAGTCGCACGCCATGGACCACACGTCCAGGATCATATGTCTGGGGTCGCACGCCATGGACCACACATTCAGGGTCGCACACCAGGGGTCGCACGTCTGGGGTCGCACGCAATGGACTACGCGTCTAGGGTCGCACGCCATGGACCACATGCTAGGGGTCACACGTCTGGGGTCGCCCGCCATGGACCACACGTCCAGGGTCATGCGCCAGTTGCGTACAGTTGGCTCCAGTTATCCAGTGGTAGTTTCGTAAATACACAGACATGCGACCCAGAATCTAAACATCATAATTACAACTTTGCCACCTGGTCCAAACTTCTCCTATAAATAATCCATTTCACCAGGGACCGATTTCCACCACCACAAAGTGCTGCCCAAAGGTTTCCTCCACCATTCTAGAGCTCTCCAAATGGCTTCCAAAGCTCTCTCTATTTTCCTCCAACAAAGTGAAGATCAAATCACCTTCATTCTCCATTAGAGATATCTCAAAGCTCCATTGATAGCTCCAAAAGCTTTCTCCCCCTTCCGCCATGGCCGATTCAACCAAGTCACCTTCTCCAATCTATGTTAGAGATCATTCAAGCTTCATTCTACTTCTTTCTTACCGCCATTAATTGTCTTTAAAGCATAGATTTACTGCAAATTCATCATGGAACCAAGGAAGCTCACCTAAATCTCTAAATGATTGAAGACCTACACTTCAACCGCTACCAATTAGGAGATTTCCTCCATTCCTCCGCGAATTCAAATGTAATCTAGATCATAAAAAAAGAGAAAAAAGAGAGGGATGAACAATATCCATATATTTTGTACTCTCCAAAGTGATAATGAGAACCACCTTGCCAAAGTGGATGTAGATCTATCATAGATCGAACCACTATAAAATCCCTTATGTTTTACTTACTTCTACTCATTTACTTTGCGATTGTGGCTCCTTTTAATTTCTAGCCATATTGGTGAAGTACGGTTCACGTACCATTGGTGTTTGAGCCATTTTTTTTGGGGAAAACACTTCGGTTGGGGTTGTAGGTTCTTATAACCTTTCAATGTCAAAGTACAATACTACCTTTTGCACTAGCTTTACTGTGTGGATGCGCCGTCCTAAGATACTGTGGTGATACTATCTTCAACGGTGTAATGGCACTTTAAGAATGTATATGTCTGAATTATGACTAATGTATTGTTATGTAACTTTCACCTTTTATGAAGTATGTAATGATCTTTCTATCTCCCTGCGTGGAGTTTGAGATTGTATCGTAGTCTAGAAAAAGTGTCTAGCTCCAGTCCTGTAATCTAGTTTAAAGTTGGTGGACGGACCACCTTAAATTTTGATAGTGGCGGACGGTCCACCTTATAAACCGAACTTGCAGATTGATAATCTGCCAATCTCCTGTAATATTGTAATTATTATTTTCCATAATAATAAGTGTTTGCGTTCACTTCAAAAATCGATCGACTTTGCCAAAAATAGGAATGAATAGATAAGAATTTTTTAAGGAAAGATTTGGGTTAACAAATTTAGGAGTAGGAGAGATTTAATTGAAACTTTGTATAAATCCATATTGTTTTCTATAACCCACGATAATTATTCAAAGAGATTGGAGTCGGATATGGAGGAAACCTATCTAAAAACCACTTTGGATATTGTTAGGATGCATTGGAGCAATTAAAGATATTGAAGACGGTGGTGGAAGACTGGAGCTCTTCACATTGGAGGGACTACTTGTTGACATCTATGTTGGAAGGCATCCCACAAAGAGATTATTTATAGCACTGGTCCCGACGTACTTGGAGAGATTCGGATTACAAGTGATTCTCTCCTTTATTGGACGAGGAATAAATCACATTCGTTTTCGTTTAGTCTTAAAACGAACTTGTATGGATATATGTATGGCATTGCATTTTGTACTATATTGATTGATCTTTACTCAACATATCTTTATATGGTGGTTGAGAATTTATTCTCTTAGCTTAACATCCTTCTTTGAGACGTACAAACTCAAATGTGATGTAGTTAGTAATTATCAGTTGTATGTTATGAAATTACAATGTGGCATACGAAGTGTTAAGAGCTGCAGATGATCAAAGCATGGCGTAGCTTTATGTTTAATGACACCTCAAGTCTCATAACCCGGTAATGACCAAAAACAGGATGAATGCAGAAGGTTATATGGGTCTCTCCCATTAGGATATGTTTATTCCCTTCTAGATAAAAGTTTTATCACGGCATGGAGCCTAGATACTTTATTTATGTGGATAATGGATTGTGCGCACACGATTAAAGGTCGGTTACGACCAATGAATGTCATATTCGTGTTGCCATCTAGTGGTTTAACATATAGAGATAGTCCGACCTTGTGTTGAAGAGAAATCATGAGTTGTTTTATCACGAGTGCATCTCTTTAGAGGTGTTCCCATCGGTTAAGGAAGATCATTTTCGTTGGTCCGTTAGCATAATATAATGGTACCTATGTTAGCTAAGTTTGATACATTTGTTTGCGTAAGGTTTTCAACACTGTACATTAATAATAATATTAAATGATTTTGCATATTAACGACATTTTTGCTTGTCATAAGGACAAAACTCGTCCAATGTATGCGCTTGTATTGTTTGTTTTGTGTGGCGAGCCTTATGATAGCTTCATTTTTTTAATCATAAACGACTTTTTGCACGAGTATTCATAAGAAAAAAACTCATTTCATAATTGTGGTGTGGTCTTATGATTTACCTCATTTTGAAGGAAAACTAATTTTAAGTTCTCATACAAGTCTCATGACTGACATTGAGTTTATTGTTTTTTTCCTAAACTCTGGAAGCCGTTAATTTTTCACATGGGCCGCCTAGTGTTCAGTATTAAATATAGGCTTATAGAACTTATATATTTGGAGCATTGAGTAAGATTTGAGCATTTTGGATTCTTCTGTTGAAGTTTAAGTATTTACCGCCATGTAGTTGTTGTACTATGATATACTCTTGTTGCTCTATTGTAAAACGTTGTTGTATTAATAAAAGTTCATTTTGTTTCTGTTCTAATGTGTTATTACCCATAACAATCTATCTTTTAAGCACTTAGGTTTTGGAGCATGAATACAGTGGATGTATTAAGTGTTGATTCTCGACGGTTAAAAAGGTGGGTTTTTATAATATCAGAACCTCCAAATCATTGTATTCTCAGATCTGCATCTCATGTTAACTTTTTAAAATGGAATTAACCTCAAATACATGTGAAAGCATTAGTCTTTCCAACAAACATCAAGTAAAAGCTCGACAAAGAAAGAGACACCGTAATTTTTATTTTGGCTCGGCTGACTCCAACCTTTGCCAAACTTCAGTCTATCTTTTAATATGATCGTGCTAATCAGATCTCTTGGAGTCTCAATTAGATAGTCCCTAAATCTATGTTATAATTGTTAGATAGAAGATAAGAAGTGAAGAAATGACAGCAGTTCAGCAGAGTAATGAAACCTAGAATAAGATACGTGTATTCCTTCTCTAATTGAAGTTAGATTGAAATTTGAGGGTAAATCCATTGGGCGTTAGCAAAAATTAAGTTACGGGACTATCCACTGACAAGTGACAAGTATAAGTCATCATTAAAAGTTGCTACCTGATACGAGTCAATTCTATGACTCAGTTTCAAGTCATTGACTTAGCATCGAACATCTACTCCTCAATCATCACAAATCCAACGGAAGTATCAAAACGGAAGCATCACTCACCACTTTAGGGTCTGATCTCAGTATCAATTTAAGCCATATAATGTTTAAATTACATTCAGTCGTTACAGTTTCAAATCCTCAAGATATCATCACTATAACTATATTTCAACTCCTTGACTTCAAAAGGTGAGTACCTGAGATCCCAGATTTTATTGCAAGAACAAAAATTAGGCAAACTTGTTAATTTCTCACTGGATCGTCACAAACAGTTCCATTCAACTTGGATCAACACAAGTTTGCAAATTTACTATAAGGCAACATGTGCCCACAACTAGCAATAAATCTAGCTGCAATATTTCGGGCATTTGCCCTTTGACTACAGGCAACCGGAAATCTCCTCCACTAAGGCATAGTTGCAGTCTCGAACATGTTTCGTTTCCTTCTTCGCAAGGTTCGTCAACTGTGACTTCGACACATTCATTAGTTTGCCAAACGTCAAGATGGACTTACAAGCATCTTCAATTTTTCCTCTAGCATAGCAACAATAGTGGCAAACCCAAATTCGGTGCTAGTAAGGAGGAAGCACGGATGCAACATCTACAACTGTAGCAATCATCAAAACTGAGGTCATCATCACAAATGCAATATTTTGTCACAAGATGCAATTGATGATCATCCTACACAACTGATATCCAAAATATCAAAATAGCATGCTGCAAATGTGCATGGTCGACGCGGGACGATCATCGAAGTTAAAAAGTAAATAAATAACACATAACATGTGTTATATCTTGAAGAGGAAGAAGAGTTATTTTTATTATCTCTTAACCAAACACAGTTCAACAAAAGTATTTATAGTACAAACCCAAAGACACAAAACAACATACAGGAAATCAACCCGAATACAAGTACGAAAGATAGAATACAAAGTAAAATACCACAACACGAAATACCAAACTAAAACAGTATATAATACTCTACATCCCCTCCTTGAGCTGAACTTGGTGGTGTATGCAAAAGTCCAAGCTTGGATGAAAGAAACGCATGCTGATCAACACCCAACGGCTCTGTCTATAAATCTGCTAGTTGACGAGCAGATTTTACATGAAGAATGTTTATAAACTTTGCATCAACATAGTCTCTAAGGAAGTGGCAATCAACTCTTAAATGTTTAGTCCTCTCTTGAAATGCCTTGTTCTCAACAATGTATTTAGCTGCTACACTATCACAAAAGAGATTTATAGGAAGAGGTACTGTAACTTACAAATCTTCAAGTAAACCTTGCAACCATATTAGTTCACCTGTAGTGTAACTCAAACTTCTATATTCAGCTTCACATGTACTCTTTGATGTAGTCTTTTGTTTTTTAGTTTTCCAGGAAATCAAAGAACTCCCTAAAAACACTGTAGAACCAGATAATGACTTTGCAGTAAAAGGACAATTTTCCAAATCAACGTCACAATATGCTGAAAGAATCATATCAGATGAAGCCGAGTAGAATAACCTAATGTCAATAGTACCTTTAAGGTATTTTAGAATATGTAAAGCAGCATCAAAATGAGACTGAGCAGGATTATTTAAGAACTGACTGAGCTGTTGAACAACATAAGAAATATCTGGTCGAGTCATATATTAAGATAAAGCAATTTCCTAATATGTCTTCTGTATGATTCGGGATCCACAAGCAAAGGAGTGTCATGTACGCTTAATTTTAATTTTTTTTGCATAGGAAATGACATTGATTTGCACTGTTCCATGTTTGTGTCTCTTAAAAGGTCCACAATATATTTTCTCTAATTCAACGGTATACCTTGTTTTGTTCTACAGACCTCAACGCAATAAAATATGTCAAATGGCCTAAATTTTTGATTGTGAATGCAGAGTGAAGAACTTTTTTAACACAATCAATCTCACTAACAAAATTCCCAGTGATTAATAAATCATCTACATAGGCAATAATAACGGTGAAGGTACCTTCAGCAGATTTGAGAATCAGAGAGTAATCTTGCCTTGACTGTTTATATCCCAATCTTACAGCTGATTTGTAAGTTCCAGATTCCATTGCCTTGCAGCTTGCTTTAACCCATATAAAGATTTCTTCAATTTGCATACTTCTTTTGGTTATGTCTTATTATATCTAGGTGGAGGTTGCATGTAAAGTTCTTCATCAACATAATCATGTAGAAAAGTATTATTAACATCCAACTGAAAAAGATCCCATCCTTTTGCAGTAGCCAAAGCAATAATAACCCTGACTGCAATAAATTTGGCAATAGGGCTAAAACTGTACTTAAAATCCTTGCCTTTTATTTGCTTGTCACCTCTTGAAACAACCCTTGCTTTACATTTGTTTAGAGTTCCATCTGGATTAAACATGGCCTTATACACCCATTTGCTTCCAATAGCAGTTCTGTTTGGAGGTAGAGTAATTATATCCCAAGTTTCATTATCCTCAAGTATTGTGAATTTAGATGTACCAGTGAAGAACTAAAAAGGACTTGTTGAAAAAAAGAACAATTTGTAGGAGGTCTTTGATGTTTGTCCAGAATAAAATGTTCAAATTTTTTAGGTAGTTGAGTAGGTCTAGATGATTTTCTGATTGGAACAGGAAGATTTTCGGGAACTGATTGTTGTTGAGAATGAGTTGGTGAAAATTTTGTTTGTAAGTTAGGTGAGGAAGAAATTGAAGTGGAAGATGTTTCAATAGAAATTTGAGAACTATTTTGTGGTAAATGAATAGTATTTTGTATTGGAGATGACAAAGGAAAATCAGAGGACAATGCAGGATTAACAAGAGGCAAAGAGGAATTTTCATAAGAATTTGAAATATTGTCATTAGTAGAATGATAAGGAAAAATGTCTTCCATAAACAGCACATCCCTACTAATTAAAATCTTTTGATTTTCCAAATCATGGAGTTTGTATCATTTCTAAGCATATGGATAGCCAATGAAGGCACGCTTCTTTGTTCTAGAAGCCATTTTGTCCTTTGTTTTAGCAGGATAACATAAACAACCTATGACCTTTAAATGAGAATAATCTGATAATTTATTCATTAGAATTTCATATGGTGTTCTCCAAGCAATAACAGAACTAGACATTAAGTTTATATGATATGTGGCAGTGAGAAAACATTCACCCCAAAATTTGTTGGGCAAATTTGCATGAATCTTAATTACCCTAGCAGTCTCAGCTAAGTTTTTGAGTTTACGCTCTACTCTACCATTTTGCTGTGGAGTTCCTATAACACTTCTTTGATGAATTATTCCTCTTGATGCAAATAATTTTGTGCAACTTTCTTGAACTATTTCTGTGCCATTATCACACCCAATAGGTTTCACAGATTTTTGAAACTGATTTTTAATATATGCGAAGAAATCAGATATGATTTTAGGTACTTGGTCTTTATGATAAAGGAGATATGTCCATGTAGTTCTAGAATGATCATCTAGAATTGTTAAAAAATATCTAGCACTAGATATAGAAGGTATTTTATATGGCTCCCACAAATCAACATGAATTAATTCAAAACATGCACTTGCAATGGATTTTGATACAGGAAATGGTAATCTGTGATGCTTGGCAGAAATACAGGATTCACAATGAAAATTACTATCATTTTTTACTGCGGAAGAAAAAAGAGGTACATATTTGAGTTTGCCTAAAGAAGCATTCCCAAGTCTAGCATGTAACAGCTCAATGGAATTTTTTGCAGTAGAGAATAAAGCAGAAAAACAATGATCAGAAAATATACTATTTGTGGGGACAACATTATTAGGAATGTCTTTAAGAAATTTATACAAACATCCTTGTCTCTAACCAATTCCCTTCACTTGTTCAGTCGAAAGGTCCTGGAAAGAGCAAGAATTTTACTAAAATTTAGCAACAAGATTATTATGATATAATAACCTTCCAACAGACAAGCGATTATGTTTGAAATCTGGTACATAAAAGACATTTTTGAGGGTAATATGAGGATTGATATTAATAATTCCTATGATAGAAACAGTTTTATGACTACCATCAGGCAATGCAATTCGAATAGGATTTTCGAGAACATGTGTTTTATCAAAGATGTTCAAATCAAATGCCATATGATCACTAGCACCTGTATCAATTACCATGTGTTTGCGTGCTAAATTGAAGAAAACACATTGAATGCAGAAATAATACCTGAGAAGTTCACAGCAGCATCATATGTATCAGATGAAGAAGAGCTTTAATTAGCTTGAACTATCTTCATAAACTCCTTGTAAAAATAAGACACCATTTGTGGATCAATCGAAGAAGTATTTGCAGTTGAACCACTTTCAATAACAGTAGAATGAGGACCAACACCCAGAATTCCATTTGCATCTTAGTTTTCTTGAACATTTGCCACTAATTTTTGGGGAACTTAAGTTTGAGTTGTTCTTCCTTTCCACCAATCTGCATATCCAACAATTCTGAAGCAATGCTCCTTACCATGGCCTCTCATTTTACAATGATCACAAAAATTTCTCATACTTAGCCTTCTTAGATTCCCTTTTTTTGCAAGGATGAGTTGAAATTACGAGATGTTTTGTCATTCTTGGCTAAAAATAATGCATTCTTCTCTGTAGTCTGAGAAAGTAGATTAAGAGTATTCTGTTTTTCAATTTGTTGAAGCATATAATAGGCTCGATTTACATTCGGGAGCGGATCCATACTGAGCATATTTATCTTTGCTTGATCATAAGTTTTATTTAAACCAGAAATAAACTGAATGAGTTTCCTAAGATCATCAGCTTCAAGAATCTTTTTCAATAAGCCACATGAACAATCATCTATTGCTCCACAAGTACAAAGAGGAAATGGCTCGATTACTTGTAATTGATCCCAGATTTGTTTCAAATTACCATATTAAGTAGCTATATGGTCATCATTCTATTGAATACCCATTAAATCTTATGAAACACATAGGTCTGAGGTGCATTCGAGTGACCATACCTTTCTTGAATTTCATTCCATAACTGTCTTGCAGAGGAGTTGAATATAAAACTCTCAGAAATTTTCTTTTCCATTGAACAAAGAATCAATGCAGTAACCATATAGTCATTTCGAATCCATTTTGGTAGATTTGGAGAATCATCTGGTGGACGAAGAATGGATCCATCAATGAACGAGATTTTGTTCTTCGCACCAAGGGCAAGACGAACACTACGGCTCCAGTTTACATAGTTATAGCAATTAAAAATAATTTGCCTTAATGGAGAATTCGGATTATCTCCATGAGAGAGGAAGTAAGGATCATTGTAGTTGATTGCGGAATTTCCATAGTTTTCTAGATTTGAGAATGAAATTTGGCTTGAATCAGAAATTTAGGGTTAGAATTTTTTTTCCCTGTGGCTCTGATACCATGAAGAGGAAGAAGAGTTATTTTTATTATCTCTTAACCAAATACAGTTCAACAAAAGTATTTATAGTACAAACCCAAAGACACAAAACAACATATAGGAAATCAACCCGAATACAAGTACAAAAGATTAAACAAAAAGTAAAATACGACAACACAAAATACCAAACTAAAACAGTATATAATACTCTACATATCTCATAGTGCACCATATCAGATAAATTATAACAATAGGAAAGTGCACTCTTGTAACTTACTAAAGCTTGTATGAATATGATATGATACAAATTGTATAAATAATTGCAAAGAAACTAATAAAGAGCTAGAAGCGATCACAGTAGAGTTTTTATACTGGTTCGGACTTTCCATGCTTACTTCAGTCCCCAAACCTCCCTTTGGTCTTTCACTAACTAAAAACAACTCCTCACTTCGCCTAAAGGAATAGGCTTATACAAATGGTTTTCCTTGATATTTTTATGTTCTATAACACTGATTTGTCTTTGAGTACAAATCTTCCTATAATATCACTTGAATGTAAATTGTGAGTGAGCGAAGTATAAGGAGATCAATAGTATTTTTAAGAGCGTATAAGAATTCGAAAAGCAAGAGTATCAGAAATAAAATTCGATGACGAATTCATGAATTCAACAAGTTTAAATAGATGTTTAATGGTTTTCTTTGCTAGTTACAACTTTTAAACTGTTCTTTTTTGTTTGATAGTTGCAACTACTGGCGAAATGCAGACGAAAAAGGAGAAAAGAAGTGTCTTTTTAGAGATAGTTGGTTATACTATGGTCTGCTCCATATATTTGTTAAGACATCTGACTCAATTCAGGAATATTTCCAAAACTTTGACTCGGATGTCCGAACCATTATTCAGACATCTGGTCCAGGTTAGAGAATAAACCCGAGACCAGAGTCAAACATCTGATTTATATTTTAGACGTTTGGCAAATGAGTGTGCATGTTTTTTTTCCTTGTGCATGAAATGTTTGGACAAAAAGTCATATGTCTAGTTTATTAAAAACTTTATAAAATGCTTTTTCAGAAATATTTACAGTAAGTGCATTTATGTTTGTATTTTTCTTTGTATTTTTTGAAGCGAGATTTTTCAAGATATCTAACACTCTACAACACATATAATTCATATCTTAAAATAATCTTGAAGAGTCTTTTACTCGGAAAACATTCTATCTTCAGAGTTTTGTACATCCAAGTGGTTAATAACCTGATATATGCGCTTGGATAGTTATTGCTATCAAAACCTAGATGTGGGATTCTAAGGGCCCGTTTGCAGCAATTTGTAGCCACGCTCCCGTTTGAGCTGCGTCTGACGCTGGAAATGCACGCTCATGGCGTGCTTAGTGAAAGCTCAAAAAAGTTCCGTTTAGTTTTTGAACGGTGTGGAATGTCGTGCCTCAAGTGCCCAAGTGACCATCTTTGACATTTTTAATATTTACATGTATGAACATTAAGCATTCATGTCTATTCAAGTCATTTAATTTTATTTCAATTGTGTATATGGGTTGCATGCTCATATATATACCAAGCTATTCATAATTTTTTGGCAATGTGGGACTAATATTACAATGTGGTCATTCACATAACACACATAAATTAAAATTAACTGAATAAATTAATTCAACTTAATTAATTTATTAATTAAATACCCCGCTCAAATATTATGCTCAAATACCCCGTTCACAGCAAAAAACACATTCCCCGTTCGCTACAGTGTCACATTCAAATACACTGCTCAAATGCCCCGTTCCCGTTCGTTAAGAACGTATCCTAACGGTCTCCCCCTTTTAATGATGGCAACTATACAATCATTTGATTACATTATCAAACAACGTGAAGCATACATAAATAATAAGAATTACTCCCTTTAAGTATATGTATCTAGGGATGGCAATGGGGCGGGGCGGGCGCAGGTAGTACCATCCCATCATTCGCCCCGTTGGGTGATTTTTTGCCCCATGCCCGCCCCATACCCGCACGGGTACCCATTAAACGGGTTTTAAACATGTTGCGGGTAATGACAGATATTTGTGGGTATCCATTATATTTATTCAATTTATTTTTTTAGCCGTTTATTGAAATTATTCAAAAGTACATTTGGTTAAAAAAACAAATTAGACCAATTCTCAAATGTTAACCTCAAAATACCAATACATATTTAAACAAACATACAAAAAAGAAGAGACAACAACAGAAGTATCCATCAAAATATAAACAGCTAGTTATAAATTGTTGAGTAAAAGCATGCAACAAATACCGAACAACCAATAACAATGTTTTTTTGTATTAGCTATTAATAATAAATCACATTCAATATGGACACGGGTACCCATGGATATGGATATCTTGCTATCCGTACCCGCCCCATTAATTAACGGATATTAAAAATACCCGTTTATTTTAATCATGGATACTCATTTAACTATCCATTTCACATCCACGACGGATTTATTACCCGCGGATACGGATTTTTTTGCCATCCCATCCCTAATGTATCCTCTTTATGTATATCCTCTCACAATTATATCTCCCCCTCCATTATTACCAAAAACATTAGTAATCATTGAAAGAGAACAAAAATATCCAAATTGAATGTAACATAAAACCATAATTTATAATATATTGCTTCGACAAAGTGAGTACAAGACAACGTGAACAAAACAACACAAAAATCAGAATGTTTGACAATGCAATAGTAAAACAAAATGAGTACAATGCAATTGCAAACACAACGTAAATGCAGTGACAGAGATAAGAGTTGTAGGTTTTATCAAATTTGATTCTGTAGTAATCTTTGAGAAAGTTATATTATCTTGGATCATTTTGATAGTCACATGGCCATTGGTGTTGGGCAGTACTATACTATACTCTTCATCTTCTTGAATGGAGATCCCTTCAAAAGTTGCGTAGGTCATGTATTGTTGGTTCAGAGCATTCCATGATTCTTCATGTGGCTTTCATACTCCTTTTGTCCATGGTCTGTACGTGCTACCATTGCTGCCGACTTTCCTCTACCATGCACATGCTTATTACCTTCTTCACTATGAGAAGAAGATGGAAGAGGTGTTTGTGTATGAATGCTTAGTGGTGTAGGAGATGGTGATTAGTGAGGATGTGGAATGAGAAGAAGACCTGCCCTCTTGCTTTTTTATAACCATTTTCTTTTCAATTTTGGTCATACTGAGTGAGTCAACATAGAACTTTCTAGTATCCTAACTGTATTTGCTAGCCGCTTTTAATTTACAAATAATATTTGTTGACATTGAAGGGCTAAGTATTCATAAGGTTCTTGTCGTTGATTACGGATTATAGTAATTCTCTGGTTAGAATAATATCCTGTCTCCTCATGAGGAAAAGTTGAAGGTTAAGAAGATGAGGTAGGGTTTAAGGAGGAGGTAGGTCGTTGAGGCCTAGAAGTGGAAGTAGAAGGCACTTGAGTTTGAACCATTTACGTTCTTAAGGACGTTTAATTTTGTCGTTCTTCTAATGACATTATAGGAGGTGGTCTTTCAGGGAAGTTGCAAAATCTTGTTGCACTCTCTTTTATAGGCGCCATATAAAAGAAGACAAATAAGACAGAACCTTGTAATGGTTCAAAATTCACATAATGTAGGCTCCGTAAATTATTATCAGTTTCTTTCGGGTCCAAGACGCCTTAATTATCAGTTTATTATCAGTTCTTTTTTTTAACCACTAGTATAACCGCACAACCGTGGAAAAACCGACCGTTTGATTATATAATTTTTGTTAGCCTACTTTGTGAAATAGGCTACACAAAGCTAAAGGATCATGTATTAGAGAATAATCTGCCTAGAAACCGGATCGGATCGGAGGTAGTCAGAGAAAAACAAAGCTAGACAAAGTGAGTAAAGACAGAACTCGAACCGGTCCGGATCGAATATGATGCTCCGATCCGAACCCCACCTGGCCTATCCGACCCCCACCTGGCCTATCCGACCCGAGCACAGAATGAAAGCTGCTTCGTTCCCATGTTCTCCTAAAGATGCGGAGCGGTTACACGCATGATTGCCCACGTTCTCCCATTCGCTTGATGCGCTGTCACCATCCGGAGAGCTCCGAACCCGAATCTCCAGGGATGGATGCCACGTACCTCCGATCCGAACCCGTTTCTGGGAGAGTTTGCACCTATAAATAGACCTCTAAGGCTCACTTGAAGGGATCTTTTGGCACTCTAAGAATTTGAGTATCTTTGAGAATTGAATTCCGGCACTCCAAAACAATCCAAATCATCATTCAAAGTGTATTATGAGATAATTGAGTGAATGTATATGAAAAGTGAGTGAGATCGAGTGAATATCTTATTGTATTTTCATCTACATCATCAAACGAAGTGATATAAAGTGGACGTAGGCTCTTTAACGCCGATCCACTATAAATCTTGTGTCTCTTTTCTGTTTTTGATCTCATTTTATCGAAATTTTAGTCAATTTGGGTGTTAGAACCACTTTTTGGTCTAACATTATGGTGCTTTCACTGAGAACAATTTGAATTCTCTGTTTTTCTGGATTATCGTTCTACTTTTTGGACCATTGAGTTTAAAGAAGTTAATCCCCAATTTTCAGCGCTTCTAAATACTTGTTGGTTGATTGTCGAAGAATTATGGCCAAAGGAAAAGGCAAGGAAGTTCAAACCAGTCGAGGAAATGAAGTTGGTGAAGATCAGCAAAACCCAGTCGTGACGAGGTCTCGTGGACAAAGCTCGGGAGTGGATCAGACTAGCTCAGGAAATCCGAACCGATCGCAGAGGGAGAGCTCCGATCCGAACCGAGTAGAAGATGTTGAAGAGGTGCGCTCCCCCAACCCGAACCGATCCGGCCAGGTCACTTTGCTCCGATCCGATCTGACTCTAGGTGATGCTGGAACCTCTACTCGAGCCCCTTCAAATGCTCTGACACCAGCCACCAGGACCAACGACCAGATCAATCCATCTGCGCCTGTCACCCAAGGAGATTTTTCACGCCTTCTCGACATGCTTGAGAGCACTAGGGAGACTATGAGAATCCACGAGCGCACCAACCTTATGATGCAAGAGAATATGAGAATCATGAGTAGGGAAATTAGCGAGATTCGCAGGCAAAGAACTCCTTCCCCAGTCCATCATGCTGCAATGGATCAGTCTTCTTCTTCTGAGGAAGAACGGCCCCGTGAAAGAAGGCCGCTCGAACGACCTCAGAATTTGGAACAAATGGCTTTCGGATCTCTGGGATCCCGCGAATACGTTGCTCGTGTGCTAGGACCCGATGACCCGAGCTTGAGAGAGCCTATGCTATTACCAATGCGAGGATCCCATGTTTTTCCTAGAGACCCTAATCTCACCAACCCTACTCAGGGACAAATACTTCAGCCCCTTCCTCCCGAGATCGACCGGGGACGCAGGGAGCAAAGCAGAGCAGAAGCTGCTAGAAGAAGGAGAGTGTCCCCTGATCAGGAGCCCAGAGGAAACCCGAACATCAGAGCCAGGGAGCCTGAATGGCCCTTGACCAATGCTGATGTATGGGCTATAGTACGCCAGATCATGTCTGAGAGTCGAAACTACACCAATGAAGATTATGGTATTGAGCGAAGCCATACTCCCTTTACTAATGACATTCTTGACTTTCAGTTCCCCGACGTTTTAATTTGCCGCAGATGGACAGATATAATGGGAGTACTGACCCGGGACAACATCTGATGCGATACACATAGCTTATGAATGCTGTAGCTACCCCTGACGCTGTGATGTGTAAGGCTTTCCATATTTACTTAGAAGACGTAGCATTACTATGGTTTACCCGACTTCCTCCTCGATCGATATCGAATTTTAAAGAACTAAGTGAATGTTTTATGAATCAATTCTGACTTCACGCCCGAAAGTCTAAGAATGTTATCGAATTATCGAGAATTAAGCAAGCGTCGGGTGAGTCCTTGAAGTCGTATCTAGACCGTTTCAATTTAGTTGTAACAGAAGTCAGCGACCCTCATGAGCCTACCATCTTGATGGCCTTAATGGAAGGAGTTGATCCTGATTCAGAGTTTGGAGATTATCTTTCTGGGAAGCCGCCTCCCACAAGAGAGTTGTTCTACGAGAAGGCCAATATTCAGTTGAGACGGGAGGAAGCAAGGGCAAACCAAAAGAGGAAGTCCGGAGCGGCCTCAAAAGAAGCTGTTTAGAGTAATGTTGCCGTAAAGCGGTCTGGAGAAAGCTCTAGGAAAGTCGAAGTGAATGTTGGAAACAAGAATGGAGACAATAATAATGGAAACGGGGGCAACAGCAACCGTAATGGGAATGGTAATAGGAGAAACAGGAACCGAGGAAGTAATTCTGACAAAAGACCCTGGTTCTAGACCTTTGAAAACTATTCACCGTTGAATGATATGTTAGAGAACATTTATTTGGACACGTATAATGTTTTGCAATACAAAAGACCGCCGCCATGAGATTCGACAGAGAAAGAAATCGCTACCAAAATTTTTTGTTTATTTCACGGAACTCACGGCCATTCAGCGAACGAATGTCGACACTTGAGAGATGTGGTTGAGAAGTTGTTGCGTGAAGGTAAGTTGGATGAGTATATGGCTGCCCCAAGGGACAGGGGGCAAGGAGGACAGGCCCCAAACCAGAATCAGTCTGGTCCCAAACCTACAGCGCAACAAAAAGGCAAAGAGATTGTCATTAACACCATAGTAGGTGGACTCCATCCGGCTATCCACAGTTTCAGAGCAATGGACCAATACGTTAATGCAGTTAAGCACATAGATGTGGACGAGTGCGATACTTTGGAAGATATCGCCCCTGTGAAACAACAGAAGACAATGTTCGATGATGTAGTGTTCTGTAGCAGAGACGACACCGGAATCCAATCACCTACCGAAGATCCGTTGGTTATTACCACTACCATTGGGCCGACACTGGTTCATAAGGTGCTAGTGGACAATGGAAGCTCCGTCAACATTTTGTTTAAGAAGTCGTTTGATCAGATGAGACTCGAGTCTGGAGATTTGAAGCCTTGTGAAGGTTGGATCCGAGGCTTCAATGGGGCATCGACAGCTCCAATGGGGTATATAGAATTACCCGTAACATTGGGACAAGGGGATCGTCGAAGAGTACGAATGCTTTAGTTCGTAGTGCTAGATATAGATTCGCCCTACAACGCATTTTTAGGACGGCCTGCCCTTGCAAAATTCAGGGCTTGTATTGCACCGTGGTGCTTATTGCTAAAGTTCCCAACTGAAGCCGGAACAGGAGTAATGAGGGGAGATCAAGTCTCCGGATGAGTTTGCTATATTGCTGAATTAAAGATGCTGATGAAGGGACTCAACATCGAGACTAAAAATACTTCACCTCCTCCAAAGGAGAGTTCAACGTAGCAATTAGAGGGATCAGCCCCGAAGGAGTTGCCCAAGGGAATGCCTGAAGACTCCCAGAGAAGATGAGGAACCTGAGGATAAAAAAGCAACTCCTAACGAAACGACAGTGGATGTACCCATTGATGAAGCTGATCCGGCAAAAGTTTTGAAGATTGGATCCCAGTTGGATCCGCATCGAGCCAAAGAACTAGTTAACTTTCTGAAGGCAAACCTGGATGTGTTTGCCTGGACCCACACTGACATGTGTAGGGATATCACCATCCATCATGAGTCATTCGCTGAGTATAAACCCAAAACACCCGCCTGTAAAGCAAAAGAGACGTGTGCTGGGCCCAGAGAGGTCGGCAGCTCTGAAAGAAGAAGTGGAGAAGCTAAAAGAGAACGGATTTATTAGAGATTCGACATATCCCGACTAGATATCGAATCCTGTTTTGGTAAAGAAGTCAAACGGAAAGTGGCATACACGTATTGATTTTTCAGACTTGAACAAAGCTTGCCCGAAAGATAGCTTCCCACTCCCCATAATAGACCAGCTTGTGGATTCGACGGCGGGACACGAACTTATTTCTTTTATGGACGCATATTCCGGATACAACCAGATCCCCATGCATGTGCCCGATCAAGAGCACACGAGCTTCATTACAAATTTGGGGTTGTATTGCTATGTGGTCATGCCGTTCGGATTGAAAAATGCCGGAGCTACCTACCAACGCTTGGTGAACAGGATGTTTTATAACCAAATAAGGAAGACTATGGAGGTTTATGTGGATGATATGCTCGTCAAATCAAGAAAGTCCTCTAGCCATACGCAAAACTTGGCAGAGAAGTTCGGTATCCTCCGAAAGTATCGGATGAAGTTAAATCCTTTGAAGTGCTCATTTGGGGTGGCATCTGGAAAGTTTCTAAGTTTCATCGTAAGCTCTCGAGGGATTGAAATCAATCCCAGTCAAATAGCAGCGATAAGGAACATTGAGGATCGGAGCCACGAAGAATCAAAGATGTCCAAAGTCTTGCAGGGAAAGTATCTGCGTTAAGTAGATTTATCTCCAAAGCAATAGACAAATGTGTCCCGTTTTTTGACTTGATAAAAAGGGGAAAGAAAAATTTCGAATGGACCCCGGACTGTGTTGAGGCCTTTCGAAATCTATTGGACTTACTAGAGAGACCACCGATTTTGTCGAAGCCAGTGGATCATGAAGAGCTGTTTGTTTATCTAGCGGTATCGGCTCACGCCGTTAGCACCGCCTTGGTCCGGGAAGAAGACAAGGTGCAAAGGCTGGTATGTTACGTAAGTAAGAAATTGGCAGCTGCAGAACGTAACTTCCCAAGGATTGAGAAGCTTGCTTACCGCCTTCTGATCGCCTCCCAAAAATTTCACCATTATTTTCAAGCTCACCCAATAACCATATACACTGATCAGCCTCTGAGACAGGTGTTGCAAAGACCCGAAGCATCGGGACGGTTGATCAAGTGGAATATTGAATTAAGTCAGTTTTATTTAAATTTTCAGCCGCGGAGATCGATCAGGGGGCAAGCTCTGGCTGACTTTATAGCAGAGTTCACAATTCCGGAGGAAGAGACGATCAATGACAAGGTGGTCAAATCAGAGGAGGAATTAAAATTAGATCCATGGAAGTTGTACACAGACGGAGCCAAGAACGACCGAAGGTCCGGAGCCGGAGTCGTCTTAGTTACTCCTGAAGGACGATCGTTATATTATGCTCTACGACTAGAATTTTCAGCAACCAATAATGACTCTGAATATGAAGCCCTGATTGTTGGGCTGAAACTTGCTAAGGAATTCGGAATAAAGGCATTGGATATATTCTGCGATTCCAAAATAGTCGTCTGCCAAGCGCGAAAGGAGTTTATGGCCCGGGGACCTCGACTTATTACCTATCTTGGAAAAGTGAAGAGCTGTTGAGCAACCTGGAACGGTATAACATAACGCATATCCCAAGAGCTGAAAACCAGAAGGCAGACCGACTAGCGAAGCTGGCAAGTTCCGACAATCTGGAGGAAACCGAAATGGTTCCAATTGAGACGTTGGGATCGCCAAGCTTTGAGTTAATGGAAATTGAATTAGCTTTCGAAGCAGAACCGGAGAGGGAGTCGTGGATGACCCTAATCAAGAATTTCCTTAGAAATGGAGTACTCCCGCCAAAGAAGAGTGAGAGGCGAGCCATAGTTCGCAAAGCTACCAGGTACATCCTCCAAGATGATACCCTTTATCGGCAAGGATTTTCTATGCCCATGTTACGATGTATAGCGCACGACGACATCAAGCGTGTACTAAGGGAAGTACACGAAGGAGAGTGTGGAGATCATACAGGGGGTCAGACTTTAGCAAAAAAGGTATTGCGGTATGGGTATTTCTGGCCCATAATTAATAAAGATGCAATTGATTACTCACGACGCTGCGACAAATGCCAGAGGTTCGCCAAGATCCCCAGAGCACCACCGACCCAGCTCAAGTCGATGGTGAGTCCGTGGCCATTTTCCATGTGGGGAATTGACATCATCGGAGTTCTACCGATTGCCAAAGGAGGAGCGAAGTATGCAATAGTCGCCGTGGACTATTTTACGAAGTGGGTGGAAGCTGAGCCCTTAACCAAAATCACAGCGAGAAAGGTGATAAGTTTTGTGGTTAGAAATATCATATGTCGATTTAGGATTCCAAGGACCATTATAACCGATAATGGAACCCAGTTCGATGGTGCCGAATTCAAAAATTTCTTCCAGAAATACAAGATCGACAAGCGGTACACTGCAGTCGCCCATCCACAGTCGAATGGGCAAGTAGAAGCAATAAATAAAGTCATAAAGTCCATCCTCAAGAAGCGGTTGGAACGTGCAAAAGCAAAATGGGTGGATGAATTGCCCTTGGCTCTGTGGGCATATCGAACAACGTTTAAGACAGCTACCGGCCATACTCCTTTCTCTCTCTCATTTGGTTCAGAAGCGGTAATCCCGGTAGAGCTTGAAATTCCCTCTCACAGGGTGACATATTATGACCCGATGATGAATCGGGCACTCCTCCTCGAGTCCCTTGATGAGGTCGAAGAGAAAAGGGACGAGGCCGACTTGCGTGCGTCAAGACATCGACGTCAGATGGCACACTATTATGACAAGAAAGTTCGTTTTAGAACCTTTGAACCGGGAGATTTGGTGCTAAAGCGAGTTTTTCCATCCCTTCCTCATCTCGGTCCAAGGTGGGAAGGGCCATTCGTCGTCCAACGGAAACTTGAGATAGGAGCCTTCAAGTTAACGACCGTAGATGGCGAAGTAGTGCCTAGGGCTTGGAATGCCCAACACTTGATGCGATATTTTAATTAGGGATGTTGTATTTTCTTTAGTATTTCTTATGAACCCTGTAAAAAGGCACGACTTGCCTTAGAAAAGTCTGTTGATACGAACAAAGGACTATAAAGTGGATGTAGGCTACGACTTAGCCGAACCACTCTAAAAATATCGTGTGCCATTTACTTTCTTGCATTATTTATATCTTCAACTATTATTCTATTGTGATTGTGGAATACGAGATGTTAAATTAAAATCTGGAAAGTTGGAGATGGCTTATATGCAGGAATAAACACAACGACTGTTTGTAAAATAAGACATAAAAGAATGGGAAGACAACATTCTTAACTCTAACTCTCAAGAATTGAGAGAGAGTATAAAGGACGGGAAGACGATGTCCTATGAGGCGTGAAGGAGCACCCAGATGAGAGACCGCCTCAGCAAGAACTCTAACCTGAATATAAGACAGGAGAGTATAAAAGATGCCAGAAAAGAACATGCATCAATGATGAAAGGAATGTGACCCCCGTCAGAGAATCGGGAACATTCGGACTTTTTAATTTAATCTTAAATAGTTTTTCAAGATTGACTGGGGGCATATATGTACACACATATTCCCCTATACTATGACTCCATTGCATAACTTTAGTAGAACATGCATTTGTATTTTTACATAAGTACTGAACTAACGACTAACATGCATTGCAGGAAACGAATTATTTTTATTCATTTACAAATGTATGAGTTTGTACAGGAAAACAGGTAAAAAGAAGATGCGAGGACCACCCTCGCTGCAACAATTGTGGGCCGATTAAATGCTAAAATAAAGCAAAACACTTCATCACTTAGACGTTGAAGTGGACTTGGATTTTTTAGCAGCCTTCTGAGCATCCTTCGCCTCTCTTTCGGCATCAGTTAAAATGCGCCTTGGTTTTTTCCTCCCTGAGACTGAAGTGCTGGAATCGGTTGATTTTTTCTCAAGGATCGGAATGCTGGAATCAAGAGAAGACTTTTTAGCAAGTTCTTCTGTAATAGATCTAGTCGAAAGCTTAACAACTAACCTTGATTCGGCATCCACTACTGCGAGAGGCTTAAGGCTTTCGGGGTCTAGGCCTTCAACTTTAAGCTGCATACGCTTGTCTTGTTCGGCTTTCAAGGCAGCTAAAGTGATGTCATCAGCGCTTTTTGACTCCCAACTATAGTCACCTCAGGGTCTTCCTTATGTCCCTCATTGCCACTGTCATCCTTTAAGGCGTCTATCATCTCGCCATCGTGAGGAAGGTCAGCATTACCCTTGTCCCCTTCAGCCTTCTCCGCTGACTTTGCTTCGGCAGTGGTTCCCTGAGGCATGCCTGCCTTCTCGGACGGTTCAGCACCTACGGAATGAGAAGCAACAGTTATCAACTCGGGAGAAAATAAAGGGTCCTTCATCGATTGCCCGACTATGTGATGGAAAGTAGAGACAGCTTTGACGAATTGGGGTGAAAAGGTAGAAATACCTTCCGATGATTTCTCAGCTGGAGTAGTCGTCGTCTCTGAAACCGACTCAGGAATAGGAGATAAAAGAGATGTCTGAGGGATCGCCGGGTTTTCGGGGTCGTATCCCTCTACTTCAGAAGTTTCAGTGGCAGTGGAAGAAGAACCAGCCTCCAAGATGTCCTTTTGTTTAGCCTTCCGCTTTTCCTCATCCATGGCAGCAGCAATCAGGCGACGCCCCTCAGCTAGGCTCGCCGCTGGTCATCTCTTAGATATTTTTCCATAAGTTTGTCCTCGTCGATGGAATCTACCTTGAGTTCTTCTTTTTCCCATTCAACAATTTGGCTCCACACATGAACCAAGGCAGTCGGATAATCATCAATCCAAGAGACGTTTCGGTGACGGATTATATGTGCAAAAAATTCGATCAGTAATTCACCAAAGCCCTGCACATCCTCCTAGGCCTCTGCCAGCTGCTTGCGGGACTCTTCGGCTGATTTGATGACACTTTCAACATTACCCTCCGCCAGGGTAGCCCTGTTCTCGGCCTCCATCAACTTGGAAGCCAATTCGGCGTTTTTCTTCTCCAATTCGGCGTTCTTCTTCGCTAACTCGGCCCTCTCTCGCTCAAGTTCAGCGTAAGCAAGTTGCATTTTGGCAGTATCTGACTTGCCGTCTTCTACTTGCTTTTTCAGCTCTGAACGCTCTTGAGTATGGGATTCGAGCAAGTCATGATAATGTTTTTGTAGATCTTAAAATTGTTGCTTGAAGCTAGCAGCGTCCCGTTGAGCAATAGCAAGTTGGGCCTGTGTATCCTTAAGGTCTTTCCCTAAATTTTTCAAGGCCTTTGCGTCATCTTCTGCGGTCTTCTGCATCGAGTTAGTATTCGTGATTAGATTTCGGATGATTCTGGAAAGGTTACGCGAATACTTGAACATCTCTGAATATTGTTTCTCGACCGCGTCAATTTTTGCTTTGGCCTCGTCTGCCCACCTCGAGGAAATAGGCTCAAGAGCAGGTAAGAAAGTCAAGTTTTCAAAGTAGTGTTCGGGAAACTGCTCCTCCAGATACGCCCGCTTAACTGCAGTTTCAGCATCCAATTGTGGAGGTGCAGGGAATGTCAGCCCGGTATTCCCATGTGTGGAGGGCTCAATGGCCTCCTCGCCCTTTCTAGGCCGCTTAGCAGGAACCTTGCGTTTACATCGCGAGTCGGTATCTCTCGGCAGGCTCCTTTCCCTACTACGTTTTTCTTGGGAAGAGATTTGGTCCTTTGACTACGACGCTTCATCTCCTCGACAACTTTGGTAGCCCTTATATCACTCTGGATCTGACTGAACGGGAGAGCGAGAATGCGAGATCCGCGATTGATAAGAATCATAAGGCCTCCTATCCTCCCTACCGCGACTTTCGCGACGATCATGCTCAACATCATGAGGGGGTCTGGTCATGCTGCAGCGTAGTTTCCTGATGTCATAGTGAACACGAGACATTGTACCTGCACAACAATGTAAGTGGAATTCAGAACCAGTATTCTCATAAGAAGTAAGTGTTGTGAAGTGAGGTGCTATTATGTTAAGTGCATCCTAAGTGGTGTCCCCCCTCCGACAAACCAGAGTCTGAAGCCGAGCCAGTTCGAGTGGGCTCTTTGGCCTTAACAGGAGTAGTCTCCTCTGAAGATGTAAAAACTAAAGGATTTGTGCCAAAATCCTCGGAAGCGTAGATAGTTTCAGGTAAGGGGAGATCTCCCAAACCCTGGAATATAGGGTTATCAGTAGTGGGGGCATCTCCTTGGGAAGCGTCTACTGGCGGTCCTTTAGGAGACATAGATTTTTCAGGAGAAATAGCATCCCCAGGGGTGATGTATCCTTCTCGGTGCTTTTCAGGTATGTTAGTCAACTCATCGTCTTGAGTCGAACTTGGAAAAGGTGAAGTTCGAAGTGGCATGGTGGGGCCTTTCGAGCTCTCGCCCATTTCTGGAATTACATCCACCGGAGGGATATATACATATGGACCTGACCCGTGACCTATGCTGTGGGTAATGGACAACAGCCTGCGGTGATGAAGATATTCGTCCTTAAGGACCTCGTCGATAGTTAGAAATTTTTGGTCACCATTGAGGAGCTGATGCATCCGATCAAAATACACTTGATCCGATATTTGCTTTGGATTATCAACTGCAAACAAAAAGAAAATGGATTAATGCGGTGGCGTGGATATTTAGAGTTAAGGTTTAGAAAACTAGTGCCTTACTCGATTTTGTCCATCTCCTAGCACACCCTGGTTGTTGCCTTATATAAAACCATTCCAGCTTGGAGTCGCCGGCCTTGCTGCCGAACGGTGCTGAAATTATTTTCCTTTTTGGGACAGACTCGAAGTAAGTGAAAGAAGGAGTTTCTCGAGTCCGATGCTTGAAGTTATAAAAGAAATGAACGTCATCAAAAGTGAGCTCTATGCCTAAGATCTCGTGATATGCTACATATAACGTATACAGGTAAGCGTAGGAGTTGAGATGCAGCTGCATGGGGGCAATCCGCATCTGTCTTAGAAAGACGACGACAAAAGGAGAAAATGGTGGAATAGCTCCAACCATGCACATCAATCGGGTGATTGCCATAAATCCCTCCGGAGGATTATGAGGACGGTCAGTCTTCGACGGCACCAGGGTATCCTTTTTCAATATCCCGTGCTTTAAGCGTATTCGAGTAAGTCTATCGTTGTCAATCGTCAATTCAACAGAATCTTGAGGTGATTCCAATATGATGGCAGATTCAAATTCGTCAGGAGCTCGAGTATCTCCAACCCCTCCTTCCTCTTCATAGCCCAGGGAAATTTCACTGTCATAAGGCATTTCGCTGTTATGCGCCTCTACTTCATAATCCGATCCCTCGTCGTCCCATTCAGGGTCTGAGGAAGAAGATATGTCATCAAGAGTGACTTTATTGGATGTCTCTAGGATCTCTTTCTTTTCTTCCAGTCTAGAAGAATGTCTTTCGGCCATGATCACTAAACTATCGAAGAAGTAATAACAGAAGTTAGAGTAAATTAGCCCGTGTCCCCCTGTGCACATGTGTGAACTAAAGTGTGTACGGTGTGTGCAGGAAATGTAAAGTGAACACTTGAAAGCGTAATGTAAAGTTCTGACGAAGCGATGATGTTCAGAACAATTCTCGACATTTGTTTATGATTCGTAAGGCACTATCCTAACCGTCCATTAAGTCGGAAGATCGTGTCAAGAATTGAATAGACTCGTTAAGCAAGTTCTTAAGTGTTAAATTGGATTGTTTTCTTCGGTTCGGTTCGGATGTATGCTTTGAGATCGGATCGGAGGGTAAGGCCTCATCTTAGCCGAGAATCAGTGTTGGTGTCCAGGGATCAAAATCGGATTGGTTCGGAGGAGGACTTCTGAAACGGTCCAGATCGGATTAAGCAGCCATCCCCTTTTACTTCCTTTGTTTCAATTCCCGATCCGATCCGATAAGGCGATTCCTATCCTCCTCTCCGTTTACAAGTCCGACCCGACCCGATTGAGTAAGCCCAGCTTCTCTCCATGATTCTTTACTTCGGCCCGATCCGATTTTGTAAACTTCTCTTCCCCTTCTTCTTCTTCTCCATGATCCACACTCCATCACCCGAACCGATCCCCTGCAACCTCCTTCTTCTTCCTCTTTTTCAAACCTAGAACCTAATTTCGTATTCATGGCCCCAATCAAGATCAAGTTTTCATTGATTTTATCCCTTATGGTGAGTCCCAATTCCATCTTCTCAACGCCTCGAAGTGGCGACTGAGCCACCAACGACGATGGTGAGGGAAGAGGAGGCTGTGCTAGCAAACCGAACCAAAGCCATGCCCAAATCGATCAAACCAACTATAAATCATAATCGAAACCGATCATAACCAAGAAAATCAAGTTTAAAACCCACTTATGAGAGTGATTTGATGATTAATAAAGAGGATTTTGGAGTTTCAGAAGGTTAGGGTTCCTGTGTTCAATCGGCTGAGAAAAAAGAAAATAAAAAGGAAGAGAGGAAGAAATAAAAGGATGATAAGCTTATATAAATTGATGGTGACTACTCGTATTCCTACCAGCTTTTCTCGTTCGGACCGGGGTGAAAGCCCACAAGCATATTTTGGCCTATTGGCCTAATACCAAGACAAAACAAAAGGGAATTTAACTGGATCGATCCGAACCAAATCAATTAAAAACAATGACTCGGCAGACAAATTAAAGAGCAAAAAGAGAAATAAAGAGAGGAATCACCTGGAGGGACTGCTGGAAATCAAGAAGAATCTTCAAACTTGTTAAAAAATGAAGAAAGTAATCTACACACTACGCGATATATATATATATATATAAATATAAACGTCAAGAGATGCGACCGTCTGAAGCAATATATCCCTATATATCAACGAAAACAACTTCTAATCGACACAAATTCAAAGACTAATGAGCAGATAACATCAAAGCACGCTTCATCTTCAACAGAAGCATTCTTTGAGGGGGAAAATGTTAGCCTACTTTGTGAAATAGGCTACACAAAGCTAAAGGATCAAGTATTAGGGAATAATCTGCCTAGAAACCGGATCGGAGGTAGTCAGAGAAAAACAAAGCTAGACAAAGTGAGGAAAGACAGAACTCGAACCGGTCCGGATCGGATATGATGCTCCGATCTGAACCCCATTACCTGGCCTATCCGACTCGAGCACAGAATGAAAGTTGCTTCATTCCCATGTTCTCCTAAAGATGCGGAGCGGTTACACGCATGATTGCCCACGTTCTCCCACTCGCTTGATGCGCTGTCACCATCCGGAGAGCTCCGAACCCGCATCTCCAGGGATGGATGCCACGTACCTCCGATCCGAACCCGTTTCTGGGAGAGTTTGCACCTATAAATAGACCTCTAAGGCTCACTTGAAGGGATCTTTTGGCACTCTAAGAATTTGAGTATCTTTGAGAACCGAATTCCAGCACTCCCAAACAATCCAAATCATCATTCAAAGTGTATTGTGAGATAATTGAGTGAATGTATATGAAAAGTGAGTGAGATCGAGTGAATATCTTATTGTATTTTCATCTACATCATCAAACGAAGTGATATAAAGTGGACATAGGCTCTTTAACGCCAAACCACTATAAATCTTGTGTCTCTTTTCTGTTTTTGATCTCATTTTATCGAAATTTTAGTCAATTTGGGTGTTAGAACCACTTTTTGGTCAACAATTTTAAAAAAAAATATGTTGTATTTTTAGATTAATCTACAAAAACATGAATGATTTAAAAAAAATTGTTTTTTTAAATTTTGTTTAGATTTAGATATATCAAAAGATATTGTAGTAAAAAGTGGATCTGAAGTACATTTGAAATATAATGGATATTTTAGAGAAGTTTTAGGAATTAGAATTTGAACTGTTAAAGACATTAGAGAAAACAATTCCGACAAAGAAGACAATGTTTATGTGTCGGACAACGCTGCTATATTTGAGGCTATATTCATTGGGATGGACAAATTAATTTAGCCTCTCTTACAGTAGGAAAACCTCCCTAACGGTCGGTTTGAAAATTGATTTAGCCTCCCTTACAGTAGGGAAACCTCCTCAATGGTCGGTTTGATAAATACTAGTCCATAACCAACCTCCATTACTTTTAAGTTACCAAATTTTAGCACTACAAAGCTTTGAGAAAAAAGGTAGATAGCTAAGAGATCAATCTCAGGTTTATTTTTATCAAATTTAACTAGACTAACAATTTTAGCTTGGTTAAATAAGTCATAAATACGATAAACATAGTATCAACAAGAGACTTGGATGAAATATTTTTTCCTTTTAAACCATCAAGTATGTTTCTCTTTGGAACACTATTAAGAGGCCACTGATCAATACGAGACTCTAAAACTATATTTTCTTCCTATGAAGAGGATTTAGCCATGTCTATCTTTGCCTCCATAGAATGTTTAGGAGCCATTGATAGACTTGAGAAGTTCTGATTTTAGGGGATTTAGTAGCTACAGGTTTCTCAGAAAAAGACAAACGGAAGGAAAAGACAGAAATACAATATATAGGAATAGGATAGATAAAAAATAGACAGGTGTATGTTTATATTTGAACAGACACGTAGATCAGACATTTGATTCAGTGTGATATGTATGTCTGAAAAAATATTCAATTGTCTGACCAAAATTCCAAACATATGGATCTTTTTTGAGAAATACCCTGAAAAATAATTTAGACTTCTAAAAGAAATTTAAACCTGTGATTTTTATCTGAGATTGTGCATGAGATTTAGATTTATTTCAGATGTCTAAGTCACTAAGAAATATATTTTTAATGTACATTTGAACGTTTGGTTAGAATTTCCAAATGTTGAATACCTAAAAAGTGTACAATTCAGTTTTAAAAATAATCTTTCATTATTATTTTTATTAATAAATTATTTCAAAATGATAAATAATTAAAGTAAGTTATGGAATGAAAAATTTAGTGGAGTTAAATTATTTTTGATCTTGTCTATCTCAAGAGTTTAGTTCATCTTGTGAATCGATGGTTCCTTCTTGATTCTATTTTGTTCTTTTGTTGGAGATGGACAATTTTTTTTTTGTAATTTGTCTTTCAATAAAATTTAGCTATTGACTTTGACGTTCTTGCTTCTAGTAAAGTTCCTTCTGAAGACACAAAAATTATTTTCGATATTTTTTCGTGTCATCAATATGATAATCATCTGAAGTGGTGACAGTTCCTTCAAATTTTAATGAAGCTTGAACTCTTTTTCCATTTAAAGTGTAACCAGTATGAAAGCCACTCTTGGTAAATTTATAAATTTTTTATAAACATGAAATCTCAAAATTTCACTTTCATTAAAAAGATATAGTCAAACAGATTTTAACATTTCTTATTTTACAAAAAATCGACTTATATTGAATTCTGTATAATTGTTTTAAAGTTTAAAACGTAATATTACGAACTACTGCGCCATTACGAGTTCATTTTAAATTAATATAAATATATACGTTCAAACTTCGTTTTAAATAAAATTTAAGTTATTAATTATTAAAATCAATTGTAAATCCTTGTGAAATTTATTAAAAGTAAATTTTAAATTGGTTGCAAAAATTATGGGTTGTTACACCTAATTAAAGAATCTATTCCCAGGTGGACTCCTCGACCAAGTCACTTAAGACCCAAGGAAGCGGCGATTCGCGAAAATTATCAAACTCGTATCCAATTAGCCTTTAATGCTTCCATTTATGGGAGGTGGGCTATGCAATCGCTTAATACCCTTTTATGGGTAGATCCAACCACTTGAGACCTTAACCCCAAAGCAGACTACGTTTTATATATTATTCTATGTTTGGTTTCTTCTTACGGACTGGAGGAGGACCCTTTTTGGTCACTTAAGACCTACTCATAGAGTAAACCTTATTTCTTTTAATAATCAGCACAACGTAAACTAACTATCGTCACGGGCTCCTATGGTAAATAATAACTAACATTATTTACCTACTAAGTCCATTCTTTATTTTCTAGTTATATTTATTCTAGGTTTACTAGTCAAGGAAATTCTATCACTTCCCAAGCTAAAAGGTTTGATTATTTATTCCCTCCTTATATGGATTTGGTATTTATTAATATGCACGACTCCCATTAATCCTCATTTTATTCTTTTATAACCTTTATTAAGGTTACCTACCGTTTATGACCCTAACAGTCATATTCCTAAGGCTATGGGCGCTTATAAATATCCTTAATTATCAGTCCCAAAATATCTATTTGTTGTACCCCAACCGACACTACTAATTATAATTTATTAATTTATTGTTCGTTGTATATGTATGCATGTATGTATGTATGTTTGTATGTATGCACCAAACCTCTCACATTAAGCTGACCACTTGTGGATATTGGATTTGCTGGGCGGTTCCGGGCAGACTTTGTAACAACCCGGAATTTTTGAACCAACTCAAATATTTTATTTTAACTATTTTAATGGGTTTTGAATATTTAAAATGATTTATTTTAAATAATAAGGACTAAGAATTTATTCAAATTGAAGTTAGAACGTATATATTTATATTAATTATAAAGCGAGCCTGAAATGGTGCGGTAGTTTGAAAATTCGATTTTAAATTTCAATTGAATGTATGGAATTCAAAATAAATCGGATTTCGGTAAAACAAGAAATTTTAGAATCTGTTTAATTATATCTTTCTACCGAATGTAAGAAACTAGGATTTCATTTTATAAATTAAAAGCTATGTCTAGTTTAAAATTTAAAATAGTCGCTAGGGAATTTATATATATATATATATATATATATATATTAATATAATATAAAGCCCTTAAAAATAGTTATTTTGCAAACGACCTCCATTTTCAATGAAACCACTTTTATTGGATCCGAAATATTAATTTATTGTTAGGTTTCAAATTTCATAATTTTTGGAATTAATATGTGAGCACAGTAAATTTAAATGTGTTTGGTAATTTTAGTTTGAATTTAATCGACTGGAAAAAGGCCATTTTTCAAACAGCCTCGAAATTCGATGAAATTCATTTTGTTAGGACCATATTGTTAAAACATAGCTAGACTTATTTTTTTGTAATTTTTGGAGTCAGTATGTGGCCCGGTAAATTAATATGTACATTTAAATTCAATATATATTGATTCATAATTTAATTTTGACAAAAACTGATCAAAACAGTCGAATTGGCTTACGAAACCTATCCCATTGTGTCCAGAATGGGGGTATTTAGTTAGGAGCGACAGTCGTTGGGTTTGATTTGGAGTTCGGAATAATAAACATGTTAAGTTGGAATTAAATATTAACAAATAGATTAAAAATGGTATAAGTAGAATTGCCCAAGCACTAAATTTCATTGTTCAGAAAATTCCGTCGCCATTAAGTTCTGAACGGTCCTGGATGTTTGAATCTTCTTTCCCAATTCTTGTTCAGTCTGTTCAATAATTCAAAAACATCGAATGAGTAAAAGGTAGAGCAAAGTGTGCTCTTGCACTTCAACGGGTATGATTGGGTTTCGTTAAGTAATTTGTTCGAAATCTCGCCTCAAGAAGCTTCGGTTCGCCCTCAATTTTCATGCACAGCGGACCTCTAAACTGGATGTTATCCATGGTGATGGCGATGCACAAGGGGAGCTACGGTGTGGAACAGTTGGATTGAGCTCTGATTGACTGTAGTCATCAAGAGTTCGAACCCTAAGTTATAGTGAATGGGTTCAAATACTGGAAAACAACGTGAAAACCTGAGGGTCTTTACAGTGGTAGACGAGTAAAATGTGGTAATTACCCCTAAGCATGTAATTAACTTAATTAAATTATTAACTAGTTATTAAAGTAATTAAATATTTTAAACGTTCATATCTTGTTCAAACCGAATCAGAATTGGACAAAACGAAGTTCGTTGGAATCGCGTCGTCAAATACTACATTTTAGAACTAACCAGGACTGAAACGGAGCAGATTAGAATTTGAGGAAAATTTGAACTCGAATGGTATTAAATCCTTCAAATAAAGAGTGACGGAGTGGAAACCAATATGAGAACTCCTTCTCACTAAATTATATTTTATCATGTTATTGAATTCATGTATAAAAATATATAGAATTGCCCATGTTGATTTTTATCAGTTTTAATCATTATAAATTGTATACGGTGCCTGTTAGCTCACCTCCCTCGTCCACGGACCATGGACAATTTAATTGACTGTATTGTGTTGTGATTATGTTGTGAAATGGAGTAAATAATATATATATATATATATATATATATATATATATATATATGTTGTATGAAATATATATATATATATATACACACGATGTGAATAAAATATATATATATGCGATGTGAGTAAAATATATATACGTTGTATGAAAAATATATATACGTTATGAAAAATATATGTACGTTGTATGAAAAATACATATGTGTTATGAAAAATATATATGCGTTGTACAAATATATAAATGCTTTGTATAAAATATATATATGCGATGTGAAAAATATATATGCGTTGTGGAAATTATATATGTGCTGTATAAAATATGTATGCCTTGTATAAAGTATATATGCGTTGTATAAATATTATATATGCGTTGTATAGAACTAAAATGCGATATATAAAATAGTCATATGTTAAAATAAATATTTGTTCATTAAAAATATTATTTTTAACATGTATATGGAATATATAAAATAGTCATGTGTTGAAATAAATATTTTTTCGCTAAAAATGTTATTTTTAGCTTATATATGCGATATTAAAGTGGTCATGTAATGAAAAAAATATTAATTTGCTAAAAATATTATTTTTAGTTTATATATGCGATACATAAAGTGGTAATATAATGAAATAAATATTTGTTCGCTAAAAATATTATTTTTAGCTTATATATGCGATATATAAAATGGTCATGTATTGAAATAAATATTGGTTGGCTAAAAATAATATTTTTAGCATATATACGCGATATATAAAATGGTCAGGTAGTGGAATAATTATTGGATTGTTAAAAATATGTTTTTTAACATATATGCGCACTGTATGAAATTGTCATGTAATGGAATATTCAATTTTGATTTAAAATTGAAATGGAAGTTGAAATCGTTTTTGAAATGAATTTATAAACGATTTACAAAATTTGTTTTAAATAGAAATCGACGATATATATATATATGTATATTTATATATATTTATATGGTTTGAATAGAATGCGCCACGCAGCGACCACTTGCGAATTTCGACCATTGACTTCAAATTGATGTAACGGGAGATCCGACCGTCAGATACTCCTAAAACTGGAACCGTTGGGTTCGTATCGAAAAGAGCTTTCCAACGAAATAGGAGATTTAAATTTAAATGGCTGGATTTCAAATTGTGTCCAAATCAATTTCAGAAAAGGTAGTTATGGACGTAGTTCGGTGGCCGTTATTGGAAACCGACTGTAATGGCCTAAATAAAATTATTAAAAATAGGGAAACTTTGTGTAAAATCATAATAAATGATTTTGAAAGATTTTGATTGAGAAATTCCAGTTTTGAAAAGATAAAAAGATATTTTTATCTAAATGAACTAATTATTAACTAGAATAATAATCCAAATGATTTTTAAATAAATAAATTGGATATGTAAAAGGATTTTGAAATAACCAGAATTTTTCAATATATGAATTGGAATGGATTTGAATGGAAATGATCTTCGGAATATTCTGATATTGGATTCCGTGATTATACAGATATTGTTGAGGAATTTTGAAAGATATATATATCGTTATGCCCAATACGATATCTGTTGGTTTCAGAATTTGATGTTGAATATAAGCCAATATTATTTCTATTTAGAGCCTTATACTTAATATCAAATTGGATTTTGGGGTTTATAGTGAACAATGTTTTAAATAACAGTTGTTCTTTAACCCAATTAACAATGAATATATGATTTGGAATTTATAATCGTTTAAATAAGATTAATGGAATTTTCCAAAGAAAAGTTTTCCAATTTAATATATTAAATTGGAATTAAATCGAATTCGATTTGATAATAATCGAGATGAGCTTCTGTGAAGAAAGATCGTTACTATATATGTAATTTAAAAGGCGTTGCCGTTATTCCACTTATAGTATTTGTTTGATACTGAAATTTAAATCGATTATATACTGATCGTATTTCCGTGAAGGTTCCATATCAGTTGGAAGATGATTTTGGATTTATCGTGAACTGTGTTTTAAATAACATTTTTTTTTTAACCCAATTAAAGGCAGGATTAATTTCTAGAAAATTTAATAATCATTAAGTATGGTGTTAGAAAATTAAAACTGAACTGGAGTTTTAACAATTCTTTAATTAGATCTTAATCAATGAATGGTAATTAAATTTGCTAAAACATGATATGTGATATAAACCAAATATGCTTGGTTGTTGATATTGATTGAGAGATTGAGATTGATTGATTGTTTGGATTATGCTCGACCAGTTTATGAGCAAGATATGCTTTTACATTTAGCATTGGGTTAGGTAGAAATATTTGTTTGCGATCATCTTGTGAAACACTTCACGATTTGACTATGAGATGTTTAGTGATGTTGTTGAGTTCATTTCAAATTTAATGAATGATTTTGAAATGATAGATTTTCTTAAGTGAAAAGAAACATATTCCCGATTTTGGACAGGAATGTTTTATAAAACAGAAAGGATTTTGAGGGCTAAACCCGATGTTTCTAAAATGATTTAGAAATGTATTATGATTTGACATTGTGGTTCATCACGTAACCAATTAGTTGCTATTGATGATGTATCTGTTTGGTGGCGGAGAATTTATTCTCTTGCTTAACACCCTTCTGTGAGACGTACGAGCTCAAAGGTTATGTGATTAATAGTGTCTGATCATATGTGTGAATTGCTAATGTGAAGTACTATATTTTGGAAAGTACTTGTGATTATTATGTTGTGAAATGAATTTTCCCTACTTCGGGATATGAAATGATTTGGTATGTGGCTAAAGATTCGGGTAACCCTGGATGACTAAAAGTGTGAGGGCGGTGGATTTTCTCCGAGGGCGTGGGAGATGCATCGTCAGTGTAGCCTGCTCCATCGTGGGAGGTGCACATATATATATATCGAGTTGGAGAGGCGCGTACAACCTTGTCTGAGGGTCATGCTCGATATTTGGTTGCATACTTGTTTGTATGCATTGTGATATTTTTGAATTCATATTAAAGATTTTGGTTTAAGATCCCGAAGTGAAATCTACTTTGATATGAAATCTAGATATGTATTTCAAATGATTTGAAATAAGAATTTGGGAATAAAGTCCAAAGGAATAATTTCTGTATATGAATTGGATTTCGAAAAATCTAAATTTTGGGTTTAAGCCTAAATGGGTAGATTGGAAAATTGCATGTTGTGTGATGCACTATTGATCAATGACTATTATTAGTTGTTTATGCACTGGTATTCATGGGGGTAAACCCGTTCCGTGTTATACGGCATGGTCTCTTGATTTACCTTATTTTAAAGTAATTTTTAATAACTCTTTTGATTTCTCACACTAGTCTCATGACTGACTCGGAGTTTATTGTTTCTACCTAAACTCTGGGTGCTCTTATTTTCTACACGAGCAACTTGTAGTTTTGGTTTTGCAGATTATTCAATTTAGCGGGATCCTGGATCGAAGCTTAAAGCTGTGGCCAGAGCATTGATAGTCTTCCGCGGTGTTAGTATATTTGTTTCCACTGCATTGTATTTGGTTGCAAACGGCGTTTCTATGAAATTTGAAAACCATTGACAAAATATCGTAATAATAACCGCAAGCGCATGGCGTACAATCGTAATATGTGGCGAATACGGGTCGATCCGTGGGAAAAAATTTATTCTAATCTTACTTAATTAAATTAAACCGAAAACAAGTGAAATTATTAACTAAAAACTAAAAGAAAACTAACAATGTTAAAATGAATACAAATACGAGACTAAGAGACAATTTGGGAGTAGATTCACTATCAACATCAATCTAATTAACATAAAAAATGACTCTAACTCTCTTTAATAACTAGTACATTAAGTGTTGTATTCATACGAGCATGATTTATATGCTAGAAAATTCAAGCGGCATAAATCATCAATTTTCAATACAAACTTAAAGCCCTAAATATCACAAAGAAAATAATAGTTCTAATAAAAATGAAATATTACGAGTATGTTCTGTATGTTAATATTCACTAACTACATAGAACATCAAGGATGATTTCACTTATAATGTCACTACTTTCTCTAAAATGAATTAGATTGTGAGAAAGTATGATTCTATTAATGATTTGAGTATAACACATTTGAGAATAATCAACTAACATGTGCTATCAATTTTCACCATATAAAAAATCTTTACTTTATCTATATCCAATTTTAAATTAAACTCAAATAAGAGAGTTAGAAACATGAAATTCTTATGTTAATTATTCATGAATCATGAGAGCTTCACTACTCCTAAATTGAAGGGGTTTAACTACTCATAATGGATTCAATGATAACATAAAGAGATTTCATTATAAAAGACAACAAAAGAAAAGAGCACAATATTAAAATTACACTAAAAAAATTACATAAAAGAAATGGCTATGAAGCCATGGAAGACAAATAGAGTTTTTGATTTCAGCCACTCTAAAATAAATAAAATCCAAGATGCTATTTACATCAACATACAGGGGTTATTTATACATGTGAAAAAACCCTAATTCACTTTTAGCGTGCTACCAAGAATGCCCTTCATTAAGCTTCCCTTTGTCTTTAGCAATAATGATTCATGAAGCCCATTTTTGTCTCCACTGAAGAAGGAGAGAGAGTGGGTGGGGTCCTCCACTAATCTTCTATTTGAATTGATTCCTTCTCCATTGATTGATTTCCTTTTTTTGTGGCAAGGCATTGATTTCTTTTTTATTGGCAAGGCATTGATTTCCTCTTTTTTCCTTTGTATGCATATACGTCTTTATGAAGTCCTCATTTACTGTAACAACCCGAAAATCTGGGCCAGTTTAAAATTTTTATTTTGACAATTTTAGCGAATTTTGATTATTTAAAATAGATTATTTTAAATAATATCGATGGAAAATTGATTTTTAATATAATTCAAACGAATATATTTATATAGTTCGTCATTAGAATATAAATAATTATTTTAAATTATAAAAGGAATTGAAAATGGCGCGGTAGTTCGATAATTCGATTTCAAATTTCAAATGAATGTACCGGGTGCAAAATAAACCGGATTTTAGGGAAACCAAAATTAATAGAATCTATTTGAGAATATCTTTCCAACGAATCCGAAAAATCAAAATTTCATAGCGGGAATCAAAAGATATGTCCAAATGAAAATTCAGAATAGTCGCTATGGAATTCTGGCCCTTAAAAATAGCCATTTTGCAAACGACCTCGGATTTCAACGAAACCACTTTTGTTGGATCCGTGATGTCAAGTTATTGCTAGATTACAATTTTCATAATTTTTCGATTCAATATGTGAGCGTGGCAAAGGAAAACGCGTTTGACCAGTTTCAGTTGTTTTTAATCGACTGGAAATTGGCCATTTTTCAAACGATCTCAGAATTAGACGAAACTAGTTTTGTTAGGACCGTATCGTCAATACGAAGCTAGAAAATATTTTTATGGAATTTTTAGAGTCCGTATGTGGGCCTAGTAAATTGAAATGCTCGTTCAAATTCAATATATATAGTTATATGTTGATTTTGACGAAAAATGATTGAAACGATCGAATCAGCTTACGATACATAGCCCATTGTGTTCGGAATGGGGGTAATACGCTAGGGACGACAGGCGGTGGGTCTCGTTTCGAGTTCGAATAAAAAGTCAACTTTTTGAATGTAAAAATAAATAAAAAATATATATAAATTATTACATAAGGCCCCCAACCTTTTTCCCTCTCTCCCGTTAGAAGCGATTTAGGTCAAAATAAAAAAGAAAAAAAGAAAAAGAAGAGGACAGAGGAGCAGCGGTCGCTCCTTCGATCGGAGCGCCGCCACCGCCCAAGGTGGCGCAGCCCACCGCGCCCCCTCTAGACCCCCTCCTCTCGCCATTCTCCCTCTCCTCTTCCATCGACATTCGCCAAACCCTCGAACCCCCGAATCCCGTCCAACCCTAGGTGGCGCCGCCACCGCGATTCACCCCCCCTCCTCCTGCCGACGCGCGACCCCCCTCCAATGACGCTGTAAGTTTTTTTACTTTTATTTATTTATTTTATTTTTATTTGTTTAATGATTTTCAGTTTATATATATAAATTATAGTATAAAATCAGTTTTATAAAACATTAATTTTAAAAATAAGTTTATATATGAATAACATAGGAAAGATTAATTTCTTTTTATCATTAAAAAGATTCGATTTTTAATCGAGAAAAGATGGGATTTTTATTGATGAAAGCTATGATTTTAGCAAGTGAAAGTTTAGATCTTTGTTTAGGAGAAAAGATTTGATTTTTATATTCGATAAAAATATAATTTTTATAATATAGAAAGGATAAAAATATATATTTTATAATATAGAAAGGTTAAAAATAAAATTTTTATAAAGTAGAGATTATAAAAATATAATTTTTATAAGATAAAGAATATAAAAATATAATTTTTATATTAGTAGAGTATTAAAAATATAATTTTTATATAAGTATGATAATAAAAATCTGATCTTTATATCAGAAGAAGAAATATAAAAATATAATTTTTATATAGAAAGAAGCATTGTAAATCTATATGAAGTTGAAATAAAAATATAATTTTTATTTATTTATTGAAAGGAAGTGGTAAAAATATAATTTTTATTTTAAACAGCGTGAAAAGGACTGCATTGGGATTTCAAACAGATCCAGACGATTCAGCAGTTCAAACAGCAAAGCACGGCGGAGTGGAACCCTCGGTGAGAACTTCTCACCTTTTAATTTTATTTTCTAGTTATATTATTATATATATACTAGGATGCAGACGGTGTTTAGTAGCACCCGACACCATTGTCCACAGACCATGGACTTGTTTGTTTGGTTGTGTAGTTGGTTAGATTATTTGATTCGATTTCGTTGTTTGGTGAATTGAAATTGATTTGATTGATGTGTGAATGGCGTGGGCCTTCATTAGACCGGGGATAAGGCTAGGCCTTGTCCCGTTTCTAGTATCGTGACGTTATGCCGCCGAAATTTTCTAAAATATGTTAGAAAAAAAATATCATTTTATTGAATAAATGAACTGAATAGAAATTCATGTGTTAAAATAAAATATTTTATCGTTAAAAATATAATTTTTAACGTGTGTGTGAATAAAATGAAATATTCATTTACAAACCAGACGGTTTGTTTATGAACACTGATTTGAATGATATTGATTGGGACGATAAATTTTACACATCGCCCAACTGCACAAATAATATTCAGTGTTTGTTGATGTGAAACCCTACACGGGTATTGGGATGATATTTGGCGTACACTCATCCCAATTATTTTGTGGAATGTCGATCGATTGGTCGACAGACTGTGTAAGCGTTAATTATTTATATTTAATGCTTATACCGTTGTGTTGTGCACTTTGGATGATGGTTGATTATTTATCGCTGCTATTATATACATGTGTTGTATGGAATCCATATAATTAACATTATATGGTAATTGATTGGGCCTCATTCCAATTGAGAAGATAAAGAGTATTATAAAATAAGATTCATGTGTTGACAGTACTCATTTGTTGAGATTAGTCAAGTGTTGAAAGAAATATAAATTCATGTGTTGAATAGGATAAATATTCATTTGTTGAATAGAATAAAGAAGTTTTTGAAAAATATAAAGCCGTGTTGATTAGAGATGCGTTATTTTGACGCGAACGATATTTATATCAATTTTATTCGTTTTATAATGAATATTGAAAAGTGATTTCAAAATTGAATATTTTGAAATGAAATTCGAATTAAATTAGATTGAAATTCAAATTGAAATTTAATTGAATCAATTTGAAATGAATTCGAATCGAATAGAAAATGAATTCGATTCGAATTGAATAGAAAGTGAATTTGAATTAGAATTGGATAGAAATTCGAATTGAATAGAAATTCGAATTGAATGGAAATTCGAATTGAATTGAATTGAAATTCGAATTAAGTAGATTTGAATTGAAATCGATTTGAAATGAATTTAAAACAAATTTATAGTGGAATATTCAATTTTGATTTGAAATTGAATATGAAGTTAAAACTGTTTTGAAATCGAATTTAAAACTATTTATAAAATTCGTTTTAAATAGAAATCGACGAAATATATATTATATATATTATATATATAATATAATGGTCTGAATAGAACGCGCCGCGCTGCGGCAGTTCGTGAATTTCGACCATTGACTTCGTATGGATATTACGGGAGATCCGACCGTCTGATTCTCCTAAAACCGGAACCGTTGGGTTCGTATCGAAAAGAGCTTTCTAACGAATATTAGAAATTAGAAATCTAATGGTTGGATTTGGATATACGTCCAAATTAAATTTAGAAAAGGTCGCTGTAAGTGCAGTTCGATGGCCATTGATGGAAATCGACTATACGTGCCTTGATAAAATTATTAAAAATAGTAATAATTTGTGTAAAATCATAAGAAATGATTTGTGAAGAATTGGGATGAAAAACTCCACATTTGAAAAGATAAAAATAGTTTTTTATCGAAATGAACTAGTTTTGAACTAGAATAATAATTTATTTATTTTTAAATAAATAAATGGAATTTGAAATGGTTTTAAAAGTAACCAGGATTTCCAATAATTGAATTGGAAATAGATTTGAATCGAAATTATCTTCGGAATATTTCGATGTGGGATTTTGTGATTATACTGATATTGTTATGGAAATTTGGAAGATATATTTATATCGTTATTTCCAATACGATATTTGTTGGTCGTAGACTTTGACATTGAATATAAGCCGATATATTTTCTATTTAGAGCCTTATATTTAATACCAAATGTGATTTGGGTTGTCGTGAATAGTGTCTTCATTAACGCTGTTCTTAAACCCAGTTGTGAAAAAGATTAAATCTTTTTGTTTAGATTTAATGAAGGGTACCAATTAAACGCTATTTAATTGGAATTGAATTGGAATTGATTTTTGGGTTTATCGTGAATCGTGTTTTAAAAGACATTGGTTCTTTAACCGAGTTAAAGATTAAAACTAAGTGGAGTTTTAATGAATCTTTAATTAGATTGAAATGATCGAGAATGGAGTATCACCAGTTCTTGTTGCAGTCATGATGGGGGGTTCTCGCTTCGCGGTTTGGTAGCGAACGAGAGACTCTTACCCCCACATGTCCCTTGCGGGGGTTGGTTAGGCAGTGGCCGGGAGGCTCGAGAGGGTCGCCGTAAAACAAGCTTACTGGGGGACCACTTGGAAGCCACGGTGGGTTTTACCTGCTGCTTTGGGGGATGAAGGGATGGTTGCAAAGCCTACCGGATTTTGTCGGGCTATTTCATTTTGGTATCAGAGCTTTGGTTTGCAAAGCTCGGAGAACAAGACACATCAGAACCTTACGAAAGAATTCATCAGAAATTGGATTAGTAATATCCAATGGGAATGACTCATTAGAGATGGGATCAGTAGTATCCTAGAACGAGTGTGAAGAGTATATTTTTAAAGTGAAAAAAATTTTGTTTTGAAATGTAAATCGTATTATACGTATTTGAATATTTTATTTGTACTGAATTTGGACAATCCAATATATAAAGGTTTTGCATATACGCTTTACAAACGTATATTCGAAATTTTAATATACTGGGTAGATATAGAATCACACTCTAGTCGCTCGGATATTGTTCTGATGATTGATCGATCATCATCAGAATTTGTGTTCGAGTTTCAAAGGTGTGATATTTATATATTTCCATTAGACTGGTGTGAGAACCAAAATATAGTTAGAATACATTGTTGTGAATTGGCACCAAAAATGTGATTTTTGACCATATATCAAAGTTATGAATTTGAAATGATAATTCACTAATTGATTGATGATTGTGTTGTAAGATTTCTCATTTAAACCATTATGTGAATGAACGGTGAATTTAGGCCAAATTGAACCAAATATTGAACTGTATTGCAAATTATTTGGGATTGCATGCATGTACATGTGTATCTATTGAGCAGGTCATAGCAAGGAGGCTAGAGAAGAGGAGTAAAATTGTTTGCCTGACAAATAGGTACATGTTTATTGTATTTCTTGAGTTTTGGGTGATTTTATGAGCCGATTGGCTAGCCGCTTGGCTTTTTCATTTTCTTTTGGATTGAAGAAGGCCATGGGAGGCTATATGAAATATCCCGAAGTCCCCGGTGCAGGGGAGGTTATGGCGAAATTTTTCGAAAATTTAGGGTGTTAGCCAAATTTTTGAAGAATTTGAAAAGTTCTTAGAAACTGAAAAGTTGAAGAACTTAAGCCGTAGCGAAAATTATGAAAGTAGAGTTGATTAATCAAACCACTTTCGACTTTGTTCCTTTTCGGGGACGAAAAGTTTTAAGTGGGGGAGATTGTAACAACCCGAAAATCTGGGCTTGTTTAAAAATTTTATTTTGGCAAATTTAGCGAATTTTGATTATTTAAAATAGATTATTTTAAATAATATCGATGGAAAATTGATTTTGAATATAATTCGAACGAATATATTTATATATTTCGTCGTTAGAATATAAATAATTATTTTAAATTATAAAAGGAATTGAAAATGGCGCGGTAGTTCGATAATTCGATTTCAAACTTCAAGCGAATGTACCGGGTGCAAAATAAACCGGATTTTAGGGAAACAAAAATTAATAGAATCTATTTGAGAATATCTTTCCAACGAATCCGAAAAATCAAAATTTCATAGCAGGAATCAAAAGATATGTCCAAATGAAAATTCAGAATAGTCGCTAAGGAATTCTGGCCCTTAAAAATAGCCATTTTGCAAACGACCTCGGATTTCGACGAAACCACTTTTGTTGGATCCGTGATGTCAAGTTATTGCTAGATTACAATTTTCATAATTTTTCGATTCAATATGTGAGCGTGGCAAAGGAAAACGCGTTTGACCAGTTTTAGTTGTTTTTAATCGACTGGAAATTGGCCATTTTTCAAACGATCTCAGAATTAGACGAAATTAGTTTTGTTAGGACCGTATCGTCAATACGAAGCTAGAAAATATTTTTCTGGAATTTTTAGAGTCCGTATGTGGGCCCAGTAAATTGAAATGCGCGTTCAAATTCAATATATAGAGTTATATGTTGATTTTGACGAAAACTGATCGAAACGAGCGAATCAGCTTACGATACATAGCCCATTGTGTTCAGAATGGGGGTAATACGCTAGGGACGACAGGCGGTGGGTCTCGTTTCGAGTTCGAATAAAAAGTCAACTTTTTGAATGTAAAAATAAATAAAAAATATATATAAATTATTACATAAGGCCCCCAACCTTTTTCCCTCTCTCCCGTTAGAAGCGATTTAGGTCAAAATAAAAAAAAGAAAAAAAAAGAAAAAGAAGAGGACGGAGGAGCAGCGGTCGCTCCTCTGATCGGAGCGCCACCACCGCCCAAGGTGGCGCAGCCCACCGCGCCCCCCTCTAGACCCCCTCCTCTCGCCGTTCTCCCTCTCCTCTTCCATCGACATTCGCCAAACCCTCAAACCCCGAATCCCGGCCAACCCTAGGCGACGCCGCCACCGCGATTCACCCCCTCCTCCTGCCCACCGCGATTCACCCCCCCTCCTCCTGCCGACGCGCGACCCCCCTCCAATGACGTTGTAATTTTTTACTTTTATTTTTATTTGTTTAATGATTTTCAGTTTATATATATATATAAATTATAGTATAAAATCAGTTTTATAAAACATTAATTTTAAAAATAAGTTTATATATGAATAACATAAGAAAGATTTTTTTTTATCATTAAAAAGATTCGATTTTTAATCGAGAATAGATGAGATTTTTATTGATGAAAGCTATGATTTTAGCAAGTGAAAGATTAGATCTTTGTTTAGGAGAAAAGATTTGATTTTTATATTCGATAAAAATATAATTTTTATAATATAGAAAGGATAAAAATATAATTTTTATAATATCGAAAGGTTAAAAATATAATTTTTATAAAGCAGAGATTATAAAAATATATTTTTTATAAGATAAAGAATATAAAAATATAATTTTTATATTAGTAGAGTATTAAAAATATAATTTTTATATAAGTATGATAATAAAAATCTGATCTTTATATCAGAAGAAGAAATATAAAATATAATTTTTATATAGAAAGAAGCATTGTAAATCTATATGAAGTTGAAATAAAAATATAATTTTTATTTATTTATTGAAAGGAAGTGGTAAAAATATAATTTTTATTTTAAACAGCGTGAAAAGGACTGCATTGGGATTTCAAGCAGATCCAGACGATTCAGCAGTTCAAACAGCAAAGCACGGCGGAGTGGAACCCTCGGTGAGAACTTCTCACCTTTTAATTTTATTTTCTAGTTATATTATTATATATATACTAGGATGCAGACGGTGTTTAGTAACACCCGACACCATTGTCCACAGACCATGGACTTGTTTGTTTGGTTGTGTAGTTGGTTAGATTATTTGATTCGATTTGGTTGTTTGGTGAATTGAAATTGATTTGATTGATGTGTGAATGGCGTGGGCCTTCACTAGACCGGGGATAAGGCTAGGCCTTGTCCCGTTTCTAGTAACGTGCCGTTATGCCGCCGAAATTTTCTAAAATATGTTAGAAAAATAAAAATATCATTTTATTGAATAAATGAACTGAATAGAAATTCATGTGTTAAAATAAAATATTTTATCGTTAAAAATACGTGTGTGTGAATAAAATGAAATATTCATTTACAAACCAGACGTTTTGTTTATGAACACTTATTTGACTGATATTGATTGGGACGATAAATTTTACACATCGCCCAACTGCACAAATAATATTCAGTGTTTGTTGATGTGAAACCCCACATGGGTATTGGGATGATATTTGGCGTACACTAATCCCAATTATTTTGTGGAATGTCGATCGATTGGTCGATAGACTGTGTAAGCGTTAATTATTTATATTTAATGCTTATACCGTTGTGTTGTGCACTTTGGATGATGGTTGATTATTTATCGCTGCTATTATATACATGTGTTGTATGGAATCCATATAATTAACATTATATGGTAATTGATTGGGCCTCATTCCAATTGAGAAGATAAAGAGTATTATAAAATAAGATTCATGTGTTGACAATACTCATTTGTTGAGATTAGTCAAGTGTTGAAAGAAATATAAATTCATGTGTTGAATAGGATAAATATTCATTTGTTGAATAGAATAAAGAAATTTTAAAAAAATATAAAGCCGTGTTGATTAGAGATGCGTTATTTTGATGCGAACGATATTTATATCGATTTTATTCGTTTTATAATGAATATTGAAAAGTGATTTCAAAATTGAATATTTTGAAATGAAATTCGAATTAAATTAGATTGAAATTCAAATTGAAATTTAATTGAATCAATTTGAAATGAATTCGAATCGAATAGAAAATGAATTCGAATTGAATAGAAAGTGAATTTGAATTAGAATTGGATAGAAATTCGAATTGAATAGAAATTCGAATTGAATAGAATTGAATGGAAATTCGAATTGAATTGAATTGAAATTCGAATTAAGTAGATTTGAATTGAAATTGATTTGAAATGAATTTAAAACAAATTTATAGTGGAATATTCAATTTTGATTTGAAATTGAATATGAAGTTAAAACTGTTTTGAAATCGAATTTAAAACTATTTATAAAATTCGTTTTAAATAGAAATCGACAAAATATATATTATATATATTATATATATAATATAATGGCCTGAATAGAACGCACCGCGCTGCGGCAGTTCGTGAATTTCGACCATTGACTTCGTATGGATATTACGGGAGATCCGACCGTCGGATTCTCCTAAAACCGGAACCGTTGGGTTCGTATCGAAAAGAGCTTTCTAACGAATATTAGAAATTAGAAATCTAACGGTTGGATTTGGATATACGTCCAAATTAAATTTAGAAAAGGTCGCTGTAAGTGCAGTTCGATGGCCATTGATGGAAATCGACTGTACGGGCCTTGATAAAATTATTTAAAATAGTAATAATTTGTGTAAAATCATAAGAAATGATTTGTGAAGAATTGGGATGAAAAACTCCACGTTTGAAAAGATAAAAATAGATTTTTATCGAAATGAACTAGTTTTGAACTAAAATAATAATTTATTTATTTTTAAATAAATAAATGGATTTGAAATGGTTTTAAAAGTAACCAGGATTTCCAATAATTGAATTGGAAATAGATTTGAATCGAAATTATCTTCGGAATATTTCGATGTGGGATTTTGTGATTATACATATATTGTTATGGAAATTTGGAAGATATATTTATATCGTTATTTCCAATACGATATTTGTTGGTCGTAGACTTTGACATTGAATATAAGCCGATATATTTTCTATTCAGAGCCTTATATTTAATATCAAATGTGATTTGGGTTATCGTGAATGGTGTCTTCATTAACGCTGTTCTTAAACCCAGTAGTGAAAAAGATTAAATCTTTTTGTTTAGATTTAATGAAGGGTACCAATTAAACGATATTTAATTGGAATTGAATTGGAATTGATTTTTGGGTTTATCGTGAATCGTGTTTTAAAAGACATTGGTTCTTTAACCCAGTTAAAGATTAAAACTAAGTGGAGTTTTAATGAATCTTTAATTAGATTGAAATGATCGGGAATGGAGTATCACCAGTTTTACTCCAGGCGATAGCTAAATCTTTAATTAGATTTAAACGTGAAATGGTAATTGAATTTACCGATGACACCGTGGTGTTAGATATGAAGTATTACCGGTTTTACTTCATGGGATGAATAGGTTGGGATTGGGAAATAAAATAAATGATTACTTCAGTGTGGTTCGCTAATCCCGACTAGTTTGAATTGGTATTCAAAAGAAGATTAAAGAATAAATTTAAAAAATTTATCTTTGATAAAATTAATGGGAACCTTCCCCAAAGTATAGGAATATTTGAATAAAAGAATATTCTGAATTGGAATGAGGTGTATGTTGTGTTTGCGTAACACTTTTATAATATATACGCGAGTTATTCAGAAAGACCGGGTTTATCCCATTCTGAATAACTGTTTCGACGTGGTGTCGAAGATGAAGACAGTGGTCGAAGACCGGAAGTCTTCACATCGTTTGGGTGATTACTGATGATCTTGATTGGGCTGTACACCCAAGATGAGGGAATCAGTTGGTGATCGTCCAGACGTACTTGGAGATCGATGGATATACGAGGAAAGTGCCTCAGGTTTCGTTCAGGCCCAGAACGAACTTGTATGGACTGTGTCTGACATCGGATTTCATTCTGTGTGATTGATATCGGTTGCATAGAGTGGTTTGCCTGTGTGGCATGCTAAGATGCAAATGATCAAGGCTTCTGTTGAAAAGCAGAGTCTTGTGGTTGATGATCAAAGCACGGCCTGTGTGGCGTAGCTTTGTGTAACGTGAATTCGCGAGCCTCACACCCCGGTTGTGAACCAGAAACGGGAGAGGACATCAAGGAGGGCATGCGTTTCCTTCTAGCTAGGGTGGTGTCAGTGACCTACCAGCCCTGACATTTATATACTTTTCACCTGTGTGGTTGTTGTTGTTGCGAGGCGCCTCGGTTACATCAGACGATCCGGGTCCGATGGAGTCATTCGTTGGCTCATTTACAGCCCAAAGGGCGGGGAAACGCAGTGTTCAGGCACTATAATCCACATCGGTGGACCGGCCCTGACGATCCAAGGGGCAGTTGCGGCTGTTCCGGAGACATGGGCTAGATTGTCTCGAATCGGTAGAGGACGATCCCTTGCCTCGGTTCATAGACGGAAATCCAATTTCCAAATACGTGTATTGCGGTTTTATTTGTAGAGCCTAGTATGGCGACATAGTGGTATGGGGCGCTTATGCCGTCTATGATTGATACTTATGATTTGAAATTATTTGACACTATACACTTATAGTAATAATAAAACATGAAGTTTCACGTACCAAGCATTCTTGGCTATTATAAGGTAAAAACCCTATCCTCCGGCTTGCGTTGCATTGTGTGATGGGACCTGGGTCTTATAATAGCTTCATTGTTCTTTATTTAGCATTGCGTTGTTGTTTTATGCACTGGTATTCTTGGGAGGAAACCCGTTCCGTGTTATACGGCGTGGTCCCTTGAATTACCTAACTTTAAAATAAAGATTAATAACTGTTTTAGTTCTCACACCAGTCACATGACTGACCTGGAGTTTATTGTTTTAACCTAAACTCTGGGTGCCCTTATTTTCGACACGGGCAGCTAGTAGTTTTGGCTTTGCAGATTTATATTCACAGGATCCTGGTTTACAGCTGGAACGATATCCGGAAAGCTTTGTATCCGTATATCTCCTTCAGTTGTGATTTGCATTATTTTCCGTTGCTATGTAACGTATTGTAATCTCTGATATTTATCGAATGTATTTTATTTGTAAATACTCTGTATATTCTTGTATTATGATGAATTGTTGTAATATACAATGAAATGTTCTTCCGTTTGTGTTATGATGTGGTTTGTTCTCAATTCTATCCGGCCTTTCCTTACCGGGGAAGTTCGGGTCGTTTCATTTACATGCATCAAATCTATACAAAAACAATGAAAAATGTCCAAGTAAAAATTCTCAAAATAACTTAAGCACAAAAATGACCATTTTTCCCCTATATGATGATGAATGCATGATGTTTTAAAATCAATTGAATTACAGTTTAAACATGATAAAATACCCACATATGACATTTATTTGCACTAAACAAGAATAAATATGTGAATATAAATGTGCATTTTTACGTGCACATCAAATTCCCACACACTTATCTTTTTATTCATCCTCGAATAAACTGAAAAACTAAGCTAAATCCATTTTCATAGGGAGCACGATTGCATTGAGCGTATGCAACAAGCCATTAAACCTCTAGGTGTCCCCAGTAGGACAAGTGTTGTCTCGTGAGGGTTTTTAGCGGATACTACCCACAAAATCCAAAAGTTGAACGCAAAAAATATTTACAAAATGCAAGATTACAAAATATTTACGAGACAAATGCAAGCTTTTAAAGGAATATTTACAAATGGATAATTTACTTTTAAATATTACACGAATGAGTTAACACAAATTTGGGTCGTCACTATGAAATTTGAGTCCGTTACTAATCAAAACTTCAAACAAAAGTCATGTTATCATCACAAACTCCTCCAGTTTGGTCAGTTGTTTTGGTAGAAACATAGTGAAAATATGAAATGAATTCTATAATTGATATCAGCAATCATAAAATGGCATCTCAACTTCCTTTTTGTTAACAAGTTAGGTCGAATAAATGAAGAGTGTGCTTGGATTTCAAGTGCTTACTCTTCCTTTACTACAAAATATTTACATTATTACTATTTACAAACACCTAACTGAAAAGACTAAGGTATACCATCCGTGAGAGTTTGGGACAGAGCTTGGTGGATTGTGCAGACCGACGCTGACTTTGTTAACAAGATGTTGGTAATCCTTAGGTGTCCAACTCATAAAATGAGACCAAGGTATACCGACGCAGACTTTGTCAACAAGGTCTCGGAAAGAGCTTAGCGGGTTTGCACACCAATGCGAGATGTACTAGCAATGTTGGATACCCTTGGATTATTATTATATATATACATTCTTTTTTTTCTTTTTTTTACATAAGAGAGAGAGAGAGAGTTAAGCGAGAATATCTTAGCACAATTTTACTTAAAAGATCTAAAATGTTATTGCAAGCACTCAAAATCAACCATTCATTTAATTGGATTACAATTCATAAAACATTTCATACTCATCACCTACGAATTTCCCAATATACCTGTTACACCAAATTTGCTCATAATTCAAATTTTCCTTTCGTTATCCGCTAAGAGAAGTAAATTTCCAAACATTTTAATCGAATGACCAAAATTATATGCTAACTCCATCATGACTTATTTAGAAGTAAATAGAAGTGCAAAACTCTTTTATTTTATAATTTTTTTTAAGAAAAAGGGGGGGGGGAATGCAAAAAGAGAAATGAAAAAAAAATGTAACATAAATTATGCAAAACAGACTGAAAATGAGACTTCCCCCTGCACTTGATTTCAACTGCATCCCCACAGTCAAGTGAAAGGAGAAAAAGAAAAGAAAATTTTGAAAATATGCCTTATATTTACAAAAAAGGAAAAACAAATATTTACAAAATATCAGAAAATATATTGACAAGAAGTAAATGAAATGGTCTTCTAAAGACCGATTCACTTGTCTCTTCAAGTATGAGAGACACAGCTTAAGCACAGAAAATCAAATCATAAAAAAATTTGAATCACTTTTCAGATTTGGAAAAACAAATTTTGTTTTTTTCAAGAGTTTGTGTTGCTAACTTTAAAATTTGGAGCTTACAATTGATCCTAAAATCAAACTGAATTTCTGTAGCAACTAAAGAGAGATCAGGGGGTCCGAGTTCAGTAAAAGTTTCAAAAACAGAGTTTGATTTATTCAGATGATGCATAAATTGAAAGACATGTGCATCATTCTCACCCCCGCACTTGTTTTGAGAAATAATGTTTGGTGTTGCTTTGATGTTTGAAATTTTGTTTGACTAAATGTTCATTCATAAACCTAAAGTTAAAACCAAACAAATGAATTTTCAGTAAATTTCGAAATTGTGTTTTCTCAAAAACCGTGCTATTCCAAAAAAGATTTCATATACTGTAGAAATTTATCATCGAAAAACAAGTGATCATAGTGAGGTTTGGTTAAATAATCAAGCCGCAAGGAGTTTCAACAATTTTAGAAAAATCATCATTGTGTTTACGATCACATTCAGCAGTTTCATTGTTTTCAGCATCAAGGATTTCAAAGTTTTCCATTGTTTCCTTTTAAGTTTCAGACCCAACAACATTATCGTCAATCAGTGTAAAAAAAAAATCGCCTATCAGGTTGACAATCTAAAGTTGCTAAATTTTCAAAATTTTCAGAATCTGAGAGAGGAAGATCAAATTGAAGATTGACGTCTTTATTTTCAAGAGAATTTAAATTCAAATCAATTATAGAGTTTTCAACAACTTCATTAAGATTTTCATCAGTTTCAAAAGTTGTTAGTTGAAGATCGTCGATTTTGGTAAAAGATGGATTATCATTCGATTCGTCACACGTTCTGTTTTGCTTATTTTTTTTACGAAAATGCAAGTAGTCTTGCATCAACAAATTCTTGTGATTATCGTAAATTTTATTCATTTTCTCAACAAAATCAAATTTATAATTATTAACTTGAGAATTTTCAATTTGAAATTGCTGAGAACAAAATTTTTCAGTTGCACCACAATTAAAATTATTCCTATTGGTAAAACCATTTGAAAAGTTATTTACATTTCTTTTTTGAATTTGAAATTAATTTTGGAGTTCGAAATTGATTTGGCTGGGGTTATAATCAAAATCGTTTGAATTTGGAAGTGAATTCGAATTTTGATTATTTTGAAAACTTTGACTCGAATTGTTGCACAAGTATGAAATACACCATTCATTTATTATTTGATTTTGTTGTGTGCTCATTTCAAGTAAAGATGCAATACTTGTTTCAAGACTTGAGGGTTTATCATCATTTTGAAAACTTGTGGTGCAAAATCAGGATTATTTTGAAAATTTTGAAAAGTTGGTGGTGTAAAATCCAAATTGTTTGTACAATAGTTGTTATTAAAATATCCATATGAATTTGGTGTAATATTATATGGATTATATTGATTTCCACAACTACCTTAGATTTCATGAGGATACGGAAATTGGGACATTTTCAAGAAGTCTTTTTTTTTCTAAGAGATAAGGCAAAAAAAATTCACAAAAGATTTTTTTGTTTTTTGGATTTTTTTTTGTTTTTTATTATATATGCATGAACCTAAGGCAACTATATGAATGCAAACTAATTATTTACAAATTTTCTAAAATTATATAATGACGGTTAGATTAATTTCAATAAAAAAATTCCCAGCCAGTTAACGGACAGGAGTTATCGATGTACCAGGAATCACCCTAGCAATGCAACCGAAGGTTTAAGTACCTTCAGAGAAACAAACGATATAATATTCACGAATCACCATAATATTTATAAACGGTTATTACTTTGTCGTAGTCTAGGCACCAAGAAATAATTCGTTAGAAAGAAACCAGTTTGTCAAAATATAACAAGGTCCTTCGAAAATAAAAATAAAATGAGATGAATGCAAAACAGAAATTAAACGTGATCTACACTACAACTACATATGAAATTATTATTTTTTCTTATGCGAATGCAAATGCAAGCAATCAACAATGCAAGAAAAATAAAAACAAGGGATAAGCACACAATACCAGAGCGGGTAGATTATCAGCAAATTTTTTTAGTAGCAATTTATTTATTACCAAGCAAGTGGAGCAAAACAGATCCTAGCAAAGCAGCTGTAGCAAGCAATTTGTCTACTGCAAACCTAAAAATTGAAAACAATGTATACACAAGTGGAAGACAAATGAAAAGTGAAATGTGAATTTACACTAAGTGCAAAAGAGAAATTTTTTTTGTTTTAAGAAAACAAAAGCCAAAGAAAATGATGATGGGTCAGTCCTCAAAACTCACAAGACAATTTCACAAGAATTACTACTCGCAAATTGAATGAAAATACATGGAAATAAAAATCGTAAGCCAGCTTAACCAAGCCCACATGCCCGATTATAAACTACAAACCCAGAACCCATAAAACCAAAATATAATTATTCCAGCCAACCTCAGTAACAAATTCGTATCCCTTCAGTTTTATCTTAGGAAACAAATACTCCAATTACAAAAATCATTCCAGTCTCCCATTTTTTTTCATTTGCAATCAAAAGGCAATATGCTCAGAAGCTTTAGAATTCAAATCGAGCTCGTGGATCTTCAAATCAGGTACTGGTTTCAATTTTTGCTGAATTCGAATTTCGGTTGTATCGAATTGAGGATTTACGATTTGAGTTGAAGGACTGTTGAAGCTTTTCATGGGATGGCTAGGTATTGAATCGAATTGGGTTTTTGAAGGGGTATGGTTTCGATCCGGTAGGAAGGCTTTGGTTGCGTGCGAATTGTTGCACATGTAAGGGGTGTTAATGAAGGGCGTACTGATTTGCAGTGGTTTGTGAGAATGGTATTTTCAGGTATCTTACACGAGAGGATTTGTGTGAACTAGCGGATTTGGTTGAGTGGGGAGATGCTGATGTTTTTGAGTGTTTTCTGGTGATGTGGTGATGAGGCTTGAGATGGTAAAGGAGTGAAATTGTAATTGTTTGAGTGGTTGTATGGTCTGTTTGATGTGGTGTGGACGTGGGATGTAGAAGGGTATGTGGTGGGTAGTGATTGTGTGGGTATGTGGTGGGTAGTGATTGTGTGGGTATGTGGAGGACTGTTATGAAGTTGGGTAGAAGCGGGGTTGAAGTCTTGTGGAAAATTGTGATACGGTGAAGTATGACATAGGTTTGAATATGAGGTGGTTTGGTTGTCAAACTGTGGCTGTGAGGTGATTGATGGAGAAGATTGAAGAATGGTGGTTGTTGGAGATGTAATGGAGGATGAAGGTAATAGTGGAGGAGAAGATGATGACTGAAATGACAGAAGTGGTGGTGATGAACTAGTGTAGAGGTTATGTGGTGTAGAAATAAGGCAAGGAGAGAAAATTTGGAAAGATTTTTTTTTTTTTTAGAATTGTTGAAACGTGGAAAGCAATGTAATGGAAAAGAAATTAAAGAGGGAGGAAAAGGAAAGCACTAATATTTTTTATTTATTTGTAAAAATTGTAAAATAAAAGGGAAAGAAATAAATGAGAGAGAAATAAAGGGAAAGAAATAAAGGAAATTGAAAACACAAAAAATGGGAAAGAGATTGAACAAAAGACAAGTGTTTTTTTTTTCTTTTTTCTAATAAGTGGAAGTAAATGACTGGATTTTTTTATGAAGAGAGATGAAAGAGACAAATAGCACAAACAAATATTGACAAATGCAATTACAAACACACAAGAAAACAAACAACACAAAATTTAACACAACAAAAAATAAACAAATAAAAGCAACACCATGCATAAAATGATCAAACAAACAAGATTTTTTTTTAATAAATAAAAACACACACAATACAAACACTAACAACAAATGCAATTCACACAACTAACTACAAAATGGAACAACAAAAAAAAAATTAGGAAAGAAAACTAAGAATACTAAAACAAGGCACAATGTCACACACAAACAAACAAATAAAAGAGAAATATAACACAGTCTTTTTTTCAGTAGAACACAAATAAGAAAATTAATTCAAAGAATAAAATTAAAACTAATTTCTTTCCCCGACAACGGCGCCAAAAACTTGGTTGCAAACGGCGTTTCTATGGAATTAGGAAACCATTGAAAAAATATTGTAATAATAACCGCAAGCGCATGGCGTACAATCGTAGTACGTGGCGAATACAGGTCGATCCGCAGGGAAAGAATTTATTCAAATCTTACTCAATCAAATTAAACTGAAAGCGAGTGAAATTGTTAACTAAAAACTAAAAGAAAACTAATAATGTTAAAATGAATACAAATATGAGACTAAGAGACAATGTAGGAGTAGATTCACTATCAACATCAATCTAATTAACATAAAAAATGACTCCAACTCTCTTTACTAACTAGCACATTAAGTATTGTATTCATACAAGCATGATTTATATGCTAGAAAATTCAAGCTATATAAATCATCAATTTTCAATACAAACTTAAAGCCTTAATTATCACATAGAAAATAATAGTTCTAATAAAAATGAAATATTATGAGTATGTTCTGTATGTTAATATTCACTAACTACATAGAACATCAAGGATGCTTTCACTTTTGATGTCACTGCTTTCTCTAAAATGAATTAGATTGTGATAAAGTATGATTCTATTAATGATATGAGTATAATACATTTGAGAATAATCAACCAACATGTGCTATCAATTTTCACCATATAAAATCTTTACTTTGTCTATATCCAATTTTAAATTAAGCTCAAATAAGAGAGTTAGAAACAAGAAATTCTTATGTTAATTATTCATGAATCAAGAGAGCTTCAATACCCCTAAATTGAAGGGGTTTAACTACTCATAATGAATTTAATGATAACATAAAGAGATTTCATTATAAAAGACAACAAAAGAAAAGAGCACTATATTAAAATTATACTAAAAAAATTACATAAAAGAAATGGCTAAGAAGCCATGGAATACAAATAGAGTTTTTGATTTCAGGCACTCTAAACTAAATAAAATCCAAGATGATATTTACATCAACGTATAAGGGTTATTTATACATATGAAAAAACCCTAATTCACTTTTAGCGTGCTGCCAAGAATGCCCTTCATTAAGCTTCCTTTTTTCTTTAGCAATATTGATTCATGAAGCCCTTTTTTGTCTCCACTAAAGGAGTAGGGAGAGTGGGTGGGGTCCTCCACTAATCTTCTATTTGAATTGATTCCCTCTCCATTGATTGATTTCCTTTTTATTGGCAAGGCATTGATTTCCTCTTTTTTCCTTTGTATGCATATATATATATATATATATATATATATATATATATCTTTATGAAGCCCTCATCTACATGCATCAAATCTATACAAGAACAATAAAAAATTACCAAGTAAAAATTCTCAATATAACTTAAGCACAAATATGACCATTTTCCCCCTATATGATGATGAATACATGATGTTTTGAAATCAATTGAATTACAGTTTAAACATAATAAAATACCCACATATGACATTTGTTTGCAGTAAACAAGAATAAATATGTGAATATAAACGTGCATTCTTATGTGCACATCAGTATTACATTTATTGTAAATTCATTTTCCACTGTATATTATTTTCAATACTTTGATATTATATACTCTGATGTAACATTATTATGATGTTTATATAAGTCTTCTGTTGTTTGTTATGATGTGTTGTGCGCCTGAAGTTAGCATATCCGCCTTTTTGGTTTGATTTAAGTCGGCTTAACGATTGATTTGGATTGACCGAGAAGGAGGCTCGTTACATATGGCATCAGAGCATTGGTTAACTCAAATATTTGGAGTGTAACTCGTTAGAAAAGAGTAAAAGACTCATTAGAGATTGGATTAGTAATATCCTATGAAAGAAAACTCATTAGAGATAGGATCAGTAGTATCCTAGAATGAGAAACTTGTTAGAGATGGGGTTAGAAATGCCCTAGAATGAGTTGAGAGTGACAAGTTTATAATTAACGTATTTGTGATTATATGTATAATCCGATCTTAGAAAATATGATTTTTGAATATATAAAAGTTATATATATTTGAAAAGCTAATAAACCAATTGATTGATGGTTGTGACGTTTGAATGTTAGTTTAACTAATTAAAATATTGGAATGATAAAACCAATAAGAAAATGAAAGCTGAATTAATCCAAATCGAATCAAATGTAGATCCAAAATGAAAATTGATTTGAATCGGACACATATGCATGTGTATATATAATGAACAGGTCATAGCATGGAAGCTAAGAAGAGGAATAAAATTGTATGCCCGACAAATAGGTACGTGTTTACTATATTCATTAGGTTTGATGATTTTATAAGCCAATTGGCAAGCCGCTTGGCTTTTTCTTTTCCTTTTTAGTTGATGAGGGCCCTGTGAGGCAAGTTGTGGTTTTACTGATAGGGTTGCACGAAGGAGGTTATGGCGAAATTTTTCAAAAAATTAGGGTGTTAGCCAAATTTTTGAGAAATTAGAAATTTCTTAGAAGCTGAAAAGCTGAAGAACGAAAGCCAGAATGAAAGTTGAGTTGGTTAGTTAAACAACTTTCAGCTCCGTTCCTTTTCGAGGATGAAAAGATTTTAAGTGGGGGAGATTGTAACAACCTGGAATTTCTGAACCAATTTAATTTTTTTATTTTAGCTATTTTAATGGGTTTTGAATATTTAAAATGGTTTATTTTAAATAATAACAACTAAAAATTTGTTTAAATCGAAGTTAGAACGTATATGTTTATATTAATTATAAAACGAGCCTGAAACGATGCAGTAGTTTGAAAATTCGATTCTAAATTTCAATTGAATGTATATGATTAAAAATAAATCGGATTTCAGTAAAACAAGAAATATTAGAATCTGTTTAATTATATCTTCCTAACGAATGTAAGAAACTGAGATTTCACTTTATACAATAAAAGTTATGTCCAGTTTAAAATTTAAAATAGTCGCTATGGAATATATATATATATTTTTTGATATAATATGAAGCCCTTAAAAATAATTATTTTGCAAACGATTTCCGCTTTAGACGAAACCACTTTTGTTGGATCTGGAATGTCAATTTATTGTTAGGTTTCAAATTTCATAATTTTGGAATTAATATGTTAGCACAGTAAATTTAAATGTGTTCAGTAATTTCAGTTTGAATTTATTCGACTAGAAAAAGGCCATTTTTCAAGTGGCCTCCAAATTCGATGAAATTAGTTTTGTTAGGACCGCATCGTCAAAACATAACTAGATTTATTTATTTATTTTGTAATTTTTGGAGTCAATATGTGGCCCCAATAAATTAAAATGTATGTTTAAATTCAATATATATTGATTTATATTTTAATTTTGACGAAAATGATTGAATAGTCGAATTGGCTTACGAAACATATCCCATTGTGTTTGGAATGAGGGTATTTAGCTTGGGGTGACAGTCATTGGGTTTGATTTGGAGTTCGGAATGATAAACAAGTTAAGTTGGAATTAAATATTAATAAATAGATTAAGAATGGTATAAATAAAATTGCCAAGCCCTAAATTTCATTGTTCAGAAAATTCCGCTGCCACTTAAGTTTTGAACAGTCCTGGACGTTCGAATCTTCTTTCCCAATTCTTGTTCAATTCGTTCAACAATTTCGAAAACTTCCAACGAGTAAAAGGTAGAGCAAAGTGTGCTCTTTCACTTCAACAGGTATGATTGGGTTTCATTGAGTAATTTGTTCAAAATCTCGCCTCAAGGAGCTTCGGTTCGCCCTCAATTTTCATGCACAGCGGACCTCCGAGCTAGATGTTATCCATGGTGATGGCGGCGGATAAGGGGAGCTACATCGTGGAACGGTTGGATTGAGCTCCAATTGACTGTAGTCATCAAGAGTTCGACCCTAAGTTATCGTGAATGGGTTCAAATACTGGAAGACTACGTGAAAACCTGAGGGTCTTTACAGTGGAAGATTATTAATATGGGGTAATTATCCCTAAGCACATAATTAATTTTATTAAATTATTAAATACTTAGTTTTTTTAGTAGGACGGATGTGTAGCGCGAGACTACATAGCCGATTAAGCATATATATTAATTATATAATAATAATCCAGTTGATAAGCCCAACTGGTGGCCTAAAGTCTGCAAAATAGTGGTTCAATAGAAACAAATATACTCGAAGGTAGGCATCAATACAGCAAAACAACAGCATAGCGACATCGTACCATATATATACATAAATAAGCTGAAAAAAGTACCCATTGAAAACACTTATTAAATTAATTAAATATTTTAAACGTTTATATCTTGTTCAAGCTGAATCAGAATCGGACGAAACGAAGTTCGTTGGAATCACGTCATCAAATACTACATTTCAGAACTAACTGGGACTGAAACGGAGAAGATTAGAATTTGAGGCAAATTTGAACTCGAATGGTATTAAATCCTTCAAATAAAGAATGACGAAATGGAAATCAATGTGAGAACTCCTTCTCAATAAATTATATTTTATCATGTTATTGTATTCATGTATAAAAATATATAGAATTGCCAGTGTAGATTTTTATCAGTTTTAATCGTTAGAAATTGTATACGGTGCCAGTTAGCTCACATCTCTCGTCCACAAACCTTGGACGATTTAATTGACTGTATTGTGTTGTGATTGTGATGTGAAATTGAGTAAATAAAAAATATATATATATATGCGTTGTATGAAAAATCAGTATATGCGATGTGAATAAAATATATATATGCAATGTGAATAAAATATATGTACGTTGTATCAAAAATATATATGCGTTATGAAAAATATATATACGTTGTATGAAAAATATATATGTTATGATAAATGTATATGCGTTGTATAAAATATATAAATGCGTTGTATAAAATATATGTATGCGATGTGAAAAATATATGTGCATTGTGGAAATTATATATGTGCTGTATAAAATATATATGCGTTGTATAAAGTATATATGCGTTGTATAAATATTATATATGCGTTGTATAGAACTGAAATGTGATATATAAAATAGTCATGCGTTGAAATAAATATTTGTTCGTTAAAAATATTATTTTTAATATGTATATGGAATATATAAAATAGTCATGTGTTGAAATAAATATTTGTTTGCTAAAAATATTATTTTTAGCTTATATATGCGATATATAAAGTGGTCATGTAATAAAATAAATATTTGTTCACTAAAAATATTATTTTTAGCTTATATATGCGATATATAAAGTGGTCATGTAATGAAATAAATATTTTTTCGCTAAAAATATTATTTTTAGCTTATATATGCGATATATAAAGTGGTCATGTAATGAAATAAATATTTGTTCGCAAAAATTATTATTTTTATCTTGTATATGTGATATATAAAATGGTTATGTATTGAAATAAATATTGGTTGGCTAAAAATATTATTTTTAGCTTATATATGTGATATATAAAATGGCCAGCTAATGGAAAAAGTATTGGATTGTTAAACTTATGATTATAACATATATACGCATTGTATAAAATTGTAATGTAATGGAATATTCAATTTTGATTTAAAATCGAAATGGAAATTGAAATCGTTTTTGAAATGAACGTATAAATGATTTATAAAATTCGTTTTAAATAGAAATCGATGATATATATATTATATATTTATATGGTTTGAATAGAACGCGCCGCGCAATGACTGTTCGCGAATTTCGACCATTGACTTCAAATTGATGTAACAGGAGATCCGACGAATGGATTCTCCTAAAACTAGAACCTTTGGGTTCGTATCGAAAAGAGCTTTCCAACAAATATAAGAGATTTGAATTTGAAACCGTTGGATTTCAAATTATATCCAAATCAATTTCAGAAAAGGTCGCTATGGACGAAGTTTGGTTGCCGTTATTGGAAACCGACTGTATTGGCCTAAATAAAATTATTAAAAATAGGGAAAAATTGTGTAAAATCATAATAAATGATTTGGAAAGATTTTGGATGAAAAATTCCAGTTTTGAAAACATAAAAAGATATTTTTATCTAAATGAACTAGTTATTAACTAGAATAATAATCCAAATGATTTTTAAATAGGATTTGTAAAAGGGTTTTGAAATAACCAGAATTTTCATTATATAAATTGAAATGGATTTGAATGGAAATAATTTTCGGAATATTCCGATATTGAATTTTGTGATTATACGGATATTGTTGAGGAATTTGGAAGATATATATATATCGTTATTCCCAATACGATACCTATTGGTTTCAGAATTTGATGTTGAATATAAGCCGATATTATTTCTATTTAGAACCTTATATTTAATATCAAATTGGATTTTGGGGTTTATAGTAAACAATGCTTTAAATAATAGTTGTTCTTTAACCCAATTAACAGTGAATATATGATTTGGAATTTATAATCGTCTAAATAAGATTAATGGAATTTTCCAAAGAAAAGTTTTCCAGTTTAATATATTAAATTGGAATTGAATGGAATTCGATTTGGTAATAATCGAAATGAGCTTCTGTAAAGGAATACCTTTACTATATATGGAATTTAAAAGGAGTTGCCATTATTCCACTTATAGTATTAGTTTGATACGGAAATTTATTTTGATTATATACTGATCAGATTTCCATGGAGGTTTCATATTAGTCGAAAGATGATTTTGGGTTTATCGTGAACTGTGTTTCAAATAACATTTGTTCTTTAACCCAATTAAACGTAGGATTAATCTCCAAAAAATTGAATAATCATTAAGTAATGGTGTTAGAAGATTAAAACTGAACTGGAGTTTTAATAAATCTTTAATTAGATTGGAATGAATAAATGGTAATTAAATTTGCCAAAACATGATATGTGATATAAACCAAATATGATTGGTTCTTGATATTGATTGAGATTCATTGATTGTTTGGATTATGCTCGACTAGTTTATGAGCAAGATATGCTTTTACATTTAACATTGGGTTGGGTAGAAATATTTGTTTGCAAACATCTTACGAAACACTTCACGATTGATTATGAGATGTTTAGCGATGGTGGTGAGTTCATTTCAAATTTAATGAATGATTTTGAAATAATATTTTTTCTTAAGTGAAAAGAAATGTATTCCCGATTTTGGATAGAGAATGTTTTATAAAGATGTTTTATAAAACAGAAAGGATTTCAAGGGCTAAACCTGGTGTTTCTAAAATGATATAGAAATGTATTATGATTTGACATTGTGGTTCATCACGTAACCAATTAGTTGTTATTGATGATGTATCTGTTTGGTGGCGGAGAATTTATCTCTTGCTTAACACCCTTCTTTGAGATGTACGAGCTCAAAGGTTATGTGATTAATAGTGACTGATCATATGTATAAATTGCTAATGTAAAGTACTATATTTTGGAAAGTACTTATGATTAGTATGTTGTGAAATGATTTTTTCTTACTTCGGGATATGAAATGATTTGGTATGTGGCTGAAGATTCTGGTAACCCTGGATGACTAAAAGTGTGAGGGCAATGGATTTTCTCCGAGGGCGTAGGAGATGCATCGTCAATGTAGCCTGCTCCATCGTGGGAGGTGCATATATATATATATATATATATATATATATATATATATATATATATATATATATATATATATATATCGAGTTGAAGAGGCGCGTACAGCATTATCTGAGGGTCGTGCCCTATATTTGGTTGCATACTTGTTTGTATGCATTGTGATATTTTGGAATTAATATTTTCAAAGATTTTGGTTTGAGATCCCGAAGTGAAATCTACTTTGATATGAAATCTAGATATGTATCTCTAATGATTTGAAATAAGAACTCAGGAATTAAGTCCAAAGGAATAATTTCTGTAAAGTGAATTGGATTTCAAAAAATCTAAATTTGGGGTTTAAGCCTAAATGGATAGATTGGAAAATTGCATGTTGTATGATGCACTGTAGATCCATATGACTGTTATTAGTTGTTGTTTGTACACCGGTATTCATAGGGGTAAACCCATTCCGTGTTTTACGGCATGGTCCCTTGATTTACCTTATTTTAAAGTAAAGTTTATTTACTGTTTTGAGTTCTCACACTAGTCCCATGTCTGACTCGGAGTTTATTGTTTCTACCTAAACTTTGGGTTCCCTTATTTTCCACATGGGCAGCTTGTAGTTTTGGTTTTACATATTATTCAATTTAGCAGGATCCTGGATCGTAGCTTAAAGTTGTGTTCAGAGCATTGATAGTCTTCCGATGTGTTAGTTTATTTGTTTCCGCTGCATTGTATTACATTTATTGTAATTCATTTTCCATTGTATTGTTTTCGATACTATGATATTCTATACTCTGATGTAACATTATTATGATGACTATAAAAGTCTTCTATTGTTTGTTCTGATGTGTTGTGCTCCCAAAGTTAGCGTATCCGCCTTTTTGGTTCGATTTAAGTCGGTTTAACGATCGATTAAGATCGACCGAGAAGGAGGGTCGTTGCAGGCTTCTACCTTATGTTGGGCTTTACGTCGTGTCTTAGTATGGTTATAATTTAATTTGCTAATTGGGGTTTACAACATTAATCCTGGCCAATTTAGAAATTGTAACCATTTACTAACTTATTCGTTTTCCCCAAATTAAAGATGGACACAACATTCATTTATTTTATTTAGGACCTATCCATAGCCAATTAATTTTCATTTATGGCAACAATGGTCACAATGTATTTTTCCATTTAATATGGATTATATTTCCATGTATAATTCCATAAAATGGAAACCGTTAAGACACACAAACATTAATTATAACATGTATATTTATTTTTTACGTAGATTTGGACGGATAACATGTGTGTGTATTTATATTTTTGTGTAGTTAACGTAATTATTATTCTTTATTATTATTATTATTATTATTAATTTAATGTTTTGGTTCAAGCTAATAACCAAACATCCCTTTTTGCATTCAATTTTGTAATAAGATTTTAAATCTTACAAAAAGGCTGTCAACTGTAGTTATTGTATGTAATGTCCCGTATTTTTGGTAGTTGAATATTTAATTTAATTTATTATTTTAAATATTATATTGGTATATTAATCGATTTAATATTGATTTTTTTTATTAAAATGAAGTTCGAATATATATATATATATATAATTTAAAACAAGCTCGAAATGGCGCGGTAGTTCGTAATATTGAGTTTTCAACTTTAACTGAATATACAAAATCCATTTTAAGCCGGATTTCTATAAAACAAGAAACGTTGGAATCTTGTTGATTATAATTTTCATATGAAAGAGAAAAATCCAGATTTCATGCCATAAATTGTTAGTTATGTCCAATTCAAATTTTAAAATAGTCGCTATGAAATTCGTTGTAAACAATAACGTTTATTTAATTAATTTAAAAGGGTTTTAAATATAATTTTTATAATGTTTAACTCGAAATTGATGATTTTGAGTTGTATAATTTATATTTGAAGCTATATGATAATTTTATTTTGATAAATATGTTAATAATAATTTATTATTATTTTATTTAATTATTTTGGAGTTTAATTAATGTTTTATCGATATTATATAAGCCTTAAGAATAACCTTTTTTCAAACAACCTTCGTTTTCGACGAAACGATTTTATTTGGAATACGTATAATTAATTATTGTTAAATTTCCAGTTTGGAGTCAATTTGAGTTATTATGTCGGTAGACTCTATTTAAACATGAACCGATGAATATATTGAAATTCCCAAATTCCATTAGATCCAAAATATCACAATATAGCAGTGCGTCTGATTTCGTTATTTTTGAAGTTTGTATGTGGTCATACAGAATTAAACATCGATACAGTGGTAAAGGGGTATAATAATTTATATATTAAAGCTAATTGAATCTTGCCAGTACCTTTTTGTTTGCCTTGTTAACCAAATAACTCCACGTACTTACATCCCCAACCTTTTCATTCTTCACTGCCGATTTATCTCTACCATGGTAACCACGTATTACTTCAAAATTCACCCCTACCCTATTTTATTTGTACTATCTTTTCTCTACTACTTCATATTTAAGAAATTGGCACCACATAGCACACGTCTTTAACTTGTACAATATGGTACAACCTACCCTATAATTGAAAGGAAAACTCACTGGAACACCTATCAAACTCTAATACTTGGCTTCGAAGGCTCCTCCATGTATAAATACATACCAAAACCTTGTCATTTCGTTTTCCTGCTTCATCAGGCTTGCAGCTGCTTAATGGCGTGTAAAATTCAAAACAAAAATGATACCCCACTATAAACTCTAGTAAATATACGTGTATATATAAGGAGACACAGACTCCATAATACAATTGTAAGCCATAACTAGAAGAAACGTGGATGTCGAGTGGGGAGCGGAGCTGTTGCTCCGGAAGCAGCATGGTCGGGCTTGGGTGAACTGTGTTGGTGGTAGCTGGGTGGTGCAGCCGACGTGATGATGGCATGGGGTTCGATCTAGAAAAAAAAGAAATGGCAGGCACAGTCAAAGCCAACGTGGGTCTTGGCGCTTGCAAGGATTCGAATGGGCGGATTAGGTGTTAGTGGCGAAGTGGAGTCGATGGTCAGGAAGGAAGTTGCAGTGGAGTAAGGTGCAGAAGGAATCGCTGGCAACAAGTCAGGGTGGCGCAACATTGTTTGGTGGCGCGGTTCAACTGTTTGTGTGGAGTTTCAGTGTTAAGAAGTGGGTGATCGGAGGAGTGGTCGAATGTTAGCACGGGTTGTTGTTGGTAGAAGAACGTGAAGCAGGTGGAGCGAATGGTGAAGTTGCATGGAAGGAAAACCGATTTTGAAATGAATAGAAGGTAAGAAGAGAAGAAACGTGAACAGCAGCTGAAGACGTATATAATAGCAGGTGAGGAGAAGATGCTTATTGGTGCCTAATCATTATATTATAAGTGCCTAATTATTAATTAATAAATGTCTAATCTTTTTACTAATATGCCTAATCGCTTGAAGCCTAAACACATACTCCCCCCTGTTCATAATATACGACGTTTTATAAATTTGCATGGGAATTAAGGAAAAATTCAATTGACATGTGGATCCATGCATAAATTAAGTAGGTCACACAAATTAAGTTCTTCTTTTATGTGCAATATACTTATTACTCCTATTTTCATGCATAAAAAACCGTAAAGCAACCATTTAGTCTCAATCATTTATTATGAATCAAGGACGTAATAGGAATAATAAGCTTAATTGACTTATATTTTGAACAAAATCAAACAACCTAAAACATCTTATATTATGAACAAGAGGGAGTACTTATTATTACGCCTAACTAATTAAATGTGTCTAACTTCATTCGAACGTGCATAATTAATTATTAGAAAATTTATACTCAACTGGTTTGCAAGTAGGTCTAATTAAATAATGTAACATACATGACCAACATGCTATATAGTATGCCTAACCAACCATGTTCTCAGGTGCTAGATTTAATATTGCAACGTGCCTACTCTATTTATATACTATATGAAATCGCATATTGATAATGTAGCCAAAGTAGATTATACTGTGCCTAATTCTATTAGTTTGTCTAATTATATATTTGACATGAGTCGATTGTTTTAATAATGAGATTTACATTGTTAATTAAGGTTTAATAAAAATTATTTAAACCATGACCATCTAATTTTTTTAATGTTCTCTTTGGTTATCAGAATTCGACAAGGTTAGAGAAGTTGGAACATATCGGCAAGCACGACACTATGGAGTCGGTTTGATCAGAAATGGTTTCTACTGGGATTTTTAATTAAATTAAATGTCAGTTTAATTTAATTCGACGAATGGAAATCAAGGTAAGTTAAATTCAATCAGTTCTTCCCACTTATATTTTATGTAAGTTGGATTTTTATTTTGTATGTGCTGTGATTGCTAATGGTTGACTGTTTGTTTGTCTGTTAAATATATTTCCATATATTGACTGAACCAATGAAATTAAACGCTGTTTAATTTCAGAGGAAAACCAAATCGTTATGCTAACGATTGGACCTAATGAAGGTAACTTACCTTGTTGATCACATTTATAAATAAACGTGTTTATTTTAATGAATTGTTTGAATTGTCTGCTGTGTTAAATCTGTATTATTCATCGTTATAGAAATTATTAGATTAAATTTTAATAATTCTTCTTAAATGAAATTATGTGAGATAATCTATTGTGACGCTGGGAAGAACAGGCTGGATGGATTAAACAGGACTCCTCAAATATATTAAATAATGTTTATTTTCATATTATCATCATATGAACTGTTCTGATTGGACGGTTGATTTGGTTATTGGCCATTGACCTGAAATTCAACATTTGTTTTGTTTAAACCAATGGGTGATATTGGTTAAGTAATTGGTAGTATATGGCATATAAATCATTCATTTTCCAAATATTGATTTACCGTCAGGTTGAATCGATATATATGAAGTTATAAAATTTGTTTATAACTGAAGATATATTTTCGAAGTGTTAACTTAATAAAAGTAATAAAAGCAAATAAATATTTTTATTTATTATTTAAGTTTATAATTAATTATTAAATGATCTTATAAAGCAAATTCGGATACTAATCAGATATATAAGCAAGAGAGTAGAAAATTAACCAAACGGTTAAGTATTGGGTAACTGTTTTTCAAAAAACAATTAAATGGAATTATTTAAATTAATTATATTATTAATTAATTTAAAAGAAGTGTAATGACCCAACTTTCGAACACATCGGAAGTCGTGCCATTAATAAGAATAACAATAGATAGAAGATAAAATCACAGAAACATCAGAATCTCACAGCGGATTTTTTTTACAAAAGCTGATACTTCACAATATTACACAGCGGAACATATTACATCAGAGCATACTGGATCTAGTAATACATGCCATTCATAGTACATTCTTAATTATACATATCATTGACGATCAACTTGCAGATTTAATTATACAGTAGATAAGATAGGTAGACCAGCACACAGAAAGTTCCATTCCAGCTTCTCAAGTTTTATCCAATCCTGATTCACTTGTCTATTCATAACAAGTGTTATGAATACCCAAGAGTTTAAGGGAAACACAGAAAAATAAACTCCGGGTTAGTCAGGGGGGCGGTATGAGTAAACAGTTTAAACAGATTAAAGAAATAAAATAGCTCATAAGACCACGCCGTAAATACGGAACGGGTTTTTACCTTATGAGATAAAAACACTTTATATACTTGAAACCATATATTATCATAGTGTCTATAAATTTTCACAAATAATTTAGAATCTAAAAGAATGCTTGCATCTCACATTCTCCTATATAGTATACAAATAAAAACCGCTTGGCGCTTATGGAAATTGGATTCCCAGCTATGACAAGGTATGGGACCACCTTCCGATGATGTATCTCTAGAGGCTAATACATCTGGGTTCAACAAGAACGTCATGCAACCCGGCCCACACATGACCGACCACTCATTTTTCTTGAGTGTATCGAATGTATATCACCAACGGTTGGGCTCAAACCACCATTTCCCGAAAAGGGACAGCATTGAAATAGATCAAAGAAGTAAAAGGAATTTCTCTAGATAGGTGATTATACACCCTAATGGGAGCGACCCACATAGCCATGCTGCCTGCCCGATTTTTGTCATTTCCTGTGTGTGAGGCTTGAGGCTAGACTTACCTTTTCATCATCACTGTTTAATTTCTTTGAGTGCCACATTGTCAAATCCATTGGAAATCAATAATTGTTTTCCACAAAAATACTCTGGTTGTCAGGCTAAAGAAGTTTCCCTTCTGTGCCAGCAACGGGTACGTTTGAAGAAAACAACGTACGTGATTCCTTTGGAAACACTCTGTCAGACATTCGTCCATACAAGCTGTCCTAGGACTGGGCATACCGAAGGCACTATTTAAGAATAGCCCTGGTATACCGTCGTCTTCAATAAAAAAAACTCTGACGCGTGACGTATAATCAAATCAAAGTGAAATATTTATTTTGGTCTCTTTGAAATGATTAGCAAAACATTTTCTTTTTAAATCATTAATCTAACATGATAAAAATCTAATTACAGTCAAACTGAACAGTATATGATCATCTGGCCTATATCCGGTATTTTTATCATGTTTTACAAATGGACAGTTTTAGTGTGTGCGTCGCACACGGTTTTTCTTTCCATTTTGATCGTCACCTTGAAAATGAATACTTACTTATTTTTCTTTAGAAAAATATTTCTCATCAGTATTCCTTAATCTGATTATTCATAAATGGATAAAATTTATGATCTATAATTTACTTTACAACTTTTACACTTTGTATTGTCAAATTTTCCCTTTGATTTCTTAACACTCGATTTAGTTCTCCTTCTATATACCAATAAAAAATTCTATTTTTATTTATCAATCTAAATACGATTAAAATTTACAGTTCTTATTTCATAAAGTACAGAACTATTCGTGACCGGCTGCTTGTATCCGAAAATTGAGATTTACAGTTTAAAACTGACAAACATGTATATGTGTCGCATACGGTTCCTTATTACTTTGTTTGTTTAAAATCTAAATATTTCATTAGCAAATAAATTTTAATTTAAATTATAAATTAAATTTATAATTTAATAAAATTACAGCTTCTGTGTTGACTTCTCGACTTCTGTCAACACCATGTCTGATCTTTTTACACTTGATCGACTTTCTTTTGTTGACTTCACAGTTTTAATATTTCATTAGATAATCAATTATAATTATATTTGTAAACTAAATTTATAATTTAATTTACAGTTTCTGTATTTAAATTCCACTCCTTGACAAAACAACATTTTTATCCTGATTCACTTCTTTTCTGGCCTTGCTAATTTAAATAAAAATTCTATTTTTATTTAAATATTTATTTTACCTATTTTATTTAAATGTTTATTTAATTTTAAAACAAGTTTAAATTAAAATTATATTCAAAAACCTTGGTTGAAAATGAAAATGGAAAAGTACCACTTCTGGTTAAACTACCACCTCAAAAACCCCTGGTACGCCCTTCCCAAACCCACCCAGCCCCCATGATTTTACAAAGTACCACATGGCTGATCCCTTGACAAAGTACCACCTCAGAAATCCCACCATCTACCTGCTGATCCGCCTCAAAACCATGTGCACCGGCCTAGTGATCAAAGTGCCAAACCCCAAAGTACCACCCCTCCTGTCCCCATGATTTTTGGCCCGATCATCATCAAAACACGGTGTTTTTCCCTTCCGATCGATGCACACATGTGCACGTGCACACCACGTACGGCCACCACCCATCACCTGCGACTGACCCTCCGATCACCCTCCACCTGCTGACCACTTTGCACCCCCTGGCCACCCCCTTCCTCGACGCTACAGTAAACTTGCCGTGCCACCCAATTACCAGAAATAAAAAAAACACCATCGACTAAAAGCTTCACCGCGCCACGCCCTGACCACGTGCCATCACCTCCTCCTGGCTATGCCACCGCGACACTCCGACGCCTCTAACCCCCGTGGACTGCAGCCCCAAAACCCCACCGTCGACGAGCAGCTCGGTGAACAAAAACCGAACCCAAAACCCACTTCCAACCCTCTTTTCACCTTGTTCTCGAAATCCACCCATTGAAAAAATAAACTAGTATTTTTCCTAGCATCCTCGTCCCTAGGTGATGCTCCACCCTCAACTACGTGCCTTCCCTCGGCCTGGATGATCGAAATTTGACCAAAGTTCAAATTTTGATCATCTCACGATTTCTCTTGATTTAATGAACTAAAAATCATGATTCTTCTTTTAAAAATCATCATTCCGATCCTTTATTACGTTTATGTAATCAAATCAAGTTTTTATTAGGTTTGAAAAAACACTTTGAATTTGGGATTACAGAGAGTTTATTGTTGTTTTTATTTTCTTGGTCCTGTGCTTATCCCCTTGAACTAAGATGCTTTGCTTTGATTAAAAATACCCTGAGTGTATGTATTCGAACCTATGCTATCCTAGTACAAACCAGTGGCCATACTCCCTTCAATCCATCACAAATGAAGCCCCTTTGGTGATTTAAAGTTTACAACAGCCTAGTTTTTCTTACAATAAAGAACAAAACATAAAATCTTAACCAAATATACGCATTCAACCAAAGTCACCCACTGAATTATGTATCAATACCCATCCCTAGTTATTAAGCCTAGAATGGTTTCAATCAAAGTTGTATTCAACACAAAACACACCATAGGCAGACAGTTCAAACAGGAATATGTATGAATTTCAAAGCAGAAAATGAAAAACAGTTTTACTCACCAAAAAAATCTTAAACCCTTAACTTTATTGATCTTGTTCAATTGCTTGTGTGGTGAGGAAAAGAGTGTGTGCTTATGGCCTATATATAGTAGAGGAAAATGAAAAAATATGAATGTAAAAATTAGTTTTTTTTAGATCTTGTATTTGACAAGTGATTGAAAATTCCAAAAAGAAAAATCTTCTTCTCACCAAATCAAAACAGCACCATCTCCTATTCACATGGCTTAGATCAGCCATACTTCACCCTAAAAACACTTGCACATGCACATCCTATTTTCCTATTGGACTCTATGAAATGTCACCTTAAATGCCATGTACATCCTGTGATCTTTCACAAATCTTTCTTGGTTTTTAAAAAAATTATAATATCCATTTTGGTACCTTACATGATCAGTTTTTGCCTTGGTTTTTAAACCAAAATATCACATGATAACTTGATTTAACACAAAATATATAAATACTTTTACTTGCCTTCCAAGGTTAGGCAAAATTTGAAAATCTTTGTACTAAAAAGATCTCAACCATGTGATGAAATGGTCATGAAAACATCTTGGAAAATCTCTATATGTTAGTGTTTATCTAGTGTAGGCAAGGTCCTTAGTGTATGCAAGATTTTGTGAATCTTTATGTACATGGTTTATGACAAAATGATCATGTTTTGAAAATGCAAAAGAAAAGTAACAAATTTCAGAAAATCTTGTGAGAAAAAGAAAGATTTAAAACTGAAAATATTTGATACCAAAAATGATTTGCCATGTGAACATATCTCTCTAGATTCTCACTACTAGCCTCTTTCTAGTGTAGGTTGCATCCTTGAATTTTGTTCATGAAACATGCTTTGCAAAAGGAAATGGTTTTTCATGTCTTGGTGATGTACAAGTGAACATGAATTGGCTTTTAAACTTGCTTTGACAAAAGAAAAAGGATTTTGGCATGTTTATATCAAGTGTCACAAGTTTTCAAATCAAAATTTTGCAAAAACTTAAATTCTAAATCTTTTGAAAAGAATGAGCAAACATATGTAATAAAAATAGCATTAAAACTTGCTATGTAAAAGTGTTGTTCTTCATACATGTAAAAAATTAAATTTAAACAAACGCTAACAAATACATGCTATCATACATGAATATCTATAAATGGGTTTTAGTAAGTGCTGTAATATGTGCATTTATAAATGCTATTATTCACAGGTTAACATGTTTTGAAATTTCAAAGTCTGGATGTTAAATCGTATTTGTAAATATGTACTCACTATCAATTAATATTAATGTTAGCGATATAAAAACCCGCGACATTACAATCTACCCCCCTTATAAAAATTTCGTCCTCGAAATTTGTAAATAGTAGATTAGAGTTATCGACTTATATATAAATAATTAACACACATCAGCAATTTTCCTATTCATAACCAAAAATATCTGTCCAAATTCCCTTTTTAACTCATCAGTCAATTTACTTAACTCTGTTAAGTATTTCCCACAATCTTCATTAATTATCTCCATTTTGGGACTCAAAATCTGATTTAATTTCACAAATCGACTAGTTCACATTCCTTGAGTTCATATCCAATTAATACTTAAGTCCAACCTTAATTTCTGGAAATCCAAATTTTAATACAATTTAAAAATTCTAACTCGATTTCCGGTATCAATATGATTGGATATTATTCTAATTTATTCCAACCATATTTAATTTATCTTAAGGATGACCTTCGTTAATTAACTCCTTTTATCTAATAAGAGTAAGGTACCTTCTGAAGCTCCTTCCATTTTCACTTTCTCAGAAGTTGATGACTTATCCATTAAAGCATAGATCTTTGGTTGCTGTGCCTTTTTCATAAGTGGACAGTCTTTAACCAAGTGTCCAGGTTGATGACAGTTATAGCATGAAAACTTTTGGGGAATAGCATCACTTGTTCCCTTTGGTTTTTGTTGAGGTTGCCCCGGCTGCTGAGTTTGCTGTGGCTTTTCCGCTGCTGGCTTCATACAAAACCTAGCAATGTGTCCCTTCTCCTTACAGTTATGGCATTGTGTATCTTTATAAAACTCTTTGGCTTTCTCCCCCATCTTTGGTATTCCTTTGTTGTTCCAGTTCGGATTAAATTTCCTTTTATTGGAATTCTCGCCACTGGATTCTCCTGTCTGCTGTTTTGCAACTGGCTTTTTTCCTTCTAGTTCCTCATAACGAACTGCCATATCCACCAGATCGACAAATGGAATCTTGAGATGCCCAATCATTTGAACTTGCAGGCTATCCTTCAATCCTGCTATAAACATTTCATTCTTCTTGAGTGGGGTATTGATCTGTTCTGGCCCGAAACAAGAAAGTGAATTGAACTTGTTCTCATATTCGGATATTTTCATGTTCCCTTGCTTGAGATCGATGAAATCCCGATACATTCTAGACTTCCCTGCAGCAGGTAGAAATTGTGCTTCGAAAGCTTCCTTGAATTTTTCCCAAGTGAAATCTTCCTCAGGAACATTCGTGGTCTGAGCATCCCACCAGACAGCAGCAGCTTCTTGAAGTTGCCACGAGCTAAGAGACGTTTCTGCTCATCATTCAATTTCAGTCCCCTGAAAATCCTCTCACAGGACCTCAACCATGCTTGGACTTCAATGAAAGATTCCGTCCCTTTGAAAACTTTTCCTCCCAGAGTCGTATATTCTTTACAAATAGTTGCAAAGCTTTTATCCTGCTGGACTGGTGCAACTTCCTCCATAGTTTCTCTTTGATCCTGGGATCCAGTATTACAACCAGTTGTAGTGGAAGTTCCACTAGCTCGACCTCTTCGTCCTTGGTTACTCATCTTAATCACCCGAATATAACAGGTCGTCCCCCCAGACTTGATGGGATATAACTAACTTAGGTAAATCATCCAAGTTGATTTAAATTCATTTAAAATTTTTATTATAAAAATACGCTCTCTCACACTTACCCAAAGCCTAGGTAATCAGTAACCTAAGCTCTGATACCAACTGTAACGACCCAACTTTCGAACACATCGGAAGTCGTGCCATTAATAAGAATAAGAATAGATAGAAGATAAAATCACAGAAACATCAGAATCTCACAGCGGTTTTTTTTTTTACAAAAGCTGATAGTTCATAATATTACACAGCGGAACATATTACATCAGAGCATACTGGATCTAGTAATACATGCCATATATAGTACATTCTTAATTATACATATCATTGACGATCAACTTGCAGATTTAATTATACAGTAGATAAGATAGGTAGTAGACCCGCACACAGAAAGTTCCATTCCAGCTTCTCAAGTTTTATCCAATCCTGATTCACTTGTCTAATGTAACACCCCGTGTATTTTATAACAGTGAAATTCACGAATTAAAGTATAATAAATTTAAATCAAAGTATTAAGGGAAACGGGATATGCCATTGCGTTCGTCTCGGAAAAATACGTGAAATAGAGTCCGAGTTTTCGAAAAACGGAGCCCGTATGACCAAATTATGACCCGATGAAGTTTCAGAAAATTCAAATTTCAAAAACAGAATTAAATTTCAGCCCAGTCAGAGTAGGCGGGAAAATTCCCGCCTAAACCCACCAGGTCGACCTGGGGGTCGACCCTAGGGTCGAGCTGCCAGGCCAGGTCGACCTGGGAGTCGACCTAGGTGTCGACCTGCCCCAGGCAGGTCGACTCTAGAGTCGACCTGGGGGTCGACTGGGGAGTCGACCTGGCCCCTGAGCCAGGTCGAACCCAGCCCCCCCGGCTGGCCTAGTCTGTGTTTGGTCAATTCTCTGAGCCTTGCCTTGTCACTAGGGCTAGGTGTCAGCTCCTGATTGGCCTCTCCTTTGAACGAATGGCTATTATTAAACCAAGCTTCATCGACGGTCTAAATCAACTCACAAACTCTATAAAAAGGACCTAAGACTAACCCTAATTCACATAAACTAAAATGGAGATGAGACCGTCATGTTGCTGAGGAGAAACTAAGGATAGCCGTCAGAAATAGAGAGACAATTAGGAGATAAATCAAAAGCTTAAAGCAACATTAATTGAATCAAAGCAACGCCTACAACAAAGGATAGCATCTCCAAATTCAGAATTCAGATTCCTGAATTGAAGATTCATCATACGTTGTAAGTAGAGTGCTATTCCGATGTGAATTAAATAATTGTGTTGATTTGTGTAAAATAAGAAATGGAATTGTGGCGATAATAATCTATATTTGTATGTTGCTTTGATGCTAAACGATTTGGGAATATTATGGTATACGATTGGATATTTGCAAGTACGCGATCTGCGTTGGAAGTTAACAACGAAATGGAATTGTGGCAATAATAACCTATATTTGTATGTTATTTTGATTCTAAACGATTTGGCAATGCTATGGTGTACGATTGGATTCATACAAGTATATGGTTTATGTTGACAACCACATGTTGTGGAATTTTAATTGGGATTCATGCAAGCATATGATTCATATTGAAAACTACATGTTTGTGGTAGTTATTTACAACACCCATTTGATAATTGCAAGTATATGATTCATGTTGAAAATAACAACTATGTGTTGTAATAGTTTATTTGAAATTCATGCAAGTATATAATTTATTGTTATGCCAACATGATGTATAATTCTATGGTCACCTTTAGTGTAATTTGGTCCATTTGAGTATTATGATTCATATGAAGTTATGTTGGAATTGGCATTATAGTTCAAGTATAAATATCATGCTTTTGTGATTGTGACAAAAGCAAGCATCTTTGTGAACTTGTATTAATTTTATGAACATGACTAAACTATGTTTGTTATTATGCCCAATTGAAAAACATGTTTTTAGGCTTATGTTGTTATCATAATCATATGATAATATATGTGACACATAAGTTACATTGGAATTACATTAGAATTACATTCCACTTGCAAGTTTACATAGATAGAATAAAAACCATGATTTAAGTTTAGGTATGTTTATGCTATAATTCTATAAATGGATTAAAAACCATGATTCATATAAGAATTAGGTTGGGATAATTCTAGTTGAACCATACTTTTGTATTAGTGACAAAAGTAAGTACCTTTTTGTTAGCATGTAGCGATTTTATGAACATGATTAGTTTATATTATGCCTAAATAAAAATATAGGCTTATATTTCTAGTCAAGACCATGTGCCAATAATAATGATATCTAATTTAGTTAGATTCTTAATTTCAAGTTTACATGGTTAGTTGAACCTATGATTCATGTTTAAGTATTATTTATGCCATGATTACATGAATAGAATGATTCATGTTTAAGTTTTGTTTATGCCATAATCATCTAGAATGATTCATGTTTAAGTATTGTTTATGCCATAATCATATGAATAGAATGATTCATGTTTAAGTATTGTTCATGCCATAATCACATGAATAGAATGATTCATGTTTAAGTATTGTTTATGCCATAATCATATGAATAGAATGATTCATGTTTAAGTATTGTTCATGCCATAATCAAATGAATAGAATAATTCATGTTTAAGTATTATTTATGCCATAATCATATGAATAGAATGATTCATGTTTGAGTATTGTTTATGCCACAATCATATGAATAGAATGATTCATGTTTAAGTATTTCCTATGCCATAATTATACGAATAGAATGATTCACGTTTAAGTATTGTTTATGCTATAATTATATGGATAAAATGATTCATGTTATGCCATGATTATATGATGTTACAATTACAAGTTCACATGTGCCTACTTTATGTTAATTGAATCGTTCGTTGCAAGTTCATGCGTTCACACTCCCCTCTTTCATGTTACCTGATAAACACCATGTTATAAGCCTCCCCTTTACATATGGCTAAATTGGGTTTAAGTGTTAAACCCAACACACCTTACATTGGAGCGAACGTATAAAACGGGGGTAATGACGTTTGGGCTAAAATATAGAACTTATGTGTTGGCATGTTTGACGCATGCCAACAACCTTGAAAAACAATTAAGTGGCATAAATAAATCTTAATCAATAAAGATGAATTTGAATAATGGGCCGCAAATATTTACATATAAAAAGAAAAGAGACAAAATATGTAAATGTAGAAAATACGATGTGTTTAACCCGAGGTTGGATTGAGTTGTGATGTAAACCTGCCCGGAACCGCCCGGCTGTCCAGTAGTCACAACAATACCTATCCAATGTGGGCGGTTAAACACGGAGCCCAATAAGGACCCGAGGTTAGACTGAGTTGTGGCGTAAGACTGCTCGGACCCAACCGACAACAGGCAGCCACAACAATACCTGTCTAATGTGAGAGGTCAAGGCTTTAATAAGACAATTAAGGCTGAGTCAGGATTGATAGGATTAAGTGAATTAAGACTTAATCAAAATAAAACATGCTAAACTAAACAGACTGATTGTGGGTTAGGTTTATAAAACACTTAACCAACTTAGCATGTTGGCAAGAAATAGAAAAACCTAGTTGCGGGGGACCCTTTTCAGCAGTAACCCTACAAGGTATCATGATACCCTGAAACTAGGCAGGGTGGGGCACGATTACTGGGCTGACTGTAAGAGGTCAAATCGACGGCGGTGGTGCAGCAGTGTAGGTTCTAACGGGGTGCGGGCGTGCACACACTCCGGCGCAGAAAAATAAGGCACCGGGCACCAGTAGCATACCTGTGCATTCTAGGATTGTGTCGGGCCACCACCATGGGACTTGATACACCCCATGGTGGGACCAGCATAGGTAACTACAACATCGGGGGCCGTAAGACACATGTAACTATGCGAGTAGGAGCCGATCATCAGAAAAAGGATCACTTCACCCTGATTATGGGGTGCCTGTTGGGAACTAGTTTATATGGGTACAGAGATTAATATGGGGTACGATAGTATATTCGACCCTAGACAACTTAACTTAGTTTATGGTGCTTTCCCATTTCTAGTTTATACTTATCATACCTAGTTCTTTATTCATAAACTGAATAGTCCTAGACTTACTCAGGCTTTATGTCTGACTCTACTTTTCTTTCGTCTTCTTTTCTTCCATTCCCCCCCCCCCCCAGGTCCACAGGGAGGGAATACCGCAGCTTAACCAGCCTTCATATCCAGCTTAAAGAGAAAGAATGTATTGCTTGGATCTTTTCATTTCGGACTATGGCTTTGGACAGCAATTATGAGACTTTTGCAGTTTATTTATGTTTTCTTTATGCTTCTTTAAATAATGTAATCAAGACAGTTATGATTTTGAAAGTATTGTAAGACAATTATGGCATGGTTTGTGTAACACGTATTTTGATGAAATAAAAGTTGCTGTTTTCCGCTGTTCAAGAATATGTGTTCTTATATCTGTCTTGTATATCTGTGATTTATACTTATAAACCTCCACCAAAATTAGGGCATTCCCTTTGAGAGTGACCCTAACGGAGGTGGGGTGTTTCACTTGGTATTAGAGCATAGGTTTACCAGATAAGATAAAAAGTTTTGAAAATTTATTTTCAAAAAGGAAATTTAAAGAAGCATTTTTAAAAGATAAAATATTATTTTATTTTAAAAGGCAAAGTCCCCCCCCAAAGTCATAGGTACTATCTCTTATCCCTCGTTTTGAATCTATCCTTTCTGTTTCAGCATGTCTGGAGACCTTACTCCCCAGCTGCTGACGCTTTCACTCCTCCTCCTCCACGTAAACCAGCAAGCGGAAGAGTCCCAGAGTAGGAAGACGAATAATAGTCAAACAAGAAAGGATCGTAACAGTAATGACAAGAAATGTGAAAAAAGGAAATGTTATTTCTGCGGAATTTTTGGACATCTGGAGGGAGACTGCAGGAAGAAGAAGAGGAGGATGAGTGCTACTTGCTTTCAGTGTAGGGAAACAGGCCACTGGGCTAGGGACTGCCCAAGGAAGAAGGAGACAAAGGCGGAAAGCTCTCAAGGGAAGAAAGAGGGTTTACAGCTTAAGAAGACAGACTTTAAGAAGGGCGGGAAAGACAACAAGTCCCAAGAGAAGTGGAAGTGTAAATTCTGTGGCAAAGTGGGGCACTTAGTGAAAGATTGCCGGAAAAAGAAGGCCAAGATGAACGGCGGGTGCTTTTCTTGCGGTGAGACAGGCCACATGGCTAAGGACTGCCCAAAGAAACGAGGACAGGGGGAGAGGGCTGGATCCACCTCAGGGGCACAAGTTCATGTGCTAGAGGCGCCACCTCTGCAACAGCGAGGTATAAATACTTCTGTAGAAAGTGTAGTTTATCTTTATGATCACCCCGTTCGCCCTTTATTTGATTCTGGCGCATCACACTCCTTTATCTCATCTGCTTTAGTAGAATCTCTGCACCTAAAAACTAGTATGGTAGAGGACCCCTTAATTGTTTCAAACCCAATTGGGGGCCCAGCTCATCTGTCTATGATCTGTTTGGGATTGAAAATTTCTATTCTAAGCGTAGAATTTAAATGTAGTGCCTTTGTTTTGGGCTTTTCGGGATATGGTTTGATTTTGGGCATGGATTGGCTATCCAGTAATGGGGCCATCCTTGATTGTGAAAAAAAAAGGGTTGTTAGGCTCCTGACCCAGCTCGGTAACACTTTGGAAATTACTTGTAATCCCTCGTATGCGGTTATGCTTAGTTATCTTGAATCGCTAGATGCCTCCGTTGAAAATTTGCAATCGGTTAGAGTGGTCCGGGAATATCCGGATGTCTTCGAAGAGATGAAGGGCTTGCCTTCGAAGCGGGATATAGACTTCCGCATATACCTTGTAGATAAAGCAAAGTCCGTTGCGTTGCCCGTTAGACACATAGCTCCACGGGAAAGGAAAGAGCTTAGTAAACAGATTAAAGAGCTTCTAGAAAAGGGGTTCATTAGGAGGAGCATTTCAGAATGGGGCGCTCCAGTGGTGTTTGCCACTAAGGCAGAAGGTTCATTTCGCTTATGCATGAGTTGTGGAGAATCACCTTAGTAAGTACATTTGGCAACATGGTTGGCATTTATTTCCGAGAGATAGTTCTTCTACGTGGAATACCTGATAGTAAGTGGACGAGATCCAAGATTCACTAGTGAATTTTGGAGAGCTTGCATGAAACCATGAGTACGCCGTTATGTTTGAGCCGAGTATACTAGAAGTAGAGTAAGTGAAAGAGGAACGAGAGGCAACAGTGAAATAGGTTCCAACTCAAATTTTGGAAACAAGAATTAAGAAGCTACGAAATTGTGAAGTTAAAGACGGATAAAGCATAATGGAGTTAAGCTCAAGGAAATGCGACTTAGAAGATTGAAGACTAGATTCGTCCATCATATCTCTTCTTAAGAGTATATCTCTGATCCCTCTCTTCCTGTAGAGCTTACTTGCATGCTATCTTTTGTGTATATCCTCTCGGTCCCATTCTCAATCCAATTTCTGTTGCAAACCCCATAGGGAGTATGACTCATCTGTTAGCAACACATGTTGGGGCTTGAGGGTGTTCGTTGGTTTGACTAAACTTTTTGGGTTTTATAGGTTGGTCTTAGGAAGGGACTCCCTTGTGACCTAAAAGGAGTCCATCATGCTTAGTTTCCTAGAATTTAGTGGTTGGGTTGAGTAATTCTTTGGGTGTCAGTCTGATGTTGATTTCGGTCTTCGGGGCTGATGCTTAGAGAGTTCTTCTCCTAATCAATATATATGTGGCATAGATTTCCAGTTTTGACATTGCCTAATGGGCACAAAGTTTTTACTTGCTTCTATCATTCGACTATACCTTTAGGTAGGACCATTCCCTATTATTGAGGAACAATTGGGAAAATGGCCTATAGATTAGAGCTACCCGAAAGATTGGCCGGAGTTCACAACGTCTTTCACATTTCACATCTCCGAAAATGTCTACATGAGTCTGCTGAAGTGGTAGAGCCAAATATCCTAGAAGAAGCTGAAGTGGAACGCGAAGCAACCATAAGGAAAGTTCCAACCCGAATATTAGGAACGGAAGTGAAGAAGCTACGCAACCGCGAAGTCAAGCTCGTCAAAGTTCAGTGGAGCGACGCCGAAGATGATGCAACTTGGGAAACTGAAGCTAGAATACGTGCTGCCTACCCTTTTCCTTTTCGAGGGTACATCTTTGATCTTTCTTTTTTCTTAAGTTGCGCTTTTATCTATCTTTTTAGGTATATCTCCTCGACCTTATCTTTTAGGTAGAAACTCTTTGGATGAAAACATGTGTTTGAGACATGTTATGATTGATGGTTGCAAGTGGTTGCAAGTGATTTCTAGTGGTTGCTCGTGGTTGCATATACACACACAATCTAGGTTTTAGATCGGCTCAATCACTTCATATTGCATATGCATATATGTTTGCATTCGTATATGGTTGAACTTTAATATGTTGTCATATGGATGTTGCATTTGTATGAATGATTGTGCACTCATGTAGAATCATGAATAGGAGGATTTGCATACATAATGGATTCATAGCACTTACATAATTCGCATTAAGGAGGTCAACTGAATCAGTAGACCGCCTGATTTTGCATTAGATAAGTACATGTACACACACACTTCGCATATTATCATGAAGCATTAGAATTCTTTTAAGGACAATGGATGCTCGTGCTTGATGGATGAGTAGATGGATGTTTGGATGTTAGGATGTACATTCTTCCTGAACTTGAAGATTTCGGGACGAAATCCTTTTAAGTGGGGGAGAATGTAACATCCCGTGTATTTTATAATAGTGAAATTCACGAATTAAAGTATAATAAATTTCAAATCAAAGTATTAAGGGAAACGGGATATGCCATTGCGTTCGTCTCGGAAAAATACGCGAAATAGAGTCCGAGTTTTCGAAAAACGGAGCCCGTATGACCAAATTATGACCCGATGAAGTTTCAGAAAATTCAAATTTCGAAAACAGAATTAAATTTCAGCCCAATCAGAGTAGGCGGGAAAATTCCCTCCTAAACCCACCGGGTCGACCTAGGGGTCGACCCTAGGGTCGACCTGCCAAGCCAGGTCGACCTGGGAGTCGACCTAGGTGTCGACCTGCCCCAGGCAGGTCGACTCTAGAGTCGACCTGGGGGTCGACTGGGGAGTCGACCTGGTCCCTGAGCCAGGTCGAACCCAGCCCCCCCTGGCTGGCCTAGTCTGTGTTTGGTCGATTCTCTGAGCCTTGCCTTGTCACTAGGGCTATGACACCTGATTGGCCTCTCCTTTGAACGAACGACTATTATTAAACCAAGCTTCATCGACGGTCTAAATCAACTCACAAACTCTATAAAAAGGAACTAAGACTAACCCTAATTCACACAAACTAAAATGGAGATGAGACCGTCATGTTGCTGAGGAGAGACTAAGGATAGCCGTCAAAAATAGAGAGACAATTAGGAGATAAATCAAAAGCTTAAAGCAACGTTAATTGAATCAAAGCAACGCCTACAACAAAGGATAGCATCTCCAAATTCAGAATTCAGATTCCTGAATTGAAGATTCATCATACGTTGTAAGTAGAGTGCTATTCCGATGTGAATTAAATAATTGTGTTGATTTGTGTAAAATAAGAAATGGAATTGTGGCGATAATAATCTATATTTGTATGTTGCTTTGATGCTAAACGATTTAGGAATATTATGGTATACGATTGGATATTTGCAAGTACGCGATTTGCGTTGGAAGTTAACAACGAAATGGAATTGTGGCAATAATAACCTATATTTATATGTTATTTTGATTCTAAACGATTTGGCAATGCTATGGTGTACGATTGGATTCATACAAGTATATGGTTTATGTTGACAAACACATGTTGTGGAATTTTAATTGGGATTCATGCAAGCATATGATTCATATTGAAAACTACATGTTTGTGGTAGTTATTTACAACACCCATTTGATAATTGCAAGTATATGATTCATGTTGAAAATAACAACTATGTGTTGTAATAGTTTATTTGAAATTCATGCAAGTATATAATTTATTGTTATGCCAACATGATGTATAATTCTATGGTCACCTTTAGTGTAATTTGGTCCATTTGAGTATTATGATTCATATGAAGTTATGTTGGAATTGGCATTATAGTTCAAGTATAAAAATCATGCTTTTGTGATAGTGACAAAAGCAAGCATCTTTGTGAACTTGTATTAATTTTATGAACATGACTAAACTATGTTTGTTATTATGCCCAATTGAAAAACATGTTTTTAGGCTTATGTTGTTATCATAATCATATGATAATATATGTGACACATAAGTTACATTGGAATTACATTAGAATTACATTCCACTTGCAAGTTTACATAGATAGAATAAAAACCATGATTTAAGTTTAGGTATGTTTATGCAATAATTCTATAAATGGATTAAAAACCATGATTCATATAAGAATTAGGTTGGGATAATTCTAGTTGAACCATACTTTTGTATTAGTGACAAAAGTAAGTACCTTTTTGTTAGCATGTAGCGATTTTATGAACATGATTAGTTTATATTATGCCTAAATAAAAATATAGGCTTATATTTCTAGTCAAGACCATGTTCCAATAATAATGATATCTAATTTAGTTAGATTCTTAATTTCAAGTTTACATGGTTAGTTGAACCTATGATTCATGTTTAAGTATTATTTATGCCATGATTACATGAATAGAATGATTCATGTTTAAGTTTTGTTTATGCCATAATCATCTAGAATGATTCATGTTTAAGTATTGTTTATGCCATAATCATATGAATAGAATGATTCATGTTTAAGTATTGTTCATGCCATAATCACATGAATAGAATGATTCATGTTTAAGTATTGTTTATGCCATAATCATATGAATAGAATGATTCATGTTTAAGTATTGTTCATGCCATAATCAAATGAATAGAATAATTCATGTTTAAGTATTATTTATGCCATAATCATATGAATAGAATGATTCATGTTTGAGTATTGTTTATGCCACAATCATATGAATAGAATGATTCATGTTTAAGTATTTCCTATGCCATAATTATATGAATAGAATGATTCACGTTTAAGTATTGTTTATGCTATAATTATATGGATAAAATGATTCATGTTATGCCATGATTATATGATGTTACAATTACAAGTTCACATGTGCCTACTTTATGTTAATTGAATCGTTCGTTGCAAGTTCATGCGTTCACACTCCCCTCTTTCATGTTACCTGATAAACACCATGTTATAAGCCTCCCCTTTACATATGGCTAAATTGGGTTTAAGTGTTAAACCCAACACACCTTACATTGGAGCGAACGTATAAAACGGGGGTAATGACGTTTGGGCTAAAATATAGAACTTATGTGTTGGCATGTTTGACGCATGCCAACAACCTTGAAAAACAATTAAGTGGCATAAATAAATCTTAATCAATAAAGATGAATTTGAATAATGGGCCGCAAATATTTACATATAAAAAGAAAAGAGACAAAATATGTAAATGTAGAAAATACGATGTGTTTAACCCGAGGTTGGATTGAGTTGTGATGTAAACCTGCCCGGAACCGCCCGGCTGTCCAGTAGTCACAACAATACCTATCCAATGTGGGTGGTTAAACACGGAGCCCAATAAGGACCCGAGGTTAGACTGAGTTGTGGCGTAAGACTGCCCGGACCCAACCGGCAACAGGCAGCCACAACAATACCTGTCTAATGTGAGAGGTCAAGGCTTTAATAAGACAATTAAGGCTGAGTCAGGATTGATAGGATTAAGTGAATTAAGACTTAATCAAAATAAAACATGCTAAACTAAACAGACTGATTGGGGGTTAGGTTTATAAAACACTTAACCAACTTAGCATGTTGGCAAGAAATAGAAAAACCTAGTAGCGGGGGACCCTTTTCAGCAGTAACCCTACAAGGTATCATGATACCCTGAAACTAGGCAGGGTGGGGCACGATTACTGGGCTGACTGTAAGAGGTCAAATCGACGGCGGTGGTGCAGCAGTGTAGGTTCTAACGGGGTGCGAGCGTGCACACACTCCGGCGCAGAAAAATAAGGCACTGGGCACCAGTAGCATACCTGTGCATTCTAGGATTGTGTCGGGCCGCCACCATGGGACTTGATACACCCCATGGTGGGACCAGCATAGGTAACTACAACATCGGGGGCCGTAAGACACATGTAACTATGCGAGTAGGAGCCGATCATCAGAAAAAGGATCACTTCACCCTGATTATGGGGTGCCTTTGGGAACTAGTTTATATGGGTACAGAGATTAATATGGGGTACGATAGTATATTCGACCCTAGACAACTTAACTTAGTTTATGGTGCTTTACCATTTCTAGTTTATACTTATCATACCCAGTTCTTTATTCATAGACTGAATAGTCCTAGACTTACCCAGGCTTTATGTCTGACTCTACTTTTCTTTCATCTTCTTTTCTTCCGTTCCCCCCCCCCCCCCCAGGTCCACAGGGAGGGAATACCGCAGCATAACCAGCCTTCATATCCAGCTTAAAGAGAAAGAATGTATTGCTTGGATCTTTTCATTTCGGACTATGGCTTTGGACAGCAATTATGGGACTTTTGCAGTTTATTTATGTTTTCTTTATGCTTCTTTAAATAATGTAATCAAGACAGTTATGATTTTGAAAGTATTGTAAGACAATTATGGCATGGTTTGTGTAACACGTATTTTGATGAAATAGAAGTTATTTTCCGCTGTTCAAAAATATGTGTTCTTATATCTTTCTTGTATATCTGTGATTTATACTTATAAACCTCCACCAAAATTAGGGCATTCCCTTTTAGAGTGACCCTAACGGAGGTGGCGTGTTTCATCTATTCATAACAAGTGTTATGAATACCCAAGAGTTTAAGGGAAACACAGAAAAATAAACTCCGGGTCAGTCAGGGGACTGGTATGAGTAAACAGTTTAAACAAATTAAAGAAATAAAATAGCTCATAAGACCACGCCGTGAATACGGAACGGGTTTTTACCTTATGAGATCAAAACACTATATATACTTGAAATCAGATATTTTCATAGTGTCTACAAATTTTCACAAATAATTTAGAATCTAGAAGAATGCTTGCATCTCACATTCTCCTATATAGTATACAAATAAAAACCGCTTGGCGCTTATGGAAATTGGATACCCAACTATGACAAGGTTTGGGACCACCTTCCGATGATGTATCTCAAGAGGCAAATACACCTGGGTTCAACAAGAACGTCTTGCAACCCGGCCCACACATGACTGACCACTCATTTCTCTTTAGTGTATCGAATGTATATCACCAACGGTTGGGCTCAAACCACCATTTCCCGAAAAGGGACAGCATCGAAATAGATCAAAGAAGTAAAAGGAATTTCTCTAGATAGGTGATTATACACCTAATGGGAGCGACCCACATAGCCATGCTGCCTGCCCGATTTGTGTCATTTCCTGGGTGTGAAGCTTGAGGCTAGACTTACCTTTTCATCATCACTGTTTAATTTCTTTGAATGCCACATCGTCAAATCCATCGGAAATCACTAATTGTTTTTCACAAAATTACTTTGGTTGTCAGGCTAAAGAAGTTTCCCTTCTGTGCCAGCAACTGGTACGTTTGAAGAAAACAACATACGTGATCCCTTTGGAAATACTCTGTCAGACTTTCGTCCATACAAGTTGTCCTGGGACTGGGAAAACCAAAGGCACTATTTAAGAATAGCCCTTATATACCGTCGTCTTCAATAAAAAAAATCTCTCACGCGTGACGTATAATTAAATCAAAGTGAAATATTTATTTCGGTCTCTTTGAAAGGATTAGCGAAATATTTTCTTTCTAAATCATTAATCTAACATGATAAAAATCTAATTACAGTCAAACTGCACAGCACATAATCATCTGGCCTATATCTGGTATTTTTATCATGTTTTACAAATGGACAGTTTTAGTGTGTGCGTTACACACGGTTTTTCTTTCAATTTTGGTCGTCACTTTAAAAATGAATACTTACCTTATTTTTCTTTAGAAAAATATTTCTCATCAGTATTCATTAATCTGATTATTCATAAATGGATAAAATTAATGATCAATAATTTACTTTACAACTTTTACACTTTGTATTGTCAAATTTTCCCTTTGATTTCTTATACACGATTTAGTTCTTCTTCTATATACCAATAAAAATTTCTATTTTTATTTATCAATCTAAATACGATTAAAATTTATAGTTCTTATTTCATAAAGTACAGAACTATTCGTGACCGGCTGCTTGTATCCGGAAATTGAGATTTACAGTTTAAAACTGACAAACATGTATATGTGTTGCATACGGTTCCTTATTACTTTGTTTGTTTAAAATCTAAATATTTCATTAGTAAATACATTCTAATTTAAATTGTAAATTAAATTTATAATTTAATAAAATTACAGCTTCTGTGCTGACTTCTCGACTTCTGTCAACACCATGTTTGATCTTTTTACACTTGATCGACTTTCTTTTGTTGACTTCACAGTTTGAATATTTCATCAGAAAATCATTTCTAATTATATTTATAAATTAAATTTATAATTTAATTTACAGTTTCTGTATTTAAATTCCAGTCCTTGACAAAACAACATTTTTATCCTGATTCACTTCTTTTCTGGCCTTACTAATTTAAATAAAAATTCTATTTTTATTTAAATATTTATTTTACCTATTTTATTTAAATGTTTATTTAATTTTAAAACAAGTTTAAATTAAAATTATATTTAAAAACCCTGGTTGAAAATGAAAATGGAAAAGTACCACTTCTGGTTAAACTACCACCTCAAAAACCCCTGGTACGCCCTTGCCAAACCCACCCAGCCCCCATGATTTTACAAAGTACCACATGGCTGATCCCTTGACAAAGTACCACCTCAGAAATCCCACCATCTACCTGCTGATCCGCCTCAAAACCACGTGCGCCGACCTAGTGATCAAAGTGCCAATACCCCAAAGTACCACCCCTCCTGTCCCCATGATTTTTGGCCCGATCATCATCAAAACACAGTGTTTTTTCCTTCCGATCATTGCGCACACATGTGCAGGTGCACACCACGTACGACCACCGCCCATCACCTGCGACTGTCCCCTCCGATCACCCTCCACGTGCTGGCCACTTTGCATCCCCTTGCCACCCCCTTCCTCGACGCTACAGTAAACTTGTCGTGCCACCCAATTACCCGAAATTAAAAAAAACACCATCGACTAAAAGCTTCACCGCCCCTCGCCCTGACCACGTGCCATCACCTCCTTTTGGCCATGCCACCGCGACACTCCGACGCCTCTAACCCCCTGGACAGCAACCCCAAAACCCCACCGTCGACGAGCAGTTCGATGAACAAAAACCAAACCCAAAAACCCACTTCCAACCCTCTTTTCACCTCATTCTCGAAATCCACCCATTAAAAAAATAAACTAGTATTTTTCCTAGCATTCTCGTCCCTAGATGATCCTCCGCCCCCAACCACGTGCCTTCCCTCGGCTTGGATGATCGGAATTTGACCAAAGTTTAAATTTTGATCATCACACGATTTCTCTTGATTTAATGAACTAAAAATCATGATTCTTCTTTTAAAAATCATCATTCCGATCCTTTATTACGTTTATGTAATCAAATCAAGTTTTTATTAGGTTTGAAAAACCATTTTGAATTTGTGATTACAGAGAGCTTACTGTTGTTTTTATTTTCCTGGTCCTGTGCTTATCCCCTTGAACTAAGATGCTTTGCTTTGATTAAAAATACCCTGAGTGTTTGTATTCGAACCTATGTTATCCTAGGACAAAACAATGGCCATAATCCCTTCAACCCATCACAAATGAAGCCCCTTTGGTGATTTAAAGTTTACAACATCCTGGTTGTTCTTACAAAAAAAAAAGGAAACATAAAATCTTAAGCAAATATACGCATTCAACCAAAGTCACCCACTGAATTATGTATCAATACCCATCCCTAGTTATTAAGCCTAGAATGGTTTCAATCAAAGTTGTATTCAACACAAAACACACCATAGGCAGACAGTTCAAACAAGAATATGTATGAATTTCAAAACAGAAAATGAAAAACAGTTTCACTCACCAGAAAAAGCTTGAACCCATAACTATATTGAACTTGTTCAATTGCTTGTGTGATGAGGAAAAGAGTGTGTGCTTATGGCCTTTATATAGTAGAGGAAAATGTAAAAATATGAATGTAAAAATCAGTTTTTTTATCTTGTGTTTGACAAGTGAATGACAATTCCAAAAAGAAAAATATTTTACTCACCAAATCAAAACAGCACCATCTCCTGTTCACATGGCTTAGATCAGCCATACTTCACCCTAAAAACACTTGCACATGCCCATCCTCTTTTCCTATTGGACTCTATGAAATGTCACCTTACATTCCATGTACATCCTATGTTCTTTCACAAATCTTTCTTGGTTTTAAAAAAATTATAATATCCATTTTGGTACCTTACATGATCAGTTTTTGCCTTGGTTTTTAAACCAAAATCTCACATGATAACTTGATTTAACACAAAATATATAAATACTTTTACTTGCCTTCCAAGGTTAGGCAAAATCTGAAAATCTTTGTACTAAAAATGTCTCAACCATGTGATGAAATGGTCATGAAAACATCTTGGAAAATCTCTATATGTTAGTGTTTATCTAGTGTAGGCAAGGTCCTTAGTGTATGCAAGATTTTGCGAATCTTTATGTACATGGTTTATGACAAAATGATCATGTTTTGAAAATGCAAAAGAAAAGTAACAAATTTCAGAAAATCTTGTGAGAAAAAGAAAGATTTAAAACTGAAAATATTTGATACCAAAAATGATTTTCCATGTGAACATATCTCTCTAGATTCTCACTACTAGCCTCTTTCTAGTGTAGGTTGCATTCTTGAATTTTGTTCAAAAACATGCTTTGCAAAAGGAAATGGTTTTTCATGTCTTGGTGATGTACAAGTGAACATGAATTGGCCTTTAAACTTGCTTTGACAAAAGAAAAAGGATTTTGGCATGTTTAACTCAAGTGTCACAAGTTTTCAAATCCAAATTCTGCAAAAAACTTAAATTCTAAGTCTTCTGAAAAAAATGAACAAACATATGTAATAAAAATAGAATTAAAACTTGCTATGTAAAAGTGTTGTTCTTCATACATGTAAAAAATTAAATTTAAACAAATGGTAACAAATACATGCTATCATACATGAATATCTAAAAATGGGTTTTAGTAAGTGCTGCAATATATGCATCTATAAATGCTATTATTCACAGGTTAACAAGTTTTGAAATTTCAAAATTTGGATGTTAAATCGTATTTGTAAATACGTACTCACGATCAATTAATATTCATGTTAGCGATATAAAAACCCGGGACATTACAAGAAGAATCAATTGAATTGGAGATAACTGTGTTTGAGTTGACTAAGTTAACCTTTTTACCAAGAATTGGTTATTTAATTAATTTTTTTTTGAATTAATCTAATAAAATAGTTTAATGAATATTTGTTTAATTTTAATAAGATTTTAAAAGAGAATTTACTATTCATTTTAGTTAATAAAGAAATTAACTACTGCTATGGTAGTTAATGATGAAGTAAATTATTATTTTAATTAAATATAATTTAGGAGATTTCTTTTTAATTCATTTAAAAAGTAATCAAAGTTGAAATGGAATCTGATTGAATTGTGAAAGAAGTGTGTGAACGGGTTTTAAGTTAAAAGGAAATTAAGATGAAAAGGGTTTATATTAAACAAGAATTTATTTAAATAAAGTTTATTAAAAAAATGATGAGGTGTTATATCGTTAATTTTAAATTAACGTAACGTAATAATGGAATTAAGTAAAGTGAAGGAAGTTGAATAATATTTTCAAGTGGGAAATGGTTGAATGGGTTAGGAAAGGAATTGTTAAAAGTGAATTTGGTAAAGGATTTAAGAATAAGATTTTGTAATAAAAATCTGTGTTATAAAACAAATGGATTAAGAGAATTTAAAGTAAAAGGAGATGTTAAATAGCATTTACTTAATTAGCGAATTAAATAATAATAGTTGTATTTGGAAAGGAGATTTTAAAAAAATGGATTATAAAAATCATGTTTTATGCAAAATGGTTAAGTGGGATTTGTTTTGATATTAGAATAAATAACGATTTTTGAATTACAACTCATTTCTATCTTGAGATAAGAACGTTGTTGATCAAGGTCTGAGATGTAATTAAAATACCCCAACTTGAACGACTTTAGGATTATCTGAAGATGATATTAGTTGTAATGGGAATAAGGTATAGAATAATTTATTATTTCCATATGAGAAATAATAACGTAGTGGAAATTGAAAGATTTTAAATATGCAATTTCTAAAGTAATGAAAATTAAAAGATTTGAAATATGTATAATAAGATTTCCAAAGTAACGTGAATGGAAAGATTTGTCAATATATACATATAATGATATTTCCAAAGTAAAAGTAATAAAAGGAGATTGTGTGAAATTATAACGGTGTTTTTGAGGTAAAAAGGAAACATAAGAAAAGAGTTTTGAGATGGATTTATTCTAAAGAATAAGGGTTGGTTATTATTTCAAATAATAAACCAAGAAGGGTTTCGTAATGCTAGTTTACAAGCGATAAAATGAATTTATTTCCCAATTATAAATAATGCGTAATGAGATGGCAAATGTTTGAAATGATAGAAAAATAGAAATTTAGATATGATTATAGGACATTTTCCTATGTGTTTAAATAAATTAGTTTCGAGAACAATCTTATGTTAAATAAGAAGTGAAAAGCTATGTTTGTAATATTTAAAGATTTAAGTGTTTTAAATTAACCTTTGTTAATTATTTTTAAATAAAGAGGCCATGTAATGCCAAGTACTGAATCAGTGAATTCATTTTATTCTCAAGATTATTTATTTGATAGTCAAATAACCGACTATCAAATCTGGCCAATACGATTGTGGGTACGGAAAGACCGGGATCGAATTTATATTTGAAAACCATTCCGAACCAGCAAATACGTGAAGATGTTGATTGAAGATGGAGCAATTGAAGACCGCTCATCTTTATGAGCAAAAGGATTATTTGTCAAATCTCACTAATTAGCGCCCAGAGGTATTTCGACGGTGGTTCTGTCATGATTGGAATCTTTCGGATTGCAAGGACTACTCGCTATTGATCCATAGGATAATTCAAGGATGTGGTAGGAGGGTGCCTTCGGCTCATCTTGTTCTAGGATGACTTGTATGGATGAATGTCCGACAGAGTATTTTGCAGAAAAGTCACGTACATTGATTTCTTCAACCGTACCAAGAGTGGAGGCGGAGAAGGAAACTTCTTTTAGCTAACACGTAAAGTATTGTTGTAGACACCAATTAGTGATTTTGACGGATCTGACGATGTGGCATTCGAAGTAAATATGATGTGCTGATTATAAAGGTAAAGCATAGCCTCAAGCCTCATCAAACGAAAAATGGCAAAAATCGGGTAGGTCGCAAGGCTATGTGGGTCGCACCCATTAGGGTATATCATTACCTGATCTGGTGAAATCAAACACAACATAAAGGCTCGATTGTCACGCTTATAACCGTTAGGAAATATATTACTCACGGTTATAACCGTTAAGCCAACATGCGTGGGTAAATTTACTAATAGATATTACCACGGTTATAAGCGTGACAATTAAGTGATTTCCTCACGGTTATAAGCATGAGTTTTTTTCACCTACTAACGGTAATAAGTGTCACTTAGATGGAAATACTCACAGTTATAACTGTTGTAAATTTTTATATTGTAACTGTTATACGTGTGACAAATAAGTGATTTACTAACGGTTATTAGTGTGACAAATAAGTGATTCACTAACGGTTTACCACACTTATAACCTTGATAACCAAGATTATAACAATTGCACACTTCATACCTTTCGTCATCCTTTCCATACTGGTCTATAATACACGCTGACATATATTTCACATACAACATGCACGTGTATACATATTCAATAATACCGGTTACATACACAGTAATATATAAGCAATATATATATATATATATATATATATTCCATGCTAGTTGCAAAAATTTAGTAGTACACAATAGTTAGAATAAAAAAAATACATGTATCTCATACAAAATACCACAAGTTGTATACCATCATTATCATACATAGCAAATTTGGAAACAAGCTTCAACATATATCTTCTAAATTCAATCTTGCATCTCTAATGTCCGCACATTCCAACGTCAATGAATCGCCATCATATGCAAACCTGTAACACAAGATAGGTAAGTGCAAATATTTAAGACTGTGCTTGGGCAACGTGTGGTGCAGCAACAAAAAACCTTAGCTTTAGTTTTGCATTTTGTATAATATAATATAATTGAACCTTAAATGACTATATCTGTGTGAATGAATTAGGCGCTCAACACTAGTATAATATAACAAAATGCTTTTTTATTCAATCCTTAGCCATTTCTCATTTCACTTAAATTTAACATGTATTGCAGGTGAAAAAGTTGACACAAAGTATTCCTAACAACACAAAATTCATACTGGACCTGCTACGAAATTCTGAGAAAGTGGAAGTGCAGTTAACTGCATGATTGTTTTTGTTCAATATTTATTAGTTATCGACATTTACCTGTTATAATAACAAAGGGTATATATGATGTTGTAGGGTGAGAAGATAAGAAGGCATGGCGATTGGAAAACTTAGATTCTACCTGATCAAGCTAATGCTTTATCTGAGATGCAAAATAATGCTGCTAGACGGATGCGAATGTAGAAAACACTAACACATACTATAATACAAACCTGATCAAGCACATATTGAACAACACAGGGACTCCCAATCACCCAGGTGTGGCAGTCTGCACTTTCGTGTATGAACTGTATGACGAGGATTTGAGTTCGGGGGCGGAGTCAGAGAAGTAGTGGGATTGTTTGATGCGAATGGAATTCCTGTGAAGTAAGAGCTGTTGAGCACATCACATATAAATCAAATCAGCAATAAGTAATAAACTAAGATATCATACCATTATAGCTTCTAGCTACAACAATATTAGTTTCACCAATCCAATAAAGAAAGCACACCTCGTTAGAGTATGTTATGTTCTTATTGTTGAGCTGACATCCAATAAGAGATTCTTGATCACTTGAAAGTTCATTGCCTAACTTATGTGTCCTAACTATAACTTGAGGAGAAAAAAAACCCTTTTTGAGACCAGTATACCCTTTCTATTTCAATAATTTCAGAAACTTTCTGGTTACAATTTTTAGGACCGCAATCTTTATATTCATACACATGTTTCCTGAACAAGTCAGGCGATAAGCCACGAGACCAGCTTTCTTCATCATCACCTGATCTAGGAATATAATGCCAGCTGAACTCGGATGTTGTTCATTGTTGAATCTCTCCATGTATTGCAGATGCAGAAACTAATATAATGGGGGTGAAATGATATGAGTCACAATCAGGCACTTCATTCAACCATATCACAGATTTTTGATAAATCCATAAAGGACGGAGAGGCTTTTTCAGAAATGAAGCGAGAGAATTAACATCAGCACCACAGGATTCAAGGTCGTTAACCTATATTTCAATTCGGTGCTCTATAGCTGCTTTTTCAGCACTAGAGACCCAAAGAGGAAGATGCAAAGAGCAATCCCATGTATCTGATGTATTTTTCCACTCCTATATTGTGAGCATACGTTATGCATAATTCAAATTTTCTTGAAATAATGTGATGAATGTTAAAAAGACTAAGATACCGAGACTTAAGCAAAGTTTTACATTAATGTACCGTATCAGTCATAATTACTATATGACACACTCTAGCATGTAATATCCAACCTTATTCTGGTACGAGGATTCGACCGATTCGGGAATGGTGTTGGCAAACTGTACGACGGACGGGACGTTCTGCGTGGCGAAGGAGGGGGCAAATGAGAAGATACTGCAGGCCTATTGGATTGGGCTTGTGGGCCAGGGAGGGTGGACTGTTCAGACTTACTACAATGGCAGAGGTGTTATGATTGGTGTAGTAACAAAAACCTTAACTTCAGTTTTGCATTTTGTATAATATGTTATGATTGAAACTCAAATGACTATATCTATATGAATGAATTAGGCGCTCAGCACCAATGTATCTTGTAAACTAAATTACTGTCCCATTTAAAACTGAGCATATATTCATCTATGAATATATAATTTATAAAAAGATAACAAGAAATACCATAAGAACGAATATATAGTCCCTTTTAAGTTATATAATGCATGCCATAATACTAGATTGAAGAATAAAGGTTAATATTCATAGACAAAGTTCGAAACACGGTCTTTGATAATTTCTTAGAATATTATCAAAGTTGCGTCCATAATTGTCTTAGTTGTTGGAAGCAGTATCACTGGAAATGTTATAATCACACTTTAAATCGCAAGTGACAATCTATTCCCCAAACACTTGGTAAAGATGCATAATATTGTACGACTAAAATACCCTATGTAAATTGATAATTTATTTATAAAGCTCTCAAGATCACCCACTGACACTTCACATCTCTGACTATAGATACTTAGCAATACATAATATGTCAAATAAACCAAACTTACTTCCATTTTTCATTTGAATAATCTTAATCCAATGCTTCCTGCAAATCATAATTGGTAAAAAATAAACAAATAAATAACACGACTGTTCTATAAGGACGGAGATGCCAAATAGTTCTTATTTAGGAAGAAAATGAAAACAGACATAAAGTGAAAATAAAAAAGGTACTGGCTTATTTGGACAGAAAATGAGATTTATTGGAACTATGCATATTTCGTCCTGGACTTTAGCCTTGGTTCAATATCTAAAACATCTATATATATCCATAAATTTTTCTTTTCAGACTTTATTCTTATGAATATTATTTTACCGACCTAAACATTTTAGAGGACAAGAGCACGTGAATAGGATTAAAATCAATATTATTAACAAGTTTTTAACAGTTGGAAAATTTACTCAATAAGTTGTAGGTAAATACAAGTTTTTTTGTCTCGGTTTGAAAACTAAAAAAGTAGTATCTTTGAGAACTAAAATTCAAAATTTCAATCCAACGTAAATGACACTATAACACCAAAGAAAATACTTTTTCCATGGGATTTCATGGGCATTAGCAATAACAGGCTGTAGAAGAGCGGCAGACATCTCCCACTAACAATTAGCATGGAAAAACAACGCAACGAGGGAGCTTGATTTCACCAATCCACTGAATATCAGTCGTCATTGCATACCTGTACATAGATGGTATTTGCAGCCATGGTTATTATTACACCACAATAATGAATTATAAGAAATTAATGAGACAAATTACGGTTGAAGTGCAGCAAAACGGGGGAAAATTTTGACATGACAGCACTAAATTTTAAAAAAGTGACAGTAAAATAGAATGTTATGTGCACTTTTTGTAATATAAATTTGACGACAACAATATCCATGTCGAAAAATAAAAGCAGTTATGCAAGTGCAAGTGCAATCGCAACCTGTAACACTTTTGACGTGTTCAGTATCTTCATACTCAAATACATCCCCGTTGTCTGTTACAGGAACCGATGCTGATCCGACAACATTAGAAATTCCACTCCAATAAGTAGGATCTCGTGGTCTGTCTTTAAACCTTCTGCAAACACAAATAATTTTTTTTAAGTTAAAGTATAGTTGCACCTTTTTGTCTATTTGGGTATAATCAAATTCGAAGTTCACAAACAACTGCAATTTCCTATAGCATACATCATATACTGATAATCTCTATAACTTATATGCCTTTCAAGAAAATAGTTTAGGTACTAATCAATATTGGGTTTCATATCATGTAAACTGTATATGCATGCAGCTAGTGTCCCTTTTTGGTGCCTGAGTTTGACTTACCATCCAATAAAAAAAAAGTCAAGTTCATGAAGTTCATTTTTATGCTAATAATTTCATTATTATAGGGAGATTATTGTCATTTGTGTAAGATAAAAAATATATTTTTGGAAACAGTTTTATCTAAATGTTCGTTAATAAAAACATTTTTGGAGACCTGCATTTTTTAAGACTATAAAAAATTAAAATGCAACACATAAAATCTTTGGAATTTAGAAAATTAAAGTCTTGTGCATTACCCAATGAAATCCATACAAACCCACACTATTGATTTATGTAAAAATATTGTGTACTTCATCTGCGGCCATCATTCTAGTGGAACCCCATAAAACTGACACTCTTACTTGCATTTTTATCATTAGCAAACAAATGGCTAACTTTATTATGTATGTAATTGGTTAATGCATGGAAGAAGCGTTACATAGATTGTGATTTTGTAATTGATTACAACCAGGAAGAATCATACCGCCGATTGGAAAATGTTAATTGCCAGGATTAAGCTTAGTAGCCTGGTATTATCTTAATAGCAAACTAACATTACCTCTAGCTTAATAGCATTAAAACTAAAGATAGATATCTTGTATCAAGTGCAAGGAAACATCACTTGAATAACCATACATTCAAATTTCAGTTCTTAACCCCTGATAATTACTTTTGAAGCAAAGAGGATTAATGATTCTCAAAAGAAAGGTAGCGCCAAACATCTTCATTAACAGGTTGATTTTCTGAATTAGTTCATGGAAAAAATTTGTAAAACGTGCACACTGAAATAATTTGTAAAAAGTGCTCACTATAAAAATTTGTAAAAGTTTCTTCATTACGATCTCTAAATTTGTAAATTTTTTAAAAAGTCTACAAATTATGACATCATGTATATTGAATGAAAAAACATGCCATGTATGTTTACTTATTTAAAAAAGTAGTCACGATTGATCAAAAAGAAAATATAAATAGTTGTACAATGTGTTTGTAATAGGCTAGATAATAAAGTTAAATGATTTGTACTTGCATTAGTTGTTTAGCAATGAATGTTTATGAAAAAATTCCGAGGACGTAGAACCTAAAATAATAGGAATTTCTTTTATAAAAGGTAATATGTAACTTGCACCAAGAGTATAATCTGTAAACCGAAATTTGTTAAAATTTGATCTAATATCAATCCCAACAATTCCTTAGAATTTACATGTTGACATAAGCAACATTAATTTTTTTTGTATTAGGCTAAGATGACATGAACAATATAATCTCAAACTAAGATACCTATAAAGATATGCAAGAATGGAACAGTCCCTTGGCACCCGGTGAAGTAAATACAGCTCAGCCTCGAACAACAATAACCATCTTTGGATACCACTAAGGGGAAAGCAATAAAAACAAAAACAAATCGTACAAGGACATAACATAAGAACAACTAAACTCTAACTCTATATCCCGTAACAATAAGGGAAAATAAGACTTAAGATCAACAACACACACCCACAAAACAAGCATGCTGGAAAGAGCAATAAGAGAACAATACGAAAAACCCATTTCAAAAACCCTAGATCGAAATTCGAAATTGAATTAAGAAGAAACTAATACAAACCAAAATTGGTTAAATGTCAATAGAATTTGGATATACCTTAATCTTAACATGAACGGTAGATACCAACTTGAACCCTAGATCCACGAACAATGATTACAACTTCGACCCTTGTTGACGATGTCAAAATGAACCATAGATCTGAGTGCGAACCCTAATTGTCAACGAGACCCATGGATCCCTAACGCGCACGAACGACGAATAGAAGATGCATTGGAATTGGAACTGTGAAGGAACCGTAATGTGTTAGAAGTGAATAAAAGACGGCGGGAGTAAAAGGAAAAAGGAAATTACAAATCCATCCCTAGAGCTTCCGACAATTTACAAAATGACCAGAACTTATAACGGTTTTAATTGTTATAATAGCCTATCACGGTTATTTCAGTTATAAATTTATCATGGTTATAACCATGACGAATTACGAATGAAAAAGTGTGACAAAATGGCCTCTTTGGTGTTGTGAAATGCCTTCGGTTGTCCCTATTTATTTTTGGTATGCTTTCGGCGGTTGGCTGGCCCCCAATCGTGGTGATGATATATTTGGTACTCTCAAGCGAAGTAAGGGACCGGTCATGTTTAGCCTGGGTTGCAAGATGTTCTTGTTGAACCCCATTGCATTCATCTCCGGAGGTACATTGTCGGGAAGGTGGTTGCCCATACCTTGTCATGGAATTCCATTCTCCAATAAGTGCCCGCGGTTTTGATTGTATATTATATATGTAGAGTGTGAGATGCAAGCATTCTGCAAGATTGATATTTATTTGTATTTGGACACTATTATAATATCAGAAAAGATATTGATTTCAAAAATGTTTTGGGTTATCGTAAGGTAAAAATCGTCTGTATTTATGTGTGGATTTGGTCATCCGATTGTCCTTTTCTTTCGAAAAGATTTTGACTTTAAAATTAATTTGTGTGATACCCATAAACTGTGAAAACCCGTAACTTCCCCGTAAAGGAAAGCGCGGATAGTTCGAGAACAAGCCACAAAAGTACGCAGACGGAAGAACATTTCATTGTATATTGCAATAATGCACCAGAATACAAGAATATACAGAGTATAAATGAATATTACACAGAAATATCAGAGATTTAAATTACATTTAAATACATAGCAGCGGAAAATAATACGATACACAACTGAAGGAGATATACGGATACAAAGCTTTCCGGATATCGTTCCAGCTGTAAACCAGGATCCTGTGAATATAAATCTGCAAAACCAAAACTACTAGCTGCCCGTGTCGAAAATAGGGGCACCCAGAGTTTAGGTTAAAACAATAAACTCTAGGTCAGTCATGTGACTGGTGTGAGAACTAAAACAGTTATTAATCTTTATTTTTAAAGTTAGGTAAATCAAGGGACCACGCCGCATAACACGGAACGGGTTTCCTCCCAAGAACACCAGTGCATGAAACAACAGCGCAATGCTAAATAAAGAAAAATGAAACTATTATAAGACCCAGGTCCCATCACACAATGCAACGCAAGCCGGAGGATAGGGTTTTTACCTTATAATAGCCAAGAATGCTTGATACGTTTAAAACAAATCATTTGATACTATTATAAGTGCATATTGTATAAAATATCTTCAAATCATAAGTATCAATCATAGACGGCATAAGTGCCCCATCCCACTATGTCGCCATACTAGGCTCTACAAATAAAACCGAAATACACGTATTGGAAATTGGATTTCCATCATGGTGGCTCATGATTCGAAAGATCGATCGCGTAATGCAATTCAGCACGGCTTACGTCCCAACAAGAGAAAACACCGTCTGCACATCCGCACATTTGGGACCAGAGTACCACCGCGGCTTACGTCCCAGCGAGAGAAAACACCGCCTACTCTATATATCCCTGAGCACTAGGCTCATCTCGGTCGACCGAATCCACGACACCACTAAGGTGCCCATCCACTAAAAAGCATACTGATCAAACCACCAGTTTACCACCATATCGGGGTGTGAGGCTCGCGGATCAACGCTATACACAAAGCCATGCTATATCAGCTGCGCTTTGATCATCAACCACCAAACTTTGCTTTTCAACAAAAGTCTGGATCACTGCATCTCAGCATGCCACACTATCAATCCATATCGTACCACTGATTTCTGCCAATATATAACCTCTGAGCTCATATGTCTCAGAGAAGGGCGTTAAGCAAGAGAATAAATTCTCCGCCGCCAAACAGATATATATTTAGCAGAGATCAACAAATACAATATAAAGGAATACAATGTCAGACACACCATCCATTTACAAGTCCGTTCTAGGTCTGAACGAAACCAGAGGCACTTTCCTCGCATATCCATCCATCTCCAAGTACGTCTGGACGACCACCAACTATTTCCATCCTCTTGGGTGTACAGCCCAATCAGGATCGTCAGTAATTATCCGAACGATGTGAAGACTTCCGATCTTCAACCACCGTCTTCATCTTCGACATATCGTCGAATTGGTTATTCAGAATGGGTATAAACCCGGCCTTTCCGAACAATCCGCGTATATTAAAAACAGTGCTAGAAAACACAATATACGCCTCATTCCAATTCTGAATATTCTGTTATTTAAATATTCACATCTTTTGGGAAAGGTTCCCATTAATTTTATCCAAGATAAATTCTTTAAAATCCATCCTTTAATCTTCCTTTGGATGTCGTTTCAAACCAAATTATGGTTTTCCAAACTAGTCGAGATTAGCGAACCACACCGAAGTAATTATTTATTTTATTTCCCAATCCCAACCTATTCGTCCCCTGAAGCAAACTGATAATACTCCATATCTAACACCATGGTGTTATCGGTAAAATTAATTACCATTTCACGTTCAAATCTGATTAAAGATTTAACTATCGCTTTGGAGCAAAACTGGTGATACTCCATTCTCGCTTATTTTCTAAAGTTGATAATTTAAATTATCAATTCACATTTCAATTTAATTGATGATTCATCAAAACTCTTTTTACTGGGTTAAAGAACTTGTGTCATTTAAAACACAGTTCACGATAAACCCAAATCACATTCTATTTATTATCGGGTTAAAGAACTAGTGTTATTTAAAACACCGTTCACGATAAACCCACAAATCAATTCTAATTCAATTAAAATCAAATATATTAGGAATTCCGATTATTTAAAACCCCTTTTTTTAAATCTAATTTATTTATTTAAAAATAATTGGGTTTTAAATTTAGTTCAAACTAGTTCATTTCGATAGAAATCTATTTTTATCTTTTCAAATATGGAGTTTTTCATCCCAATTTTTCCCAAATCATTTCTTATGATTTTACATAAATTATTGACATTTTTAATAATTTTATCAAGGCCCGTACAGTCGATTTCCATCAACGGCCATCGAACTGCACTTACAGCGACCTTTTTCGAATTTGATTTGGACATAACTCCAAATCCAACCGTTAGATTTCAAATTTCTAATATTCGTTAGAAAGCTCTTTTGATACGAACCCAACGGTTCCGGTTTCAGGAGAATCCGACGGTCGGATCTCCCGTAATATCCGTTCGAAGTTAATGGTCGAAATTCGCGAACTGCCGCGGCGCGGCGCGTTCTATTTAGGCCATTATATTATATATATAATATATATTTCGTCGATTACTATTTAAAACGAATTTTATAAATAGTTTTGAATTCGTTTCAAAAGCAATTTCAACCTTTATTTCAAATTCAAATCGAAATTGAAATTTCTATTATAAATCCTTTTTACTTTCATTTCTATTTGATTTTAATTAAAATCGATTTTAATTCGATTCGAATTCATTTTCTTTTCAATTCAATTCAATTCGAATTCGTTTTCTTTTCAATTCAATTCGAAATCGTTTTCCTGTTCAATCCAAATTCAATTCATTTTCTAATCAAATGTGACGAAAAGGAATTTCGCTCGGTCCGAACCAGTCGCTAAACCGACCCAGACCGTTCGAAACGCCCTATCGTTTGAGAACATGACAAAATAGAACGCATACAAAAGAACTTTTCATTGTATATCACAACAATGCATCAGATTACAAGAATATACAGAGTATAAACAAATAAATATTACACAGAAATATCAGAGATTTAAATTACATTTAAATACATCGCAGCGGAAAATAATACAATACACAACTAGAAGGAGATATACGGATACAAAGCTTTCCGGATATCTTTCCAGCTGTAAACCAGGATCCTGTGAATATAAATCTGCAAAACCAAAACTACTAGCTGCCCGTGCGGAAAATAGGGGCACCCAGAGTTTACGTTAAAACAATAAACTCCAGGTCAGTCATGTGACTGGTGTGAGAACTAAAACAGTTATTTAAAACTTTACTTTAATATCAGAGTAAATCAATGGACCACGCCGTATAACGCGGAACGGGTTTCCTCCCCTGAATACCAGTGCATAAAACAAACAGCGCAATGCTAAAGTAAAGAACAATGAAGCTATTATAAGACCCAAGTCCCATCACACAATGCAACACAAGCCAGAGGATAGGGTTTTACCTTATAATAGCCAAAGAATGCTTGATACGTTTAAAACAAATCATTTTGATATACTATAAGTGCATAGTGCCAAAACAATTTCAAATCATAAGTATCAATCATAGACGGCATGAATGACCCATGCCACTATGTCGCCATATATAAGTTTACAATCAAAACCGCAATGTCGTATTGGAAGTTGGGTTATCATTTATAGTATGAAACGAGGCTAGGGGCAAGATCCTCACCGATTCGAGACTGTCTAGTCCGAGTCTCAGGCAAGCGCGCAGGCAAGCCTTGGATCGTCAGGGTCGGTCCACCGATGTGGATTATTATGCCTGAACACTGCGTTTCCCCGCCCTTTGGGGCGTAAGCCTGGCCCGTCACCTGACCAGAAGCATCGGCCGAAACCGATATCACGAGGCGCCTCGCTTTTCAGCAAGTAATAATAAGCAACATCCACATGAGTCAAACTCGTCAGCCAGTTTAAGCACTGACGCCACTCCTAACTAGAAGAAAACGCATGTCCTCCCTGATGTCTGTATCCCGTTTTTGGTTCATACCGGGTGTGATACTCGCGAATCAACGTTACACAAAGCTACGCCACAAAGTCCGTGCTTTGATCATCAACCACAAGACTTTGCTTTTCAACAAAAGCCTTGATCCATGCAACTCAGCATGCCACATTGTCAGTCCATACTGTACCAATGATTTCTGCCAATATATAACCTCTAGGCTCGTACGTCTCAGAGAAGGGTGTATAACAAGAGAATAAATTCTCTGCCACCAAACAGATATATATTTAGCAGGGATCACCAAATACAGTATAAAGGAATACAACGTCAAAAACACTATCCATTTACAAGTCCGTTCTGGGTCTGAACGAAACCAGAGGCACTTTCCTCGCATATCCATACATCTCCAAGTACGTCTGGACGACCACCAACTATTTCCATCCTCTAGTGTGTTTTTCTCACTTTGGTTCACCAGACTGATCCGACATTTGTAATGCTCGGGTTAGACCGGGTTGTACAGGTCCAAGTTATCGGATATTGCGAAGTCCAGAGACGAGTTGGAGATGTTCAAACATATGATATATTTTTATTCCGCTGTGTGTTGTATATGAGGACAGATTATTATAATTGTTCACATGTGTTGATGTACTCTGATGATTGTAAGTATTTCCAAAGCTCTCTGTAAAGATTTATTTCTATATTATATTTTGTTCCGCTACGATGTGAGACTCTAGGTTGTGCTGGTTCTTCTTCTTCTTCTTATATTCTAATAATTCTGTCTTTCTTATCTCGCCCTCTAACTTCTTTCTAATAACTATCTGTGTTTTCGATACTTGAGTTTATGGCAAGTAATACGAGATTTATGTATTTTTAGAATTCGGGCATCGAATTCTTGCAGGTCGTTACATTGTAAGTTATACCTGAACATTTAAAAGAGGGATAAACATATTTTAAACAACAAGATATATATAGTACGTACATTTTGGAATAGTTGATGTAAACTACACACAAATATATATATATATATATATGTGTGTGTGTGTGTGTGTGTGTGTGTGTGTGTATTATATTTGTACGTGAATTTACACAACCATTTCTATTTTTTTTCAATTTTGGACATATTTCTTATTGGTTTCAAATAATGTCTTTTTATTTTAAGGAGGAAAAAGACATCTTCACAATAACTAAGTTAAAATCTCAAACAAAACCGAGCATAAGCAGACTTATATCTTTTCAACCAAAATTACATGAATCATCGTTTAACATCGAACTACAGATTTGGAATAAAACTACATCCTAGTAGTCTTTTATGGGACATATTCCCAGATCTACGGTGTTTACAATAGCCACAATTGTAGGAATAATATAAACAATCAAGTAAGCCTACAAATTATAATATTATTCAAACCACAATTTTTCTTTCAGACTTTTGACAATGTTCATAAACAAATATGATAGGCATTATTTCAGATTTAACAATATTATAAACAAATCTGTAAGATATCTAGGCATATATTTAAGATCTAATATGAACGAAGTAATCAGGTTATTGTACACTTTGCATATAAATTTCCCACTCACCAGAAAGCATCCAAATCAGAAATCTGAATAATCTTTTAGGCCTATAATTCCTAAATTCTTACAGTTCTACATTTATTATGAAAAATGGATACTTTCAGATTTGTAGATTTGTAAGAAAATAAGAAAAGAGGAGAGAAATTTGTTGAAGAGGGGCTTAGACGCCAATTCATATCCTTTTCCACTTGAATCCGATTCTCCCTTTCAAATCTATATGGTTTATGTTTGATTGATTGTATATGAACCTGTTTTTGGTTTAGAATTTGTTCGAACATAAAGGGAAATGCAGAGCTTTGCTGCTGCCTATAGATTTATATGGAAAAAAATAGAGGCCTTACCCCTTTATTTATAGGGGTTGAAATGGCTACGAACCTTTAGATTTTTAAACTAATATCCGTCAGTTTATATAATAATTTATATATTAACAACCTATATAACCCTAGCTGTCACAAGGCTGATTTTGCTCGAAGCGATCGATCACTTGTACAAATGTGTCGACCGCCCTTGAGCAATTTCACCCAGTGAAGGTGGGTTACAAAAGGTAATAAATATTATATTTATTATATTTTATTATTTCCGTCCATTTTCCGTATTTCGTCCATAACTTTTTCATACGAACTTCGTTCGCGAAACTCCAACATGAAAGTTGATCAGAATTCCGAGACGAACGCAATGGTTAAAGTTTCATGGTCAAATTTCATCATTTGCATAAATTTCTATTTTCAAAAATCTAATTAAATAACTAATTTATTTATAGCCAAAATTCTGGGTTGTTACAATTGGCTTCTTCAATTGCAAGTGTCTTTTAATCCCAATCTGAAGTCAACGAATTCATAACTGTTCTAACTTGATCTTCCTCAGATTATGTTTATCGCAGTGCCATTAGTGAATTCACGATTTCCCAGAACCTGCAGTACATATCTAAGATAGACTTATTTTGATTCAATTTAAAAAATTCAAATTGATTGGTTAACATGAATATTTTGGTCTGTTTAACTCTGTTTGTTCCTTCATGAGTCACTTGCAAAGTTTTCCAGACTTCATATGCAGATTTACAAATAGATACCATATTAAATTCATGTATATCTAATGAAAAGAATAAAATATTCATAGCCTTAGAATTATTTTGTGTAGTGGCTTTCTGATCATTAGTCCATTGTGAAAAATTAACAGTGGGTTCAACATATTCAGTTTGCGTAATATTACAAGTGTTTAATCCTACAGATTGTAAATGAATTTTCATTCTACAAGCCTAATATGAATAATTACTATCATTGAATATCGGTAGTCTAATAGTGGACTGACCCACTATAAAGGAATTGTTGTTATTAATAATTCCATCGTTGGTTGCCATTTAAACTTTTTCAAAATTCAGATTATGAAAGCTTTGAAAACCAATGCACTGATACCAATTGTTGGAGATGCAGAATAAGGATCTTAAGGCAAATTAAACACTAGAGAGGGATGAATAGTGTTTTATGGAATTTATTTATTTCTTGAAATCTTTTTAAATTAAACAAAATAGTATGGAGATCACAGATATTAACAAACACAGAAGCAATCACAGAATGCAGAAAATAAAAGTAAAGCAGTAAAAGGAAAGTACACACTGTGATTTTATACTAGTTTTGGACCCCATACATTTAGTCCCACACAAGGTTGGGTTGATGCATATTTTTATTCAACAATATCCAATTACAATCCTTGATTTCAGGGCTACAAGGGCACATCCCAATTGATTTCAAGTATAGTGAGACTTGGTCGATTTTCGAGCTATAACTTTATACCCAATCGATTTTCGAGACACAACCACACATAGTCACTTTATACAGGACAAGACCATAACCTTCACTTATCCGTTATTATAGTGTTGACTCGACTGGACTTGATCTTGAGATCTTTGATTACAAACAACATTGTTAACAGGAAAATTTTTTGCATGCCAACACCCAATGTGTATGTGTGTACGATTATCCAAATAAGTAGTAAATAAAGTAAGTGTGGGAAGACGGAACTTTTATAGTGGTTCGGCACTAATGCCTACGTCCACTTTATAATCATCATTCATCATATCTTTTTTCGATTACAAAGTCATACAAGTTCGGACAATAGCTAAGTACAAAGTGTTACAATAGAATAACAAAATATATGTTTTTTCTAAACTTTTACCAAATTGCCCTTCTTCTTCATTGAGAAGCGTTGACTTGGTCAACAATATCCAAGTTTAGCGTTCATGTCCATGAAGTTCAAAAGTAGCATGACAACCCTTGCTAATGTTCAAGTGTTGAGGGAAAACGTGCATGTCATGTTTTAGTTATCCTTCTTTCTCTTCCTTGAGATGAGTTGACTTGATCAACTATAAGCAAATAAAGCTTCAATGCCCAAGAGGTCTAAAGACCTCGTAACTATGCTTGCTAGTCTCTAACAAGCTATGGAATATGTATGCACCTCCTTTCAATTATTCATGCCATGTCCAATGGTCATGGAGGAGGTGTTGGAAGCCATTAATGAGTGCTTGGAGCTCTCAGGGTCCAAAATTTCCAAGAGAGAAGGCCCCTAATGAAAGGCAAGACATGGGGTATTTATAGGAGGAAGGTTGGGAGGGAGTAGATGAGCAGCCCCTAGTGCGGGGTTCGAAATTTCGAACCCACTGATGGGGTATGAAATTTCGACCCTCCATGGGGGGTCGAAATTTTGAACCCACTGGCAGGGTTCGAAATTTCGAACCCACCGGGGGTTTGAAATTTCAAACCCACAGGTGCGGTTCGAAATTTCGACCCGACCAGGGGGTACAAAATTTCGAAACCCCTGGTGGGGTGCGAAATTTCGACACTACCAGAGAGTACGAAATTTCAAACCCCCTAGAGGGGTGCGAAATTAATAGAGGATGAGGTCGAAATCATACTGCCGAGAAAGTCGAAATTCCTGCATGCGAAGTAGGGAATTCGCGATTTTAATGTTTCGAAGTGAAGGAATATGAGCTTCCGGCGTGGAGAAAATCAGATGAATCGGGCGGTGCCCACTGGTCGATCGCCGCCGGGACTTCGGCTCGGATGACGGCTTGACCAAGAGTTCATTGGGCCCGACAGAGGCCACCTGATAGAGGCTTCGGGTCTCCTTGTGTTTGCGACGTGACTTCAACCCAACTGCTTTGTGCTTTTTGCCGCTTGAGCGCGTCGCTCACCAAATACTTAACGTGTGACAGCTTCGACAAAAAAGTGTGTCAACAAACATATAACTCTTGAGTAGCGCTTGAATTCAGAGAGATTTTGTTTCAGAATTGAAACAGAAGAAAAACAATATGATATCTATTGAAATCGACAGAATATAAGTGAAGAATGTTAAGCATTAAAATAATAATGGTGGAATGTTCAGAGAGGAAGAAGGAGATGAAAATTAATTAAAAAAATTGAATTCTGGAAGGTATTTATAGTTTCCAACAGTCAAAACCTTTTAGAAAATGTTTGAATTCAAAAGACACTTCTTTTCAAAATTAAAAAATTTGCCAAACGACTGGTATGTTGATATACATAAACAAGGATGTTGACATATGCTAGTGTAAAATTAAAAAAATTAATTTTAAAACAAAGTAAATAAATTTTAAATAAATTATGGTGAATCCAGAGTTAAAACAAATTATATTCCTTTATATTAAAACATTCTATTCAAAGTAAAATATATTTTAAAAACACATATAAAGATGAAATAAAAATAATTAAGAAACTAAATATAAAATGATATAAAAGTATAAATATAAAACAATGAATATATTAAAACTTAATATAAACAAGGAAATTGAAAATATAAGTAATTATAATAAAAATAGTAATAAATTTGTAAGTAAAACTTAAGTTAAAATCTGTTATTTTGAAAGCACGAGTTAAAAATAAATATCAAGAGTTAAAATATTTCTCAAAATAAAGAAGTATATATTTATAAGCAAGGAAGTAATTGTCAAATCATCTGAAAACTAGATTTTAAAAAAAATGAAATCATTTAAAAAAAATGAAATTATAAATAAGTTTGAAATCAGAATTCGATGTTATCCAGAGTTTTATTAATTTATCTAGACACATTTACTCTATAATTCTTGCACTCTTGATTTGTTGATATTCATGAGTCTTAAAACTTGAGCTCTTCTATTTTAAAATCTTGATTATCTGAATTGTACAGTCTTCAATAATCAATACCAACATAGATTTTCTATATACACACACATATACAAATATATATATATATATATATATATATAGGCGACTATTTGAACACAAAATTAGACTCAAATAGAGATAAACAAAGCCTCAACTGTTTGATTTTTTTGTCTCTATATGGAGATGTGGTATTCATGGGATGATCCAATGGTGCAAATCAGTTGTGTCTAAATTTTATGTCTAAACAGACTCTCTCTCTCTCTCACACACACACGCATATATACACGCACACTAGAAAATAGTGTTAGTATATATTTTATAACAATAATAATTTAAATAAGGTTGTCGTCATCAAAACCAACATCATCAATATCTCAACCTTTAACATAAAAATAACGTTATTTGTGTACTGGATAATGTTTATTACATATATGGGCCAAAGCCCATTATCATTTTTTGCATCAATACACCGGCCGGCATCTATCCACTCGTACAATATTTGAAAGCAATATCAAAAACATTATTTACATTTCCTATGTTATCTGATTACTAACACTGTAGAAGCTTTTGATCTACGTGCAGAAAATGTTGATATTAGATGGGGAAGAATATACTGAACGAACTAAATTTGTATTATTATTATTTTAAGATAGCGAAAAGATTTATTTTATAATTAGATCTTGAACCTGTCTTTTTAGCGAAATAAATCAGCTTGTGTAGATGGGGAAGAATGTAGTTCGTCCTACAAATTATTTTCTCCTATCCCAATCTTAAAATAGAAAAAGATGGGGATTGCAAACATAAAGACAACTGCATCACAAAATCATCTATTTGTCTTTTATTAGTATTATAATTTATATTATTTGCATTTTAGTATAATGACCACTAAGTATTCATCGTTTGATAAATATTTGGTAAAAATGTGGCCTCGTGGATACGAATATCATCTAAAATACAAGTGTGGCTGCAGAAATCTTTTCTTATTATCCGTTTATCTTTATGTTAAACACGTGGTTGAACTGGGGAAGAGAACCAATATATGAAATGGGGATTCCAAACAATCCTGAATCTATTTGTCATTTACTTATGCTTATTTCCGTAACACATGCGCAAGTTTTAAGGAAGTGTGTATCGAGATTGAGATCTTGTTTCCTTCAATTAGGTCAAATCTCATGCAAGCCGGCCTGTACCCTGAATCCTTACTGTTACATTCAAAAGTTTATTGGGCAACCTACCTTAATTTAAATCCAAGATTCCATGAGCAAACTCTACCGAAAACATAATCATAATCAGCTCGAATCAAGCTATACATATATTTCAGAAGCAGTAGACCAATCGTAAATTATACATATTAATCATAAACTATACTTCATTGCTTCTGTGCTTCAGTAGATAATGTATCATCAGTTTTCTTTACGCTTTCTATCGCATTATTTTCACTATTCACAGTTTTAAACTTAGCATATATATCACTCTTGTAAAAGCTCCAGCTCCTCCACACCAAGATCAGCGAAACCAACGCACCAGCCACCGTAGTCCCAGTGATGATCAGAAACGATTCCTTAAAACAGCTTACCCCAAAACACGTCGAACTTCTCAAACCACCGTTCTGTCTCGCCGCCTCCGAATCGTACAAATTCCCCGCGACTTTGACGTTCAATATATACGACCCGATCGGACTCGCCACGCCTCCCATATTATACAGCGTCGAGTAATACTTCAGTCCAAATATCTCTGATATGATCGCAAACAGCAAAGGCCACTGCGCCCCGAAGCAGAACCCTATGATGATGGAAGACACGTACAAAGAATTTGGCACCCCAAACGCTATCAGTAAATGACCGACACACGAAAACAGCAACACTAGCGTAAGCAAAAGAGGCCTTGGAAAGTTGTATCTCTCGTAAGCCATCTCTGATAGGAACCCGGCCGCGACTCGGCCTGCGAAGTTCCATATACTGATCAATGATACGAACGTCCCTATGCTTTTGGTCGGGTAGCCCAAAGACTGCCCAATCTGGCCCATGTTATCGATGGCGGTCAGTGTGCCTCCAACTCCACAGATCATCGTTACAAATAGTACTATCATGTCCACGCTCACTAGCGCTTGTAGTATCGAGTAGTCCTCCCCTCTTTCCGGCGCTTTAAACATTCTTTTCACTTTAGAACCATCCGTGGCCGTAGATCCACTCTCCAATTGCTTTACCGCTTCATCGTCGGTAGGGACGACCACTTCTTTCGAAGAAGCGACAACCGTAGGTTCCTTTTTTGCTAAACCGATTTCCTCTTTGATAACTACTAAAAGCGGTAAAAAGAGAAGAAAAACAACTACGATGGCACTTACCCCGTACTCGACATGGCTAAACTCGAGAACATTCTCGAGCACTATAATGACCAGGATGTAGAAGGCGAGGGCAAGCGAAATGTACAAAAACCAATAGTAGGGTTTTGTACGTTCCTTGGTGTCCGTCTTGACAACTTCGATGATTCTGATGGTGCCAATGAAGACGATGGAGACGACGGCAGGTAGCCAAGCTACGAGAAGGACGAGGGACTTGGCGTCGTCGCCGTAGAAGGCGTGGTAGAGTTGGGTGTAGATGGCACCGCTGAGGCCGACGAAGCCCTTGATGAGGCCGAGCACCATGCCGCGGTGTTCCGGGAAGTTCTTCACGGAGGTGACGAGGGCGCCGGTGTTGGCGAACGACTGGGAGTTGGCGCCGACGCAGATGTAGAGGCACATTTGCCAAAGGGCGGGCTTCTTGATCTTGTGGGTGATGGCGAGGTAGATCATGAGGTAGCCGAAGAGGTTCATGAGGGAGCCGATCAGGAGGCCGATGGAGGGCGGGGTGACCTCGTTCACGAGGCCGGAGACGATGCCGACGTTGGCGCCCAGGTCTTTGAAGAAGGAGAGGGTGTTCAGGGTTTGCTGGTCGTAGGAGAGGGAGGTTTTCATTTCTTTGGAGTATATGCCGAATATGTAGGTTGCTCCTGCAACCGACATTATCAGGAAGGTGGCGAACAGCATGAACCACCGGCCTCTGATGACCCGAACTGCCATGGTCAGTTTTTTGGAAGCCATGGCTGTTTTTTTTTTTTTTTTTTTTTTTTTTGGTTTGAAGAAACTGAGTTATGTTGATAAGAATTGTGCAAGTGGTGGATATTGTAAGGCTGCTTGGATGATATGACAATGATATAGAGATTGATATGTTAATGAATTTAGAATTGTTTATTTTAATTTTAGGTTTTCATTTGACTGGATATTTGGGAGCTCGCTATCTGGGTTATGGGTAAGAACAAACGATTGGTTTTCATTAGATGTTGACTTAATTGTCTTCAAATCTGCATTATGGAATCATCAATTTTGAATATTTTGATTTCGACTCCGGATTTGGCGGTTAGGGCCCGTTACCGCTGTTACGGTTGGATCATAAAGTGGATCACTTGACTTGTCTCGTATTTGACTTGTATTGTATTATACTTGATGATGATGAATACCAACCATATATGCGTTATAAAAGTCTGCAGTTAGCTTTTATTAGTCTGCATGACCACTGTATTCAAATCATCATCAATATCCAACTATAACGTTGGATAACTATCATCGCAGGGCTGAGTTGGGCGTGACGAATTGGAATTCAACTAAAAATAGAGGATTAATTGCATATGTTGAGAGAAAATGCATGCAGATGAACTATATGATAATGAAACATCTAATGTTGTAATTACAGAGACTTGCTTAATGAGGCAGCTTCGGCAATTGTGATTAACTCCAAAAAGGAGTTGATCTATGCATTCTTCAACTGATTGGTGAAAAATTTGACTTATTTACAGAAGTAATTGTGTTGCAATAGGTTAGGAATCAGATTCATTGAATCTTTGATGGTTTTGGTTTATGATGAAGTAAATATTTAAGCATTACCTGTATAATTCTCAGCTTGTAAACTTTCATTGGTTTATGGTGAAATGGAATCTTCAAAGTATTAACTGTGTACAAAAAAATCAGTTTAACAGATCTGATTCGAGCATGCATAATACTTCATATATATTAGTGATTCCAGGTGCAAACAAAATGAAGACCAGACAGCATAAAAATGCAGTCTGAAATTTAAATGAGTCTGAATCATGAACATCTAATTTTGGCAAATCTTCATTCAAATTTCCAACTACTGTTGGGAAATCTTTATCAATATCTGACGATGCTTTCATCTAAATCAGCATAAAAAATTTATCTTCTTGCTTGCATCTAAATGCTAGTTCTAATCTTGGATGTAAGGACTGGTCTGATTCTAATATAAAACTACCAAAGCATCATAGTTCAACTCTGCCACTACATGTTTCAGGAAATCACATGTGTAATTGGGTATCAACTGAAAATTGTCATTTCTTCAGTTAAAACTTGTCCCATTTTATTGTGTAGAGTATACGACTATTTCACAAAGAAAATGAATCTTGCTACTCTGCTATGTACAATTTTCCTAACAAATGTTGAAAATGGCCATTGTCGATAAGAGCAGTTGCTACATATATTAAGGCAGATAGGCTTGTATTTTTTATCTTCCATGTCACGTTGGCACTAATTATGAAGTCAAAAATCTTGCAGTAGGTAAATTATTTGAAAGATTGTCTAAAACATTATTGGATTGGAAGATATGCAAGTCCATTACATGTGTTACAATCTGATATTGGTTGTTGGCAATCACACCTCTTAGTTTGGTTTGGTTAAGATTTTCCCAACGGTTCTTTATGACTAGACTTTTCTATTGTTATTTTATTTACCATTTATTTGCTGAGTAATCTATAGTTTTTTTTTGTTGAAAATGTTGCATGTTTTATTAGAATTTTGTTTTTCTTTGATACCTGTTGTGAATTCATGCAAGGATTCATTCATTTAAAAGTTAATTTTGATTTTCTTTGATACCTGTTGTGAAAATGTTTTTTATACCTGATATTTGTAAATTTCCTCGTCTTAAGTCCTTTACTACGGTTTTCTTTTCTTTTTCCTCCTAGTTTTTCTCTATATGCTAGCGTATTACTGCCGACTTAGTGATCTTCTGGTTCTCTATGCATGTGAGAGTTTCCATTTTTATGCCTTTAATACAAGTACAACATTGTATTCCTATCTGCTAATTCTGGCTAAACGAAATGTTTTTCCTTTTCATCTATTCTCCTTTCATTGCATGGTTGATTTAATGCAAGTTAATTATTTTATATGAGGATACAATAACATTCGATGAGGTTGCAACATTGCTGTTTAAAGACAACCATAATTCATCTCAAAGTAAAAGTATCAATCCTTTAACCAGTCTTAATTTGATTGCAACTTTTAAATAGATGACATTTTACTTAATAGTTAACATAATAACACAGCCAAATTTTGAAGATTATATGATATTGTAAATATCCTATCTTTGTTCAGTCCATTTGAAAAAGTATTGTTTAAGAACATTAAGCTTTACTCTTCGTTTTGTCTAAAGCTGTATAGCCATTGTAATTAGTATTTAACAGATGCATCATATAGAGACAAGGAAACCGGCTTCTAAATGGCTAGGATTGAACAAGAAACAAACTGAAGCTACAGTTGCACTACCATCTAAAAGAAACCAGAATAATAAGGGCGCGTTCGTAGACATTGGGCGTGGCAGTAGACGTTCGCTGGGCGTCTGACGCCGCGAGATTTTTTCCACGCCCGAAGGCACGCTGGGTGGATGGAGAAAAAGGGTCCGTTCAGATTTTGGGCGTGGGTGTTAATGAGGCCGTTTTGGTTAAACGGGATTAAAGTGTGTTAATGCACGCACGTGCCCTCATTTGCATAGTTAATTTAGCCCACGTGCCCAAGTGCCCATCTTTGATATTTTTAATATATATGTGTACATATGTAGTCTTATGTTTAATTTAGCCCATTTAATTTCATTTCAATTGTGTTTATAGTTTGCATGGTTATATATATACCAAGCTACTTTTAATTTTTTGGCAATGTGGGACTAATATTACAATGTTGTTATGCACATAAGCTACTTTTAATTTTTTGGCAATGTGGGACTAATATTTCAATTCTCTTAATTTTTGATATTTCGAAATCTACTGCTTCTTTGTTTCATAGAGTAATAATTACTTAATGTGATTATAAAAACAAAAAAATTATTAGATCAACGAATTCTAAAGAGTGGATTGGGGATTAATCTTCAAATAAAAATTCATAAGCTATTGTCAACCCAAACTCTCCTAATCAATCATAAGCTATTGTCAACACAAAGCACGTTTGACAGGACATGGAATTTCGACGGGTTTTTGGAACCATTGGAAGACACGCAAAATAATCATATTCCAAACTTGAATTCGCCATCAAATCCTCCACTGCAACAAACTTCAATGAATACACAAAATTGTGAAGCTCCAAGAATCCCTCCGTCAACCCAAATTCCAATGAATCCGCTCATTCAACCAACTGCACGTCAAAATTCAAGAAGAAAACGTGGTCAAAATTCCAATGAATCCGCCCATAGCAACAAGTAGGAAGTTCATGTCATCGTGTTATTGTATTTCTGTCGTATTTATGTTTGTATTTTCTTTTGTGTAATGAAATGTAGTCATTTTGTTCAACTGAAATTAGTATTTAATTAACTCAAAACAAACAAATTAACAATTAAAATACCATGCTCAAATACCCCGTTCGTAGCTAAAAACACATTTCCCCTTCGCTACAGTATCACGCTCAAATGACACGCTCAAATGTCACGCTCACGTTCGTTAAGAACGCACCCTAAGCGAACATTGGGAACAGACGTTACAAATGCGGACCCGAGCAAAAGGACGAAATTAATGGTTGTAGATTAGGTTTTTTTTTTTTTTTTCAAATTGTTACTTGGAAGAAACATAACGATGACAAAGTTTTAAGTTTAGTTTCTCTTTTATTTCAGCAATGTTAGTTTAATCTCAGTAATTATAATTTTTTTTTTAAATAACAGTGATACTTTTTGGTATTTATTCAAATAATGTAATTCAGTAATATGTGATTAATTAATTAATCAATTAGATTATACGGAATATGTTAATTAATTATATGTTTACAATCATTTTTATTTTTTTAAATAACGCAGTCAATTTTCATTAAATTCTTGTTTAAGAAAATAGTTAATAAAATTTTTTTGTTCGATATCACACAACTTAACGGTCGGATTTTCCAGCGTTTTACGGTTATACTAGTTAATCATGAGTGTCACAACACGCTCAACAACACACAATTTACACGTGATTTTTGAATACGTAAAACGACTTTAATGGAAACGCTTATGTACATATACATACTGATATATGACAAGGCAACGGTGAAAAGCCGACCAATTCGATTTCATATAGAAAAAAATAAACTATAATAACTTTATGTTAATTTATTAAATCACCAATGAGAACTCTCTCTCTCTCTGGTTTTTTTTTTTTTTTTTTTTTTTTTTTTTTTTTTTTTTTTTTTTTGCCAACGGCAGCACATGGGATTGAGGCAACAATTGAAGATTCTATAAATATTTATAACATTTAATTTATATTTATAAAACTTAGTGCTAAACTTTTTATAATTGTATGCTTGGTTGATTGATTTATCATGTGCCTTGCTTTGGCTACCATCTATGTTCGACTCCTGCAAGGACATAAATTTTTACGCACTAGCTTATTTCCTTTCTCGGTGTTTGGGTTGGGCTTGGAAAGCACAACTGAATGGATCAACCATGATCTCTAAAGCCAAACATAATTCAAATGGAAGAGTAGCAAATCATATGTAAAACGGTCTCTATCATTTTTTAGCTGTAGCAATTTTATTTTGTATTTTTTATTGCTTAAAAAAAGTCAAAAAAATGTGAATATTAATACTAAGCTACTGCATCAAAAACAAAAATAAGTACATAATTGCTTACACTTATTGAAAAATATTATAGACATATATGAAAATATCCACTTGTTAAATTGCAAATATATCAATATTTGCAAGCATAAAATAATGTAGAAATGCCTGCAAGTATTATATAAAATTGCAAATTTGTTTGCAATAAGTGGTCTTGCTTGCATTAGCTTTCTTTCTGCAGTAAATATGGTGACAAATATAATTTGAAATAAGTTATGGAATTTTGAGATATTTATAAAAAAAAAATTACATAAAATTATGCAATTATTGTTTATAGTTGCTTATATATTAGCAATATTTCAAATAATTGTATACACTTGTGCAAGTTTTCTTAGAGCCTGCTATTTTCGTAAATTTTCATTCTCATCCACTTTTTTAATTTGCTTTTACATAAATACGTAGAAAATATAAATTGAAACAAGTTTTGAAATTAGAAAATATTATACGTTGTTTTTTAATGTCTTTTGACATATTTCTAAATAAAACCCCAATTTACTTGTTTTTTTGACAAGAATGTTTTGTGTATTTTGAAATTTAACAAGGACCTAAATAAAACTATCCATTTATGTTACTCATAAAATACATTTAGTCATTTCAAATAAACTGTATGAACATTAAACCTTTGATTCAAGTACTAAGACATGAAAAATTATGGTGATGCAAGCAGAATTTACAACAGCAAGAGCTTATGCAACTAGGTTTATAACAGTTTAAATATCCATAAACATAGAGTATGTATGATGGATTTTTATCAACATCACAAATAAAGTACCAAACTAAAAATTAGTACACAAAATACACAAGTATATAATTGGAAATGATTTAAAATAATTAATATATTCATTTATGAGCAAACATTTGAATATTTTTAGAAAATAAACAATAAAGAATAATATAGTAAAAGACATTTTCTTCCCTTATATGTTTTGATATTTCATAATAAATTTATCCTGCATACATCTATAAACATAAATATTTGAAGTAGGAATTATGTTATCCATGGTATAAGAATGCAAGCTATTTTCACCTAGTTAGAAATTATATACAGAACACCTGATTCTTACTCTCCTTTGTAATACAGTTATAGCCTCTTCTACAATATTATTAATAATCATATATATTGCAAACTCCCTAAACAACTAAGCCAATTATATTATGCTAACGAATTGATAAGTAACTATTTCCGGTTTGATTTGAAATATACATCCTTTAACTCTACTTTCAGGTTTCTTTCATCAAAAAAATAAGTACACAAACCCTTCGAAATTCAACAATAATACTCATCAATCATCATGCACTAAACAATGGTAATTCCACGCAATACTCACATGCTACCTTATTGCAGTGGTGATGACAGTTTCGGTAACAGGTAGTGGGCGATGCATTGAATAAAGGTAACAGAATATGATGTTGAGTTTCGGCATTCCCTGCGTACCGTACACGTTTCACCGTGTCTATCGGAGTCAACCGTCGAAGTTTCTCATGCCGGCATCCCGATTGAACATCTCATCACCTCCCATCGAGCATATAATTTGGTATTGACAAACACTTATTGTAACAAAAGAATCCCCATTGTTACATGTCACCAATACCATATATATACCACGATCTTTCTTAATATCTTGCGATGTGTGACAATTCTCCTGTTCAATCCACGCACCCACTCCATTCCAATGTGAGCCACACCTAACAATTTCCACCTTGGCGAGCATTGCTCAAGCCACCTTAGAGTTACACTTTGAGTCCTCTTCACAGTTGGCTAGGCTGCTACCCGAGTTCTCATAAGCAGTGGCGTCATGCTACTTTTACCATTGTAAAAGCACCTTGACGAGCATCCCATGCTCAAGCCCCTTTGGAGCCATGCTTCGGTCATGCTACGCATACCGGTCCCCTCGAACCATGGAGCTCTGATACCATGTTGAGTTTCGGCATTCCCGGCGTACCGTACGCGCTTCATCGTGTCTATCGGAGTCAACGGTCAAAGTTTCTCATGTCGGCGTCCCGATAAAAACATCCACATTTTTTGAGCAAGAACGTTTTGTGTATTTTGAAATTTAATAAGGACCTAAATAAAACTATCCATTTATGTCACTCATCAAATATATTTAGTCATTTCAAATAAACTGTATGAACATTAAACCTTTGATTCAAGTACTAAGACATGAAAAATTATGGTGATGCAAGCAGAATTCACAATAGCAAAAGCTTATGCAACTAGGTTTATAACAGTTTAAATATCCATAAACATAGAGTATGTATGATGGATTTTTATCAACATCACAAATAATGTACCAAACTAAAAATTAGTACACAAAATACACAAGTATATAATTGGAAATGATTTAAAATAATTAATATATTCATTTATGAGCAAACATTTGAATACTTTTAGAAAATAAACAATAAAGAATAATATAGTAAAATTCATCCTGCATACATCTATAAATATAAATATTTGAAGTAGGAATTATGTTATCAATGGTATAAGAATGCAAGCTATTTTCACCTAGTTAGAAATTATATACAGAACACCTGATTCTTACTTTCCTTTGTAATATAGTTATAGCATGGCTAAAATATTATTATTAATCATATATATTGCAAACTCCCTAAACAACTAAGCCAATTATATTATGCTAACGAATTGATAAGTAACTATTCCCGGTTTGATTTGAAATAGACATCCTTTAACTCGATTTTCAGGTTTCTTTCATCAAAAAAATAACTACACAAACCCTTCAAAATTCAACAATAATACTCATTAATCATCATGCACTAAACAGTGGTAATTCCATGCAATACTCACATGCTACCGTATTGCAGCGGTGATGACAGTTTCGGCAACAGGTAGTGGGCGATGCATTGAATATAGGTCACATAATATGGTGTTGAGTTTCAGCATTCCTTGCATACCGTACGCGCTTCACCGTGTATATCGGATTCAACGGTCGAAGTTTCTCATGCCGGCGTCTTGATTGAACATCCTCATCGCCTCCCATCGAGCATATAATTTGGTATTGGCAAACACTTATTGTAACAAAAGAAATCTCCATTGTTACATGCCATCAATAGCATATATATACCACGATCTTTCTTAATATCTTGCGATGTGGGACAATTCTCCTGTTCAATCCACGCACCCACTTCATTCCAATGCGAGCCATACCTAACAACCTCCACCTTGGCGAGCATTGCTCAATCTCCACCTTAGAGTTACACCTTGAGTCCTCTTCATAGTTAGCTAGGCCGCTACCCCGAGTTCTCATAAGCAGTGGCGTCAGGCTGCTTTTACCATCGTATGTCCACCTTGACGAGCATCCCATTCTCAAGCCCCTTTGGAGCCATGCTTCGGTCATGCTACGCATACCGGTCCCCTCAAACCATGAAGCCCTGATACCATGTTGAGTTTCGGCATTCCCTGCGTACCGTACGCGCTTCACCGTGTCTGTCGGAGTCAACGGTCGAAGTTTCTCATGCCGGCGTCCTGATTGAACATCCCATCGAGCATATAATTTGGTATTGGCAAGCACTTATTGTAACAAAAGAAATCTCCATTGTTACAGGCCATCAATACCATATATATACCACGATCTTTCTTAATATCTTGCGATGTGGGACAATTCTCCTATTCAATCCACACACCCACTCCATTCCAATGCGCGCCACACCTAACATATGATACTAGGCTACGGTACTGAATTGGTAGTCGATGCAAATTGTTTAGGTAGTCATGAAGAATGATACAAATAACCTTTTTCCCATTTAAGAAAAGGTGTATTATTGTTAAATTGTAAGGTTGAAAGAATTTTTCCCTAATACCAACATTTTTGATAGTACGTTTTTTTTTGCCAAAATACTATTCGAACAAAGCGAGGAAATACAAATTGTATTTCTTTAATTTTTTGATGTTGAGGTGAAAGATTAAAGGTGTGTTTGGCGTAAGCGGAACATTTGAGCGGAGTATTATAGCAGAGAATTGGAGTTAGCGAAGAATGTGTTTGGCGCGTTAAGCGGATCATTTGAGCGGAGAATGTAAACGGGGTGCTTAGTAGAATAGAAAAATTATAAATTACTTCAATTCAGTTCAAACCAACTCCATTACGTAGAGCACTTCGACACGATTACAATGCAACAACCGCATTTCAAATGGATCTGATTTGCATAAGTTATTAATTTTTAAAGCTATAAAATACTAAAATTACTAATTAAATTAATTAATTATACCTAATTACACCAAACACACATATGTTTTGAGCTAACAACTCACTTTTCTTGCGGTGGCCAAATGGTCCATTTTCATCTGTTTTGTAACTGACGCGTAAGGTACAAAACCAAAACGGATGAAAAATCGATGTCGAACAGCCCTTAAAAGTAGTGCACATAGTGTACGTATACTGCTGCTTTTGACCTATAGTATATGTAGTACTTGATATATATGGAAGTAGTAAGTTGAAGGATGCTAATTTTACAAAGCACTGGTTTAAGACAATAGATCAAACTTATAAAATTAAAACACAGTTTAATTTGCAACTTAAATTTTCTACGCATCAAAATTTCTAAGGTTTGTAATGCTTCAACTTTAAATTAGCACCAATCTCGTAGACTTATGATAAGTGCGAATCTTTATGCTCCATGTACATACAAAAATCATACATCAAAATACTGATAAATTCAAGAGCTTGCAATGAAGTATTATTAAGGGATGAGGAGGAGAGTTATTAGAGAGGAACAATTGCAATTTTTATTGATACAAAACATGATACAAAGAGCGCATATATATAGTGCTATGACCCCAACGGCTAGTACAAAATATACCAAATATGTATGAGCCTAACGGCTAGTATTAAATATAACAAGTATGCATGAACCTAATGGCTAGTAGATAATGACAAAGCATGCTAAATATGATAAAAACGTGTTCACACTCTAACGGCTCTATTGTAACGGCTCTATTATCTTCATTATGCCCCCTCAGTTCGAACTAGGGTTTCCTTGCTCATTCTGGCTTCCGCCTGCACTGATAACGCGAAGTTCCTCTCTCATTCTGATAAATTTTTTGGTCGAAAGGGCCTTTGTGAGAGCATCTGCTCTCTGATAGTATGCGGGCACATGACATATTGCAAGTATTCCTGATTGCGTTCTTTCTCTCACAAAGTGGAGATCAATTTCAAGATGTTTCGTCCTTGAATGTTGAATAGGGTTTAGAGATAAAGATACTGTGCTCTTATTATCGCACCAAATGACCGGCTTTCGTCTTGGAGTGAAACCAAGCTCCTCCATCAGTGATTCTATCCACATGATTTCAGCTGTAGCGCTTGCCAGTGCACGGTACTCAGCCTCTGTGCTAGATCTTGATGTGGTCTGTTGTTTCTTCGTACACCAAGAAATGATATTGGAACCGAGGTAAACGCAGTATCCTGAGACAGACTTTCGATCGTCAATATCGTTGGCCCAATCGACATCGCTAAAGCACTATAAGTTAAATTTCTTTTCTGAATTTAGGCATATGCCGTAATGTTTTGTGCCTTGTAAGTATCGTAACACTCTCTTTAATGCCATCCAATGTTCTGATAAAGGGTTCTGCATGTATTGACTGAGTTTATTGACACTGTAGCATATGTCTGGTCGAGTAATGGTTGCGTATTGTAACGCTCCTATTATGCTTCTATATTTTTTGGCATTGTCGATAGCTTCTCCTTTATGCTTAGATAGTCTTAGGTTACTAATCATAGGCGTAGGTTATGGGTTTGCCTTGTGCATATTTGCCCTTTGCAGTATTTCAGTGATATAATTTTGTTGGGATAATATTAATTCACCATTGTTTTTCCTAATCACTTGTATTCCAAGAAAATTTTTTAGTTCTCCCAAGTCTTTGATGGCGAAATTTTGATCCAGCTTGTGTACGATTCTGTTTATTTCTTCGCTGTTGTCTCCTGTTATTAGCATATCGTCAACGTATACTAGAATGAACACAGTTCCATGTAGGCCCTTCTTCATATATAGAGAATTGTCCGATTTAACTTGTGAGAAACCCATGTTAGACAAAGTTGACTTTAGCTTTTCATACCAAGCTCTCGAAGCTTGTTTTAAGCCATATATTGCTTTGTGTAGTTTGCATACTTTATCACCAGTACCATATCCTTCAGGCTGTTGTATGTATACCTCTTCAGTCAATTCCCATTCAAAAAAGCAATGTTGACATCCAGTTGCCTCACATTCCATCCTTTGTTTAGAGCAATGGTTAGTATAATTCTGATGGTTGTGGGTTTTATGACTGGGGAAAAAGTTTCATTGAAATCAAAACCAAATTGTTGCGCGTAACCTTTTGCAACCAGTCTGGCCTTGTATTTGTCAATAGATCCATCTTCTTTTCTTTTTATTTTGTATGTCCACCTACAACCAATCACATTTTTGTGTTTTGGTTGAGTCACTAAGCTCCAAGTGTTGTTTTTTATGAGAGCTTTATATTCAGTGTCCATTGCCTCCTTCCATTTGTTTGATCTTATAGCCTGAGTGAAATTCAATGGTTCGATCTCACTGGCAGAAATATTATATACTTTGGGTTTGAAGATTCCTCTCTTTGACGTGGTGATCATGTGATGTCCAGTTGATTGTGGTGGTGTTTGCTGCTGTGTATCATTGTTGTTAGTAGTGTCAACATGGTTGTTGTTTTCTGTATCTTCACTATACTGCATGTTTTGATGTATGTTTGTATCTTCTGAGTCATTGTGTGTCTCATTGGTTTGCTCATTTGTTCGATCCATAGTTTCTTCCTGGGTGTTTAAATTGCTTGTGTGTTGTTGCTCTTCATTTCTATCAATTGAAGGTGGTTCAGTAATGAAAGGCTCGAACCGTATGTTATTGTTTATGATTTATTCCCCATCCTTTTTGCCGATTTGCTTTTCTGCATAAGGAAACTTGTTTTCGTCAAATATCACATGTCTAGAAACATATATTTTTCCATTTTTGTCCATGCACTTATAACCTTTATGGTTTGTGCATACCCGATGAATGTGCATGGGCTTGATCTCATACTTAGTTTATGATTGTTATAATCTCTCAAACATGGAAAACATAGACACCCATAGGCTTTCAGAAAACCATATTCTGGTCTAACACTGTATATCATTTCATGAGGGCTTTTATTGTTTAAGACTTTGGTTGGCAACCTGTTAATGAGGATTACAGATGTGTAGAAAGCTTCATTCCAATATTTCATGGGTAATGAGCTTTGTGATAACAAAGTTAGACCAGTCTCTACTATGTATCGATGTTTTCTTTCGACTAAACCGTTTTGTTCGGACGTATGCGGGCAAGTTAATCTATGTTTGATCCCTCTTTTGAGAAAGTAATTAGTTAGAGGTTTAAACTCAGCTCCCCCATCTGTCTGAATAACCTTAACAGTACTGTTCATTTGTTTTTCGACACGAGTTATAAATTGCATAACTGTATTGCAAACTTATGATTTAGTTTTCAGCATGTATATCCAAGTATATCTAGAATAAGCATCCACAAAAGAAAGATAATACCTGTGTCCCTGATATGAATTTAGAGGTGCAGGTCCCCATAAGTCAGCAGCTATAAGTTCCAGTGGCTCATTATAGCTGGTTTCAGAATCACTAAAAGGGAGCTTGTGGCTCTTGCCGAGTTGGCAGTGCGTGCATGTGTGTTTTATAGGTACATTTTTATAATGAATGTTATTATTACGCAGAACAGTCTTAACAGTTTCCAGATTAGGATGTCCTAATTTTACATGCCAAGAATTAATCACGTTACATTCACTGCTATTATTGTCATAATCAACGTTATTGCAACTATTCCTAATACAGTCATTGTCACTACTAGCATCTATATTATTGTACCAGAATTCTCCACTTGAGTTTGCAGTCTTGAATTTATATAAACCATCGTATAGGTTACCTCGAAGTAATATTTCATGATTTAGGGAATCTTTAACTAAACAAAACTTAGGGTGAAATTCAAAGTAAACATTATTGTCGTTGGCAAATTTTGATACACTTAACAAATTTTTATTAATCTTAGGTACCCTAAGAAGATTGTTTAATTTGAGTTGTCTTTTCCCAAAAATAGTCCCTTTGCCTATGTGTGTGATACTAGCAGTACTACCATTACCCATATGCAAATTTCTCATACCTGAATAATTTCTGCTCCCAATGTTTAAATTTTGAAGATTTCTAGTTATGTGGTGAGTTGCTCCTGAGTCTGGGTACCATTCTTCGAAGCCATTGTCTTCATTTTTTTACTTCATCATCATCTGCAGCATTATGTCTTCGGTTTGCATTATTATTATTTTGAGTTGAATTCCCTGTTGTTGCCATATTTGCTTGTGCTCTTCTTTGTGAAGAGTAAATTTGGCTTGCCTGTTGTCTACCTGTGTCTGAATTATACCTGAAGTAACATTTGTTCGCCATGTGACCAAACTTTTGGCATATTTGACATTTCACACGATAGTTGTTGTTATCTCCTTGTATCTGCTTATTTCTTACTGTGGTATAATTGGCAGAGAACTTATTTTGTGCTATTTTTCTTTGGTCGATTCTGCCTTCATGAGCAAAGAGTGCTGATCGAACAAACTGTAAATCAGGTAAGTTTTGTTGTGTGGCTAGCACAGTTACTAGAGATTCGTATTCTTCATCTAATCCACCAATAATAAATAGGATTTGCACATTGTCGCTGACCTTATGCCCAACAACATTTAGTTTGTCACACAGATTTTTAATTTTTCCTAAGTATTCTTTCATGCTTGCCTCCTTTTTTCTAGAATTTTGTAATTCCCTTCTATATTGCATGATTCTAGTAGCTGATTGTGAACTGAAAATTTGTTCAACTGTTTTCCATATTTCATAAGACGTGCTACATCCAACTACTTGTGATAATAAATTCGAACTTACTAACGATAGGAACCATGAGGAGAGGAGGCTGTCTTGTTTTTGAAACTTTGTGTAGTCTGTGTTAGGCACAATTTCTCCTTCCGAATTGGTTATCGTCGTTGGTGGGACTGTTATTGTCCCATTAATGTACTGCAGTAAATCATACCCTCTTAAAGCGATCTCTACTTGATATTTCCATAGAATGTAATTGTCTTCGTCTATTGATGTGGTGATAATTTGGCTTTTTGGTTTAATCAGGTCATGATGGTTAGGTGGAGCGTTGTACCCCATACTTCCTGAAACAGCGGAGGTTACTTCATTGTTGTTGGCCATAAAACAAAAACAACTTTCTGCTTGATGATTAAGACTTTCGGCACTTTGGCTCTGATACCATATTAAGGGATGAGGAGGAGAGTTATTAGAGAGGAACAATTGCAATTTTTATTGATACAAAACACGATACAAAGATCACATATATATAGTGCTATGACCCCAACGGCTAGTACAAAATATACCAAATATGTATGAGCCTAATGGCTAGTATTAAATATAACAAGTATGCATGAGCCTAACGGCTAGTAGATAATGACAAAGCATGCTAAATATGATAAAAACGTGTTCACACTCTAACGGCTCTATTGTAACGGCTCTATTATCTTCATTAAGTATAAAGTGACAACTTTATGAAAGTTTTGAGCATTAAAAAATGTGTGGCAGTTCATGGAAATATGCATATGAAAATAAAATCTAATTAAAGATGTCCAACTTCCAAATTATGAAATCGAGATGGGTCATTTGAGTGATTTCAACAAACACGTTAAATGCTGTAAGCAAACATCAAGTAAAAAATTGTTTATAATCAATTGAAACCAAAACAAAAAGTGAAGATAAATAATGAAAACCCATTTTTTCACTCTGTAGATGGCACACGCATAAGCTCTGGGGATCTGGAGGCAATAAAATAGCGATGAAGTGTCGTGTTGTTGGATTTAGGGTTTGGTGATGTAAAGGCAGGCAGGAAAAGTCGGGAAGGAGTAGAAGAGCATGCGTGGTAGTGATCTAAAGGGAATTTGGTTGACTACGAGGACTTGGGATAACGATGGTTTGAAGATTCTAGGCGAGCGTTCAATGGCAACCCCTTATTATGCACCTCGTATTAGCCTTCTGTTTTCCACCTCTCCTTTATATTATTTTAAGGTGAATGGAAGGTGAGAGGGTTGGTGGAAGGAGAGAGTTGAGAAATCAAAGTATTGATGAATAGAAGTTTTTATTATTGCAAGATACTGCTACTGTATATTACAATGAGCATTCAATTCTTATTGTAATTACATACGGCAAAAGTAACGTTATTTATAAGGTTAAGAAAAACAAAAGAGATGGGCTGGACCCATGAAGCCCAATAATACATATGTAATTGGATATGTAAGCTGAGCCGTCATATTCTCTTATTCCCCCCCCCCCCCCCAAACCATACTAGGGTTTCGAGTGAAATAGAAAAAGAAGAAACAATGGCGGCTCCTTCATCTCAGAATCTTCTAACTCCTAATCAATGCGTGAATACACATCCTCAGGCTTCCCACGACAGATGAACTGTAGATTGATCTCATGCTGAAGGCTTGAGACGATTTGCAGTTTTTTGAGAGAGGTTAAATTGGGCAAGAGCTGATTTTTGATGTAAATCGGCGTAAGCCCTAGCTGAGTATGGTCGATTCGCCATCGATTAGGATTAAATCAACACAGAAGAATACTATCTGTCAGTAGTCAGGTATAAAAATTCTTCTCGTTGATCTTTGATTTAAGACTGCCGCATCTATATTTAACTCTTCTCTGAGCCTTGTAAAGTTAGGTTTTGACTGTGGCTTTGTGAGAATATCTGCTTTCTGGTCAGCTGATGGTATATATCCAATTTTTAACTTGTTTTTGATAACCTGTTCTCTGATGAAATATAGATCCAATTCTATATGTTTGGTCTTAGAATGTAAAATTGGATTGGATGATAATGCAATTGCACTGATATTATCACACCATACTGTAGCTTGCTTTGTAGGAGTTATATGTAATTCACTTAAAAGTGATTCAATCCACATCACTTCTGCTGTATCACTAGCAACACTCCAAAATTCTGCTTCTGTACTAGATCTGGAAACAGTATTTTGTTTCTTAGCACACCATGAAACAGGATTTTTACCCAGATAAATGCAATAACCTGATGTGGATTTTCTATCATCACTATCTGTCCCCCAATCTGCATCAGCATATGCATTAATATTAAGAGTATTACTGCATTTCAAGATAAGACCATGATCAATTGTACCCTTTAAGTATCTAAGAATCCTCTTTACTACTTTCCAGTGATCATCCATAGGATTTTGCATATACTGGCTAACTTTATTGACACTGTAGGCAATGTATGGTCTAGTTATTGTAGCATACTGCAAAGCATCTATAATACTTTTGTAGAATTTTCCATTCTGAAAAGGTTCACCTTTATGTTTAGATAATTGAGCACTGGTGATCATTGGTGTAGGTAATGAGTTTGCTTTGTCCATTTTGGCTCGAACCAAAATTTCTGAAATATATTTTTTCTGACTAAGAATCATTTCAAAACAGGATGATCTATTGACTTCCACACCTAGAAAATAATGCAAGTCTCCCAAGTCTTTAATAGAGAATTTAGTGTCCAATAACTTTGTGACAGCTTTAATTTCAGCATCATTGCTCCCTTTAATGATAAAATCATCCACATAAATTAGAATATATGTAGTAGCATATTCAGAAATTTTAATAAAAATAGAGTTATCAGATTTGGATGATTTATATCCATGATTGACAAGTTTTGATTTCAGCTTGTCAAACCAAACTCTTGGAGCTTGCTTTAGACCATAAATTGCCTTGTTAAGCTTGCACACTTGATTTTTATTTGTATGTTGAACAAATCCTTGAGGTTGCTCCATATAAACCTCTTCCTGCAATTCACCATTGAGAAATGCATTATTGACATCTAATTGTTTAACATTCCAATTTTTGTACAAAGCAATTGATAGAATAATCCTGATTGATGTTGGCTTTACTACAGGTGAAAAAGTTTCTGAGAAATCAAAACCATATTTTTGAGAATACCCTTTAGCAACCAATCTTGCTTTGTATCTAGAGATTGAACCATCTGCATTTCTCTTTAACTTATATACTCATTTGCAACCTATTATGTTTTTATTTTCTGGTTTGTCTACCAATGTCCAAGTCCTTTTTTTTTGTTAGAGCATTATATTCATCTTGCATGGCTAGGTTCCAGTTAGAATTTAAGACTGCTTCATCATAAGAAACTGGCTCATCAATAGAAATAGCAGTATTGTAAACCTTTGGTTTGAAGATTCCACATTTTGCTCTAGTAAGCATTGGATGTTGATTACCTGTATTTCTCTCAATTGCGGGATTACCTGTATCTCTCACATCTGCAGTTTGTTCCTCAGATGATATATTATTGTCTGCTGATTGCTCACCATGTGTTCCACTAACATTTGGACTTTGTTGCTCTACACCTTCAAAAATGGGAGTAAATTGCTCTTGACCTGGCCTAATTGAAGGCACTGTGTGTTGAGAGCTAGTGTTGGTGTTGTGTTTATTATGATGAACTGACACCAACACTTCATCTTCTTCAGGTATATTGGTTCTTACCTGTTTATTACTTATAGTATTTCCTGTAGTACTTGAATTTTCTTTACAAAAAGGATACACCTGTTCATTGAATTTAACATGTCTTGATATATAGATTTTCCCTTTGTTGTCCAGACATTTGTAACCTTTCTGCTTATTGCAGTACCGCAAAAAAGTGCATGAAGTAGATCTATAATCTAACTTATGACTGTTATAAGGTCTTAAATATGGAAAACACTGACATCCAATTTTTTTTAAATGTTTATAGTCTGGTTTAACATTAGTTAGCATTTCTTGAGGACATTTAAACTTTAACACCTTTGTAGGCATTAATTTAATTAAGTGTACAGCTGTATGAAAAGCATCAGTCCAATACTTAAAAGGCATGGATGTTTGAGCTAACAAAGTTATACCAGTTTCAACAATATGTCTATGTTTCCTTTCAATAATACCATTTTGCTCAGATGTATAAGGGCAGGTGTATCTATGATTAATTCCCTTTTTTTCAAAGAAGATTTTCAAAGGTAAAAATTCTCTACCACCATCTATTTGAAAAGTTTTGACCTTATTACCAGTAAGATTTTCTACTTTATTAATAAACTGAATAACCACATTACTGGTCTCAGATTTAGATTTAAGCATATAGATCCAAACAAATCGAGAATGAGCATCTATGCAGGATATATAATATTTGTGACCATAGTTAGAACTAATATGTGCAGGCCCCCACAAATCAGTGGCTATTAGTTCAAGAGGTTTAGTATAAGTGGTTTGTGAGTCTGGAAATCCAAGCTTGTGACTCTTTCCCAATTGGCAAGCAGTACAAAAATAAGAATCATAATGTTTACTAACAGAAAGATTATTATTCATCATGACATGTTTGGTAATTTTAATACTGGGATGCCCCAATTTGCAATGCCACATATCAAATTCCTTAATGCAATCAGAATTGTTTTCAACAGACATAATACAGGGATTATTTCTAATGTCAGAATTTTTTGAATGATTGAAATCAAATCTGTATAATCCCCTATTCTCTTTACCCTGCAAAATAATTTTTTGAGTCAGTATGTCTTTAACTATACATGCATTAGCATAAAATTCAAAATAAACATTATTGTCCTTTGCAAATTGGGAAACACTCATTAAATTTTTCTTAATTGATGGAACTCTTAGCAAAATTTTTAAAATAAGATGTTTTTTCCATCAATACTTGCATTTCCAGTGTGTGAGATGTGTGCAATTCTACCATTACCAACACTAAGATTTTGCGTACCTTTGTACTCCTTGTTTCCCAACTTCAAATTGCTTAAATTGTTGGTAACATGGTTGGTTGCACCAAAATCAGGATACCAGCAGTCATCTGACAAATCATCACTGTTAGAGGCTTCAGTATTGAGAATTTCTGCTTGAGCTTTACTGTTTTCTTTAGCAGTATTCACTATATTTGCACTTGCATTGCTACTTTGTTGTGAAGTAGTGTAATTAGAATTATATCTAAAATAACACTTGCTAGCACTGTGCCCCACTTTATCACAAATTTGACACTTGATTCTGTTATTATTATTGTTACTCCTACCACCTCTTCTTCCTCTGCCAGACCAGCCTCCTCTTTGATTATTATTCTGATTTCTTGAACCACTTCCTTTTTCTTGATTTTTTCCTCTACCATAGGAAGTGTAGTTAACTGACATATCAGAATTAATGTTTTTCTTGTGTTCAATTCTTCGTTCATGAGACAATAGTGTAGAATACACATATTGCAAAGAGGGTGTTGGATCCATTGATAATATAATGGCAGTAACAGCTTCATACTCATCATCAAGACCACTTACAATAGCTATTACCTGTTCAGACTCAGGTACACCTTGGCCTGCAAAACTCAATTGATCACAAATGTTTTTCACTCACAGTAAGTATTCATTCATTGATGATTCACCTTTCTTTAGGCTGTGCAGTTGTCTTTTGTGATGCATTACTCTAGCTGACGATTGACTAGAGAAGTTTCTTTGAACTGTTTCCCACACTTCTTGAGCAGTCTTGACCCCTATTAGTTGTAGTAAAATAGTAGATCCAATAGAAGACATCATCCATGCACACACAAGACCATCTTGTCTTTGATGCATAATATATTCAGGATTATTTACCAATTTATCTTCTTTGTCTCTGATAAATTTGGGTGGAACAATCTTTGTTCCAAAGATGCAATCCTCTAAACCATAGGCTCTAACAGCTGTTTCAACCTGTAATTTCCATAACAGGTAATTGGATTCGTCAAGAGTGATTGAGATTAACTAACTTTGAGGTTTTATGATGGCCTTCATCAATTCTTGGAAAGGATCAGACTGAGATTGATGGCTCCTATTACTGGAGACTTGTGGGCTTGAATCATCTGTTGGGTTAACCATGATGACAGTAAGGAAACAAGAACAGAACTTAAGAAACAAATCAGAGATAAGATTTAATATCTCGAACTTTGAATTGAGATAAATCCAGAGTCTTCAGAGATGCAAAAGATGTAACTCAGATTGCCAAAATGATGATAAATAACTGTTAAATTCAGAAGAACATATACAACCCCTGATTGGCAATCTGTAGATGACACTTTTGTCAATGTTGATGATTTCTTGATTTATCTTGTTCAGTTTCTTGAGAGAAAACAGATCTATCTCTGCAACCTTGTTCTGAAAACAAGATGCAACCACAATTACTGTTGGCGAGGCTCTTGATTTGAAGAATAAGGCAACAACCTTCAAATGAGAGGCGAATGCTTTGATGAAGGATGATCCAAATGATGAATTTACTCTGATGGATCAATAATTGATCAACACTGCTGATGATCAATACAAGAACAAGCCCTCGGCTCTGATACCAAGTTGAGAAATCAAAGTATTGATGAACAGAAGTTTTTATTATTGCAAGATATTGATACTGTATATTACAATGAACATTCAATTCTTATTGTAATTACACACGGCAAAAGTAACGTTATTTATAAGGTAAAAAAAACAAAAGAGATGGGATGGACCCATGAAGCGCAATAATACATATGTAAGTGGATATGTAAGCGGAGCCGTCATATTCTCTTATTGAGAGAGGAAGGAAATGTGTGGTGGAAAACTGGTAGGCTAAAGGGGTGTTCACTATTTGGGGTGCCATTGAACGCTTCTCAACATTTTATTATTAACAAATTTTAAGTTGGCAAACCAAGAGAAGAATACTTAGAAAACTGACATGGTTATTGACACTCCAAATATTGTTAAGGGGAGTCAAATTTTATTTTTTTTCTTTCAAAAATTGTTAAGGGGAGTACCAACAAGGAAATTAGACCCTTAACAAATAAATGTAATTTTACCTTATTACCCATTTGCCCCTTAACAAATAATTGTAATTTTATTTTAACAAATATTGCAAGGGCGGTAATAAAAAATTTTTGATTCGCATATGTCGATTTTTTTAAACCCTAAAGAATAAGATTTTACGAAGGAATAGGATCAAACTATTTTTTTTGTTGATATAAATATGCCGAATTTTATAATTATGGAGGCAATGCACCGAAATGTTTATTAATTTTCGATATATCATCGTCGAATACATATATAATTGATTACGTGATGCATTCGGTGCGGTGGTAACGAACTGCTTTTTCTAATTTGGTTTTCCTTATCGAATAAGTTTTTTTCTAATCTAATTTAAAGGGGCAATCCAGGAATAATAAGTAGTGTGAAATAATATGTTTGTGTTGCTCCTTAACAATTTTTCAAAAGTGAAGTGTTTTTAAAAAATGCTCCCCCCCTTAACAATAGTTGGAGTGTCAATAACAACACCCTAGAAAACAAACACAGGGGAGAGGAAATATCATTTTCTTTCTTTTTTAACTTTCTAACTTTTTTTTTTTAATGTCCATACTTGCAGAATTGTTTAGGATGTGATTTTTTTTTAAATCCGAAAGGAGAAAACGGAGACAACTTAGAAATGGGTAAGTTCGCAAAAGGGGATGCGTTCTTTATACGAAAGGAGCAAATATATTATTTTATTGTTCGTTTATGTTATTTTTTATGTTAATTATTTTTAAATAAAAAATATGTAACACGACATAGAAAATGAAAGTTCATAGTTTTTAATTCACAATATAAATGCAGAAATCAAAGTATCGAATAACAAATTCAGAAAATAAATTCCTAATGTAACCCACAGCAGCTAGTTCATTTCGTGTGGTATCTCGAACTAATGTCATAGCACTTGTTGCATTTTTTTCGAACTTGTTCACGATCATTATATTCACGGTTATGAATGCTATAAAACTCTTCTAGATGTTCTTCGAACACCAGATCCGGATTATCCTAATATGCCATAAAGTCAGAATCCCCGACGTTATACCTTCATATAAAGTTGTTAATAACTATTGTGGCAGTGCCAATATGTAGTTGAACATTATAGGAATATATTGGCATGTCACGTAAGATTGCGAATTTTTCTTCCAAATGTCAAAAGTTCTTTCGATTGCCATACGCAAACTCAAATGGAAGTAGTTGAAAACTTCATTTTCTGTTTTTGGTTCGTTCTGTGTATCATTAAAATTTATAATATGGTATCTTTCAATGCGATAAGGTGGTAAATACCTGCCCAATATCGAATACCCATAATCCACTAAGTAATATTGTCCTCTCAGCGGATGCCAGAAATTCAAATTAGAAGTATTTATAACTCCACGAAAGAATCTAGAATCATGGGCAGTTTCTTCCCACCCTGCCTCGACGATCATAAATGTTAAGTCAAAAGCGCACATAATCATTATATTTTGTATAGGTACACCTTACGTCCTATGAATCATTGTCTATCTGCCTAAGGAGCATGAGTCATTACATGTGCACCATCAATGACTCCAATATAGTTTCTAAAGAATGGGTAATATCATGGGGAAGAACGGATCTGTTCTGAAATTCTATTAAACTGAGGATCGACCGGTCTAATAGAATCCACATACAATAATAAGAAAAAGTTCAGAACTATATAAAAATAACAGCTAACCGTGTTAATTGATTGTTGAAATTTTTCGGCAACCTGAGACACAGAAGCAACCAAAGCGATTGTAAATAGGAAGATGACCACCTCTCTATAACTGTAACGTGCATTGCTGGCTGCAATCCAAGAGATTCCAACCGTTCACACAAAGATATAACACAAAGCCTCTTCATTCAGAAATTTCGCTGACACCGATTGGCATGGCCTATCGGTATTTCATTAACCCAATTTATACTGGTAGCTTTAGAATTGTGTATTCGTGCCATGTGTGGTAATCGTGCAGCATAGTACAGTTGAATGAATTGGATGTCTGCAAATCTTTAACATCAGAATTATCACTTCTTGAGCTTAGATAAGTCATTCAATGTGAAGGAAGAAGTAAAGGATAGTAGAATTGTATGAGATGATGAACATGATGAGAGAAGGGTTCTGGGGGTTAAATGCTTGGAAGTCGTTCGCGTCAAAAGCTTCTGACGCAAATGGCTTCCAACCTACAGTTAGCTCAAACTGGAAAGTTCGGCGGGTATCACGGCTAACGTGTCAGATGCGTCAGATGCAAATGCCTACGTGAACTTCACTACTTGAAAAAAGAACGTTGCTTTAACGTTTATTGCAGTGCTATTAACAGTTTGAGTCCCTAGGAAAGCCAACCGCAATGCAAAAATTAATGCTATTGTCATTAATTAAATTATCAGAATTAGTTATGTTGTTGATGAATAATGAGAAAAGCACAAAAACTAACTTTATTAGTAACAATAATTCAAGTTAAACAACAAAATTACTTTTAATTATTTGTGAAATTCTTTAGCCTTTTTAATTGAGAAATCACTAGAAATATTTTCGTATTCAAATTCATTGATCGTATCTTACTTAATCGATAATAGTGTCAAACTATTCCATTTTGTTGCTTTATCCTTTTATGTTAAGCAACGTCCTTATTTTCGGCCTTAAACTCAATAATGAAATAGACCATATTTGATTAAAGTTTATCACATATTTTATTAGTTTTTATCAAATCTGGTTATATCGCTTATTTACCTATCACAACCATATTTGAAACTTAATAAGTAAAGGTTTTGTCTTACTTCTTGAAATAATAAATTATTTTATATGCAAAATTTATATTAAATTTATACTTAAAAATATCATTTAAGATGTCTTTTTGCAGCAATGTCCAATAAATAAAATAGAATTTATTAGTAGAATTTAGCCACAACAGTTTATCGTGCAAGTTTTCTATGGATGCAGTCATGTAGACCTTTTTGGCTATTATGAACCAAAAGTTATTCTCTAAGGTTCATTGCAATTAAAGATCTAATTTACTAATCAAATTTTCTTTCAAGATATCCAAACCATTTTTTAGTTATGTTAACTTACGTTCTCCTATTACTTTTCTCTAATTTTTATATTATTATTTTTTCTAACGCAATGTCAATTACATATTTTCACCTTATCTATTGTTTGATCCAATTAAACACTTATAAAATGGTAAATAAATTCAAATGTACGAATGAAATAGTTAAAATTACATAAATATCATTTTATCAAGTTGAAGTGACCTACTAAACTTGATGCACGGTTTTACAGTGTGCAAGAATTAAGTCTTAAAAGGTAACAACACAAAAGCTCGTTAGAGCACTCCCAACCAGGGGGGTTGTTCGTGGTCATTTCGGCGCAAATTGACCCGAGCAACCCCCTAAAGGGTTGGGGTTGCTCTAGCCTTAGTCAGCTATTAATAAGTTGGCTAAGGATTTCTAAAAGCCGAATAAGGCTATAGCCGGCTTGTAGAAATTCTACAAGTCGGCTATACACAAATCACCCCCCAAATCCTCCTCTCTCCTCTTCACTTTTCCTTCCTAAAATTTCAGTCGCCACCCCTATTTTCATAAACCCAAATCCTCGTTAAAAAATGAGAAAAGGAGGGAGATCTATTCACGGTAGTGGAAGCAGGAGTGATCAACATTTTTCTATGGTTTAAAAAAGTGCAAATTTATAATAAACTGGAAGCGCACAAATGTGTAGTATGCAGGTCGAACTCAAGGAGAAATTTAAATTTATTATTTATGTATCTCGTGGGCGAATTAGACAATATTTAAAGATGTGATTTGAAATAATGCTATTGAATTTATTATAAATTCGAATCTAATCGGATCTATACTAAATTCAACAATTAAGACAAAAAACAAATTACAGGAAAAGAAACAGTAAACAGAAACAACAATAGAAAGTTAAAATTAGAATTTCCGTTGAATCTAATCAAACGGTTAATCACTAATATGCAGTGAGAAAAAAATAACAATTTGTATTCTACCAAAACTAATTGAGTACAAAAAAGTATTGTTATGAAAGAAAAGAATAATAAACTGGAATAAAAAAACTTTATTAAGGAGAAGAAGAGAATAAAATACAGTAAAAGGAATGAGTGAAAGAGCGAAGGCTGCAGATGGAGAAATGAGAGAGCTGCTTGAACCTTTCTCTTATTCTATTGATTTAATATCATCTGCTATTGGACTTAGCTGTCCGCTCTTTGGTTAGGTAGTAAGGGTTGAAGAAGGGCAATCACTCGTTCTTAAAATAAAACCAAGTTTAGAATGAATACAATGAGTATTTATAAGGGATGTAGTCTCCTATCTATGTGAATATAAGGCCTAAGAAAAATATATAAAAAAATCTTTTCAAACATAAAGGGATATTCCCTTCATGGTGCTTGATTGAAGATTTGTAATCAATGCATTCCTTTTGACGTATGACACTGTCAGTGGGGATATGAGAATATGCTTAATTGGAGATTTGTAATCGAAGCCTTCCCTTTCATTTTGCAAGGAAATTATTAATAATTGATTTGATTTGAATTCTTTGAGAGGAATATGCCAAATTCTTAAAATCTTTATTAATTACATATTATGTATATATATATATACATACATATATATGCATAAATATTACTATATATATAATATATCACTTAGTCCATATATTCTTCAAAACACGAGAGGCGGGGTGTGAAGCATTCGCGTTCCTTTCTTCATAAAAATAGGACTTAACAGGGATCGAACTCGGAACACTCCACCAAACTTTCTAGGCTTTTATCTAGTGTGCTACAACTTCCTTTGCAGTTTAAAACTTGTTGATTCCAAGAAGTAGCATTTTTCCATGCAATTTGTCTTTGATTGAGACAAAGGGGATTTTTATTGACAATCTGTAAAAACACACAAAAATACCCAAATATTAATTATTTATATATAATAAAGATAATATATGAGCATAAAAATAAACATTTTTACATGTTAATCAAATACCCCACACTTATCTTTTATTCATCCTCGAGTAAAAAAAAATATTTGAAAAGCTAAACTAGATTGGTCACACTTTCGTAGTAAACACAATTGTAATAAGCGTATGCAACAAGCCGTCAAAGCTCTAGGTGTCTCTAGTAGGAAGAGTGGTGTATCATGGGGGTTTTCAGCAGATACTAGACAAAATCTGTGACGATCCCAAAATCCGAGGGGCGGTATTAAGGATAATCATTAGGAAATAACACATTAATCATCATAGCAGAGTACAGATAATAGCAGAAACAATAAATAAAATAATTTTACATGGATATGACAGCGGAATCACAACATGTAGGAATATCAGAATAGCATAACGTGGGATATACTTAGTAAAAAGAAAGGGAAGTGATCAGTCATCATCGCCAGAGGCGGAATACATACATGCAGTGACATAATAAGAGTATCAGTCTACATCGCCGAAGGCGGAATACATATACATATAGTGAGAAATACGAAAAGTAAATCAGTCTGCATCGCCAGTGGCGGAATCATAACATAAATACAGGAATGGCGGAAAATATCTAAGTCATCTCTATGAAGTCAGCCTCGCCATGAGCCAAAAGTGCATGCTGTGCAGCAGTGCAGAACCAAAAACCACCTGTCACCTGTGTACTAGGCTGCCCGTGTGAAAATAAGGGCACCCGCATTTGCAAAGTGAAACAAACAACGAGTCAGTCATGGGGACTGGTATGAGGAATCTATTTAACAGTTAAACAACAGTAATAGCAAATCATAGGACCACGCCACTTTCGCGGAACAGGTTTACTCCAGTGATTGCTAGTGCATTTAAAACAAGGTAAATTCTTTTTAAGACAACGCAATGCTTTTAGAAAGAATGAAGCCATTATAAGACTCAGGTCCCATCACACAATGCAACGCAAGCCGGAGGATAGAGTTTTACCTTATAATAGCCAAATATGCTTGATACGTATAAAGCGAAATCATTTGATATTATTACTAGTGCTTATATGTTTCAAAAACGAATAGCATCATAAATATCAATCATAGACGGCATAGCTACCATATACTATGTCACCATACTAATACTACAATCAAGTCCGTTATTTCGTATTGGAAATTGGATTTCCGTCATGAGTCGAGGCAAGGGGCAAGCTCCTCTCCGCTTCGAGACACTCTAGCAAATGCCTCAGGATTACGCACACTGGGTAACCCCTGGATGCTTCAGGGCCGGTCCTCACTTACGTTAGAGGATTAGTATTCCTGAACACACGCTTCCCGGTCCTTACAGACCTATAATCGAGGCGCCTCGCATTCCAACAACCACAAAGGTGAAAAGTAGATAAATATGTCAGGGCTGGTAAGTCACTGACACCACCATAGCTAGAAAGAAACGTCGTGCTCTCCCTGCCGTCTGTATCCCGTTTTTAACTCATACCGGGGTGTGAGGTTCGCGAATCTACGAAATACACAAAGCTAGGCCACGTAAGCCTTGCTTTGATCATCATCCACAAGACTTTGCTTTTCAACAGAAGCCTTGATTACAGCATCTTGGCATGCCACATAGGCAGTCCACTCCATACGATTGGTTTGCATCGATATATAACCTCTAAGCTCGTACGTCTCAGAGAAGGGCGTTAAGCAAAAGAATAAATTCTCCGCCGCCAAACAGATATATATTTAACAGAGATCAGTCAGTATAGAACAAAATCCAATGTCAGACACACAGTCCATTTACAAGTCCGTCCTGGGTCTGAACGAAACCGGAGACGTCAAATTCCTCGTATATCCGTCCAATCAACATATACGTTCAGACGGCTACTACTTCCGTCCCTTTCCGGTAGCTACTCCGGTTAGGAACCTCAGTAGCGCCCATCCAACCGATACGAAGATCGTCGGTCTTGAATCGTCTTTGCATTTTCCAATTCGAATCACTCGATGAATTATTTGAAATGAGGGTTAGCTCGGCCTTTTCAAATAATTCACGTCATTAGAATTTAAATCGATTCTTTATATGGTTATATTATTCGACATCCATCTTTCAGTTATTTAGTGTTATTTTCATATCATACACATACAACCATCAAATATCAAACAATTCAAGCCCAATTGGTTTATTTGCAACCTATGTTGCTTATAATATTTTATAACGATTTTTCGCCATTTTTATTTATTTAAAAATGGCCATATTTAATTAAACGACGTTTCAGGTCGTTTCGTGTCACTGGCGCTGTTTTTCCTTTAATTTGTTTTACACATATCGGAAAATCTAACCGTTGGATCTTCACAAATTTTATATCATTAGGAAGGTCTTTTCAAAACGAATCCAACGATTCCACTTCTGGGAAAATCCGACGGTCGGATCTTCCACACTAACCATTTGAAGTTACGATTTCAATTTACGAACTGCAGCGTCGTTATTCGATTAAATTTAATTATATTTATATATATATATATATAAATATAATCGTTTCTGGCGCTGTTTTTCCTTAATTTTGAATTAAACATTCCAGACAATCCAACCGTCGGATCTTCACAAAGTTGGTGCCGTTGGAAAGATATCTCCAAGGCGAACCCAACGGTTGAGGTTTCGGGAAAATCCCATGGTCGGATCTTCCGCACTAGTCGTTTGAAATCACGGTTTCAAAATATGAACTGCACGGCCACGTTTCGTTTTAAATCTATTTATATTTATATATTTATATAAATATAGTTCATTCAATGATTTCCATATCGTTTTCACTTCAAATATTTTTCTAACACCCTAAAATTTTGGAAAATTTCGCCATAACCTCCCCTGCACCGGGAGCATCGGGAAATCGCAAATAGCTTTCCCGATCCTTCTAATCTCAAAAAGAAAAAGAAAAAGCCAAGCGGCTAGCCAACAGGCTCATAAAATCATCACCCAAACAAAGCAGTAAATGTGTACCTATTTGTCGGGCACAAATTTTATTCCTCTTCTCTAGCCCCTTTGTTATAACCTGTTCAATAAATATGCAGGTACATATATATACAGTTCTTATCATTTATCATCTTCTATTCAACTTCATATTTGATTTCCGTTTGGTTTAAAGACACCATTTATTCTAATGTTACATACATAGGTGCAAATCACTTCATTAGCTAATTAATGAATATTTCATCTCATATATGTTTATTTTGAACAAGTGGCTATTCTTAACACTTCACATTTCAACGATTTATGCATACAATAAAAATGTGATTTTTATTGTAAAACAATTCATTTCAAAACACTATTCTTCTATATAGTTCAAGTTGGTGATAAAAATGGGATTTTTATCATAAAACAATTTCTTTTAAGACGAGATTATTTTACACAGTTTATATAGTCGATAAAGGGTGATTTTTATTATCAAACAATTATTTCAAAATATGAATACCATTCAACACATGAATTTCTAATCAACGAATGAATATCAATTCAACACATGAATGTTTTCTATAGTTTCTATATATAGATAAAAATGTGATTTTTATTATCGAACAATTTATTTCAATATATGAATACCATTCAACACATGAATTTCTAATCAACGAATGAATATCAATTCAACACATGAATGTTTTCTATAGTTTCTATATATAGATAAAAATGTGATTTTTATTATCGAACAATTTATTTCAAAATATGAATACCATTCAACACATGAATTTCTAATCAAGGAATGAATATCAATTCAACACATGAATGTTTTCTATAGTTTCTATATATAGATAAAAATGTGATTTTTATTATCAAACAATTTATTTCAAAATATGAATTCCATTCAACACATGAATTTCTAATCAACGAATGAATATCAATTCAACACATGAATGTTTTCTATTCAATGAATAAATATAGTTTAAGCATATGAAAATAATTCAAACACACGAATATTATTCAAAATTTCGGCAGCATAACGGCAGGGTAATTAAACCGGCACCGTCCCTAGTACGGCTCCTCGCTCTACCTTAAAGCCTCGCGGTTTTTGACAATGGGAATCATGCATCTAGTTCGCACGCAGGCGGCATGTTTATATTTATTTCATTTCCACAAACTAATCCTATGTGGTTTCAACCAAATATTTTCCCATCACAAACGGGTATTTTTCAACCGAAATCAACCAATATCAATCACAAACAATCCCAAACAATCATTCGCTATCAATCAATTTTCAGAACAATTTCAACCAATAAATATCGTCCATGGTTTGTGGACGAGGGGCGTATATATATATATATAAATATTTATATATAGCAATTCACTTTTATTTCCACACATATATATAATTATAAAAAGAAATTGAAGAGTGAGAAATCCTCACCAATAGCTATCCAATGACACGACTCTTCCTTTATAGTAATCTTCGCCTATTTCGCCTTCTTGTCGCTTTCGTTACCCGTATTCTCTACATAGGTAAAAATCGAATTTTTACTATGTTATTCAATATATAAAGATTATATTCTAAAAACAAAGATTATATTTTTAATATTCCTATGATGTAAAAATTATATTTTTATTACTTTAAAAATACAAAAATCATGTCTTGCTCCTTCTACCTAATAAAAATCCCGTCTTTTCTCTTTTTAAAAATATGATCTTTATTTTTGCAAGTTCAAATCTTTTTCTATTAAAAGATTAAACCTTTTTCTTTTAAAAGATTAAACCTTTTCTATTTCAAAGTTTAAACCCTTTTTAAACCTTAAAATAAAATCAGTTTTTACTTTCTTTTTAAATCAGTTTTCTATATTCTTTAAAAAAAAAATCAGTTTTATAACTCTTTAAAAATTCAGTTTTCTATATTCTTTATTAAATCAATTTTCTATATTATCAAATCAGTTTTTACATCTTCAAAAAATCAGTTTTTGAAACCTAAAAAAATCAGTAATTAGTTTACTGCAAAACAAAAATAAAAACAAAAATAAAATAACTAAAAGCTCACCGTAGATTTCGAAGTGGAGGGAAGAAGAGGGCGTCGGCGGCTCGTTGGTGGCGTTCGGAGGTGTCGCGGCGGCTTCGAGGCTTCGACTGGGGGGGGGGGGGGGCTGCTTCGATTCGACGTCGCGAGGGTTCGTCGGCGTCTTCGAGACGAGGTGGCGGCTTCGAGGTAAGGCGGTGGCGATGTCTGGAGGGAGGAAGCGGCGGCGATTTGATTTAGGTTAGGTTTTCCTTTTCTTTTTTTTTACGTTTCTGGTAAATGAATCGGGGGGGGGGGGGGCAAGCAGAAGAAAAGGAGGGAATATATTTTTTTTATTTTATTTTATTTAATTATTTAATTATTTAATTTTGCAAAAGGGTTGACTTTTACATACGACCTCGAAACGAGACCTACCGCCTGTCGCCCATAGCGTTTTACCCCCATTCCGAACACAATGGGATATGTATCGTAAGCTGGTTTGATCGTTACAATCAGTTTCCGTTGAATTTACATTTAAATCCTTATATTGAATTTTAAACGTACATTTCAAATTACCGGGGTCACATACTAACTAGAAAAATTCCAGAAAAATATTTTCTAGTTTCGTATTGACGATACGGTCCTAACAAAACTAGTTTCGTCGAATTCTAAGACCGTTTGAAGAATGGCCAATTTCCAGTCGATTAAATTCAAAAGAAACTGGTCAAACGCTTTCTTTTGCCACGCTCACATATTGATTCGAAAAATTATGAAATTTGAAACCTAGCAATAGTTTGACATCCCGGACCCGACAAAAGTGGTTTCGTCGAATTCCGAGGCCGTTTGCAAAATATCAATTTTCCAGACCTATATATTCTATATACCGACTCTTCTGAAAATTCACTCGGCCATAACTTTTGATTTCCGTTATGAAATTTCGATTTTTCAGATTCGTTAGAAAGGTATTGATAAACAAATTTAAATATTTTTGGTCTCACTAAAATCCGTTATATTTTCCATCCTGCACAGTCAGACTTAGTTTGTATTCAAAATTTCAAACGGCCATATTATACACAATTCTATATTTTATGGAAATAGGCTATTTTTATCATTCAAATTTCTTGTTAATAACCTAATTTAAAAATTTTAAACTGGTTCACATTTTCCGGGTTATTACAATCTCCCCCACTTAAAACTTTTCGTCCTCGAAAAGGAAATAATAGTTAAGCAGGAAATAAAATGTAAATGCAAAGTATTGTAAAGGTACCTTGCACCGGAGTTAGTCAGAGATGTCCCCTCTGCATTTGGGATAGGCTTGTTTAATGCTTTCCTCAGTTTCCCAAGTACAGTCTCTAGGATCACTACTCCACTGCACTTTGACTAAATGGATCTTTTTCCTCCTCAGCTCTCTGGTTTCTTTGCCAACTATCTTTAATGGCTCTCTTTTGAGTGCTAATTCTGGAGTTATGTCAATATCCTGTTGTGCTGCTTCTTCCACAACAAGATCTGGATCATGAACATGTTTTCTGAGTTGAGATACGTGGAACACATCATGTATACCAGGCAACCAATTAGGTAATTATACCCTATATGCAAGAGTTCCAATCCGTTCAAGTATAGGAAAGGGACCAATAAATCTCGGTGGCAACTTCCCAGTCTTGCCAAACCTGATTACCCCTCGCATTGGAGAAACTCTTAAATAAACATAATCGCCAACGGCAAACGATATATCCCTTCTTCTCGTATCAGCATAACTTTTCTGTCGGCTCTGTGCGGTTTTTAATCGCTTCTTAATGGAATCGACTTTATCCGATGCTTCTCGAATCATATCGGGCCCTAACACAAGTCTGTTGCCAAGTTCTACCCAACATGCGGGAGATCTGCACGGTCTACCGTATAGTGCTTCAAATGGGGACATTCCCAAACTTGCTTTGCTAATCTGCTTAGCTCATTCTAGGACATTGCTAATCCTATCTCTAATGAGCTACTCGCATTAGAACACTACTGATTCTATTCTGACGAGGTGTTTAATGTGTTAAATCCCGGAACTAAGGTTAACCAAAGCTCTGATACCAACTGTGACGATCCCAAAATCCGAGGGGCGGTATTAAGGATAATCATTAGGAAATAACACATTAATCATCATAGCAGAGTACAGATAATAGCAGAAACAATAAATAAAATAATTTTACATGGATATGACAGTGGAATCACAACATGTAGGAATATCAGAATAGCATAACGTGGGATATACTTAGTAAAAAGAAAGGGAAGTGATCAGTCATCATCGCCAGAGGCGGAATACATACATGCAGTGACATAATAAGAGTATCAGTCTACATCGCCGAAGGCGGAATACATATACATATAGTGAGAAATACGGAAAGTAAATCAGTCTGCATCGCCAGTGGCGGAATCATAACATAAATACAGGAATGGCGGAAAATATCTAAGTCATCTCTATGAAGTCAGCCTCGCCATGAGCCAAAAGTGCATGCTGTGCAGCAGTGCAGAACCAAAAACCACCTGTCACCTGTGTACTAGGCTGCTCGTGTGAAAATAAGGGCACCCGCGTTTGCAAAGTGAAACAAACAACGAGTCAGTCATGGGGACTGGTATGAGGAATCTATTTAACAGTTAAACAACAGTAATAGCAAATCATAGGACCACGCCACTTTCGCGGAACGGGTTTACTCCAGTGATTGCTAGTGCATTTAAAACAAGGTAAATTCTTTTTAAGACAACGCAATGCTTTTAGAAAGAATGAAGCCATTATAAGACTCAGGTCCCATCACACAATGCAACGCAAGCCGGAGGATAGAGTTTTACCTTATAATAGCCAAATATGCTTGATACGTATAAAGAGAAATCATTTGATATTATTACTAGTGCTTATATGTTTCAAAAACGAATAGCATCATAAATATCAATCATAGACGGCATAGCTACCATATACTATGTCACCATACTAGTACTACAATCAAGTCCGTTATTTCGTATTGGAAATTGGATTTCCGTCATGAGTCGAGGCAAGGGGCAAGCTCCTCTCCGCTTCGAGACACTCTAGCAAATGCCTCAGGATTACGCACACTGGGTAACCCCTGGATGCTTCAGGGCCGGTCCTCACTTACGTTAGAGGATTAGTATTCCTGAACACACGCTTCCCGGTCCTTACAGACCTATAATCGAGGCGCCTCGCATTCCAACAACCACAAAGGTGAAAAGTAGATAAATATGTCAGGGCTGGTAAGTCACTGACACCACCATAGCTAGAAAGAAACGTCGTGCTCTCCCTGCAGTCCGTATCCCGTTTTTAACTCATACCGGGGTGTGAGGTTCGCGAATCTACGAAATACACAAAGCTAGGCCACGTAAGCCTTGCTTTGATCATCATCCACAAGACTTTGCTTTTCAACAGAAGCCTTGATTACAGCATCTTGGCATGCCACATAGGCAGTCCACTCCATACGATTGATTTCCATCGATATATAACCTCTAAGCTCGTACGTCTCAGAGAAGGGCGTTAAGAAAAAGAATAAATTCTCCGCCGCCAAACAGATATATATTTAACAGAGATCAGTCAGTATAGAACAAAATCCAATGTCAGACGCACAGTCCATTTACAAGTCCGTCCTGGGTCTGAACGAAACCGGAGGCGTCAAATTCCTCGTATATCCGTCCAATCAACATATACGTTCAGACGGCTACTACTTCCGTCCCTTTCCGGTAGCTACTCCGGTTAGGAACCTCAGTAGCGCCCATCCAACCGATACGAAGATCGTCGGTCTTGAATCGTCTTTGCATTTTCCAATTCGAATCGCTCGATGAATTATTTGAAATGAGGGTTAGCTCGGCCTTTTCAAATAATTCACGTCATTAGAATTTAAATCGATTCTTTATATGGTTATATTATTCGACATCCATCTTTCAGTTATTTAGTGTTATTTTCATGTCATACACATACAACCATCAAATATCAAACAATTCAAGCCCAATTGGTTTATTTGCAACCTATGTTGCTTATAATATTTTATAACGATTTTTCGCCATTTTTATTTATTTAAAAATGGCCATATTTAATTAAACGACGTTTCAGGTCGTTTCGTGTCACTGGCGCTGTTTTTCCTTTAATTTGTTTTACACATATCGGAAAATCTAACCGTTGGATCTTCACAAATTATACATCATTAGGAAGGTCTTTTCAAAACGAATCCAACGATTCCAGTTCTGGGAAAATCCGACGGTCGGATCTTCCACACTAACCATTTGAAGTTACGATTTCAATTTACGAACTGCAGCGTCGTTATTCGATTAAATTTAATTATATATATATATATATAAATATAATCGTTTCTGGCGCTGTTTTTCCTTAATTTTGAATTAAACATTCCAGACAATCCAACCGTCGGATCTTCACAAAGTTGGTGCCGTTGGAAAGATATCTCCAAGGCGAACCCAACGGTTGAGGTTTCGGGAAAATCCCATGGTCGGATCTTCCGCACTAGTCATTTGAAATCACGGTTTCAAAATATGAACTGCACGGCCACGTTTCGTTTTAATTCTATTTATATTTATATATTTATATAAATATAGTTCATTCAATGATTTCCATATCGTTTTCACTTCAAATATTTTTCTAACACCCTAAAATTTTGGAAAATTTCGCCATAACCTCCCCTGCACCGGGAGCATCGGGAAATCGCAAATAGCGTTCCCGGTCCTTCTAATCTCAAAAAGAAAAAGAAAAAGCCAAGCGGCTAGCCAACAGGCTCATAAAATCATCACCCAAACAAAGCAGTAAATGTGTACCTATTTGTCGGGCACAAATTTTATTCCTCTTCTCTAGCCCCTTTGCTATAACTTGTTCAATAAATATGCAGGTACATATATATATACAGTTCTTATCATTTATCATCTTCTATTCAACTTCATATTTGATTTCCATTTGGTTTAAAGACACCATTTATTCTAATGTTACATACATAGGTGCAAATCACTTCATTAGCTAATTAATGAATATTTCATCTCATATATGTTTATTTTGAACAAGTGGCTATTCTTAACACTTCACATTTCAACGATTTATGCATACAATAAAAATGTGATTTTTATTGTAAAACAATTCATTTCAAAACACTATTCTTCTATATAGTTCAAGTTGGTGATAAAAATGGGATTTTTATCATAAAACAATTTCTTTTAAGACGAGATTATTTTACACAGTTTATATAGTCGATAAAGGGTGATTTTTATTATCAAACAATTATTTCAAAATATGAATACCATTCAACACATGAATTTCTAATCAACGAATGAATATCAATTCAACACATGAATGTTTTCTATAGTTTCTATATATAGATAAAAATGTGATTTTTATTATCGAACAATTTATTTCAAAATATGAATACCATTCAACACATGAATTTCTAATCAACGAATGAATATCAATTCAACACATGAATGTTTTCTATAGTTTCTATATATAGATAAAAATGTGATTTTTATTATCGAACAATTTATTTCAAAATATGAATACCATTCAACACATGAATTTCTAATCAACGAATGAATATCAATTCAACACATGAATGTTTTCTATAGTTTCTATATATAGATAAAAATGTGATTTTTATTATCAAACAATTTATTTCAAAATATGAATTCCATTCAACACATGAATTTCTAATCAACGAATGAATATCAATTCAACACATGAATGTTTTCTATTCAATGAATAAATATAGTTTAACCATATGAAAATAATTCAAACACACGAATATTATTCAAAATTTCGGCAGCATAACGGCAGGGTAATTAAACCGGCACCGTCCCTAGTACGGCTCCTCGCTCTACCTTAAAACCTCGCGGTTTTTGACAATGGGAATCATGCATCTAGTTCGCACGCAGGCGGCATGTTTATATTTATTTCATTTCCACAAACTAATCCTATGTGGTTTCAACCAAATATTTTCCAATCACAAACGGGTATTTTTCAACCGAAATCAACCAATATCAATCACAAACAATCCCAAACAATCATTCGCTATCAATCAATTTTCAGAACAATTTCAACCAATAAATATCGTCCATGGTTTGTGGACGAGGGGCGTATATATATATATATATATTTATATATAGCAATTCACTTTTATTTCCACACATATATATAATTATAAAAAGAAATTGAAGAGTGAGAAATCCTCACCAATAGCTATCCAATGACACGACTCTTCCTTTATAGTAATCTTCGCCTATTTCGCCTTCTTGTCGCTTTCGTTACCCGTATTCTCTACATAGGTAAAAATCGAATTTTTACTATGTTATTCAATATATAAAGATTATATTCTAAAAACAAAGATTATATTTTTAATATTCCTATGATGTAAAAATTATATTTTTATTACTTTAAAAATACAAAAATCATGTCTTGCTCCTTCTACCTAATAAAAATCCCGTCTTTTCTCTTTTTAAAAATATGATCTTTATTTTTGCAAGTTCAAATCTTTTTCTATTAAAAGATTAAACCTTTTTCTTTTAAAAGATTAAACCTTTTCTATTTCAAAGTTTAAACCCTTTTTAAACCTTAAAATAAAATCAGTTTTTACTTTCTTTTTAAATCAGTTTTCTATATTCTTTATAAAAAAAAAATCAGTTTTATAACTCTTTAAAAATTCAGTTTTCTATATTCTTTATTAATTCAGTTTTCTATATTATCAAATCAGTTTTTACATCTTCAAAAAATCAGTTTTTGAAACCTAAAAAAAAATCAGTAATTAGTTTACTGCAAAACAAAAATAAAATAACTAAAAGCTCACCGTAGATTTCGAAGTGGAGGAAAGAAGAGGGCGTCGGCGGCTCGTTGGTGGCGTTCAGAGGTGTCGCGGCGGCTTCGAGGCTTCGACTGGGGGGGCTGCTTCGATTCGACGTCGCGAGGGTTCGTCGGCGTCTTCGAGACGAGGCGGCGGCTTCGAGGTAAGGCGGTGGCGATGTCTGGAGGGAGGAAGCGGCGGCGATTTGATTTAGGTTAGGTTTTCCTTTTTTTTTTTTTTACGTTTCTGGTAAATGAATCGGGGGGGGGGGGGCAAGCAGAAGAAAAGGAGGGAATATTTTTTTTTTATTTAATTATTTAATTTTGCAAAAGGGTTGACTTTTATATACGACCTCGAAACGAGACCTACCGCCTGTCGCCCATAGCGTTTTACCCCCATTCCGAACACAATGGGATATGTATCGTAAGCTGGTTTGATCGTTACAATCAGTTTCCGTTGAATTTACATTTAAATCCTTATATTGAATTTTAAACGTACATTTCAAATTACCGGGGTCACATACTAACTAGAAAAATTCCAGAAAAATATTTTCTAGTTTCGTATTGACGATACGGTCCTAACAAAACTAGTTTCGTTGAATTCTAAGACCGTTTGAAGAATGGCCAATTTCCAGTCGATTAAATTCAACAAAAACTGGTCAAACGCGTTTTCTTTTGCCACGCTCACATATTGATTCGAAAAATTATGAAATTTGAAACCTAGCAATAGTTTGACATCCCGGACCCGACAAAAGTGGTTTCGTCGAATTCCGAGGCCGTTTGCAAAATATCAATTTTCCAGGCCTATATATTCTATATACCGACTCTTCTGAAAATTCACTCGGCCATAACTTTTGATTTCCGTTATGAAATTTCGATTTTTCAGATTCGTTAGAAAGGTATTGATAAACAGATTTAAATATTTTTGGTCTCACTAAAATCCGTTATATTTTCCATCCTGCACGGTCAGACTTAGTTTGTATTCAAAATTTCAAACGGCCATATTATACACAATTCTATATTTTATGGAAATAGGCTATTTTTATCATTCAAATTTCTTGTTAATAACCTAATTTAAAAATTTTAAACTGGTTCACATTTTCCGGGTTATTACAATATCCAAATGCAGTATGTTGTGGTTATAATGCAACTACATGAATGCAATGGAAAAAAATGAAAACACGACATTTTTTTAGAAAAGTGGTACAACAAAGTAAGTTAACAAATTCTAATCAGTTGATTTTATTTTTGATACCTCAACCTATTACAAATTTTCAACATAGTTAAAGTTTCCAATGTTAAATTCTAGTTTGGAAGGTTGGTTCAGTTGATAACATATCGCAACCATGAAATAAATTCTTTGTTTGCTTGTCACGGTTTGCAAAGTGGTATTCTCATTTCCTTGTGTATGACTAATCAAATCTGTAAGGTCAGGATGTATCTCGGCGTCATTTCTTATTCTCTATCTCTATAAAAGAATTAAAATTTGTGATTATTTACACACACCTAGCTTAAAAGATCAAGGTATACCACCCATGATAGTTGGAACAGAGCTTAGCGGATTGTGCAGACCAACGCTAACTTTGTCAATAATATGTCAGTAATCCTTAGGTGTCCAACTCACAAAATGAGACCAAGGTATACGATGCTAACTTTGTCAACATGATGTCGGAAAGAGCTTAGCAGGTTTGCACACCAACGCTAGATTTATAAGCAATGTTGGATACCCTTGGATTATTATTATTATTATTATTGAATATAAGAAGAAGAAATAGTTACGCGAATACACAACTTAGTTTTAAAGATTCGAAAAGCCAATATAAGTATTTTTATGTCCTCAATTCACTAGACAAAGACTACAATTTAGAAAAGACTTTATGGCCATCACATAAGTATCTCCCTATGTACCAGTTACACTATAATCGCTTGTCATTCAACTTTTCATTATATTTCTTATTCTATTTTAGTAGAGAGAAAAAAATATTATCAACTGACCAACAAATGTTAATTTATTTTGTTGTATCAATCTAAAATGAGTTGTATTTCCAAAAAAAAATTAACATGTTACTATGACCTAAAATGCATGATGGTCCTATCTAAATGCATGAAAATTAAAGGACAAAAAAAACAAATTTTTAAAGAAAAATAAAAAGGATGCAATGCAGACTCCCCTTCCCCCCGACTTGATCTAAATAGTGTCCACGCTGTAGTCACGTTTCCTAAATGTAAAAGAGAGTACCTAAAGATGGATTAGATGCAAAATGATTTGTAGAATAAAATGCAGTTTAACAACCATATGAGTGCGTAAATCAAATTCAAAATGAAATCTACGATGATGATGAATGTTTGGCGAAGAATGATGTTTCCTTTCCCCCCACACTTGTTCTTATCGGAAATGTTGAGTGATGGTTTCTTATCTCCAAACTCGTGAGGTACCTTAGGCATGTCAATGAATTCTAAAATCAAAATCCTCCTTATGAAAATTTTGTCAAACCTATGGATTATAGCATTCAACTGAAGATTATCATAATCCCATAAACTTGAGTTTTTAACAACAATTTCATTTAATGGTATGGAGCTAAGATTATCATCAAATTCATCATTTAGCAATTTAGGCTCATCTTCGAATAATTCTTCAAAAGACATAGTGGACACGTCTATTGAGGAAAGTGAAGTTTTCTGAGGAGATAAATCAGACGTGTCATCTAAAACTGTTTCTATTATGTTGACTTCTTCTACTTTGATCTCTATGGGTTGATGAAAAATATTCAATTCAATGGTTAAGTGCTCAAATGATAGTCGAAGTAAGCCGCTCCTACAATTAATGATAGCACTTGAGGTAGCTAAGAAGGGACAACCCAATATAAATGGAACCTGACTATTTAGATTCAAAACAGACTTGGTTTCTAGGACTATGAAGTCCACGAAGAAATAAAATTGTTCAATTTGAATTAAAACGTCTTCAATTATACCCAATGGTATTTTTAACAGATCTATCAGCTACTTGAATTGTGATGTTTGTTGGTTTCAATTCCCCTAGTCCTGGTTGACATAAATGGTGTAGGGAAGAAGATTGACACTTGCACCAAGATCAAGTAATGCATGTTTGATATGAATATTTCCTATTTTACAACCGATTGTTGGGCATCCGGGGTCCTTATACTTTATTAGTGGCGGATTTGAGAAAATGGAACTAGTGTTCCTAGTCAAGAAGGCAATTTTAGGAACATTTGTGGCTCGTTTTCGAGTGCATATCTCCTTGTGACACTTTGCATATTGAGGAATTTGTTCGATGGTATCTAAGAGTGGAATATTGACACGAACTTGTTTGAAGATTTCAAGATTTTTTTCGAAATTTGCATCCATCTTCTTATTGTTTAGTCTATGAGGATAAGGAGCAATTGGTTTATAGACCCTTTCAGTGATTTGATCATTTGGAGAAGAAGGTGTCGATAAGGGAAGCAAAGGGGGTAGATATATCGAAGATGAGATGTTGGGATTGCAAACATTAGAAGAAGAGACATTGTCGGGATTGCCGACATTAGAAGAAGAGATGTTGGGATTACCAACATTTGAATAAGATAGGAGTTTGGATGGTTCAGAAGGGTTGGCATTAGTAGCTAGTGAACAAGTGTCAAGCTTTTGAATATGAGGCGAAATCGAAGAATTAAAGGGATTATTAACGTTTTTGTCAATTGTTTGTTCGGACTTAAGGGTGGTGACAACGTTGACCGAATTATAGTTTTCTTCCTCACAAGAATTCTTAGCCCACGAGTTATATTTTGGATTCACCTCGGGTTGACTAGGCAGTTTTCCTTTCTCATTACTTTTCATTAGTTCCTTCATCATATTCATTATTTATTCGAGTTAAGCATCTTGATTATTTATTTGTTTCTCTAATCGAACAATTTCTTGAGAAGACTAAGGATACTGGGTTGATAATTGAGAGTTAGAATACCTATATGGTGGATTCAAATGCTTAGATTGAGGTGAAACTTGAGAAGTTTGAGAATTGGAATTGACGCTTAGTAATTCGGATTTGGAATAAAGGGTTGCATGTGAGATGAGTTTGTCGAATTATTAGGATTTGACCAAGAAAAATTCGTATGATTCTTCTAATTAGGGTTATAGGTGGATGAATAGTGATTAGTTTGAGCTATAACGTCATTGACTTGGCCTTGAGAGTAATAGTGGGGTAGCCCTTCTCCGATTTGAGGAGTTTTATTTTCTAAGGGAAGGTGATTTGGGTCCATGACATGCACTTCTCTAGTAAAAGTATGGATGGGAACACGAATTGATTCCCATTGCATGTCCTTTTCAGGATAATTCTCCAAGAATTCCCAATCTTCATCGGTTGTTTTAGACATAAATTCTCCTCCACACATTAATTCTAGTTCAGTTCTAGTCTGATAGTTTAGCCTTTCATACGCAATTTGACATAAGTGATGTTTGGGAATTGTATGAAGAGGACAACTATATAATAATTAGTTGAATCTCTCAAAGTATTTTGAAAAAGTTTCCCCCTCATTTTGAGAAAACTGATTTATTTCAGTTCGGATTTTCAGTGTTTTATGGAAAGGGGAAAACTTTTTGAAGAATACAGTGACAAATTCATCCCAAATTCTTATGGAATGTTTGGGAAGAGAATTTAGCCATCATTTAGTGCTTCCAAGTAGTGTGAATGGAATTAGTCTTAGCTTGGTTGATTCGTTAGACAATTGTTGCATTATTATTGCAGTCACATACAATTCAAATTCACTTAGAAATTAGTAAGCATTTTCAAAACCAATAAATTTTGGTATCCCTTAAAAAAGAATGCTTAAGCTAAAAATTGTTTCCTTCCGCTGGTGGGAACACAATGACAGAAGGTTGAACAGTCCGAGTTGGATAACATCGATCTTGAAGAGATAAGGGTCTGTCTATTTTGACATTGTGATTTTGAAAATTTTGATGTATTCGATTTTGATCCATCTCGTTATAAAAGTTTTGATTTATTTGAGAAATCCTAGGAGAATTATGGTGGTTGACACTTTTTCACTCATAATTGTCAAACGCAAACAAAGAAAATTCTAGGCCTAAGGTTGACATAATTAGCTCTTATTCAAAATAAATAACATACTCAAGTATATCTTATTAATTGATAGTCTCGATATGAAAGGGGAAGAGGGTCTTATGGTCGTTCATGTATAGTATAAACACTAAGGGATATGACCAATGTTTTACGGGTAGTACACAACCTCTTTTGCTAGAAGTTCAATAAATTGCACTAATATATATATTCGCGATCAAACCCTTGAGAACATAAATTTCACAAAATACATTCTTGTAGTTGAATATTTTTCAAATCAAATTAAATATATAGATAAGGAAAAGTTAAGTTGCTAGAATAAGCAAAATAAATTTTCTAAACTAAATATTTAATCCAATTTGTTTGTTCTAATGAGCTTGTGCTTTGATCCTAAGGCCAACGTCTAATTACATTTTATTTAAGTCTAAGGAATATGCAAATGACAGAATTTAATTTTTTTGGAGCCAAAGAAAGGTAATGACTTCCTCACATTATTTTTGTTCGGAGCTTTGCTTGTATCTAAGTTTATTTTCAGTATGCAGCCAAAATAACAATTATACAAAAATAATTGCAGAATTAAAATTGTACAAGCAAGCCACTGCCCCTGCAGAAAATTTTTACAAGCAATTTCTTTATATTTTTCTTTGCATCAGAGAACCTTAGAGTTAAGAAATTTTTACGATGGGTTATGGCCATCCTTCCAGAAAATTTGAGTAGTGCTAACGATTCAAATCCTTTGTTTGTTGCTTGACCCGTTTCTCACTTTTTTTATGATTGATTAGACCTTTTTTTAAGAAGAACAACAAGGATATTGTTAACCAAAAAGGGATGGAAGAAAAAAGAAACAAACAATAGTAGAAAGTAGGGGAAAGAAATAGAAAAACAACTAAACCCAACCAAACACTAAACAAAAACAAACAAAAATAAAATATAACAACTTAAACTCAATACAAAGAGCCTAATGTAATAAAAACAATCCCAACAAAAAAAAGATCATGCCGCTCTTCCTTTTTCTTTTTCTTTTTCTTTTTTATTTTGGAGGAAGAAATCATATTGTAAAGAAATGTAAGAAGGGAAAGAAATAAATGAAGAAATAAAAATAAAAAGAAAATGGAAATCAATGAAAATTGGATTCTTTTTTCTTTCTTGTTTAGAAGATGATTGTATCATTGTAATTGATATACCAAATCACTAATCAAGAAATTTTTTTCTTAATAAGAAAAAAAGACAAGGGAAAACAAATGACAAAGATTGTTAGGTGATGGTGAAGTAGAGTCCTATTTTAAGATGTATATGTAGATGAAAGACTATTACAAATGTAACGAGGAGAAAATGGAAAGAAATCAAAGCAAAAAATGAAAAAAAAACTGCAAAAGATTTTTTTTTGAACTTGTGAAAGAAGAATGAGAAGTAATTGTATTGAAAGTTAGAATGAGGAATAAATAGGAAAGAAATAAAAGAAAGAAACTGAAAACAAAAGGCAAGTTTTTTATTTTCTTCTAATTAGAAGATTGCAGTATCAATGTTTTAATACCCAATCAATCAATCTAGAATTTTTTTCTATATATAAAAGAAAACAAAAGGAAAAATAAAATAAAAACTAACACGAATCGGAAATTAAATAAATAACAAAGTTTAAGTATTGCCTCCCTGGAAACGACACGAAGAACTTGATCGATAATTTTCTATAGATTAGAGAAATGCAAATTTATTATAAACTACATGCGCACAGATGTGTAGTATGCAGGTCAAACACAAGGAGGAATTTTAAATTTATTATTTATGTAATCTTGTGGGCGAATTAGACAATATTAAAAGATGTGATTTGAAATAATGCTATTGAATTTATTACAGATTCAAATCTAACCTGGTCTATACTAAATTCAATAATCAAGACAAAAAACAAATTACTGGAAAAGAAACAGCAAACAGAAACAACAATAGAAAGTTAAAATTAGAACTGCCATTGAATCCAATCAAACGGTCAATCACAAACATGCAATGAGAAAAAATAACAATTTGTGTTCTACCAAAACTAATTCAGTAGAAAACACGTATTGTTACGAAAAAAAAGAACAATAAACTGAAATAAAAAACTTTACTAAGGAGATGAAGAGATAAAATACAGTAAAAGGAATAAAAGTTTAGAGTGCATACAATGGGTATTTATAGGGGATGTACCCTCCTTTCTATGTGAATATAAGGCCTAAGAAAAATATATGGAAAATTTTCTTTCCAAAGATAAAGGGATATTCATTTCATGGTGCTGGATTGAAGACCTGTAAACAATGCATTCATTTGACGTATGGCACTATCAGTGGGGATATGAGTATATGCTCAATTGGAGATTTCTAATCAAAGCTTTCCCTTTCTTTTTGCATGGCAATTAAATATAATTGATTTGAATTCTTTGAGAGCAATTTGCCAAATTCCTAAAATCTTTATTAAGTGCATATTCTATATATATACTACACACACACACACACACACACATATATATATATATATATATATAATTACTTAGTCCATATATTCTTCAAAACACAGAAGGCGGAGTGTGACGCATTCATGTTCCCTTCTTCATAAAAATAGAACTTTACATGGATTGAACTCGGAACACTACACCAAATTTCTAGGCCTTTACCAGTGTGTTACAGCTTCCTTTGCAATTTAAAACTTGTTGATTCCAAGAAGTAGCATTTTTCCATGCAATTATTTTTTGATTGAGACAGAGGGGAATTTTATTTATAATCTGTAAAAACACACAAAAATACAAAGTATCATTTATTCATAAATTAAAATATTTTCAATTTATTTCAAAATAGTTTAATTTATGATATATATATATATAATATAATAAAGATAAGATATGAGCTTAAAAATAAACGCCTTTACATGTTAATCAAGAAGTGCCGACAACGATAACATAGAAGAGGAGAACGCACCACTTGAAGAAAACGTTCCTACCGGTGCTCGTCGTTCGAGGCCCGTTCGGAGAAGACGAGTTGCTAGAGGTGGCAATTACGCTACTTTGGATCCTCACATCGATCAGAATTTGGGATGGAACAAACAGCTGGCTAATTTCCGTGAATTACCCGGAGAAGAAGTCCACGTTAGCATATCTATGGATGAAGAAAACATTCCTAACGATGCTCATCGTTCGAGGCCCGTTCAGAGAAGAAGAGTCACTAGAGGCGGCGATTACGCTACTTTGGATCGTCATATCGATTAGACTTTAGGACGGAACAAACAGCTGGCTAATTTCCGTGAATTGCCCAGAGACGAATTTCACGTTAGCACATCTGTAGAGGCATCGGTATAACTTCATAAACTAATTACTTTACAAAATACTGTCATATAAACATCTAGTAATTATCGCGTATACTATTATGCTCTTTGTGACCGTATATGAGGCTCTTGGGTTAGTATCGTCCGTATGTATAGGACGATTCGTATGTACGACACAGAAGGCATTATTCATGGATATCTTCGTAATATTGGATTTGGAGACTTTTTGAGTACGTGATTTTTCCAAACATACATTTATAAATGCATACTAGTTTACGTAATAGCTTAACTTGATTTTAATATTTTTAATTTGTGTATTAGGTATTGAGAACCTATTAAATAACGATGTTTAGTTATGTGGCGCATTAGCCGCGTGTTAGTGGAAAATTACTCGTACATTTCACTTTAGTTTTGGAGAGATGAGTTTTACGCCAATTGATTTTACCATGCTCACTGGTATACTCAATGGTCAGGGTGCAACATTACCATATGACGAGCAATATCAACATGCATTTGAACTAAAGGGACATGTGTGTAATTCTTACGTCCAAAAATAAAGGGACAATAGGCAGGTATTAGTCGGGTACAAAGTCATGGGTCCAACATGCATTTGAACTAAAGGGGTGCAGTTGAGTCCAACTTTGGTGCTGAGAGTCCGGGCAGATATAAAGCCCAAACTACATGCGTCTTATACTAACTAGGCAACATGGCATATAAAAGTCCATTCCGAAAGTGAATAAGCAGTGTTTCCTTCTCATACGTGAGTTGTCGGTATTGGCTAGCGAGATAAGGAGCTGGAGGTTCGAGTCCAAGTCCAACAGTGACCAAAGAAATTGTAAAAGCATGCAACATTATAAATGGGTATAACTCTTTAATCAACCAAAATTACATTCCTATGCAGGCTTACCAGTTACTTGCTGAAACTACTCACAACTTAAGTGCATCAGTGTGCTAACACGGGCTTATTTCTCAGATTTGAGTTAAACTACTTACCACTAGCATTCCAGGGCATGTGTGTAATACAGGGAAAGTGGATAACATACGACACGTGTATATCAATGATTGCAGACACAAGGTGAGCTACAAGGCTATGGGTTTTAAGTTAATCAAAATAAGGTAACAATGCACTGTAAATGAATAAAGTGAGTTCGTGAAAGAAATCTACAGCTAAGATACAGACATGGAACATGCAAGACAGGGAAGCCAATGAGGAGAAAGAGAGTCAAGAACAATTCACGGACCAATGATACTTAGTGAACAGCGAAATCATGAACTTGAAAAAAGTTTAATCGTAAGGAGACTTACATTTGCTACGACGATAAACGGTAGAGATGGAGTGCTTGCTGGCGACTTCAGGCGTGATGTAGACGATGGCGACTTGGTTGGTTCGATGGAGACAACAGACCGAGAAGGAAGCAGGCCAGAAATTGTCGGCTTAAGGTGGCTGCGGCCTTGGCACGTTGCAAGAAAGACGGTGAGAAGGCACAGCTCGAAGGCGACTAACGGACGTGTTGGAAATATTGTGAATTATTTAAAACATGAAATAAGTGTATGATGGCTCCTATTTGTGAATAGTCCCACATCATGGGATTATATGGAAGAGGCAAGCTTATATACTTGTTTCTAAGAAGCTTTGATGGGGCCTTGGGCTCCCAATGCATGCTTTGTTGTGAGGAGGGAGCCCATGCATCATGACCACCACACACGCGCGCGCCCGACCGACCGACTCGACTCGACCCGACCCGGCCCGGCTCGGCTCGGCTCGGCTCGGTTCGGGCTCGGGCTTTGGGCTTTGGCTATGTGGTGTAGACACTTATATTTTTGGTCCAGAAAACACTGCTATTTTCGAACCAGTTTTTAAATCAGGAAAATAATTTCTGAATCGATTTTTATATGACGCGGTAAAACTTTGACCAAGTATTTTCGCAGATCCGATTTTTCTCCACTGACCAGATTTTTCGAATAACCTGATCCCCGTCTATATATTATCATTAGATTAGACGAGATCATATATAGAAAAAATTCTGCATTCTCTTTCTCCGCCATTAAAATAATCTTGCGAAATTTTCGAGCAGTAAAATCAGAAAGTGCAAATCTGCACTGATTTGTTTGTGCAAAGCAAATCAGTTATTAATCAGAGAGAGGCTGTTTTATCCTAGAGGCGGCGGCGGAAGTACGAACTGGTTTTGCACCACCGGCCAGATCGCCGAATCGTCTTCAAGAAAGCGACGAAGTACGTGACTCAGCCATTGTTTTCAACAATTTGAAGACGAACACAAACAATGGCTTCGACAACACCTGTGGATGATGCTGCTGCTCCTGCTTCTGCATTCCAGATCCCATTGGTGACTGCTGCTCCATTTCGTTTCGAAGGTCTGCACTTCAAACGCTGGCGTCAAAAGATGGAGTTCTATCTGACGATGAGGAAGGTGGCTGCTGCTCTTACCACCGAGAAACCGCAGTTGCCAGACAAGCCTGACGGAACTGACGCAGCGCAGATGACATCCTGGAACGAACAATCGAAACAGTTGCAAAGCTGGACAGAACAGGATTATTTATGCAAAAATTTTATTCTGAACGGATTGAGCGATGATCTGTATGATTACTACAATTCAGAAGACAAGACAGCGAAGCAGATCTGGGAAGCACTGCAGAAGAAATACGATACAGAGGAGGCAGGGGCGAAGAAGTATGCTGTGAGCCGCTATCTGAAGTATCAGATGACAGACGATAGATCAGTAGAGATGCAGTCTCATGAGCTGCAGAAAATAGCTCATGAGATCATCTCCGAAGGTATGGTTTTAGATGAACAGTTTCAAGTTGCTGTTATTATTGACAAACTTCCCCCAGGTTGGAAAGACTTTAAGAATTTCTTGCGCCATAAGACTAAGGAATTCTCCTTAGAGAGTCTGATTACTCGCCTTCGCATTGAGGAGGCAGCACGCAAACAGGACCAGAAAGAGGAAGTGTTGTTTGTTTCAAACAACAACACTAAAAAGACCAAGCCCGCAGTTCTGAAACCAAATCAGAAATCTTTTAAGAATCAGAACAGACGCAACAATGGGAATCCGCAGGGAAACCCAAAAGGACAGCAAAAACCAGCCCAAAAGAATGACTCTGGACAGTTGTTTCTATGTTACAACTGTGGCAAACCAGGTCATATGGCACGAAAGTGTCGGAACAAGCCTAGCTCTGTACCACAGGCTAACTTGACGGAGGATGAGCCACTTATGGCTATGATTTCTGAGATTCACCTTGTTGGTGGATCAGATGGCTGGTGGATAGACACTGGTGCTTCGCGCCATGTCTGTTATGATCGTGCTATGTTCTCTACATACACGGCTGCTGATGATCAGAAAGTGTTGCTGGGAGATTCCCACACCACTAAAGTTGCTGGGGTTGGAAACGTGGAGATCAAGTTTACCTCTGGAAAGACTGTAATCCTCAAAGATGTTATGCACACTCCAGAGATGAGGAAGAATCTGGTTTCTGGCTATCTTCTCAATAAGGCAGGATTCACTCAATTTATTGGTGCTGACTTGTATACTATAGTGTATAAGGGAAACTTTGTAGGAAAGGGTTATGCTTGTGAGGGAATGTTCAAATTAAATGTTGAATTGAATAAAGTGAATAATTCTGCTTATATGTTGTGTGATTTTAATATTTGGCATTCTAGATTATGTCATGTTAATAAACGAATAATTAATAACATGAGCACTCTAGATATGATACCTAAGATAGCAGAATCTGAATCTGATAAATGTGAATTCTGTACACAAGCAAAAATCACTAAGAAACCTCACAAGTCTGTTAATAGAGAATCTGAACCCTTAGACTTGATTCATTCTGACATATGTGAACTTGATGGTACTTTGACTAGACATGGACATCGTTATTTTATCACTTTTATTGATGATTGTTCTGATTTCACATATGTATATCTTATGAAACATAAAAGTGATGCCTTTGAAATGTTTAAAACATTCAAAACTGAAATTGAGAATCAAGTAAATAGAAAAATTAAGAGACTTCGTAGTGATAGAGGAACAGAATATGAATCTAATTCAATTCTGGACTTCTATAAATTACATGGTATTGTACATGAGAGAACTGCACCCTATTCACCTGAAATGAACGGTAAAGCTGAAAGAAAAAATAGGACTTTTACCGAATTAGTAGTGGCCATCCTACTAAATTCTGGTGCAGCAAAACATTGGTGGGGGGATATTTTATTGACTGTATGCTATGTTCTGAACAGAATCCCTAAATCTAAGAATAAAATTTCACCTTATGAAATTTTAAAGAATCATAAGCCTAATGTCTCATACTTTAGAACTTGGGGTTGTTTAGCATATGTTCGCATTCCAGACCCTAAGAGAATAAATTTGGCAAGTAGAGCATATGAATGTGCATTTATAGGCTATGCTATTAATAGCAAAGCATACAGATTTTATGACTTAAATGCACATAATATAATTGAATCAAATGATGCCGATTTTTATGAAACTAAATTTCCTTTTAAATTAAGGAATAGTGGGGGCACATCAAGTACGCCTATAAGAACAGAACTTGATAAAAGTTCTGAAGCTGAACCTAGAAGAAGTAAAAGAGCAAGAACCGAGAAAAACTTTGGCTCGGATTTTTGTGCTTTTACTATAGAGGAGGATCCATTAAACCTCCAAGAGGCCTTATCTTCTTTAGATGCCGATTTTTGGCGAGAGGCTATAAATGATGAGATGGATTCTCTGGAATCCAATAAGACTTGGCATTTGGCAGATTTACCCCCTGGTTGTAAATCTATAGGCTGTAAATGGGTGCTTAAAAAGAAACTAAAACCTGATGGTACTATAGATAAATACAAAGCACGACTAGTAGCTAAAGGTTTTAGACAAAAAGAAAATATAGATTTCTTTGACACTTTTTCACCTGTAACTAGAATAACATCAATTCGGGTATTGATCTCACTTGCTTCCATTCATAACTTACTAATACACCAAATGGATGTTAAAACTGCATTTTTGAACGGTGAATTAGACGAAGAAATTTATATGGACCAGCCTGAAGGATTTGTAGTACATGGTCAAGAACATAAAGTATGCAAATTAGATAAATCATTATATGGTTTAAAACAAGCACCTAAACAATGGCATGAAAAATTTGATAACTTAATCATTTCAAATGATTTTAAAGTTAATGAAAGTGACAAATGCATTTATTACAAATATGAAAATGACATTTGCACTATTATATGCCTTTATGTAGATGACCTACTCATCTTTGGGTCAAACATTCATGCCATAAATTCAGTCAAATCCTTATTATGTGCCAATTTTGATATGAAAGATCTAGGTGAAGCGAGTGTAATCCTCGGTATTAAAATTACTAGGTCAGAAAAGGGAATTTCTTTGGATCAGTCTCATTACATTGAGAAGATACTAAAGAAATATAATTACTTTGACTGTAAACCTGCATGTACACCATACGATCCAAGTGTAAAGTTATTTAAGAACACTGGTGAAGGTGTAAGACAGTCTGATTATGCGAGCATCATTGGCAGCCTTCGGTATGCCACTGATTGTACTAGACCCGACATTGCCTATGTCGTGGGATTATTGTGCAGGTTTACCAGTAGACCTAGTATAGAGCACTGGCATGCTATTGAAAGGGTCATGAGATACCTTAAACGAACAATTAACCTTGGATTACATTATGAAAAGTTTCCAGCTGTACTTGAAGGATATTCAGATGCAGACTGGAATACTTTATCTGATGATTCTAAAGCGACCAGTGGCTATATATTTAGCATCGCTGGAGGAGCTGTTTCTTGGAAATCCAAGAAACAGACTATTTTGGCTCAGTCCACTATGGAGTCTGAGATGATAGCACTAGCCACAGCTAGTGAAGAAGCAGAATATTTGAGAAATCTGCTAGCTGAGATTCCCTTATGGGAAAAACCGATACCGGCTGTGTTGATACATTGTGATAGTACCGCGGCTATTGCAAAAGTTCAGAACCGTTATTATAACGGTAAGAGACGACAAATACGTCGTAAGCACAGCACGGTTAGAGAGCTACTTTCTACAGGTACCGTTAGAGTAGATTACGTACGTAGTGAAGAAAATTTGGCAGATCCTTTGACGAAAGGACTGTCAAGAGAGAAAGTCCATAATTCTTCTAAAAGAATGGGACTATTGCCCTTAGATTGTTGACTCACGCACAATGGTAACCCGACCTAAATGACTGGAGATCCCAAGAAATAGGTTCAATGGGTAATAACAAGTTGTGTAGTGATAGAAGTTGAACATGCTATATAATAAACTAAGAAGCATGTATTCCTGAAGTGATAGAGGATGAGTTAATAGAAACTCTTAATGAGATCTATACTCTATTTGGAGTGGAGTACCTACCTTCAGGAGTACTCTTGATAGACTCACCTATGTGAATGTGGAAATGAGGCCGTTTCCTATGGAGTTTTGGGCAGAACTTCTAGAGCGTTCACTAAACTGGGATAGACGTGTATGGCCATAAATGCACGGGCTTATTTGATTGCACTATGGAAAAGATTGTGTGTGGTTTGATGTCAGGAATAGAGTTCAAGACTACGTGTCACTCTAGTAAAAACTGAATCTTATTCACTACGCAAAGGTTCAAGTCGGATGACACCTTTGTTTATGCATAGTCTTATGTGTTTAGAAACTGCTCGATAATATTTTAAAAAATTCAAGTGGGGGATTGTTGGAAATATTGTGAATTATTTAAAACATGAAATAAGTGTATGATGGCTCCTATTTGTGAATAGTCCCACATCATGGGATTATATGGAAGAGGCAAGCTTATATACTTGTTTCTAAGAAGCTTTGATGGGGCCTTGGGCTCCCAATGCATGCTTTGTTGTGAGGAGGGAGCCCATGCATCATGACCACCACACACGCGCGCGCCCGACCGACCGACTCGACTCGACCCGACCCGGCCCGGCTCGGCTCGGCTCGGCTCGGTTCGGGCTCGGGCTTTGGGCTTCGGCTATGTGGTGTAGACACTTATATTTTTGGTCCAGAAAACACTGCTATTTTCGAACCAGTTTTTAAATCAGGAAAATAATTTCTGAATCGATTTTTATATGACGCGGTAAAACTTTGACCAAGTATTTTCGCAGATCCGATTTTTCTCCACTGACCAGATTTTTCGAATAACCTGATCCCCGTCTATATATTATCATTAGATTAGACGAGATCATATATAGAAAAAATTCTGCATTCTCTTTCTCCGCCATTAAAATAATCTTGCGAAATTTTCGAGCAGTAAAATCAGAAAGTGCAAATCTGCACTGATTTGTTTGTGCAAAGCAAATCAGTTATTAATCAGAGAGAGGCTGTTTTATCCTAGAGGCGGCAGCGGAAGTACGAACTGGTTTTGCACCACCGGCCAGATCGCCGAATCGTCTTCAAGAAAGCGACGAAGTACGTGACTCAGCCATTGTTTTCAACAGGACGAGGTAAACAATGCTCGACTGGATGAGTGACGGTCAACGGGTGTCTGAGCTGAAATGGAATTTGGGGACACTGGATTTTGAAACGTCGAGCCTAGGTGGCAGTGCCGAAACTAGCGGCGACGGAGAGCGGTGGTGCTAACAAGGACCGTAGCTTCATATTTGAGTTACGGTGACTGGAGCGGTGGCGGTCCAGTGGTGCGAAGATCGAGAAGGACAAGGTCTGAGGCTCGCAGTGAACGGAAAAAGGAAAGCCAGATGAAGGGGAGGCGGTGGGGAGACATTTTGGCGAGGAATTTGGCTGCCATGATTTTTGTTAGGAAGAACAGATCGACTTAGGGATAATGAAGTGATTTTAATTTGGAGCCAACTTTATTTGTGGAAGGAGCGTGGTAATAATTTGGTTGTTAATAATATATTGAGAAGTGGATTGATTTTGTTGTGAATGGTAGAGAAGGGAGTACAAAATATTTATAAACCCACATGGGAGACCATACGCAGAAAGAAGGTGATGACAAGTGGTAGATAATTCCCACCGCCCAAATTTGAAATGAGATTTCTTGGGGTTGCTGCAAATCCTAAGGAAGGTATTATAAGATATTGTGCTTGGTCTGATGTTGGGCTGAATGAGATAAACGGGGTTTGAACGAAGTATTACAAGTGAACGATGCACAAAAGTGGACATATGGTATCAGCGATCGGTACCAGCTGAATTGGACAACGATGTTTACTTTTTTTTTACAAATATTATTAAAAATTTAAATCTACAAAAGAATTTTCCTTTATAAGTTTTGTTCAATTACGTTCAAACATAAAATTTTAAAGTTTAAATTCTAAATTCGAAATATAAATCTATTCAACTAGGTCCAAAATAAATAAAATTCCAAATTCTATATCAAAACCCACTATAAATGTTAAATGATAAATTTCAAAATAATTTATATCTCAACCATCGAAAATTCTGGGTCGTTACAGCCTCCCCCACTTAAGTCTTTTCGTCCTCGAATAGGAGAGTTGGAAAATTTATATTTAAAACAAATCTTTCTTATAAAATTTACAATAAACTTATTAAATCTAGTATTTACAAAGTTTGAACAGTTATAAAGGGTTCTTAATAGATTAAACCCAATTGGTAAAGCTTCTTGTATCAAAACTATTATTTAAGCAAAACTCAATTCATTATATAAAATTAAATAAGGAGATTTTCCATATAAAAGAAAGCTATGTTCATAGTACCGAATACCTTTAACCAAAGTGGTTTAATATAAGATAGCCTTAAAAGTTGCAAACGTTTGATTAAATATAAGCAATATAATTTGGTAGATAATACGATAAAATAGTAAAATAATATAAGTAAAAGAAATCAAAATGGGTAAATCATAGGTACAAATGCAAAATATAATAATTTAGTGAAACGATAAGTTAAGTAAAATGAATAAATTAGATAAGTAAAAATGGAATACTGTATAACTTGTTATAAATTCAAAACATTTGAAAGCTTCAAATAATTTCTCTAAACTTATAATCCCATTTTCATTTCAAACAGTTGAAGTACTATATATTCCTTTCATATACAGAATCATACTTCACTTCGGGATTTCAAAATCAAAATCACTTTTCAAAACTTTGAACGTACTATGATAACATCATATCAACAAATATGTTCCATTTCCTCATGAAGTTTTCCCCATATGATAAGGTCACTAGGGACGACCTATCGCACGAAATAGTATATATATAAATGATGTCTCTCCGGACCCCTAGAGTAGACCATCACTAAGGACTCTTCAAATCCTAACTTACAAACCCTTTCTTTAGTCACGGGTTACCCAAATTCATGGTACACATCGAATCATTTTATATCCCGAAGCTATAAATCATTTCTCACCAATAATTCGCAAATACTTTCAATCATCATATTTCAAAATATCGGGATTCAAGTCATCGAAATTTCTTTGGTTTATAAACTACCTTTATAAACTATTCATTATATCCAAAATAATTGGAAAAACAATTTCGGTTAATTGAAAAAAAAAATTCAACTTTCAAACATTCAACTTATGTTTCATATTATGAAATCAATGATATAATTCAACATTTCAAGCCTTTCGAAGACTATTAAGAATCATTATAATCATATCGAGCTTTACAAATTTCAATTTATATCGGAATACCATTTCGACAATTATACGTAAGTTGATTCATAATGCCATAAATTTTCCTTTCAATAATTGGAAATCAAATTTTATCAATACCATTTTCTTGTCATCTTTCCAAATCAAATAAGCCTTTCAAAGCTTAGGAAAATCTTTTATTACCCATACTACTTATATCAAATCTTTCTTTAGATCAAAATTCAATTTTTCATAATTTCTAAGATTTCCAAATAAATTTCACATTCTAAAATTTTCAATGGCTTCGGTCAATATCTTAAAATTCATTTCAATTCACATTTGTTTTACCAAAATTCGAGCATATCTTATTCTAGATATCACATCTTGTTTGAAAAGTTCATATTTTCCTACCGTCGGGAAAATCTCTTGTAACATTTTTATTTAAAATACCATCACGCTTCCGCTATGCACTCTGATTTTGCGTATATTCAAACTAGTATTGGTAAAACATTCCAAAACATTGATTTTAAAATTTTCGGAACCAAATTCTAAAATAATTATTTCAAAAATCCAATTTCCTTATGTAAATTTGGATTCTATATTTAAACATTTCCAATTCCTATGGAAAGCTCATTAAGGTTCCGTTACATAACGTCTTGGATAAAATCAAAGGTTTCTAGTTTGATTTCAATCTTGATTTCGTTTGACACACAGCATAGAATGGGTAGACATACATGGATCAAATCAAATTCCATGTGCTCAAAATAGAAGTTCAACATCAAATGAGTATCAAGATGTATGATGGCTCAAATCAAAATGCTTGGCCAAATTCATAAGATAAAAAGGTACGGAAGTCATTACTCAAGAGAGGACGGTTCGAATTTAAATGATTATCCTAGACCAAGATGGGAAAGTCAAATGCACACAAGGATACAAATTTCAGCAGTTCAATCATGGGATACTCGTTTACTTATTCTTAAGTAAATTTTACTTTAAAATTCATTTTCTTCCTTTGCATCTCAAGTGAATACTTGTTGAGAAATTTCATTCAACTTACTCGTTCTTGTCGGTTTCTTTTAACAAAGGAAAATATATAATTCAATTGATTTGTTCACTCTGTTCACCTATTTTATCGTATTAACACAGTTGCTTAAATCTTCATATAGCTTCAAGTGGGGAAAATCAGTCTTCTCCCCCACTTAAGATATTTAATTAAATTGTTCGATCAAACTGAAATATGGGGTGATATGATTTCTAAGCTCATTTACGTGCATTTTCAAAAACTCACTTTTCAGTTCTTTAAGTGAGATTCGCTTCTAAAGTATATATCCTTGCGTTTTACAAAGTAGTTCAATTCACGCTTCTTATTATCCAAATTTTAACCTAATTACCTTATGTAAAAATTCCTTAACATTCCCAAACGTTTAAATTTAGTTTGCATATCCTTTACCTAACATAATACCATCAATACTTCAAAAGTCATTTGCAAAATCACCACGAGGATGTCGCAAAAATATTTCAAATATTTATTTAAACAACTTTAAGTATTTCTCGATGTTTTAATCAGAAATATATAGTCATCCCACTTTCGAAACTCAAAAATAATACTGATGATGATCGATCAATCACTAGGATCATCCACAAGCGAATAGAGTGTGATTCTATATCCATTGAGCACATATTGGACTTCGTATATACGTTAGCTAGGCGTATATGCAAAATACTTACATACTTGATCGTCCAACTTTGATGTCAAATAAATACTCGCAACCGTTTTCATTACATGTTAGTTATCTTTCAAATCTATCATTAAAAGCATTCTTATATCATTTTCATATATAAGTCTCAAAATTCTTTACACCAAATATCATGAAATTCTCATTCCAATCTTGAAGTGTTTTTCTTTCCTTTCAAAACACTCGTTAAAACCAATTTATTAATCGCTTATTTTCTCGATAACTCCGAATAGTTCGACGCTGGATTTTTGAAGTTTTTATCCCAAAGAGCCTTTTTAGTTGGAATTTTGAAAAGGAACCTTCATTTAAATTATCTAGAAATTTCAAGCCATGCTTCCAGTGTATCATTCTTATATTTTCCTTATATAAGGTTTCGTTTCGTATTTTTATTTCAATTCTCAAAATCATTTTGACTTATAGATCAATTCGTTATTCAAATCATTTCAGTTTCACTTCACTCAGATATTTCATTTTATTCCAAATTTATATTTGCAAACCGACTTTTCTTAAACTCCTAATTTGGTTTGGATTCATATGTCACGTGCATCGTTCTTCCACTGATTCTTCATACTCGAGCACTCGTACTGAATTTGTCCAGATCTTTATAAAATAATAAGTTTGTATTGAAATAAGTTTAAATTAGAAAATAAGACAATATAATTATATAAGATAGTTTAAATACGAAATGATTTAGAAAAATAGTTAAGTAAATATAGTAAAGTTTATTTTAAGAAAATAGATAGATTTTGTATAAAATAGATTTGAAAATGTCAATAAAAAAATTTGGTATAAAATAGGTTTCTAAAATTAAAGGGTTTAAGATGCAAAATAATTATAGTATATTAGTTTTAATGAAAGCAATATTAATTTAAATCTGATCCAATTCAAATTCAGTATTGAATCACGTTTCGTCCGTCAACCTTCCCTTAAGTCGAGTATCATCAAACTTCGACTTCGTCAAGTTTCATTTTTTTTTTCAAATTCCCTTTTTTTCTTTTTTTCAATGTACGCTGCGAAACCTCTACTTTTGTACTCATCTTCGATTTTTCAACAAAATCTCCTTTCCCAAAATAATTTATTGGATGAATTCAAAACACTTGGAAAACCATTTCATTAATCACCTTTATATTCCTTGAAAATTCCGGGAACTCGACAATCGATTTATCGCAAAAAGCCGCAAGAAGCTTTTATTTTTGGAAATATCTTCTTTAATTTTTTATATTTCAAAATCTCTTTCAAAAATGATTTATTTTGGAATTCCGCTGATTCTAACATTAATTCCGCTCATTCAAAGGTATTTCTATCTTATCTCTAATGAGTTTTTAAACCAAATAGGCCAAGCTTTGTATAAACCAAAACTCTGATACCAACTGTAATGACCTGGCATTTTGACCGCCTCAAGTCGGTAATTAAACCAACTCAAAACGTTCAAAACGACAGATTGTTATTTGGCTTACATTGTTTAAACATAATTAATACAAAATCACATAGTACAATAATTTGCAGCGGAATAAAATTTCATATAAAATATCAGAGTTGTAAAAAAATTACTACGGAAGATAAATAAATTTGTACACAAATTTTTGACGAATAAAATTTTACACTTTATTGTCGGGCTTAGCGCGTGTAAGCGTCTCCATGTCTTCACGTCCTCTCCTCTTTATGAGCTGATATCTATAACCTGGAACACTTAGGGCCTGACCCGAGTGTCCCGTGCAAAATACACAAAACACTTGAGTCAGGATTAAGCTTATTTCAAGTTAGCAAACTTCGATAAACACTAAATATAATTAGTTCAATCCCGACAAATTATTTCAAATAATTTGAGTAAAATAATCCTTGAAAGATACTGCCAAACTGTACCTAAGGGATCAAATACTTGCATGCGAGATTAACACGGAAATGCACTCATAGGAAGATTGCACAATAATGCTAAAATACATTAAGACATATGATAAAGTTATATATGCCAACATCGGCAAGATGACAGCATGTGTGGCATACAAACATTGTCAAAGCTTTAACACAAAAGGCCAGACATGGTTGGAATGTATTGTGACTAGTTCCAAAATTCATGAGGTGGTCCACTTAAAATATGCAACAAATGAATGGACAATATTGGATATATGAATGCATCATGAAATTTCGAATGCCAACTTTTATTTCCAAGTTTAAAGTCTGATGTACATATGGATAGAAGCATGCTTAACATGAGAAGGGTGAAATACGACATCAACAAGGACCTATATATGAAAATTGGATAGGACAACTACATGTAGAGAATTTATATCATGTGCAGGTATGTTATATTACCTTTGCTAATCTAATGTAAAATATTTCTATGTATACATATTTATTGGTTCAAAATTTTAGATGTCCAAATTCAAAACTGCATGCAACCGTATCAAATTGTGAAAATTCTTACGTCCAAAAATAAAGGGACAATAGGCAGGTATTAGTCGGGTACAAAGTCATGGGTCCAACATGCATTTGAACTAAAGGGGTGCAGTTGAGTCCAACTTTGGTGCTGAGAGTCCGGGCAGATATAAAGCCCAAACTACATGCGTCTTATACTAACTAGGCAACATGGCATATAAAAGTCCATTCCGAAAGTGAATAAGCAGTGTTTCCTTCTCATACGTGAGTTGTCGGTATTGGCTAGCGAGATAAGGAGCTGGAGGTTCGAGTCCAAGTCCAACAGTGACCAAAGAAATTGTAAAAGCATGCAACATTATAAATGGGTATAACTCTTTAATCAACCAAAGTTACATTCCTATATAGGCTTACCTGTTAATTACTGAAACTGCTCATAATTTAAGCGCATCACTGAGCCAACACAGGCGTATTTCTCAGAGTTGAGTTAAACTACTTACCACTACCATTCCGAGGCATGTGTGTATAATAGGGAAAGTGGGGAACATAAGACACGTGTATATCAATGCATGCAGACACAAGGTGAGATGTAAGGCTATGGGTTTCAAGTTAATCAAAATAAGGTAACAATACACTGTAGATGAATAGAGTGAGTTCATGAAAGCAATCTACAGCTAACATACAGACATGGAACATGCAAGACAGGGCAACCAATGAGGAGAAAGAGAGCCAAGAACAATTCATGGACCAATGATACTTAGTGAACAGTGAAATCATGAACTTGAGAAAAGTTTAATCATAAGGAGACTTACATTCGCTGCGATGATAAATGGTAGAGATGGAGTGCTTGCTGGCGGCTTCAGGCGTGACGTAGACGATGGCGACTTGGTTGGCCCGATGGAGACAGCGGACCGAGAAGGAAGCAGGCCAGAAATTGTCGGCTTAAGGTGGCTGCGGTCTTGGCACGTTGCAAGAAAGATGGTGAGAAGGCACGACTTGAAGGCGACTAATGGACGAGGTAAACAGTGCTCGACTGGATGAGTGACATTCCTCCAGTGTCTGAGCTGAAATGGAATTTGGAGACACCGGATTTTGAAACGTCGAGCCTGGGTGGCTGTGCCGAAACTAGCGGCGACGAAGAGGGTAAAGGTGGTGGTGCTAACAAGGACCGTTGCTTCATATTTGAGTCATGGTGACTGAAGCGGTGGCGGTCCGGTGGTGCGAAGATCAAGAAGGACAAGGTCTGAGGCTCGTAGTGAACAGAAAAAGGGAAGCCAGATGAAGGGGAGGTGGTGCGGATCGATTTTGGGGAGGAATTTGGCTACCATGATTTTTGTTAGGAAGAAGAACAGATAGATTTGGGGATAATGTAGTGATTTTGATTTGGAGCTAACTTTATTTGATGAAGGAGAGTGGTAATAATTTAGCTGTTAGAGCACTTACAGCAGCTGTGTGGATTTGGGTGGGAGGAGCAACAAAAAAGACGTGAGAAACTCCCACCCATGCAGCAGCAAATGAGAAAAAGACAAAATAAAAATAAAAATAATCCTTAAACGGGATTCTCTTTCCCGTTTAGCGACTAATTTTTTTTTAACTACAGATCCCTAAACAGTTTTCAGATCACCGTTTAGGGATTCCCACTCAGGAAATCAAGTGTGGGAAGCTCCCACTTTCCGTCGCTCATCACTCTTGAAGTCACACTGATGGAGTGCGATGGAAGCAAAATAAGTGGGGATTCTCCACATTTCTTCCTCCTTCACCACTGCTGGAAGTGCTCTTAATAAAATAGAGAGAAGCGAATTGATTTTGTTGTGAATGGTAGAGAAGGGAGTATGCAATATTTATAAACCAACGAGGCAGACCATACGCAGAAAGAAACAGCAATGTGTCAAACAACACAGAGCGATGATGACAAGTGGTAGATAATTCCCACCGCCTAAATTTGAAATGAGATTTCTAGGAGCTGCTGCAAATCCTAAGGAAAATATTATATGATATTGTGCTAGATCTGATGTTGGACTGAACGAGGTAAACGGGGTTTGTACGAAGTATTACAAGTGAACGATGCACAAAATTGGACGTATGGTATAAGCGATCGGTACCCACTGAATTGGACAACGATGTTTACTTTTTTTTTAACAAACATTATTAAAAATTTAAATCTACAAAAGGAATTTTCCTTTATAAGTTTTGTTCAAATACGTTCAAACCAAAAATTTTAAAGTTTAAATCCTAAATTTGAAATATAAATCTATTCAACTAGGTCCAAAATATATAAAATTTCAAATTCTATATAAAAACCCACTATAAATATTAAATGATAAATTTCAAAATATTTTATATTTCAACCATCGAAAATTCTGGGTCGTTACATCTACAGTACTGGTATTACGAGTATTTTTATAACATAACGTGTCCGACGCTAGATCCTGCACTATCACTTTTCTACTCATGAGTCAAAGCGTGGGCATTGGATAACCGTAGGGAAGTACCAGGAGGTCGTGCCTGTCATGTATTTGTTGTGGCTCGTAATTATATAGAGATGGTAACCACACGAAAATCTGTTTTATGGCAGTCGTATGACGGTTCCCCTTTCATGATCGACTCGGCAGTTCAACATGCCTTTTTTCGTCCCAGTAGTCGATTTCGGTTAGTATCATCACCATCTGGTCTAGGATGCTACTGGTACTTGTGGAGCATAGTTGGCGATAGGAATTCGATAGTGATTTTGTTCCCGATGATCCCTACCTTATTGTAGTATGCAGGGGAGTAGGGCTGCACATAACATATATTCAATCTGACCCAACCCACCAACCTGACCCAATTAACCCACATAAACTCAACCCAACCCTTCCTAATTCGGGTCGGATATGGGTTGCAATTTGTAACTCATACTATATGCAGGTCGAGTTTGATATTTTGTTCAACCCAACCTTATTTTAACCCAACCCAACCCTATATTAAAAAACTAATTTACTATCAACCCACTTCAAATTAGAATAGTATAATCCTATAATAATGTTTATGTATTCTATAATAAATATGCAAAAATTATATTTCATATCAATCCAAACTAGATAGAATTTGGAAAATATATTTTAAAGAGTATTTTAAAACGAAACACTTGCTGTATTATGTAGTAAATTAGTTTCATATGACGCGTTTTACAATGGAATTTTGACGAAATATGTCTTATAATGAATCAATTATTTTAAATGCATTATGTTAGCTAAAATTTGATATATTATGTCAAACATTTTAATATTTTTTTTAAATCCACATACTATCGTTTTTTATTATATTCAAGCAACCTAACCCAACCCAACCCTACTAAACCTGACCAAACCCATACTTCAACCCAACCTATATCCAACCTCATATAGGGTCAGACACGGGTTGAATTACCTCAAACCTATACATATACGAGTCGGATAAAGTATTTGATCTAACTCGACCCAACCCATACTTTGTGCAGTCCTACCTAAGAGTGGTGGTCAGCTAATAATTTCATAATTACACACGAGGATTACATTCCATTTTGGCAATCGTATTACACTTCACCACATACGACCACGTTTGTTCATGCCGCTGCAATTTATTTAGTCGGTCCTTCTGCTCTCCGGACTAGGTTTACCCCACCTATTTTGCAGGAACACTCGCAGAGTACATAGTTATATTACACTCCTCATCCTGATCAGCCTCCACAGCCACCCCATCCTCGTCATCCACCACAGTCGACCGCAACGGTTGGACTATTGGTCCGGATACATCTAGAGAGGATAGATACATTGATATTCCATGGCTTACTGTTACGCAGTTTCTAGATCCCGCTGTTCTATCTTATAAGGAGATATATCTTATGAATATCGGTCTTCGAGAGGTAATGTACACCGAGCATATGGAAGTTCAGGTGATTCGTTGGATGAAAAAAATAAGAATCGGCGATTCAACGATAGTAATATGCTTGAAATAGTTCTGCAAAACAGTTATTTACGTCTTCAGTGAAGATTACCTAAGATCCCACACAGTGAGCGACATTGACAGATTTCTAGCAATGGGTGCTCAAAGTGGTTTCCTAGGTACGTTAGGAAGCTTAGATTATGTGCATTGGACGTGGAAAAGCTATCCAGTAGCACTACAAGGTCAGTACAAAGGTCATACCAAAAAAAAAAATCAACGTTGGTGTTATAAGTCATTGCTTCATTCGATTTGTACATCTGACATGCTTTTTTTTGGGTTCCTTGTTCACTAAATTACATTAATGTCCTACGACAGTCTTACTTATTTAATGATTTGTACAATGATCTGTCACCCCATGCAACTATCAAATTGGAGACAAAGATCGTTATATTGGTTATTATTTGGTAGATGGCATTTATCCTAAATGTAAAACACTAGTGCAAGCGTTTAAAAAGCAAAACAATGCCAAAGAAGATAATTTTACACAATAACAAGAGAGTTTAAGAAAAGACTTAGAAAGATCATTTGGAGTACTTCAGGGACGGCTTTATATTTTAAGAAAAGAGGCGCACCACCATGATCAAGCAGTTATATCAGATATGACGTACTGTTGTACTATATTACATAATATGATTGGTGAAGAAAGGGGTGAATATGAACTCAACTTAGGAACTATCCAGATATTGCAGTGGCGTTTACGAGTAAACCGTATAAGGACCCGAATACTTTTGCAGAATATTTGCAATGTATCGAGAATGTTAGAGATCCTCAAGCCTATCTAGAATTAAGGGACGAACTAGTCAAACACTATTGGGAGCATACAGGAAACCAGTAGGAAGTTGATTACCATGTCTAATGATTCAAATTAAATTACGTAAGTTTGGTTCTTAATATGTATGATTTTTAGCTATTATGTATCGTTTTATGCTTAAGTTGTGACGACCCGGCTTTTTGACTGGTTTTAACCGATAACTAAACCAGCTTAAACCGGTTATAAAGACGGATAGTTAAGGGTACTTACATATTTGTACAAAAATAACAGAACTTTTCATTTCATTACCGTAAAATAACATCAGAGTTACAAGGAATAAATAAGAGTACATCGATTTCACAGTGGAAGAGATATTAACTGAGCGGAAGAATACAAATGCTCCAAACCATATAGCTCCAGCTAAAAAAAAAAACTAGAATCCCGATCTAACCAATTCCAAGGCAAAATCTGTGAACCAAACTACTAGCTGCCCGTGTAAAAATTATGGGCACCCAGAGTTTAGGTGAGGGAACAATAAACTCCAGGTCAGTTATGGGACTGGTGTGAGAACTCAAAACAGCTGTTATTTAGGATTCATTTTAAAGTTGGGTAATTCAACGGACTACGGCGCTAACGCGGATCGGGTTTACTCCATGTGAATTCCCGTGCATGGAAATTCACAATGACTTTTGAAAAATGGAACTACCATAAGGTCTCGCGACACATATACACAATGCAAACACACACATGGGCGAGGTTTCTCCTTATGATAGTCAAAAATGCTTGATACATGAAAATCCTCTGATATTATTATTAGTGCATAGTGTGAAAACAATTTCACAAATAAATGTATTAATCATAGCCAGCATAATGCCGCATCCCATTATACTAACGTAATCCTGCTGGTAGCAGGCTATACAACTAAAATCGTGTAGGCTCATAGTGGAAATTGGATTTCCAACAAATGACCAGGCAAACAAACTTCCTTACCGAACCGTTGGGTACGCCTCTAGAGGGACGCCCCCCGAGAACCAAATCGGGCTCTCTTCTCACACGAGGTTGGGTTACCCCTTAAGTAGGTAACTTAGAGCACGCCTGAGTGTATCACTTCCCGGTCGTTACCAACCTTTAAACTGAGCGCTCGCAACATCAACATCCATATAAATAGAAGTTATCCACATAGGTTAATACTTGGGATCCATACCATAGTACATATTTTATCTATAAGGAAATGACAACCCTTAACCCTGCTGCATCTTTCCTGTTTTAGCCATTTACTGGGTTGTGAGGCTTGCCAAGGTCACGATATACACAAAGCTACACTTAAATAAGCCATGCTTTGATCATCCATAGCTCATCACATAACTTAAGTATGCCACATTGTCCATTCACAACGCATCACTGATTTCCATCAATATATAACCTTTAAGCTCATACGTTTTAGAGAAGCATGCTAAGCAAGAGAATAAAATCTCCACCACCTAACAGATATATATTTAACAGAGATCAGTGCTATGCAGTCAATTACAATGTCAGATAGACAATCCATACAATTCCGTTCTAGGTCTGAACGAAACACCAATCTGAAATCTCCAAATATATTTAAACCTCATGCCACTTATAACCTCGTATTGGGTGGCCTACCCAACCAAGACATCAACAACCAATCCAAACAATTCAAAAAATCCCCATCTTTATTCGTCGTTTTCCAAGTCTTGAATTGCTCCATAACGTCATATTATTACTTGGAATGATTTTCGAACATATATTCGATCCCGGTCTTTCCAAATAATAACCTTAATTAAAAACACAATTATGGAACACACAGGCTTTCTACCAATCTCCTTCCATCTTGAATTTGGTTAAATTAAACTTCTTTATTCTCAAATTATAACAAAATTCATATTTAACCTTCCTCTTTAAAAACGCATCCCTTAAATTAAAGATAATTTAGCCTCAAAGCCTTAATCAATTTTCCATTCGATAATTCATTATCAAAAACCCAGTTTCCTTTGAAAACCCTTACCCCACATTTCAACCCTAGTTTTCCAATTAAATTGGTTTTCGAACATTCAATTCTGTAATTTTAACTAAAAGATTATACTTCCTTCCCAATTCCTTATTTAATTTCCTCAAATCAAAGATGTGGTTAAATCCCAATGTTTACACCAAAAATGGTCTAAATACCCAAGGTGTTAAACTGTACTTCACCAAATTGGTAAGAAATAAATGGAACCGTGTTTAATCCGCAATTAAAAATGAAAATGCAAGAAAAGTAAAATAGAGGCGAGATTTAGAGTGGTTCAGCCATTAACTAAGCCTACGTCCATTGTGAAGGTGAGTTTCAATCTTATAACGAGGATTACAAAATACATCAATTCTCTCTTTTCACACATCTTTGCATTCACTCAATACCCCCTCGTTTATATACTTCAATCTTAGGATTATATAAGAGAATGGTAAAATTTGAGGAGAAGGAAAATGAATGGATGATTGACAAAGGGAATGGAGCCGTCTTCCATGGTCATGAGATTGCTCTTGATGCCATTGTTGAATCAGTGGTTGAGGATAGAATTGGGCAGCGCTTTCTTAATTCAAAGATCGGATCTCCTTAATGTTGATAGCCATGGTGTATTTATAGGTGAGCTCTCCCTAGGAAATGATCTGAAATCCGTTTATGCAGGTTATGGATCGCTCATTCTATTAATTACAATTATGCCATTGGCTAGCTGTAACCAGTTGTCCAGATCTGTATTTGTGTTCATGCGCGAGCGACTTAGTAGAGCGAGCATCTTATGTGGTTGAGCAGATCCATAAGTGCGGGCGTTCCTGTGGGTATGATTGCTTTGAAAACTTGGAAACTTTTATAAGAGCGGGACGCGGGACTGGACCTGGTTCTCCCCTGTTCCTTGCATGACCGTTCTTATTAACTCAAGGACGCTCGCCTTTTGGCTGCCTTTGTATGGCACTGCTTTTTCCTAAGGGTGATTTGCTTTGCTTCTGTGTTTGAACAGCTTTCTCCCAATTCGAGCGATCGACCTTGCTTCCCGCTTCCGAGTCACGATTCATGCCCAACTCCGATTAGATATATGGTCACATATGAAGTTGCAAGTGCTCATATTGCAGCTTCATTTCAGGCTTGGTCTTTTGACAGGAAAATAGTGAGCGACTTCACAGGATATGCAACCTCCATCCTTTTTGGGCCGCATTTCTCATTTCATATCGCACCATCATCTTTGGTTGTACTGGTTGACTTACTTAGGTTAGACATTTGGATCTGGCTCTATGCGGTTGCATCATGTCTGTTGTGAGTCGTTTAAGCACCTTAAATAACATCATGCGCGACCGACCCTGATGGCGCCCGTTCTGCATCCTTTGCTCAATGTGCGTATGAATTTTTAGGGATTAACACTTACTCCTCGAAGCCCGTGATTTCTTTCTTTTAGTAAGGGATTACGGGCTTCGACATATTCGATCGCACATTGTTTTGTAGATTTATCCTGACTTGTCGAGGGCTCGCTTATGCAAAAGGTAAATATTGCTTCATTAAGCTGGTTGGTATCATCTCTTTCATAAGAAAAAGGCTTGATGCATCCTTTTCGGTCATTATGCGATTAGTTGAATTTCGGGATGCCAGCTGGGATTTGACGAGACACTTTTCGGGCATTAAGCTGATGTGGCGAAAATTCTCTGGATGTATGCCTTTTAATCTTCCTTATTCACTCTTAGCCTGCTTCATTCCACTTTTATCTTTTCCGAGAAGTTTTCTGGTCATAGTTGTGCTTCCTCGAGAGTTTAACCAGGTAATCTATGTTTGACATTTCCTCCATGATTTTTCTTTAAAAGGTACTGGCTTTCTTGTTCTATCATCTTGCCTGGTGCTTGCAACAACACCTTCTTTTTCCTTAAGCAACTTTCTTTCGACTTCGAGATACCATCATATTGTTGGGTGAGTTTTCCTTTACTTTGTTTTGCTTGAGTACTCATGCGTTTCCAAGTTAGGATGTTTCAAAACGACCTGGCCAGGCTGTGGGATTTGGGCAACGGCCAAATTTTTGTGTAGCATAGGTACTGTTTCTGTAATCATCTTTGGAGAATATGAATCATCCGATGGATTTCTTTGAAACCCTGATGCTTGGTATTTGTTCACGAATTGTTTGGTGAAATGCCCAGGGTTTCTTCAGTTGAGATGTTTTTACCTATTGCCTGAGCCTAGCTGAGCTGTTTCCCTTTTCATTGTTATTCGAGTCCATACTGATTTCTTTTGAAATAGGTCGTCCGAATATGGAATTTTTCCTGTCCAGGAGACTCAGGAAAAGATCGACAAGGAGGGCCGGTAACCAAAAGATGCCCCAAGGAAAGGGGACCGGTAACCAAAAGATGCCCCAAGAAAAGGGGATGTTGGGTGCAACTGACACTCAAAGTCATTGCTTGCTGAACAGACTTCCTGGCTCAAATACTCAGACTGCTCTTTATTGTATGGCTTCCTCGTCCATTACTTTGGATCTTGCAGCAATGCCGGAGCCCCTTCCTGTTCCTAACCCTTGCCATCCTGCACTTACTGAGGACTTTGTGGCTGAATGTCCGACTGGCTCGCATTCCGGCGTGTACATAGATCCGTTTGACAGATGGATTATTGCAGGTAAGATAAGCACCATGAAGGATTGCATACTGGCCGAGTTTGATCAATTGGAAGCACGCCCGCGTTTGGTCGAAGGCCTATTACCACTGTCACGGATTACATTGTGGACCAAATCGGTGCCTGGCATTCTCTTGTTGAAGATCATCAGCAGTCAAATAAATATAATCTTGAACGACTTCATGCCCTGGAAAAAGATAGATACAAACTTGTCAAGGCCCTTGAATCTAGGAAGAGGATCATCTCTTACCTCAACTGAACACTGTGGCTTGCTAACGCTTTACCTGTTCTATTATTTTGGTTTTGATTTTGAATGGTGTTTTTAGTCTGGCCTGTTTATGCGGGAGCCAGCCTCGCTTATTCTCGTACATTTGGGTTTGTAGCTTTTATGGTTTGTGCGATGGTTTCATTTCTACGTCGTTCATCGTCAATAACGCTATAAGATAGCTTATTTCTTCCTTTGTCCCTTCTTTTGAGGGGTTTAATTCTTACTATGCAACTCATTTATTTTCATACGGGTGCGTCGCACGCTGCACCTTTATTTTATGATTTACACATTCGTCCGGGCGCTTTATTGATCGTTCGATTGCGCCCGATTTTCTATTATTATTGTTGTTGTTGTTGGGATTTAGTTAGCTTTTGAAGTTCATCGCATATCGAGGATTATTACGCATTTGTATTATTATAAGCGCGTTTGGTATCTTTTATTTAATAGTATTCAACCCTGCGCCTGACTGACTGGTAATCCGAGCCCTTCGGAGGCTGGTTTTGAATACGTGCCCCTGGAGAGGTCTTGGGTGAAAGGTTTTCGATCCATTCTAGACCCTACTTGATTGTTTTAGTTATTCAAAAAGGTTCTAGAATGGATACTCCCTTATGGCTAGGATTTCTGACACCCCCTTTCGGCTAGGATTCTGTTTTGCGCTGGTCCTTCCAGCATGTTTAATCCTTCCCCATTTTTATGCTTCATCCCGAGGAGCGGACACTAATTCATCTCGTCGAGTCTTGGCTCAGAAGGGATAAAATTCGTGACCTTCACCTAACAAGGTGCCCTTCGTGATTTGGCAATTTTTCCGTTTCGGGACATGTCGGTCTTTCTGACTTTGTGCCTTTTCCCTAGGAAACAGACATTAGTCCGCCTTATTGCAAAAAAAAATTCCAAGTTGGAGAACCCGTGTCCGGCACCTAAGAATGTGTTTCTTTGGTGGGTCGGCAATTTTATCCGTGGGACTTTTTGAATTGCTTCCACTTCGGCGTTGACTCCCAGGAGGTGGACATCAATCCTTGCTACTGAATTTAGCTTCGGTTTTAAGGAGTTCATGTCCCGTACCTGAGAGAATGCCTCTTTTGGATTAGCAATTTTATCCGAGGGATAGATTTGGCAGTATTTCTGTACTTTCAATGAGGTCTGGCGGCGGTCCTTTGAATGGGTTTCTGCTAAGCATTCAACATACTCCATAATGAGAGGTGCAACCTTGTTTCCTGTCTTAGAATAGCTTGCTCTTTTTGAGGTGATGTGTCTGTTCCTCCCGTTTGATCTTGCTTGATGTTCGTGATTCCCAAACTGCTTCACTTAATGTGCGCCCTGGGATTTTTCCGTCAAAGTCTTGCTGCGTATAGTGGATTTGCTTTTACCATGCCTACATTCCAAGAGATTGTTCTTCTTTTAGCATAGACCAATAAGTATGTTATTCAAATAGACACATAATTAATTTTTGATGCACATAGTTTTTGCAAGTAAACCGCAGCTAGATACGAACATAGTGAATAGTAAAGCAAGTTAAAACAATCTTAATAACAATATAAAATCAAGGGAATGAAGCAAAGTAATGAGATCCCTAGTTCAATGTCTCATTATTGAGATATTAGTGGCTAGTCCCCCTGATGAGCGTCGTCTTTAGATTGGTTTAAGCCCCTTCCTCTTTAGGGTGCATTGCCCCTCGTTTGCGGAGAGTCGGGGCAACTCTTATAATCTTGTACATACTATTGCAAATGTTTTTTTCGGATTAACCCCTCGATTACCGACTGTAAGTGCCTGCATTCATCAGTATCGTATCCTGGCTGTTTGTGGAACTGACAGAATCTTCCAGACTTCATAGCGGAATTTTTGACTCGTCTTTGTTTCAAAACCGGATATCTTTCGGTGATTTCAGTTGCCATGAAGATATTTACCATGGTATCGTTAAGGGGAGTGAACTCGGAATACTTGAAGAAGCGCAGCTTCTTTTTTGCTCGACTATCTTCTTCTTCGTTGCTCCTTTTTTGATTGTCTAGGCTGCTTTGCGCATTTCCGCTCTTCTCCACCTATGTGTTTTTTCCTTAGATACTTGCATATTTCTTGGTTTTGTTGAGCACCGTTCAAGTGTACTTGGTTTCTTTTTCTTGATCCACCACCCCAGCTTAGTTTCTTTATGTATGCCCCCCCTTAAGAGCCATTAAGATTAGGTCGGGTTCGAGATTCTTGGCTTTAGCCACTTCCATATCGAAGCGAGTGAGAAAAGCTTTATGGGTTCCCTTGATCTTTGTTGAAGTCCACTTAACTCCGTAGTATCCCAAGTTTTGAGTGCCTGGGTTTTAAACTACTTATTGAACAACCTAGCCAAGGTTACGAAATTGTCTATGGACTGCGGTGGCAGCTTTGTGAACCATAGATAAGCCACTCCTTCTAAATAAGTTGGGAAATATTAGCATTTGATTTCATCAGTAGCGCAAGCCCCATTCATGTACTGGTCATATTTGCATAAAAATACGTTAGGGTTGCTTGTCCCATCATATGACTGTAATGATGGAGGTTCAAATCTTTGTAGGTATATAATTTTCTTAACCCTTTCAGTAAGCGGGGTTTTAGTTGGGAAGGACTCCCATTCGCTTCGATCATCCTTCTTCTCTAGGCTTTCCTTCACAATTGCTCGCGCCATTCTCAGGATGTACTTCCGTTCCTTGCTCGGTCACTCCACGGATCGACCACCCTTTTTATTATCGATCTCTGATTTGGATGTGTCCTCATGAACTGGGGCAAGGAATTTGGGCTTCCCCTTAGGAAGGACATCCTAGTGATAATGGGACTGTTTTCCCGCTCCGCGATTGTATCATCAGAGTGATCGCGCACAGGTGCTTTTCCCCTTCGTTGTTTGGATTGGTGCGGTGTGCAATTTTTTGGATGGAATCCTGCTGTCTTAAGCTCGAAGCAGGGAGCTCTGTTTCTAACTCGCAATTCGTGCGAGCTAGCGAGGAACATGTGGCGCTTAAAGTGGCTTTTGCGGTGACGGCCTGAATGGCGAATATCGACTCGAGCTTCTTCATCAGTGCATCGCTTGCAATAGTTATTTGACTCATTAATCCTGTCATCGCCTCCTCCAATTCCTTCCTGGATACAACTTTTTTAACTTCTCGCAATCCTTCTTCACCGGAATCGTTGTTTGACGGCGTGACAATGTTGACGCCGTTGTTGGGTTTGTTGACTTCGTTAGTGATTCTTCTTGGCGTGCTCATGACTTCAAGCACAGTGCCTCTCAGAAAATCTCATCGGACCTGAAATAGGAAAAAGGCAAAACATGGCCCTACGGTGGGCGCCAAAATGTTTACACAAAAAATGGTCTAAACACCCAAGGTACTAAACTGTACTTCAACAAATTGGTAAGAAATAAATGGAACCGTTTTTAACCAGCAATTAAAAATGAAAATGCAAGAAAAGTAAAATAGAGGTGAGATTTAGAGTGGTTCAGCCGTTAACTAGGCCTATGTCCACTGTGAAGGTGAGTTTCAATCTTATAACGAGGATTACAAAATACATCAATTATCTCTTTTCTTACATCTTTGCATTCACTCATTACCCCCTCGTTTATATACTTCAATCTTAGGATTATATAAGAGAATGGTAAAATTTGAGGAGAACGAAAATGGATGGATGATTGAGAAAGGGAATGGAGCCATCTTCCATGGTCATGAGATTGCTCTTGACGCCATGGCTGAATCAGTGGTTGAGGATAGAATTGAGCAGCCCTTTCTTGATTCAAAGATCGGATCTCCTTTATGTTGATAGCCATGGTGTATTTATAGGTGAGCTCTCCCTGGGAAATGATCTGAAATCCGTTTATGCAGGTTATAGATCGCTCATTCTATTAATTACAATCATGCCATTAGCTAGTTGTAACCAGCTGTCCAGACCTATATTTGGTTGTCATGCGCGAGCGACTTAGTAGGGGGAGTGTCTTAAATGGTTGAGCAGATCCATAGGTGCGGGCATTCCTGTGGGTATGAATGCTTTGAAAACTTGGAAACTTTTATAAGAGTGGGATGCAGGACTGGACCTGGTTCTCCCCTGTTCCTTGCATGACCGTTCTTATTAACTCAAGGACACTCATCTTTTGGTTGCCTTTGTATGGCGCTGCTTGTTCCTAAAGCTATGCTGCAAGGTCACTCCCGCCTATGTTGAACGGGTGATTTGCTTTGCTTTTGTGTTTGAACGGTTTTCCCCCAATTCGAACGATCGACTATTTGATTATCGGTCCTATTTGCCGAGCCTATCCAAGATGTCTGAAATCTGTGGATCATATCGCTGTGAAGCTTCTATTTGATCCATAAGAGTAGGTCATATCTCTAACGATGCAAACAAACCAGGCATAAACTCGGAGGAGGGTCTAAAATCAAAAGTTGATATGAACTCTAAGCTTTTCCTTTCCACAAACAAAGCAATTAAGGTCATCCTCTGCCTACTCAGTGCATCTGCTACCACATTACCCTTGCCAGGGGAATAAGCAATCTCAAAGTCATATGATGCTAGGAATATAATCCACCTTTGTTGCCTTAAATTAAGATCCATCTGCGAGAACAATTACTTGAAAGATTTATGATTGGTGTATAACTCGAACTTCTATCCAAGCAAATAATGATGCCATGCCTTAAGTGCGTACATTATGGCAGCTAGCTCTAAGTCATGGGTAGGGTAGTTCTTCTCATGAACCCTTAGCTATCTACCTCCATAACATACTACCCTCCCCACTTGCATTAGAATCGCACCAAGCCCTGTACCACATGCATCGGTGTATATGGTAAATACTTTGTTCCCATCGGGCATGGTCAAGACTGGGGCTGTTGTCAGAGCCCTCTTCAATCGTTGAAAAGCAACATCACAATCTATATCCCATGAAAATGCCAGATTTTTCTTCGTCATCCTGGTGAGTGGGGTTGATATCTTTGCGAAGTCCTTTATGAACTTTCGATAATAACCTGCCAACCCTAGAAAGCTTCTTACCTCCATTGCGTTCTTTGGAATTTCCAATCCTGAACTGCAACTACCTTTGCAGGATCTACTGTTGTCCCTTCTTAGAAACCACATGCCCTAGGAATCTCACCTCTTTTCTCCAAAAATGGCACTTGGAGAACTTTGCCTTAAGCTGATGTGCATGGAGAGTTTTCAAAACCTCCCTCAAATCTTGGGTATGCTCTTCTTCGCTCTTTAAGAAGATCAAGATATCATCAACAAAGACCATGACAAATTTATTTAGAAACTCCTGAAACACCCTACTCATCAGATCAACAAAATAGACGGGTGCATTCGTCAACCTAAAAGGCATAACAAGCCATTCAAAGAAACCATTTTGAGTCATAAAAGCAGTGTTATCTATACTGTCCTCAGCCACCTTCAACTGATGAAACCCCGTGGCCAAGTCTAACTGAGAGAATACTGATGCCCCAACAAGATGGTCAAACAAGTCATCTATCCTTGGGAGCGGGTGCCTGTTCTTCTTTGTGAGTTTACTCCTCTCCCTATAGTCTACACACAAGCGAAGCGAACCAACCGCCTTAGTCATGAATACTACCGGAGAACCCCATTCCGATATGCTTCTCCTAATCAATCCTTTCTCAAGTAGCTCCCTTACTTGTTTGCTAAGCTCCCTCCTTTGCCTTGGAGCCATAGGGCGCACAGGTAATGCAATTGGTTTTGCATTGTCCACCAAAAAAATGAAAATTGATCTCGCGCCTGGGAGGTAAGCCCCATACCTCATCAAAAACATCAGGATAATCTCGGACTACTGGAACAGATTGCATATCATCGATAGACGCATCAAGAGACTCTAGGAAACTAAGCATAACAGATCCTTGCGAGTCACAAGAAATCCCAAGGGTCCACCCATGACAAGTCAGAAGCCTAACCACCTTCTTCTCACAATCCAGAATGACGCCTGTTAGACCAAAATCTGGGCCTAACACCCAAATGCAGATCTCAGATCATAAAAATGCAGAAAAAGTAAATAAAGAGGAGACACACAAAGTTTTTATAGTGGTTCAGCTCAAACCAAGCCTACGACCACTTTATCTCTTCTTAAATCCTAAGAAGTTACAAGTACAATTCTCTCGGTTTATACACGAAATCCTCGTGTTTACAATGAAAAGGGGTAAGAAAACATAAGATTATACACGAAATCCTCGTGTTATGATGTGGAATTTGGCTACTTTGCTGCTGAAATTTCTTTGCAGAGAGCAATGGTGGAAGCTCTGAGGAGTTAGGGCCAAAAGATCCTTGAAAATGCCTTCAAATGGTGTATTTATAGCTGTAGGAGAGCTTCTGGGAAGACCGGTTCGTGATGGGGTACGTGGCACCCGATCCAGGAAAATAGGAGAGCGAATTGCCTTGAGAATAGGTCAGAACAAGCTGTGCAGGAGCAGGTTCGGGGGTCGGGTCATGGTCACATAGGGTGAGCCGAGCCGGTGGTTCATGATGGTGAGATGTGAAGTGGTGACGAGCTGGAGTGGTCGGGTCATGGTCTACATGTGTTCGATGAGCCGGGGAGGGTGCGCGAGCTGAGGTGCGTCACGAGCCAGGAGGAGATGGCGATCCACGAGCCAAGGTGGGTCCCACGAGCCGGTCCCACGAGCCGAGCCAATGATGCTTCGTCACTTCATCCAAGTGTTCGTCGGTCGATGCCAATTTACACCAGTTCGCGGAAACGGGTGTAACTTTCAAACCGTAAGTCCGGTTGAGCCAAACGATAGCTCAGACTGAAGCTAATCCAGAGATTTACAAAAGTTACCGAGCTCAACTATGTAATTGCTGTTTTCAAGCCCAAAAGAGGTCATTTGATAGGAGTTTCGGGCCTTTCTTTGTTCGTGATGCGACTTTGACCAAATCGTTGCCTGTCTTCTGACGATGTTCTCCATATTCGAGCGCGATGCTATCCAGATATTCAGTGTGACAGCTTTTACCAAAATGTGTGTCAACAAGTTTTCCCCCAGAACATATCTTGTTGGTTGAAAGAAGATGTGTTCTGTAAAGAGATAAAGGAAAAACAAACATGCCAAATCCTGGCGATATTGTTCAAATTTTCTAAGCATAAACCATGCTTCGGCGTCTAATGAGCATAAACCATACTCAAGGGACGTTTGAGTCATCCTGCCAAATCCTGGCAAGGGCCAACATTTCCAGGTATAATCCATACCCAGAAGTCCAAATCGAGTATAATCCATACCCGATTTCTTTTGTCGCATCCTGACAAGACCGTTTGCAGGGCATAATCCATACCCTGGAGTTCAAACCGAGTATAATCCATACCCGATTTCTTTTGTCACATCCTGACAAGACCAGTTGTCTTTCCTAAGTATAATCCATACTCAAGATTCCAAAGTGAGTATAAACCATGCTCAGACCTGAAGTAGACCTATGCTTGCCACATCCTGACAAGATAGTCTGTCCTTAGGCAAATCCATACATAGAGTTCCACAATAAGTATAAGCCATACTTTAACCGAAGTTGAGGATCCTTCCACATCTTGACAAGATACTTAAATTCTCCAAACATAATCCATGCCTGGAGAGTCCTAATTCAATTCAAAATGCAAAACCAAAGCAAATCCTGATTGGTTTGACACCGAGTCCAGAGCACGCTTTGGGGCTACATCCTAACCCCGTATGTGTGTACTCCGATTCAACCAATCGGAAAACCTAATGAAAGCGAAAACTAAATCTTAAAGCCTAAGAAATGCAGAAAATGAAAGTTGATCTCATCCAGATCAGTTGATGATGAGTCCACGAGAGCTCGATCCAGGGTCATTCCCTCTCCGGGGAGCAGGAGGTAGCAGCGCAGGTGCAGGCGCTATTGGTAGTTTCACATACTCAGGCAACTCTCCACGTCTAACTCGTTCCTTAATCAAATCACGAAGATGCCTGCAGTCATTTGTATCATGTCCTCCATATCGTGAAATATGCAGCGCTTTCCAAAATCGCGTTCTCTTTGTGATGGCTCCCTCCTGGGAGGCTTTGGGTAGGAGATAGCACCGTTCGTGTCCGGATAGATGTCTAAGAGTAGGGCATTGAGTTCAGTGTACTTTTCATATCTGGGCCCTCTCCAGGGCTAAGTGTTGCGGTCATTCCTGACGACGGGTTTTCCTTTGCCATTTCCAGAATCGGACGGTTCTCCGTCTTTAAGCCTGTTGACATCGAGAACTTTCTTCTCGGAGGTTGCATCTTCTTCCCGCAGAAATCTGTCTGCTTCAAGATAAAATTCACCGAGGTTTCGCGGTGGGTCTCGGTACAAGGACTTTTTGAACTCCGAGCTATCCAAAACACCGGATACTGCTGCCATCAGCACCATCGATGGTTCAGGTCAGTCAACTGATGCTGCTGCAACGTTGAATCTTTACAGGAATGAACGCAAAGTTTCTCTGGGCCTCTGCTTGATTGTAGTAAGTGACATGCCGTTCTTGGGCCGAGCGATGTGAACCCGAAATTGTTCAATAAAGCGTGCGACCAACATATTCCAACTGCTGATAGATTCCGTTTCTAGCTACCGAATCCACATAGTGGCTATGTCAGTCAGAAAGAGGGGAAAACACTTTGCCATGACGTTTTCCAATGCCGATTGAACTTCCATATGTCGTTTGTAGCGCATCAGATGCACGGTTGGATCAGTTGTGGAAGTTTGAAATATGGGGGATTACGAGAATTCCTGATTTCCTAAGTGAAGCGAGTGTAGTTGACGTCATCCACGTCATTATGATAAGTACGGCCTCTCGAGAGGCATTCAATCAGTTCTGCTAGCTGATTTCCCTCAAAATGTTGTTGCAAATTGCCAAGATCAGAGCTAGTTCCCCCAGCGTTGAGCGCGAGAGAAGGAAGCTGTTGGTGAGTTGTCGTGAGTGGGTCACGGGTCACGGTTCGTGGATCAAGTGGGGCGACCCGACCCGGTCGTGAGCCAGGGAGGTCATCTCATGAGGTGGGATCATGGAGCACGGTTCGTGAGTCTGGGGGGCGATCCGATCGGGTCGTGATGCCCTATCACGAGCCGCTTCTGGATCTCCATCACGAGCCAGTTGCAGTTGAGGAGCGAGAGCTTCCGTCCTTATTTCCATTTGAACTGGGGATGAAGTAGGTTGAACCTGAACATTTCCAAGAGTGGGGGGGTTGCCCCCAAGTCCAGATGATGCGCGAGCCGCTTCAGTGGCTTCATTTCCAGTGACTTGAGGGTTGCTCGGCCTTCCATCCATCCGAGCGAAGAATCCATCGATCATCTCCTGTTGTTTCCTGAGGAGATCGTCCTGCCTTTCCATTTGATCTCTCAATTCAGCGAGAACGCCATCCATCTCGTCTCTAGTCAAAAATGATGATGGGTTTTCGTGAGAGGAAGCTTCCTGGCCTGCCTCATTTCTTGTGCCTTCGGCCTCACCTCTTCAGTATGGGAGAAAGTTCCATCCTTCTTTCTTTTAACCATTGATCCAATAGCCAAGCAAATTGATTCCTTTAGAGCTAGAAATTGAAGTAGTATCGTGTGCCCCCCTTCCTGGCGCGCCAAAATGTTAGACCAAAATCTGGGCCTAACACCCAAATGCAGATCACAAAAATGCAGAAGAAAGTAAATAAAGAGGAGACACACGAAGTTTTTATAGTGGTTCGGCTCAAACTAAGCCTACGTCCACTTTATCTCTTCTTAAATCCTAAGAAGTTACAAGTACAATTCTCTCGGTTTATACACGAAATCCTCGTGTTTACAATGAAAAGGGGCAAGAAATTATAAGATTATACACGAAATCCGCGTGTTATGAAGTTGAATTTGGCTTCTTTGCTGCTGAAATTGCTTTGCAGAGAGCAATGGTGGAAGCTTTGAGGAGGTAGAGCCAAAAGTTCTTAAAAATGCCTTCAAATGGTGTATTTATAGCTGTCGAAGAGCTTCTGGGAAGACTGGTTCGTGATGGGGTACGTGGCACCCAATCCGGGAAAATAGGAGAGCGAATAGCCTTGAGAATAGGTCAGAAAAAGCTGCGCAGGAGCAGGTTCGGGGGTCAGGTCGTGGTCACATAGGGCGAGCCGAGCCGGTGGTTCATGATGGTGAGATGTGAAGTGGTGACGAGCTGGAGTGGTCGGGTCGTGGTCTACATGTGTTCCACGAGCCGGGGAGGGTGCGCGAGCTGAGGTGCGTCACGAGCCAGAAGGAGATGGCGATCCACGAGCCAAAATGGGTCCCACGAGCCGGTCCCACGATCCGAGCCAATGATGCTTCATCACTTCATTCAAGTGTTCGTCGGTCGATTCCAATTTACACCAGTTCGCGGAAACGGGCGTAACTTTCAAGCTGTAAGTCCGATTGAGCCAAACGAAAGCTCAGACTGAAGCTAATCCTGAGATCTACAACAGTTACCGAGCTCAGCACCGTAATTGCTGTTTTCGGGCCCAAAAGAGGTCGTCTGATCGGAGTTTCGGTCCTTTCTCTGTTCGTGATGCGACTTTGACCAAATCGCTGCCTGTCTTCTGACGATGTTCTCCATATCCGAGCGCGATGCTATCCGGATATTTAGTGTGACAGATTTTACCAAAAAGTGTGTCAACAACACCATAAATGGCTAGCCAATCCATCCCTAGAATCAAACCGTAGCCTATAAAACCGAGCACATATGCGTCGCACTCAAACTCGACGCCTAACACAGATATTCTCAAACCTCGACAAATCATGGACAAATGAGCCACACCACCAATGGGGTTTGAGACAATAACGGGATCCACTACCATACTAGTATTTAAGTGCAGAGATTCAACCATAGAACTATATATGAATGAATGTGAAGCGCCAGAATCAAAAATAGTTCTAATAGGATGATTGGAAAGGGAAATCAAACCTTTCACGGAAATTTTCCTACCTCTCTCTGGAGCATTGGTCGCGAGACCCTGCACCTGCCCTCCAGAAGCTCCTGCCCTTTAACCTTGTCCATGTTTCTTTGGGCACTCCCTAGCAAAGTGTCCAACCTCTCAACAATTAGAGCAAGAATTCTTCCTTCTTTTGCAGTCCTTGACTAAGTGACCCTCTTTTCCAAAACAGTGACACTTCCTCTTATCCTTAGCCTTGTCATTCTTTCCGCCCTTCTTATGTTGCTGTTGTTGTCCTTTCTTGGGCCATACCATCTTGTTTTGCTTCGTTTCCTCAGCCTTAACTTCATTCTTTTCTCCTTTGTCTTCCTCATACATCAAGGCCATACCAACAAGCCTTTCAAAAGTAGATCCCATTGGAATATAGGACCTAGCTATCCCATGAAGGGGTTCATTAAGCCCTTTAACAAATCGTAAAGCTTTCTTATGCGGACTATCTACCAGTTCCAATACAAACCTTGCTAGCTAGTTGAATTTGTTCACATATTCTTTAACAGTCACGTTTCATTGTTTGAGTGCCAAGAACCTTTCCATTTACATGCTAATAATTGAGCAATACATCTAAGCAGCTCCAGCAAAATGACAACAAAATTCTGTTCAAGCTTGAGTGTTTCCACACTGAGAACCTGGGGGGAAACGGAAGAAAGAGGAGGAAACAAAAAGGGTCATACATAAAGTCTGGCGAGTCCATTTACTTTTAGCAAGAAAATAAGTTGAAGTAGCATGACATGCATATAATGTGGATAAGAAAGTTAACATTACAAAAGGCGGGTATGACAAGGTAAACTGGATAAACATGATAGGGTACATCGCGCTTCTAAAGATTACTCTTATTATCTTCACTAATACTAGTATAACCAGAATGAGATGATCCCAACAACTCTAAGATGGTAGACTTAGGCATACCTCTGGTGAGAGGTTTTAACCACATACAATCCACAGGCAGCCCAACCTAACAGGCTCCTAAACTTTTTACCAGAGTCTAGATGTGCCCTAACTACTACCCTAATCGATCGGCTCCCTACTCCGTAAATATCGTGTGCTGGCCCCACAGTAGGATGTATCACTTTCTAAAGTGGCAACCCTTGTGCACAACCATATCTACTGATGTCACGGTCGTCTTATCCCCCTCTGCCTGGACATGCACGCACATGTCCAGGCCGGTTTGCGCCGCCCAAACTGTCCTCCACGTTTGGATCTCTTACAATCAGCTCAGTAAGTGTGTCCCGACTCTGACCTAGGGCAGAGTACTCGTTCGATATCGTTATACGGGTTACTGACTGAAACGGGTCCCACACACAAGATGATACAATCTCTCCCCCTTGTCTTGTATCCCCACCTGGATTTCCTCAGGTTATGCATACCTATTGGTGTCTTTAATTACATAACCCCCTCAGGTTAAGTTTGGGGCCTATATATATATATATATATATATATATATATATATATATATATATATATATATATCCCACCCCCTTAGATTTACTTAACCCATCCACTATTCAAAGAAGTTTACTTAACCCCTATTCAAGTTCATGTTCATATAATCCCTATGGATTCAACTCGGTTAAGTATTCCAATTAATTACCATGTCCATTTATGGTTATAATGTGCTAGACCTCCTGCATTAAACCTACAACTTGCAGATGCTGGTTATGCCAGGCGGCTCCGGGCAGACTTCTTCCACAAGTTTGGTTTAATCTCATGACATAGCACGTCTCTTATTTGTGCACCTAGACCCCTCACATTAGATTCACCACTTGTGGTCGCTGGATATGTCGGGCAGTTCCTGTCAGAATTCCACCACAAGTGTAATCTAACCTCCTGCTTAGGAGCAATTACAGTTTCTAATTACTGTAATCATAGGCAGTTCATTACTAACCAAATGTACCTGTGTCGTTATAGGTTTGATGCCCCTCTTTCCCAATTATGTTCATAATGAATTATATGTCCTAAATCCATATTCATGCATTTTATTCAGGTTATTACCCAAATTACCAATTATAAGTTATACTCATTTCAATGTTTTCCCCTCGTTCCCCGTTTAACGTGTTCGCATATTTCAGCGGCATGCCTAGGCTCGAAAGTAGGATGGCTATATAAAATAAAAGGGAAAGATAAAGGGAAGATGATAGAGATGATTATACTAACAAAATCGACATAAACATATAGTGGCATAATGATAAGATGCGCATATAAGAACAGATCTGGTGAGCCTAAGATAATAGAACTGTATCAACATAGTGGGGGTGTTATAATAGGCATGGTAAGATCTAAACAACTATTTAGATGTCCAACTAATAATTGATCTAATTTAACCACAAACATGATAGGTACAAGGTGATCTAAATAGTAAATTAGATCTATAGTCAAAGGTAGATCTGACATGATAAAGGTTAAGATCCAAGTCATAGTTATGTCAGAATATCATGGATTCACAAGTTATTACAAATCTGACATGATTCAAGCAGTTACAGGCATAGATCCAAATTACAATCATATCATGTTTTACTTTTTAATTATTTAAATCTAAAAGTAACTTTAACTCACAATGTTAGGATCTAGAAAGATAGAAGAAGAATAACAGAGGTTGAATCACATATTTACACTTGAATAACTTGACTAACTTGATTGCAGAAGAAGGAAAAAGGTTTGATTCAGTTTGGGCACTGACATCATCTAGTCCTCCATTAATTTTCAGTGTAGAAAACAAGAGAAATGGAGCCATATTTATAGCCGCATGCCCCTAAATCCTAAATGACACGTCTGCCCTAGGGGGGTCGACACCCCCCTCGAGGGGTCGACACCCCCCTCGAGGGGTCGACCCATGGGTCGACACCCTCCTTAAGGGGTCACTCCCCTTGGTGGGATTTTTGTCACTCTCTAAAATTTCGATTTTTGAATTGTTTTCTGGATTAATTATATATATATATGATTCTCTTATGTGTATACAAACTTCAAACCTTAATAACTCCTTCATACGGTGTCCGTTTTCGTAAATCAAATGTCTATCTTGACCAAAATTTCGAGATGGACGCAATGGCGCAGTCCGTTTCCCTTAATTCTAAATGTTAAATTAATTATTATTCAATTTGTCCTCTTTAGTGTTGTTTAAAATTATGGGGTGTTACACTATATTTATATATGTTCTTCAGTAACTGGTAACTGATGTCCTTGATAATTAATAACTAGATTCCAAACCAAGATATGTTATATGGTTTTATCACTAGAGTCCATTGCAGGCAAATATATTTGTCTCCTAAATGATATTTATGTTTTTCATTTTACTTCACTTTTCCAAAGTTATAACAATTCTATTCATGCCATAACCACATTTCAAACTGGATTCTGCGCTGTTTTCTGATTGTTATAAAATTACATGATAATTGTAATCAAATTTACAATTTGATTTCTTTAATGTTGTTTTTTTTGTCTGAATTGGCGGATATCATTTAGAAATGGCGCAGGATTGTAAACATGAAAATGGTCAACTTTCACTTCATTATTACTTTATTTTTAATGGGTGTGTACACTTTTTTTGAGTTGAAAATGAGGGTGTGGAAAAGCTAAATATGTTCTCTTCGTTTTACATTTGATGACATAGCACTTCATTCTTTTAGTTAGTGCAAAATCAAAGTGAAGTGTTCTTTGTAGTGTAGTTTACATATAGATAACCATCTGTTCATCCTTAGCTCAGATGTTGGATCATTTGGAGTAAAAAATTGATGATTAAAGTTAGATATCTGAGTTATGGAGCTAGACGTCTGACCTACTATTTGTTGACAGATTTGTCCAGGGTGGTGTGCATTCTTTATGATGGTTTCAAGGGGAAATTTGAACATGAAGAGCATTATTTTAGTCTGGGTGGAAAATTAATGCAATTTAAGTGGATAGTGTTTACATTAGGAAATCAAGAAATTTCATGGAAATCATCCAAATAAACTTGTATAGCTAGATCTACCATGGAATCTGAGTTTATTGCAATAGGTAAGACTGTAGAAGAAGAAGATTGGATACGAAGTTTCTTGGAAGACATTCCCAACTGGAGAAAACCTATGCCTCCAATATGTATACATTATGATAGTAAATCAGCCAGTGGAAGAGCTAATAGTACACTATACAATGGTAAATGTAGGCATATCTGTCGTAGACAAAAAACAATAAAACCACATCTCTTCTCTCTAACAGAGTTATCACTATAGACTACATAAGGTCTAAGCACTTATGAGACCAGGCAGGTGTTCATGGCAAAAACGAACATATATAAAGAATGAAGGATTATAAGAAACATTTATCGCGTGTAATCTATTTAGGACTGCAAAAAATTATTACAGTTCAAGGACAATCTATGTCTACTGATTTTCCAGTAATTCAAATAGGAAATCACTAAGAAAGTTCAAGGCGTATGTGCTACTTTAACCAATAGGATACATGATTTGTGAAACTAAGAACAACTACTTACTCATGTGGGGGATTGTTGGAAATGAATGAGTGATGTAGGAGTGGTTTGAGAAGAAGAGAGACAAACAATTGGAAGAAGAGAGGCAAAACAAAGTCCCACATTGTGGAATTTGTATGCCACTCTCTCCATATATAAAGAAGCCCAACTTGTATAATCAAAACAAAAGAGAAGAGCATGTGGGCTTGTAAGTGCTTGAAGCATGTAGGATTAAAGGCATGTAGGGTCCTAATATTATTATTAAAAGTCATAGATAGGGCCTTGGGGCTCTTGAGGTCTTGTGGATAGCTAGGCCGCCGAATGCCTTTTCGGCCTGCTGCAACGGCTGGTTTTTTAAACAGGTGCGTTGGTTCTAATGGGCAGTGGCTACATGCAGTAGCATCTATTCGAGTCAAGCGGTTCCAGATGTGTGGATGTACGGTCGCACCACTTGGTTAAAAGGTTGCAATCTTTCTAGGGGCCATGATTGTAATGACACGGATTTCGCCCAGACCTAATCGACCAAGACCGTTCAAAACCCGCATACGCTACCTCTGGGCATCCAACACATCAGAACAAATAACAGAAGACTTTTATTACATCATAATAATGCAACATCATAGTACAAAATATCAGAGTACATCAAATATAATAATACAACAATGGAAGATTAATTTACAAAAAAATTTAATACAATGCAGTAAAAGACTATCAATGCTCTGGACATGGCTTTAAGCTTCAATCCAGAATCCTGCTCAATAAATAAATATCTGCAAAACAAAACACTCGACTGCCCGTGTGGAAAAGAGGGCACCTGAGTTTGCAAGTGAAACAAACTACGAGTCAGTCATGGGAATGGTATGAGAAATCTTACTTAACCTATTTAATAATAAGGCTAATCATAGGACCACGCCGCTAACGCAGAATGGGTTTACTCCATTGGATTGCCAGTGTATAAACAACAACCATAAATAAATTTATGGATCAACAATGCATCATACAACATGCAATATTTTTTCCAATTTACCCTTTTAGGCTTAATCCCCAAATTTTGATTTCAAAATCCAATTCTCTTTACAGAAATTATTTCTTTGGACTTTATTCCCCGATTTCTTATTTCAAATCATTTGAAATACATATCTAGCTTTTATATCAAAGTATATTTCACTTTGGGATCTCAACACAAAATCTTTGGAAATATGAATTCCAAAACAAATGCATAAAAATAAATATGCAACCAAATATCGGGATTCCCTTAGACAAGGCTACAGGATTCACCACACCAACTCGATATATATATATATATATGTGTGTGTGTGTGTGTGTGTGTGTGTGTGTGTGTGTGTGTGTGTGCACCTCCCATCTAGGAGCAGGCTACACTAATGATGCACCACCCCATACTATCGGGGAAGAGATACACCGCCCTCATCCAACACCATCCCCTGTGTTTTAGTCGTCCGGGTCACCCGCATCTTTAGCCACATACTAAATCATTTCATGTCACGAAGTATGAAAAATCATTTCACAACATAATAATCACAAGTACTTCCAAATCTATATAGATTTCCAATTCCAAATCATTTCGAAATCATCGGGTATAGCCCTCGAAATCCTTTCTGTTTTATAAAACATTTTATAATACGTTCACTGTCCAAAATTGGGAATACTATTCTTTTGACTAAAGAAATTTAATTTCAAAATCATTTATTAAATTTTGAAACAAACAACATCGCTAAACACCTTATAGTCAAATCGTGAAGTGTTTCACAAGGTGCTAGCACATAGATATTTTTACCTGACCCAATGCTAAATGTAAAAGCATATTTTGCTCATAAACTGGTCGAGCATAATCCAAACAAACAATCAATCACAATTCATATCAATAACCAAGTGTATTTGGTTCAATCACATTTCATGTTACAATAAAAGAGTATTTTATTGTCTACACATTTTCAACATTTCATGTTACCACAAAAAGAATATTTTATTGTCTATACACTTTCTACATTTCATATGCATACAATAAAAAGAATATTTTATTATCTACGCATCCTATGTTTAACATGGCAAATAAAAAGAAGAATTTTTATTTGCATAACAATTTCTATGTTTCTAATGACAAATAAAAAGAAAATTTTATTTGCATAACAATTTCAATGTTTATAATGACAAATAAAAAGAATATTTTATTTGTATAACAATTAAAATGTCTCTAATGACAAATAAAAAATAATATTTTATTTGTCTAACAATTACAATGTCTCAAATGACGAATAAAAAGAATAATTTATTTGCATAACAACTTTAATGTCCTAATGACAAATAAAAAGAAAATGTTTTATTTCCTACACAATTCTATAAAATAAAAGTAATCTTCTTATTTGTATAACAACTTCTATAACTAACTTAACAAATAAAAATGAATTTTTATTTATTTACAAATTTCAATATCTAACATGACAAATAAAAATGAATATTTTTATTTTTACACAATTTCAATATATAATATGGCAAATAAAAATGAATATATTACATGACAAATAAAAGTGAACATCTATTTGTATAAAAATTCCTATCTTTAATATGAAAAATAAAAGTGTATTTTTATTTGTATACAAATCTATTTTGACATGACAAATAAAAATGGTATTTTCATTTGTATACAAATATATTTTTAACATAAAAAATATAAATGATATTTTCATGTGTATACAAATTCTATTTTGAGATGGCAAATAAAAATGATATTTTTAACATGGAAAATAAAAAGGATATTTTTATTTGACAACAATTCAATTTTAAACGTGGCAAATAAAAAGGATATTTTTATTTGACAACAATTCTATTTTAAACGTGACAAATAAAAAGGATAATTTATTTGCATAACATTCTATACTTCTAGTGTCAAAATAAAAAGATTGATTTTTTTGCATAACATTTTCTATACTTCTAGTGTCAAATAAAAAGAATATTTTATTTGCATAACATTTTCTATACTTCTAGTGTCAAATAAAAAGAATATTTTATTTGCATACAAGTTTCCTATATTTAACATAACAGATAAAAATGAATATTTATTTGTACACAAATTTCTACCTTTAACATGACAAATAAAAATGTGAATTTTTATTTGTATACAATTTCAATATTTAATATGACAAATAAAAATGAATATTTTTATTTGTATACAATTTCAATATCATGAAAAATAAAAATGAATATTTTTATTTATATACAATTTCAATTTCAACATGACAATAAAAAGGATATTTTATTTGTATACAATTTCAATTTCAACATGACAAATAAAAAGGATGTTTTTATTTGTATACAATTTCAATTTCAACATGACAAATAAAAAGAAATATTTTTATTTTGTTTACAATTCTAATTTCAACATAACAAATAAAAATGAAATATTTTAATTTGTTTACAATTTCTATTTTTCCATTATATTCAATTAAATCAACAGATCACCACAACAGCATCAACCCATCCAAATCAAATCGCGTACAATAATAAACTGAATTTAACAGCGTATTTGTAAAAATTTCTAAACACGATAATAATTAATTAATTTTAATTATTTAAAAAGAAATCTCATAATGGTTTTTTTACTCCTTCGTATTCGATGACTAGCTCCAAATCTGTTTTAATATGCTCTAAAATGTAGATCTCGAATTTATGGTCCCAACGAATCCAAACTCGTCAAATTCTGATTTCATTAGGTCAAGATATCAATATTTCAAGTTATACGATGTAATAATTAATATAATTCAATTTAAGTAAACATTTCATTAATCACCTTATTTACAAAACTTAATTATGTTTTATAAAATAACTGTCGTTGTTTAATCCCTCTTCTTCGTTGTCATCCGAACCCATTTCTTGAAGGTCAAAGTCCACCTGCGCGAGCACCAGAAGGCCACCAGAAGCCGATCAACACCCTCCCTTAATGCGCCTCGAGATGCTCCTCCGTCCGCCGTGGATCTCGAGAATTCCGATCACCCCTTGGCCTCCCAACCCAGCCATGAAATTTCCACCTTCACGCCGCGATTCTGGACAACATGGTCCTCGAGATTCGATCATGTCCGTATGATATTGAAGAGGGAAGATTGCTCTGTGATTTTTATTTTATAACTGGAGTTTAATTCGATTTGGATTGGGGTTGGTTAAGGATTGAAATCGGGAAGATGATGGTTATTAAATTCTATTGAGCGGTGGTTGTTAAAATGAAATTAGGGTTTTAATATTTTGGGTTATTTATAATATAATATTATTAAATTCTTTAATTCACAAAATAGCCCGTTAATTCCAACTAACCCCAAATCCAGCCCAGCGAATGTTGCCCCATCAGCCCATTCAATCGTTTCAGTCCATTTTTCTTTAATTTAAAATATAAAAATTTAATTATTTAATTTGATCGTACATTTTAATTTACCGAGGCCACATACTGACTCCAAAAATTCGTGAAAAATAAACCTAGCTATGTTTTGACGATACGGTCCTGACAAAACTAATTTCGTCAAATTTGGATACCGTTTGAAAAATGGGCATTTTCTGGTCGATCCAATTTGACTGAAATTGACAAAATACGTTTTCTTTTTCTACGCTCACATATAAATTCCAAAAATTATGAAAACTGAAATCTTGCAATAATTTGATATTCCGGATCCAACCAAAGTGGTTTCGTCGAAAACGGAGGTCATTTGCAAAATGGCTATTTATAAGGGCTACATATTATATTAAATTCCATAGTGACTATTCTGAATATTTAACTAGCCATAACTTTTTATTCCCGCTATGAAATCTCAATTTTTCATATTCGTAAGAAAGATATTGTTAAACAGATTCTAATATTTCTAGTTTTACTGAAACCCAGTTTTTTTGACTCCTGTATATTCATTTGAAATTTGAAATCGAATTTTCAAACTACCGCACCATTTCAGGCTTGTTGTATAATTAAAATAAATTTATTTGTTCTAACTTCGATTAAAATAAAATTTTCATCGTTATTATTTAAAATATATTATTTTAAAATTTCAAAATCCATTAAAATTGCTAAATTAAAAAATTTAAATTGGTTCAGAATTTCCGGGTTGTTACAATCTCGCCCACTTAAAAAAAGTCGTTCTCGAAAAGGAACGGAGTTGAAAGTTGTTTAATTAACCAATTCCACTTTCATTCTTTTATTAGTTTCAATAATTTTACTAGTTGAACTAATAATCACACAACACAATCATCAATCAATTAGTTGATTAACTTTTCAAATATATATAAATTTTATATATTTAAAAATCATATTTTCTAAGATCGGATTATATATAATCACAAATACGTTAATTATAAACTAGTCACTTTCAACTCATTCTAGGGCATTTCTAACCCCATCTCTAACGAGTTTTCTCATTCTAGGATACTACTAATCCTATCTCTAATGAGTATTCTTTTATAGGATATTGCTAATCCTACCTTTGATGAGTCTTTTGTTCAGTTCTAAAGAGTTGTACCCCAAAGATTTGAGTTAAAAAGCTCTGATACCAGTTGTAACGACACGGATTTCGCTCGGACCCAATCGACCGCTAAATCGACCAAGACCGTTCAAAACCCGCGTACGCTAACTTTGGGCATACAACACATCAGAACAAATAATTGAAGACTTTTACTACATCATAATAATGCAACATCAGAGTACAGAATATCAGAGTACATCAAATGTAATAATACAACAACGGAAGATTAATTTACAACAAATTTAATACAACGCAGTGGAAGACTAGCAATGCCCTGGACGCAGCTTTAAGATTCAATCCAGAATCCTGCTCAATAAATAAATATCTGCAAAACAAACCACTCGACTGCCCGTGTGGAAAAGAGGGCACCCGAGTTTGCAAGTGAAACAAACTACGAGTCGGTCATAGGACTGGTATGAGAAATCTTATTTAATCTATTTAATAATAAGGCTAATCACTGGACCACACCGCTAACGCGGAACGGGTTTACTCCATCGGATTTCCAATGCGTAAACCACAACCATAAATAAACTTATGGATCTACAATGCATCATGACATGCAAATTTTTTTTTTTGCAATCTACCCATTTAGGCTTAATCCCTAAACTTTAGATTTCAAAATCCAATTCTCTTTGCAGAAGTTATTCCTTTGGATTTATTTCTCGAATTTTTATTTCAAATCATTTGAAATACATATCTAGCTTTTATATCAAAGTATATTTCACTTCGGGATCCCAAAACAAAATCTTTGGAAATATGAATTCCAAAACAAATGCATAAAAATAAATATGCAACCAAATATCGGGCTACCCTTAGATAAGGCTACAAGACTCACCATGCCAACTCGATATATATATATATATATATATATATATATATATATATATATATGTGTGTGTGTGTGTGTGTGTGTGTGTGTGAGCCTCCCATCTAGGAGCAGGCTACACTAACGATGCAACATCCCACACTATTGGGGAAGACATACACCGCCCTCATCCACCACCATCCCCTGTGTTTAAGTTGTCCGGGTCACCCGCTTCTTTAGCCACATATTAAATTATTTCGTATCCCGAAGTATGAAAAATCATTTCAAAACATAATAATCATAAGTACTTTCAAATGTATATAGATTTCCAATTCCAAATCATTTCAAAATCATCGAATATAGCCCTTGATATCCTTTCTGTTTTATAAAACGTTCACTGTCCAAAATCGGGAATACTATTCTTTTGATTTAAGAAATTTCATTTCAGAATCACTTATTAAATTTTGAAATAAACAACATCGCTAAACGCCTTATATTCAAATCATGAAGTGTTTCACAAGGTGTTAGCACATAGATATTTTTACCCAACCCAATGCTAAATGTAAAAGCATGTTTTGCTCATAAACTGGTCGAGCATAATCCAAATAATCAATTAATCACAATCCATATAAATAACCAAGTGTATTTGGTTCAATCACATTTCATATTACAATAAAAGAGTATTTTATTGTCTACACATTTTCTACATTTCATGTTACAATAAAAAGAGTATTTTGTTGTCTATACAATTTCTACATTACATATGCATACAATAAAAAGAATATTTTATTATCTATGCATCCTATGTTTAACATGGCAAATAAAAAGAAGAATTTTTATTTGCATAATAATTTCTATGTTTCTAATGACAAATAAAAAGAAAATTTTATTTGCATAACAATTTCAATGTTTTTAATGATAAATAAAAAGAACGTTTTATTTGTATAACAATTACAATGTCTCTAATGACAAATAAAAAAGAATATTTTATTGGTCTAACAATTACAATGTCTCTAATGACAAATAAAAAGAATATTTTATTTTCATAACAACTTTAATGTCCTAATGACAAATAAAAATAAAATGTTTAATTTCCTACACAATTTTATAAAATAAAAGGAATATTCTTATTTGTATAACAACTTCTATATCTAACGTGACAAATAAAAATGAATTTTTATTTGTTTACAAATTTCAATATCTAACATGACAAATAAAAATGAATATTTTTATTTGTATAACATTTCAATATTTAACATGGCAAATAAAAATGAATATATTACATGACAAATAAAAGTGAACATCTATTTGTATACAAATTCCCATCATTAATATGACAAATAAAAGTGTATATTTTTATTTTTATACAAATCTATTTTTACATGACAAATAAAAATGGTATTTTCATTTGTATATAAATCTATTTTTAACATAAAAAATATATATGATATTTTCATGTGTATAAAAATTCTATTTTGACATGGCAAATAAAAATGATATTTTTAACATGGAAAATAAAAAGGATATCCTTACTTGACAACAATTCTATTTTAAACATGGCAAATAAAAAGGATATTTTTATTTGACAACAATTCTATTTTAAACATGACAAATAAAAAGGATAATTTATTTGCATAACATTCTATACTTCTAGTGTCAAAATAAAAAGAATGATTTTTTTGCATAACATTTTCTATACTTCTAGTGTCAAATAAAAAGAATATTTTATGTGCATAACATTTTCTATACTTCTAGTGTCAAATAAAAAGAATATTTTATTTGCATACAACTTTCCTATATTTAACATAACAAATAAAAATGAATATTTATTTGTACACAAATTTCTTTCTTTAACATGACAAATAAAAATGTGAATTTTTATTTGTATACAATTTCAATATTTAATATGACAAATAAAAATGAATATTTTTATTTGTATACAATTTCAATATCATGACAAATAAAAATGAATATTTTTATTTATATACAATTTCAATTTTAACATGACAATAAAAAGGATATTTTATTTGTATACAATTTCAATTTCAACATGACAAATAAAAAGGATATTTTTATTTGTATACAATTTCAATTTCAACATGACAAATAAAAAGAAATATTTTTATTTTGTTTACAATTCTAATTTCAACATAACAAATAAAAATGAAATATTTTAATTTGTTTACAATTTCTATTTTTCCATTATATTCAATTAAATCAACAGATCACCACAATTACATCAACCCATCCAAATCAAATCGCGTACAACAATAAACTGAATTTAACAGCGTATTTGAAAAAATTTCTAAACATGATAATAATTAATTAATTTTAATTATTTAAAAAGAAATCTCACAATGGTTTTTTTCTCCTTCGTATTCGATGACTAGCTCCAAATCTGTTTTAGTCTGCTCTGAAATGTAGATCTCGAATTTATGGTCCCAACGAATCCAGCCTCGTCAAATTCTGATTTCATTTGGTCAAGATATCAATATTTCAAGTTATACGATGTAATAATTAATATAATTCAATTTAAGTAAACATTTCATTAATCACCTTATTTACAAAACTTAATTATGTTTTATAAAATAACGGCCGTTGTTTAATCCTTCTTCTTCGTTGTCGTCCGAACCCATTTCTTCAAGGTCGAAGTCCACCTGGCGAGCACCAGAAGTCGATCAACACCCTCCCTCAACGCGCCTCCAGATGCTCCTCCGTCCGCCGTGGATCTCGAGAATTCTGATCACCCCTTGGCCTCCCAACCCGGCCATGAAATTTCCACCTTCACGCCGTGATTCTGGACAACATGGTCCTCGAGATTCGATCATGTCCGTATGATATTGAAGAGGGAAGATTGCTATCTGATTTTTATTTTATAACTGGAGTTTAATTCGATTTGGATTAGGGTTGGTTAAGGATTGAAATCGGGAAGACGATGGCCATTAAATTCTATTGAGCGGCGGCTGTTAAAATGAAATTAGGGTTTTAATATTTAGGGTTATTTATAATATAATATTATTAAATTCTTTAATTCAAAAAATAGCTCGTTAATTCCAACTAACTCCAAATCCAGCCCAGCGAATGTTGCCCCTAGCCAAATACCCCTACTCCGGAACCAATGGACTAGGTCTCATTAGCCCATTCGATCGTTTCTGTCCATTTTTTCTTTAATTTAAAGTATAAAATATTTAATTAATTAATTTGATCATTTAAATTGATCGTACATTTTAATTTACCGGGGCCACATACTGACTCCAAAAATTCTCGAAAAATAAACCTAGCTATGTTTTGACAATACGGTCCTAACAAAACTAATTTCGTCAAATTTGGATACCGTTTGAAAAATGTCCATTTTCTGGTCGATCCAATTTGACTGAAATTGACAAAACACGTTTTCTTTTGCCACGCTCACATATAATTTCCAAAAATTATGAAAATTGGAATCTTGCAATAATTTGACATTCCGGATCCAACCAAAGTGGTTTCATCAAAAACTGAGGTCATTTGCAAAATGGCTATTTATAAGGGCTACATATAATATTAAATTCCATAGTGACCACTCTGAATATTTAACTAGCCATAACTTTTTATTCCCGCTATGAAATCTCAATTTTTCATATTCGTAAGAAAGATATTGTTAAATAGATTCTAATATTTCTAGTTTTACTGAAATCCAGTTTATTTTGACTCCTGTATATTCATTTGAAATTTGAAATCGAATTTTCAAACTATCGCGCCATTTCAGGCTCGTTATATAATTAAAATAAATTTATTTGGTCCAACTTCGACTAAAATAATTTTTTCGTCGTTATTATTTAAAATATATTATTTTAAAATTTCAAAATCCATTAAAATTGCTAAAATGAAATTTTTAAATTGGTTCAGAATTTCCGGGTTGTTACAATCGCCCACTTAAAAAAAATCATCCTCGAAAAGGAACGGAGCTGAAAGTTGTTTAATTAACCAATTCAACTTTCATTCTCTTATTAGTTTCAATAATTTTACTAGTTGAACTAATAATCACACAACACAATCATCAATCAATTAGTTGATTAACTTTTCAAATATATATAAATTTTATATATTTAAAAATCATATTTTATAAGATCGGATTATATATAATCACAAATACGTTAATTATAAACTAGTCAATTTCAACTCATTTTAGGGCATTTCTAACCCCATCTCTAACGAGTTTTCTCATTCTAGGATACTACTAATCCTATCTCTAATGAGTATTCTTTTATAGGATATTGCTAATCCTACCTCTGATGAGTCTTTTGTTCAATTCTAACGAGTTGTACCCCAAAGATTTGAGTTAACCAAAGCTCTGATACCAGCAGTAACGACACGAATTTCGCTCGGACCTAATCGATCGCTAAATCAACCAAGACCGTTCAAAACCCGCATACGCTAACTCTGGGCATACAACACATCAGAACAAATAATTGAAGACTTTTACTACATCATAATAATGCAATATAAGAGTACAGAATATCAGAGTACATTAAATGTAATAATACAACAACGGAAGATTAATTTACAACAAATTTAATACAACGCAACAGAAGACTAGCAATGCGCTGGACGCAGCTTTAAGCTTCAATCCAGAATCCTGCTCAATAAATAAATATCTGCAAAACAAACCACTCGACTGCCCGTGTGGAAACAAGGGCACCCGAGTTTGCAAGTGAAACAAACTACGAGTCAGTCTTGGGACTGGTATGAGAAATCTTACTTAACCTATTTAATAATAAGGCTAATCGCTGGACCAAGCCGCTAACGCGGAACGGGTTTACTCCATTGGATTTCCAGTGCGTAAACCACAATCATAAATAAACTTATGGATCTACAATGCATCATACAACATGCCATTTTTTTTCCAATCTACCCATTTAGGCTTAATCCCTAAACTTTAGATTTCAAAATCCAATTCTCTTTACAGAAATTATTCCATTGGATTTATTTCTCGATTTTTTATTTCAAATCATTTGAAATACGTATCTAGCTTTTATATCAAAGTAGATTTCGCTTTGGGATCCCAAAACAAAATCTTTGGAAATATGAATTCCAAAACAAATGCATAAAAATAAATATGCAACCAAATATCGGGCTACCCTTAGATAAGGCAACAAGACTCACCACGCCAACTCGATATATATATGTGTGTGTGTGTGTGTGTGTGTGTGTGTGTGTGCGCGCGCGCCTCCCATCTAGGAGCAAGCTACACTAACGATGCAACATCCCACACTATCGGGGAAGACATACACCCCCCTCATCCACCACCATCCCCTTTGTTTAAGTCGTCCGGGTCACCAGCTTCTTTAGCCACATATTAAATTATTTCGTATCCCGAAGTATGAAAAATCATTTCAAAACATAATAATCACAAGTACTTTCAAATGTATATAGATTTCCAATTCCAAATCATTTCGAAATCATCGGGTATAGCCCTCGCTATCCTTTCTGTTTTATAAAACGTTCACTATCCAAAATCGGGAATACTATTCTTTTGATTTAAGAAATTTCATTTCAGAATCACTTATTAAATTTTGAAATAAACAACATCGCTAAACGCCTTATAGTCAAATCATGAAGTGTTTCACAAGGTGTTAGCACATAGATATTTTTACCCAACCCAATGCTAAATGTAAAAGCATGTTTTGCTCATAAACTGGTCGAGCATAATCCAAATAATCAATTAATCACAATCCATATAAATAACCAAGTGTATTTGGTTCAATCACATTTCATGTTACAATAAAAGAGTATTTTATTGTCTACACATTTTCTACATTTCATGTTACAATAAAAAGAGTATTTTGTTGTCTATACAATTTCTACATTACAGATGCATACAATATAAAGAATATTTTATTATCTACGCATCCTATGTTTAACATGGCAAATAAAAAGAAGAATTTTTATTTGCATAATAATTTCTATGTTTCTAATGACAAATAAAAAGAAAATTTTATTTGCATAACAATTTCAATGTTTTTAATGACTAATAAAAAGAACGTTTTATTTGTATAACAATTACAATGTCTCTAATGACAAATAAAAAAGAATATTTTATTTGTCTAACAATTACAATGTCTCTAATGACAAATAAAAAGAATATTTTATTTTCATAACAACTTGAATGTCCTAATGACAAATAAAAAGAAAATGTTTTATTTCCTACACAATTCTATAAAATAAAAGGAATATTCTTATTTGTATAACAACTTCTATATCTAACGTGACAAATAAAAATGAATTTTTATTTGTTTACAAATTTCAATATCTAACACGACAAATAAAAATGAATATTTTTATTTGTATAACATTTAAATATTTAACATGGCAAATAAAAATGAATATATTACATGACAAATAAAAGTGAACATCTATTTGTTTACAAATTCCCATCTTTAATATGACAAATAAAAGTGTATATTTTTATTTGTATACAAATCTATTTTTACATGACAAATAAAAATGGTATTTTCATTTGTATACAAATCTATTTTTAACATAACAAATAAAAATGATATTTTCATGTGTATACAAATTCTATTTTGACATGGCAAATAAAAATGATATTTTTAACATGACAAATAAAAAGGATATTTTCATTTGACAACAATTCTATTTTAAACATGGCAAATAAAAAGAATATTTTTATTTGACAACAATTCTATTTTAAACATGATAAATAAAAAGGATAATTTATTTGCATAACATTCTACACTTCTAGTGCCAAAATAAAAAGAATAATTTTTTTGCATACCATTTTCTATACTTCCGGTGTCAAATAAAAAGAATATTTTATTTGCATACAAAGAATATTTTATTTGCATACAAGTTTCCTATATTTAACATAACAAATAAAAATGAATATTTATTTGTACACAAATTTCTATCTTTAACATGACAAATAAAAATTTGAATTTTTATTTGTATACAATTTCAATATTTAATATGACAAATAAAAATGAATATTTTTATTTGTATACAATTTCAATATCATGACAAATAAAAATGAATATTTTTATTTATATATAATTTCAATTTCAACATGACAATAAAAAGGATATTTTATTTGTATACAATTTCAATTTCAACATGACAAATAAAAAGGATATTTTTAGTTATATACAATTTCAATTTCAACATGACAAATAAAAAGAAATATTTTTATTTTGTTTACAATTCTAATTTCAACATAACAAATAAAAATGAAATATTTTAATTTGTTTACAATTTCTATTTTTCCATTATATTCAATTAAATCAACAGATCACCACAACAGCATCAACCCATCCAAATCAAATCACGTACAACAACAAACTGAATTTAACAGCGTATTTGTAAAAATTTCTAAACACAATATTAATTAATTAATTTTAATTATTTAAAAAGAAATCTCACATTTGTTTTTTTTACTCATTCGTATTCGATGACTAGCTCCAAATCTGTTTCGGTCTGCTCTGAATTGTAGATCTCGAATTTATGGTCCCAACGAATCCAACCTCGTCAAATTCTGATTTCATTTGGTCAAGATATCAATATTTCAAGTCATACGATCTAATAATTAATATAATTCGATTCATGTAAACATTTCCTTAATCACCTTATTTACAAAACTTAATTATGTTTTATAAAATAACGGCTGCTGTTTAATCGTTCTTCTTTGTTGTCGTCCGAACCCATTTCTTCAAGGTCAAAGTCCACCTGCGCGAGCACTAGAAGGCCATCAGAATCCGATCAACACCCTCCTCAACGTGCCTCGAGATGCTCCTCCGTCTGTCGTGGATCTTGGGAATTCCGATCACCCCTTTGCCTCCCAAGCCCGTTGCAAAAGTTCCGCTTTCACGCCGCGATTCTGGACAACATGGTCCTCGAGATCCAGTCATGTCTGTATGATATTGAAGAGGGAAGATTGCTCTCTGATTTTTATTTTATAACTGGAGTTTAATTCGATTTGAATTGGGGTTGGTTAAGGATTGAAATCGGGAAGACGATGGCCTTTAAATTCTATTGAGCGGCGGCTGTTAAAATGAAATTAGGGTTTTAATATCTAGGATTATTTATAATATAATATTATTAAATTCATTAATTCACAAAATAGCTCGTTAATTCAAACTAACTCCAAATCCAGCCCAGCGAATGTTGCCCCAAGCCAAATACCCATACTCCGGACCCAATGGAATAGGTCTCATCAGACCATTTGATTGCTTCAGCTCATTTTTATTTAATTTAAAATATAAAATATTTAATTATTTAATTTGATCGTACATTTTAATTTACCGGTGCCACATACTGACTCCAAAAATTCCTGAAAAATAAACCTAGCTTTGTTTTGATGATTCAGTCCTAACAAAATTAATCTTGTCGAATTTGGAGACCGTTTGAAAAATGGTCATTTTCTGGTCGATCCAAATTGACTGAAATTGACAAAACACGTTTTCTTTTGCCACACTCACATATAAATTGCAAAAATTATGAAAATTGGAATCCTGCAATAATTTGACATTCCGGATCCAACTAAAATGATTTCATCGAAAATGGAGGTCGTTTGCAAAATGGCTATCTATAAGGGCTATATATTACATTAAATTCTATAGCGACTGTTCTGAATATTTAACTAGCCATAAATTTTTATTCCCGCTATGAAATCTCAATTTTTCACATTCGTTAGAAAGATATTGTTAAACAAATTCTAATATTTCTGCTTTTACTGAAATTCGGTTTATTTTGAATCTTGTACATTCATTTGAAATTTGAAATCGAATTTTCAAACTACCGCTCCATTTCAGGCTTGTTATATAATTAAAATAAATTTATTCCTTCTAACTTCGATTAAAATAAATTTTTCGTCGTTATTATTTAAAATAAATTATTTTAAATTTTCAAAATCCGTTAAAAATTCTAAATTGGTTCAGAATTTATGGGTTATTACAATGACCATCTGAATAGGCATCTCCCGTTCGTCATTGCTCTGTTCACCCGCACTAACTTACGGAGTTGGTCCGTTTTATCCTGGGAAGCAAATTGCTAGAGCGCCACACAGTGCATACAGCAGTAATATTTGTTTGACCAAAAAATGGTCCTAACACCCAATTGATAATGTTTTGTAGAGAGTAATGAGGAATCATGAACAAAAAGCAAGAAAAATCAATCAACACACGGAATTTATAGTGGTTCGGCGTTAACAAGCCTACGTCCACTTCATAGCTTCTCAATTCATTCAGAAATTACAAATACAATGAGTATTGACGCTCAAGCACTCAATTACAATGAATAATACTCTCCGAATTCATTGATTTTATTAAAGAGGATGAGGGTTCTTCGTTGGTAGTCATGGCCGAAATAGATAGAGCTTCCTTGAGGCCAAAAAGTCCCATTCAAATGGCCATGTTGCGGTGTATTTATAGCTGTAGAGAAGCTCTGGGCGCTTCCGGTTCGGATGGGCCACGTGGCGTGACCGGAGGAGATCTCAGAAGTAGTGGAGAACGTGGAAAAGTGGTTACCAGGTCGTGCTTTGCCAAGTGGAGTCCGATCCGCAATTGTAGGAGTCGGTTATGCCAAGAGAAGAGGTCAAACTCCGTGTGCAGAAGCAGGTCCAGTCGGTTCGGATCGGATCCGAACCGAACCAGTTGTTCGAGCAGAATGCCTGCACGCACTTGTGTGCAGAATACTTCAGGCGGTTCGGGTAGAGGGTACTCCGATCCGATCCGGGAAGGGGATCCGATCTGATCCGAAAGGAGGGATCCGATCCGATCCGATCCGAATGGGGGATCCGATCCGGTGACATTTGCATGAATAATTCAAATTTTCCATCTTTCTATCACTCCATCCAAGCGATCGCCAATCAATGTAAGTTCATACTCAAGTCCCTGGCTTTGGGTAGCCTGGTCACAAAGCAGGCTAACATTTTGCCCCCAAAAGTACATCTTGTTGCAAATAAGATGTGCTTTGAATAAGTCGAGATGAATCTTTTTGGATTATTTTCTGTATAAATGGCTTGTCATATGCCGCATTGCTTCCGTTGATGCTTATCGGGCCAAATTTCATGGCTATAGTGGTCAAGATGATCAAGTAATCGTTTAGACTTCGTCGAATCAAGAGGTATAATTCCTTCATCATAGGTCATGCGGTATGTTTGGCTCCCGTGTGAGATCGTATATGTAAAAGTTGATGCCAAACGACGCCATCTTCCTAAACAAGTCAAGTGCAGTACTAAGCTAAGATTTCTTTAATGTATAAGTCAATGTATACAATAGCCGTCTAAGTCATAGTATGGTGTCAGAATCCTCGTATCTTGAGCTAGCATCTGGACCATTCGGATAGAGCGCATCAGAGTCGGCATATGAATTTGTCATTTTTGCTTGGATTTGGACTATCTCGATATCAGGATATTAATCTAGGACTCCATGATTGCATCTAATCGTAATAATAGTGCATCCGGAAGCCATGATCACTTCAGATTGTTATAGTCCCATGATCGCATACGAGTCAGTACGAGATGTTGTTGAAAACATGCAAGCCAATGTCTGGTAGGACTATCACAATTGTAAGGCAACAAAGGAGTTCATCATACTCTCCATTTGATGCAGTTGCAGATCAAGTCTTTGAATTCTTGCTTGATCCGTAATTTCGCTCACTTGGATGGTCGGGATGAACCACGTCATATTTTAAAGATATAATGTATATGTTTTGAATCATGCATTGAGTCAGGGTCATGTTTAAAGTCAATCTGTCGGTTGAAGTTGATGTTCCTAGCATTAGTGGAGGACGAGCGAAGTCAGTGCTTATGCCCCCAGCATTGTTGGGGGTTATGATAGGTCAATCGGACATCCAATCTTTTAGCCTTTATAATTTTTTCTGCCGCATCGGGTTAGATATGTAGGTTCAACAATCTTAGTCACCCTGTGTCGTTATGTGCACATTCCCAAGTCATCAAGGGTTGGAGTCGTATATGCGAATGGTCGAATCACATTCGCGTTGGGGTCAACCCATCTGTTTAGCCAGAAGGCAGTGATCGCCTTATTGAGTATATCAGCAAACTTAGATACTCACCTCGCATCAGCTGCAGAGTTGAGTAAGCTCGTCAATCTTGCAAGCGAGCGAACGTCGTTAGTGAGTTATTCGAGCTCCTTCGTTCACGCTTTGGCATAATCCGAAATAGCCATCATAGTCTTGTTGAGTCTATCTCCCATGCTTGGTTCCATTAAGCTTGAAAATCAAGACCGCGGGCCCGATTAATGACATTGGTCATTTCCAGAATTGTAACTTCCTGTTAGTCTTTCCTGGGGCTATTCTTTTTCCTTTATTATTTCAAGAGTCAGATGGTGCTCCATTCTATCGTGAAGACATTGAGATCATCCATTTCAACATTAGCACACTCTTATTGCACGAATCTGTCTGTCTTAGGATAGGATTTTCCAACGTTTCTAGGAGAATCTCATGGTAGAGAGATACCGAGGTTTGTTTCAGAGGTGAATCCGCCAAGTCCTCTTGGTGGGTCTCGATGCAAAGAGATTTTGAAGTTTGAGATATCCAGAATACCGGATACTACAGCAATCAACGCTATATATGGTTTAGGTCGATTTACCGATGCCACTGCGGCGTTGAATCTTTCAAGGAATGCATGCAGGGTCTCGCCTGATCTCTGTTGAAGTATCAATTAATGTTGTCAATTTGGCCCTCATCTTTGAGAAGTTGTCGCTAATTACCTAATTTAGCGCTAGTGCCCCCGGTATGAAGTCTGAAATTGGGTGGAAGCCAGTTTCTGGCTTCTTGGTTGCGCATATGTAATAGCAGTCAATCAGGCTTATGTTTTTTTTATTCTGGATGGTGATCCGCTACTTGGATGTATGAAGGTTGTTCTTGAGGAGCCATTCTTCTGCTTATAGTCTAGGTTATTATGAAGCTCAGATAATCGTAAATGTGCCTAAAGCTGGCGGATAGTCAGATGATGATGTTCGAAGCTCTTATCCCGTACTCCCCATCCATGGGGATTTTACTAAACGGTGGTCATCAAATCCACGTATTCTCTGAATTCATACTCGCTTATCGAGCTGTGAGTTAGAGTTTGATAGAAAATGATTTATTCGTGTCCAGCTCATGTTAGTCCTTGGTCTCCCATCCAAGCTTTGAGGTTCGGAGTTGGATGGCAATGAAGTTAGACTATAGCTTTCTCGAATGCTCTCGTCTTCCCCTTACATGGGGAGCCTCATGTTGAGGTTGAGCTGGATTTTAAACATTCCTCCGAATTGGAGCAAAGGTTGGTCGGGCTTCGTTTAATTTTTCGGTGGCTCTTGCATATCCATCGTTTTCATCCAAAATGTTACAGTCGGAAGTTACATGCTACAAATGCCTGGGAGGAGGTTAATTGCATCTTGTTTCATTAAAGACGACTATGCCAACTTGTCCTAGGGTCCCATATGATCTGGACCATGGAGCAAGGAGTGTTTGAGCCAAGTTCGTTGTCGCTTGAATTTCCATGGTGCTCGCTCCAGCGAGTTAGCCATAGTTACTCGGCCTTCCATCTATCCAAGTAAAAAAGTTATCCATCATTTTCTGTCGTTTCTAGAGAAGTTTGTCTCACTGAGCCATCTGAGTTCTCAAATCAGCGAGGGTACCATCTATTTCATATCTAGCTTGACATGCTGAGGGATCATTGCAAGAAGAAATTTGCTGACTTCCTTCGTTCCAAGCGCCTTCTGCGCCAATATCCTCAGCACGGAAGAAATTTCTATCTTCCTTCTTCTTAGCCTTTGAGTTTGAGTGTCAGGCAATTTGCCTCCTCGCAAGTTAGAGGTCAAAGTAATGGCGTCCTTCTTTATATGGGGTCATTCAACCGGGAATTCGGTCTGGACTAGCAAATGGACGTTCATTCTGCATCCATTTCGTGGTCCTCAAGCTGCCTGTCAAGATCGAGGTATAAGTTAGACACAAACATATAACATTTATGAATATTTTCAGCAGTGCGGCCCCAGTCCGGGGGTAATGGAGAAAGGTCGGCAGTTGTATCACATCCCTTTTAAATTTAGACGTGGATGCACGGAAGGGAGACATTGTTTTCAAAGCTTATGTGATTGAGTTATCCAAGTGCTCGAGTTATCGCGTTTTCTATTCAATATATTTGCGAGGTGGCACTCGTCGTTGCACTTGGGCTATGGCCAGTCACACATGGGTGTGTATGTTGATTTGATATATCACTCTTAGGACCTCCTTTCGGTGAGTGCATTGAGTCGTGTGGGAAGCTTAGCATTAGAAGTCAACGTCATTCCTTTAAACACGACCTCTTTGTTGTTGTACGCGAGTATCCCTTGTGTCTTTGCTTTGTATATGTACATAATCTTGCAATTCGAAAAAGAATAGTCAGCTTAGTCTTGCAAGCTACTAAGTCAATCTTTAAGTCACAAGCAATTGTAGCTCGAAATGAAAACATGTTGAGTGCTAATCTATCTAGCATAGAATTATTAAATGTCAAAGTGTCAGGTATCGTAGTTTGGAGGTATAGTGTCTGTAGCCTCCATTTAACTTTGAGACACGGGTCGCGTCCGAAGCGTGTTTGAAGTTAATTCAGAAATCTATGTCCGTGCCCCCAACATTGATGGGAACCGGATTAAGTCATTCGGATGTCCGATCCGTAAGTCCTTTATAATCATGTCCTCAGTCGGAGGGCAATTAAGATTGCATGCACATCGCAGCATTGTCCTTTATACTCTCTCCCAAGTCGTGAGAGTTAGAGTTATTGGTTTAGTGGTCTTAAGTCATGGTGCACCATTCACACTAACCCAACAGATTTATACTCTCTCTCGAGTCGTGAGAGTTAGAGTTATGGACGTCGCGGTTCGTCCTTTATACTCTCCCAAAGTCAGTTTGGGTTAGAGTTGGGGATCGAGTGGTCTTAAATCTTGGCGCGCCTGTCACACTCGTCCTAAGTTTATACTCATATCCAAGCTCTGAGGATTAGAGTTAGTCGGGCAAACAGTCGGGTCACATTTGCCCTGGCATCGTCCCTTTGCTCCCATGTCAAGGGCAAAGGTCGCCATCGGGGATGATCGGTTCTCACCCCTATTGAGTTTATACTCCTCCCTTCCGAAGCATGGGAAAGAGTTAGATACGTCGTTAGAGAGCGGTCGAGTCATTCTCATCCTCGTCTTAACATATCTCTTTTGCCCCCACTTCGAAGGTAAAAGTTATCTCGTTCGTGGTATTGTACCCATCACTTTTGCACTCTTCCCATCAGATCAAGGGATAGAGTCGTCGATCTACCGAGTGATTATGTCACACTCGAATACATTTCTATGTCTTGCGTGGCGAATCAATGGATAGATGATGAGGAGGCCTCATTAGTATGTCCATATATGGAAAACACAGGTCGAACTCGTGTGCATTTACTCTCTTGCCCCCACATCAAGGGCAAAAAGTCGGTGAATGAATGGTCGAACTTCTTTTGCTTTAGAATGTTGTCGTTAGGCCAATAGTAAGCGGGTGAAGGGTCGAATCACGTTCACCAAAGCTTTACATTCCTCCGATCAAACTATGGCAGGAGTTGTCGGTACCAAACCTCGGGTACCTGCAACATTCATATACGAATTTGCATGAGTTAATCATGTTAATAACTCAAGAGGTATGTAAAGGAAAAATGCATGATTGGAAAATAAGTATGTTGATAGGCGGTGATGCCTCCTTTATTTGGATTTATGTAATTCGATGGCATCGACTGCAGGATTTGATAGTATGGACGGTCGAACCGCGTCCATCTGGAGTCAGATCTCAACTCTGAAATGCAATGATCGATGCACAATTATCTTGAGATCTGCCACGTGTGAGCCGAGGAGTGGATGGTCACCTCGGATCCATCTTAAGGTATACAACTTCTCTCAGGCGAAGGACGTGGCTCTGTAAACGAGCAGTTCAATCGGGCTCGTTACGACAATGCTCCATAATTCTTCCTGTGGGTGCTCAAAGTTTGATCGGTACCAGATTCGGGGTACCTACATCATCCACATATAAATTCATCTGAGTTAGTTACATCAATAATTCATAAAGCATGGAAATATAAGAGTCATGGTTAAAAAGTAATCTTGTTAAAGGAATGAATATCATTCTGTGCGAAGATGGCATTGCACGCTCTTTGCAGGTCCATTTTTCCTCACTACATCTCTGTCAGGGGATGGCTGTCAAAATCTTTAGCTGGAGATGAATGTCTTTTCAAACCGTTGTGGGGTGGCGGTCCTAAGAATGAACAGACCTTGATTGAGGACTTGGAGTGACAAAGGCAACTAGGTAAATATTATAAGCGAATGACGATGTCGCATCTTATTTGAATCTCCTTCTTGCCCCCATGCTAAGGGCAAGGATTGAGTATAAGGGAGTCATGGCTACTAGGGGATAGTCATATCTCATCCATCCGCAGATATGCCTTTAGTCCCATGTTGGGAATAAGATCTAATGCACAGATAATCAATCGGCATCCAGGCTTAAGTGCTCTAAACCTTTAACTTGCCACCTCCATTGAGTAGCATCTCCTAATTAGCTAAATAGCAGGCTCTTCCAGTAACATGGTCGCCATGGACCATTCCCATTCCATCTTTCATTAGGTATTTTAGCAATAGATACCAGGGTGCAATGTAAGCTCTAATCGCCGCTAGAGCTGGTCAGTTTAGACCTTAGTCAGATAAACTTGACTACAATAGCATGGCTTCCAAGACTTGAAGTAATGTTCACGTTTTCTATCACAATTTATGTATGAAGTCGAGAGCTAACGGTCGATTCATATTTGTTTTGATCTCGAACTCTCATCTCTTGACAAAGGTCATATGGTGACTGGTGAGCAGTCAAGTTGCTATCATTCGAGCAAAGATTCATATGTCCAATCACGGCCTGCAGGGGTTCAGCTGTTACCTATCGCTGGGCACCAAAGTATGTTGACCTAACCCTTATTCGATGGAAATCAGTCTTCCTCAATGCGATTGACAGCAAATAGCCATTGCAAAGGTTAGCTAAGTTCTTCGGGAGATGAGACGCAGGACATTTTATTCATCACATCATACAATTGAAGTGTAGCTTTGGGATGTTGGGATCCTTAGCTTCTTTCTGGTATCCCACTATTGACAATCATGGTCACTAAGATCATATGAATCATCTTTGAAGTAGTGTTCGAACTGTTCTATATAATTGTCATTCGATGCTCCGCCGATTGGACAGGTTTAAGTCATATAAATGGGATGGTCACTACTCATTAGGGAACAACATCAGTTGCATTGCTGAAATCTACACTATCGGAGTTCCAGAAGATGAGGCTACTATTAGACAATCATTATCTCGTATACTCTCGTTGATAGCAAGCTGAATCTGATTGACAGCTCCTCCCATTGAATGGCATCGGCAAATAGAGGCTATGGCTTCTGGAGGAATCCTAGTCGTTGCCATTTGGTTGTCATATTCTTTGACTATCCACCTTAGCTTCATTAACAAACTTTGATGACTACTGTTGGTCAAAATATACGTCGAGCCGAAGGCGAGCCGTGCTCCGAGCCGAAGGCGAGGCCGTCAGCGGGTCCGGGCGCAGCGCCGACGGGGGTCCGGGGCCCCGCAGTCCCGGCGGCGATCGACCTAACCGGTTAAGTCGAAAATGTGGGCACCGCACGATTTTTTTCGATTTTGGAAGATGGAGCCTTTTCTGAAATGATCTTAAAAATGTATTTTTTTCCAAAAATAGCTGTTTCGGGTCGGATCGGATCATGCCTTCAATTTTGCAGTTCGGAGATTGTTTTCAGGTCGGGTCGGAGATTGTCTTCAGGTCGGGTCGGATCATGCTATCGAATCGGATCGGATCGGGTATGTCATCAGCAGGCAGCCGGTTCGGATCTCCCCCTCTGGTTCGGGTCAGACGTTCTTTTTCAGGTTGGGTAAGACCCGATCCGATTCCCTGTGGGAGATTGGACTGCGCCTCATCTACATCCGATCTAAGGGCTTCAACTGCATCTGATCTGGTCTCTTTGCCTGCATCCGATCCAGTCTCTTCGTCTTCATCCGAACCTATCTCTTCGCCTGCATCTGATCCAAAAGCTTTGTTGGACTCTGTTTTCGATCTTCAGCGATTGCTTCTACATGGCATGGTGGCGACTTCATTTCTGTTAATCTCCACAATTGCAAAGTAAATAGAATTCATGGGATTTCCTCATCGGACTTGGCAATCCAATAAGTAGATTGGAGAATCCTTAAGCGCTGAGAATCTTCATTTCTCAGTGAAAGCACCAAAATGTTAGACCAAAAAATGGTCCTAACACCAATTGATAATGTTTTGTAGAGAGTAATGAGGAATCATGAACAAAAAGCAAGAAAAATCAATCAACACACGGAATTTATAGTGGTTCGGCGTTAACAAGCCTACATCCACTTCATAGCTTCTCAATTCATTCAGAAATTACAAATACAATGAGTATCGACGCTCAAGCACTCAATTACAATGAATAATACTCTCCGAATTCATTGATTTTATTAAAGAGGATGAGGGTTCTTCGTTGGTAGCCATGGCCGAAATAGATAGAGCTTCCTTGAGGCCAAAAAGTCCCCTTCAAATGGCCATGTTGTGGTGTATTGATAGCTGTAGAAAAGCTCTGGGCGCTTCCGGTTCGGATGGGCCACGTGGCGTGACCGGAGGAGATCTCAGAAGTAGTGGAGAACGTGGAAAAGTGGTTACCAGGTCGTGCTTTGCCAAGTGGAGTCCGATCTGCAATTGTAGGAGTCGGTTATGCCAAGAGAAGAGGTCAAACTCCGTGTGCAGAAGAAGGTCCAGTCGGTTCGGATCGGATCCGAACCGAACCAGTTGTTCGAGCAGAATGCCTGCACGCACTTGTGTGCAGAATACTTCAGGCGGTTCGGGTAGAGGGTACTCCGATCCGATCCGGGGAGGGGATCCGATCCGATCCGAAAGGAGGGATCCGATCCGATCCGAATGGGGGATCCGATCCTGTGACATTTGCATGAATAATTCAAATTTTCCATCTTTCTATCACTCCATCCAAGCGATCGCCAATCAATGTAAGTTCATACTCAAGTCCCTGGCTTTGGGTAGCCTGGTCACAAAGCAGGCTAACAATATTGTTTCAAGGAAACAAATAATTCTGGATTCAGATATTTCTACCAAGTATTTTATCCCATTTTTTTTGTAGCAGTTATGTACCATTGCAACTTGTTGCAAGTTTGATCACGTTTTCTATCGTAACTAATTTTAGTAACACATTTAGACGTTATGACTGCTGCATTTTTTGTTAACAATTTGCTGAGTTACCATCATTTTCATAATACATTTTAGTACTTACGGAAAACGTGAAATAGGTGACAACGGTTCGTCTAAGGCTACGTTACGTCCTTCGAAGAAGAAAAAAGGGAAAAAGATAGAGGTGAATCGATTGAGATGCAAATTGAAAATTTAATTGGTGCTATAAACAAACTGATTGACAAAGAGGAAACAAGCAAAGGACTTTCTTTGACCGACGTGGTTGTTGTTTTAAAAGAACTGAAGAGTATGAATGTATTATCACAATAAGGATATGTCAAAGCTAAAATGATGTTATGCGAGAAGCCTGATTTGAGGATAGCCTTCATAGATGAAGAAAGTTTAATTAAATTTTTTGAATTTATGAACTGTAGTCTAGGTGTTTAAACTGGAGTACTTATTTTAGGTGGTTTTTTCTTTTGTTAATGTGTTAAAAATAACTAGTTGAAAAATAATAATTACGTACGTGTACGCAAATGTTTCTGGTTTGAAACTATGTTCTGTTTGTTTGCTTCAATAAAGTTTGCTTTGGATTAGTTATCAGGACCCGACCGGACCACGGGGGTCTGGGTCCGATTAACCGCCGACCGTAGGCCTCCACGGCTTGGCGAATCTACAAGCCTCTCGTAAGTTGGAACCTCCAGCTGAATCGCAGAACCGCGTCTTGTTGGAGTACTTCGACCGCAAGAAGTCGTCGCTTCAACAACGAGAAGCGAAAACCAAAATACAATTTGCCCCAAAGTTCGATACCCTAGGTTCAAAATCTTCAGATCGCCAGCCATAAACTTCTCTGTTGCAACATTTCCCACTGCCGGAGAATCTCCAGCTCCACTAGGTATCAACATCATTTTTTCTGTACTTTTTTATGAAGTAATTTTGTGTTTTTATCGAATGAACCTAATTATTGCATAACAGTGTTTTAGTGTACTGCAGGATAAATAGAGAAACTATTGTTGTTTATCAAACCAACTGTTAGGGAGGTTTGCCTACTGTGGCATGAGATCAATTTACGTCTAAAGCCAAAATTTCACATAGCTTTTTTTATTCTATTCCATCCGTGTTTTCTTCACCACTTCTCCTCGGTTTCACCATTTCGTCCTCCTTTTTCATCGAGTGCTCCTTTGATATACCTAACTTCTCAGTATTCCCGAAATAATCGTCTGCATTTTCATTTTCTATTCTCCTCATTTTCGCGGTTTCTACTTCACTTTTCATCAATTGCACTTTTGATTACCCTAACTTCTTAGTTTCCTCAAAATAATATGATCTTGCCCATCCTAATTTTTTTCTAAGTCGAGATTTGCTTCATCGATTTTTCTACCTCTGTAATCGGCAAAAGAATTAGGATTGTATTATATTCCTACTTGCAGACCTAATTTCCATTAGGATCCTGAGCACCTCTCGCACTCGAAGCGAGAATCATACCACTAGGTCAAATGCCCTTTGTTCCGTTTTGTTTTGAAGTCGACAACGTCTGACACGAAGAAACTTGCCAACAAGTTAGGATAAAAAATGGAAATGCCACTATGAATTGAAGATCTATCAAATCATTCTGTTGATCTCTATACCTTTCAGGTAACTCTTTTAGTTTCTTCCCTAACAATCTTTTTTAATGTCCTAATAACATGAATAAAGCTGTGACAGTTTAGTTGTAAAAGTTAGGTTTAATCCATGGACTTTGAAGTCTTGATTTCTGTTTCATGTTTAATTTTTGTGATTCATGCTTCCCTTTGCTTTGTTCTTCCATTTTTAAATTGACAGTTATAAGTTTGGGGATTAAGTTCGTTTCTACAACTACAATTTACTTGAATTGGTCTGTCAAAATGTTAAAGGACCCAATGATCTCTAGATACATATATCAACATTAAGGATAATCTTTTATAGCTGCAAAAATAAAAATAAAAATAAATTCAAAGAGAGTATTTTGTAAATTGTAGATTGTCTTCTTATTTTTAGTGTAAGCTCCTGCGCTGCACTGCGATGGAGTTTCAAGGTTAGATTATAACAATTACTTATTCAATGCTGCTCCAAAATAACAAATTCAATTTTCCTTTATTTCTATTTGGTGTATATCGTTTAAGGTTGTTAATAGGACTGTCCTTGTAGCACAAACAAATACTCCAATTACTGATTATGTGAGCCGAGGGAAAATTATTGGAAGGACTATGTGAGAAAAGGGCATAATTAACCTACTGGGAGGTACACTAGCACCTTATGGATTTGAGCCTGTGGATTAAAAAAGCTGTTAATACACTGATGCTAGGTGGAGTTGAAAGATTCTTAAGAATGGTAAACATTTAAGTGCATGTGAAATTATTCTTGTCTTCCTTTCTTCGGCACATTTAATATTTAATGGAATTTCACTAGTATATGTTTTCGTGTTTGTGCAAAGTATTACTACCATCAATGTTTTCACATATACATTTACAAAGTTGGGTTTTTTGGACATGTTCATAGAGAAATTGCTTTGTATTAGTGCTTGGATTCAAATTATCATCTTCATTTTTTTTGTGTACTCTACTAAAATAGTTTTATTAAACTGTCACGATGAAGTTAAAAGGAAATGGGATGTTATGCTTGCTTTTTTTTTTCTTAACAAAGCAGATAATAGTACTCGGCCTATAATTTTTAGTTATTGTTAATGACAACATTGTCAATTCTTATATGAATAATTATAAATTTTTTCTTTTCTGCTATCAAAGATATGTTAAAATGGGTTGTATATTCTAAAGTATATTTATTAGCTTGGTTCGGAAATTAAATTCATGACTTATTTCTAATACATTTGTTTATATCTAAAGTTAAAAATGATATGTTCTCTTTATAACTGGAGCATGATTCATATGAACAAGTTTTTAATTCACAAATACACAAAAAGTACATTTATTTATTGCATTGGTGTCAAAGATACGTTTTATGCTTCATGCGAACAAGTTTTTAATTCTCAAAGATAATATAGTACTTCTATTAGATTAATGTTAAAGATATGTTTTATGCTTCATACGAACATGATTTTTATTTGTTAAATGCATGGTGTACATTCTTATATGAACAAGCTACATATGATACGTTTTCTACTATCAATGACCTATTTAATTGCACTATATATTTGACATTTATTAGATTGGTGTATAAATTGAATGTATGACTTTTTGTGTAAAGATGACTTAATATGAACAGGCTTTGAACTCTTAAACACCCCTCCCCTTCTTTCTACAAAACTTATATTAATAAGAAATAGGTTCCTATGCTTGTAGTGCTATGCATAAAACATGATTTCACAAGCTAATATACACTTTGAGTATGTTTCATAAGACGAACCGTTACCTGATTCTTATCTTCTAATATACAGACAGCCGCGTTATAAATTTATTGTCGATGATGAGGCCGATGAGGATAAATTTCTATGTTGTGAACAAATTTCACTACAACAAAAAAGTCATTTTACAACGGGAAAAAACCGTTGTAATATGCATTTCACAACGGGCAAATGTCCGTCTTAATATGCGTCGTCGTAATAGCTCCTGACTATTTGAGAACGGGCAATGGCTGTTGTAAAGGACCGTTGTAATAACTTACTCTGTCACGTGCAATGACTCTATGACAATGGTTATTAACCCGTTGTAATAGCTAATAAATTACAAGCGGCTTTTGCCCGTTGTAATATTGTATATTACAACGGTCGTCAACCGTTGTAATATACTACTTGGTAAACCTATTTTACAACGGGCCATGGACCATTGTAAAATTATCATATAACAGCAGTTTTTGCCCCTTGTGAAATAAATGCAAATTTAAATATAACTGCTGCAATATACATCCATAATAATATTGAATATTTTAACATGCAATAAATATTGTAATGCAACAATCAAAATCACATAATAACACATACTAAAAGACTGAAGCAAGAATCATATAATTCCAACACATTTCAAAAAGTTCGATAAGTTTATACTCCAAAAGACTAGATAAGTTTACATTCCAAAAGGTTAGATAAGTTACTTCGATATAGTTCTAACATAAATTACATAACTAGTTTCATTAAGTACCAACACTAGACCAAGAAAACGTAATCTTTGTGTCACGCGACGGTAGATCCAACGGCCTGTTGATCTTGAATCTGCATATTGTTACTAGCACGGTGTGACTGCAAAAAAAGAAAAAATAAATTACCAAATGTAGAGAGAATATATTATTATACACCATTCAGAACTTATTATACAACATTTAAGTCTTGCAATGTTGTAACCTTACATCATTGCACTAAAGTGGGAGTGTACAAAAAGTTAACTATTTTATTCCCAATTTTTGTACACATATCACCAGATATTATTATACAACATGTGAGCATATTATAACTTCAAGTCATCTTGAGCAGCAAGGTAGAGCAGAGGATACAAGTGCAAACTATAGTAATTAAGTTCCAAAGGTAACTGTCTCCTAGCAACATAACTAAGTTTCAAAGATTGCTTTTCACAAGTATCCAACCATGTCCCTATTACTGCATATGGTTTTGGCCAAACATAAGGCTTTTCACCCATACTAGTGAAGTATATGTTCAACGGGGTTAACGCTTTCCTAGCTTATCAGCCTTTGGTTCCATAGTCTTCCTACTTCAGTTTAGACACCACCATATCCACAGTTTACAGTTGTATTTAAGTAAAAATATTTGTATTTGTAACATATATGAACTTTTATTTCTACAATTATATGACCAAAGGAAGAATTAATTACATAATAGGCTTCTATTGAAAGTCCAAATATATGCACATGTAGACTGGAACTGTGTTCACCTTTGAAAAACCATTGTGAATCTTTTATCTAAAATGTATTTATAAACTCAGCTGAATACATATAAAACTGATCAAATACTTACTATATTATATCATGTTAAATCAATTTATGTATGCAGAGGAACTCATGTACACCATGGTGCAAACTCACAACTTCATTTAAAATTTATGTGTGCACATGAACCAATGTTTGGAATAATTACACAATTGAAAATTCAGATTCTCAGGTTCATATGGAAAACCCATTTTTATAGAACTTTGCATTCTCTTTCAAATCCATTAATGTACGAAGCGTTTCACACATCCAGTTCAATATGTTTAAAACTTTGGAGATACTGTGTTTTCTCAACTCATATTTAGGTAATTTTCAAAACATGCTTCGCGCTAGAGGGGTAACGGTAAGTCATCGATGTTTGGATCATATATGAAGTAATAAATATATAAAAGTGCTAACATATGTGTTAATATAGGTTTCGAGTAATAATATATGAAGTATATATTCTACTAGTGAAATATGTATATGCAACTTTGCACGTCCAGATGAAGTATATAAAGTACATTTCCTTGTTTCTTTCTATCCCAGTGTACCCATTACTAATGGCCGGCTCAACATGGGAACTTGGCAGGTGTTAAATTTCTCAACTTTGACTTCATAAATCAACTAATTATTTGTTCCATGCATAAGGAAATTGTCTTATATATCTACAATAATGAGATGATCTCTATATGTGAGCACAACAACTTAGCTGATGTGCTTGTGAGCACAGCAACTTAGTTGTTGTGCTTCGGCTTCAGCACAGCAACTTATTTGCTGAAGCAACTTAGTTGTTGTGCCTCGACGCAGCAACTTAGTTGTTGTGCCTCGACACAGCAACTTAGTTGTTGTTCAGAGCACAACAACTTATTTGCTGAAGCAACTTAGTTGTTGTTCAAGTGATTTTCGATTTTGACTGCATACGATGAGATGTTTTCCTTTGATCTTCCACTTCGAACTTGAAATCGTTTTCCTTTTGTTCGTTTCGTCTCGTGTTTTTTCTGGTTTGAGCGATGGATTATGAGAGATCGTATTGGTTGGGAGTTTAGAAAGGCTTAAGAATAGTGAGCTCAGATATTTTATTATGGGCCTTTGTATGTTTGTTGGCTAATATATATTAGGTTTAATAAAGATATTTGTGGCTAACCATGTTTGGGCAGTTGTTTAGTTGTTTTGTGCTGGACCAAGTAGAAAATGACCAGTAAAGATAATATGTTTGATTTTTGGACTGTTGTTTTGTGCTGCCTAATACAAAAATCTCGTACTTTTTCATAAAAATATAAACGTTTGATTTTTCGGACCGAAACCGTTCGAATGTAGTAAATTTTCAAATGACCGAAACAGAAATCGAGTTTTCGAACCTTGATATTGATACACATTTGTGACACTCTCGTCATGTATTAAAAATGAAACTAAGGTGTTTCAAGCTTTGTTTTATTATGAAACAAAACTATAATATACTTCCTTTATATCATCCTTCATTTGGTTTCTAGGAAAAGGGTATTCCCATTATCTGAAATATATTCACTAGGAAATGTATACATACAATTACTATGACTAAGTCTTTTGGAATTTCCTAAGCATTTGGGACATGGCTTGATCTTTTGGTTCATATGAAAGTGACCGCCATATACATGCATTTTCTGACAAATGAATATGCATGCAACAGACCATATTTTAATTAAGCCAACCTCATTTACTCTTCACATGAAAATGCACTTATTGAATGAAGACTCAACTGAGTATTTGCATGGATTACTAGTGCACCAGCGATAAATGGTGACCTTTTCATGACTCTTAATTGTAGTTGAGGCACACTATATTCCCATTTTAAAATACAAGTTTTATAAATGAGGATTTTACTATCAGTTGCAAAGCCATGTAAAACTAATGTACTTGTCAGTCTACTCATTCAGTAAAACAGAGCACTTTTTATTCAAACTTCTCCTTTGAAGATTAAGTCAGTGCGGTGATATATCATAGATTTAAGAGCAATAAAATATAGATTGTATTTTCTGTCTCAGCACATATCATGTTTAAATAGGGCTGTTGCACAGGTGCTTCTGCATGAGTACAAAGCATGTATTCGACCATGCTTCCATCATATGCCAACAATACATGACACTATTCATTTATGTATAAAGCCATGATACATTAGTCTTGCCTCAAAAGGTTCCAATGCAATTATATTTAAATTATTAGCATGTGAGCAACCTGGCATCACATACAAATGACACACACACACATACATACACACATACACACACACACACACACACACACACACACACACACATATATATATATATATATATATATTCTTATTATTTCATACATGAAAATACCATGATATGTACAAGTAGTGTACACTCATGTTTATATAAAAATTTATGTTGAAAATAAGTTGATTTATACAAGATCTACAACATCTTTCCACTTTACTCTAACATAATCATATTTTTGTCCGTTCTTACGTTCAAACTTAAGTTATAGCATCACATACCTTCAATTTGGAAGTTATTTTATGAACAGCTAAATAATTTAAGGTCCAACCTAATTTGTGATCCGACAACTTTGATTAATGTGCAAAATTATATCTGGATATGATTTTATTTAAGAACAAGTGAATGACAAATGATGCTGACTGACTTATTCAAGTTAGGCAACTATCAAATGATATAGTTTCATATAATCAGAAGATTTCGAATCAGGCAACATTTAACGACAACAACTTAATGAAATGTGAAAAATTAAACAAATAATGATTTTGAATTATTATAAAATATATGTGCGTTCATAGGGGAAGAATATCTGCCTACTTTAAAAGTATTTCAGTTGAATTAGTTCATTAAGTTTAAGCAAAATCCCATGTTTAACCTCATGGATTCACGCATCTCTTAAAATCTTATTGCCAAGTAGCATTGAGTCTTTCATAATTATGATTTTACTTTCAAAGCAACTACATTTGAGGGACTGTTTCCACAAAGATGCACTTAGTTCTGTGAAATTTGAACTTACGATTAAAAAAGAAAAAAGAAAAGGTTTAACATGTTTATGAAGTTCAGCAACAAAGCACACCTCCAATTCGGAGAGCATATTATTAAGGATGAAAAAATATGCACATCAGTGAGAGTTATTGACATCAGACAGCAAAAAAACAACAAAAATGAAATCATTATCATCAAAACTGAAATCATTTTAACCCAGTTTGAACTCTACTTAGTTTAAACTGAGTTTGAACAAATATTTTAAACTCAGTTTGAACTCTGCTAAGTTGAGATCAACTAAAAAACCAAGCTAATTGTAATAACCCGGAAATTCTGGGCCAGTTTAAAATTTTTATTTTGGCTATTTTAGCGAATTTTGATTATTTAAAATGAATTATTTTAAATAATATCGACGAAAACTTATTTTGAATATAATTAGAACGTATATATTATATACGTCGTCGTTAGAATATATAATAATTATATATAATTATAAAAGGAATTGAAAATGGCGCGGTAGTTCGAAAATTCGATTTCTAATTTCAAATGAATATACAGAATTCAATATAAGTCAGAATTGAACGAAACAAGAAATATTTGAATCTGTATAACTATATCTTTGTAACGAAGTTAACAAACTGAGATTTCATCTTAGAAATGATAAGATATGTCCAGTTTAAAATTAGAAATAGTCGCTGTGGAATTTATATATATTTTTATATATATAAGGCCCTTAAAAATAGCAATTTTGCAAACGACCTCGGATTTCGACGAAACCAGTTTTGTTGGGTCCGTGATGTTAAGTTATTGCTAGATTCCAAATTTCATAATTTTTCGAATCAATATGTGAGCGTGGCGAAGGAAAACGCGTTTGACCAGTTTCAGTTGATTTTAATCGACTGGAAATTGGCCATTTTTCCAACGGTCTCAGAATTCGACGAAACTAGTTTTGTTAGGACCGTATCGTCAATACGAAGCTAGAAAATATTTTTCTGGAATTTTTCTAGTTAGTATGTGACCCCGGTAATTTGAAATGTACGTTTAAAATTCAATATAGTGATTTAAATGTAAATTCAACGGAAACTGATCGTAACGTCCGAATCAGCCTACGATACATATCCCATTGTGTTCAGAATGGGGGTAAAACGCTAGGGACGACAGTCGGTGGGTTCGATTTTGATTTCGAAATATAAGGTTACCTTTTTGAAGTTAAAAATCATAAAAATAATATAAATTTAAATAAACCCCCCCCCTCCTCAGTTTCTCTCTCCCCGTCATTTTATAAAATTAAAAAAAAAATACCTAAATCGCTCTGCCGCCTATACCCCATCGCCATCGCCTCATGATCGCCGTCGCGCCTGTGGCGAAGCGCACCCCTCCTTCCCCCTCCGCATCCCCTATCTCCTCCTCCTCCTTCTTCACGAACGCGCAGCACCCCCCTCGTAACCCACAAAACCGTGCACCCCCAATTCGAAGCAAACCCCACGCCCTAGCCTGAGAACCACCGGCCCCCGACCCCTCCGACCTCAGACAATGGTGCGCCTCCCATCCGACGCACAGGCAATGCCCCCTCTCCGATTACTGTTAGTTTTATTTTAATCATTTTTATTTTATCCTTTTTAGTGGTTGATTTTTATTTCACAGCAATTGGTTTATTAGGAAAAAAAATAGGTTTTTTTTTTATATATAAAGATTTGATTTTTAATTTAAATAAAGATTTGATCTTTAAAATAGAAAAGAATAGATTTTTAAACCAATAAAGAATAGATTTTTATAATGAAAACGATTAGGTTATCTATATAAAAAGATCGTGATTTTTAATGAAGTAAAGATCGTGATTTTTAATGAAGTAAAGACGTGATTTTTAATGAAGTAAAGGCGAGATTTTTAATCAAGGAAAGATTAGATTTTTAAGCAAAGTAAAAATTCGATTTTTATATATTAAATAGTATAGTAAAAATATGATTTTTATATATTGAACTTCAGATTAAAAATATGATTTTTATATATTGAACTTCAGATTAAAAATATGATTTTTATATATTGAACTTCGAAATAAAAATTCAATTTTTATATATGGAATAGCGAAGTAAAAATTCGATTTTTACATAGGAAGTGAAAGCGGACAACGAAGATGACGAAGATGCGGTAGCGATGAAGATTTCTATCAATGAAGAGCCGTGGAGTTAGGATAGCAATTCGGTGAGAATTTCTCACCTTTCAATTTCTTTTCTAGTAATATATATACTAGGATGCAGATGGTGCTTAGTAGCACCCGACACAATCGTCCACAGACCATGGACTTGTTTGTTTGGTTGCATAGATTAGTGATGATTTCATTTGAAATTGAATTGTTTGGTGATTTTGATTGATGTGTGAATGGCGTGGGCCTTCACTAGACCGGGGATAAGGCTAGGCCTTGTCCCATTTCCAGTATCGTGCCGTTATGCCGCCGAAATTTTCTAAAATAAGTTAGAAAAATAAAAATATCATTTTTTTTTTTAAAAAAATGAACTGAATAGAAATTCATATGTTGGAATAAATTGTTTTGTCGTTAAAAATATAATTTTTAACGTGAATGTGAATAAATAAATATTCATTTACAAACCAGACGGTTTGTTTATGTACACTTATTTGAATGACATTGATTGGGACAATAAATATTACACATCGCCCAACTGCACAACTAAAATCTGTGTTTGATTGTTTGAAACCCCACACGGGTGTTGGGATGAAATATGAATTTCACTCATCCTGATTGATTAAATATGTCGATCGATTGATTGACAGGCTGTTATAAGCGTTGAATATCTATATTTGATGCTTATACAGTGTAGTGCACTTTGGTTGATGGTTGATTATTTTTCAATGCTATTATATACATGTGTTGTATGGAAATCCATATAATTAATTTTATATGGTAATTGATTGGGCCTCATTCCAATTTGAAAAATAAAGAAAATTTGAAAATAGAAATTTATGAAGCCGTGTTGATTAGATTGACGCCATTTTGACGTGAACGATATTTATATCGATTTTATTCATTTTAAAATGAATATTGAAAAGTGATTTCGAAATCAACGATTTCGAAATGAATTGAATCGAAAACGATTTCGAAATGAATTGAATCGAAAACGATTTCGAAATGAATTGAATCGAAAACGATTTCGAAATGAATTGAATCGAATACGCTTTCGAAATGAATTTAATTGAAAACGATTTCGAAATGAATTTAATTGAAAACGATTTCGAAATGAATTGAATTGAAAACGATTTCGAAATGAATTGAATTGAAAACGATTTCGAAATGAATTGAATCGAAAACGATTTCGAAATGAATTGAATCGAAAACGATTTCGAAATGAATTGAATCGAAAACGATTTCGAAATGAATTGAATCGAAAACGATTTCGAAATGAATTGAATCGAAAACGATTTCGAAATGAATTGAATCGAAAACGATTTCGAAATGAATTGAATTGAAAACGATTTCGAAATGAATTGAATCGAAAACGATTTCGAAATGAATTGAATCGAAAACGATTTCGAAATGAATTGAATCGAAAACGATTTCGAAATGAATTGAATTGAAAACGATTTCGAAATGAATTGAATTGAAAACGATTTCGAAATGAATTGAATTGAAAACGATTTCGAAATGAAATGAATTGAAAACGATTTCGAAATGAATTGAATTGAAAACGATTTCGAAATGAATTGAATTGAAAACGATTTCGAAATGAATTGAATTGAAAACGAATTCAAATTGAATTGAAAGCGAATTGAAATGAATTCAAATTAAATTGAAATTTGAATTGAATAGAAATGAATTTTAAAACGAATTTATAAAGAAGAATTCAATTTTGATTGAATTGAAAAGAAAGTTGAAATTGCTTTTGAAACGATTTTAAAACTATTTATATAATTCGTTTTAAATAGAAATCGACAAAATATTATATATATATATATTATATATATAATATAATGGCCTGAATAGAACGCGCCGCGCCGCGGTAGTTCGTGAATTTCGACCATTTATTTCAAACGGACATTGCGGGAGATCCGACCGTCGGATTCTCCTAAAACCAGAACCGTTGGGTTCGTATCGAAAAGAGCTTTCTAAAGAATATTAGAAATTTGAAATCTAACGGTTGGATTTGGAGATACGTCCAAATCAAATTTGAAAAAGGTCGCTATAAGTGCAGTTCGATGGCCATTGTTGAAAATCGACTGTACGGGCCTTGATAAAATTATTAAAAATAGTAATAATTTGTGTAAAATCATAAGAAATGATTTAGAAAGAATTGGGATGAAAAACTCCATATTTGAAAAGATAAAAATAGATTTTTATCGAAATAAACTAGTTTTGAACTGGAGTTGAGATTCTATTTATTTTTAAATAAATAAATTGAATTTGAAAAAGGGTTTTAAAAATAACCAAAATTTCTAATGATTGCATTGGAATGGATTTGAATCGAAATTGTCTTCGGAATATTTCGATGTTGGATTTCGTGATTATACAAATGTTGTTATGGAAATTTGAAAGATATAGATATGTATATCGTTATTTCCAATACGATATTTGTTAGTCGTAGAATTTGATATTGAATATAAGCCGGTATATTTTCTATTCAGAGCCTTGTGCTTAATATCAAATGTGATTTAGGTTTGTCGTGAATGTTGTCTTCACTAACACTGTTCTTGAACCCAGTTGAGAAAAGATTAAATCTTTTTATTTAGATTTAATGAAGTGTACCAATTAAATAATATTTAATTGGAATTGAATTGATATTGATTTTTGGGTTTATCGTGAACAGTGTTTTAAACAACACTCGTTCTTTAACCCGATAATTAATGAATGTGATTTTGGGTTTATCGTGAACCGTGTTTTAAATGACACAGATTCTTTAACCCAGATAACGATTAAAACTAAGTGGAGTTTTAATGAATCTTTAATTAGATTGAAATGATCGAAAATGGAGTATCACCAGTTTTGCTCCAGGCGATAGTTAAATCTTTAATTAGATTTGAACGGGAAATGGTAATTGAATTTACCGATAACACCGTGGTGTTAGATATGAAGTATAACCAGTTTTACTTCATGGGATGAATAGGTTGGGATTGGGAAATTAAAACAAATGATTACTTCGGTAAGTTTCGTTAATCCCGACTAGTTGAATCGAAATTCAAAAGAAGATTAGAGAATAAATTCAAGAATTTATCTTTGATAAAAATTAATGGGAACCTTTCCCTATGAACGTGAAATTTAGAAACTAACGGTCGGTTAGCCAAGCAGAATGGTTTTCTGAATATTGATCTGATGTTGGTTTCGGCCTTCGGGGTTAATATTTGGGGAATTATTCTCTTGATTAATTTACGGTTAGTGACTAATGAATTGGAATGAGGCGTATGTTGTGTTTGTGTAACACTTATTTAAAATATACGCGAGTTATTCGGAAAGACCGGGTTTAACCCATTATGAATAACTGATACGACGATAAGTCGAAGATGAAGACGGTGGTCGAAGACCGGAAGTCTTCACGTCGTTTGGGTAATTACTGATGATCTTGATTGGGCTGTACACCCAAGAAGATGGAAACAGTTAGTGATCGTCCAGACGTACTTGGAGATCGATGGATATGCGGGGTACTAGGTGCCTCCGGTTTCGTTCAGACCCAGAACGGACTTGTAAATGGACTGTGTGTCTGACATTGGATTTTAGTCCGTGTGATTGATCTCTATTAAATATATATCTGCTTGGCGGCGGAGAATTTATTCTCTTGCTTAACGCCCTTCTCTGAGACGTACGAGCTCAGGGGTTATATATTGATGGATATCAAACGCATGGAGTGAATTGCCTGTGTGGCATGCCTAAGTGGCAACTGATCGAGGCTTCTGTTGAAAAGCAGAGTCTTGTGGTGATGATCAAAGCAAGGCCTTTGTGGCGTAGCTTTGTGTAACGTTTGCTTCGCGAGTTTCACACCCGGTATGAACCAAAAACGGGAGACGGACGTCAGGGAGGGCATGCGTTTCTTTCTAGCTAGAAGTGGCGTCAGTGGTTTTACACGCCCTGACGAGTTTGACTTATGTGGTTGTTGCTGTTGCGAGGCGCCTCGGTTATATCGGTTTCGGCCGATGCATTCTAGTCGGCTGACGGACCAGACTTACACCCCATAGGGTGGGGAGACGTAGTGTTCAGGCATAATAATCCACATCGGTGGACCGGCCCTGAGGATCCAAGGGGCAGTTGCGGCTGTTCCTGAGGGGCGGGCTAGAGCGTCTCGAATCGGTTGAGGACTATCTTTTGCCTCGGTTCATAGATGGAAATCCAATTTCCAAATACGTGACATTTGCGGTTTTATTTGTAAACCTATACATGGCGACATAGTGGCATGGGACGCTCATGCCGCCTATGATTGATACTTATGATTTGAAGTTGTTTTATACACTATGCACTTATAGTAGTATCAAAAGATTTGTTGTAAACGTACTAAGCATGTTTGGCTATTATAAGGGAAAACCCTATCCTCGGCTGCGTTGCATTGTGTGATGGGACCTGGGTCTTATAATAGCTTCATTTTTCTTTATTTAGCATTGCGCTGTTTGTTTTATGCACTGGTATTCTTGGGAGGAAACCCGTTCCGTGTTATACGGCGTGGTCCCTTGATTTACCTAATGATTTAAAATAAAGATTAATAACTGTTTTAGTTCTCACGCCAGTCACATGACTGACCTGGAGTTTATTGTTTTAACCTAAACTCTGGGTGCCCCTATTTTCGACACGGGCAGCTTGTAGTTTTGGTTTTGCAGATTTATATTCACAGGAACCTGGTTTACAGCTGGAATGATATCCGGAAAGCTTTGTATCCGTATATCTCTTCTAGTTGTGTATTGTATTATTTTCCGCTGCTATGTATTAATATGTAATTTAAATCTCTGATATTTCTGTGTAATATTTATTCATTTATACTCTGTATATTCTTGTAATCTGATGCATTGTTGTAATATACAATGAAATGTTCTTTTATATGTGTTCTGTTGTGGCTTGTTCTCAAACGATAGGGCGTTTCGAACGGCCTGGATCGGTTTAGCGACTGATTCAGATCGAGCGAAATTCCTTGCCGTCACACTAAACTTAGCTTAAACTCAGTTTGAACTGATCTTTTTAACACAGTTTTTAAGCGAGCTTAACTTTGCTTGAATTTTTTTACAATCACATAACGAGACAAGGTCCATAAAAAAGAAAATAACTTTCACATGGAAGTTAATTAGAAATTCCCGAAAAATGGAAAGCTTTAAAGAAAAGTGTACACGTAATGATGGGTTTGCAAATGAGAAAATTAGTTATGTAAGCAAACGCATGTATAATTTTTTTTAGTACACTATATATAGAAAAAGGAAGATATTCAAGCTAGCGTGCTCATAGAAAAATTCATATAGACTAAGCACATTGGAACAATATTGATAATATCAGATATGTAATTCTGATTGTTTAGTGAAACTTAAGTGAACCCAGACTAAAATTCATATAGCCTAAGCACATGTTCAGTGGACATATTTAAGTACTTTTCCCATTAGTTCTAATCACCAAGATTTTGTTCTCATATGCAAAAAAATGCGGCGAATATGCTTCAGCATTCGTACTGAAGCAATAAAATTCTACTTTTCCCGAAAGGAAAATTAACAGCAAAACAATTGAGAATAAAAAAGAGCATGACAAAAGACAAGAATGAGAAATTTTGTATAAAAGAAGGATTACCTAGTTTATATAAAAATGACTTGCTGAAGCTGGATTTGCATGGATCTCGATCTCAAAACAGCAAGCCCAAAAGTCTCAGGAACTCTCTCGAAGGTCAATCACTGTATCCCACTAGTTAGTTTCAGCAGACCTAATCTCAATAACACACACATATGCACATATATGAGTTCAAAGTATACACTAACCAAACCAATAATGAAAATAAATAAATGGATAGGATGCACACCTGAATTAAATGAAAATGAGATGAAACTAGCCATCACAACTCCCTTTTTCTCCCTCCTTATACCAACTCAGCAGCTCAAACCAATGAAGTAGATATGCCCACGCAGCTATTACGATTTGACTGCCATACAAAATGAAAAAACAGATGATTATACCAAAAGACAACGATTTAATTGGCAAAACCCACATTTACGTTGAATTATCTTTCGATTTACCTGCCTAGTAGTAGGTTCATTTATCTGTCTATCAATGAAAATTGCAACCCTAAATTTCAATGAAAATTGCGAGTTCCTAAGTTTACAATGAAAATTGCAACCCTAATTTCAATCATACACTGAAACTCCAAAAATAATAGAAAATTTACCTCGATTTGTAATCAAAGCCAAAAATTAGAAATGTTGAGCCAAATCTACAGATTGAGGTATGTTCTCATAGAATTTATTGGCGCCAATACTGAAAAGGGGAGGGAGAAACGTGGTCGATCATTTTTTGAGAGGGAAAATTTTCCATCGCGCGCAGAGTGATTGACTGAGACGTGGTGGAGAAAATAAGGGGGACGGGTTTCTCCATTACTACCGCAAAAAACGAGGAAGATAATCGAACGTAATTGAAAATTTTAATTTGAAGGGCCGTGACTGGGAGATGGAAAAATAAGGAATGGAGATGTTGTATTGTATATGTAACTGTGTAATATTTGGTACAAATATCAATTTTTTATTAATTGAAGTCCACTGTACAAAGAAAACAAAAATATATTGAATGAAACTTTAAAATTTGATATTCACTGAAAACTTATATTATTTTACAAGTGTTAGCATTTATGAATTTTTATTTTGTTCGTTATGAATATCAACGACATTACTTTAATTTGTTTAAATACTCATAACTTATCAATTTTTTTTTAAATTGCTATAAGATGTTATGTTTTTATATTTTGTTTATTATATTCAAATTCTTCTTTTATTTAAAAAATGAATCACCTGGCAAATTTTAATCTTTTTAAAAATAGAGGTAGTTTTTAAATGTATTGTATATTAAATTATTTTGTCTACAAGATAATTCACATCAAATCTCGAGACTACGGCAAAACAGTAGGCAATTTTCCAAAAGGCGCAACGTCATGTGCTGAGCAAATCTTGAAGCAAGCAGCGACATCTATCTCTAACTCAGTTGAAAATTTTAGGTGGATAGTTAAAGAAGCAGTGTTTTTAAAGTTTGAAGCAATGGAAGATACAAAGACATCTGATAAGAGGAGCGAAAAGAATATGGTGAAAAATGAGGTATTATCAGGAAATGATTTAACAACGATGAAAAAGAAAATGGTAAATAACGAGACTGCTTGTTATTTATATATCTAAAAAAAATCTCAATGCAATCGATAATTCCTTTTCAAATGCTTCAGGGCTAGCGATGTTATATCTTAACAACAAAACGCAAATAAATAAGACGAAGCATATCTCTATAATATTTCATGGTTGCTACATTATTATTTTTGTTGTAGTGTTAATTATAATTTTGAACTAAATCGAGCAAGTTAAAATTTTACAATTTATTTATTTGAAATAATTTTTTATTTTAATGAAAATTTTCAACTTTTTTCATGCAATTCGCAATTATTAAACGCATATTACACAACTAAAAATAAATAATCAATTAATTATAAATTAGTTGAATTAAAAATCATGAATTAAATTCCCCTGATTAAGTGCTCTTCTCGAATATTTTGTTCATATTTGCAAACTTATACTTCATTCACCTGTCATTCTTGCTTAAATGTATATAGCACGTATATTAAAAAAATCATGTTGGTTCGATCCTTTCATACGGAGAAGATTCCCTCGAAATTTTTTACCAATTTGTATAGTAGTAAATTAGTAATTAATGATTAACTATTAAATATTAGTAAATAATAAATATTAGCGACATATGATTAATATAATATTATTATTGATTAATAAATATTAGTAGCATATGATAAATATTATTAGTAATGCAATATTATAATTAGTAACATATGACTAATATATATAATATTATTAATGATAAATTATTAAATACTAATAAATATTAATTTTAAGAAAATATTGTGATTATTAATTGTTTATTATTGAAAATTCACAGCAGACATTCATTATAACGATTGCAATAGGCATTTTTTGGCCATTGTAAAATTGGCACCTATTGCAATGGTCACTTTTTGCCCGTTGTGAAATTGACATCTATTACAACGGACATTTTGTGAACATTGTAAAATTGATATCTATTACAATGGGCTGGAAAGAACTCTTGTAATAGAGACCTTTTACAACGGGCTTCCAGTGCCTGTTGTAAAAAGGCATTGTATAGGGCATCTATTACAACGGGTCTTAATTGACCGTTTGAATAGCCATCTATTACAACGGGCAGCCGATGCCCGTTGTAAAAATGACTTTGTAATAGATTGTTTTTGTTGTAGTGTTTCTTATTATATTGCCTGAGGCTTGCCAAGGTGGCGAGCTCTTGGTTGTGCAGTTTTGGTTGTTTACAGATAGACATCAAGTTTAACACTGCATGTTTATGTGGTTTCAAGTAGCTATAAGTTATAACCTCATTTGACTATTTGTTTGTGAAACTTTCATATTCATGCCAAAGTTGTGGTCAAACACTTGATTTGTATATACGCATCGGCTGTTGTTATATTGTCAACCTGGTGTTATCATTCAAAGACAAAAGAACTTTAAATTTATATCTCAATCTTAAATGTTAGCCTTTTTAGACATTTTATATTTGATGTAATCAATCATGTTAAGTAATCACATGATAAATATGGACAATTTTTTGGGCTATCGTTCCAACAACCTGCAATTTAAAAGTTAGCTTGGCATTCCACAATCTTTTAACTGGTTAAATGAATATAAAATTTGTTAAAATATAGTGATTAGCATTTCAATTTTCTTTTCCATTGAAATGAAAAATCTTTTGCACAAGGAGTAACGAAATGACTCAAACATTATTGGACCACTTGTATCATTGTGTCGAGCTTGAACTGTTTTGACTTTGATGTGCATGTTTGTTTGGTTTGACCACATACTATGCGTACATTGTTGTTGAACCAGTCTCGTGCGCTCTTGCTTTTAAATTCATTATTAAATTTGTTGAGGCTAGAATTGACTACATTGAGTTGAATCGAAAGATTTGACCTTTGCAATTGTCTGTAGGAAAAATACGTGCTCGAACACTATAGTGTTTACAGCGTATCATTATAAATATTATACATATGCTTTTCGAGTACATATATGTGTATACTCATTTGATCTTGCCTAGAAAAATGATGAGAAGTAACCCAATTAACTGAGGTAAATATTACAATGTTATTTTATTCTAACAGGTACAACAAACGATTTGACAAATTCTGGAGCAAAAGGCCGAAGATTAGAACTAGACTGGGAGTATGAGTGACTATGTACATGTATATGAGTGAATGTTTAGTAAGGAGTCAATGTAAACGAGTGAAATATAGAGTGAGAGTATGAGTGACTGTGTACACGTATATGAGTGAATGTGTAGTAAGGAGTCAATGTATACGAGTGGAATATAGAGAGGAAGTATGCACAAGTGATTGTGTAATACAGAGAAACAATGTGTGTACTATTCCAAAGTGTAATAAATATTTGTTTAAAAATTAATTTTTAATTAAATATTAAATTCTCGTGAATATATATTTATATATGTGTACTATTGAACCCGTTGCAAGTTCCAGTGTTTTACAATGTGCATTAATTGTTGTTATAAAGCTTATTGCAACAGTCTTTGATCATTGCAAAAAAGTGTATTACAATGGTCACTGACAACATTTTTTGTCCATTGTAACAGGTCAACCTATTACAATGTGATCTAGTACAACATACATATGCATATTATGAAATGCATATTACAACGGGCATTACCCATTCTAAAGAGGTAGTAGTTTTGTTGTAGTGTATGTAATAAAAAGGAATTCCCTTATGCTATCACATAATAAGGCTCCATGATGTTTAACTAAAACGGCCCTAAGATCACAAAAAGTTGTGACAAAAATATAATATATACCGGCATATAAACTAAGTTGGTACACGCTGCACCAAATATACTAAAATGATACATACAAGGGTGTCCATCAAACAACACATATTGTTCAAGATATTACTTCAATGGATCAGTTTAATTGTAACAAACATATTTTATTTTTTTCAAGATTATGCATTTCAACGGTCAGTTTTTTCCACCGTTGCAAGGTAATACTAGTATAACCGATGTACTGAATATTTTTGTTTAGTGTATTGATTATTTTTAGTGTACTTAGTATTTTTGCATATCAGCATTATTACTGTTTAAACTTTAAATAACGAAAATGTTGCATAACACTTGTTTAGTGTACCGATCATAGTTATCAGGACCGGACCCGACCGCGGTTTAACCGAGGTTAACACTTCTTTGTGTATACACCAATTCTTTATCATTCAAATTTTATTAAAAAATAACATGCATGGTTCTGACGGCCCAACCGCTGAACCTGGAAACCCGAAACCTTAGGGCATTACAGTTCGATTGACAGTCCAATCATGATAGCATTGGTTCAAACCCCACATATTCACAATTCCCAACTTTTACCTTTTGTACACTGTCACCTTTGACCTTTCCACATGCTATGGTTGCCAACTCTAAGAATCCAACTTTTTTAGGCAGAAGCAATGCCGTCCTTTTTGGTGCACTGTTTTGTTTCTCCTTCCATCGTCCCTTGGTCTTCCTCTTCTTTCCCCAACTATTCACAATTCCCAACTTCTGCATTCGTCAAGGAGTGTTGTTCACTTAAGCCATGAATGATATTATGGTTCATTTCATCAGTGACATGAGCGACCAGAAGTTGGACTATTATTTATGCAGGGGCCTGACTACTTTTGGCATTCCCTACCACTTCCCTTATAGGTACTTTTACTTCTTCTTATGACTTCAAAGTTAGTCTCTCCGGCTGTGATTATTTCGACATTGGTCTTCTTCCGATTCATTCTAATTTGTTGTTATTTCATTCTTAGTTATCTTCCTATGAATGGATTAACTTTTTGGTTGAATTTTTTTGTTCTTTCTAAGTTTTATATTGTTCCCAAAAATTCTTCGTTGGGCATTTTAGAAGTAAACTTATTTTCTTTCATATCCACTTTAATTTTTAGTCACGTTGCAAAATAGTTTTGCTTAAGTATATTGGCAAATTCTACTTAAATCCGAGGATTTGTTGAGTAGCCCCTGTTATTCAGTAGGAATGAGGAAACTCCTCCTTCTGCTGAGTAGCCCCATTTAATTAGAAAAAAAAAAACAAAAATATCCCTCTTAGTAGTGGCTCGACGTGGTACGCTAGGTTCCTTGGCGTACCACACAGTACTCCTACGTGGTTTCATTACAAACCATGTACAACCACTGCGAGGTAGGCTGGAAATTAAAAAGAAATATAACTGAAAAGGGCAGTCTCATCCATGACCTTTCTTTAGAAACAGGGGGTTACTCAACAGTTTCCTGGGTTCAAATAGAATTTGCCAAGTATACTATCATCGATGATTAGAGGATTTCAAGACTCTGTGGCTTGATTTTTATTTTTTTTTAATTTTTGCCACGAACTTGCATAATTTTCTATTTATATATATTCCAATTCATAAGCATCAACCACGATGCCAGGTTTGTGTTTCCGGAGCTATGATCGCAACCTTTGGTCGATTTTAATTATAAAATGCATATATGTTATTCTATTATTTATGAAATTAGTTTGGTTTACGAAACCAAGCATTACTTAATCTTTAATTAATTCTTAGCATGGATGTGGAATGTTGCCCATTAGAGTTTGTTATAATCTATTTTATGCAACTGTACAAATGGTTGATTTCAGGATTTAATGATAGTGCATGAAAATGTTAGATATAATAATTAATTTAACAGACCTCAATGGCAATTTATCACTTTTGAGTGATTTGATTTAGCACTGCGTTTATGCTTGTTGCACTTTGCTATCAAATTTTTTTTGCATCAACATTTGATATGAACTTAGCAAATATAATAAAGAAAAATTATGATAATTGATCAGCTTAACCTATTACATTTTATACCTACATATACTTTGTAGTTACAAATTTTTCGTTTCCAAGGCATAAGTGCATAATATATAGTTGTGATCTATCACGAATTCATATATCACAGGTGGAAGTTCAAATGGTCATTTTTATGTAATGTTTGAACATTGAATAAACGCAAGATAGGTTAATTTTTCTTCATCACATTTTGTACGTGTTAATAGATACTTGAAAAATCTTGAATACGTCCACATACGTATCTTAAAAAAGGATAAGTAACTGATATTTGGATCAAAAGATTCGAATGCATATATAAAGTAATTTGAATTTGAAAAGCATCCATCTTTTAATAAGGTGATAATTACTATTTTGTGTAAAGGAATGCAGAATCAATCGTTAAGGAAAAACAACACTACAGGGAGGGGGTGAATAGTGTTTTTAAAGAAATTAACAAAAAACAAAAACTTATATGATCTTTTATATGAATCAAATACTACAGAAACAATCACAGACACAGAATCAAACACAAACAAAAACACAAAAATAAACAGAAATAAAAAGAATAAAAGGAAAGAACATACCAGATTTTATACTGGTTCGGAATTGCTCATATGTCTAGTCTCACGCAACTCTGGATTGCGCAGAGCTTTATTACTATATCAATATCCAAGTACATCTGTAACGACCCATAACTTTCGACATTTAAATATACACATTTATCGTTAAGATAAATATTTATAGTGGGGATCGATATAGAATTTGAAATTTTATTTGTTTTTGAACATGGTTGATTTTATTTGGAATTCAAATTTTGTTTTGAGCATATAAAGAGAATTCCTTTGTAGGTTGAAATTTTATATTGATGTGTGTTAAAAAGGGGAAGTATTAACATTTGTTAGATAATTTAAAATTATATTTTAGATTAAGTTAAGTATATATATTTGGATTTTGACAAAAGATTTGGAATTCATCCATTTTTGAATGTAGTTGAGTTTACTTCTAAATTTATCCTTTTGTAATTCACAAATGTTTTAAACTTATTTGTACATGTAGCCTTGCATTCTTTTAATTAATATGAACATTGTCGCAATCTAGAGTTTGGATTTTATTTTAACTGGTTATGATTTTACTTGTATTTAGTTATTTTTCTATTTTCTAGTTGTACTAGAGTTTTCTAACTTTCTGGAATTGTTTTGTATTTAACAAATTTATAATATTATTTTAGCTTCTTTTAAACTTTTGTATTTAGTTGTTCAGTTTATTTTGACTTGACTATTTTGTACTTAACCATTTTTTTGCAAAAATAGTGTTTAAACATTTACTTGGCTCTTATTTTATACTTAGCTTTTATGAATTTTATTTTCGTTTTAGCTTCTTTGTATTTAGCATTAACATTTTACTTTTGACTACATTGCGTGTATTTGACATATCATAATATTTTGATTTTTCTGTCTGCCTATATATTCTGGCTCAAATCTAATACTTTTGTAAACTATTGTATTTACCGGTAATATATTAGAAGTATCTATTTTTGAGCGAAGTATTTCCTTTTAAAATAAATGTGCTTTGCGAATTTATTTTCTAATGCAATGTTCTGTCGTGATTTACATCATTAACAAATTTGAATAGTTAACATTGGAATTCTTTTGATGTTGTGATATGAATGTTATACATAGAGCGAACGTTATTACATCAAGAACGGGATAATGTGAAAATAAAATCCATTGTAGTTTATAAAAACTTAAATTTTTTAATTTATTTAGAATATGAGAATTTGTTTGTTCTTTTTGAACTTAGCTTCAAACGTCATGTACGGTTACGCTAACAAATGCAAAGAAATAAATTGTGGAATAAAATTCGCGTATTTTGGCGTTAGCATTTAAATTTATTTTACGATTAGTTGTTGAATTTATAACGCATTTAAAACCAATAGATAGCGTCGTCCGTTTAAATCGTAAATCGTTCGCTAAGTAATATTCGTTCAAATTATGTTTTTCCGTGGTGTTCTAGCCTAATGTTGGATACCGGGTAACTAATATCTCCATTTAAAACCATTTTCTTGCGTCAACCCAATTTTTTGAATTTGAAACCATATCTGGTATAATCTTTGCCAAGATTCGACAACAACAACAAGAAATATTATGTTGGAAATTTTTGCCACTTGCCTTTGCCGTTATGTTTTAATGAACACGTGTTGTTCTTTATCTACTATTGGTCTCCTACGTCAATCTATAAAATAGTGTATCCCTCTTCACTGTTGAAGACAAGAACAAAACATTTCCTCCATTTTATCCTTTCCATTAACAGATCGAATTATTTTTCCCTAACTTTAATCAGTCCAGATCCACTTTTCTCAAATCAATTTCCTTTCTTTAAAAATGTATTATTCCCCAAATCCCAAAATCGAATTAGTTTTCTCCAATTGACCCTTCACCAATGTTGGCCGACACTATCTCACTCCACCCCATCGCTGCGCCTTCCTCAAGCATCTCTCAGCACCTTTGGGGAAGTCGCCAACCTCCTGCCATCGCAATCTCCTCTGCCAACGACCGCCGAGGCCTGCTACCGACAGCTGCGAGGCGTGCATTCCCTTCCTCATAGACAGTCTCGCAGTCTGCACCATGGCACTGCTATCACTGCATCGCCACCCGAACTCAAAGCCCTCCTTCCAACCAAACTGCCTCCGTATCGCCTTCGTTGACAACTACAAACCCAAAGACCAGCACCCCTCAGAAGTGTTTTGTAACACCCCGAATTTTTAACATTAAAGAGAATAAATTAAATAATAATTAGTTTAGTATTCATAATTAGAGGAAACGGACTGGACCATTGCGTCCGTCTCGAAATTCTAGTCAAGATAGACAGTTGGTTTGCGTAAAACGGACACTGTATGAAGAAGTTATGAAGGTTTTAAGTTTGTATATGCATAGAAATATTTAATGTATATGCTTGACTCAGAGGTGAGTCGGAGATGAGTCATAATTCTATCCAAAGGATTCAAATTCGAAAAATTCCTCTGAGAGGCAAAATTCCCGCTCTAGGGGGTCAACCCCCTAGAGGGGTGTCGAACGACCCACAGGGGTGTCGACACCCCTAGGGCTAACGAGGCACTTGGTTTCAGGGGGTCTGGTAGCTATATATACATGTCCTATTTCTCATATTTTCATCATTGAAGTCATGGAGGCCATATGCTGCTGAAGTGTGAACTGAACAGTTTTCTGCAACAACATATTGTGCAAATCTAATTCAGAAATTCTAGATCTGTTCTTTCTCAATTCTCTAAACCTAATGCTGTGAGTTTCTAAATTACATTTAGGTTTAGATAAATGAAAGTAAATTGTGGAAGACTATGACTTGGGTATGTCGTAAAGTATGATTCTATGCAAGTGTTAAATCATATACTATGTCATGATAGATATAATTCCCTAGATCTAATATAGTTGTGATTATTCTATTATGTTGTCTATGTGGATCTATTGGATAGTTGTAACATTTGCTAGATCTAGTTCTTTATGTTAACCACCTTTCACCTGTCATATTGTGATCCATTGAGATATGTTGTAAACTTGACATGTGAATCCATCTTTAGATCTAAACCTGTTGTTATGACACCCTAACAATGATAGATCTAAATAACTGGACACCTAATGTTTAATCCAGATCTCATTATGTTTACTTGAATATCATAGTAACTGCCAACACGTTACCAGTTTGATGTCCACCTTATTATGATATTAATCACATGTCCATTCACTTTGTTATCATGCTAGTTTATATCCATGTTTATGCCAAAATATGTTGAAACTATCACCCTTGTCATATTCCCTTTTTATTGTTATAGCTATGCTACTTTATAGCCTAGATGTCGCCAAAATACGTACGAATACTTTAGAGAGGAAACAGGAAAAAGGGATTATAATTTGCATAATTTATGTTATATTTATATGAATGGGACATGTAATTCAAATGGGGAAAAAATAGAAACAATAACCTATAATGACATAGGTAGATTTGGATTAATTTGGAATGTTTAGTAATTTACAATTAGGAATTGTAAATTGTACTTATGACATGATGTTAGGTAACATTAGAAGTGGAAGTCTTCTCGGACCCGACCGACATATCCAACAGCCACTAATATTGAACCTAATGTGGGAGGTCTAAGTACACAAATACAAATCGGGCTAAGACACGAGGTTAGACCCAACTGTGGAATAAGACTGCCCGGAACCGACCGACATATCTAGCATCCACATGTTGTAGGCCTAATGTGGGAGGTCTAGCCATTATAAAACCATAAATGGACATGGTAAAGAATTGGACTACTAAACCTAATTTAATTCATAAAGATTGTATGACTATGAACTTAAGTTAGGGTTAAGTAAAACTGGATGGGTAGTGGGGGGTTAAGTAAATTAGAGAGAGTGGGTAATATTTACATATAGGCATATGAACTTAACCCAATAGGGTTATGTAATTAAAGGCACCTAATGGTATACATAACCAGTGGAATATATAGTGAAGTTATGTAATTAAAGACACCCTTTAGGGTAAGCATAACTGCCATAGGGCTAGGTAGTTAAAGACACCTAAGGGTATACATAGTCAGTGGAAAACCTAGTGGGGGATACAAGACAAAGGGGAGAGCTTGTATCATATTGTGTGGGACACATTTCAGTCAGTAACCCGGAGTATGTATCAAATAAAGAACCCAGTACTAGGCGGAGAAAGGGGCACGCTTACTGATTAATTGTAAGAGATCCAAACGAGACGGATGGTTTGGGCGGCGTGAACCGACCGGGGACATGTTTATGCATGGGCTGGGCAGAGAGGGCTAAGACGATCGTGACACCAGTAGATATGGTTGTGCACACCTTGTGTTGTCACTTTAGGAAGTGATACCTCCTACTGTGGGGCCAGCACAGGATATCTACGGAGTAGTGAGCCGATCGATTAGGGTAGTGGTTAGGGTATACCCGGATGTATGCCCTAAGTCTACCAACTTATAGTGGAAGGGATCATCTCATTTTAGTTATACTAGTAATAATGCAGAGAAATCATTAGTGAGGCACATACACCATATCTTGCTTACCTTGTCACACCTGTCATTTATGTAGTGATCTCTCTTATCCACTTTATATGCCTATCATGTTGCTTTTATTTATCTACTGGCTAAAAGTAACTAGACTCGCCAGACTTTATGTCTAACCCTGTTGTTTCCCCTTCTTTCTTCCGTCCCCCCAGGTTCTCAGGGAGGAAACACTCACACTTAATCAGGAATCAGATATCATCTTACTAGGAGCTACTTCTGAAGTATGGCTCAAGTTCTTTTCTCTACTATGGCTTAACTCTTTTAATTGGGGAATAATGTTTTTATTTACTTATGTACTCTGATGGTGCAAGACAGAAGTTATTTTATTGTAATAGTTTTTGTGACTTATGAAATTGTGGACCACGATGTTATGACTTATGTTTGAAATGAAAGTTTAAAATTTTCCGCTGCTATCTTATTTATATTTGTCTTGTAATTATTCTGTGTCTGTTTACCTATAAGCGCTTCACGAAACTTAATGCATTCCCTTGGTGAGTGACATTAACGGATGTGGGGCGTCACACTTTGTATCAGAGCTGAAGGTTACCAGATTAGATAAAAGTTTATGGAAATTATTCTAAAAAAGGTTTTAAATGAAAGCAATTTCAAAAGAAAAGTTTCTTTTGAAAACCATTCCCCAAAAATCCATATGTAGTATCCTTCGGTCCTTTATCTAAATTTCTTCCTTTTCCCTTTTTCAGCATGTCTAGGGAACAAAACAACCCTAATATCCCGGAGGGCGCCACAATACTCGGATGGTTGCGTAGGTATTTAGAGGCTACGACCCCTGTCGAAGGCCAAGAAAATGTTCCTCCCCCAGCTGCACCAGTCATTCCTCCTCCTCCCCCTCCAAGAGCAGATAACTTCGCCATGGTCTGCAAAGACTTCCACGCTATGGGAGGGAAGTCGTTCCATGGAAACGAGACATTTGTAGAAGCTCGGAATTGGCTTAAGGAGACAGAGGACTTATTCGTAATCATTGAAGTGGAGGACCGAAGAAAAATTCAGTTAGCTGCTTGGCTGTTAAAGGAGGAAGCTTAATTTGGTGGGAAGTCGCCCAAGCTGGACATCCGGTAGAAACTTGGGAAGTCTTTAGACAGAGCTTCGAAATGAAATTTCTTTCCCAAGCGGAGAGAAGCATGCAGATGGGGAGATTCTTAGCGCTCAAACAAGGAAACTTGACGGTGAAAGAGTATGTGAACAAGTTTAACCAGCTGGCAACACTACAAGAAAAATTGCATATAGCAGCGGCAGAATCCGCTTTTGATCCATCGCTAAACAGGCTTTAGCGACGGATTTCCTACAAAACGATGTGGTCGTAAAAACCATGACAGTATTTATGTCAGATTTTGCGACGTATTTTAGCATGAGTTTTCCAACATTTTACTAATTATATAATAAAAATAAAATTTAATTTATTAATTTAATTTTAATTTATATACCGACTATTTACCGACGAATAATTAATTTATAATAAAATATTATTTACAAAAGCGTTGGTAAATCCTTACTAATTACCAAGGGATTAACGACAAAAAATAATTAAGGTAAACTTAACCTTCCATTTTTTGTTGGTAATCCACCGTGTTCCCCTTCTAATCTGTATATATACACACACATAACTTTTGTTCCATTCAATACACAATCCTAATTTAAATACAGCACAATTAATATCAACACACATATCTCTTAATCAATGTATTATATTAATCACTCATCTCATAATCAACATTCAACATTACATAATAGACATACTAAACGTTCTTACATCAAAAATACATTGTACACTCGTAATATTTCATAAATAATACTAAAATTTACAAACCAAAATATAGTTCTAGCATTTCAAATCCATAACTTGTCGTGGTATGTTCCCGCTTTTTTGCATCTGTAAATATTGTTGAACTGTCCAAATCATTCGATATTTCATCCATAAATAGAATTCTGTTTGGACCTACAATCATCTCCCCTATTTTTTGGAAGAATCAGCCATCAAAATTTAATTTTATGACCTTTAAATAAAATGACAGGCAGAAGCTGATGGAGTTTGAATTAGAACCTGTTGTCAGTTTTCTTCTCTGCCCATCTGAAATGCCTCTTTGCATAGCATCACCAACCATTATTTCTGAGCAGTTGTTCATTCCAAGGGTCTGTATGTAAGTTAAACATCGATAACAATGGATTAGAACTTAAAAACAACAAAGTATACACCTTTTATGTACACATGAACATAATTATATTAACTTTATATAGTTTACGTTCATTACATAGTTTGTTTGGAGTAATATTTTTGTCAATCCCCTGACAGAAGTTTCCTGTAAAGGAAAAAAAGTTCTGATTTCATTAGTAAGTTGAAATCAAAGAAGTTGAATAATCTTCATCTAATTTACTCTTTGCTTCAACTTGTGTTGGCTATTATATTTATATTTCATGATCACCCATGTCACACACTGCATGAACTTATGCTGAGGCTTTATGCAAGTTCAGTTGACCATTTTACATGTTTTCATCTAAGTTTCCTTCATTTATTAGTCGATGCTATGTTATAGTCTCAACTTGAAATATAATAGGCTAGAATGGACCTAACTAGTATAACCGCATAATGATGGGAAAACCCGACCGTTAAATTGTCTGATATCAACAAAAAAAGTTCTATTAACTATATTTTTAAACAAAAAATTAACGAGAAATTAATTGTGTAAGGTAAAAAAATAAAAATTAATGCAAATATGTAAATTCTATTAATTAATATGTTTAGAATCATTACCAATTTTATATAATGTAGTAAGAAATTAAACAAATGTTTGCTTATACAGTACAAGAAGGTAAAAAAGCATCATTCTTTTATTAACTATAGCACCTGAAGTCCATATAATTACGCAAAGTAGCAACACTTAAACAAGTTTTCAAAGAGAGAATATAGGTACCAAAATCACTATGAAGGCTAGTACCATAAAAGTCTAATGTTGCTCACTTCAAAAGTCCAATGACTGCACAAGCGAAAGTACTGCAAATAATCAAAGAATTATATAAATTCGTAGCTATACACGATGAGTGAAAAGGATGAATTCATACCTATACAGGATGAGTCTGTTAATGAAAATTTTGTGCAATAAATGGCAAAGAGTATATGTACCGAACAAACTAATGAAACTGTACTAAAGCCACATATGCTAAATGTGTATCACCTCATCCAAAGTCCAAACTATCAAAATAAATCTAGAAACAAAAATTAGGAGAAATACCGTGCAACTTGCATAACAGATACTTCTCCAACCTATATTCTTATCACTAACATCGGTTTCCTGTTTTTATCCTTTTACGTTTGTTGATGTTTTTAGTTAACCTTATGAATCCTCGTTAACTAAGTACCATAACGAATGTCTACATCCAAAGTTCCAAAGCAGAAGACTGAATTTTGGATTAGGGTAAATGAAATCCATGGTCAAGAAAGCAATATAACTACACATAATCTGCATATCTGACTTGCAAATTTTTGTTCTGATCATTCAACCAAATACCAAAATAGTTTTGTTAAATTAATTCTAGGTCTTCGAAGATTTCAAGATTGAATGGACTTTGGTTGATAAGTTTTAGGAACAGGTTAACGATGAAGAGGAAAATAAAATCTGAATCCACTACCAATTCATTGATCAAGGTAATGCAGATGACAATGGGCATCAAATAAATGAACATTTTAAATGGAAAACTGATTGTAGGAGCGGAACTTTCCAGTCACATTTAATCTTCTATGTTTCTTGTTTTATCGTATTGATACCGCTTGCATTTTGTGCTTTAAAAAATAAATGGTTTTGATGTATTGTTGTTGTTTGCATTTGTGCTTTCAAAAAATGATACTTTTGCTTCGCATTCTCCATTTACTTTCCAAAAGAGCCTCTAAAAATCAGGTTATATATATGATTGAATTGCTAGACACAACATTCGATCCTTTTACTCAACCCACACAAAAATGACAGCATCTCTTCATGTATAAAAACAGTCACAGTCTTTGTTTTACAAACTATGGATTTCACAATTCTAGTTCATAATCGCATGATATAAAATTAAGAATCGTCAGCCTATGTACATAGGAGCTCTAATTTTTAAACATAGTCATAGCTACCAGAAGCACATTACACATCAATGCTTGGTCCCAGTTGAAATAAGAAAAGAAAAATCTATGCCAAATATTATACCTTTAAGCTGCCAGTACAGGCGCAAGTAGTCTCCAAGTTTCTAATGTGACTTCTGCTTGGCAAATCCTATACTCAACCATGACCTTCATCACAATCATTGTCATTTTCTACCTGATTCCTATCATTGCTTGATCCGAGGTATGCTGCTTGAATTTCTCTTCAATCAAAGCCGGCTTCCAAGCGGCGGTGTTTCAGACAACAAATATGGCTGCAATAACAATAATAACAATACATCATTATATTTGTTGGCAAATATTGCTATATGGTATGCATGCAATTTCAAGCTATATAAGGCAGTCATAAACACGACGCGGGAAGCACACAATGTACAAGAGGAAATCACATAGACTAACAAACGTATGGGATCCATTTCATTGCTTTCACACATTTATTTACGCGATCTTCCTCCCTTTGCCATATACCCCTCTACCCACTGCCCCTTTTACTTATGAACATAGAGGCATAACTTTCAGATACAACACTGGATGGAATTTGTCAAATGGTTATACCAATAATGTAGTACCTATCAAGTTATTCAATAATTCATGGTCAAACTCAGAATAAATAAACAAAATTTAAAAGACCTGGACAAAACAAGCCAAAGGACACAAAGGATATGATAACACTGCAATATAAAGATAAACAAATTTTTTTGGAAGCATATATACATCCTGAGGATATATATGCATATGATGAAATGGTTGTCACTTCTAATAATATGAAACAAATGAAGCATAGCAAATGTATCCTGAGAATATATATATCCTATTCCAAGAGCCTACTTGTGAGCTGTAATCACGCTGTTGGTTAACATACATCAGAACGATACCCTTATACTTACTGGACTGACATATTTGCTGGAAGTAACTTGTTGGAAGAAAAAGTAGCATATAATAAAATAATAAATAACAAAAATGGAATTTAACGTTTTCCATCAGCTAGAAAAGAGAGAGCACTTTAGTCTACAAATTTGCTTTCATAAGTTACGAAAATATGGCAAATCCAATCTACTCTAATTTACTCTATTAAAAAGTCCATTAATTTAGTTGTGAATAACCGAATATTGATCTTATTATAGGTTCTCACACGAATTGTATTTTAACCTTAGTGGTTGCTTTTGACAATTTAATAATTGCTAAACATTGACACATGCATAATATGTATTTAAGGCCTTCCTAACAGGTAAGGTAACAAGTGCAGATTTCAGTATTTATATATTCTAGCTTTATTTATAAAGCCATAAGTTAATTAGGGTGTACACAAACCCTTTTTTATCAACCTATTATTTACACTGTTTGGGTTCTCACCTTGTGTATGGATGGATGATCATTCTATACACTAAACAAGTATGCTTGTATGCATTTTTGGTTACTTAAAAACTCATATATTCTGCTTATATTCTATATAACGCTATTAGGTCTAATTTACCACCAAAGTTTCAACAATAATACTTACAGTCATGTAATACTTACAATCATTATAAGTACAAAAGCAACATACAAAAAAGCTAAGTTAAAGTGTGTGTTTGAATACCCAACATCCAAAATAGCAAGTTGATCGGTAAACTATTGACTGATAGGATACACCTCAGTTTAAGGATCAGTCAAATTGTACAGTTCTCTAAAAATATGGATTCCAGTCAGTACGGGCTCTACCATACCATACGTTTCAGCAATTTAGGTTCAATCTCTTTTGGTCATAATTTGAAATTTTGGGTGGCCGAAATATAATCATCTCATACTAAATTAAATAGTACACTAAAGCTTCATGCTTTCACTATTATGTTCTCTACATTAACAATTCATTGTAATCATGGTGCTTCCCATGTACGGCTGTAACAAATTAAACATGTAAAAAACTGGGGCTTACAATGGAATACAGAATAAAGCTAGCAAAAATGTTAGAAGTTTGATCTAAAATTTCAAATGAAAACGCAGTAATCTTTTCTCAAATATAATTCCATAAAGCTTTCTTCCTAAAACTAATTAAAAAACCAATGCATTTAATTTCTTTATGACTTTGCAGTCTATAAATCATGTATCTAAATCAGATGAACATCCACTAAATAACCTTCCCACAACTGTCCAATTCTGAGTTCTTGTTAGAGGATCGGATGATGATAGCATCGAATACATAAAAGAGACCAAATGAGTTCTGAAATTTTTATTCATTCAGACCTATAAATAAAAATCAATCGTCAAAATTTGTTTGGTGGATTTGTTTACTTTGAGCTCAAAAAGGAAAATTAGATCTTATTGAAATAGTTGCTCTGCCAAAAAAAAGGAAAATAGTTCTTATTAAAATAGTTGCTATGCCAAAAAAAAAAAGGAAAAATAGTTCTTCTAAAAGGAAATACAGGAAACAAATCGAATCTGATATCTTCATTGCTGCTAGTCGCTCAAAATATAGAAAGCCATAAATGGATAATATAATATTGTATATGTCAACAAAAAAATAACAAAATTATATGGAAACAATTGCAATAATTTACAAAAGGAATTAGACAACTCAGTTATCAATATATTTTTTTAAAAGGAAACAATACGAGTCAAAGATAAACTAACAATTATAGAAAAAAGATATAAATTGGAATTGGTTATTGAAATTACCTTTAATTTTTATCGAATGAAGTTTAAAGACGAAAATTTTCCAGGTCCTTCTTCCCTTTTGAGCGATTCAGTGCTTCAATACAAATAATCTTTCATCGTTAATTTGAGAGAACTTAAAATCATGAACAACAAAATTAATACCAATAACTGGAAAAACTCGTGAATCTTAGGTTGCACCAGATCTAAAATCATATGTTTTGTTTTATATTTTGTTGTCATGTTTCATTCGAGATAATTAGGAATGAGAAGAAGTAGGTTATAGTAGATGAGGAATTTTTTACAGGAATGATAACAATTCCATGGAAAGAAACAGGTGTGCTTTCTCTGGACGACTCAGATAGCTGGATTAGAGATCTAATGGTTGATGCTCTTCCGATATCAGCATGTGGATGCTTTCTCTGGACGACTCAGATCGCTAGTTGGATTAGAGATCTAATGGTTGATGCTCTCTCGATATCAGCATGTGGATTAGTGAGGAGATGGTAAAAATAGCAAACGTGTAAATGATGATTCGTAGACCCCATGGTTGATATTTAAAAATTACAACACATGGCGTGTTAATGATATAACAAAACTTTTGAAGCAATTTTGAATAAATTTCTTTTATATTTTGTTTTGAAACTTTTGACTACAAAATCAAATGGACCTAATATAATGATTTTCAAAGTTTTTACTTTTTGAAATTTTAAATCTTGAAAAATAACATTTTTAAAGATTCAATCTTAAAAAGTGATTTTTTTCTTTCAAAATTCAAATATATATTTTAAAACACTTGTACTTTCAAATTTTCCATTGCATGGCTTTTAGGATTCAATTCTTATCAAATATACAAAAGTTTTATGGGATCATTATTTTCAATGATTTTTTTAAAAGGTTTAAATTTTATATTATTTGACTATTTTTTAAAAAGATGTTTTCAAATATCTGAATACCATGTACATTTGTGAACCGTGATCTCTTTACACTGAGTATACTTTATAATATAATTTTTCCTTTGTTAAACCAAAATTTCATGGCTTAATTAGTTTACCATGCTATATATTTTTACGACAATTAAAGTATGTCATCTATTTATATAGTATAACAACATCAAATAAATGTTTTTGAAGAAAACAACCTTTTACAATGTAAGTATTTTGTTATTATAGATATATTTCCACAACATTTTGAAAATGTAGTAAAGGAAATTTATTTTACAACATTTTTCCTTCAAATATGGTTGAATTATATATGCTTTCCACAACACTTATCTGACTGTATGTTGTTAAAGCCATATATATTTACCATAGTTCATCAAACTGTTGTAGAATGCTTGTTGTAAAAGGGTCATTTTGTTGTAGTCATATTGGTTAAAATTAATTATTGAATAATAGATATCATTTCATAAGTATTAAATTTTATTGTTAAAAATTAAATAATTATTATAATAAACGGATATTTTTATTATTTAGAGGAATAATTATAAAAGAACAATTTAAATTTTGAGATTAAACGTAAAATATACTGAAATACTGACTGAAATTTGTGATAAAAGCAGAGGACTTAATTAAGAATTTAGTAATTACATCGGTTATGAGCAAAGATTATTTTGCTAATTCTAAATAAGCAATGATTACAATTTATTTAATATAGAACGTAAATTATTATTTATTATTACTTATAAATCATTAATTTTAACATATTAATTATTAATTATTGAACATGTTAGTAATTATTAAAAAATAACACTAAAGTATATCTTAGAAAAATAATATAAACATCTCTTGCAAATCCGTTGGAATTCCGCTGCAAAATAGCTTCGAAAAATATTCGTTGGTACGCTGTCTGTATTTACAGCGGAAAATAGCAAAAAAAAAAAACGTCGGTAATTTGATGCAATTTGCAACCAATTAGTGAGGGATGGCAGAAGGCGACGGTAATAAATAAAAGAAAAAAGTTTGAAAATACAAAAAATTATCCCTTGCAAATCGCATGGAAATCCGTCGTAAATTAGCGACGGAAATTTCAGCTTATAAAAATTTGACGCTAAATCAGTGTTTTCTTGTAGTGCAAGGTTCAGGTTAGAATTGGTGGATACACCGCACAAAAGGGCTATGCGGTTTGCTAAAGGGCTGAATGAGCTTCTACATGGTTTAGCCATGTCCCATATTCCAATGGGGCCCACTTTTGAAAAGCTTGTAGATATGGGCCTAATACATTAGGAAGACAAGGGAGAGAAGACGAAACCAAAGACTGAGGAGACATCGCAGAATAGGAAGGTGTGGCCCAAGAAGGGGTAGCAACAATATCAATAGCAGAAGAAAGGAGGGAAAGATGACAAAGGCAGGGATGAGAGAAAGTGTCACAATTGTGGAAAGGAGGGTCACTTGATCAAAGATTGTAAGAGAAGGAAGGCCAGTTGCTTTAATTGCGGAGAGGTCTGACACTTCTCTAAAGACTGCTCGAAGAAACAGGGATCCCAGGGACAAGGTCAAAGAGCAGGGACTTCTGGAGGGTAGGTGCATGCTATCACGATCAGTACTCCTGAAAGAGGTAGAAAATTTTCCGTAGAAGTTTAGTTTATCTTTCAAACTATCCAGTTAGAACACTTTTTGATTCTGGTGCTTCACATTCATTTATATCTAGTTATATGGTTGAATCTCTGCACTTAATTACTAATATGGTAGTAGATCCTGTAGTTGTTTCAAACCCCATTGGTGGTTCGGCTCATTTATCGATGATTTGTCGGAGTTTAAAAATATCTGTGTCAGGCGTCGAGTTTGAATGCGACGCGTATATGCTCGGGTTTATGGGCTATGGGTTGATTCAAAGAATGGATTAGCTTACCACGTATGAGTCCATTCTGGATGGTGAGAGGAGGGTTGTTAGACTCCTGACTTGTCATGGGAAGACCCTCGAAGTTTCTTGTGACCCTCAAGGTTCTGTTATGCTTAGCTTCCTAGAGTCTCTAGATGCATCCATAGATGATTTGCAATCTATTCCAGTGGTTTGAGATTATTCCGATGTTTTTGATGAGTTACGGTGTTTACCTCCAAGGCGCAAGATTGACTTCCGCATACATCTGGTGGACAATGCAATGCTAGTTACATTACCATTGCGCCATATGGCTCCAAGGGAAAGAAGGGAACCGAGTAACCAAGTAGGGGAGCTACTTGAGAAAGGGTTTATCAGACGAAACATATCTGAATGGGGTGCTCCAGTGGTATTCGCAACTAAGACGGATGGTTCGCTTCGTTTGTGTTTTGATTATAGGGAGCTGAATAAGCTCACTAAGAAGAATAGGCACCTGCTTCCGAGGATAGATGATTTATTTGATTAGCATGTTGGTGCCTCGGTATTTTCTCAGTTGGACTTCGCTACGGGGTTCCATCAGTTGAGGGTAGCTGAGGACAGCATAGATAAGATTGCTTTCAGAACTCCAGATGGTTTCTTTGAATGGCTAGTTATGCCTTTTTGGTTGACGAATGCACCTGCCTATTTTGTTGATTTGATGAGTAGGGTGTTTCGGGAGTTCCTAAACAAATTCATCGGAGTTTTCATTGATGATATTTTGATCTTATCCAAGAATGAAGAAGAGCATGCCCAGCATTTGGGAGAAGATTTGAAAACTCTCTGTGACCATCAGCTAAAAGAAAAGTTCTCCAAATGCCATTTCTAGAGAAAGGAGGTGAGATTCTTGGGGCATGTAGTCTCCAGAGAAGGGACAGTTGTAGATCCTGCGAAGGTGGTTGCAGTACAAGATTGGCATAACCCTAAAAATGCAACTGAGGTGAGAAGCTTTCTTAGGTTGGCAGGTTATTATAGGAAGTTCATTAAGGACTTCGTGAAGATATCATCCCCTCTCACCGGGTTGACAAAGAAGAATCTAGCATTTTCATAGGACATAGATTGTGACGATGCTTTCCAACGACTGAAAAGGGCTCTGACAATAGTCCTAATCTTGACCTTGTTGTTGGATCTAGATTAACCCTAGAGGGGGTGAATAGGGTTTATCACAATTTATCGCTAAATTAAAAATCTAACAGGATATAAAATAATAAACAGATCATAGAATGTAGCAGAAATAAAAGGCAGAAAGGAAATAACACACAGAGATACCCAGCTTCGGCAAAACCCTGCCTACTGCTACATTCCTAAGGTTTCTACTAAGTGATAGAACAGATCCCGCTTACAAGACCATGTAAACTCGCACTCCCTGCGCCTGAACTAACCCTACGCTCAAAACCCTAGACTGATCTAATCCCCTAGATCAGATTTCCCCTGATTATGACCCCGTAACCAGTAAACCTTGTTTTTACAGACTCTAATAAACTGCTAGTAAACATCCTAACTGGTTTCCTAGATTTTACAGACTCTAGAACTGATCGATGATTTTTACAACTCAAAATAAAAGCAATACAAAAATTAAACTTAAAATAAACTAGACAAAACCTTAGGTTATAAAGGAATTCAAGTATCCCTTCAAACACTTATGTTGGCCGACCACTTTGAAATGGCTCCACCCTCATTTCATTTGTCCCGTTCACTTTCCTCTTTGCAATTACACAAAAAAATGGGAGCCGAATTGAAAGACTAGGGTTTCTATTAATTCCCAAATCAAATCGCGATGCTTCTTCAAATCTGGATAAATCTTCTGAATTGAAAGACTAGGGTTCCTTTCCCCTCGTGTTTCTAAACCCATCCGTTCCTTTTTGTATCTGCCACAACACATTTAGATCCCCAATTTTTGCAAACCCGCTGCCTAGGTTTTCTCATCAGTTTCTTTATCTCCATCGCCACGACGCCGATCCGTTCTCCGCCTGATCACGGTTGGAGCTTAATTCTTTCTCCGCCAAAGCCGTAGGTATCTTTTCGGACCGATAATCTTTCTCTGCCGACGCCGCCAGTCTGGTGCTTAATGCAGATTGGTATCTTTTATCCTATGAGTTGTTCGACAAATTTTCTATTTTTCGTTACGCTGGAGTCAACATCTGTGTACGCAGTATTTACCAAAATTAGGTTCAACATTAATATCTGGTACCATAGATATTAATGTTCAACATTAAAAGATGCAGTGCTTAATGGCGATAATTTGTATTGATGAAATCTGTGTACGCAGAGATCTAGTCCCGTAGCAGTTCATAACCCAAAATTATGTTGTGGCACGTTGACTTTAATTCAACAATTTTCAAAACTTCAAGAAAACGAATATGAAAAGTAATCATCTTTCAGCAACGTTTTGTGCTAGAAGAGTCAAAATATTGTCCCTAAAAAAATGGCTACCATTTTTTTAGCTTATATATAAGAAATTAGCTACAAATTGTAGCCTTCCAATTGTACACATAATTCTAGAGATTGATATCTTTTAATTTTAGAAGTTTTATTGGCCACCTTCTACATAATAGCATGTTATATTATGAACTTGGAAAGTTTTTGATACTGGAAAATGTCATTTTGATCTAATGTAGCTTTTTGTGGTGCATGAAGTCTCATGATAGTTAGTATATATGGTAAAATTTTAATATCATAATCTGACTAATCGCCATTTCCGTACGGTTTGACCATTTATGTTTTTGAGTTCGTGGTTAAACAAATTGGAGGTGATGATAAAACGAAGATGAAGAGAAAATAAAATCGAAAAAGTGGTTTGTATGGTGGATGATCGTAATCGATAGTTGACATGTTTGATGCAAATCACTTGATTTTCAACTATTTTCCCAAATAGATAATATACATGGACCTCATCCATGATACGTCCGGATTTGTTGGACGAATCGGACTGGATGCCGACTCTGTTAAAACGATACCTTAAGTTCAATTGATCAAACTTTCAAATATCATTGTACCGTGTCAAAGACAAGTCTTAAGCTAAGTTTAAAGACTGCCTAATTTTGTACTCATGATAGAAACGGTGTACTATTGTCACAATGACATATGTAAAGTTCGAGTTCTGATTAATCTGTTCAATTGCACACGACACCAGAAATAGAATGATACGAAGCGACAAAAATTCATGATTCATTCACAACTAACTAACGTTTAAACTGTCATTTTTTTTTTAAATTTGATCCATACCCAAGTCATCTTAAATATGTAGAGAAGAATTGTCTTTTTTCTATCCATTTTGAACCTACCTATTACTGCTCATTATTCTCACACCAGTGCATCCCATGCATTCTTCCTTTAGAAATCCATACATATTATTTTGGGGATATTTTCCTTAAGTTGAATATGTACAAACATTAGTTGACTTCTTCCCATTAGGAAGCACTAAATATAAATATCGATAGTAGCTAGTTTAGTGATTCAATACCAGCTACTACTTAAGAGCTTCACGAATTGTTTCTTCTGAAATATTGACAAAGGGTTCCTACAAAAATATGGAAACATGTCACATAGAAAGCAATGAATTAATTCACCTACATATGGAAATCATAAGTCAAATACAATTTATTATGGTTGTTGTTGTTATAGAAATCAGCAAAATTCCGCTTATAGTTCTATCTGAATTTTTTCATACATCAACAGAAGAGCAATTAATAAAATTTCTTTTGATTAAATAATAATAATCAACCATCAATAAGCCTGATAACATATTTCTTTCACTATCTTAGTTTAGTATAGTCAATATACATGGTACGATTAAAGTTGTTTGGCTTTTTGTTAGTGTTTGCTACTATTTTGTTGATATTAGGTTTGAAAATTCGAAGGATGAGTTACAAAAATAACCTGAATATTACATAGAAAAATGGTGTTTATTATCCTGAAACTTCCATGAAACTCGCAAACCATTAAAAATTCTAAATATTTTCATAATTTTATTGCATAAACTGTGATAGCGAAGTTATATCCATGAAAGAATGCACATATTAATTTAAGAAAATGTAATAAGAAAGTAAGGAATACTCAAACTGAAAGAGGGAAAATTTTGAATTTTGGTGAAGTACACTTTTATTTTGATGTAAATGTGAAAAAACAAATTATCAATCTAAGATATTCATCACAGTTCAGAACTAGAAACTCATAGTTTTACTATTTTTGTAAATGACAGCTAATTATGTTAACTACAAAGATATTTTTAGGGTTAATGGACAAGCATCATGACAATCACATGATACGTGTCGATTAAGCGCTTATGAGCAATGTGATCAAAAGGCAGGCTGTTACTTCTGTGTATTCTTGTAATGAGCAAAACCCTTATGAATAATGTGATCATATGCTTTATTTATTATCCTAAATCAAGTAGTTGAGGGCTTTCAAGATTTTATGCGTGTGATAATTTACTTGAATTGAAGTAAGAGTTCAATCATGTCATGTGTATAAATAAAAGACAAACAAAAATGTAAGAGTTCAATCATTTTATGGGCAATAATTTACTTGAATAGAAGTAAAATAAAAGACAAACGAAAATTCAAATACATGAGACATATGCTGTTTTTTTGGAACAAATGCAGTATTTTTTAACAATTGCAGTTTTTTTTAAATCAATGCATTTTTTTTAAGTATTTCTGTCATTTGTAGACTTGAATTGTGGACCAAGAATCAGTGCAGTTTTTTTTAAATCAGTGCAGTTTTTAAATCAGTGCAGTTTTTTTAACAAATGCAGTTTATTTTAACTATTTCTATTTCTGTGTTGTGTAATGTGCTTGAGGTTTTGCATTTGCGTGTTTTGTTTTCAAAAGTGTTTAAGTTTATTTATTAATTTATTAATGATACTAGAAGTTTATTTATAAATTTATTAATGATGTTATAAAGTTATTAGTTTGTTTATTAAAAATGTTTAAGAATTAGTTAATCATCATACTAATGATGCTTTAAAATTAACTAGTTATCTTTTTGGCATAACCAAGCGCTTTTATAGTGGTCGTACCACTTATACATAATGTATATATAAAAATGAATGTTCTGAGCAGCTATAAGTGGATTTAAATTGGCTAAACCACTAGGTGTTGAGGAACATACTTCATAAAATACAAAAAGGTATAAGGGTTAGACAATTATATGTAGGAAGAAACTAGCCGTTTTATACCGTAATGCATTAATGTTGCTTTAAAATGTAATGTGGTTGCATATCAGTTTCGAATGTTGCTACAAATTAAAAGTTTTTAAATTTATCGTCTTCATTTTATTTATTATTTTGTAACATGAATATGTTATCTATCTAATTGCATTATTTTTTTCATTTACAAAAATATAACAGGCACGAGTAAAGTTCTTGCTAATGTCGAATCCTACTTCAAGAGAGTGGATTAGAATTCGACATAGGAATACCAATGAATATACTTCGTGAAGTGTCATTCACCACCCGACTTTGAAATGTGTAGCTGCCCTTGTATGAAGTGCAGAAATTCGAAGAAGTTGTCTTTTGAAATGGTTGATAAGCATTTAATCATTAATGGTATGGATCCAACATACGATGAGTGGTTTCTTCATGGGGAGAGAAGCAACGTTGACGTTAGGGTCACTAATACACCAAATGTTACATATGATGCTTACAACTCCAATCAATCTCGAGAGGAAAACCTCATAGATCTTGGGAACTTTATTGATGATGCATATGGAGTATATGATAGCGTAGAAGGAATGCATGATGGTAGTCAGTGGAAAAAGTATCAAGATCACAAGGGAAAAGCAAGCGAAAAATTATACCCCTCTTGCGAAGATGATATTACAACATTAAGTGTCATTGTAGAGCTTCATAATTTGAAAAAAAGACTTTAATTGGTCAGGAAACAGTATGACTGAGTTGTTGAAGTGATTGAAACGATGGCTTCCGAAGGAGAATACAATACCTGAGAAGTACTCCACAATGAAACAAATGTTAAAAGATTTGGGAATGAAAGTAGAATGTATACACGCTTGTGAAAATAATTGCATATTATTTTGGAAGGATTATAAAGATGCAGTGGAATGTCCTCAATGCCATACTTCGAGATTTAAAATGAAAAAACAAGGAGAAGTGGAAAAAATCACAAAACAACCACGAAAAATATTAAAACACTTTCCACTTATTCCGAGATTAACAAGGCTGTACACCATGCCATGGATAGCTCGAAAAATATTGTGGCATAGTGAAGCAAAACCTTCTTGGAATTCGATGCGTCATCCCATTGACTCGGATGAATGGAGAGCACTTAAAAACAAATGGCCCGAGTTTGCTAGAAATGGACGAAATGTTTGGCTTGGCATTGCTACTGACGGGTTCAATCCTAGTACAAACCGATCAGGTAGCTATAGTTGTTGGCCTATGTATATGGTCCCTTATAACTTACCCCCTTCGTTCTGCATGAAACCAGAATTTCAGATGTTATGTTTGTTAATTCCTGGACCAAGGAAACTAAGTCAAGATATCAATGTCTATTTGGAACCTCTTGTGGATGAGTTAAAACAACTTTGGATAGGAGTGTTTGCACATGACATGGACAAGAGAGAACATTTCACTTTGAGAGCAATGCTACTATGGGGAATTCATGATCTACCTGCATTGAGAAATTTATCTGATTGTGTAACACATGGTTACAAAGCATGTCCTGTTTGTACAACAGAAACAGGATCAGAACACATCGGCAATAAGATTGTTTATATGAAGTACAGAAGGTTTTTGTAGAGTGACCATCCATATAAAGCACTCAAACATGGATGGTATAAAGATATAGAGGATAAGAAACCTCCAACACGATTGATAGGATCGACACTGTTGTAAAAGCTTGCTCATATAAGATATGTACTAGGTAAATTAACGAAAACCCAAAAAAGCGTGCTAAATGAGACTGATCGTGATGATGAATATTTTGAAAATGAGAACGAAGACAGTGAAATACCAGCATTGTACAAGAAGTCTATTCTTTTTTCCTTAGAGTATTGGAGTGGTCATAAGGTGCGACATACTACTGATGTGATGCACAGCAAAAAGAATGTAACAGAGCATTTTATTAACATATTGATTGATAAATACAAACAATCTTCTAAATTTGCATTCGACAAAAATCACGAGACGTAGTGCTGTCAAGTTCTTAAGGATGCAAAACTTCCATCATGCTTCCGGACTAAATTTAGCAACTTGGTAAATACACAGCCACCTAGTTTGAATATTAGAAAGTCATATGGCTATCATGTTATAATTCAATATTTTCTACCTGTGATGATTCGATATGCGTATCCAAAGAATAACGATTTAAGACGTGCAATATTACAAGTATGCTTGTACTTCAATATTATTTGTTCGAAGGTTTTAAATCGAGAGCATGTCCAAGCTTCCAAAGATATGGTTGCCGAGGCATTATGTGTGCTGGCTCATTATTTCCCTTCTTATTTCTTTGACATCAGCATACATCTCATGGTGCATTTAGCTGATTAAGCATTATTATGTGGACCGGTTAATTATACATTGATGTATCCATTTGAAAGGTAGACATTTCATTTACATGATTGTTAACTGATTTATGTTTTATTAGTTACATTAAATGTTGTTTTTTAGAGCTATGAAGGAGTGTAAGAACATACCAAGCAATAAAAGATTTGTCGAGGGATCAATTTCTGAAGCATATCTTGTTTCAGAGTCCATTAGATATGCAATGGAATATATGCCAAATCCGCGTGATGGTAATCATAGCTCTAAACAAGCACCGTTTTTAGACGAGAACTATGGTGATACTTGTGAGCATTCCATTATTGAGGGTAAAACAATAAAATTATCCGGTGTACAACGTGTACAAATTCGAAGATGGATACTTTTCAGAATAGACATTCCAAATCGAGATGATTATTATAGATTTGTCTTTTTTACACATTAAAATTTATAAATGCTAGTCCAAAATTTACTTTATTTTTTTGTTTTTGTTTGTAGCGAATATCGATTATCAATAGAAGAGACCCAACGTGGTAAAAAGCGGCTCCAATCAAAGGCAGAAGTAGTGATTCATTTTGAATTTATTGACTGGTTGCATAAAAAGGTTTGTTGGATTACAATGAACTCACAATTTGATAATAAATAACATTTTTAAACATATTTTACTTTTTTCAGTTAATGGAAGAAAAACGCATGGACTTCCTATTATGATATTATGTTAGTGGACCAACATGGGAAGCCAAAACTCACCTTAAATATAGAATCAATGGTTATCTATTCTCTCCTCAGCACTACGACGACACTCTTTCAACACAAGATAGTGGCATTTGTATGGATGCAATTACAACATTTGTTGCAAGTGCAAAAGATTTAAATCCTACGGATGATGACACTACTTGGTATGATATTATCCAGGAGATCATTGAAGTTGATTATTATGAATTTCAATATGTTGTATTCTATAGCAAATGGGTCAATATTGCTAATAAAACACATGGTTATAAGGTTTGTTAGACTCCAAATTACTGATGGTGAATTTGAAAAGGCTCAAAAGCAATGATGGAGAGTATGATGAGCCTGTCATTCTTGCATCGGAATCTAGCCAAGTTTTTTACATAAAGAACACACAGAAGAATTCTGATTGATCCATTGTACGACGCTCTCCTAAACGCATGATGGATAACATGGATGATTATGAGATGCCAATGAACTTTCAATCTGTTTTAAAAGAGCAACCCAACTTAACAACATTGTTAAATTGTATTGAATCCAAATAGACAAATTGTTGAAGTTGTTGACGTTGCTTTATTCATTTTGCTACCTTTTCTTGTTTTGAACATTCGTAAATGTTATCTATTAATTGATTGGTTATGGATGTATCATCTAATGTAAGTATCTTCAGTTAAATTTTTTATGTTATACAGTTATGCTTGCAAGAGTGTTTTTGTGTTTTGCCTCTACTTTGTTAATTGTTTTTTAGGAACATGAGTTTCTATTTTTATTTTGTGCTGCAAAATGAATGTGCTGAATTTTTTCATGAGTTTCTATTTTTATTTTTGGTTGAAGGGGCATCCACCATTTCTACTTATCTTTCAGAAATGTAAGCTACACCGTCTTTTTGCATTTCTTTTTTTATTTGCAAGTCAAAAAATTGTAATCGTGCTAATGCAATAAAATTAACAGAATGTCAGGTAGTTCATCGAGACAAACAGAAGACACAAAAGATGTCCCTCCGCCTCCTTCAAATAAAAAGTATTTTATAAATGTTGAAATGGATGGTGCTAAAGGGAAAGATAGATCAAAGTGGAGTTCCCGATGTGGTGTTTTGATCCGTGCATACATTCCGATCAGTTATGATGATTGGAGGAATGTAGATATCTTTTATAAAGATGCTTCATGGAAAGCAATACTGGTATCTTACTTCTCAGTTAAATTTAATAAATCATAAACAGTTATGGTGTTACTATTGTGATCTTGTTTCTTGTTTAAAAGTTAGATATGTAAGGAGACAGTAGACTTAAATTGGACTATAAGTGTGTCCTACACAATGGAATATAGTCAACACATTTGATATGCTTGTGGAAGGTAGAGTAGAAATTATAAAACGCAATTGTATAATTGATATGCATACAGCCTAGAATAACACAAGTTATTGACTTAAAGGGTTTGTTTTGTTTGTTCTAATCAGGCACTGGTTGTTTTTCCTTTTGATTCTATAGAAAGAGTTTGATATGGATATAGATCCCGATAAAGCAAGACCTATATTAGAAAAAGAGTTCTCACAAAAATTCAAAAGTGCAAAATCGAAACTACGTAACAAATACCTTAAGAAGGATAATGAGCTTATACCTAGACGTATTGCAATGGAAAATCGTCCTGATGATATTGATAAAGTTCAATGGGAGAGTTTTGTTGACATGGAGTATGGTGATAGAAAGAGAAAACAATGTAAGCAGAATACTGCAAACAAAGCAAAGGTTACTATAGATCATACATTGGGCAGAAAATCGTACCGTACACTCTATGATGAATTGGTATGTAGTTCAGATATCTTAAATAAACTTTATGATAAATTATATTATATTTATTTATTTGTATGCTTCATTAAAAAAACAAAAATCCAGAAAGTAAGCCTATGCGATCTCTTGTTTGGAAAATAGCACATACAAGCAAAAAACCGGGGAAGTGCTTCCGTGTGCTGCTGAAAAATATGTAAGTAATCCGAGCCTTTTTTAATTCATTATTAATATAATTGAAACACCCCACCTCCGTTAAGGTCACTCACAAAGGGAATGCCTTAATTTTGGTGGAGGTTTATAAGTAAAAGACACAGATAAAACACAAGACAGATATAAACACATATAAATAAGCAGCGGAAAAAACCAACAGACTTTTATTATCATAAATACGTGTTCATACAGAACATTTCCAACATTGTCTCAAAACAAACTTCCAATTATTACAACCATAATACTGTCTTTATTTTAAAAGTTAAAGAAGCATGAAACATAAATAAAGCTGCATAATCCCCATAAATGATATCCAAAGCCATGGTCCAAATGAAAGAAATCCAAGCAATACATTCTCTCTCTTCAAGCTGGATGAAAAACTGACTAAGCTGCGGTGTTTCCTCCCTGTGGACCTGGGGGGGGGGGGGGGAACGGAAGAAAAGAAGACGAAAGGAAAATGGGTCAGACATAAGTCTGGTAAGTCTAGCTATATTCCTAGAATGTTAATAATAAAAAGATCATGACTTGCATAAAGTGAGAACAGGACGATATCAGGATAATAGACTATCCTAGAACTAGATAAGGTGTCCTAAAACGAACATCCCTTCGCACCCTATTTTAAATCTCTATCTCTGCACCTACTAATTCTTATGCCAACAGGCACCCCGTGATTGGGGTGAAGTGATCCCTTTCTCTTTCTTTAAAAGATCGGCTCCTACTCGTATATTCACATGTGTCCTACGGCCCTATATGGTAGATACCTATGCTGGTCCCACCATGGGGTGTATCAAGTCCCATGGTGGCGGCCCCGACACAATTCTAGCATGCATAGGGTATACTACCGATGCTCTAGTGCCCTGACTTGTCTCCTCCAGAGTGTATGCACGCCCGCACTCTGTTAGAACCCACACTGTGCACCAACCGCCGTCGCTTTTGACGGCTTACAATCAGCCCAGTAATCGTGCCCCCTGCCTAGTTCAGGGTACCATGATACCTAATTGGGTTACGGCTGAAACGGGTCCCCGTTACTAGGTTTTCTAGTCAAACATGTTAAGTGGTTAAGTGTCTGAATGAACCTAACCCCCACCCATCCAAATTATTTAACATGTTGAATTTGGTTAAGTATTTATTAAATTGACTTAACCCTATCAGTCCTAACTCAGCTCTAATTGTCTTATTAGAGCACCAACCTCTCAGGTTAGACAGATATTGTTGTGGCTGTCTGTATGCCGGTTGGGTCTGGGCAGTCTTACGCCACAACTCAGTTTATCCTCGGGTCTTTATTGGGCTCCATGCCTTAACCTCTCACATTGGATAGCTATTGTTGTGACAACTGGACAACCGGGCAGGTCCGGGCGGGTTTACGTCACAACTCAATCCAACCTCGGGTTAAGCGCGTTCGTATTTTCTAATTTACATTTTAACTATGTAAATTATTCAAATTCAAATTACTGTCACATTCATTTCCAATTAATCTCATTAATTAAGGTAATTAATGCCTTTTTATGCCATATATCACTTATGTGATTAATGACCAATATGTAAATTAGAAAATATTCAAATTACTGTCACATTCATTTCCAATTAATCTCATTAATTAAGGTAATTAATGCCTTTTTATGCCATAAATCACTTATGTGATTAATGACCAATTTATGGCAAGTTTTCCTAAAATTATCATTTTAACCCAACGTTACCCCATCCAATATTAGGCTAACCATCTCAGCCTAATTTACGTTTGCATGATTTTTGGTGTAAATTATTAGGCTAAAACTTAGCCTAATTTAATATACGCAAATTGGCATAAATTAGCATAAACATGACAAGGGTATAACTTTGGTATTGATGGCATAATCAATATGAACATAATAGGGTGTATCTGCAAAATAACTAACATGAACATTTTAGGGGTGAATTTGCAAAATAACTAACATGAACATTATAATGTCATAGGTACAAACTTGCAAAAAGACTAACATAAACATTATAATGTCATAGGTATGAACTTGCACTTATAGGCTATCTCAACATATATGTGTTTTTAACATAGGCCATATTAACAACATACATGAGAATTAGCAATATGAACTAATCCATATACATATGTTAATTTGCAACATAGGCAAATCAACATACGTATATGTGAGTTAGCAACATAGGCTAATCAACATACACATGTGTTAATTAGTAACATAGATTTAAACATACTTGCAAATTAATCTCAACATATGATAAGTGTGAACATGGCATAAATTTTGCATAAACATGAACATATAGATTTGACAATTGGTCGCATAACTTCACTACATAAACTTGCATAATAAACTACACAATTCTCATAAGATGCTACAATCCAAGTCCATGCTTATACAAATAATCTAATCCAATAATCCCAAATTTAACATGATAATAGAATCAAGTCACTGGCATAGATTAATGTTATAAAACATAATAAACATCATACTTAATAATTCTCAATTCAACGTGATAATAGAATCAAATCACAAACGTATATTAATAACATAACGAGTATCGTACTATTATCATTTCATCGCAACACATGATATTCATATTAATTCGCATTCTAAAAATGTAGCTAAGCTTACAATCATAGACGGTCTTGTTTTCTGAGTTCTGAAATTCTGAATTTGCAAAGCTTTCCTTTGGGAAGACGTTGCTTTGATTCTAATTTGTTGTTGCTTTTTAATCTTTTAGTTTGTATTCGCTATGTTGTTCGTCTCTTTCAAGTGGAGGTCCCTCTAGTTCTCAGCAGACAGCATGGTGGCTCCAATTCTTATTACTTATTTTTTGTGAATTTTTAGTTTGAGACCTAGGGTCTTTTTATAGAGTTGCAAGTTAATTTGAGCCGTCGATGAAGATAGGGTTAACCAGAGCCGTCCGTTGTAAAGAGAAGCCAATTATGTTCACCATTTCTTTCTTAATGTACATTTACTATTATTTGTCAATCCATATAAATACGTACGCATTAGATACATCTCCCCTTTACACATTTATTATTATTCTTGTATGCACATTAGATACATCTCCCCTTTACACATTTATTTTTGTATTAGCAACTTTAGTGTTAACAGAAATACGGGGTGTTACATTCTCCCCTCCTTAAAGGATTTCGTCCCCGAAATCTCCAAGTCTAGGAGAATATATATCCTACCATCCAAATGTCCATCTACTCAATCATCAAACACGAGCGTCCATTGTCCTTAAAAGATTTCTAATGCTTCATGATCATATGCATCGTGTGTGTACATGTCCTTATCTAATGCAAAAATCAGGCGGTCTACTGATTCAGTTGACCTCCTTAATGCAAATTATGTAAGTGTCATGAATCCATTATGTATGCAAACTTTTTCCTATTCATAATTCTACACGAGTGCGCAATCATTCAAGTAAATGCGACATCCATATGACAACATATTAAGCTTCAACCATATACAAACATAAACACATATATGCATATGCAATATGAAGTAACTGAGCCGATCTAAAACCCTAGATTGTGTGTGTATATGCATCCACGAGCAACCACTAGCAAACATTTGCAACCACTTGCAACCATCATCCATAACATGTTTCAATTACATGTTTACATCCAAAGGGGTTTCCACCTAAGGATAAAAGGGTAAGGTCGGGGAGATATACCTAAAAAGATAGATACTAACATGACTTTAAGGAAAAAGAGAGATCAAAAATGTGCCCTAAAAAAGAAAAGGGTAGGCTGCGCGTATTCTATCCTCAGTTTCCCAAGTCGCGTCTTCCTCGGCGTCGCTCCACTGAACTTTGACGAGTTTGACTTCGCGGTTGCGTAGTTTTTTCTCTTCAGTTCTTAAGATGCGAGTTGGAACTTTCCTCACAGTTGCTTCGCGTTCTACTTCAGCTTCTTCTAGAATGTTTGGCTCTACCACTTCCGCTGACTCATGTAGATACTTCCGGAGGTGAGAAACATGAAAGACGTTGTGAACTCCGGCCAGTCTCTCGGGTAACTCTAACCTGTAGGCCATCTTCCCAATCTTCTCGATGATAGGAAACGGCCCTACAAATCTTGATGCTAGCTTCCCTATGGATCCAAAGCGAACAACGTTCCTTAAAGGAGATACTTTAAGGAAAACCATGTCCCCAACCTCAAATTCAAGGTCGGTCCTTCTCTTGTCTGCGTAGGATTTTTGCCTGTCTTGGGCTGTCTTCATTCTTCTCCGTATTAAGTCTACTTTCTCTGAAGTCTCTCGGATCATATATGGTCCAAGTATGAGCTTGTCAGTAGACTCCCACCAACAAGTAGGCGATCGGCACAGTCTTCCATATAAAGCTTCGAAGAGCGCCATCCCGATGGTGGCTTGGCAGCTGTTGTTGTAGGCAAATTCCACCAAAAAAAGATGGTCCTCCCAAGTCCCTCCAAAGTCAAGGACGCAAAGTCTCAAAAGGTCTTCCAAAATCCTGTTCACCCTTTCCGTCTGACCATCAGTTTGGGGGTGATAGGCCGTGCTCAAACATAAATGTGTGCCTACAGCTTCTTGCAGACTCCACCAAAACTCGCTTGTGAAGATAGGATCTTTGTCGCTAATAATGCTGGAAGGTATTCCATGGAGTCGAACTATCTCCTTAAGATAAAGAGATGCTAGAGATGAGGCAGTCCTTCTACTCTTGACAGGTAAAAAGTGGGCGCTTTTAGTAAGCCTATCCACTATTACCCAAATGCTAGTGTTGCCTCTTCAATACCTAAGTATCCCATCAATGAAGTCCATTGAAATGTTATCCCACTTCCACTGTGGGACCTCTAGAGGATGGAGCAAACTTCTAGGCTTCTTCTGCTCTGCCTTGACTTGTTGGCAAATCATGCACTTAGAAACAAAATATGCCACGTCCTTCTTCATGCCACTCCAAAAGAAAACTCTCTTTAAGTCCTTGTACATTTTGTCCCCGCCTGGATGTATTGTTATCTTGGAATGATGTGCCTCCTCAAGAACTTTCTTCACTAACTCCTTTGCCTGTGGGACGCATAGTCTTCCATCCCGTCTTAACCACCCTTTGTCGTCGATGGTGTATCTATCGAGGTGACTAAAAGTCTCACCCCTAACGAGCTTATCAACCACTTCTACAAGTTGAGGGTCTTCTCGTTGTGCGATCCCTATTGAGTCTAAGAGAGTGGGCCGCACTTCTAGCGATGCTAACAGACCGAGTACAAAATTAGAGGAGGGCCTAAAGTCAAAACTGGCTATAAACTCTAGGCTTCGCCTTTCAACAAATAGCGGGCTCAACGTTAGCTTCTTTCTACTCAAGGCATCTGCGACTACGTTGCCCTTGCCAGGAGTGTAGGAAATCTCGAAATCATACGAGGCAAGAAACTCCATCCACCTTTGTTGCCTTAAGTTAAGGTCCTTTTGCGAGAAGAGATACTTCAAAGATTTATGGTCAGTATACAGTTCAAATTTCTCACCTAGGAGATAGTGGCGCCAAGACTTAAGCGCAAAGACGATGGCGGCCAACTCAAGGTCTTGGGTTGGGTAGTTCCTTTCATGAACTTTCAACTGTCTTCCGCCATAAGCTACTACGCATCCTTCTTGCATTAGCAAAGCGCCTAGTCATGTCCCGCATGCATCCGTGTATACTATAAACATTTTTCTTCCATCCGGCAAGGTCAGAACTGGGGCTGTTGTAAGAGCCCTTTTGAAGCGTTGGAAAGCAAACTCGCAATCCAAATCCCAAGAGAAAACTAGATTCTTCTTTGTTAGACTTGTAAGAGGAGCTGAGATTTTTGCAAAATCTCTGATGAACTTCCGATAAAAGCCTGCAAGCCCAAGGAAGCTTCGGACCTCGGTTGCATTCCTTGGTGCCTTCCAATCTTGCACCGCTACTACTTTTGCGGGGTCTACAGCTAACCCCTCTTTGGACACTATATGCCCAAGAAATCTCACTTCTTCTCTCCAAAAGTGGCACTTGGAGAATTTAGCTTTTAAATGATGTGTTCTAAGAGTCTCCATGATTGCCTTTAGGTGCTGAGCATGCTCTTCCTCATTTTTCGAGAAGATCAAAATATCGTCTATGAAGACCACCACGAATTTATTGAGGAAATCTCTGAACACCCTACTCATTAGGTCCACGAAGTAAGCGGGTGCGTTTGTCAAGCCAAAAGGCATGACAAGCCACTCAAAGAATCCGTCTGGGGTTCTGAAAGCTGTCTTATCGATGCTATCATCAGCTACCCTTAGCTGATGAAATCCGGTCGCCAAATCAAGTTGGGAGAGAACCGACGCTCCTACAAGCTGGCCAAACAAATCGTAAATTCTGGGGAGAGGGTGCCTATTCTTTTTAGTCAGCTTGTTTATCTCCCTATAGTCAACACATAGACGGAGTGAACCATCTGCCTTTGTAGCGAACACCACTGGAGCGCCCCATTCTGAAATGCTCTGCCTAATGAACCCCTTTTCTAAAAGCTCTTTAATCTGTTTACTGAGCTCTTTCCTTTCCCTAGGAGCCATGTGCCTAACAGGCAAAGCAACGGGCTTCGCATTGTCAACAAGATAGATGCGGAAGTCTATTTCCCGTTTCGGAGGTAAGCCCTTCGCCTCATCAAAGACATCCGAATATTCTCAGACCACCTTAACTGACTGCAAATTCTCAACAGCAGCGTCAAGCGATTCAAGATAACTAAGCATAACCACATTCGAGGGATTACAAGTAATTTCCAGAGTGTTACCGAGTTGGGTTAAGAGCCTAACCACTCTTTTCTCACAATCAAGGATGGCACCATTACTGGATAGCCAGTCCATGCCCAAAATCAATCCATACCCCGAGAAGCCCAAAACAAAGGTACTACATCAAAATTCTACACTTAGAATAGATATTTTCAAATTCATATAGATCATTGACAAATAAGCTGGGCCTCCAATTGGATTGGAGACAACCAAGGGATCCTCTACCATACTAGTTTCTAGGTGCAGAGATTCTACTAAAGCAGATGAAATAAAGGAGTGTGATGCACCAGAATCAAATAAAGTGTGAACTGGGTGATCATAAAGATAGACTACACTTTCTACAGAAGTATTTCTACCTCGCTGTTGCAGAGGAGGTGCCTTCAGTGCATGAACTTGTCCACCCGAAGTGGATGCAGCTTTCTGCGCCTGCCCTCGTCTCTTAGGGCAGTCCTTAGCTATGTGTCCTGTTTCTCCACAATGAAAGCAACCACCATTCATCTTTTCCTTCTTCTTCCTGCAGTCTTTCACCACATGTCCAACCACACCACAAAAAGTACACTTTCTTGTTTCGCGAGCTTTGTTGTTTTTCCCGCCCTTCTTAAAGTCTGTTTTCTTAGGCTGTAAAGCTTCATTCTTTCCCTGAGACCCTTCCGCCTTTGTCACCTTCTTGCCTTTATCCTCCTCATGTAGTAACTCCATCTGTACCAGCCTTTCATTGTAGCTCCCATAGGTATATGGGTCATGGCCAGGCTATGAAGCGGCTCATTCAGTCCCTTGACAAAGCGGAGAGCCTTCTTGTGTTGAGTGTTGACTAGGTCTAGTCCGAACCTAGCCAGCTGATCAAACTGGTTGACGTACTCTTTGACGGTCATACTTCCTTGCTTAAGGGATAGGAACCTCTCCATTTGAAGACTTCTCTCAACTTCTGAAAGGAACTTCAGCTCAAATCTAAATCTGAAATCTTCCCACATTTCTACTGGTCTTTCTGCATTGGTGACTTCCCACCAGTAGGAAGCCTCTCCATTGAGCAACCACACTGCCAGTCTTACCTCTGCCTGTCTTCTACCTCGAAGATAACGAAAAGATCTTCGGTCTCTTTCAGCCAGTTCCTGGCTACTACGAAGGACTCGATTCCATGAAAGTCTTTCCCACCCATAGCTTTAAAATCTCTACAAGTCTTGGCAAAAGCATTTCCTCGAGGAGGAGGAGGAGGGCGAATTTCAGCAACTGGGGGAGGAGGAGGAGGAATTGCTGCAGCTGGGGGAGGAAGATTCGTTGGGCCCACCTCATTGGCCCTAGCTTCCAAGTACCTTATAAACCAACCAGGTACAGTCACACCTTCTGGAAGGTTAAATTCTCCCGACATGCTGAAACGAAGAAGGAAAGATTCAAAACGAAGGATAGATAATTCACATAGCTTTGGGGGATTATGCCTTCCTAAAACTATAAAACAATTCTTTTTCTTGAAAAATGCTTCTTTAAATTTTAATTTGAATATAGTTTCAAAAACTTTTTATCTTGTCTGGTAAACCTATGCTCTGATACCAAGAGAAACACCCCCACCTCCGTTAAGGTCACTCACAAAGGGAATGCCTTAATTTTGGTGGAGGTTTATAAGTAAAAGACAAGATAAAACACAAGACAGTTATAAACACATATAAATAAGCAGCGGAAAAAACCAACAGACTTTTATTATCATAAATACGTGTTCATACAAAACATTTCCAACATTGCCTCAAAACAAACTTCCAATTATTACAACCATAATACTATCTTGATTTTAAAATTTAAAGAAGCATGAAACATAAATAAAGCTGCATAATCCCCATAAATGATATCCAAAGCCATGGTCCAAATGAAAGAAATCCAAGCAATACATTCTCTCTCTTCAAGCTGGATGAAAAACTGACTAAGCTGCGGTGTTTCCTCCCTGTGGACCTGGGGGGAAAACGGAAGAAAAGAAGACGAAAGGAAAATGGGTCAGACATAAGTCTGGTAAGTCTAGCTATATTCCAAGAATGTTAATAATAAAAAGATCATGACTTGCATAAAGTGAGAACAGGACGATATCAGGATAATAGACTATCTTAGAAATAGATAAGGTGTCCTAAAACGAACATCCCTTCGCACCCTATTTTAAATCTCTATCTCTGCACCTACTAATTCTTATACCAACAGACACCCCGTGATTGGGGTGAAGTGATCCCTTTCTCTTTCTTTAAAAGATCGGCTCCTACTCATATATTCACATGTGTCCTACGGACCTATATGGTAGATACCTATGCTGGTCCCACCATGGGGTGTATCAAGTCCCATGGTGGTGGCCCCGACACAATTCTAGCATGCATAGGGTATACTACCGATGCTCCAGTGCCCTGACTTGTCTGCTCCAGAGTGTGTGCACGCCCGCACTCTGTTAGAACCCACACTGTGCACCAACCACCATCGCTTTTGACGGCTTACAATCAGCCCAGTAATCGTGCCCCACCCTGCCTAGTTCAGGGTACCATGATACCTAATTGGGTTACTGCTGAAACGGGTCCCCGTTACTAGGTTTTCTAGTCAAACATGTTAAGTGGTTAAGTGTCTGAATGAACCTAACCCCCACCCATCCAAATTATTTAACATGTTGAATTTGGTTAAGTATTTATTAAATTGACTTTACTCTATCAGTCCTAACTCAACTCTAATTATCTTATTAAAGCACCAACCTCTCAGGTTAGACAGATATTGTTGTGGCTGCCTGTATGCTGGTTGGGTCCGGGCAGTCTTACGCCACAACTCAGTTTAACCTCGGGTCTTTATTGGGCCCCATGCCTTAACCTCTCACATTGGATAGCTATTGTTGTGACAACTGGACAGCCGGGCGGGTCCGGGCAGGTTTACGTCACAACTCAATCCAACCTCGGTTTAAGCGCATTCGTATTTTCTAATTTACATTTTAACTATGTAAATTATTCAAATTCAAATTACTGTCACATTCATTTCCAATTAATCTCATTAATTAAGGTAATTAATGCCTTTTTATGCCATAAATCACTTATGTGATTAATGACCAATATGTAAATTAGAAAATATTCAAATTACTGTCACATTCATTTCCAATTAATCTCATTAATTAAGGTAATTAATGCCTTTTTATGCCATAAATCACTTATGTGATTAATAACCAATTTATGGCAAGTTTTCCTAAAATTACCATTTTAACCCAACGTTACCCCATCCAATATTAGGCTAACCATCTCAGCCTAATTTACGTTCGCATGATTTTTGGTGTAAACTATTAGGCTAAAAACCTAGCCTAATTTAATATACGCAAATTGGCATAAATTAGCATAAACATGACAAGGGTATAACTTTGGTATTGATGGCATAATCAATATGAACATAATAGGGTGTACTTGCAAAATAACTAACATGAACATTTTAGGGGTGAATTTGCAAAATAACTAACATGAACATTATAATGTCATAGGTACAAACTTGCAAAAAGACTAACATAAACATTATAATGTCATAGGTATGAACTTGCACTTATAGGCTAACTCAACATATATGTGTTTTTAACATAGGCCATATTAACAACATACATGAGAATTAGCAATATGAACTAATCCATATATATATATGTTAATTTGCAACATAGGCAAATCAACATACGTATATGTGAGTTAGCAACATAGGCTAATCAACATACACATGTGTTAATTAGTAACATAGATTTAAACATACTTGCAAATTAATCCCAACATATGATAAGTGTGAACATGGCATAAGTTTTGCATAAACTTGAACATATAGATTTGACAATTGGTCGCATAACTTCACTACATAAACTTGCATAATAAACTACACAATTCTCATAAGATGTTACAATCCAAGTCCATGCTTATACAAATAATCTAATCCAATAATCCCAAATTTAACATGATAATAGAATCAAGTCACTGGCATAAATTAATGTTATAAAACATAATAAACATCATACTTAATAATTCTCAATTCAACATGATAATAGAATCAAATCACAAACGTATATTAATAACATAACGAGTATCGTACTATTATCATTTCATCGCAACACATGATATTCATATTAATTCGCATTCTAAAAATGTAGCTAAACTTACAATCGTAGACGGTCTTGTTTTCTGAGTTCTGAAATTCTGAATTTGCAAAGCTTTCCTCTGGGAAGACGTTGCTTTGATTCTAATTTGTTGTCGCTTTTTAATCTTTTAGTTTGTATTCGCTATGTTGTTCGTCTCTTTCAAGTGGAGGCTCCCTCTAGTTCTCAGCAGACAACATGGTGGCTCCAATTCTTATCCTTTTTTTTTTGTGAATTTTTAGTTTGAGACCTAGGGTCTTTTTATAAAGTTGCAAGTTAATTTGAGCCATCGATGAAGCTAGGGTTAACCAGAACCGTCCGTTGTAAAGAGAAGCCAATTATGTTCACCATTTCTTTCTTAATGTACATTTACTATTATTTATCAATCCATATAAATACGTACGCATTAGATATATCTCCCCTTTACACATTAATTATTATTCTTGTATGCACATTAGATACATCTCTCCTTTACACATTTATTTTTGTATTAGCAATTTTAGTGTTAACAGAAATACGAGGTGTTACAATAATGGTATCAAGTTTATAGTTGTTTGCACTCATATCTCTAAATAATCTTTAGTTGTTTGCTTAATGTCTTTCTTTAGCTGTTTCCTTAATCTTTAAATAATCTAATGTCATGCAATACATTTGTCTATAAGATTGTTTATAGTTGTTTGCTTCATGCACGGACAATATTTTTTCCCCTCATATCAAAAAACCATTGGAGCGCACTTTGATTCACGTACTTTCAGATAAAACTTAAAAGTTTTTAACACTTAAGTGGATTATTGCTTTATTATATTTTTAAAATTAATATTTTACCATATTATCCTATTATATGTATTGCACTAGTCTGCATGTACTGCATATGCGAATAGTCTCAAACTTAATTCCATTTCCTTTACAGTCAACATCTACATATTTAATTATTTCTTCTATTAATAGTTTCAACTGTAAGTTTAATGAATATATTGTGCCACCTTGATGTTTTTCACTTATCCCGCTTATGTGGGATCTGGTTTAACACTTGATTCCAGATATTTATTTTAATGCCTGATTTTCTAGAAGCAAGCAGAAATTTTCAATTTGTAATTTAGAAATAAAAGACTAATCATCGTGATTTTGCTAAGATGGAATTTATAATTTTTAATGTGATGATGCATGCTTGGTTGATACGAACGTCGATGAGATGTATGCATCCAATATTTGAGAAAATAATAATGTCATCTAACATTGTTTTGGATCCATACTATTACAGTATCATCAATGACATTAGTAAGATGACTGTCAGAACTAAAACGATTAGGCACTATAATTTGCAAGTTAAGCCCAAAATTTGCATATTTTACATACCTTTTTTCATTATCTTCTACCTAGTATATTGTCCTACATAAATAAAATGTCATTAATAATGCCCCAAATAAATAAGTTGAGTATCTCGTCTAGTCTTTAAGGTTTAAACATTTGAATGTTATAGATTGAAAAGTAGTCACGTATAGAAAATGTTAGCACCTTTTTTCAATCTAAAATTGCTTCTTGTGGTCGGTAGAATTTGGCACACCCGACCTAATGATACAAATTACATACGCATGTGCTTTTGTCTCTCCAACATTCGATTTCACAATCTGAAATTTCCCTCCTCTATTAGTTCATTATGAATTGGTTTCTAACAAAAATCCCTCAAACTAGTGAATTGTGAAAGTAAATCCATAGAAAATACAAAAAACATAGTTATCCCTGTGGTATTGTCCTCGATTTATGTTAAAAAATGTAACTCAAAGTTATAATGCATGAACGGTTAATACTGTTGTCATGTTGTCCTCCATTGATCTGCAGTAGTATTTCCTCAAACAACATAAAATAGCCTGTTCAAAATACACCACATAAGTTAATACAAACAACATGCTCAAGAATGTAGAGTTAAGACGCATAAAATAGTCTGTTAAAAATGTATCGCATTGAATCCCTTTTGCTAGATGAAGTTTTCCCTCTAATCCCAATAACTGAGAGTTTTGATGCAGTATTACTCTTCATGCCGCTTGATTTTCCTTTAAAAGTAATTCTTTTTACATTATTACCATAAGATTTCACTGATTTCGCCATTGAAGAACTTCTATTTGCACTACTGGCATACGATTTCACGGACTTGGGTTTTGATGAATCTTTGTTTTTGCTATCAGCATAAGATGTTACTGATTTGCGCTTTGAAAATGTAACGGTTTTTTTACTGACTCTACCGCGTACGAATTTATTTCTTGTAGTATCGGCTGCAGATGCTTTGGTAATTCTTCTTGTAGATGTGTTTTTTGTATTTCTAACTTTAAGTAGCTTCGACCCCTTTCCTTTTTTTTCAAAGGGTTTTGATTTAACCACATCACGTTTAACATTGGTTGAATTAAGAGATTCCAAACTCTCATTTTTTTTGATGGCTTCTTCGATCCTGGAAGCTAAGAGGTAATCCTTCTTCGTAACACGGCTTGTAACTATAGGATTATTAATTCATACAAAATATTTCAACAACCCTCAAACAAGATCCGTGTAATCGTGTATCAGACAATTAGTTAGCAAATTATATCGTTAATCATGCATTTTAAATGTTAAAACTCAAGGACTTTCATGAAAAAATTACATGCCAAAAATGAATTTCTAATTAAAATCCAAATTTGAAAACTCATATAAGAAAAATGGTGGTTTTTAGTTTAAACTAAAACATAGAATTTATGTAAATTCAATATTTAAGATTCTAGATTAGATGCAAGTAAAAGATTAATCATTATTTTAGATTAATGTTATAATCTAAAATTTGAAATTCATTGAAAACTAAACAACCGGATTATTGATTTATACAAAAATATATTCATGTGCGAGGATACTATTCTACGATTAGGCAAGTTTATGTAAACATGCGCTGCTAATATAAGATGTTATAACATTCAATAAGGTATCAGATATAATTCAGCAACCAAAAATAGACGATTTTCTTTAAACAACCCACAATTGTGAAGTGAATCAAGAAAATATAATTTGTAAGGAAATTTGGACAGGCCCAGAGCTTGAAATAATAACTATATATATATATATATATATATATATATATACAAGGCTGTTCGATGCAACTTGAAAAAATGATTGAAAATTTATTTTATAGATAGAACTCAATTTTGTGGCAAATCATTAAAGACTAACGGCTTATAGCCATCTTCCTTATACCAAAGGCTAAATGCCATCTTCCTTATACCAAAGGCTAAATGCCATCTTCCTTATACCTCCAGACCACAATTTCAATACGCAAAACAGTTCTTTATGAATTAACAATTAGGCACTATATTATGCTGTCAGAACTAAAACAATTAGGCACTATATTATGCTTTAATAATTTTCTAAATCAAACTATGTTTACATTTAAGGATAGCAAAAGAGAAATGATTGATAGAATTTCCACATTGTAATTAGTGTAGAAGCTCAACTGAACTTTAGACCTATGAACTATGGTATAATCAACTGCTAAAAAAACAATGACTATCACCAAGATTTCTAATTTGCAGCAATAGTACACACACCATTAAATCAATAGCCTGCTACTCTGGTAATAAAAATCTGTACTTTTACAAGTTTCTTCATACTTTTACATGTTTGCAGCCAGCGGTAAATACATGTGAAGTCAATGTGGAACTGCAGTATCAGAAATAGGCATAAATGCTATCAGTCAATAACTACAAATTAATACTTTTTGCTACATATCGAGGCTTACCAATTCAATTTACTTTTTAGAGATTTACCGCCTTGATGACTATAAGAGTAAAAAATAGTGTACTTATGTAAAAAATAGTGTTTCTTGATCTGACTTTTAGGCTCAGTTACACTAAGCCTTGTAGGCTCAGTAAACCTGAGCCACTCGGCTCAGGTTTACCGAGCCATAGGCTCAGTAAACCGAGCCACTCGGCTCAGGAAGTGAGCCATAGGCTCAGTAAACCTGAGCCGAGTGTCTCAGTTACACCGAGCCTTGTAGGCTCAGTAAACCTAAGCCACTCGGCTTAGGTTTACTGAGCCATAGGCTCAGTTTACACTGAGCCAGGTTCAGTAAACTTGAGCCGAGTAAAGTGAGTGCCAAAATTTCTTTGGTTGATAGAATGTCAGGTAGTTCTTTGTTTGTTTTTAATCAATCATCTTCAGTTAAACTTTTTTTGTTTTTTAATCAGGCATAGGCTCATATCATTGTATTTGTTGAACAGGCTTTGGTTGAAGCAGCGGAAGCAAGACAAAGATTTTTAAGGTGGCGATGATGCCTTAAGTCTAGATAATTTTGATAAAGATCCCATTGCTAAAGTTTTTGGAGATGATAAAAGAAGAAGTTATTGTCGTGCTATCAGCTCTACATGCAATGTAAAGAAAGTAAAAATAACATAAGCTTCACAAGCAATAATCGCGGCAAAAGAGAATGCAACTAAGCAACAGTTAGCTAAATTGGAGAACAACCAAAATCAAATGCATGAAGACATCAAATCAATGAACTCAGCATTGGCGTACTTGCAACAATCTATGAAGCTTCTTATCAATCAACAAGGAGGGAATACGACACCACGTGAAGAAGTTGCTTCCGATAGTGGTAATAACAATCTACATGCTACTTCTATTGATGCCATTGGATCATCCACAAGAGATAAACAGTCGATAGTGTTATTGTCGTCAACATTAAAGGAGATAGCGAAGGGATATGTAGGGGTGCAAAAAGTTTGTCATCATAGAACTGTAGTAGAAGGAGAGAAAGCCATTTGGGTGGAGGAAGTTCTGGATCCGGATGCGTTAATTTTTGATGCACCCCAAAATGGTATGTATACACTATCTGATCTTATCGATGGTGGATTTGTAATTTGGTCCGTTAACCATTTGCGTTTTGTGTAATGGTTGTATGCAAAATTATGATACTTAGATGTTATTTTGGTATTTGTTATGGACGATGAATGGTATTATGATTGTATGTTAAATTGTGATGTTGGTCGAAATGGAATTTGCTTAAGGATATAAATTGCGATATGCTGTATTTGCTTTTTAAGTTATTGTTATATTATATGTTGTATATTATTATTGGTGTATTCTTTATGAAATATCTATTGTAGGGTTGGTATAATATTCATGTTTGTATCAGTTATAACTGTTAGTAAATTATTGTATGAAATAGTCAGTTTTATATGCTAACAGTAATAATTGTTACATATTTCATATTTGTAACAATTATTACTGTTATAAAAATGATGTTTATAATGGTTATAAATGTTATAAAATTTTCAGTACTAACGGTTTTAAATGTTACAAAGCACATATCTTATAACGGTAATAACCATTACAATAAGAACCCTTTATAATGGTTTTATCCGTCACAATATCTATGACAGCAGTTTGTCATGTATGCTGTTGTAATGGTTATAACTGTTACAAATATCATTAGTAACAGTAATAACAGTTATAAAAGGCCTTTTCTGGTGTTGTGTATAATAAAAGTTTTCAAGCTAGCACCGGCATGACACCCTTCGAAGCATTGTACGGACGACCCTGTAGATCGCCAACTTGTTGGTGGGAATCTACAGAAAGATTATTGCTTGGACCAGATATGGTTAGGGAGACGTCCAAAAAGATTGACCTTATTCGACGGCGGATGAAGACAACTTATGATAAGCATAAGTCCTATGCAGACAAGAGAAGGACTGACATCGAATTCCAAGTGGGAGACTTAGTTTTTATCAAAGTATCACCTTTGAGAAATGTGGTTCGCTTCGGATCAGTATGGAAGTTGGCACCTAGGTTTGTGGGACCATTCCCCATAACCGAGAGGATTGGCCAAATGGCTACAGAGTAAAGCTCTCAGAAAATCTATCTGGTGTTCATGACGTTTTCCATGTCTCTCATCTGCGGAAGTGCATGCATGACATTGCGGAAGTAGTTAAGCCGAGCATGTTGGGAGAAGTCGAAGTGGAACGGGAGGCCACAGTTAGACGAGTCCCTACCCGTACTCTGGGGTCAGAGGTTAAGAAGCTGCGCAATAAGGAAATCAAGTTGCTAAAGGTTCAATGGGGAGATAACCGAGAATATGCGACTTGGGAGACCGAAGACAAGATTCGTGCTTCGTACCCTTTTCATTTCGAGGGTAAGTTCTTAACTCCTTTCCCAAGTTTTATCAATGCTTGTTTCTGTCAATAGAATATATCTTATCCATCGTATTTTCGACCTTTAGATAGGAATCCTATGGTGTAAACATGTGTTTGAAACATATTATGTTTGATGGATGCAAGTGGATGCAAGTGTTTGCTAGTGGTTACCTGTGGATGCATACACACACACATTAGGCACTAAGATCAGCTCAATCACTTTCATATTGCATATGGATGTGCGTGCATTTTCTTTTCTTTTATTTATGGAAATGGATGAAATAGAATGTGGATGTTGCATTTGGACGAATGGCTGTGTACACATATAGAACTTACATGATACATTAAGTTTATTTGCATACATATTGGATTCATGGCACTAACAAACATTGCATTAAGGAGGTCAACTGAATCAGTAGACCGCCTGATCTTTGCATTAGTGTTGGTACATATACACACACCTTTGCATATATTCATATAAGCATTAGCATTCTTTAAGGAAAATGGATGCCAATTGTTGGTGGATGAGTAGATGGATGATGGATGGTGGGATGTGCATTCTTCTCAACTTAGAGATTTCGGGGACGAAATCCTTTGAGTAGGGGAGAATGTAACACCCCGAATTTTTAACATTAAAGAGAATAAATTAAATAATAATTAGTTTAATATTCAGAATTAAAGGAAACAGACTGCATCATTGCGTCCGTCTCGAAATTATGGTCAAGATAAACATTTGGTTTACATAAAACGGATACTGTATGAAGAAGTTATGAAGGTTTTAAATTTGTATACGCACAGAAAATATTTTATATATACGCATGAGTCAGAGATGAATCAGAATTCTATCCAGAGGATTCAAATTCGAAAAATTCCTCTGAGCGGCAAAATTCCCGCTCTAGGGGGTCGACCCCTCTAGAGGGGTGTCGACCTGGGGGTCGACCCACCCACAGGGGTGTCGACACCCCCTGGGGGTGACGTGGCACTCGATTTCAGGGGGTCTGGAAGCTATATATACGTGTCCTATTTCTCATATTTCTTCATTGGAAGTCGTGGAGGCCATATGCTGCTGGAGTGCGTACTGAACCGTTTTCTACAACAACGTATTATGCAAATCCAATTCAGAAGTTCTAGATTCGTTCTTTCTCAATTCTCTAAATCTAACGTTGTGATTTTCTAGATTACTTTTAGGTTTAGATAAATGAAAGTAAATTGTGAAAGACTATGACTTGGGTATGTCGTAAAGCATGATTCTATGTAAGTGTTAAATCATATACTATGTCATGATAGATCTAATTCCCTAGATCCAATACAGTCGTGATTATTCTATTATGTTGTCTATGTGGATCTAAACTTGTAACTGTATTATAGTGAATGTACATCTATTGGACAGTTGTAACATTGGCTAGATCTAGTTCTTTATGTTAACCACCTTTCACCTGTCACATTGTGATCCATTGAGATATGTTGTAAACTTGACATGTGAATCCATCTTTAGATCTAAACATATTGCTATGTCACCCTAACAATGCTAGATCTAAATAATTGGAAACTTAATGTTTAATCTAGATCTCATTTTGTTTACTTGAATATCATAGTAATTTCCACAAGTTACCAGTTAGATGTCCACCTTATTATGATATTAATCACATATCCATTCACTTTGTTATCATTCCAGTTTATGTTCAAGTTCATGCCAAAATATGCTGAAACTATCACCCTTGTCATATTCCCTTTTTATTGTTATAGTTAGGCTACTTTATAGCCTAGATGCCGCCAAAATACTTACGAATACGTTAGAGAGGAAACGGGGAAAAATGGATTATAATTGGCATAATTTATGTAATATTTATATGAAATGGGACATGTAATTCAAATGGGGAAAACATAGAATAGTTACTTATAACGACATAGGTAATTTGGATTAATTTGTAATATTTAGTAATTTACAATTAGGAATTGTAAATTGTACTTTTGGCATGAGGTTAGGTAACATTAGTGGTGGAAGTCTGCCTGGACCCGACCAGCATATCCAACAGCCACTAATATTGAACCTAATGTGGGAGGTCTAAGTACGCAAATACGAATTAGGCTAAGACACAAGGTTAGACCCAACTATGGAATAAGACTGCCCGGAATCGACCGGCATATCTAGCATCCACATGCTGCGGGCCTAATGTAGGAGTTTTAGCCCATTATAAAACCATAAATGGACATGGTAAAGAATTGGGCTACTTAACCTAATTTAATTCATAAAGATTGTATGACTACGAACTTACGTTAGGGTTAAGTAAAATTGGATGGGTAGTGGGTGGGTTAAGTAAATTAGAGGGAGTGGGTAATATTTAAATATAGGCCAACGAACTTAACCCAATAGGGTTATGTAATTAAAGACACGTAATGGTATACATAACTAGTGGAAAATGTAGTGAAGTTATGTAATTTAGGGTAAGCATAACTAACATAGGGCTATGTAATTTAAGACACCTAAGGGTATACATAGTTAGTGGAAAACCTATTGGGGGATACAAGAAAAAGAGGAGAGCTTGTATCATATTGTGTGGGACCCATTTCAATCAGTAACCCGGAGTAGGTATCAAATAAAGAACTCCGGACTAGGCGGAGAAAAGGGCACGCTTACTGATTGGTTGTAAGAGATCCAAACGATGCGGATGGTGTGGGCGGCACAAACCGACCGGGGACATGTGCGTGCATGGGCCGGGCAGAGGGGGCTAAGACGACCGTGACACCAGTAGATATGGTTGTGCACACCTTGGGTTGCCACTTTAGGGAGTGATACCTCCTACTGTGGGGCCACCATAGGATATCTACGGAGTAGGGAGCCGATCAATTAGGATAGTTATTAGGGTACACCCGGACGTATTCCATAAGTCTACCAACTTATATTGGAAGAGATCATCTCATTTTTGTTATACCGATAATAATGTAGAGAAGTCATTAGTGAGGCACATACACCTTACCTTGCTTACCTTGTCACACCTGCCATTTATGTAGTTATCTCTCTTATCCACTTTATATGCCTATCATGTTGCTTTTATTTATCTACTGGCTAAAAGTACCTAGACTCGCCAGACTTTATGTCTGACTCTGTTGTTTCTCCTTCTTTCTTCTGTTCTCCCCTGGGTTCTCAGGGAGGAAACACTCAGGCTTAATCAGGAATCATATATCATCTTACTAGGATGTACTTATGAAGTATGGCTCAAGTTCTTGTCTCTACTATGGCTTAACTCTTTTAATTGGGGAATGATGCTTTTATTTACTTATGTACTCTGATGGTGCAAGACAAATGTTATTTTATTGTAATGGTTTTTGTGACTTATGAAATTGTGGACCAGGGTGTTATGACTTATGTTGAAATAAAAGTTTAAAAATTTCCGTTGCTACCTTATTTATATCTGTCTTGTAATTATTCTGTGTCTGTTTACCTACAAGGGTTTCACGAAACTTAATGCATTCCCTTAGTGAGTGACATTAACAGACGTGGGGTGTCACATGTTTGCTGTGAGGCCTTCCTTCCAGCATAACCAATACGTTCTGGCACAACCAATAAGCAAACCAAGTTACTGGGTTTTCGTCATTGCTTCTCTGTTGGATGTCAAAACAGGGTCACCGCCCCGACCTCCTCCACCATTCATTGTCGCGATGATTGTAAGTTTACTTACGATTTCACTTATTTCAAGTTTGCTTCTTCGCATTTCACTGAGTGTGGTTGTTGGAACTGTCACCTTTTTGATAATATGATAGCTGTCTTAGTGATTTATTTGGTAGTAGTTATTATTCTTGCCTTGCCTCTCCCTGTGACCCTTGTGTGTTTTCCTTATGACTAACATTTGGTTTCCCTTTTGTAATATTTGAAAACTGGTTATTGTTCTTTCATTTTTCTTCCATGCCGTGTTCTATTTTCGGTTGCCACCCTTGTTGGATAATGATTCAATGGACACATGAGAATTGTTTAAGCCTTGATTTTACTATATCACTATATTATTAGTCGCATGGCTTATATCACCTAGTCCTAATAGATAAAAATAATAATTTGATAATATAGATATATTCAAGTCTTAATTTTCATACATTTATATATCACTTTGATATCACTTTTGTCGTTAGTCGCATGTCTTGTGCCTCTTGAACTAAAAAAAAAGGGAAAAGGAATACATGTTTTGAAAAAAATAATGTTCTAGATTGCTTGTATTAGACTTTGTGGCGATAGCCCTTTTTGCCTTCATGTCGCTATGCAGACCATAATATGTCAGCTACTCTCGCTAGTTTTAGCATACCCATGTATGTATTTAGTAAATCGTTGAGCTCCATGAGGAAACATTTCATGCATGGCTGTCAACAAACATTTTGTATTTGTTTTAAGCTTTTGAACAACCTTTCTTGCGTTAAACTAATGTTGTTAGCATTCTCTAATAGCAACATCGTAGTATTATTTTCCAATTGCGGGTGGCGCCGACATTGGACCCGACTGTACCCCGTAGTCTCGAATGCGTGCTAAAACCCATGACATTTGTACCTTACTCTGATTGTCTTACGGGTGTTGTACGTTTCCTGTGTTTATCCCTTTGGCCACTGTATTGTCTTGGATAACCTGCTCTTTTGCCATTCAAGGCCATGCAACCCAGTCTCCTTTATTACTCTTACTTGTAATAGCAGTCATTTTTGCGTGACTCAGTTACATCAGCTCTTATTTTTAGTCAACCAAACTTGCTAAATATAAAGAATCCTTACATGAAAATCTCACACACATGGCTATCCATATATGATTCCATTGGGCATCACTTGAATTTTATTTTACTTGAACTTGAGACTAGAGTACTGACAACTGGTTTCCTTCCATGGCGGTCTACATATATTTAATGCATGTCTTAAGTTGGCCTTACCTGTACGCTAAAAATGGTCACTTGCTAGTATGATTCATTTAATACTTAGAGAACCCTTCCACGCTTCATCTTTTGTACTCATGGGCTACCCACATATATATGTAGTTGCAAAATATTTTAGGTTGCGTTAGCACAAAGTACCTGCCTTCCGCTTCCTGTATTGTCATGCCTTGTGTCATTGTTTACTGCAACCTGTCCGTATTTGATGTATGCATTGATTTTTCTTATTCGGTAGTTTCATAGGTAGTATACTCAGATTGTTAATGTATCAAGAGGATTAGCAATTATATTTATGTGTTTATTTCAAAGTGGCTTACTTGAAATAAGTTTAATCCTGACTCGGGTGTTTTGTGTATTTTGCATGGGACACTCGGGTAAGGCCCTAAGTGTTCCAGGTTTAAAGATATCAGCTCGCAAACTGGAGAGGACGTGAAGGCGTATGCGCGCTAAGCTCGACAAAAGAAAAGTAAATTTACTTAAAGTAATCATGTTTACATTTATAATTCTTCCATTGTACAAATTTTGTATAAAATCTGATACTTACATGAAATTTAATTCCACTGAAAATCATTGTACTCTGTGATTCTGTATTGATTCTATTTAAACTGTGTAAGCCAAATAACAATCTGTCGTTTTGGACGTTTTAAGTTGGTTTAATTATCGACTTGGGACGGTCAAAATGCCAGGTTGTTACAACAACCTCCTTGATTTCACGACCACAAGGTTACCACCGACTCCAAACTCCAAACACCCTTGATCAAGTATATTTCCCTTAATTTCCTCGGCTATTAAGTTACCACTGATTCCTTTCCTTGATTTCAAGGCTACTAGAAGCACACCTTTCCCAAACAATTACAACAGCCCTATAACTCTTTAATAACACAGCGATTCAAAGAATTATGAGTAGAGAGTGAGAAGAGAAGAAGTTTTATATAAACAGAATTGAATTCGGCAGAGTATAAGTGCAGAAATCATAAAAAATAAATGAAATACTGATGATGTAAAGAAAGGGGATGAAGATAGAGAAGAAGAATGATACAAAATTCGAAATCAGTCCATATTTTTAAGATTTGAAAGGTTGCAACGCTTTTGGAACGTTACAAACAATGAAAAAACACTTCCTTTCAAAATAAAAAATATGATAGTTATATGTCGACATGTCCATAAATGTACGTCGACATATTATAGTGTAAATTTGAATTTTGAGTAATTTTTAAGTGTTTTAATATATATATAGTTCCAGAAATTCTTGAATTAAAACATAGTGTTATAAATAATTATTATAAAATAGAAAATCATATGAAATCATAAATATAACTTATATAAATATATTTATAAAATTATAAAGTTTATAACTATATAAAAATGAAGTATATAAAAATATATAAACTTTAAAACTTTGGTTTAAAATCAAAAGTAAAGTACAGAACTTTAAGTAGAATAAAAATTGAAAATAGAATTTGAAATTTGAAAACTAGAAATTGAAAAATAGAATTTAATTTTGAATTTGAACCTGGAGCGCTATTCAGAGTTTCACATAAACTAGAATCTATTACTATATTTATCTCGAACTCTTGAAATCATGAATACTCATGAGTCTTGAATCGTCTGAATTTTGAATCTCTAAAAGCTCTTAAACTATACAATCTTCGGTATTACTTCCTGTACAAAAATCCTGCATGTGTGTATGCGTGTGTATATATGTATATGTTCTAGATAAAGGTGTTAGTATATATTTTATAATCAATTAATATTGAAATAAGGTTGTTGTGAAAAAAAAATCTCCCCTTTTTGATGATGACAACCTTAGTTTATAAAATATCATACATGTTCATACCTGTTGATGATGATCCTTCTAATACTCCCCCTGTCCATATGAATCCTATATATTCTATTTAAACTAAGACTATATTTTATAATTTCTCCACCTTTGGCATTATCAAAAAGAAATTTAAAAGATACTCCCCTATAATTCTATCTAAACAATTGATATACTAAAGTAAAGTACTCCCCATTAAATCTAAATATATAATTATAACGTACTCCCCCTAAATTTATGATTATACTAAGTATATATAGACAAAGCAATCCAAGTTTCATAATTACATATGTTTTGAGTTATATGTACACAAATCAATCCAAGCACACCACACCAAGTAATAATTTATATATGTTTTATTTCAAACAATCCAAACAAATCAAATCATACCAAACAATCAAACGCTTCTTGGGACTTCTACCCAACCTTCTTCTCCAAAGGTCGGATCCTTCTTGATGACTTTCCAATCTTCATCTTCTTTGGTTGGTGGTGCCTTAACGAGATTGTTATCTTCATCTCTAAAAAGAGAGGAGATTAGCTACCGAATTGCATCAAAATGCTTCTCTTGCTGTTCAAACATATTTATTTGGCTTAATTCAAGATGATGCTGGTTTCGTAGTATTATAGAGAGGATGTTCTTGAAGGAATTCAATGTTTCTTCAAGATTTTCACTTATATTATGAATTGGATTGTCCATAGTTTTGATAAGAAATGAATAAAGGAGAAGGAGAAATGATATAATGAAGTTTTCTAGATGAAATAGGCTTAAATAAGGTCTGGAATTCGTTGGATTTTGAATGGACATGAGTGAGTTAATTTATTTTAAAATTTGAAAAGTTTCGATAATCTGGTAGTTATATGTCGACATATCAAAGTATGTATGTCGACATATCTATTGAAATTTTTTGAAAATTTTCAGATTTTGAATCTTTTGATCTTATATTATATTTTAATTCTAAAGTTTTTATAGTAACTTAAACATGATTTTGAACTAAATAAAACTCCATTCATTACTTCATGAAAAGCAAGTACATCCAACTAATTAAGACGCACTAAATACGAGATTCGAAAGCAAATACAAGCGATTAATAAAGATAAACTAAACTAGATAGACTAGTTTTCAGCGGATGATGAGGAGGAGGATGAAATGCCAAGCTTTCTTCCTATCTTGACCGTGAATTTAGTCATTTTGGAGAAGTTCTTTTTGATCTTCTTTTGATTGTTGACAAGCTTCACTTGGTTTTGAGCAATTTTCTCTCTGTAAATGGTCCTAGTATTGATTGTACACTCAACATGTTAACCGACCTTTTGGTCCAGTTTCCAAAAGTACATAGGACATGCACAACTCAACCCATCACATGGAGTCAAGGCCAAGGAGGACATCTAGGAGCAAAGGAAACAGGTCGAAGAGGGATCGCACCAACAAAGACCGCGCAGTCCAAGTATGGAACCCAAGCCGCGGACCGTCAAGGAACCTATCACCATGTCCTTTGCACACCCCAAGAGGCAACCTTCGCACCCCCAAGAGGCGACCTTAGTACCCCCCCCCCCCCCGAGGTGCGAATTTCGCACCACCTAAGGGGTGCGAAATTCGCACCCAGTAGGGTGTGAAATTCGCACCCTAGGGGTGCGAAATCCGTACGCAGCGGAGTGCGAAACTCACACCCAGTAGGGTGCGAAGCTCACACCCAACTAGGTGCGAAATTCGCACCTAGCAGGGCTCGAAATTCGTAACCTGAGGTGTGAATTTCGCACCTCGGGAGGTATGAATTTCACACCCCCATGGGGTACGAATTTCACACCCGAGAGGTGCGAAATTTGCACCCCAGTGCTAGATGCGAATTTCTGGGGTGCGCAAGGTAGGGGGTGTGAATTTATGCATGTGGTCCCCTATTTTTACCTACTCCTACCTACTCCTACATACTCTTATCTAGCCCCTCTCCTATAAATAGCTCATGACCTCACACTTCAAAGAGGTTGGAATTTGAGACCTTGAGACTTCATGAGAGCTCCATTTATGGCATCTCCACTTTGAGGAAGAAGGGCAAATTTGTCTTTTTCCTATATTTTGCAATATATCTTAATTTTGACATCATATATGAGAATAATGACATCATATAGCTTAGTAACTAATGTAATGAGATGTCATGTAATAGTCTCAGCCCTATAACCTTTTGTGATCAATAATATTATAACAATGCTTTAAAGTGGACGTCGGCCCCTCACGAGGCCAAACCACTATAAATCTCTTGTGTTATTTACTACTTTCCGCTCTTGTCTATACGACCAAGTTAATTATTCAAGGAATCTTTAGTGTTTACGACATTTTTTGTCGTCAACATTTGGTGCTTTCACTGAGAAAACTCGGATTTTTGCGCCTTTGTCGCATGTTGCCATCTCAACCTCTGATGAGCTCTAGGTTCTTTAGCTTAACCAGTTGCCGAGTCCGCTTATGATGGAAAAGAGACCAAAGAATGCAACGATCGACTATTCAGCCGAAGCCGGAACATGTCAATAGCCTCAGCTGGCGGATATCCCGGCCACTAATGAAAACGCCCCTCCTACTGTGGACCCCGAAGCGCCCGCAACACAAGCTCAGCTTCACGCGCTTAGTGAGAAATATAAGAACACGGCGGTCGAGCTCAATCTACCATTAAAGAATAACATCGACCTTATGCGACAACCTCAAGAAAGTCAGCACGTCGTCGCTTGACTTCAACTAACCCAGAACAACGCTTGACCTAGACCAACTTTCTCGGAAACGTCTTCCTCCGAGTCAAGGGGCCCACATCAAAGAAGGAGGTTTAGCCTCATCAACAACGTCGTCGTCCTCACTAATGCTATCGACAATGGTCACGCCAACAACAATGGGGACGACAAAGGCTACCGAGCTACGGTCACATATATCGAGGGGACTCAACACCAAGAACACTCACGCTTGATCATCAATGACGGACCGGGTCCGACCAACCAGCCCCTTCCTCGACAAAACCCAATGGTCGCCCATCGAAATAATGGACCTACTATGCCAACAGCCCGCACTCTTTCAGAACATGATCCAATTATAGACGTCGAGGACATGGAAGAAGGCGACCCGGACATCCATCATCAAAGACGTCCTCGCAACAGAACTCCAGAACCTCGCCAAAATTCATGGGTCCTAATGGAGGATCCTCATCCAACTTACCTTCCCGACAAGGTCCGAAGAATCATGAGGGAAATGCGAGGAAATGTGCATGATTCATTGGAGGCTCATATTAGGCACAACCCCTTCACACGAAGAGTAAACGAAGATGAGTGGCTGCGACGCTTCAACATGCCACAAATGCCACTCTACGATGGCTCTACTGATCCTTGTGCTTTCTTGACCGGTATGAATGGCAAATGGATTCAAGCCGGGGCAATGATCCAGTCAAATGCAAGTGCTTCCCAGTATTCCTATCAGGGACCGCTTTACTTTGGTTCTCTCGCCTCCCACTTGATTCCATCAACAATTTCGGGAAGCTAGCGACAAAACTAGTCAACCAATTCAGGATGCATATCTCGACTCCGAAAAACACCCTTACTTTATCCAACCTATACCAAGGACCTGCCGAGTCGCTCAAAAGCTACCTCTTCCGGTTTAACATCGCCCTCGCCGAGGTCGAGGATCCAGACCCTCGCACCATACTCTTTCATTTAAGCAAAGGTGTCCTTCCTACTTCCGAATTTAGGGCATGGATCGATCGGGAGCAACCAAAAAGCCTCGACGCCTTCTATGAGAAGGTGGATCAGTACTTATGCGAAGAGGAGGCAAGACGGAACCGACTCTCCACCACAAGTCGCCCCAACGACCCCCAAGCAGACATTGCAAATAACAACCTTAGAGGAAAACAAGTCGGAGAGCCCTTTGATCAGAACAAGGGGGCAGGTACCAACAGAAAAAGGCCAAATAATAGTAGGCAAAGGGGCCGGAATAATGGTCAGGCCTCGACCAAGCCAAGGAAACCCGGTCCTTACCGGACCTTTGAGGCATACACCTCGCTGAACGAAGATTTAGAAACAATCTACATAGAGACATGCAACACATTAACACACAAGAAGCCGCACACCAGAGAATCAACTGACCGTGAGAAAAATACCGGGAAGTACTATCGATACAACGATGTGTACGGGCATGATATCAATGAGTGCCGCCAGCTTAGGGATGCAATCAAGAAGATTATCCATGAAAAATTACTCAAGCAACATGTCCAAGAGCCCTTTTGTAACACCCCACATCCGTTACTGTCACTCACAAAGGGAATGAACTAAGTTCTGTGGAGCATTTAGGGTAAAAGATGCAGATAAATTACAAGACAGACAGAAATTAAACAGCGGAAAATAAAACTTTGCTTTATTGATAAAATAGTTTGTACAATGATTTCTTTACAATATCAGAGTATCATCTGTCTTACAAAATAAAGAAGCATAAAACAAACTTTATATTCCCCAACTTTAGCAAGAGCCAGCCATAGCATCTGAAAAGAGAATCCAAGCAAACTTCGACAAATCTTCAAGCTGGGAAAGAGTGACAATCCAACTTAACCTGAGCTATACTATTCCCTCCTTTACTACCTAGGGGGGAACGGAAGAAAAGAAGACGAAAAAAAAATAGAGTCAGACATAAAGCCTGAATAAGTTCAGTAACTTCTAGCATGTGAACATGGGGAAACAAAACGACATGAATTAACTGAATACAAGATAACACCATGATGATAGGGTTGGCAAGATTAGACAAGATTAACACAAGATATTCTAAGCTAAGATAAACTGGATATGCTCTAATACTTACGCCGCTTCGCTATTTTCTTGTTATATTGGTTTCTATGTCTCTGCACCACCTAACTAGTATCCCAACTAGTAATGATAACGTGATCCCAATCCCTGTATTTTCCATTGCCTTCAGGCATACATTTATTATTTATTACCTAGATCTAATCTAGGGTTTTCTATCAAGTGCTTTCTAGATTCAACTAGAGTTTCTGCTATCTGATGCACGCTTCTCAGATTCAGGGTTTATGCCACCTAGTCCAACTAGGGATTATGCTACCTGTCGAATGATGCCGCCAAGTCTAGGACACACTACCTAGAGTGGTATATGTTCCTATACTTCCCCACGCATGTATCGCGAATCGTTATCGCTTGTCTAGATGCACATGTCCTGTAATGTGCGGCCCGAGTCCTGTGTCAGGGAAAATCAAGGAATACAGAACTCGGTCGGGAGCTTTCAGATATCTGCCAATGCAGATGCTAAGGTCAGTTTTTGTTCCAGTGGCTATGGTCCCACTTGACCCCTCCCACAACTAATGAAAGGCACACCTTGAAAAATGAGAACTATACGCAGGCCCCCGGTGCCCCACTAACCTATGGCCATCCTCACCCATAACTAGATAGCAAGTATATGGTCTTTTGGAGTTCTCCGCCTTTCCGCTTCACGTATCTCGACTGACTCAAGATGGATGGTAGACGACGAGTTGCTATCACAGGGCTACCGTTTTCTTGTCGAATCACGCCAGTCCATCCTAGTCTTTAGGTTGCTATATATTGCAACCAAGGCATACCCCTGGTTCTTCTACGCAGACCTTAACCTCTGTGAGCCCAGGAGGATCATCTGCAGCCTCACAGAGGGATACCAAGAGTACCCTCACGTCCCCTCGAAGCCTCGGGCTTCGTAACCCAATTCGTTGGAGCCTTCTTTTTACTCAGACGGACATTCGCTCCTTCCCGTGTTATACTAAGAATTACTACTAAGTTCTACTAACTAAGGTTTACCACTTAGTTTCCAGAATCGTTGTTTTCTTAACTAAGGTTTACTACTTAGTTCCTTTTAACTAAGGTTTACTACTTAGTCCTCTTCTCGTCACTTTGGATTGGTTAAGTGTCATTAGTCAATTCAAGCTAACTTAACCCTCTTCATTTATCCTGTTAAACTGGTTAAGTGTTATCAGTAATTCATGATGACTTAACCCTACCACAAACAAAGTTATATTGGTTAAGTATTTCTTATTACTTAACCCTACCCATTCATCCTGTATTGGTTAAGTGGTCCTTGCCCGTCTGTTTTAACTGACATGTTATTATTAATGGTTAAGTATTATCCCTTCATGTTTTAGACTTAACCCTATCCCTTTATCACAATCCGATGGTTAAGTGTTCAAGCTTACTTAACCCTACGGTCTAGCCCAGCTAACATATCAAATTGGCTAAGTGTATTTACTTAACCCCAATCTCTAGTCTAGTTAACATGTTAATTTGGCTAAGTGTATTAACTTTACTTAACCCCACCTTCTAGTCTAGTTAACATGTTAATTTGGCTAAGTGTTTTCTTAGTTACTTAACCCCCACAAATCTGGTCTTGTTACCATAAGTTTGGTTAAGTGTCCCTATGGACTTAGCCCTCCCATTCTATCTTGACTGTGTTAAGTTGGTTAAGCGTTCCTATGGACTTAACCCTCCCATTCTAGCTTAACTGTGTTAAGTGTCTGTATGAACCTAACCCCACCCATCGGTTTGGTTATCTTGTTGAATTGGTTAAGTGTTTAGTTAACTTAACCCTACCATTCTTGTTCTATCTTTAATTAAATATATTAAAGCCGCGACCACTCGCATTATACAGATATTGTTGCGAATACTGGATGTGCCGGTTGGTTCCAGGCAGGTTTACATCGGAACTCAGTCTAACCTCGGGTTAGGCATATTCGTGTTTTCTAAGTTCAAAGGGTTTTGATAAATTTTCAAATCAGGTTTTGAAAGTAACCATCCCGTCCGTCGGATCAGTTGGGGATAGCCAGGGAGAGCAGGAAACTTTATTTTCCAAACCCAAGCCTAGACACTATCCTATCTGTCACCCTAGAACTTTCTGGTGTGTTTCATTAAAAGAGATGTCGTTAATAAACCTTTAATTGGTCTAAATTTACATTTCTCATTTAGGACAAATTCCATAAGTAAATCATTCCTAGTTTACTTATTTCCTAATTCCTCTTTTAATGTAAATTGTCAACATTTATTCTTATGGCCCATTTTCCCCTCTGTATCATATTTATGCCTTTTTGGTATGTAAACTATACCAAATTAAATGTCACTAACCATGATTTTGCTAATCCTGACAATTACTCCCAATTATGGCCAATTTCAAATTTATACCAATATACTTATCATGCCAAATTAGCTAATCCAATAACATTCTAATTACAGTTCATGTCAAACTAGACTTATCATTCTAGTTCACAATTCATGTAAATGCTAGATTTACATTACACATCCTATAATTCATGTCAAATTTATTCAATTTTCATTTCTATGAACATGCCATAATACATGTTCCCAATTTATGCCAATTTCCAAGTTTATAACTACGTTTTAGTAAATTTCATATTTTTGCCAAATCGTATTCCCACCGTTCATATAATCGTGATTCAATCTAGATTATAGATAAATCTAGATTCGTAGAAAATAGGGAATGAACCAAAGATGCTATGCAAAAGATAGACATAATAACTGGCATAAAAAGGGTTGAATAACGACGTAGGTTCAAGAGCCTGGGTAGACCTAACGTAATAGATAAATTCCCAAGATCTAAAACCAAAGAAAACCAAGAATAGACAGAATAGATATACATGGGTAGACCTAACTTAATAGGTAAATTCGGATGATCTAAAACCAAAGAAAACCAAGAATAGACAAAATAGATAAACATGGGTAGACCTAACTTAATAGGTAATGTTCATAGTCATAGGCAATGTTCATAGTCAAAGAGGCATATGGTTCTAAGGTCCATAGTTTCATAGTCACGGTCTTATTTGTCCTCGAATCATGACAGTTCTTAATTAGGTCCAAAGAAATAGGCACAGATTCGAATAGAAAGATTTGGCATACTCTTTTATTCCTTTAATTTCATGTCTCGAAAAGAGAAACGTTCAAATCTAAGAAGTAACTGACTTACAGAGATTAGATTAGAATAGAAAGGCAGTCGTTGCAGTCGTTTGAATCTTCACTTGAAATCCTAGCTTGACTTGAACCTCTTCTTGAAAGTCTTGAGCAGCATTTCCTCGTCTTGATTTATTTTATATATTATTTATTTATACATTTTCTTAGAGGCAACATAAGGATAGAAAAGAATTGGGAATAGAGAAGGAGACTAGGGCTGTTTATATAGGGTTAGGCGGACGAATCTGGTCAGAAAACGTGACCAAATACATCAGAACGAACCAGGTTCAGAAAACTGGAAAAAGCGGGGGGGGGGGGGGGGGGTCGACCCCCAGGTCGACTACCCAGTCGACCTGGATGCCTTGGGTGGGAAAATTCCTGCCCAGCCCAATCTGGGTCCGATTTTTGAATTTCGAACTCGTTTTTTTACCTGTTTTGAAATTTGAACTTCGCTGAATCTTCCGGAGGCCATATCTCCTTCATACGGACTCCGATTTACGCAAACTCGGACTCGTTTTCATGCACAATTCCGAGACGAACGTAATGGCGCAACCCGTTCCCCTTAATTTTGATTTTAACTTTTAATTCTGCCTTGATTCGTGAATCTTAGCATTACAGAATCACGGGGTGTTACATTCTCCCCCACTTAAAAGGATTTCGTCCCCGAAATCTTCAAGTTAGGAAGAATGTGTCCTACCATCCAATCACCCATCTACTCAACCACTCAAACACAGGCATTCATTGTCCTTAAAAGATTTCTAATGCTTTCATGTTCATATGCATAGTGTGTGTATATGTCTTTATCTAATGCAAAATCAGGCGGTCTACTGATTCAGTTGACCTCCTTAATGCAAATCATGTCAGCGCCATGCATCCAATCATGTATGCAAGCATCCCTAGTTATGTAAATACTACATGTGTGCATAGCCATTCATCCATATGCAACATCCATTTGATAACATATCCATTTCAACTTACAAAAAAATACATATCTGTAAATGCAATATGAAAGCGTCTAAACTGATCTAGTGCCTAATACGTATGCATATGCATTCACGAGCAACCATTAGCAACCACTTGCAACCATCAACCATAACATGTTTCAAATACATGTTTACATCCATTGGCTTCTACCTAAGGATCGAAGATACGACCTAGAGGATATACTTTGGAAAGAGAGAAACAATTATGCGTAAAGCTCCTAAACAAAGAAATCAAGGATGCACCCATAAGGAAAAGGGTATGATGCTAGTATCTAGCCTTCTTGAGCTTTACTCCACTGTATCTTAACTAATTTAACTTCACGATTGTGAAGTTCCTGATCTCTATTTCCAAAATAAACAGATGTCAATCACGGTACCCAGTATATGTACTAAGATGATTAGAGGTCTCCCTCTTATCCGCCGTGCCATAACTATAAGGGTCGAAAGGTTACTACGTGCTTTTTAGAGTGCCTTCCACAACTATTCACCTCTCACGCAACCCATCCTAGTCGAACTCGACATTCCTCAAGTACAAACCCCAAAGGCCTAAACCAATATCAGACAAGCACCCAAGGAATATCTCTTCCGAATTTAGACGACCTACGTGAGATGATATAAGCAAACTCGACAGCTATTCTCAAATCCCTACTAACCAAAAATAAACTGGTCGGACCACCAATTGGATTTGAGATTCTAGCGGGATCTTTCTACCGTACAAGTACTAAGGTGCAGAGACTCAACTATGGAAGCAAATATGAACAAATGCGAAGCGCTAAAACTGAAAGAGTACAAACAGAGAAGCTAGACTCCTTCAACAGAACTTTACTACCTTTATCCTAGGTATGCTTAATGGTGAAAGTATGTACTTGCCCTTCTGAAAATCTTGTTCCTCGTTGTTTCCCTTGTCCTTAATTATATGCCCTATCATACCCTAGTAAAGATACTTCCTCTTATCTTAGGTTTTATAATTCCTTCCTCCTTCGTGAGCTAATTCTACATCCATGAATTCCTCATCCTAGGGTTGTGCTCCTTTGCCAAACTCCTCATCTCCTTCCCTGTGTATTCATGTTGAAAAATCTCTCGAAAGTTGCTTCCATCGTACAGAAAACCCTACTAAGCTTGAAAGAAAACTGGCCGCAGGTGAAACTACTACGGCATAGATGGAAGTCGGGCACTACTTCGCCCATCGATGAGGTTACCTCCCAGAAAGCCAGGAGCCCCAGAGACTTAAGAAAGAAGGAGATAAGAATTCAAACATAGGAAGAGAAGATAGTGCGTATGGCTTTGGGGAATATGCCTTTAAAACAAAACTTTTCTCTTGAAAATGCTTCTTTAAAAACAGTTTTGAAAATATTTTTTCAAATCCTTTATCTGATCTGGTAACCTTCATCTCTGATACCACGTGTAACACCCCACATCCGTTAGTGTCACTCACAAAGGGAATGCACTAAGTTCTGTGGAGCAATTAGGGTAAAAGATGCAGATAAATTACAAGACAGACAGAAATTAAACAGCGGAAAATAAAACTTTGCTTTATTGATAAAATAGTTTGTACAATATTTCTTTACAATATCAGAGTATCGTCTGTCTTACAAAATAAAGAAGCATAAAACAAACTTTATATTCCCCAACTTTAGCAAGAGCCAGCAATAGCATCTGAAAAGAGAATCCAAGCAAACATCGACAAATCTTCAAGCTGGGAAAGAGTGACAGTCCAACTTAACCTGAGCTATACTATTCCCACCTTTACTACCTGGGGGGGGGGGGGGACGGAAGAAAAGAAGACGAAAGAAAAACAGAGTCAGACATAAAGCCTGAGTAAGTCCAGTAACTTCTAGCATGTGAACATGGGGAAACAAAACGACATGAATTAACTGAATACAAGATAACACCATGATGATAGGGTTGGCAAGATTAGACAAGATTAACACAAGAAATGCTATGCTAAGATAAACTAGATATGCTCTAATACTTTCGCCGCTTCGCTATTTTCTTGTTATACTGGTTTCTATATCTCTGCACCACCTAACTAGTGTCCCAACTAGTAATGATAACGTGATCCCAATCCCTGTATTTTCCATTGCCTTCAGGCATACATTTACTATTTATTACCTGGATCTAATCTAGGGTTTTCTATCAAGTGCTTTCTAGATTCATCTAGAGTTTCCGCTATCTGCTGCACGCTTCTCGGATTCAGGGTTTATGCCACCTAGTCCAACTATGGATTATGCTACCTATCGAATGATGCCCCCAAGTCTATGACACACTACCTAGAGTGGTATATGTTCCTATACTTCCCCACGCATGTATCGCGAATCGTTATCGCTTGTCTTGATGCACATGTCCTGTAATGTGCGGCCCGAGTCCTGTGTCAGGGAAAATCAAGGAATACAGAACTCGGTCGGGAGCTTTCAGATATCTGCCGATGCAGATGCTAAGGTCAGTTTTTGTTCCAGTGGCTATGGTCCCACTTGACCCCTCCTTCAACTAATGAAAGGCACACCTTGAAAAATGAGAACTATACGCAAGCCCCTGGTACCCCACTAACCTATGGCCATCCTTACCCATAACTAGATAGCAAGTATATGGTCTTTTGGAGTTCTCCGCCTTTCCGCTTCACGTATCTCGATTGACTCAAGATGGATGGTAGACGACGAGTTGCTATCACAGGGCTACCGTTTTCTCGCCGAATCACGCCGGTCCATCCTAGCCTTTAGGTTGCCATATATTGCAACCAAGGCATACCCCTGGTTCTTCTACGCATACCTTAACCTCTGTGAGCCCAGGAGGATCGTCTGCAGCCTCACAGAGGGATACCAAGAGTACCCTCACGTACCCTCGAAGCCTCGGGCTTCGTAACCCAATTCGCTGGAGCCTTCTTTTTACTCAGACGGACATTCGCTCCTTCCTGTGTTATACTAAGAATTACTATTTAGTTCTACTAACTAAGGTTTACCACTTAGTTTCCAGAATCATTGTTTTCTTAACTATGGTTTACTACTTAGTTCCTTTTAACTAAGGTTTACTACTTAGTCCTCTTCTCGTCACTTTGGATTGGTTAAGTGTCATTAGTCAATTCAAGCTAACTTAATCCTCTTCATTTATCCTGTTAAACTGGTTAAGTGTTATCAGTAATTCATGATGACTTAACCCTACCACAAACCAAGTTATATTGGTTAAGTATTTCTTATTACTTAACCCTACCCATTCATCCTGTATTGGTTAAGTGTTCCTTGCCCGTCTGTTTTAACTGACATATTATTATTAATGGTTAAGTATTATCCCTTCATGTTTTAGACTTAACCCTATCCCTTTATCACAATCCGATGGTTAAGTGTTCAAGCTTACTTAACCCTACGGTCTAGCCCAGCTAACATATCAAATTGGCTAAGTGTATTTACTTAACCCCAACCTCTAGTCTAGTTAACATGTTAATTTGGCTAAGTGTATTAACTTTACTTAACCCCACCTTCTAGTCTAGTTAACATGTTAATTTGGCTAAGTGTTTTCTTAGTTACTTGACCCCTACAAATCTGGTCTTGTTACCATAAGTTTGGTTAAGTGTCCCTATGGACTTAGCCCTCCCATTCTATCTTGACTATGTTAAGTTGGTTAAGCGTTCCTATGGACTTAACCCTCCCATTCTAGCTTAACTGTGTTAAGTGTCTGTATGAACCTAACCCCACCCATCGGTTTGGTTATCTTGTTGAATTGGTTAAGTGTCTTAGTTAACTTAACCCTACCATTCTTGTTCTTGCTTTAATTAAATAGATTAAATCCGCGACCACTCACATTATACAAATATTGTTGCGAATACTGGATGTGCCGGTTGGTTCCGGGCAGGTTTACATCGCAACTCAGTCTAACCTCGGGTTAGGCATATTCGTGTTTTCTAAGTTCAAAGGGTTTTGATAAATTTTCAAATCAGGTTTTGAAAGTAACCATCCCGTCCGTCAGCCAGGGAGAGCAGGAAACTTGTATTTTCCAAACCCAAGCCTAGACACTATCCTCTCTATCACCCTAGAACTTTCTGGTGTGTTTCATTAAAAGAGATGTCGTTAATAAACCTTTAATTGGTCTAAATTTTCATTTCTCATTTAGGACAAATTCCATAAGTAAATCATTCCTAGTTTACTTATTTCCTAATTCCTCTTTTAATGTAAATTGTCAACATTTATTCTTATGGCCCATTTCCCCCTCTATATCATATTTATGCCTTTTTGGTATGTAAACTATACCAAATTAATTGTCACTAACCATGATTTTGCTAATCCTGACAATTACTCCCAATTATGGCCAATTTCAAATTTATACCAATATACTTATCATGCCAAATTAGCTAATCCAATAACATTCTAATTACAGTTCATGTCAAACTAGACTTATCATTCTAGTTCACAATTCATGTAAATGCTAGATTTACATTACACATCCTATAATTCATGTCAAATTTATTCAATTTGCATTTCTATGAACATGCCATAATACATGTTCCCAATTTATGCCAATTTCCAAGTTTATAACTACATTTTAGTAAATTTCATATTTTTGCCAAATCGTATTCCCACCGTTCGTATAATCGTGATTCAATCTAGATTATAGATAAATCTAGATTCATAGAAAATAGGGAACGAACCAAAGATGCTATGCAAAAGATAGACATGATAACTGGCATAAAATGGGCTGAATAATGACATAGGTTCAAGAGCCTGGGTAGACCTAACTTAATTGGTAAATTCCCAAGATCTAAAACCAAAGAAAACCAAGAATAGACAGAATAGATAAACATGGGTAGACCTAACTTAATAGGTAAATTCCCATGATCTAAAACAAAAGAAAACCAAGAATAGACAAAATAGATAAACATGGGTAGACCTAACTTAATAGGTAATGTTCATAGTCATAGGCAATGTTCATAGTCAAAGAGGCATATTTTTCTAAGGTCCATAGTTTCATAGTTACGGTCTTATTTGTCCTCGAATCATGATAGTTCTTAATTAGGTCCAAAGAAATAGGCACATATTCGAACAGAAAGATTTGGCATACTCTTTTATTCCTTTAATTTCATGTCATGAAAAGAGAAACGTTCAAATCTGAGAAGTAACTGACTTAAAGAGATTAGATTAGAATAGAAAGGCAGTCGTTGCAGTCGTTTGAATCTTCACTTGAAATCCTAGCTTGACTTGAACCTCTTCTTGAAAGTCTTGAGAAACATTTCCTCGTCTTGATTTATTTTATATATTATTTATTTACACATTTTCTTAGAGGCAGCATAAGGATAGAAAACAATTGTGAATAGAGAAGGAGACTAGGGCTGTTTATATAGGGTTAGGCGGACGAATCTGGTCAGAAAACGTGACCAAATACATTAGAACAAACCAGGTTCAGAAAACTAGAAAAAGCGGGGTGGGGGGTCAACCCCCAGGTCGACTACCCAGTCGACTTGGGTGCCTTGGGCGGGAAAATTCCCGCCCAGCCCAATCTGGGTCCGATTTTTGAATTTCGAACTCGTTTTTGACCTGTTTTGAAATTTGAACTTCGCTGAATCTTCCAGAGGCCATATCTCCTTCATACGGACTCCGATTTACGCAAACTCGGACTCATTTTCATATAGAATTCCGAGACGAACGCAATGGCGCAGCCCGTTCCCCTTAATTTTGATTTTAACTTTTAATTCTGCCTTGATTCGTGAATCTTAGCGTTACAGAATCACGGGGTGTTACACCTTCCCCCCAAGACAAATTCAAAGCCTCCGACGCCAGCACCTCAAGCGTCCGCCAAGGCGGCTGCAGGTCCATCTAACCCAAGGCGAGGGATCGTGATCAACACTATATGTGGCGAACCTGACCCCACACACGATAGCTTTCGGAAAATGGAAGAGTATGTGAGTTCTATAAAGCATGCTACTTATGGAACTTGCTCCACTCCTGACGAATCCGTCCTATCCAAGCTCAAAAAAACCATGTGGGACGACATCGTTTTTCACAAAAGAGATTCTAAGGGGGTTGAAATCTAACCACCGATCCACTAGTTATCACAGCTCAAATCGGTGCTGCTTATGTCCGAAAAGTATTGATTGACTCGGGAAGCTCGGCCAACATTATTTTCAAAGCTGCTTATGGCCAGATGAAATTGGAAGCAAAGGACCTAAAGCCATGTCGCGCCACGATCCACAGCTTCAGCGGGGCTTTTAGTTGCCCGGTGCGAGTAATCGATTTGCTCATAGAACCAGGCGAGAGGCATCGGAGCTGGGTTAGAATCCTCACTTTCGTAGTTATAGACATTGATTCCCCCTACAATGCTTTCCTTGGATGCCCTTTTCTCACTGAGTTTCAGGTTTGCATGTCGCCATGGTCTCTCCTAATGAAATTCTCGATAGAAAACAGGATTGGAACAGTTAGAGGTGATCAAGCAAGCGTCAGGGAATGTAATGCAATTGAATGGAAGAATGCACATAATAAGGACAAGGGAAAAATCGTGCCCACACCTTCTTACGCTAAGGCTATCTCCGCATAACAATCAGCGACGTCTGGGCCTTGGCTCAGGCGCCACTGTCATCTTTCCGATGACCTTGACCCGCAGGAGGACGAAGAGCCCGGATACGAAAGGGCCACTCCGATTGAGCCTACAGTGGATATTACAGTTAATCCCGATGATCCATCAAGGGTCTAAAGATAGGATCGCACCTTCACCCCGCAATCAGAGAAGATCTTGTAAATTTATTGAAGGAAAATTTGGATGTGTTCGCATGGACTCACTCCGATATGAAAGGCATCAATCTCGCGGTCACTTGCGATTGTTTAAGTATCGATCCCACAATGCCTCCAATCAAGCAGAAGCGCCGCCTCCAGGGATCCGAGAGGTCCAAAGCACTCGAGGAAGAGGTAGACCATCTACTCCACAATAACTTCATCCGCGAAGCCGACAATCCCGAATGGATCTCCAATCCAGTCCTGGTCAAAAAAGCCAATGGTAAATGGCGAACATGCGTTGACTTCTCTGATTTAAAGAAGGCGTGTCCCAAGGATAGCTTCTCGCTCCCAAAGATCGATCAACTAGTCGATTCAACCGCCGGATACCAGCTACTATCTTTCATGGACGCTTTCTCACGCTACAATCAGATCTCGATGAATCTTCACGACCAGGATCATACCTCTTTCATAACAAACCTTGGACTTTACTAATATCGCGTCATACCCTTTGGCCTCAAGTATGCTGGTGCCACTTATCAGCGAATGGTTAATCAACTCTTTAAAAACCAAATTGTCCATGGAGGTGTACGTGGAAGACATATTGGTCAAATCAAAAGAGTCCAACGACCACGTCCGTGACCTCCCTAAAATGTTCGATATCCTTCACCAGTACAATATGAAACTCAATCCCCTGAAATGCTCCTTTGGAGTCGCTTCAGGGAAATTCTTGAGTTTCATCATCAATTCTCGAAGAATTGAAGCCAATCTAGAAAAAATCCAAGCTATTTAGGACATTCAAATCCCTAAGAACATCAAGGATGTCCAAAGCCTAAATGGAAAAGTCATCGCTTTAAGTCGGTTCATTTCTAAAGACACTGACAAGTGCATTCCTTTCTTCGATTTACTCTAAAACGGAAAACGCAACTTCGAGTGGACCCAAGAATGCGTTTCCGCGTTCGAGGACCTCCTGAATCACTTAGAGTGACTACTGTCTTATCTAAGCCTGTGGATCATGAGGACTTAAATGTTTATTTTGTTGTTTCCATGTAGGCGATTAGTTCAGCATTGGTACGCATCGAGGAGCTTATCCAACAACCCGTTTACTACATCAGCAAATGATTAACGGGGGCAGAAAAGAGCTACCTGAAGCTAGAAAAGCTGGCATTCATCCTATTTATTTCTTTTCGGAAGCTTCGACCATACTTCCAGTCTCACCCTGTAAAGGTGTTCACCAATCAACCATTACGACTGGTCATACAACGACCTGAAGCATCCGGATGGCTACTAAAGTGGAGTATGGAACTAAGCCAGTTTGAGATAACCTTTATACCTTGCGAGCCATCCTTGGACAAGCCCTCGCTGACTTCATCGTAGAATTCACAGCCCCTTAGGAGGCCCCTGCAGAGAATGCTCAAGCTCCCAACAATCAATGGAAATTGTTCATGGACGGCTCCTCCAACAGCAAATGCTACGGGGCCGGAGTCGTGTTCATCACCCTTGAAGAACACCGGATATGCTACGCAATAAAATTAAATTTCCCTACTACCAACAACGACGTAGAATATGAGGCTTTTATAGCCAGGCTTAGAATCGCGATCGAGCTCAAACTAAAGACAATCCAAATTTTCTCCGATTCGCAACTCATCGTGCGTCAAGTGCAAGGGGAATATCAAGCTAAGGGAGAACGACTCGCCCTGTACTTAGCTCAGGTTCAGGAATTACTCACCCACTTCGACTGCTTCGTCATCACACACATCCCCCGAGAACAGAATGAAAAAGTAGATTCACTAGCCAAACTAGCAAGCTCCGAGGATCTGCAGCTCTTAGGATTCGCTCCTGTCGAAGTGCTCAACTTCCGGAGTATCAAGCAAGCCCAAACCGAGGTGGCCATGAACGCCGAACCCGAACCTGAATCTTGGATGACACCAATCAACAATTACATGCAACATGGGACCCTTCTGGGAAGCTACAAGGAAAGGCGATCACTCACCCGCCAATCAGCTCGTTATCTTCTTATGGATAGGGTGCTCTACCATAGGGGTTTCTCCATCCCATTTGCTCAGATGCATGGCAAATAAAGATGCTACCTGAGTGCTCACTAATGTACATGACGGTGAGTGCAGTGACCATACTGGAGGACAAACCCTGGCCAGAAAAATACTTAGACATGGCTACTATTGGCCCATACTCAATCAAGACGTTGTAGACTATGCTCGCAAATGCGACAAGTGCCAACGTTTCTCAAAGATCCCGAGAGCCCCACCTACATAATTGACCCAAATGATCAACCCATGGCCATTCGCCATGTGGGGAATCAATATCATTATGACTATCCCAATGGCCAGAGCTGGGGTACAATATGTTGTCATCGCAGCTGATTAATTTACCAAATGGGCAGAGGCCGAAGTCGTCGCCACAATCACCACCAAGAAAATGATCAACTTCGTTGTATGCAATATCATCACTCGATATGGGATCCCTCAATCCATCAACTCCAACAGAGGCACTCAGTTCGAGAGCGCCGAATTCAAAGCTTTATGTCAACGACACAACATCGAAAAAAGATTCTTGGCAGTAGCTCACCCCCGAGCCAAAGGGCAAGCCGAGACAGTCAATAAGGTCATCAAATCCATTATCAAGAAACGTCTGGAAAAGGCTGAGGGCATGTGGGCGGACAAACCTCCTCTAGCCCTATGGGCCTATCAGACCACCCACAAGACAGCGACCAGACACACTCCTTTCGCCCTTGGCTATGGATCTAAAGCCGTCATTCCCATTGAGCTCAAGCTTCCATCTCATAGAGTTACTTATTTCGACCCAAAGACAAAATAGGATTTACTTCTGGGATCACTTGATTTGGTAGAAGAGAGAAGGAACGAAGTTGTCCTCAGAGTCGCTGCCCAACGACAACAAGTAGCCCAATACTTCAATTCCAGAGTCCGTCATAAGGACCTCAACATCGGCGACCTCATCTTGAAACGGGTCTTCCCTCTACCGATAGGCCTTGCCCCTTATTGGGAGGGCCCATATTCCATACAACGAAGGCTCAATGATGGAACTTTCAAACTCGCTCTCGTGGATGGAGCCGAACTCCCAAGGGCATGGAACAGTGAACATCTCTGCCGCTACTTTACGTAACTTATTGCACAGTTGTTTACACTTTCCAACGATGCTTAGTTTTCTAGCAATTCAAGCCATTTTGAAGGCTATTACTGCCAAAGTTATTAGCAGAAATGATGTTAAACTTTCTATCTCTTTCCTGTGTTTACTCCATGCATGACACGTTTGATTAACCCTGATGACCAGCTTGTGTGTGAACAATCGATCGTTGTATCAGCCCCCGAGCGTGGGAGCCGGAACCGCCACCCAAACCTTGAGCCAACCTAGAGGTCAAATTACACTGGCTACGACTGGCACCCCGAGCACAGGAGCCGACAACGCTACTCGAGTCGTCGGCCCGTGGCGTTACCGAGTATAAATAACCACAAACTCGAAACTTAGCCCCATGCCGAGTTCGAGGATAAATCATTCCACGCCTAAGTCCTAAACGACTTCGGGCCACCCAGCAGCCAGCCAGGAGTAATGTAAATACCTCACCTGCCTACAGGTGCCGGTTGAATCTTGGCGCAGCACCGAGACCGACCTTAAATCATTTCTTCCCCGAAGCTCTCAAGGCTAATGGGTAGCCCATGGCCACGATCGGACCCTACGGGATGATGATCCGAGCTTCTCCTCTCAGGCTAATAAAAGACGTCTATGACTCTCCTCAACCCGATGAACGACGAGTGAGCCACACACTGGACGGACCACATAATGTGACGTCATACGCCTTCTCTACACTTGGGATTAACCCCGGGCAACCCAAAACAGCAGGCACTCAGCATGGCTTCGCAAACAACGGGTTTCCTAAGCTGAGGGAATTTTACTAGAAGCCTGCGCTTAATCACGCCCCTCAGGAATAATCGACCCAGAGCATGCCCCCTCGATCGCTTTTTTGTCAAGTGTAACGATAAGTATGCTTATGCAAGTACATGATGCTGGAAAACATAAGAAGAACATTCGAACACTCGACACGAATCGCAATCTTTACTATTCATATTCAATTTCCACACACACACATTAAAAAAGCTACATGCCTAACATCTTTCTTTCTAATGACAAGGTGTACATGAAAACCACACCGTGTCTTAAAAAACCAAAAGCGAGGGTCGCACTAGCGTAAACTATCGGCCTACACTACCAAAATAAACAGTAATTTCTACCTAAATTGCTAACACTAGTCACGTCTCTTCTTTTTGTCCTTGTGTTTTTTCTTTAGAGATTCGACACTTGACGGTTCATCCTTTGCGTCAGGCCTCTTCTTACCAGATCCGCTCCTCCCACTTCGGCCCTTATGAGAAGTGGTTGATTCATGAGAAGTCGAGAGACGCTTTTCGTCCGCACCATCACCGCTAGAGATCTCGGTGATATCAACAAGATAGGTACGCGGTGTAGGCAAGGGGCATATCCGGCAGTAAGGCCAGTTGCAGCTTTCTTCTTCTTCAGTATCTCCTTGCCCTCTCGCTCAGCCCTTTCCTTGGCCTCTCTGCCGGCCCGTCGCTCAGCAAACTTCTGGGACTTATGCGGCATGACAACACCAACCTTGGTTTTCTCCAAGGACTCAGTGACCCTCTGCTGGGCTTCCTCGTCCTCCCATTTCTTCTAGACCTCATCATAAGCCCTCTTCTTCTATGCCTCCTCATTGGCCCTCCTCCGCGTGACCGTGTCAGAGGCCCTCAACTAAACATCCTATTTGGTCTTTATTAGGACCTCCTGCCTGGCAGCATCATCTTTCTTACGCTTCTCATTCATTCCTCGCTTTTAGCCACTGTCTTGGCTTTCTGAGCTTCTACCAGGTTATGCATCGAAGGCACATCGACCTCCACTAGGCTCCGGGCCGTTGCACTTTGTCTACCTACCGCCTCTCCCTCCTCGGTAAGGATCTCATACATGCTGGGAGTAATTCTTATGTCCAAGTAGGTATCCAACAGATTGCCACCTTCTTCAAATAGCACTGTCGTAGGTCCCGGCCTAGATTCAGTTGTTTGTGGGACTGCGGGGGCAGGGCCCGAAGTCGAGGTTAGTCCAGGAATGGCTGCATAGTAAAAACACAACCTTTTAGTCCACAAATTCGGTAATCACGTCATACTCGGGGACGCATGGCAAAGAGAATTTACCTCCGGTCAAGGTTGGTGTAGAAAGGACAAGAAGAGTACTCATTATGGTAGGTAGGGTGAGTCCGGTCTCTCCTTGCCCCAGATGCTCGGGGTCATACTCAGTCAAAACCCGAGCCAAAGATGCAGGGTCTATTACCATAGCAGATTCAAGACCCGATGGTTGGTAAGAGCTTCCCTCCACAAAAGTCTCTGCTACTACCGCACTCTCGGTTACGACGGACTTCCCTTTCTCGGCAGTGAGCCTCTCTCTCTCTCTCTCGGGATCCTCAAGCAACAACCTCTTGCCCTCCTCCAGCTTCTCGCGCTCTTCAGTAGTCAATAGGTCAATCATGAGTTGTCTCTCGTTCAAGGACCCGACCTCTCCCAGGCTCGAGCTAGTTCGCGAGGGTAATCTTTGACCCAGGAAAGCCCATGAAATCTCATAACTTTGACATACATATCTCGGATATCCTCCTCCACGGACGATTGTACCCGGAATTCGGTATCCTCCAGCTTCTCTCTCAGTGGTTCCACCTCTTTCAGATGTACCGCTCTCAATCCATCCATCATTCCCAACACATCCTGATTACTGGCCTCCGCGTCCTCCTTGGCTTTCCACATCCACTCAAGTTGCTTCTTCAAGTTGTCATTCTCCTCTCTCAGAGCATTGTTACCATCTTGGAGCTGGCCGACTCTCTCATTATCTTTCTCCAAGTCAGCACATGCTTGCACCATCCCTGTCACGGCCCACCCCGAACCAGTCGACGTTTCTCAGAAATGCGTTGTGTCAATGCCCGACTAGCATGAGACGGTCATAAAAAAGGAAAGGGTTTTGAAACTATGAATCACCAAAGAACCTGTAATATATCTCATAGCGCATGGAATAAAATATAATAATAACACACTTGACATAAAACAGGCGAGACAGTGCATAAGCTGAAAACTAAACCATCATAGCAACGGAATCCAAAATACAGCTTATGATCCAATCCATCATTATTACAGCTTCAAAATACTGTCTCTAAAGCAAAATAGAAAAGGTACACTACTAATGCCCAAAGTAGTTACCAGCAACAACACAGGGAGAATATATGTAAATAGTACGTGGAAGCCTCCTGCTCGTCTCCGGACATTTACTCGCGCATAACCACCTAACCTATCTCTAGCATGCTCGTTTAGGAGCACCCAGAGTAATAAGAAGGGACATAAAACTTTGGGTCAGACAAAAGTCTGGTATGAGCGATAACATCAAAATAAAACAATAATCACACCTAAACCTGGACCTGCGACCAAAGAGTTAGCATAACAAGATGTACAGTAATCTAAGGTAACACTAGCATATAGTGTGAAAATAAATGGGATTGTACATGTTATGGTGATAGCAAACATCAAACATAGCAGTCATCCTCACATCTCTAACTTAGTGCGTAAAGCATATGATATCCATCGCTTTGATCACCAAATCCATTGGAGCCATGACGGCAACTCCGTATAACTATTGCTTGACCATATTTCCCTAGTCTATAGTCAATAATCCCACCCAGTCCACACATCCCTGGCTCTAGGTTAAGGGCCAACAATCCACACTTCCCTGGCTCTGGTTCGTCTACATGCCCCATCTCTTCAATGGTGAACCAAAGTTATAGATATCGATAACCCTTTGCACATGTCCCGCAATAAAATCCAACTTTAGAAGTTAACTCGTTGGTTCCCATCTAGATCCTGAGTAATAACTTCCTACTAGGACTTCCATTGCATCTCGGGTTCTGGTCGGGTTGGAATTGATCTTCAGAAGAATCCACAATCGTCGCCGCATAGTTGAAGTTCGAATCTGGTTCGGTTTGGAGTCATCATTTTAGTTCGGGTCATGGTCCTCGTCAGGGTCGGTTCGTTGCTCGTGACGCCCCCTCGGTTCGTGACCAACCCCCCAGCTCGTGACCACCCACCCCCGGTTCGTGAACACCCCCTAGTTCGTGAGCACCCCACAGTTCGTGGCCACCATCTTGGAGTGGTTCGTGAGCATGGTGGCGGTTCTTGACCCCTAACCCCTTTAGGAACCGAATTTCCGTAGTTTTCCCTACGAGCTAATTTCGCTAAACGACGGCGTTTTCAACCATTCTGACCTTCCTACGACATCAGAAAACATTCCAAACAGTAATAACAACATATAGAACCAATCAATAACAATAAAACATCATTCACATGAAATATTTTGGATCAAACATACCCAAAAAGCATGGTTTTCCCCTTAATCCTCTTAACCATGTTTTAACTATAGGATTAGAAAACTTAGTCCAAATTAACCCGAATTTTCGCCAGTGACAAAAAATAATATTTAAGAATTTCTACATATTATTCCATATTTTTATTATGCATAATTTCAGTAATAATCACTAACCACCCCTAATTAGCCGTAGTTAGTGAATAAAAGTGCAAATCACTCACCTTAGCCACAAATGAAATCTTAGATATGAAACTTTACTTTCGTGGCACGAAATCCAATGTATAGCAGCAGCTCTATCTCTGATTTGATACTGATTTGACTTGATTTGGTGTTAATTTGATCAATTAGTGGTTAGAAAGCGATTAGGAAGGGATTAGAATGAGATTTGGACGATGGAGGCCATTGCTAGGGTTCAAGGAAGATTATTTGTGATAGCACGCCCCGCACCAGCCGACATTTCCAATGAAACGCGCTGTGTCGATGCCCAACCAGCACGGGATGGCCGTCAAATGAAAGGAAACGGGAAGGGATTTGAAACTATGAATTATCGCGGAACCTATGGTATATCTCACAACGCATGGAACAAAATATAATAATAACATAACTTGATATAAAACAGGCGAGACAGTGCATAAAATGAAAACTAAACCATCATAACAGCGAAAAAATTCAAAATACATCTTATGATCCAGATCATCATTATTACAACTTTTAAACTGTCTCTAAAGAAAAATAGGAAGGTACACTACTAATGCCCAAAGTAGTGACCAGCAACAACACAAGGAGAATATAAAGGAATAATAAATGTAAGCCTTCTGCTCATCTCCGGACAGCTACTCATGCATAACCAGCTTACATGTCTCTAGTCTTCTCGCGTAGGAGCACCCAGAGTTTCATGTCTCGTGTTTCATTGGAAATGTTGTTTGGTGCGGGGCGGGCCGTCACATTATTGGCAGCTAGAAAAATGAAATGAAATGTTTTCCTAAACCCTTTCAGCACTCCCATAGCCCTAATCCCAAAATGGGTTATGGGCCCAGCTGTTAATCACCCGATTAAGCCTAATTATGTTGTTTTTCATCTTCCAAACCTTATTTCAGTCATATCTCTCAAATGGTAAGTCCGTTTGATTAATGTGACCACTCTACAGAAAGGTAAACCATCATCTGAATCCAATGGAAGTGTTTTCAGATCAAAAATCCTTACAAATCAAAAGTTATAGGTGAAACAAGATTCGCCAGGGGCAAAACGGTGATTTAAAATTTAGCAAAAATCATGAACACGAGAAATGACCCCAATAGTCATTTCCCAAATAACACGACCATACGACTTTGTATGAGAATGAAATAAATATTCAACGATCCTCCGATGTGTAGAATGCGGGTCGTTACATCCTCCCCCCTTTAAGAAATTCGCCCCTGAAATTTCTTAACTAAGAAAACAGCCAAAAGGACCCGCATGCCTATCAACCATTTGCAACAGTCAAACATACAAAATAAACACAACAAGCCTATCATAGCATGCAAACAACTATATCACGATTAAAACCTTACCAGTAAAGAGCTCTGCATATGACTTCCTTATGTTCTCCTCCGTTTCCCAAGTGTAGTCACTCTCATTGTCACCTCATTGGACCTTAACCAGTTTCACCGTCTTCCTCCGAAGTTGCTTCGTATCGTGTCCGACAATACGAATCGGTCTACGGCTTTCAACTGCCTCGATTCTACCTCGATATCATCCATCTAATCGGGTAAGATAGTCATATCAGAATCGTGCACGAACTTCCTTAACTGGGAAACGTGAAATACATCGTGCACTACCGCCATCTTGTCAGGCAATTCAACTTTATACGCTAAATTCCCAACTTATTCGAGAACTGGGAATGGACCAACAAACCTTGGTGCCAACTTACCTCTTGTACCAAAACGAATCATGCTCTTTAATGGGGAGACCTTGATGAATACCAGGTCGCCAACGGAGAATTTCAATTCTCTTCGTCTTTTATCAGCATAACTCTTCTACCTATCTTGGACAGCCTTCATTCGCTGTTGGATAACCTTGATCTTATCTAAAGTTTCTCTTATTACATCTGGCCCAAGCATAAATTTGTCACTGGTCCCTAACCAACATGATGGTGAGTTGCACGGTCTTCCATACAAAGTTTCAGATGGAGCCATACCAATACTGGATCGATAACTATTATTACATGCGAACTCAACCAGACGCAAATGGTCATCCCATGAACATCCAAAATCCAATATACAAGCTCTTAAGAGATCCTCTAATACACGATTCACCCTTTCTGTTTGACCATCGGTTTAGGGATGGTACGCGGTACTAAGATGTAATTCTGACCCTAAAGCCTCTTGTAAGCTCTTCCAAAACCCAGTAGTAAATAATGGATCTCGGTCACTCACGATACCTCTGGGTACTTCGTGAAATCTCACTACCCATTTCATATACAGTTCTGCTAATTTAGTTGTCGTTCTATTTGACTTGATGGGTGTAAACCTTGCACTTTTGGTCAATCGATCCACAATCACCCAAATACTACAATGACCCGATCTAGTCCTTGGTAAACCATTGGTGAAATCCATCTAAACTTGTTCCCATTTCCATTCGGGAATTTCCAATGGTTGTAACAAACCACAAGGCTTCTTTTACTCGGCTTTAACTAACTGGCAGTTCATGCATTTGGATATAAACTTCCCAACGTCTCTCTTCATCCCTTCCCAGTAGTATGTCTGCTTCATGTCTCGATACATTTTGTTACCACCGGGATGTATAGTCAGTTTTGAGCGATGACACTCTCTAAGCACTTCATATCTCAATCCATTAACGTTGGGTACGACCAGTTTCCAATTCTTTCGAAGCCATCCTTCTCAATGAAATCCATGCTTGTTCATCTCCTTACCATCAATACTTATCTCTACCTTGGAGATGATTTCCAATTGGTTAGGATCGTCCCTCTGGTTGGAACCGATCCGCTCAATCAAGGTGGGTTTTATTGTCAAACTTTCTAACATCTCTGGATCCAATTCACATTTAAGCCTAAAATCATATCCTGTGATATACTCCAGTTGCTTCCATTCTAGAAACATAGCCCCCAAACTGGCATGTCTCCTACTCAATGTATCATCTATCGCATTGCCCTTCCCGGGTGTATATGTGATATTGAAATCTATGAAGCCAAGAACTCTAACCATCTTTGCTGACGAAGATTTAGATCCTTCTGAGAGAAAAGATACTTTAATGACTTATGATCGATAAACAATTCAAATCTTTCTCCTAGGAGATAATGTCTCCACATCTTCAACGTGAACACGATCGCTGCCAATTCCAAATCATGGGCAGGATATGTTTTCTCATGTGGTTTCAGATGTCGACTAGCATAAGCTACAACCCTACCTCCTTGCATCAGTACAACACCTAGTCTGGTACCACAAGCATCCGTGTATACCGTCATCTCTTCGTTCCCTTTAGGAATAACTAACACTGGTGCGCACGTTAATTTTTCCTTTAGGCTCTTGAATGCGTTCTCACATCTTTCATCCGAGATGAAAGCTTGATTCTTCTTGGTCAACTGAGTTAACGATGCTGCTATCTTGGAGAAGTCTTGGATAAACTTAAGGTAGTATCTAGCTAACCCCAAGAAACTTCTCACATCCGTTTCATTTTTACGCGTAGACCAATCTTGTACCGTAGCTACCTCCATAGGATCCACGGCAATACCATTCTTTGAAACAGCATGGCCCAAGAATCTCACTTCCCTCCTTAAGAAGTGACACTTAGAAAATTTTGCTTTCAATGGGTGTTTCCTCAACACCTCCATCACTGTCCTCAAATGTCCCTTGTATTCTTCCTCTGTCCTCGAGTAAACCAAGATATCGTCCATGAACACAAGAACAAACTTTTTTAATTGATCTTTGAAAACTCTATTCATAAAATCCACAAAATATGCGGGTGCATTGGTCAACCCGAATGGCATGACCAACCACTCATAGAATGCAGACGGTGTCCAAAATGCCGTTTTAGGTACACTTTCAGCTGCTACTCGGAGCTGATGAAATCCTGTCACGAGATCCAATTGGGAAAACACTCTTGCTGCATTCAGTTGATCAAACAAATCGTCTATCCATGGAAGAGGGTACTTATTCTTCCTAGTCACCTTTTTCAACTCGCGGTAATCCACACATAAGCGAAGGGAACCATCGGCCTTAGTAGCAATCACAACTGTTGCTCCCCACTCGGAAACACTTCTTCGGATAAATCCCTTCTTCAAAAGATTGCCCACTTACACCTCAAGCTCTCGCTGCTCCCTTGGCGCCATATGACGAAGTGGCATCACTATAGGTCTGCATCTTTCACTAAATCAGTTTGAAACTCAATCTCTCGATGTGGTGGAAGTTCGGCCACTTCCTCGAAGATGTCCGGATACTCGTCAGCAATAGGCACATCAGATAACTCATCCTACGGGATGTCGAGGGAATGTAGAATAATAGCCATCACCTCATCACTAGGTAGGCAACCCAATACCACCCTCCTCCCATCGTCCACTCTAATGATCACCGAAGACCCCTCGCAGTCTACCACCCCCCCGTATCTTTGGAGCCAATCGACTCCCAAAATAATGCCAAACCCAGTAAAGCCTAAAATAAAGAAATCATAAGCAAACATACATCCATGACTCAATAAGACCAAATTACGACAAATAATACTAAGGCTAGTCGAACCACCAATCGGGTTCGTCACAAGTAAAGATATATCAACTATCTCGGGTTCCAATTCTAACCTATCTACCAGGTCACTAGATACGAAGGAATGAGAAGCCCCGGTATCAAACAATACTCGAATAGGAACATCATAAATAGAAAGCATACCATGAATAACGACACCTTTTCCCTTCTGCATCGCAGTTGGGGCATTCGATGAAGAAGGAACAGCGTTGATAACATATGCTTTCACCATTTTCTTCTCCTTAGGGGGTTGTGGACATTCATTCTTAAAATGTCCCACTTGGCCACGGTTGAAGCACTTCTTTTCTCCTAGCTTTGCCAGACACTCTTTGGCATAATGACCCTTCTTGCCACAACTATAGCACTCGATATCTTTCTTATTCTTCTTTTTCTGACCTTCCTTGGTCTGATTCTGTTTCCTCTTATTCTAGGAATTATTCTTGCCTCCACCGCTTGCCTGTGGCTTTGGCTCCTCTATAGATGTAATAGAAACCTCATTCACATATTCAATTTTATTGAACTCTCCTCATTCTATAAAATCCATCGTAAATCCATTCATTCTGAAAGTGAAATTTGCTTCTGATTTAAAGATTATTATGATTTTTGTTTGATTAAATGGGATTTGTGATATATATTCTCTCTCTCTCTCTCTGAATTTGAATTTATATTTATGGTCTAAATTTGTCACTATTTCAATCTCTATTATCCTTTTGGTGATAACAAAAGGGGGAGAATGGTCAAGATTTTGATTGATGCGTATTTAATTCAAAAATATTTTAAGATTGGAAATTAAATATCTATAGGGAGAATGGTTAACTGGATTTCAACATTCATATTTTCCACATATATAGGGGGAGCTAATAAATAGGGGAAGTTCAATATTCACTGTCAAACACATTTATTGTGCTCAAAATCTTTTATTTGTTTGTCATCATCAAAAGGGGGAGATTGTTGTATATGACGTAGTTGTATACACAATTATATGATTTTTGTTTGATGATAACAACCAAATAAATATTATTTTAACTGTGTTTATTACTGTACTATTCTATATATACATCACAGACAGGAATATAATATTTATATTCAAATAGAATACGACTGTACAGACATTCATATATTCATACAGTATTTTATTTTAAATTAAATATTATATTTCAGACATTCAAACAGTACAACTATTTATAACTCCACTATTTACAATTCACTTAAATATGTTTGAATATTTCTGACATGACACATCACACATAGAATTGTAATATTGAAGGAATTCAAATAAAAATAGACAGATTGAATTGAACACAATAAAATAATATTTTATTTCAATCAAATTTGTTTATTACAGATAACAATACAATTTTATTCACATCCATAATCAGTTTCATATACACAGACTCCTCATTACATACATCACTCATCACTCAGTATATTTACATACACACACACACACACTGATACTATGTCTTCAGTCTTCTGAATCTTCACGTGCTCCAATCCAGCTCACCATGTGCATACCTGTCACATACAGAAGAACACACACAGTAGACTGCAACAAAAATAAAATTCAATACAAACAAATATAAATTTATTTTTAAATTTTATTTGCCTCAGAATTACGGTGTGTTTCTCATCATTTTTCTGATTCAGTCTGATATACAAGGACAAAAAGATCATTCTGATAGCTGCATATACACACGTATATAAATATACATGTGTGCACTGCCTCGCCAATCAAAATACAGCAGTGTGCAACTGAGGAGTAGCCATGTAGACCTTCTCGACTCAGTGCAAATCAGTGTGCAAATGGTCGAGCCAAAAGTGCAAATAAAAAAGGAGAAGCCAGAAAAATAAAAAAAAGGTTTCAGGTCATGGCAAAACAAGCAAAGACATGCATGGTGGAGGACACAATTATTTGACAAGGTCGGCAAAATACCAAAGTGCCAAAGCTCATGAACTAACCAAGCAAGGATCATATATAATACCAGTCCTTATCAATGAAACATGTATACAAATGAAATGTGTTCAGAGCAATGTGCAACATACATATAAATGGAGAAGAGAAGTAAGCATATATATATATATATATATATATATATATATGTGAGAAATCCTATTAGGACACAAACTTTAGACACAATTGGTGACACAACCAATCTCCACCATTGGATCACCCCATGAATTACACCTCTTCACATAAAGACAAAAAGATCCAACGGTTGAGGCTTTGTGTCTCCAAGTTTGTGTCTAATTTTGTGTCCCAATAGCCGCCCCCTGTATATATGTATATATAGCAGTATGGACAAGTGGTGCAGCACAAACAAGAATACATGGATCAAAATTAAGGAAGATCGGCTCTGATACAAAGATGCAACTGCATTGGCATGGCAGTTCAAAGAAGATCAAAATAGGAGCATGTTTCATCATATTATACAAAACAGCCTATTCAAAGTAGTGAGCATTGCATACATGAAATGGCACAAATGTACACAGGTGAAACAATATGAACAACACAACACAAATGAGTTGAAACAGCAAGGGGATCACTTATACACATGGCAAGTTAAAATGACTGAACATCATGGTGTATGGTGCACAAGTTTTTGTGTACATGGTGACTCGGCAACAACACAATGGACTACACAAGTTATAGGGCTCAGGTCATTTCAAGGTGATATGGTGATGTAGCTCAAGTACAAAGAAGCATTTACAAGTGCAGTCACAAAGAGGAGCAACAACATGGAGCATAGGTGTATTCGTGTACATCGTTGGAGTATGTAGAAACATCTACATGTATGTTTAGTGGGAGATGAATATTTATCAAGACTAGAGCCACAACAAATCAAATCCGTATACAACAACTATGAGTTCAAGTTTGCATAAACAAGTGTGAAAACATTCATTCACAAAACTGGTGCAATGTAAGTCAGCAAAGGTGAAGCAAAAGTATACACAACAAGTCCAAAACAAGTTCTCATATTGGTCGAGTCTACTACGAGCAACAACCTGTAATACTGCAAGCACACTAAAAAAAATGTTCAATGGAACAGCAAAAATGGTGCAAGATGGATAGAGTTCAAGTACCAGTTCACACACCAGAAAATCACGAGCATATCAAATGCAAAGAAATCAAGTGCAAAGAACAGTATGGAAAATAAAATATTTGTTTATATCAGTTTTTTTAAAAGGGAGAAGTATTGAAAATGCAAGGCAGTATCTGTTCAATGAAAATATCAAAGGATTTAAAAAAGGCCAGATTGAAATTTTCAAGGAGAAAGAAAAATCAAAGTTCTAGAAATATGTATACAGTTTTTTTTAAACAAGGATCAATTCAAAACAATAAAAATCTCCGGAAGTTTGAAGATTTCAACGTCCATGAATACAAAGCCAAGGGTATCACAAGCCCTAAAAATTCACGCAACAATCGTAGACCAAGACCAAATCAAATTACGAAATTAGAGCACAATTTTTAGGATTTTTAATCCTATAAATACACCAATCATCATCGTCAGATAACTATCCAAGTTCGAACAAGCTAAAAGCAACAAAAAAATCCAAATTTAATTCATACCAGTAAAAAGGAGATTACTTGGATCCAAATCAACTCTCATCAACGTTCGATCAAGGAAGAGGATAGCCACTGAATAACTCGAGACCATCACAGAGAAAGTGACAGCCTCAAATTGAAGAGAATTGAAACCCTAATCACCACTTTAATCTTCAGAAGGAATCCCTATATTGAAAAGCCACCACCGCCATTTTTTTTCTAAAGAAAAGGAGATCGGGTCAAAGAAAAAAAGGGCTAGGTAAAACAAAGAAGGCCGACCAAGATTTTTAAGGGCTAGGGTTTAACTACTTAAAGGGTTTTAATTAAAACTAGGGTTTCTAATTGTTTTTTTTTATCATTTATTTTTAATTTGTCTTTAGTTTCAAGTTGTCATCAGATTAAAGTTTTCTAGTTTGTCTCTAAAACTAGGGAGACGAATTACGGGATTTGTAATTCGGGGAAATCTGGTTTCGGGGATAGAAACCAGTGCAGCGTTTTGAGCGTAGGGTTAAGATCTATTGGGAGCGAGTGTCGCGAGTTTACAGGGGATTGTAAGCGAAGAGATTATTTTAACTCCTAGTATAAATCTTGGGGAATGCAGCAATAGGCAGAGTTTTGCCGAAGCTGGGTATATCCGTGTGTTATTTATTTTCCGTATTTGTTCTGATTATTATCTGTGTTGTTATTATTTAATTACTCTGTGAAAATCTGCAATAAACCCTATTCAACCCCCCCTCTAGGGTTAATTTAGATCCTACAAAGCCTTCTTATGTGGAGTATCTACTAGTTCCAATGCAAATCTTGCTGGCTGGTTGAATTTGTTCACATATTTTTTAATAGTCATGTTTCCTTGTTTGAGCATCAAGAAACTCTCTATTTACATGCTTTTCTCAGCTTAAGAGAGAAATTCCATTTCAAACCTCATCCTAAAATCATCCCATGTCTCCACTTGATGTCCAGCTTGGGTCACTTCCCACCAGAACGAAACTTCATCTTTCAGTAGCCAGGCAATTAACTGAATCTTCCTTCGATCTTCCACTTCAAAGATTACATACAAGTCCTCGGTCTCCTTGAGCCAATTCCTTGCCTCTACGAATGTTTCGGTTCAATGGGCTTCCCTCCCATGGCACAGAAATCTTTGCGGATCTTAGCGAAATTATCTCCTCTTGGAGGAGGAGGAGGAGGAACGACGGGTGCTGCTGGGGGAGGAACGTCAGCTTAGCCACCGGTAGGCGTCGTGGCCTCTAGATACCTACGGAACCAGCCTAGTATCGTAACGCCCTATGGAATATTAGGTTCCCTAGACGTGCTGAAAAGAAAAGGAATTCAGACAAAGGATCGAAAGATAGTATATATGGATTTGGGGAATGTGTTTCTCAAAATAGTCTTTTCTTTTTGAAAAATGCTTTCTTAAACCTTTTTGAAAATAATTTTTAACAACTTCTATCTAATCTGGTAACCTTCAGCTCTGATACCAAGTGTGACACCCCACATCCATTAATGCCACTCATTAAAAGAATGCATTAAGTTTCGTGAAGCGTTATAGGTAAACAGATCCAATTTAACCATAAACATGATAGGTACAAAATGATATAAATAGTAAATTAGATCTATAATCAAAAGTAGATCTGACATGATAAAGGTTAAGATCCAAGTCATAGTTAATTCAGAATATCATGGATTCACAAATTACAATAGATCTGATATGATTGAGTCACAGGGATAGATCCAAATTACAGTCATATCATGTTTTACTTTTAATCATTTAAATCTAAAGGTAACTTAAACTCACAGTTCTCTAATCTATAAAAATAGAAGGAGAAAAGCGGAGGTTGAATCATAGATCTACACTTGAATCTTTAAACTTTGATTGCAGAAGAAGCAAAGGATTTGGTTCAGTCCAGGCACCGACAACATTTAGGCCTCTATTGATTTTAGTGCGAGAAAACTAGAGAAATGAAACCATATATATAGCTGCCAGCCCCAGAACCGACCTGCCACGTCAGCCCTAGGGGGTCGCCTCCCCCTTAAAGGGTAGACTCCCCTAGGTGGGATTTTTCCCGCTCACCCCAATCTGCCCCGATTTCGAAATTTGAACTGAAATTTTGAATTCCTTGACCCTATATATATATATATATATTCTTCTTGTGCGTATACAAACTTCAAACCTTCATAATTTCTTCACACGGTGTCCGTTTTACGTAAACCAAGTGTCCATCTTGACCAGAATTTTGAGGTGGATGCAATGGCATAGTTTGTTTCACTTAATTCTGAATATTAAATTAATTATTATTTAATTTATCCTCTTTAGTGTTGTTAAACTTACGGGGTGTTACACCAATAATGTCCAAGGTAAAGGATCTTCCTTAACCATTCGAAACACCTGTAGCGGGATGTCCCAGACTCACACATGTGATCCTTCGGAGCACAAGAGCCAGCCAACACTAACAGGTTGATTATGATCTTTCCTGAACATAAAGTTCCCTGGTCGTATTTGACCTTTCCGAGGTGCCTCAATCTATCATCCACATAAGTGTAATTGCCTGGGCTCCATACCATGGCATCCCTTTTTAGCTAGAAGGAAATGTATTTCCTGTCTTTGCGGTCCATCATCCTATTTTTGGCCATTCACAGGTTTTGAGGCTTTTAAAGTCACATTTAAACACAAAGTTATGTTATATGAGCTATGCTTTGATCATCATCCACAAAGCTCCTCTTTTCAACAAAAATCTTTGATCGACTCAGCACTTAGCATGCCACACTGTCAATCCATAATATATAATCAGTGTCTAATAATATGTAAATCTCTGAATACATAATTCTCATATGAGGGTGTTAAGCTAAGAGAATAAATTCTCCGCCACCAACTGATATATCATCAGTAGAAACTAGTTGGTTATGTTGTAAAATACAACATCAGACACACATCCATTTACAAGTTCATTCTCGGTTGTGAACGAAACCGAAGGCACGTTATTCCTCATCCAATAAAGGAAAGAGGTCCTTGCAAATTCAGAAGATCAACAAGTATGCCCAGACTACTGCTACTTATAACCTCGTGTTGGGTGTATCTTCCAATCGAGGCATCAACAATAATCCAGATGATGTGAAGATCTCCGGTCGTGAACCAGCGCCTTCAAATATTATTGAATATTCGTCGTATAGTTATTCAGAATGGGTTGAAACCCAGTCTTTCTGAATAGCTAGCGCATCTTTACAAACCATAATTGATATATAAAATATCATGAGTCTCATTCTATTTTGGAATATTCATTTACTCAAATCATGCTTTACATTGGGAATTGCTTCCTTAAATCTTATCAAAGATTTACATTCTTTAAACCCTTGTTTAAATTTTTCCTTGGAAATCATTTCAAAAGATTATAAAATCTCCTTTCACAAACTCAACTCAAATCAAGTTTTCTACACTTTATCGAGAATATTGAGTCTCACGAAAAAAGAAATTTCTCAAATCATTATCCCATTCTATTCATCCCATGAAGCAAAACTGGTGATACTCCATATCTAACACCCATCGTATTTCGTTAAGTTTAATTACCTTTTTTCATTTCAAATCTAATTAAAGATTTTGATTATTTTTGCAGGAAAACATATTTATCCCAAAATCTTATTTAAAATTCAATCTTATCTTTACGTGAAACCACGCTTATCTTCTTTTTAGCAATTCTTAAACTTTGATCCCATTATCGTTTGCTAGGGAGAACTCTTTCATTAAATCTTTATAATCAAATTAAATAAAGATTTCACTTCAATTTAACCTGAGAAAACATCTTCACCATTAAATGAGTTAAAGAACAATATTATTTAAAGCATCGTTCACGATAAACCCAAAATCATTCTTCCATTAACAATAAAATCTTCACGGAAATCATACCAGTTTATAATCGATATGAATTCCCTTATCGGACTAATACTATAAGTGAAATAAGGGCAAAGCCTTTCAAATTCCTTGAATAGTAAGCATCTTCATCCATAGAGACCTATCTCGATTATTACTAAATCGATTTCCATTCAATTCCAATATAATTTATTAATTGGAAACTTAACTTTGGAAAACTTCATTAATCTCAATTAAAAGATCTATTCCGCACACTTCATCTTCAACTAGGTTAAAGAACGATGTTATTGAAGACACCATTCACGACAAACTCAGGATTATCAGTTCATGCGGGAAATTTTTTATTTCTTGTGATGATGGTGGATTGGTTGTGGTTATGCATGTCAGGGATAGGAACAAAGTTTGGACAGTTAAACCTCCCGGTGAAGGTATCGTCATAGGAACAAAATGTGGGCTTCACGCAAGATCAGGTCCATCTGCTCTAGTTCCAAGAACTGGCCATTGTAAATGCATGCACTTATATTGATGTGTAATCATGAATAAGTTTTCGATGTAAATAAAAAAACTGAAGTCGTAACTTGATTGTTTTACTGCTTCTTTTTCTCTATTTTTGCACTTGCTTCTCTTTTCTTTTGGGTTTTTTTGGTCTTTCTCTTAGCTCAGCAACTCATTAATCACCATTTCTTTACTTCTTTACATAAGCATCAACTTACTTTTTTTCTCTTTGTTTCAATTCTTTCCGCAAGCATTGACATTCTTTCATCTTCATGCATCCTTTCTCTGGTTACTCTCAATAATTCTCTATTAAATTTCATCATAAGGAATCATGTAGAAATTAAATATCAATTAAAGAGAAAGAGGCCTTCCAAACTGGTACACCACAAAATAAAGACGTATATTAGACTATTGAATACAAAGTGTAACACACATCAGTATAACATTTGATTGGTAAATAAGAAAGAGGGGTATTAATGTAATTTGACATATAAGACATGCGGTTGTGCTACTATAAATATCTTGTACAAGCCCAAATATCCCTAAAAGACATATGAATACGATTGAATTAGGCATAGATCTATTTGTCCAATAGCCTACGACTGATTATTATTCTTTTTCTTTTTCTGCGTTTGGTTAGGGCAAATCTAATTGGTATGGAATAATTGACTTGGTGCTAAATTAAACATATTGAAAACTGTAAATAAAAAGGAAATTACTGGATTAAATTTGACTAGGACTGCATAAATGCATATGGAATGAATTATGATAGAAATTGAATTGTAATAAGTACTCATATAAATATAACAATTAGGAAATCAAAATAAACACCTACGGTTTATTTGCAACCTATAATATGACAGGGAATGATTGAAAGAATAGTTAAGCTTTAATGTGAACATATTGACTTAAAAACATATTTGTAAGACCAAACCGCGGTAGTGCAAGGTCCAAGGTTCTTGTGGTTCAACCGTTTAGACCGTGAGAACCGCGTTGATAGTTTATTTCTATTTTTTTAATTTAAACGTAAAATTATTTTAAATATAAATAAAAGTTAATGACTTATGACAAGCACCCTTGTTCGAACTAGTTGGGAAACTTTGACATGATGCAAGATGTCATAGGTTCAATTTTCGTTTTAACCACTTGTCGTGTAGTATGCTATATCCAACTTAATTGGAATAATTATAACTACTTACCATAGAAAAGTTGCAAATTTACTAACTTTTTATAATAAAAATTGATGAGTTCAACAATAGTTTGTAAAATGTACGTAATAATAACTTATGTCATCCAAACTTTAATGACAATTGCTACGAAATTATTTGATAAAAATATTTCGTAAAAAATAAAGAGTGGAGCAATTATTTTTGTTAAATTTGAAGAATCATGAGGTTCAAAGAGGTCGGTCTAGGATTTTTAAAGAGTTTTAAGGCTAAACCGCGGGTTTGTGCATGAGCAAGATTATTTCTTTTTCCGAATTATGACGCTTTAACATCGAAGCACGGTCGAACCGTGAATGGTTGGGTCTTTAAGATATTCCGTAAAAGAGTTAAGTTATGTGCATTAGGATTTAATATGAACACTTTGACTTAAAATGGTTGAGTTACGAGCCTAAGGCTTTGACATAGACATAAGTTACGAGTAAGTAGACTTTAGTATGAAAATATTGACTTAAGTTATGAGTAATAGGCTTTAATATGGACATAATAATTTACAAGGGAGTAAATTATTAGCCTAAAATTGTATGGCATATGGGTGGTCAAACCAAGTGGGGATTTAGACCATATGTTATTTATCTATTGGTTGGGATCCGTTCCATATATCATACTCTTTTTATAATTTCCGGTCTCAAGTAGGAGGTGAGGGCACACACCATGCTATGTTGTGGTTGTAAATTGGTCCAAATAAAGGTGGGTACGGGTGCATTCAAGCGGGTCATTGTGCGTGGTCCGATGAGGGAAAATAAGGCACGGTGATATCTGTTATAAGGTTATCTTTTGCTGATGGTCTAGGACCATATAAACTCAAACCCATAGTAGGCATAGATTATTCACGCTCTGGTTAGCAGCCGATCGATGGGTAGTATTAGGAAAATTCTTTCTAATTATTTATATTATTTCGAACTTGTAGAAGTGCAAAACATTTATCATTATCAAATCCTATGATTGAGAACAGTCAATCTTTTATGTCATTCCTATCTGTATTCCTATTTGTTCACTTTTAGGCATGCATACACACTTATCATCTTATGACTTTAGACCTACTATTTTATCTATTTTCGTTCAATTATCAACCGTTCTAGTAATCACAACAGCTCACCAAACTTTATGTCTGGCCCATTTTTCTTCTTCTTTCCGTTTTCTCCCCCTCAAGCTCTCCAGGAGGAAGCACATAGTATGGAATGTTTAGCTGAGTCTATTTTGGAGGATTCTTGCTAAAGATGTATTGCATTTTTTTTTTCATTTCCATGATTTAGTTGTTTCTTTTGGCTATTCGAGGAATATTAATAATTATGTACTCCGATGTTATTTCTTTTTCTGGCTGGGATTTGAGATATGATATTCTGAGACAATTTGGTTTTGCTGAAATAAATGATTTATCATTTTAATATAAAATGTCTTCTTCTTTCGCTGTAAATTTGTTTGTTTATGTCTTGTGGAATGTTAGTCTCAGTGATGTTTTATGTCTTTTATACCTACAACGATCCACATTCCTTAAAAGAATTCTAGATTACGAAACGTTAAGGGGTGTGGGGGTGTCACACACTTCGTGTTATACCGTGGATCAAACATCAATCCACTATATATTCCATGTAATTCCTTTTCTTCGAAACTATAACATTCATGTACACATGGTGAACAAAATCATCAATATAAAGGCCGAGAATAATTTCAATCTTAACCCTTAAGATTTCTCATTTATACATCGACTGAAATTTCGTACTTGGTGCCATCATCCTTATTATAATCATGTCCTTCCTTCACAAAATTACACCATTGATCAAGCAAGTGAAGCCACTTATTTAAAACTAAATACCAAGCACTGATATTGTGTTTACAAAGATGTTCTTCTGTCCATTTTCGTCACAAATGAACCAAGCAAAACCATAAAAGTAGTTAAATTTGTTTGAGTGTACGAATAAGTTTAGTGTGCATGAGTTGAGAAAGATCATCCAAAACATTATCTTATTCATGTGCGATAGATACTCAATGATTTTGACTATTTTACGAGTACAAAAAAGAGTAAAAAGCAGCAAATATTCAATAGGTTGGATTCATATATTAAATCATCGGCGTTGATTCAGCAATATTAGTGAAACTGAAATTTGAGAAGAAGTGATTGGCATTTTAGAACGTGAGAAAATAAGATTTAAAGTGGAGAAAATACTATTTCCTCCAAATCCACATGAACAAAATGAATGAAAGTCTCTTGGATAAACTTTTGAAATGCAGTAGTTTAATAATAGACAAAGGTGTTAATTTTCCTTCATTATTTACATACAATAGAGCTATAAATACAGAAATAAATGTCAGAAAGCAACGCGAAAATAGAACAAACAGAACCTGTGAATTTTCGATTTCAGTCCTAAGCCAATCTATATCCCCACACTAACAAGTGCGTTTCTTCCGGCCTTCTAGCATCTCCTATTTTAATAACAGATTTATCACGCTTGACCAGCTTCATATATGAGAATGTATACCCGAATGCATATGATATTGCTTGCTTGCTTACATAATTATTTTCCATTTAACTTCTCATTTCAATAATTACTTACTTGATTAGTTAATTAATAACTTTGGATTTTTACACATAAACCTCAAGAAGGCACACTACAACATAAGCTGTAAATAATAACACTTCAGAATAATGTGTTATTAAAAAGCATTATTAATATCATATTTTGTTGTAGTGGCACCACCTACCATCTAGAATCGAACCATTGGTCTGTGATGCCTGTCGAACTATTTGACGGGTGGAAAGGACATATTTCCAAGATGGCCAGTGTCATATACAGAGTTGAAGAGGGGAGACGATGAACTGGGAAAAAGATGACCAAAAAACGGCAACGGAGGACAAAATATTGGAAGGAATACCCATGATTATCAGTTCATGTTGGAAATTTTTTATTTCTTGTGATGATGGTGGATTGATTGTGGTTATGCATGTTAGGGATAGGAACAATATTTGGACAGTTAGACCTCCTAATGAAGGTATCGTCATAGGAACAAAATTTGGGTTTCATGCAAGATCAGGTCCATCTGCTCTGGTTCTAAGAACTAGCCATTGTAAATGCATGTACTTATATTGATGAGCAATCATATTTAAGTTATTTAATGTAAATAAAAAACTAAAGTCGTAAATTGGTTGTTTTACTGCTTCTTTTTCTCTATTTTTGCACTTGCTTCTCTTTTCTTTTGGGTTTTTATCTTTCGCTTAGCTCAACAACTCATTAATCACCATTTCTTTACTTCTTTACATAAGCATCAACTTACTTTTATTCTCTTTGTTTCATTTCTTTCAGCAAGCATTGACATTCTTTCATCTTCATGCATCCTTTCTCTGGTAACTCTCAATAATTCTCTATTAAGTTTCATCATAAGGAATCATGTAGAACTTAAATGTTAAGTAAAGAGAAAGAGGTCTTCCAAACTGTTACACCAGAAAAGAAAGTCATATATTAGATTACCAGAATACATAGTATAGCACACATCAGTATGACATTTGATTGGTAAACAAGAAAGAGGGGTACTAATGAATTTTGACATATAAGAGATGCGGTTGTGTTACTATAAATAGCTTGCACATGCCCAAATATGCCTAAAAGGCATATGAATACTATTGAATTAGGCATAGATCTGTATGTCCAATAGCCTACGACTGAATATTATTCTTATTCTGCATTTGGTTGGGGAAAATCTAATTGATATGGAATAATTGATTTGGGGCTATATTAGACGTATTGAAAACTGTAACTAAAAAGGGAATAATTGGATTAAATATGACTTGGACTGTATAAATGCATATGGAACGAATTATGACAAAAATTGAATTATAATCAGTATTTATATAAATATGACAATTCGGAAATCAAAATAAACATGTATGGTTTATTTGCAAACTATAATATGACAGGGAATGATTGAAAGAATAGTTAAGCTTTAATGTGAACATATTGACTTAAAATCATAGTTATGAAGACCAAATCGTGGTAGTGCAAGGTCCAAGATTCTCGTGGTTCAGCCGTTTAGACTGTAGGAACCATGTTGATAGTTTATTTCTATTTTTTGATTTAAACGTAAAATTATTTTAAATACAGATAATATAAAATGGCTTATGACAAGCACCCTTGTCCGAACTAGTTGGGAAACTTTGACATGATGCAAGATGTTATAGGTTCAATTTTCGTCTTCAACCACTTGTCATGTAGTATGTTATGTCCAACCTAATTGGAATAATTATATAACTACTTATCATAGAAAAGTTGTAAATTTACTATTTTTTTATAATAAAAAATGATTAGTTCAATAATAGTTCGTAAAATGGACATAATAATAAATTATATCATCCAAAATTGAATGATAATTTATATGAAATTATTTGTTAAATTTATTTTGTAAAATAAAATAAAGAGTGGAGCGATTATTATTTTCTTAAATTTGAAGAACCGTGGGTTCAAAGAGGTCGGTCTAAGGTTTTTAAGGGTTTGAAGGTTAAACCGCGGGTTTGTCCATGAGCAAGATTATTTCATTTTCTAAACCACGATGCTCCAAGATCGAAGGATTACCGCGGTCAAACCGAGAATGAGTTGGGTCTTTAAGACATTGCTTAAAAGAGTTAAGTTACGTGCATGAGGGTTTAATATGAACACATTGACTTAAAATGGTTTAGTTACGAGCCTAAGACTTTAATATGGACATAAGTTACAAGTAAGTAGGCTTTAATATGAAAATATAGACTTAAGTGACGAGCAAGTAGGTATTAATATGGACATATTGATTTAGAAGGTGGTAAATTATGAGCCTAAATTTTTGTGATCTATGGGTGGTCAAATCAAGTGCGGATTTTGACCAAATGTTATTTATTTGTTGGTTGGGATCCATTCCATACATCATACTCTTTTTATAATTTTCGATCTCAAGTAGGAGGCGAGGGCACACACCATGTTGTGTTGTGGTTGTAAATTGGTCCAAATAGAGGTGGGTACGGGTGCATTCCGACACGTCATTGTGCGTGCATTGGTCCGATAAAAAAAATAAGACACTGTGATATCTGTGATAAGGTTGTCTTTTGTTGATGGGCAAGGACTTGCTAAACCCAAACCTATAGTAGGCATAGATTATTCATGCTCTTGTTAGTAGCCAATCGGTGGGTAGTATTAGAAAATTTCTTCCTAATTATTTATATTATTCCAAATTTTTAGAAGTGCAAAACAGTTATCATTATCAAATCCTATGAATGAGAACAGTCAATTTTTTATGTCATTCCTATCTATATTCCTATTTGTTCACTTTTAGGCGAGCACATAAACTTATCCTCTTATGACACTAGAACTACAATTTTATCTATTTTTCTTTGCTTATCAATCGTTCTAGTAATCACAACAACTCACCAGACTTAATGTATGACTCATTTTTCTTTTCTTCTTTCCTTTTTCTTCCCTTCAAGCTCTCAGGGAGGAAGAACATAGTGTGGATTGCCTAACTGAGTTTATTTCAGAGAATTCTTGCTAAAGATGTATTGCTTTTTTTCATTTCCACGATCTAGTTGTTTCTTTTGGCTATTCGAGGAATATTAATAATTATTTACACTGATGTTATTTCTTTTTCTGGCTGAGATTTGCGATATGATATTGTGAGACAATTTGGTTTTGTTGAAATAAACGATTTATCATTTTAATATAAATTGCCTTCTTCTTTTGTTGTAAATTTATTTGTTTATGTCTTGTGGAATTTTAATCTCTGTGATGTTTTATGTCCTTATAGATTAGGATAATGTTAAGGGGTGTGGGCGTCACACGCTTCATGTTATACCATGGATCAAACATCAATCCACTATATATTCCATGTAATTCCTTGTCTTTGAAACTTTAACATTCCTGTACACATGGTGATCAAAATCATCAACATGAAGGTCGAGAATCATTTCGATCTTAACCCTCAAGATTTCTCATTTACACATCGACTGAAAGTTCATACTTGGTGCTAGCATCTTTATTATAATCGTGTCCTTCCTTCACAAAATTACACCATTGATCAAGCAGGCGAATCCACTTATTTAAATCTAAATTCCAAGCACTGATATTGTGTTTACAAAGAAGTTCTTCTATCCATTTTCATTACAAATGAACCAAGCAAAACCATAAAAGTAGTTAAATTTGTTTGAGTTTACCGATAAGTTTAGTGCGCATGAGTTGAGAAAAATCATCCAAAACATTATCTTGTTCATGTGCGATAGATACTCAATGATTTTGACTATTTTGCGAGTACAACGAAAGAGTAAAATGTAGCAAATATTCAATGGCTTGGCCTCATATATTAAATCACCGGCATTGATTCAGCAATATTAGTGAAACTGAAATTTGAGGAGGAGAAGTAATTGGCATTTTAGAATGTGAGAGAATAGGATTTAAAGTGGAGAAATTACTATTTCCTCCAAACCCACATGAACAGAATGAATGAAAGTTTCTTGAGTCAATTTTTGAAATGGAGCAGTATAATAATAGAGAATGGTGTAAATTTTCCTTTCTTATTTACATATAATATAGCTAATCTATATCCCCACACAAACCGGCGCATTTCTTCCTGCCTTCTAGCATCTCCTATTTAAATAATAGATTTATCACACATGTCCAGCTTCGTATATGAGCGTGTATACCTGAATGCATACTATATTGCTTGCTTACTTGTATAACTCTTCCCCATTTAACTTCTCATTTCAATAATTACATACTTGATTAGTTGATTAATAATTTTGGATTTTTACACACGAACCTTAAGAAGGCATCACTTACGACCTAAAATCGAACCATTGGTCCGTGATGCCTGTCGAACTATTTGACGGGTGGAAAGGACATATTGCCATGATGGCCAGTGTCATATACAGAGTTGAAGAGGGGAGACGATGAACTGGGAGAAAAGATTGTTGAAATAAGTCCCACATCGGGGAATTTATAAAATAATCCATGTATAAACATTAAGAGTCCACCCTTCACATTGCCAATTGGTTTTGTGATAATCCGGGGTTTTCTAACATGGTATCAGAGCGGGTTAATTCGTACGCACAATGACACACTTATCCACGTCACCCAATATAATTGGATAGGAACAAAATTCGGACACCTAAACCTCGCGATGAAGGTATCGTCATAGAAACAAAATTTGGGCTTCATACATGATCAGGTCAAATCTTCTCTAGTTCTAAAAACTAGCCATTGTAAATACATGTACTTATATTGATGTGTAATCATGTATAAGTTTTTTTTGATGTAAATAAAAAAACTGAAGTCGTAACTCGATTGTTTTACTGCTTCTTTTTCTCTATTTTTGCACTTGTTCTCTCTTTCCTTTTGGGTCTACCTTCAGGTCTTTCTCTTAGCTCAGCAACTCATTAATCACCATTTCTTTACTTCTTGACACAAATATCAACTTGTTTTTATTCTCTTTGTTTCAATTCTTTCAACAATCATCGACATTCATTCATCTTCAAGCATCCTTCTTTGTTAACTCTCAATAATTCTCTGTTAAATTTCATCATAAGGAATCATGTAGAAATTACATATTAATTAAGAGAAAGAGGTCTTCCAAACTGGAACACCATAAATGAAAGACGTATATTAGACTATTGGAATATAAAGTATAACGAACATCAGTATAACATTTGATTGGTAAATAAGAAAGAGGGGTATTAATGTAATTTGACATATAAGAGATGCGATTGTGTTACTATAAATAGCTTGTTCATCCCCAAATATGCTGAAAAGGCATATGAATACGATTGAATTAGGCATAGATTTGTATGTCCAATAGCCTACGACAAATTATTTTTCTTTTTCTTTTTTCTGCGTTTGGTTGGGGAAAAACAAATTGATATGGAATAACTTACTTATGGCTAAATTAGACATATTGAAAATTGTAACTAAAAAGGAAATAATTGGATTAAATTTGACTTGGACTTTATAAATGCATATGGAACGAATTATGATAGAATTTGAACTGTAATTAGTATTTATATAAATATGAAAATTAGGAAATCAAAAAAAACTTGTATGGTTTATTTACAAACTATAATATGGCAGGGAACGATTGAAAGAACAATAATGCCTTAATGTGAACATATTGACTTAAAAGCATAGTTGTGAAGACCAAACCGTTAGACGAACCGCGGTAGTGCAAGATCTAAGGTTCTCGTGGTTCAAACGTTTAGACCGTGAGAACCGCACTGATAGTTTATTTTTATTTTTTAATTTAAACGTAAAATTGTTTAAAATATAGATAAAAATTTTACTGCTTAAGACAAGCACCCTTGCCCAAATTATTTGGGACACTTTGACATGATGCAAGATGTTATAGGTTCAATTTTCGTCTTCAACCACTTGTCATGTAGTATGTTATATACAACCTAATTGGAATAATTGTATAACTATTTATCATAGCAAAATTGTAAATTTACTAATTTTTTATAATAAAAAGTGATTAGTTCAACAATAGTTCGTAAAATGTACATATTAATAAATTATGTCATCCAAAATTTTATGACAGTGGCTACAAAATTATTTGTTAAAATTATTTTGTAAAAAAATGAAAAGTGAAGCAATTATTATTTTTCTTAAATTTGAAGTACCGTGAGGTTCAAAGAGGTCAGTTTAGGGTTTTTAAAGGGTTTTAAGGTTAAACTGCGAGTTTGTGCACATGCAAGATTATTTCATTTTCTGAGCCGTGACGCTCCAAAATGGAAGATTAACCGCGTTCGAACCGAGAATGGGTTGGGTCATTAAGACATTGCTTCAAAGAGTTAAGTTACGTGAATAAGGCTTTAATATGAACACATTGACTTAAAATGGTTGAGTTATGAGCCTAAGGCTTTAATATGGACATCAGTTACATGTAAGTAGGCTTTAAAATGAAAATATTAACTAAGTTACTAGTAAGTAGGCTTTAATATGGACATATTGATTTACAAGGGGGTAAATTATGAGTCTAAAATTCTATGGCTTATGGGGGGGGGGGGGGTCAAATCAAGTGGGGATTTGGACCAAATGTTATTTATTTTTTGGTTGGGATCCATTCCATACATCATACTCTTTTTATAATTTTCGGTCTCAAGTAAGAGGCAAGGGAGGCACATACCATGTTTTGTGGTTGTAAATTGGTCCAAATAGAGGTGGGTATAGGTCCGTTCCTACGAGTCATTGTGTGTGCATTGTTCCGATGAGGGAAAATAAGACACTGTGATATCTGTTATAAGGTTGTCTTTTGCTAATGGGCAAAGACTTGCTAAACCCAAATCCATAGTAGGCATAGATTATTCATGCTCTGGTTAGCAGCCGATCGATGGGTAGTACTAGGAAATTTCTACCTAATTATTTATATTTTCCGAATTTGTAGAAGTGCAAAACAGTCATCATTATCAAATTTGATGAATGAGAATAGTCAACCTTTCATGTCATTCCTATCTATATTCCTTTTTGTTCACTTTTAGGCATGCACAGACACTTATCCGCTTATGACACTAGAACTACAATTTTATCTAATTTTATTTGCTTATCAATCGTGCTAGTAATCACAACAGCTTACCAGACTTTATGTCTGACCCATTATTCTATTCTTCTTTCCTTTTTTTCCCCTCAAGCTCTCAAGGAGGAAGCGAATAGTTTGGATTGCCTAGCTGAGTTTATTTCGGAGAATTCTTGTTAAAGATGTATTGCTTTTTTTATTTCCACGATTTAGTTGTTTCTTTTGGCTATTTGACAAATATTAATAATTATGTATTCTGGTGTTATTTCTTTTTCTGGCTGAGATTTGAGATATGATATTCTGAGACAATTTGCTTTTGCTAAAATAAACGGTTTATCATTTTAATATAAACTGTCGTTTACTTTCACTGTAAATCTATTTGTTTATGTCTAGTGGATTTTTGGTTTCTGTGATGTTTTATGTCTTTATACCTATAACGCTCCACAATCCTTAATAGAATTCTAGATTAGGATAACTTTAAGAGGTGTGGGGTGTCGCACACTTCATGTTATACCATGGATCAAACATCAATCCACTATATATTCCATGTAATTCCCTGTCTTTGAAACTTTAACATTCCTGTACACATGGTGATCAAAATCATCAACATGAAGGCCGATGATCTTAACCCTCAAGATTTCTCATTTTCACATCGACTGAAAGTTCATACTTGGTGCCAGCATCTTTATTATAATCATGTCCTTCCTTCACAAAATTACACCATTGATCAAGCAGGCTAATCCACTTGTTTAAATCTAAATTCCAAGCACTGATATTGTGTTTACAAAGAAGTTCTTCTGTCCATTTTCATTACAAATGAACCAAGCAAAACCATAAAAGTAGTTAAATTTGTTTGAGTTTACCGATAAGTTTAGTGCGCATGAGTTGAGAAAAATCATCCAAAACATTATCTCGTTCATGTGCGATAGATACTCAATGATTTTGACTATTTTGCGAGTACAACGAAAGAGTAAAATGTAGCAAATATTCAATGAATTGGATGCATATATTAAATCACTCGCATTGATTTAGAAAGGTAGTAAAATTGAAAATTGAGGAGAAGTGATTGGCCTTTTAGAATGTGAGAGAATAGGATTTAAAGTGTAAAAATTATTATTTCCTCCAAATCCACATGAACAAAATGAACGAAAGTCTCCTAACTCAACTTTTGAAATGAAATCGTCTAATGATAGAGAAAGGTGTGAATTTTCCTTTCCTATTTACATACAACAAAGCCATGAAACAAAAATAAATGTCAGAAAGTGGTGCGAAAATAGAACAAATGGATCTCGTGAATTTCATATTTCAATCCTAGGCCAATCTATACACCTACCCAAACCGGTACGTTTCCCCTTTCGGCATTCTAGCTAGGGATTTTATGGTTGAACCATCAACCGCACCAACCATTTGCGTGGTTACCACGCATAATGGTAACGGTTATGGTGGTAGTTGAAAATTTAGATTATCATGATTAATCATACCAACCATAGGCAGTGGCAGAGCCATGAACTTTTCCTGGCGTGGGCACAATTTGAAAAAAAATAAAATTATTTAAAGGTAGCAATATTAATTTCTTCTACTCCTTGTAAAAATTTGTAATACTAACGTTGCTCAGAAGATTCTGATGCATAGTGGCTTGACAGACTGGGTAGAACTAAAAAACATCAAGTATTCTCTGGTCAAATATACATCGCTCTGACGCCGTATGTATGGGAATCTTCTATATGTGTTCTATCCAGTTGCGTGTGTGCATGAGAATGAGTTTAATTAAATGCTTCAAAAGATATTTTTGTATGCATCCTATTTTTTGGATAAGTCATAGTTGTCATACACGCCTAGAGGGTCTTTTTATATTTTCAAAATGTAGTAGCCTATCATAAAAGGAATAAAATCCTCTGTATCCAATTTCTTTTGTCCCCCTATACCCAACCAATAAAGATCATCTGAATTCCAATTTTTTTGTAATTAAGACCTCGGACTTTATTATAAAAATGTGAAAATCAGGGATTCTGGTTGGTTGGGTATAGAGGGGACAGGGGATTTGGGCACAGATGATTTGCTCTCATCATAAAAGGGCATTCATTTCTATTGCATAAGATAATCAACCGAAACATTATTTCAAAACCTGCTTTTACATTAATTTCTTCTACAAACTTTTTATCCTGCTCTAAACAAAATGTTCTATATTTGTGGCATAGGAAAATTCTAGGAGGGGCACGTGCCCTCCTCGGGTCCAACGTGGCTCTGCCACTGACCATAGGTGATTGTTTCGTACAATATTTAACATTCAACTATAAAAATCAGTAATTTAAGTCAAAGAAATAACTTGTATATTAATAATATGTGCCTTCATGAACTAATAACATATGCGTGCATGGTCATTGTATACACAAATAAATATATTTATAAAAAAACAGTTACAGCTATATGAATTTATCATAAGTAATATGTATAATTAGAAATATATGTACAAAATGCTTAAAATTTGAAATATGATCGTTAACCATCATAAATGGTTTCAGCAATGGTTACTAGAATTTAGAACCATCAACTACGGTTAAGGTAATGGTTGGTGGTAATAACGACGGTTACCATAACCGTAACACCCCTAATTATGGCATCGCCTATATAAATAATAAATTTATAGACTAATCACACATGACCCGCTTCATGTACGAACAAGTGTATACCCAAATGCGTAATATATTTCTTACTTATTTGTAGAACTCTTTCCTATTTAATTTCTCAGTTCAATAATTACTTATTTGATTAATTAATTAATAATTTTGGATCTTAACGTGCAAACCTCAAGGAAGGCATCACCTATGACCTAGAATCATACCATTGGTCTGTGATGCCTATTGAACTATTTGACCATAAAGGACATATTTCCAAAATGGCCAATGTCATGTACAAAGTTGAATAAGGGGAATAATGAACTCGAAAGATGATGACTGGAAAACGAAAACGAAAGACAAAACATCGAAAGCACTACTCATGATTATAGGTTCATGTGGAAAAAATTTCATCACTTGTGATGATGGTGCATTGAGTGTGGTTGAGAAAAATTTGGACAGTTAGACCTTCCGGTGAAGGTATCGTCATTGGAACAAATCCTTTTGTTTTCTTTATGCTCCGATTTATCCAAAACGATCATTGTTTCTATTAGAGTATTTTACAGTGTCATTTTTGTTTTCCAGTTTAACGTAGGTGAAGTTAAAGTTAAAAGCATTTTTGAGTATTCCTGTTTTTGATATCTAGATTATTCAATGTTGGTGAGCTAACCACATTAGAATGAATATTTTGCTTACTAGTTAGCTTATTGATTAAGGTAATTTTTATTCTAATCCACAAAATTAGTAAGTTAATCTACCTTATTGTATATGATTGTTGATTTTTACTAAAATTTAGATTTTAATCAGTGTATCCCAAAAAAAGTGTATTTATTTTCTCTTCTTCTCAATCTTCTTCTCTGTATTTTCCATTCTTCTTATTTCTGAAATCCTAGCATCTAAATCCAAGCTTAAGCGGAGTAATTCAACGTAAACAGAAAGTAGTTTGTTTAAAAAAAATTGAAGTTGATTAATTGTATACAGAATTGTATTTTTTTTAATATCACCATTATCACATATAATTGTAGTTAGCTATTTTCTGAAATCATGAAAAAATAGTACATTAGTTGAATATCATTTTATTCAAATATTGTAATAGGAGTATATGCCGTTTGGATAACATTCACTATCTAGACCTCCTAAGTAGTTATACTCTCAAACAATTATAATATACAATTTTCTCTTTTATTGATTTGTTAGTATTGTTTAATTACTTGCTGTTTGTCTTATATATAGATCTTGAATTTGATTTTAGTTCTTATTTACTGTTGTTGCCTATTGCAATTGGTGATGTATCTTCAAAATATTAACCTATTTGAAAAAATTTGATGTGAACTCTTCTACTAAAATTTTGATCTTAGTTTTTATTTTTATAACCGTATACTATTTATATCTAATTGATTGCTTTTTTGCTGAATTAAAGTGCTATCAACTCTATTTTTAACACATATTTACTTGTTACTACTTTATCAAACGGGAGAGATAATTCAGCATAAATAATTGTGAAATAGCACAGAATTGTGAAAGAAGAAGCACAAAATCGATTGTTAGCTATATAATAGGGTGAAATCTTTAAGTTAATCCACTCGTTGATTAACTTACAAAATAGTTGTTGATTAACTTATTAAAGTAAAATGGTGGATTAACTTATTAAAACCGTGGATTAGAATAAAAATTACCATTGATTAATCCATATGTTATATGTTCATTCAAGTTAAAGAGTATGGACGATCGATATTAGTGTGTTGTACCATTTTTGTTGGTAATATGTTAACCTATTCTAAATGGCATAATTTGGAAAAAAATGTTATACTGATTAATAAATTATATATAATTGAATTGACTTTTTTTGTGTACTTTAATTTCTAGAATTCTAATTTTATAATTATTTTTTTTTGGATAAAGTAGCATGTTGGAAACAGTTGAAATGACTGCAACTTCCAAAAAATAGGTGTATATATTTAGCGAAGTTATAAAAAAATATTTTTAAAATTATTGACGTTTAAAAAATTTATAAAGCAGTTTTACAGTATCTAAAAATAATTATAATTAATTATATTACCACTTCTAATAATATTTGTAGTTGAGACTGTTATAATGCTTCTTGCAACACTTAAAAAATGTTGTGAAATGTGCAATTCTATTACAACAGTTATAATTTGATCAAAAGAGGAGAGAGAGATTAAATGGAAAAACTACAAACAGACTATATTTTTATTGATTACTTGATTGATATTACAAACGATGCTTTATTAATTTACAATGCTAAACCTTGCCTCTATTTATGGATGGTTTGTCATTATCTAAAAGAGCATTCTAGATGAGAATATTCTAGAACATATCTAAAACAACACTAGCAAAAACCTCGCGAACCACATATTATAACTTGATTAGATGTTGTAATAAGATACATTTACTGTTGTAGAATTTGAAATACATAGCCAACGTCAAGAGGAAGGGGATTAGAGACAAGTTTGGAGTTGATTAGAGGATGGAAGCAGAGTTGTTGAAGCAAAAGATGCAGTGAGGAGGGTAATTAGTAAAGTACACAGAGGACCAATTCCTGTGATCTCAAGATTCATGTGCCCTTGTCCCTAATGAAATCCATCCATTTCATTTTGAGTATGATCCTCATTAACTAATATTTTATACAAATAATCGATGACTGTGAATAATTGGGCACACATAATTCGAGGGTAGTACTCAGTAGAATTGAACCCATGAATGGGTGCGTATGTTCAAAAAATGCAAGTAAATGCATAGAAATATTATGTTCTGAATGTTAGCCCATTTAATGGGCTTCATGCAAGATAAGGTCCATCTGCTTCGGTTCTAAGAAGTAGCCAATGTAACTGCATGTATTTATATTTGATCTGTGTAATCATGTGTAAGTTTTCTGATGTATTTACTACTGCTTTTTCTCTATTTTTGCACTTGCTTCTCTCTTTCCTTTTGGGACTAGCTTCAAGTATTTCTCTTAGCTCAGCAACTCATTAATCGCCATTTCTTGTTTACACAAGCATCAACTTATTTTTATTCTCTTTGTTTCAATTCTTTCAACGACCGTTGACATTCTTTCATCTTCAAGCATCCTTTCTTTGGTAACTATCAATAATTCTCTATGAATATCATCATAGGGAATCATGTAGAAATGTGGGGTGAAACTCAAAGAACATGCGATTGTCATTGGAAAATTGTGAGACACTAAGTAAATTTTTCTTTATTTTAGGAACTCTTAATAAATTATTCAGATATAGTTGTCTCTTACCATTGATGTAACCATTACCAATATAAGATATACTTATTGTTTCATATTTCCCATGCATATGGCTTGCGTACCAGAATGGCTTTTATTCCCCAGATTTAAATTTTGCATGCCATTAGTCACGTGATTTGTTGCACCTGAATCTGGATACCACTCATCTAAATTGATATCTTCTGACTTGTTTGAATCATCAACACTACTTGCTTGCCCTCTATTATTGTCTGAACTGTTTCTTTGCTGGTTTAATTGTGTCATATTGACAGTTGGTCTGGCTTGATTTGTCTGATTTTGTCTCGCCACATTAAATTTTGCATTAAATCTGAAATAGCACCCACTAGCAATATGGCCGATATTTTCACATATTTGACACTTAATTCGGTTATTTCCACTCTATCTGCCTCTACCTCTACCCCTTTGGGACTGATTTCCTTTATAAGTAATTTACAGAATAAATATTTTTGACATTTTCTTTTTCTCTATTCCTCCCTCATGTTCAAGTAGAGTTGAGTGAGCATATTATAGGTCAAGAATTACTCTTTGTGATGCAATGGATGTGAGTACAGATTCATAGTCATCATCTGGCCCACCACTAATGTATAAGGCCTGCTCACTTTCAGATACTTTGTGGCCTGTATCCCCTAATCTATCACATAGGGTTTTGATTTTAGTCAAATAATCACTCATAGTAATGCATAATGCTTGATATTGATTGAGCAATGAATATTTGTTCTGTAGCATTCAAAATTTCATAAGATTTAGTACTCCCAACAATTTGAAGCAATAGATTTGCACTTACGTATGAGACTAACCATGATGCAAGTAGGCTGTCTTGCTTCTGATGCATTATATAATCTTGATTATTGATGAGGTTGCCATCTTTTTCCATAACCATTGCAGGTGGAACAATAATTGTGTCCTTGATGAATTCTTGAAGGCCATACCCTATCAGTGTTGTCTCGACTTGGTATTTCCAAAGAATATAATTGTCTTCATCGAGAGAGACGGTGATTGCATTACTTTTGGCCTTAACAAGGGTGATGGAATTGGTGGATGAACTATTGGCTTCAACTCCGGACGTGGCCTCAAAGACTCATTGTTTCCTGCCATGTTTAGGGAGAAGTGACCAGATCCTAAAACGTTGGTGAACGGAAAAAGTTTCTTGGATGGCAAGAAAGTTGATACTGACTTTCTGTGCAACTAGAAACGAAAAAAACTGATCAAATGATGACATAGTTCTGATGATCAATGCTGCAGCCGAGATGGGTGAAAAGGGCTTCCTTTGAACGATCTTCGGCGAGGCAGCAGGCAATGGTAAGAACAATAATACACTTGTGGCTGAAAGGTGTGTCTTCCATGATGAAAATTCGCTGAGAAGCAAAATCAACACCTTCTTAACTTTCTTTATATTGTTTCAATGGTTTTCTTGATGTGGAAAGATTTCTTGTCATGTTGTCGTTTGGCTCTAAGATCTGGTACCATAAAAGAGAAATGTATATGCTTTATTTCTCTTATTGAAAATGTACATAATGCATTAGATGATTGATATAAACTGTACTCTGCCTAATATATATATACACACACATGCGGCAAAAGTATATAACGTAATAATATAAATGCACAACCTGTTTGTATTAAATATCAGTATTGGGCTAAGACCCAAATCCATATCCATGTATGTGATGATCGCCTCGTACCTCCTGCACCGAACTAAGGAGAAGTGCATTGTGTGACGTGCCGGGCTGATACGGAATGATCATCAGGCGAGAATAATTCGAATACAGAACCTGTCGTATAACTTAGAGCTCATGAATAATTTCTAATAATAAAATATACAATAGGATATAGTAATGAAGCACAACTGAACAAAAAATCAAATTTCCATAAAATCGTCGAATTTTGGGTACAATACATCTCGATACATGAATATCTGAATACAATGTGCCTCACTACATCCCTCAAAGTCTCAATAACATCAACATACAACAGAAATATAAAAGAAATAGCTAAATAGTATATAGTAATAATACGCCAGCCTCCTGCTCGTCACCGCACAACAACACCGGCATCATACCTGCTACCTGCTGCTCAGTCAGCCCACCATCAAATTGGTTAATAGCCCAGGGTAATAAAAGGAAAACATCAAACCTTGAGTCATACAAAAGTCTTATCGAGTGATAAAATAGCTAACAATAGTTACACAAGATAATATGAGTATAGGCGGATCGACACTCTGATCTGCCCAAAAACCATCAAGTTAACACGTGAAAACTATCCATCACATGTCACATCAGAAATAGGAAAGGACAAACCCTAATCCCGCTTCTCTTCGACATCGTACGGTGATAGCCTACCCAGAGAAAACAGAGAAGAAAACACAAAGAATCAATTTAACATTCATATCATCGAATATCCTAGCTATCACCGTCTATAGCCGTGAATCCATCAGTTATCGAATTTGCATTTCAATTATCAAAAGAGCTAATGGAGAATCCCCGATTCTAGCCAAACTACCATATGCCATCATGACACGTATGTTTGTCGTTTCTACTCTCGACAACTAGGCACGTTATGACTACCTAGGGTACATGATCTCTTGAATCTGATTCAAATCGGCATTCCCACAATACCTCTGCTTTGAGTCTGCTAGAACACTTCGATAACCAACGACTCCTTGGCAAATAAACCTGTCAAGCCTTTCACTTTGGCGACTCAATCCAACTCTCGAGTCGTTCCATTATCGTCCATGATTGGCTCACATTTTGTAAATCCACATCATACTGGATCGTATATCAAATCACGACCAGTTTCACATCAATCTGGCTCCGACCACTCCATCGCGGGTTCACATTCGAAGCACCATCAATCATTGAGTTGCACATCAATCATCAAAAGTCCATTTCAGTCCAAACTTCACTAGCAACTTCATGAAGCCAAGACAACGAAAATACCAAAATCTCGCATCACTCTGGCCTACCCCCATGGGTCGGTGCTGACGCATCCACTTAGCCAAATTTTGCTAAGTGGTCGGCCTATCTACATTCTTGCCTCGATTATGATCCTTCGGTCCAATCTCCAATCATTTCTACGTACGTTTCTGAAATTTCTGCTAGTCCATTCACATCTCGAGTAATAAACCTTCGACTCGTCCAAAACACATTCGATTGACTTAAAAATTTACCAGTAGCTTCGACTCACCACCACAACGCCAAACACTAAATCCTAAGGCCGTATGACCCATCAAAGGTCGGTGCTGACCCATAAACTTAGTGCATATAGGCTTTAAAATTTACGTGCCCCAATTTTTCATTTTCCAGAGCGCCTCCGCCAAGTTTTGTCTGAATCCGATTATCTGAACGTCTGATTTGCTTTGTTCTTCCATCCTATACGTCCTATGATTCTACGGCAAACAAACTAACATACAAATCAAGCAGCGCAATCAATTCAATCAAAACAAACATCAATCCATATAACAATGATCATACAAACATGAACAGTTCATAAACATAGCACAAATATATCATAAACATAAGATCTAGCATGATTTGGATCTAAACTTATAAATAAACATGATTAGTCTAACAATTATCCAGTTAATATAATCAAATTAGGTTTCCTAGGGTTTCTGAATCTGAATTAAACATATATGATCAGATCTAAGGTGATTTTGGCATGAAACATATGAATATGATCCTAATTTACCCATACAATCCTAGATTCTGTGTTAGAGAAATCTTTCACTCACCAATTTTTGGATTTGACGTAGATTCAATGTGATCAAATCCGGATAGCGCTGAAACCCCTTGAATTTGATGCAATATGCTGTGATCTAATCGTTGATGATGATCTATCTTCTGGATGCAATGTACGATGAATTTGGTTGAAAAGAATGGAGAAATAGGATTTTAGGTTGAACCGGAGAATCATAGACACCCAACCTATAACTTAGAATGAGGGGATTAATCCTAGTTCACTCCCCAAGTCTCCCTATTTATATCTACTAGTCATAAGTCTAATGGGCTATACTGATCAGCCCATTAGTTGCTGACCAGTCTGCCTAAACAGTAGCTGAAATTTAAAACAGCGATTCCTCCCAAACCACTAGACCAAATCGTTCATATGACCACTTTACGGAATCATAAACGACCATTTTGATCCAATAGAATTGATCTCAACACCTGATTCGATCAATGGGCAAAAGTTGTGGCCCAAACAGTAAGCTCAAGGGTAAAATGGTCTACTTGAATTCAGTAAAAATCATGTACATTTCTCACATCCCCATGAACGACGTATTAAAACCTGAGAATGATCCGACCACTAGAGAATAAAATATACTTATTTTATGATCAGTCGATACGTAAAATGTGGGTCGTTACAATGTATTCAGCGGGGTATAGTTCTAAAGTGTATCCATTCTTATTAGAAACGTGTAGAGTTGGTTGCAATTTCTTCTCCTTAGAGAAGATTTCATCATCGAAGAAGTGTTATTTCCAATATCTACTTTACTACCCCTTTTCAAGAACTTAGTTCTTGAAGCAGTGCCTTGCCAGAATGTGAGTCAGATCACTGTCATCATCCCATCTTGGCTGCATCACCTCGGATCATATGAAAAGTGTGATTATTCGCATTTTTCATTGTTGTATAACCTCGGTTCATTATTTCGTGCTTTCCTTTCTCAACCATTTTAACCAACAGTGTTTATGTTCATAACCAATAGCCGCAAGAGTTGAAAACTCCATATACACTAATCTACCATCAATAAGATCTAGTATCTCTCAACGAAACCCACCAGAAGATCCAGTTAACCGTGCCTAAATTAAAATTGTTACTATTGAACTTGATGAATACAGTTTCATACATTAGAATTTTCAAGTAATAACTTTAATCAAAGTACATGGACTATAAGGGTTTATTCTTGGAACTGCAAATATTCCAGAGTAGTTTGTTATAGACAATAAAGGAAAATTGGTCAGTAATAACGAACACATCATATACACTAGACATGATAGCCTGTTAAGTGCTTGGTATTATCCTTAGTTAGTGGTAATCTCTGACTACAAATAATAGGGTGCAAGACTTCTTAAGAAGTCAACAACGACACATATCTTCAATTCACAATCAACAGCTAAAGTAATGCATTATAAGATATAATTGCAGAACTCAAAAAAAGGAAAATACTTCATTGAGAGAATATATTACAAAATAAAATACCCTATGTGACCTACTTGATGCAACATGCCATGAAGCATCCAAGACTGAGCAATTTTTAACCATATTGGATGGATTAGATAAAAAATGAAGCAAAAGATGCAGTTATATCCTCAATTTTTTTTACCAATTGTATAATATGTTTATTTGACCCTTCTTGCTTGTGAGGGGAAAATTTGAACAAAACAAACTAATCACGTCAATTTTTTCTACAAACATTGCAACAAATATCAAGAACAAGAATCAAGAAAGAAACTTCAACAATAGAAATGACTTTTAAGAACCAACAACATCAAAGGAGAGGCAGGTCATTCAGGTCAAGAGGTAGAGGTAGATTGAGTAATAATAACGACCAGAATGATAGATCTGTAAAAGATTGGGACATACTGCAGTAAAATGCTATTTCAAGTTTGAAAACAAATTCACACATGGTAAAATGTAGGCAATCAAAGAAATAGCGATATCATTGTAAGCCTAACTAAATCAACAAATAGTTCCGAAGACGAAATAAATCATAACCTGAAAGTATGTGAGTATGCTAAAGCTAAAGACTTATTGGATGCCTACCGCTACCGGCTAGTTCCACATACCACACCAACCACACCACCCATAATTTATAAAATCTAAATGTGGGAAATAAAGAATACAAGGGTAAATGATTAATTCTTATGGGAAACAGTGAGTCTATAATAATCATACATAATGTTTATGCTAGTATCAAAAGAAAATAGATAGTTTCAGGCGCAGAACAGTCGGTATTTATAGATAAATCATTGGACATCGGGCCAAATATCGATTACAGAGAAGTCCACGTGGAGAGTCGAGTCATCCCTATAGCCGTCACCCAATTCGAGCTATAATTATGGCTCGATACTAATTCAAAAGGAGCAGAATTGATTTTAACTTTGAAACATAGATATTTTTGTTTTCGTCATTTGATCCATTTTTCTATCTTTATATTGAGTTGACTCGTCCTGTCATAAGTTATTCTGAGTTATTTTGATCTTCCGCCTTTTTGAGTCATTTGGTTCCATTCAATTTCAAGGAATAGTTATCCATAACTTGCACGATACTTTTTCAAATCACATGAAATTCACGTGTGCATTATAGGAGAGTTGTGGAGTACTAGGGCTGTCAATTTCCTACACCACCCGAAACTCACATGGAAATTAGCAAGTTAAGTAGTTAACCCGATCCATTTAGTTGACGTGTCATTTTTGGATCAACCCGAATTTGAACGGTTTATAAACAGGTGAGCTTAGGGTTGACCTGCTGACTCGATTTTGACCCAATAAACCCGATTATATGATGTATCTCTTCTACACTGTTAGTCTTTTGTTAATACTATTAGTGTTAGTCCTTTATGTATGCAGTAATCACTATGCTCGTATATTCTTGTGTAAGATGTTATATTTTACTAATTTATTCTTATGTGATGTTAGTTATATTTCACTTATAACAACTATATTCCTTCCATCCTATTAGTTTTTTATGTATGTAGTATGTTCATATATTCATATGTATGGAGAGTGGTTTTTGGATATGGTAATTTCATACTTTATATATGTGTTGTCTGTTGGTTATTTTGTAACTGGTTGCCCGTAGGTGATTTTGTAACTTGTTTTCTGTTGATGATTATATAATAGTCTTTCCTGTTGGTGATTTGGTTCTTTTGCTGTTTATATTAGTGGGCAATATTTGCCAGTGGGTTAAATGGGTAAACCCGACACGACCCATTTCGTTAAACGGGTTACACAAGTCGGGTTGGGTCAACCCGTTTGTAAACGGGTCAGATTGGAAAAAAAGGACCTATTTAATAAACAAGTTGACTTGACCCATTTATAAATAAACCAGAACTCGACTTGACCCGACCCGACACAACCCATTGATAACCCTAGGGAGTACACCATATTACATGCACCATCCATGCATAGCACACTACGCCATTACTGGGCATGTTCGACACTTTTTTATTGTGGTCGTAGATCGAAATAGCGTTGCCTTAATCCATTTTTTCAAATAGGCAGCATCAGAGGGACCTGGCATTCGCGGCCGTTGCCATAGCCCTCTAAGGCAACACATTTTGCCATCTACTACCATAGAGAGAAAGTATTGCATTATAACCGTATTGCAACACCACTTGCAAGTAATACAACAATATATAGCGTTACCTTAAGCATAGATTAGAGCCTGACTTCCAGGTATTGATAGTGGGGCCTACGTCAGCTGCCCACATGTCACACGCCACGTCGGCTTCTCATGTCAGCTGCCTATGTGTCACACGCCAGATCAATTGTGGGACTACGTGCCATATCACAGTAGAATTAATAATATTTTATTTAATGCAACACAATTATTTTGAAATGCAACATAAAAAAAATTCAAATGCAACAGCAGAAGAAGGCAAATATTCTACATTCATTAGAAGAAAACAAATACAACACTTTAATTAAAAAATTTGCAATACCGGTTTTGTACATAGAAGAAACCCATCAAAAACATTCATCATCACATTCAAACCATCAAAAATATTCTACATACCATATCAATTCTTCAAATATACCACAACATACGATCAAGTACATAATTTAAAAGTACAATTCAGATATTCTACATACCACAAGTGCCAACAGATACCACTTTCAATACATACACTACTACAAAAGTGGCCATATTGGACACTAATTTGTGTGCGTTGCATGAAAAGTATTGAGAAAGCTATGCATTCTTTGATCTTCTACAACAACATTCGTTTGTTGTGGCATTAGATGTGAACACAGTGTTGCGGTTGGAATTCTTGTGTTGTGACGTGCAACACCAGTTTAAAGTGTTGCATTATATAAATACATGTCAGGTCAGCGATCCGCATTATTAGTTTAAACAAATAAATAACCGTAGATGTTGATTAATCCAATGGTTCAAGCCGATCCTTGCAACACCAATTCAAAGTGTTGCATTACATAAATACATGCTAGGTCAGCGATCCGCGTTATCAGTTTAAACAAATAAATAACCGTAGATGTTGATTAATCCAACAGTTCAAGCCGAACCTTACTACAACTTAGTGAAAATTTGGCGCGATAGTTTCCCCATTCACGAAATACTTCTCCCCAAAACAAATTTCTTCCGTACTCCTCTTCTGTCTGTTTCTCTCTCCACGAAATCCGTCCAAGAACACCTCCGATTGGTACTCTTCCTCAGGTTACAAACTATAAACCTTCGATTGCTCCTATTTTACAAACTATACACCTCCAATTTGGATCATTTAGGACAATTACAGGTAGTTAGGGCTTCATCATTTTGGTTTTATTTAGTTGATTTCATCTCTAACTTATTTTGGTCTACGTTCAAAGTCTCTGGGTGATCTGGGTATATCGATTGCCTTAAATTAGGGTTTTTATACTTGAAGTGTTGTATTTATATGTTTGCATGTGTTGAAATTGTGCAAGTTCTGTATTTTTATGTTTACCAAACCATTGATGTATTGGTAAATAATGCTTATTTCGAAAGGTGGAAACAAAATTTAGAGGACAAAAGAAATCCAATTTAAATGTTTAAATGTCTATTTCTGTTTATAATTAAATCGTGCCTATTTCTCTTCCTACATCGTATGACTGCGAAGATACCCTGGGCATGGGTGATCTACGACTGTCAAACCCATCATCACCAGAAACTCCTATTGATTTTTATACAGAGATGCAAGAAAGGAACTATGATGATTTGCGTGAGTATGAACTAGAGCAAGAAGAACTCCGAAGACAATGGCTAGAAGAAGAACGACGTGAAGAAAGGGCGATGCGACGGCATAGTCGTGCTGCCTTGCGTCATCAACATCAAAACAACCTAGTGGTTAACGAACAACAAGCTGACTCACCAATTATAATGTGCGATTGTGGTTATGCCGCTGTAGAAGATGTTATTTCGATTGGATTCAACATTGGTCGTCGTTATTTTAGATGTCTTGTTTATCCCACAGGGTGTACTTTTTGGCAGTGGATTGACCAACAGTTTTCAAGTCGAGCAGCTGAGTACGCAAATGAATTATAACATCAACTTACAACGCTGTAAAATCGAGTTATTAGTTTTCGAACTGACGTTAGTAGACTTAACGACCAGCTTCAAGGGCTAAATATTAGAAGACAAAAATAAATTATTGCATCGTTCTTTGTATTTGGTACAACTGTATCGTCTTTGTATCACCTGTATAGTCTTTGTATCTGTACTGTTTTGTTTTGATGCAGTCATGTAATGTTATGAATTTGTGTTCAGTATCCTTAGTTGCTTGTTTTTTGTATTTTCCTGATAACTCAGTTCCAAAAGTTAGTGATAATTCATATCAAAACAAATCGTCTTTGTATCATCACACTGATTATGTATATTTGTAAATTATTAACTTGTTTTGTTTTTATTTCTAATTTAGTCAAACATTACAGGGTAGCCCTTGTTCGTGTCTTGAACCTCTTAGTAGTATCAAATTTAGTCTTACTAGGTCGTGGTTAGATTGTGGTAATAGATAGTAAGTACTACATGTGGATAGGACTTCCGAGATCGAGTGCAGAATATGTAAGAGGAGTAACAACTTTTCTAAGAAATGCATTTCCCATTTATAAAGTAGGTGATGAGACGAAGTGTCCCTGCAAAAAATGTACAGAACGTAATTGTTATTGTGAAAATGTCATATACGATCATCTTATTTTTAATGGCTCTTCTCCATTACATACTGGGTGGATTTGTGAAGTTTCACAGACAAAATTAATAGGTATTGATGTCCAAATGGATTGTGCAACGGAGATGGATTTTGAGGATAATTTAGATGTGATGTTCAAATGTGCGGGTTACAAATTTGGTCAAAATACCAAGGACTTTGTAGTAGAACCAAATCCAAAGGCCGAGAAATTTTATCAGCGTGTTAAAGAAGGAAAAAAGCCGTTATATCCTGACTGCACTAAATTTCCTCGACTAAGTTTATTGATCAGGCTTTATCATTTAAAGTGTGCTTATGGAATTAACGAGTCTGCGTTTGGGGAATTACTAAAGCTTATAAAAGAAGCCTTTCCCGATGCCCAACAGCCTTTGTCTTCCTATGTTGCAAAGAATGTCATTAAGGATTTAGGTCTTAATTACCATAAAATACATGTCTGCCCAAACCATTGCATGTTATATTGGGTAAAGAATAAAGATAAAGAGGCTTGGGACATTTGTGCTTTTTCGAGGTGGACTGTAAAAGAAAATGAAGACATCGCTGATAATAATGATCTACCAAAGTTGATTCCCAAAGTGCCGGCAAATGTTATGAGGTACTTTCCTCTAAGACCAAGGTTACAAAGGATGTTTATGTGCAAAGAATTTTCCAAACTTATGAGATGGCACCAAGTGGAACGAAAAGAAGATGGAAAAATAAGACATCCGGCTAATGGTGTGGCATGGAAGATGATGGATGCTCGCTATCCTGATTTTTCATCAGAAAATCATAATGTTAGATTGGGTCTAACATCTGATGGATTTAATCCATATCGTTCAATGAATTCAAGTTATAGTACATGGCCAATTGTGTTGGTAAACTACAATCTTCCGCCTTGGTTATGTATGAAACAAGAGAATTTGATTCTTTCAACATTAATATCTGGTCCAGATTCTCCAAAGAACAGTATTGACGTATATAAGCAGCCTTTAATTGCGGAATTGAAAGCGTTATGGAATGTTGGTGTCGAAACATATGATTCCTTGACTGATGGGAATTTTAATTTACGTGCAAGAATCTTATAGAACATTAGTGATTTTCCGGGATGTGCCATGTTGTCAGGTTGGAGCATGAAGGGGAAACTAGCGTGTCCAGTATGCCATTACGAAACTTCTTCAAATTATTTGAAGCATAGCAAAAAAATGTGTTATATGCACCATAGAAAGTTTCTTGAACCGACACATAAGTGGAGGCTGGATAAGAGGAAATTTAATGGCGAAACTGAAATGGGGAGCATTCCCGAAATATTATCAGGAACTGATATTGAAGAGTTATTGCGGGGGTTCAAAATCAGTTTGGGGATAAGACGAAGAAACCTGGTAAAAGTGAGGCCCTTTTAAAAAAAGGTCAATACTGTTTGACTTACATTATTGGTGTCATAATCCCCTTCAACATAACTTGAATGCCATGCACATAGAGAAGAACATATGCGACAAAATATTAGGTACTTTACTTGATATAGGTCGCATGTCGAAGGATCACCTAAACGCTCGTTTAGATTTACAGGAATTGGGCATAAGGAAGGCCCTTCATCCAGTTGAATGTGGTGACGGAAAGCATGTTGAAATTAGACCTGCAATATTTGATATGACAAATAAGGAAAAAGATATCTTCTGCTCTGTATTGAAGAATGCCAAACTGCCCTACGGTTGTGCCTCGAATGTTAGTGGGTACGTGCACATAAAAGAGAGAACGGTCGTGGGATATAAGAGCCATGATGCTCATTTCATACTCCACTATTTGTTACAATTTGCCGTGAAGAAAGCGGCAAAACCCGAGGTTGCGTTATCAATGATAAGATTTAGTGCATTCCTTAGAGGATTATAGAGCAAGGTTATCGAAGTGGATGATATCCAGAGACTGCAAGAAGAAATTATCGAGATACTTTGTCATTTTGAAATGATTTTTCCAAAGGCTTTTTTCGATATAATAGTACACTTGCCCGTTCATTTATGCAGAGAAATCGAATACGGCGGGACTGAACATCTTAGATGCATGTATCCAATTGAGCGATATCTAGGAAAGTTGAAATCTTATGTGCGAAATAGAAACATACCGGAAGGTTCGATTGCAGAAGGTTACTTGGCAGAAGAGTGTGTGACCTTCTATTCAAGATTTTTAAGCGTTGATGGAGGAACAGAAAACACATCAATTGATATTGGAAGATGTCCGACAGATTTGGAATATCATATTGGAACAAAGAAGAATAAAGATGGAAAGATGTTCAATTTGAAAGATGCAGATTGGAAGGCAACGCATCGCTATATTCTATTCAATTCCGGTAATAAAGAAATTTTCGAGTTTGATCGAGTAAGTTCTTAAGTTCCTATATCATTTTCCTTAACTATAAATTAACATCTGCATTTCGTAGTTTTTTGACCTTAATTATTATTTAGGGTTCATCGAGCTTTTGTGGATGGTCTTGCAAATCCAAGGAGATTCAAGAGGGAATGAGAACATTTCAAAGATTTTTGGAATTGGCTTAAAGAAGAGGTTCTGAAAAAGGTCAATATTTGTATCAACCCGGAAAATCTGAGCCAATTTAAAAATTTTATTTTGGCGATTTTAGTGAATTTTGAATATTTAAAATGATTAGTTTTAAATAATAACGACGAGAAATTTATTTTGAATAGAATTAGAACGTATATACTTATATAGATCGTCGTTAGAATATAAATATTTTATTTTAAATATAAAAGGAATTGAAAATGGCGCGGTAGTTTGAAAATTCGATTTCAGATTTCAAATGAATGTACAAGATTCAAAATAAACCGGATTTTAGTGAAACCAAAAATATTAGAATCTATTTGAGAATATCTTCCCGACGAATCCGAAAAATCAAAATTTCATAGCGGGAATCAAAAGTTACGTCCAATTGAAAATTCAAAATAGTCGCTATGGAATTCTGGCCTTTAAAAATGGAAATTTTGCAAACGACCTCGGTTTTCGACAAAACCACTTTTGTTGGATCCGGGATGTCAAATTATTGCTAGGTTTCAAAATTCATAATTTTTGATAGCAATGTGTGAGCGTGGCAAAGGAAAACGTGTTTTGACAGTTTCAGTCAATTTCGATCGACTAGAAAATGGCCATTTTCCAAACGGTCTCGGAATTTGATGAAATTAGTTTTGTTGGAACCGTATCATCAATATGAAGCTATAAAATATTTTTTGGGAATTTTTAGAGTCCGTATGTGGCCCTGGTGATTTAAAATATATGTTCAAATTGAATATATATAGATTTATATTTTGAATTTAATGAAAACGGATTGAAACGATCAAATCAGCTTACAGGACATATCCCGTTGTGTTTGGAATGGGGTTAATTAGCTAGGGACGACAGTCGTTGGGTTCGATTTGGGGTTTGATTGAAAAATGTAACTTTTAAAAATTAAATTGAATTAAATATATATACTTACTATATAAGTCAACAGCCTCCTTTCTCCTTCTTATATCGTTCAAATCGAACGAGACAAAAAGAAGAAGAAAGGAAAGAATGAACGACAGGGGGGGAGGTCCGCCGTTGCCGCGATCGCCAGGGGCGGCGCACCTCCGGCGCCGTCACCTCTGAAGACCCCGCGCCTCCCCCGATCTCGCGAGCCCCCCTTCTTCCCTTCCAAACCCTCAACGCCTTCGCCTGTACGGCCGCCACCACCTTGCCCTAGCTGTCCGCCGTGGGCCCCCCAACCATCACCGCGCCGGAGCGTCTCCCTCAGCCACCGATGAACGCAACGAAGCCCTCCTTCCATATTAACGGTAAGTTTTTATTTTTAATTGTTTTGTTTTATCCTTTTAGTTATTTATGTTATTCAAAGGTAATTGGTTATTAGAAATAAAATAGGGTATTTATATTATGTTATAAAAGCATTGATTTTTGATTAGAAAACTTTGATTTTAATTAGAAAGCTATGATTTTTATAAAATAGAAAGATTATAATTTTAAACAAGAAAAGATTAGATTTTTAGTAAGGTAAAAATACGATCTTTGGCTATGTAAAAATATAATTTTTATATTTATAGAGAAGTAAAAATATAATTTTTATCATATGAAGTGATAAAGAAAGATTTGATTTTTATTGTTGAAATGGCGAAGTAAAAATATAATTTTTATTTAAGTAGTGAAATAAAAATATAATTTTTATATAATGTAGAGAATAAAAATATAATTTTTATATAGCTAATGAAATAAAAATATGTATTTAACTATGTGAAGATATGATTTTTATTTATGTGGAGTTGAACTAGAAGTATAATCTTCATATATATATATATATATATATATATATAGTAGCGTTTTAAAAATATGATTTTTATATTATAGAGATAATAAAAATATGATTTTTATATTATATAGATAGTAAAAATTTGATCTTTATATATGTATAAAAGTACGATTTTATATATGAAGTGACGATATGAAAATGTGATTTTTATCATATATGTAGCAAAGTAAAAATATCATTTTTACCGTTTGAATGGCAATGTAAAAATGTGATTTTTATATATCCATCAGCGGTAGAAAGATTCAATTTTTATCTATATAGTAGCAGTATAAAAATAAATTTTTTATCTATATAGTAGCAGTATAAAAATGTGATTTTTATATATATAGTGAAGTTATAAAAATGTGATTTTTAATATAAACTTCATGAAACAGACTGCGTTAGAAACAAGATAAAGATTTCCTACATACGAAGAGTCATGGCGTTTGGTTTAGCTCTCGGTGAGAACTTCTCACTTTAACTCTTGTTTTCTAGTTAAAATTATATACTAGGATGCAGACGGTGCTTAGCAGCACCCGACACTCATTGTCCACAGACCATGGACGACTTGTTTGATTCTGTTGTGTGGTGAAAATTGATTGTGATGTGGAATGATTGAAAATAAATATTCATGTGCTGAAATAAATTATTTATCGTTAAAAATATAAATTTAACGTGAAGGTGAATAAATAAATATTCATTTACAAATCGAATGACTTGTTTATGTACACTGATTTGACTGATATTGATTGGGACGATAAATTTTACACATCGCCCAACTGTACAAATAATATTCAATGTTTGTGGATTGAAACCCCATACGGGTGTTGGGATGATATTTGACGTACATTAATCCCCATTGTTTAGTGGTATGTCGATCGTTTGATTGACAGACTGTGTAAGCGTTAATTATTTATATTTAATGCTTATGCAGTTGTGTGGTGCACTTTGGATGATGGTTAATTATTTATCATTGCTATTATATACATGTGTTGTATGGAATCCATAAAATTAACATTATATGGTAATTGATTGGGCCTCATTCCAATTTGGAAAATAAAGGATATTATAAAATAAAGATTCATGTGTTGAATAACATAAATAGTCATGTGTTGACGATACTCATGTGTTGAGAATATTCATGTGTTGAAACTTATCATGTGTTGAACGAAATATTTTAACAATAAAATTTACATCTTTATCATATATAAAATTAGAAACTAACTGGAAACTAGATAAGATGAGTGGTTTCCTGGGTATTGATCTGATGTTGGTTTCAGCCTTCGGGGTTAATACCTAGGGAATCGTTCTCTTACTAATTTACGGTTGGAGTCTGATTAAGAATTAAACGATAGAAATCATAATTTTATAAAAATAGTCATGTGTTGACAATACTCATGTGTTGAGAATATTCATGTGTTGAAAAATATAAATTCATATGTTGAATAAAGAAATATATATCCATGTGTTGAAGAAAATATTCATGTGTTGAATAGAATAAAGAAGTTACTGAAATATATAAAGCCGTGTTGATTAGATATGCGCCATTTTGACACGAACGATATTTATATCGATTATATTCGTTTTTATAATGAATATAGAAAAGGAAATGATTTCAAAATATAACGTTTTGAATATATTATCATTTATATGTTAATGATATGGAATATTCAATTTTTATATAAAATTGAATATGAAGTTGAAATCGTTTTTAAAACGAATTTAAAACGATTTATAAAATACGTTTAGAATTGAAATCAATGAAGTATATATAATATATATATTATATATATTAAATGGCATGAATAGAACATGCCGTGCCGCGACCGTTCGCGAGTTTCGACCATTGACTTCGAATTGACGTTATGGGAGATCCGACCATCGGATTCTCCTGAAACCGGAACCATTGGTTTCGTATCGAAAAGAGCTTTATAATGAATATTAGAAATTTGAAATCTAACAATTGGATTTGGAATTTTGCCCAAATCAAATTTGAAAAAGGTCGCTGTAAGTGCAGTTCGATGGCCGTTGTTGAAAACCGACTATACGGGCCTTGATAAAATTATTAAAAATATTAATAATTTGTGTAAAATCATAATAAATGATTTAGAAAGAACTGGGATGAAAAATTCCACATTTGAAAGGATAAAAATATATTTTTATCTAAATGAACTATTTTTGAACTAGATTTGAAATGGTTTTGAAAATAATCAGAATTTCCAATATGTGAATTGGAATGGATTTGAATCAAAATTATCTTCGGAATATTTCGATGTTGGATTTCGTGATTATACAGATATGGTTATGGGAATTTGAATGATATATTTATATCTTTATTCCCAATACGATATTTGTTGGTTTCAGAATTTGATATTGAATATAAGCCGATATATTTTCTATTCAGAGCCTTGTATTTAATATCAAATGGGATTTTGGGTTCGTCGTGAATGGTGTCTTTAATAACACTGTTCTTGAACCCACTTTAAAAAAGAATAAATCTTTTAATTAAGATTTAGTGAAATTGTCCGGTTAATTAGTATTTAATTGGAATTGAATTTAAATTGGTTTTTTTTGGGTTTATCGTGAGCGGTGTTTTGAATAACACCTGTTCTTTAACCCGATTAACAATCAAATGTGATTTTGGGTTTATCGTGAACCGTGTTTTAGATGACATTGGTTCTTTATCCTAGTTAAAGACAGGATATTGATTTTTGAGAAGATTAAATCTAAGTGAAGTTTCAATGAATCTTTAATTAGATTAAAGTGATCGAGAATGGAGTATCACCAGTTTTGCTCCAGAGCAATAGTTAAATCTTTAATTAGATTTGAACGTGAAATGGTAATTAGTTTTACCGATAACACCCTGGTGTTAGATATGGGGTATTACCAGTATTGCTCCATGGGATAAATAGGTTGGGATTGGGAATTAAAATAATTGATTACTTCGGTGTGGTTTGCTAATCCCGACTAGTTTGGAAAACCATAATATGGTTTGAAATGATATCCAAAGGAAGATTAAAGAATAAATTTAGAAGAATTTATCTTTGATAAAATTAATGGGAACCTTTCCCTAAGAATGTGAATATTTGAATAAAGGAATATTCTGAATTGGAATGAGACATATGTTGTGTTTGTGTAACACTTGTTTATTATATACGCGGGTTATTTGGAAAGACAGGGTTTATATCCATTCTGAATAACCGATTAGACAATAATTCGAAGATGAAGACGGTGGTTGAAGACCGAAGGTCTTCACATCGTTTGGATGATTATTGATGAACTTGATTGGCTGTACACCCAAGAGGAGGGAATCAGTTGGTGATCGTCCAAACGTACTTGGAGATCGATGGATATGCGAGGAATAAGGTTCCTCCGGTTTTGTTCAGACCCAGAACGAACTTGTAAATGGAATGTGTGTCTGACATTGGATTTTATTCTGTGTGATTGATTTCTATTAAATATATATCTGTTTGGCGGTGGAGAATTTATTCTCTTGCTTAACGCCCTTCTCTGAGACGTACGAGCTTAGAGGTTATATATCGATAGATATCCATCGCATGGCATGAATTGCCTGTGTGGCATGCCTAAGTCGTAAATAATCGAGGCTTCTGTTGAAAAGCAAAGTCTTGTAGTTGATGATCAAAACACGGCCTGTGTGGCATAGCTTTGTGTATAGCGTTAATTCGCGAGCATCACACATCGGTATGTGTTAAAAATGGGATAAGGAGAGAACACGACGTTTCTTTCTAGCTACGGTGGTGTCAGTGACTTACCAGCCCTGACATTTATATTATTTTCACCTGTGTGGTTGTTGGAATGCGACGCGCCTCGGATATAGGTCTGATAGGTCCGGGAAACGTGTGTTCAGGAATTGCCAATCCTCAAAAGTAAGAGAGGACCGGCCCTACCGATTCCAAGGATCGCTGTGTGTGGTCCTGAGACATTTGCTAGAGCGTCTCGAATGGAGAGGAGCTTGCCCCTTGCCTCGACTCATGACGACAATCCAATTTCCAATACGTCCTTTGTGGTTTTATTTTTAGAGCCTAGTATGGCAACATGATATATGGTACCCATGCCGTCTATGATTGATACTTATGATTGATATTGTTTTGACACTGTACACTTATAGTAATAATAAAAGATAAAATTTAGCGTATCAAGCATTCTTTGGCTATTATAAGGTAAAACCCTATCCTCCGGCTTGTGTTGCATTGTGTGATGGGATCTGGGTCTTATAATAGCTTCATTGTTCTTTATTTAGCATTGCGCTGTTGTTTTATGCATTGGTATTCTTGGTAGGAAACCAGTTCCGTGTTATACGGCGTGGTCACTTCATTTACCTAACTTTAAAAATAAAGATTAATAACTGTTTTAGTTCTCACACCAGTCACATGACTGACCTGGAGTTCATTATTTTAACCTAAACTCTGGGTGCCCTTATTTTCCACATGGGCAGCTAGTAGTTTTGGTTTTGCAGATTTATATTCACAGGATCCTGGTTTACAGCTGGAATGATATCCGGAAAGCTCTGTATCCGTATATCTCTTTTAGTTGTGTATTGTATTAATTTTCCACTGCTATGTATTTAAATGTAATTTAAATCTCTGATATTTTTTTGATGTATTATATTCATTCATACTCTGTATATTCTTGTATTCTGATGGAATTGTTGTAATAAACAATGAAATGTTCTTCTTTTTGTGTTCTGATTCGTCTTGTCCTCAAAGCAATCCGGGCTTTCCTTCACAGGGAAGTTCGGGTCGTTATAATATTTCAACAGATTTAGGGGTTTTTGCATTAGGTCATAATCGAGTAGCTAGGAAGTTTACCGGCTATATAGTAAATGGATATAGATTCCACACAAAATTTAGAGATTCTCAATGTACCAAACAAAATAGTTGTGTATTTTTGACTGCCAAAAACCACTAGCTTTGCAAGTTCCAAAGACCAAAACCCAATAGTGGGTGATGTCAATTACTATAGATCAATCGAAGAAATTTTTGAGCTTGATTATTGGGGAGCTTTCACAGCGGTCCTTTTTAAATGTTGCTGGTACCAAGAGGAAAAAGATCCATATGGTCTTACTCGAGTAAATTTTAGCAAGTTTCATAAAACTGATCCTTATGTCCCGTCTTCGCAAGTGCAGCAAGTATTTTATGTGGAAGATGCAGTTGAAAAGAACAGTCGTTAAGTTATTAAAAAATTACCGAGAGATTGGTGTGATACTGAAAATTAGAATGCAATGGAAAAAGATATAAGCAATACGCATTCACATGATATGGGCATATGTGGTGAACTAGAACCAGAAGTTGTTGATGGGGGTTGGATTAGGGATGATGTCCCCGTAATACATCTAGAAACAGAACTACAAGCAGAAGTTCCTGATCATGTTCCGTCTCGTTAGGACAAAAAGTTCCTCTTTCTTATTGCTTTAATTTGGTCTAATTTATGATGTATTTGGAATTATTTGTTTTAGCTGAAAATTATTATCTTTGATGAATGTATTTGGCACTCTTTTCTCATATTGCAATGTACACTATTCACATGTTTTATGATTTAATGTCTTTCTTTACTGTCATCTAAATTGGTTATAGACCAAAATGTTATAGTTGTTGTTTTTTGTCCACTTTAACATGCATGTACCTTGTTTTGTACAGGATGGAAGAACTTATTAATATCCGACTGCACTATGGCGGACAGTTTTGAAGGACATGTTACGTCTTTAGAGAATCCTCCATAGTAACAAAATATGATGTACACCGCTTTTCATACATTGTGCTTATGGACTTTGTTAAATATTGTCTCCATTACACTAAAACAGGAGTATATATCAGCAAAGGAACGAGGGGTGGCTGACAGCTAATATTGAATGACAAGGACGTAAATGAGTATGTATAGGGCTGCAATAAGCAAGAAGAAGTGGTTTTTTACATCGACAACACCATTGACAAAGACAGTGAGTCGTTGATTCAACTGCATCCGCATGTAATCATACGGCCAAGGAAAAACATAATTCAAGGTATATATGTATATGTAATATATATAGATACATTCTTATATATATCTCTGTGTGTGTGTAAAGAACTATGAAGGAGGCCATCATTATTATTTTTATTGTTCCAGGTTCTGCTCAGAAGTCGCTTGCAAAGCGCAAGTATATTACTGCACATAGACTTCAGCAGCAACACAAAAAGATGAAAAACAACCCTACTCAAATAGGTCAGAACAAACCATCGCCGGAGCCTGATATGAATAATGATGAAGAAGATGTTACTGTGACGGACAAAGTAACCAGGAGGAAATTAAATGTAGAAAATGAAACAGGTAATGATGATGATACCCGATGGGATAAAGCTGATGTTCAGGTATTTTTTAGTTTTCGTTTCAATTTTATTAATCCGGATGAAATCTTATCCTAACCAGAAGGCTGCAGCTAATTCAAGTAACTAATTTTTCTTTGGGCATGCATTCTATCAAAATAGCAAGTACTATTTATACGTCGACTCTATTTGGTTAACTAGCTTAAATTTATCATCGATGGTGAGTAATAATGCTAATCTGCTTGCAGTTTTCACAACCATCAGTTTTGACGAAGTATGAACAAGAGCGAATCGCGCGAATGCAAGAAAATGATGTAGTTAGTAGATCACTTGGGGTGCCTTCATTAGTTAGTTATGTGCAAGAGGCTGCCGCACGAAATAAGAAAGATAAAGGTAAAGATGTTGTTGGACGTGATGAATACATCACAGAAAACACTAGTGAAGACGTCCCTGATGATTCATCGGATTCGGAGGTATAAAGAAGTTATTTGCTTGTTACTTATTGCCTTTGCCTTTATGAACATAAAAAATCCTGAACTTCGACTTAATTGTAGAGAATCTGTAACGATTTGGAAATTCCAACCCTTTAAATCGACCATAAACCACACAGGTCTGATCCAAAAGTTGGAAATTCTCGAATGCATTAACTCTAGGCATACAACACATTAGAACAATAACAACAGACTTTTATAAACATCGTAATAATGTTACACCAGAGTACAGAATATCAGAGTACATCGATAAATAAAATACAGCAGAAGACTCATTACAATAAATTAATATAATACACAGCAGAAGACTTTCTATGCTCTAGACACAACTTTAGGCTTCGATCCAGAATCCTGCTCAAGAGATAAATATCTGCAAAAAGCTACTCGACTACCCGTGTGGAAAAGAGGGCACCCGAGTTTGCAAGTGAAACAAACTACAGGTCAGTCATGGGACTGGTGTGAGAAATCTAACTTCACTAATCTAATAATAAGGCTAATCACGGGACCACGCCGCTAACGCGGAACGGGTTTACTCCATTGGATTGCCAGTGCATAAATTAAATAAATTGTTAAACAACGCAATGCTTTTTAGAAAAATGAAACCATTATAAGACTCAAGTCCCATCACACAATGCAACGTAAACCGGAGGATATAGTTTCACCTTATAATGGTCAAAAATGCTTGATACAATAAAACGGATTTGATATTATTATTAATGTATATATATTTCAAAAACAATTTCAATCATAATGTATCAATCATAGACGACATGGGTACCATATATAATGTCGCCATACTAGTTCTACAATCAAAACCAATGGTGTCGTATTGGAAATCGGGTTTCCATCATGAGTCGAGGCTAGGGATCGTCCTCTCCGATTCGAGACACTCTAGTAAATGCCTCAGGATTCGGACGTTGGCGAACCGTTGGATGCGGTAGGGCCGGTCCACACCTACGTTAATGGATTAGTTATGCCTGAACACACGCTTCCCGGTTCTTTTGAACCTCTAATATGACCACTTCCGGCCTATTAAAATCCGAGGTACCTCATAATGTATCATCCACATAAATAAAATGTCAGGGCTGGTGAGTCGATGACACCACTTCTAGCTAAAAAGAAACGTGTGCACTCCCAACGGTCCATATCCCGTTTTTGACTCATACTGGGGTGTGAGGCTCGCAAAGTCACGTATACTCAAAGCTACGCCTAAACGGGCTTTGCTTTGATCATCGACCACAAGGTCTGCTTTTCAACAAAAGCCTTGATCATGCATCTTAGCATGTCACATTGTCAATCCATACCATACCATTAATTTTACCAATATAAAACCTCTAAGCTCGTACGTCTCAGAGAACGGTGTTAAACACCAAACAGATATATATTTAGCAGAGATCAATGAATACAACATACAGGAATATAACGTCAGACATACCATCCATTTACAAGTCCGTTCTGGGTCTGACCGAAACCAGAGGAACCTTATTCCTCGCATATCCGAACAATCAACAAATACGTCCGGACAACTACCACTGCAGCCCCTTCAAGGTAGCTACTCCAGTCATGGGTGTCAGTAATCCTCATCCATTCGATGTGAAAATCGTCGGTCTTTAATCACCGTCTTAAAATCTTCGACTTAAAATCGCCGTATAATTATTTGAAATGAGTTGAAGTCGGTCTTTTCAAATAATTTTCGAATAATTATCATTTAAATAATTTTATATCGTTAATATTTATTTATAACGATTTATCGCTATTTTAATTTATTTAAAATAGCTCAATTATAATTAAACGACGCTTCGGGTCAGTGGGCGGCCTTGGCGTTGTTTTTATCCAAATTTGATTTGCACTTATCTTAAAATCTAACCGTTGGACTTTGGCGAGATTTATATCGTTGGAAAGAATTTCCCAAGGCGGTCCTAATGGTTCTAGTTTTGAGAAAATCTGACGGTCGGATCTTTCGGTATAACCATTTAAAGCTACGATTTCAAAACGCGAACTACCGCGCGTGTTCCATTTAAATTTAATTTATATTTATATAATTATAAATATAAATTGTTTGGCGAATCTGCTAACGCGTTTAACTTTACATACAAAATAATATTTAACTTCGCATAAAAACTCTAATGTATGTATATACCACAAAAATGATTCTTTCACCTTTGTTGACAGTTCTAGTTTATTTTTGGTAAATCCTTCTTAATAAAATCATGTTTAAATCATAAAACATGAACATTTCTATAATTCTTTACCTAGCATTAAAAGTGTAGCTTTGTAATGTAAACGCATTTCATTCCTATTCTTTTATATGAAATTTCAATAAAAGTGTAACTTTTATTTCCACTCTTTTTATCGCATCTGAAGTGACGATAAAAATATAATCTTTATTTCTACTTTTTTTATCGCATCTAAAATGTGAATAAATATAACATTAAAATATATTCTTTTTATTGAGTATAGAACATCAATAAAGATGTCACTTTTCAATCTACTCTTTTTATTGTCTCTAAAATGACCATAAAAATATAAATTTTTAATCTACCCATTTATTTACATTTAAAATGTAAATAAAAATGTAACTTTTAAATCTAATCTTTTATTTACATCTAAAATGTAAATAAAAATGTAATTTTAAATCAGTTCTTTTATTTACATCTAAGTGTAAATAGAGATGATGACTTTTTAACCTATTCTTTTATTTACATCAAAAATGTAAATAAATAAAAATGAAACTTTTATCTATCCTTTTATTTACATCTAAAATGTAAAAGATGTAACTTCAAATTTATTCTTTTTATTTACATCTAAAATGTAATAAAGTTGTCACTTTAAATCTATTCTTTTTATTTACATCCAAAATGTAAATACAAATGTATCTTTTTAATCTACTCTTCTTCTTAGCATTAAAATTATATATTTTAACGAATTCATATTTTGATTAAAAACATGAACATTTTCCTCGACTTATATTCTTTGTAAATTTTAATGAATTCATGTTTTGATTAAAACATGAACTTTTTCGCCATTTATATTTTTGACATTAAAAATGTATATTTTAACGAAATCTTGTTTTTGTTCAAACCATGAACATTTTGCTGATGACATTAAAATATGGTTTGTAACGACTACATGTTTTATTCCTAAAACATGTACAATTTTCTATTTCTTTATATTTTCCTATTTCTTTACATTTCGTTAAAAATGTGATTTTTATTTCTTTATATAAAAATGTAACTTTTATATTTTCTTGTATTACATTGAAAGTGCAATCTTTCATTTTCCTCTTTAATTACATATAAAATGTAATCTTTCATTTTCATTCATTCCTTATATTATAGAAAAGTGATCTCTTTTCTACTCTCTTTGATTACATTAAATAAAACGTATTCTCTCTATTCTAATGAATGTTAAATTTCATTCTTTCTCAATTTAGACAAAAATAAATGTTTTTGCCTACTTCTAATTAAATGACAAAATGCATATTTTTAGTCCTTTCTACATATACGATAAAAATTGTAAATTTTATCGTTAACGTAATTTAACAATTCTAATTTGTTAAACCTGGCAATTATAATTTAACAATTCTTAATTTGTTAAATATGACCCGCTCAATAAAATGATATTTTCAGCTAACCTACATTTCTATGTTCTCTAATGACAAATAAAAGAATATTTTGTTTGTTTACCCTTTTCTATATGTTCTAATAGCATATGAAAGAATATTTTATGTGTTTACATTTTTCAATGTATTTCAATGACAAATAAAGAATGATTTATTTGTATACAAATTTCTATTTAACAAAAATGAAAATTTTGCTTAATATATTTCATTCCAACAAAAATGATTCACATTACAATAAAAATGCAATCTTTATTGTCTACACTTTCTAATGATTCATATTACAATAAAAATGTAATTTTTATTGACAACTCTTTTATAATGGTTCATATTACAATAAAAATGTAAATTTTATTGTCTACTCTTTTCTAATATAACAATTCTAGCAAAAATGATATTTTTGTTTCTAACATAACAATTCTAGCAAAAATGATATTTTTGTTTCTAACATAAGAATTCTAGCAAAAATGATATTTTAATCTAATGACATTATTATATTCTAACATGAATGACAAATTCATTTCAACATAAATGACAAATTCATTTTAATGTAATACTCCTAACAAAGATGACAATTTTATTCTAATGTAATACTTCTAACAAAGATGACAATTTCATTCTAACGTAAACATTTCTAACAAAGATGTCAATTTTATTTAGACATAACATTTCTAACCATAAGGATGTTTTTATTCTTATGTAACTTTTTAAACTAACATGTCACTTTTAATCTAATGTAAAAATGTTATTTTTCTCCTATTGCAACATTTTATATATACAATAAAGATATGGTTTTAACCCTTTTCTATTTAACAAAATGAATATTTTGTTTTTTACACTTTTTTATTTAACAAAATGAATATTTTGTTTTTCACACTTTTCTATATACCGAAATGAATATTTTGTTTCTCTTAACATTCCTAACTCAACGAAATGCCATTTGATTATGTTTATTCCAATTCAACAAAATGATAATTTAATTATTGTCCAACATAAATGACAACTTAATCATGTTTAATCTAATTTCAATCAAAATGACAATTTAATTATTGTCCATCATAATTGACAATCTAATCATGTTTAATCTAATTTCAATCAAAATGATAATTTAATTATTGTCCATCATAATTGACAGTTTAATCATCTTTAATCTAATTTCAATCAAAATGACAATTAAATTATTGTCACAAACATGATATAATTATTCTCAATAATCTTATTTTAACAAATATGAGACCCATAAATCAATTCAATAATTCATCGCAATCATAAAACAACCAGCACTGAATAAATATATTCACAACATCAACATGAACTTTATATAGAATGAATATAAATTATAAAGTGAAACAAATAAATAATTTTATTTTAAAATTGAAATCTCACCAAATAATTCAGATCTGAAATGTCCAAAATGTTATATTTCAGATCTAGTCAACTCCATCGCATAGATCTCGTTTTTTCTGATTCCAACGCAATTGGAATTTCTGAATTTCGATTTCAAACGCACAAGATATTAAATTTTAATCATTATATAATTAGTAAGTTAATTAAATTATAGAATAACCTTTAATAACGGTTAGATAAAGCATTGTCGATGGTTTTCCTTCTTCTCCATCGTTACTGTAATGATCGAACCCATTCATCATTTCCAATATTCACCGTCACACGTCAATAGAGGAGGCCGGAGACCAATCGAAGGGTGCCACGCGGAAGAGCACGGCGGCGCCTCCCCATGGCTGGCCACCATCGCCAGTTCGATGGGTCCTACCGCCCTGAAAACCGCCTCCAATGCAGTGAGTTTGCATCCAAAATTCTCACGAACCACTAAGTGTTTTCAGATCATGACCGTCCAATTTGAAGATCTTAAGGTGCTCAAGAGAACTGCATTAGAGGATTTGAGTAAATCTATGTGGATTTTGAAATAATTGAAGAAGGAAGTTGGAGCGTTGTGGCCATTGTTTTTGTTCAGTGGCGACCACGATAGTATATTAATTAGGATTTTTCTATTTTCTAATATTTATAATATATTTTAATGTTAATTAACCTTATAAAGGCAATGGATTTTGATCCTAATGCATCCGCAACATGGAAAGCAATTCTTAAAAGTAGGGATTCATTTGCTCGTAACTGTGTTAAGGAATTTGCAAAAGGAGAGGAAACTAACTAGTGGCGAGATCCTTGGATTCATGGCAAGTCGTTAATTGACCTGGTTGGATGGGAAACTTTCTCAGATTTCGGATGTCCTAGTAACAATGTGGGTTCCATCATAATTAATGGTGAATGGAATGTGGTGAGTTTACCCATAAGCAATGAATTGAAAAATTCCATAGTCAGTTTTAAAATTTATCCAGAAAAACGGAAAGATAGTTGGGTGTGGAAACATGGGGGAGAATTCACTATCAAAGCAGCATACAACAAGGTCCGTGAAGAGGGTGAGCTGTGTGTGTGGGACAAATTTATATGGAGCAAAGCAAACGTTCCCAAAATGGCATTCACAACTTTCAAAGCAATAAAAGGTCGATTACTAACCAAAGACAGACTCAATAAGTGGAATATTACTAATGAAACAACTTGTGTGCTCTGTAATAACGAGGAAGAAAATCATAATCACCTATTCTTTGAGTGCATGTATTCAATTGAGCTTGTAACTCGTTGTTATCAGAAATTTGGGCGACAATTCAGAGAAAAGAACATGAAAAGGTTGTTGGATTACCTGGTGGACCATTGGCGTCCCAAAAACATAGAATCCGAGATAGAGAGCTCCATATTCACAATTATTATTTGGTGGTTATGGAAAGAGAGAAATCGCCGTATATTTCAGAGGAAGTCAAGATCAGCGGAGGAGGTTAGCAAATTAATCATAAATGACGTTGAAGTGAAATTGAGAAGCAGAAGAAGGAGACTTACAACAGGCCTGGATAACTGTAGAGCTGGTATTGAAGACGAACATCCAGAGGAGAGGCACGATCAAAGCCGAAGTAGACCACGCTATCACCCGCCATGAGCAATTAGGGTTAGATGAGTTTAACTGGTAATTGCCTTTTTTGTAGAGGACAAGCCGATGTGTTGTCTTTTTGTAATTAGTTGCGTGAGTAGATCTAACGTTGGGCTGTAAATACTTTGGGCCAAGTTTGGGCTGAAATAAAATTATACCAATTTTCAAAAAAAAAAAAAAATAACCTTATAAAGGCCTGTTTTGATACCAACTCCCATTCAGGCCCAACAACAGAAATTCCTAGCTAATAACCCCTATTCCGAACCTAATGGGCTATGTCCTATGAGCCTAAACGAAAGTTTTCAGCCAGTTTTCTTAAATTTAAAATAAAAACATTTATTATTTAATTTAACTGTACATATAAATACACCGGGGCTACATAAGGACTCTAAAAATTACAGAAAAATTATTTACGGTTATGTTTTAACGATACGGTCCTAAAAAAAATAATTCCGTCGAATTCCGAGACCGTTTGTAAAATGACTATTTTTAATATTAAAAAAAATATATAAATTCTACAGCGACTATTCTGAATTTTAAATTGGGCATAACTTTTGATTCCTGCTATGAAATTCCAATTTTTCGGATTCGTTGGAAAAATATTATTAAATAGATTCTAATATTTTTGGTTTCGCTAAAATCCATTAAATTTTGAATCCGGTTGTAATAACCCGGAAAATCTGGGCCAGTTTAAAATTTTTATTTTGGCAATTTTAGCGAATTTTGAATATTTAAAATAGATTATTTTAAATAATTTCGACGAGAAATTTATTTTGAATATATTTAGAACGTATATATTATATACGTCGTTGTTAGAATATAAATATTTATATATAATTATAAATAGAATTGAAAATGGCGCGGTAGTTCGATAATTCGATTTCAAACTTCAATTGAATGTACCGGGTGCAAAACAATCCGGATTTTAGTGAAACAAAAAACATTAGGATCTAATTGATAATATCTTTCCAACGAATCCGACCAATCGAAATTTAATAGTGGGAATCAAAAGATATGTCCAGTTGAAAATTCTGAATAGTCGCTATGGAATTCAGGCCCTTAAAAATGGACATTTTGCAAACGACCTCGGATTTCGACGAAACCACTTTTGTTGGGTCCGTGATGTCAAGTTATTGCTAGATTCCAAATTTCATAATTTTTCGAATCAATATGTGAGCGTGGCAAAGGAAAACGCGTTTGACCATTTCAGTTGATTTTAATCGACTGGAAATTGGCCATTTTTCCAACGGTCTCACAATTCGACGAAACTAGTTTTGTTAGGACCGTATCGTCAATACGAAGCTAGAAAATATCTTTCGAGAATTTTTAGAGTTAGTATGTGACCCCAGTAATTTGAAATGTACGTTTAAAATTCAATATAGTGATTTAAATGTAAATTAAACGGGAACTGATTGTAACAATCGAATCGGCCTACGATACATATCCCACTGTGTTCGGAATGGGGGTAATTAGCTATGGACGACAGGCGGTGGGCCTCGTTTAGAGGTCGTATGTAAAAGTCAACCTTTTGAATTAAATAATAAATTAAATAATATAAATTTTATAACCCCCCTTTTCTCAAATTCATTCAGAAAAAAAAATAAAAAAAAAAGAAGAGGAGAGCGACGGGGGAGGAGCCGCCGCCCCTCCCCGATGAACCGCCGCCGCCACCAAGGGCGTCGCGCCGCCCTTGCTTCCCCTCCTCGACCCCGCGACAGCCTCCCCCCTCTTCCCCTGACCTCGCGATGCCCACCTCCTCCCTGTAGCCGCCCTCTCCTCTTCTTCCTCCTCTTCCCTTCTTCTCTCTCCACCGCAGCCTCAGCCGCATCGCCCCCCCAATGAGCCACCGCCGCTTCCTCCTCCTCCCCTTTCCTTCGCCTGCGAAAGCCGACCCCACCCAGACCCGAAACCCGCAAACCCCCCCCCCCCTCTTCGGCAAATCGACTGTAAGTTTTCATGTTAATTTTGTTTTTATTTATGTACTTTATTTACTTTATTATTATTTTTTGATTAGGATTTTTAAAAGAAAGTATAGAAAAGATTTGATTTTTAAATTAGAAAAGATTTGATTTTCAAAATTTAAAAGATTAGATTTTTAAAAGAAGAAAGACGATATTTTTAAATGGAGAAAGGTGAGATTTTTACATAGGTAGTGGGTTAAAAATATGACTTTTACATAGTAGGAACTATAGAAATGTAATCTTTATGAGAAATAGAATTAAAAATATCATCTTTGTGTATGTAGCAAAATAAAAATCTGATTTTTATTTTATATACGTTGAAATGAAGTGTTTATTTTTATAAAGGCGAAAACTTTATTTTTATAAAGGCGAAAACTTTATTTTTATAAAGGCGAAAACTTTATTTTTGAAAGGGCGAAATCTTTATATGAAGAATAAGTTGATAAAAATATAATCTTTATCTATATAGTAGCGTTGTGAAAATATGCTTATTTCTATATATTGAATAGAGGAGTGAAAATTCGATTTTTAAATATATGAAGTGATTATAAACTATGATTTTTAAATTGAAAATGAATAAATAAAAATGTGATTTTTATTTTTTTTAAAGACATCAAAATATAAAAATGTGTGATTTTTATATATGTAGTGGCTACGGACAAACGAAGATGATAAAAAGGCGAGAATGAAGAAGATTTCTATCAATGAAGTGCCGTGGAGCTAGGATAGCTAATCTGTGAGAATTTCTCACCTTTCAATTTCATTTTCTAGTTATATATATACTAGGATGCAGACGGTGTTTAGTAGCACCCGACACAATCGTCCACAGACCATGGACTTGTTTGTTTGGTTGCATAGATTAGTTATATGATGTGATTTGAATTTGATTGTTTGGTGAGATGAATGGATTTGATTGATGTGTGAATGGCGTGGGCCTTCACTAGACCGGGGATAAGGCTAGGCCTCGTCCCGTTTCTAGTATCGTGCCGTTATGCCGCCGAAATTTTCTAAAATATGTTAGAAAAATAAAATATCATTTTATTGAAAGAATGAACTGAATAGGAATTCATATGTTGAAATAAAACGTTTTATCGTTAAAAATATAATTTTTAACGTGAAGGTAAATAAATAAATATTTATAAACAAATCGGCCGATTTGTTTATATACACTGATTTGACTGATATTGATTGGGTCGATAAATTTTACACATCGCCCAACTGCACAACTAAAATATGTGTTTGATTGTTTGAAAACCCCATACGGGTGTTGGGATGAAAAATGAAGTTCACTCGTCCTGATTGATTAAATATGTCGATCGATTGATTGACAGACTGTTATAAGCGTTAGATATCTATATTTGATGCTTATACAGTGTAGTGCACTTTGGCTGATGGTTGATTATCTATCGTTGCTATTATAAACATTTGTTGTATGGAATCCATATAATTAACTTTATATGGTAATTGATTGGGCCTCATTCCAATTTAGAAAATAAAGAATATTATAAAATAAAGGTTCATGTGTTGACAGTACTCATCCATTGAGATTGGTCATGTGTTGAACGAAATATTTCGATAATAACAACTATTTTGAAAAAGAAATATTTGAAATAGAATATTTGAAAATAGAAATTTATGAACCCGTGTTGATTAGATTGACGCCATTTTGACGTAAACGATATTTATATCGATTTTATTCATTTCGAAATGGATTGAATTGAAAACGATTTCGAAATGAATTGAATTGAAAACGATTTCGAAATGAATTGAATTGATAACGATTTCGAAATGAATTGAATATAAAACGATTTCGAAATGAATTGAATTGAAAACGATTTCGAAATGAATTGAATATATAACGATTTCGAAATGAATTGAATTGAAAACGATTTCGAAATGAATTGAATTGAAAACGAATTCAAATTGAATTGAAAGTGAATTGAAATGAATTCAAATTGAATTGAAATTTGAATTGAATAGAAATGAATTTTAAAACGAATTTATAAAGAAGAATTCAATTTTGATTTGAATTGAAAAGAAAGTTGAAATTGCTTTTGAAAAGATTTTAAAACTATTTATATATATAATCCGTTTTAAATAGAAATCGACGAAGTATATATTATATATATATATATTATATATAATATAATGGCCTGAATAGAACGCGCCGCGCCGCGGCAGTTCGTGAATTTCGACCATTTATTTCAAACGGACATTACGGGAGATCTGACCGTCGGATTCTCCTAAAACTGGAACCGTTGGGTTCGTATCGAAAAGAGCTTTCTAACGAATATTAGAAATTAGAAATCTAACGGTTGGATTTGGAATTATGTCCAAATAAAATTTGAAAAAGGTCGCTGTAAGTGCAGTTCGATGGCCGTTGATGGAAATCGACTGTACAGGCCTTGATAAAATTATTAAAAATAGTAATAATTTGTGTAAAATCATAAGAAATGATTTAGAAAGAATTGGGATGAAAAAATCCATATTTGAAAAGATAAAAATAGATTTTTATCGAAATGAACTAGTTTTGAACTAGAATTATAATTCTATTTATTTTTAAATAAATAAATTGAATTTAAAAAGGGTTTTGAAAATAACCAGAATATCCAATGATTGCATTGGAGTGGATTTGAATCGAAATTGTCTTCGGAATATTTCGATGTTGGAATTCGTGATTATACAGGTGTTGTTATGGAAATTTGAAAGATATATATTTATATCGTTATTTCCAATACGACATTTGTTAGTCGTAGAATTTGATATTGAATATAAGCCGATATATTTTCTATTCAGAGCCTTGTATTGAATATCGAATGTGATTTGGGTTTGTCGTGAATGGTGTCTTCACTAACACTGTTCTTGAACCCAGTTGAGAAAAGATTAAATCTTTTTATTTAGATTTAATGAAGTGTACCAATTAAATAATATTTAATTGGAATTGAATAGATATTGATTTTTGGGTTTATCGTGAACTGTGTTTTTAAACAACACTCGTTCTTTAACCCGATAATTAATGAATGTGATTTTGGGTTTATCGTGAACTGTGTTTTTAAATGACACTGGTTCTTTAACCCAGTTAAAGATTAAAACTAAGTGGAGTTTTAATGAATCTTTAATTAGATTGAAATGATCAAAAATGGAGTATCACCAGTTTTGCTCCAGGCGATAGTTAAATCTTTAATTAGATTTGAACGTGAAATGGTAATTGAATTTACCGATAACACTGTGGTGTTAGATATGAAGTATTACCGGTTTTACTTCATGGGATGAATAGGTTGGGATGGGGAAATTAAAATAAATGATTACTTCGGTAAGGTTCGCTAATCCCGACTAGTTTGAATTGAGATTCAAAAATAGAATAAATTCAAGGAATTTATCTTGGATAAAATTAATGGGAACCTTTCCCTATGAATGTGAAAATCAGAAACTAACTGTCGGTTAGCTAAGCAGAATGGTTTTCTGGATACTGATCTAATGTTGGTTTCGGCCTTCGGGGTTAATATTTGGGGAATTATTCTCTTGATTAATTTACGGTTAGTGACTAATGAATTGGAATGAGGCGTATGTTGTGTTTGTGTAACACTTTTATAATATATACGCGAGTTATTCGGAAAGACCGGGTTTATCCCATTCTGAATAACTGATACGACGATAAGTCGAAGATGAAGACGATGGTCGAAGACCGGAGGTCTTCACGTCGTTTGGGTGATTACTGATGATCTTGATTGGGCTGTACACCCAAGAAGATGGAAACAGTTGGTGATCGTCCAGACGTACTTGGAGATCGAGGGATATGCGGGGTACTAGGTGCCCCCGGTTTCGTTCAGACCCAGGACGGACTCGTAAATGGACTGTGGGTCTGACATTGGATTTTAGTCCGTGTGATTGATCTCTATTAAATATATATCTGTTTGGCGGCGGAGAATTTATTCTCTTTCTTAATGCCCTTCTCTGAGACGTACGAGCTCAGGGGTTATATATTGATGGATATCAAACGCATGGAGTGAATTGCCTGTGTGGCATGCCTAAGTGGCAATTGATCGAGGCTTCTGTTGAAAAGCAAAGTCTTGTGGTGATGATCAAAGCAAGGCCTTTGTGGCGTAGCTTTGTGTAACGTTTACTTCGCGTGTTTCACACCCGGTATGAACCAAAAACGGGAGAGGACCTCAGGGAGGGCATGCGTTTCTTTCTAGTTAGAAGTGGCGTCAGTGGTTTTACACGCCCTGACGAGTTTGACTTATGTGGTTGTTGCTGTTGCGAGGCGCCTCGGATTGATCGGTCGTTCTCGAACCGATGGAGTCATTTAGTTGGCTCACCTACGCCCCATAGGGCGGGGAAACGCATGTTCAGGGTTTAAGTTTAATCCACATCGGTGGACCGGCCCTGACGATCCAAGGGTCACTTGAGCTCTGATCCTGAGGGGCGGGCTAGAGCGTCTCGAATCGGTTGAGGACTATCTTTTGCCTCGGTTCATAGATGGAAACCCAATTTCCAAATACGTGACATTTGCGGTTTTATTTGTAGAGCCTAGTATGGCGATATGATATATGGTACCCATGCCGCCTATGATTGATACTTATGATTTGAAGTTGTTTTATACACTATGCACTTATAATAGTATCAAATGATTTGTTTTAAACGTATCAAGCATTCTTTGGCTGTTATAAGGGAAAACCCTATCCCCCGGCTTGCGTTGCATTGTGTGATAGGACCTGGGTCTTATAACAGCTTCATTTTTCTTTATTTAGCATTTCGCTGTTTGTTTTATGCACTGGTATTCTTGGGAGGAAACCCGTTCCGTGTTATACGGCGTGGTCCCTTGATTTACCTAACTTTAAAATAAAGATTAATAACTGTTTTAGTTCTCACACCAGTCACATGACTGACCTGGAGTTTATTGTTTTAACCTAAACTCTGGGTGCCCCTATTTTGACACGGGCAGCTAGTAGTTTTGGTTTTGCAGATTTATATTCACAGGATCCTGGTTTACAGCTGGAACGATATCCGGAAAGCTTTGTATCCGTATATCTCTTCTAGTTGTGTATTATATTATTTTCCGCTGCTATGTATTTAAATGTAATTTAAATCTCTGATATTTCTGGGTAATATTCATTTATACTCTGTATGTTCTTGTAATCTGATGCATTGTTGTAATATACAATGAAATGTTCTTCTGTATGCGTTCTATTTTGTCGTGTTCTCAAACGATAGGGCGTTTCGAACGGTCTGGGTCGGTTTAGCGACTGGTTCGGACCGAGCGAAATTCAATGCCGTCACACCGGTACATTCAGTCAAAGTTCAGCTTTGACTTTTCAAACTACCGTGCTATTTCTAATTCCTTTTGGAATTAAAATAAATATATTCGTTCTATCTTCGATTAAAATAAATTTTTCATCATTGTTACTTAAAATAAGTTATTTTAAATATACAGAATCCATTAAAATTTCTAAAATAAAAATTTTAAATTGGTCCCAAAATTTCGGGTTGTTACAATCTCCCTCACTTAAAATCTTTTTGTCCTCGAAAAGGAACGAAGCTAAAAGTTGTTTAATTAACCAACTCAACTTTCATTTTTTATTTATTTATAGGTTTAAAACATTTTATTAGTTGATTACTTTTCAAATATATATAACTTTTAGATATTTAAAAATCATATTCTCTAAGATCGTATTATATATAATCACAAATACGTTAATTATGGGCTTGTCACTCTCAACTCATTCTAGGGCATTACTAACCCCATCTCTAATGAGTTTCCTCATTCTAGGATACTGCTGATCCTAATCTCTAATGAATATTCTCATTGGATATTACTAATCCAATATTTGATGAGCCTTTTTTTCAGTTCTAACAAGTTGTACCCCAAAGATTTGAGCTAACCTGAGCTCTGATACCAACTGTAATGATTCGGAAATTCCCACCCTTTAAATCGACCATAAACCACACAGGTCTGATCCAAAAGTAGGAAATTCTCGAATGCATTAACTCTGGGCATACAACACATTAGAACAATAACATCAGACTTTTATAAACATCATAATAATGTTATACCAAAGTACAGAATATCATTGTACATCGATAAATAAAATACAGCGGAAGACTCATTACAATAAATTAATACAATACACAGCGGAAGACTTTCTATGCTCTGGACACAGCTTTAGGCTTTGATCCAGAATCCTGCTCAAGAGATAAATATCTGCAAAAAGCTACTCTACTGCCCGTATGGAAAAGAGGGCACCCGAGTTTGCAAGTGAAACAAACTACAGGTCGGTCATGGGACTGGTGTGAGAAATCTAACTTAACTAATATAATAATAAGGCTAATCACAGGACCACGCCGCTAATGTGGAACGGGTTTACTCCATTGGATTGCCAGTGCATAAATTAAATAAATCGTTAAACAACACAATGCTTTTTAGAAAAATGAAACCATTATACGACTCAAGTCCCATCACATAATGCAACGCAAACCGGAGGATAGTGTATTACCTTATAATGGTCAAAAATGCTTGATACGATAAAACGGATTTGGTATTATTATTAGTGTATATATATTTCAAAAACAATTTCAATCATAATGTATCAATCATAGACGGCATGGGTACCATATATCATGTCGCCATACTAGTTCTACAATCAAAACCGATGGTGTCGTATTGGAAATTGGGTTTCCATCATGAGTCGAGGCTAGGGATCATCCTCTCCGATTCGAGACACTTTAGCAAATGCCTCAGGATTCGGACGCTGGCGAACCCTTGGATGCGGTAGGGCCGGTCCGCACCTACGTAAGTGGATTAGTTATGCCTGAACACACGCTTCCCAGTTCTTTTGAACCTCTAATATGACCACTTCCGGCCTATAAAAATTCGAGGTACCTCATAATCCATCATCCACATAAGCAAATAATCAGGGCTGGTGAGTCGCTGACACCACTTCTAGCTAGAAAGAAACGTGTGCACTCCCTACGGTCCATACCCTGTTTTTGACTCATACCGGGGTATGAGGCTCGCGAAGTCACACTATACTCAATGCTACGCCTAAACAGGCTATGCTATGATCATCGACCACAAGGCCCGCTTTTCAACAAAAGCCTTGATCATGCATCTTAGCATGCCACATTGTCAATCCATATCATACAATTGATTTCTACCAATATATAACCTCTAAGCTCGTGCGTCTCAGAGAAGGGTGTTAAACACCAAACATATATATATTTAGCAGAGATCAACGAATACAGCATAAAGGAATACAATGTCAGACATACCATCCATTTACAAGTTCGTTCTGGATCTGAACGAAACCGGAGGAACCTTATTCCTCGCATATCCGAACAATCAACAAATACGTCCAGATAACTACCACTGCAGCCCCTTCAAGGTAGCTATTCCAATCACGGGCGTCAGTAATCCTCATCCATTCGATGTGAAGATCGTCGATCTTCAATCACCGTCCTCAAATCTTCGACTTAAAATCACCGTATAATTATTTGAAATGAGTTGAACTCGGTTTTTTAAATAATTTTCAAATAATTATCAATTAAATCATTTTATATCGTTAATATTTATTTATTACGATTTACCGCTATTTTTATTTATTTAAAATAACTCAATTATAATTAAATGACGCTTCGGGTCAATGGGCGGTCTAACGCTGTTTTTATCCAAATTTGATTTGCACTTATCTTGAAATCTAATCATTGGACTTTGACGAGATTTATATCTTAGAAAGATCTTTCCAAGGCGGTCCTAACGGTTCCAATTTTGGGAAAATCTGACGATCGGATCTTTCGGTATAACCGTTTAAAGTTACGATTTCAAAACGCAAACTACCGCGCGTGTTTCATTTAAATTTAATTTATATTTATATAATTATAAATATAAATCGTTTGGCGAATCAGTTAACGCGTTTAACTTTACATACAAAATAATATTTAACTTCGCATAAAAATTCTAAGGCATGTATATACCACAAAAATGATTCTTTCACCTTTGTTAACAGTTCTATTTTATTTTTTATGAATCCTTTTTAATAAAATCATGTTTAAATCCTAAAACATGAACATTTCTATAATTCTTTACCTAGCATTAAAAGTGTAGCTTTGTAATGTAAATGCATTTTATTCCTATTCTTTTATATGAAATATCAATAAAAGTGTAACTTTTATTTCCACTCTTTTTATCGCATTTAAAGTGACGATAAAAATATAATCTTTATTTCTACTCTTTTTATCGCATCTAAAATGACGATAAATATAACATTAAAACATATTCTTTTTATTGAGTATAGAACATCAATAAAGATGTCGCTTTTCAATCTGCTCTTTTTATTGTCTCTAAAATGACCATAAAAATATAAGTTTTTAATCTACCCATTTATTTACATTTAAAATGTAAATCAAAATGTAACTTTTAAATCTATTATTTACATCTAAAATGTAAATAAAAATGTAACTTCAAATCAATTCTTTTATTTACATCTAAGTGTAAATAGAGATGATGCCTTTTTAACCTATTCTTTTATTTACATCAAAAATGTAAATAAATAAAAATGAAACTTTTTAATCTATCCTTTTATTTATATCTAAAATGTAAAAGATGTAACTTCAAATTTATTCTTTTTATTTACATCTAAAATGTAAATAAAGATGTCACTTTAAATCTATTCTTTTTATTTACATCTAAAATGTAAATACAAATGTATCTTTTTAATATACTCTTCTTCTTAGCATTAAAATTATATATTTGAAGGAATTCATGTTTTGATGAAAAACATGAACATTTTCCTCGACCTATATTCTTAACATTAAAATGTAAATTTTAATGAATTCATGTTTTGATTAAAACACGAACTTTTCCCCATTTATATTTTTGACATTAAAAATGTATATTTTAATGAAATCTTATTTTTGTTCAAACCATGAACATTTTGCTGATGACATTAAAATATGGTTTGTAACAACTACATGTTTTTTTTTTTTTGAAAATTAAGGACTAGATGTTTTTATTCCTAAAACATGTACATTATTCTATTTCTTTATACTTTCCTATTTCTTTACATTTCGTTAAAAATGTGATTTTCATTTCGTTATATAAAAATGTAACTTTTCTATTTTCTTTTATTACAATAAAAGTGCAATCATTCATTTTCCACTTTAGTTACATATAAAATGTAATCTTTCATTTTCATTCATTCGTTACATTATAGAAAAGAGAAATCTTTTCTATTCTCTTTGATTACATTAAATAAAACGTATTCTCTCTATTCTAATGAATGTTAAATTTCATTCTTTCTGAATTTAGACAAAGTTAAATGTTTTTGCCTGCTTCTAATTAAATGACAAAATGCATATTTTATTTCCTTTCTACATATATGATAAAAATTGTAAATTTTATCGTTAACGTAATTTAACAATTCTAATTTGTTAAACCTGGCAATTATAATTTAACAATTCTTAATTTGTTAAATATGACCCTTTCAATAAAATGATATTTTTAGCTAACCTACATTTCTATGTTCTCTAATGACAAATAAAAGAATATTTTATTTGTTTACCCTTTTCTATATGTCCTAATAGCATATGAAAGATATTTTATGTGTTTACATTTTTCAATGTATTTCAATGACAAATAAAGAATGATTTATTTGTATACAAATTTCTATTTAACAAAAATGAAATTTTTGCTTAATCTTTTTCATTCCAACAAAAATGATTCACATTACAAAAAAATGCAATCCTTATTGTCTACACTTTCTAATGATTCATATTATAATAAAAATGTAGTTTCTATTGACAAATCTTTTCTAATGGTTAATATTAATATAAAAATGTAATTTTTATTGTCTACTCTTTTCTAGTATAACAATTCTAGCAAAAATGGTATTTTTGTTTCTAACATAACAATTCTAGCAAAAATGATATTTTTGTTTCTAACATAACAATTCTAGCAAAAATAATATTTTAATCTAATGACATTATAATATTCCAACATGAATGCCAAATTCATTTCAACATAAATGACAAATTCATTTCAATGTAATACTCCTAACAAAGATGAAAATTTCATTCTAACGTAAACATTTCTAACAAAGATGTCAATTTCATTCTAACGTAAACATTTCTAACAAAGATGTCAATTTTATTTAGACATAACATTTCTAACTATAAGGATGTTTTTATTCTTATGTTATTCTTTAAACTAACATGTCACTTTTAATCTAATGTAAAAATGTTAATTTTTTTCTATTGCAACATTTGATATATACAATAAAGATATGGTTTTAACCCTTTTCGATTTAACAAAATGAATATTTTGTTTTTCACACTTTTCTATTTAACAAAATGAATATTTTGTTTTTCACACTTTTATATTTACCAAAATGAATATTTTGTTTTTCTTAACATTCCTAACTCAACATAATGCCATTTGATTATGTTTAATCCAATTCAACAAAATGACAATTTAATTATTGTCCAACATAAATGAAAATTTAATCATGTTTAATGTAATTTCAATCAAAATGACAATTTAATTATTGTCCATCATAATTGACAATTTAATCATGCTTAATCCAATTTCAATCAAAATGACAATTTAATTATTGTCCATCATAATTGACAATTTAATCATGTTTAATCTAATTTCAATCAAAATGAAAATTTAATTATTGTCACAAACATGATATAATTATTCTCAATAATCTTATTTTAACAAATATGAGACACACAAATCAATTCAATAATTCATCGCGATCATAAAACAACCAGCACTGAATAAATATATTCACAACATTAACATGAACTTTATATAGAATGAATATAAATTATACAGTGAAACAAATAAATAATTTTATTTTAAAATAGAAATCTCACCGAATAATTCAGATCTGAAATGTCCAAAATGCTCTGTTTCAGATCTAGTCAACTCCATCGCGTAGATCTCATTTTTCTGATTCCAACGCAACTGGAATTTCTGAAATTCGATTTCAAACACACAAGATATTAAATTTTAATCGTTATATAATTAGTTAGTTAATTAAATTATAGAATAACCTTTAATAATGGTTAGATAAAGCGTTGCCAATGGTTTTCCTTGTTCTCCATCGTTACTGTCACTACACCAAAAATGCCAATTTAGCAGTGCTCATTGAGACGGCCCGAAATCCCGTTCTCACGGAAACAAGGGTTATCTTTGGAATATAACACAGAAACAGATAATAGCAGAACAAAATTAAATAAATACACCAGATATTGAACAACAAAATATACTGGATAGAAGTAATCATCAGAGTTACACAGTATACAGGATCTTACTTAGTACAAATACAGTTCAGCTATACATAAATGTCTACAGCGGAAATAAACAAAATATGTACAATAGGAGCTGAACAGCATAAAAAGAAATAAATGATAGAATCCATCTTCAGCTCCAGCTATCCAGAAAAAGAACCAGCTAAACCTGAATACAAGGCTGCCCGTGTAGAAAAAGGGGCACCCGAGTTTGAAAGTGAAACAAACTACGAGTCAGTCATGGGACTGGTATGAGAAATCCACTCAACACATATATAATTGGCTAATCACAGGACCACGCCACTTTCGTGGAACGGGTTTACTCCATTGGATTGCCAGTGCTTTAAAACGAATCTTTCTTTTAAACATCGCTATGTTTTTTTATAAAAATGAAGCCATTATAAGACTCAGTTCCCATCACACAATGCAACGCAAACCGGAGGATAGAGTTTTACCTTATAATGGCCAAAATATGATTGATACGAATAAAACAAAGGCAATTGATATTATTGCTAGTGTTTATATGTTTTGAAAACAATTTCAAATCATAACTATCAATCATAGACGGCATGGGTACCATATATCATGTCGCCATATATATATACAATCAAAACCGCACGATCACGTATTTGGAAATTGGATTTCCGTCATGAACCAAGGCAAAAGATAGTCCTTACCGAATTCGTGACTCTCTAGCCCGAGCCACAGGCAAGCGCGCAGGCAAGCCTTTAGATCGTCGGGGCCGGTCCACCGATGTGGATTATTATGCCTGAACAATACGTTTCCCCGCCCTTTGGGGCGTAAACAAGCCAACGAATGACTCCATCGGACCCGGATCATCCGATCAAACCGAGGCGCCTCGCAACAGCAACAACCACATATGTGAAAAGTATATAAATGTCAGGGCTGGTAGGTCACTGACACCACCCTAGCTAGAAAGAAACGCATGCCCTCCCTGAGGTCCTTCTCCCGTTTTAGGTTCATACCGGGGTGTGAGGCTCGCGAATTCACGTTATACACAAAGCTACGCCACACAGGCGGTGCTTTGATCATCACCACAAGACCTTGCTTTTCAACAGAAGCCCTGATCACTGCATCTTAGCATGCCACACAGGCAATTCATGCCATGCGACTGATGTCCATCGATATACAACCTCTGAGCTCGTGCGTCTCAGAGAAGGGCGTTAAGCAAAAGAATAAATTCTCCGCTGCCAAACAGATGTATATTTAAAAGAAATCAATCAACACAGAATAAATTCCAATGTCAGACACACAGTCCATTTACAAGTCCGTTCTGGGTCTGAACGAAACCGGAGGCACTAAATACCTCGCAAACCCTTCGATCACCACGTACGTCTGGACGATCACCACTCATTATCCATATTTCGGGATGCCTCCCAATCAGGACCTCGGTTACCATCCAAACGAGGTGAAGATCTCCGGTCTTCGACCGTCGTCTTCATCTTCGAATTTCAATCGTCGGTCGATTATTTGAAATGAGAATTAACTCGGCTTTTTCAAATAATTCACGTATATTTAGAATTTCAAATCAATTTATTTCAATGGTTAAATTATTCGACAACACCAATTGTGTTCTTTAATGTAATTTTCACACCAAACACATTCAACCATCAAAAGCCACATAAATCAAGCAAATTCAGTTTATTTCCATTCCATATCGCTTATGATATTTTATAACAATTTATCGCTATTTTTATTTATTTTAAAATAGCCAATATATTCAAAACGACGCTTCGGGCCATAAAGCGGCCGTGGCGCTGTTTTTCTTCAGATTTGATTTACACATATCTGAAAATCTAACCGTTGGATTTTCACAAAATTTATGTCATTAGAAAGGTCTTTTCAAAACAAATCCAACGGTTCCAGTTTCGGGAAAATCCGACGGTCGGATCTCCCGGTACAATCGTTTGAAGTTTCGATTTCAAAATACGAACTGCAGCGTCGTTATTCGATTAAATATATAATTATATTTATATATATATAAATATAATCGCTTCTGGTGCTGTTTTTCTTTAGATTTGAATCAAACATTCCAGAAAATCCAACCGTTGGATTTTTACAAGGTTGGTGCCGTTGGAAAGATTTTTCCAAGGCGAACCCGACGGTTGTGGTTTCGGGAAAATCCAATGGTGGGATTCCCCGTACTAGTTGTTTGAAATCATGGTTTAAAAATACAAACTGCACGGCTTCGTTTCGTTTTAATTTTATTTATATTTATATATTTATATAAATATAGTTCATTCAATGATTTCCATATCGTTTTTACTTCAAATATTTTTCTAACACCTTAAAATTTTGGAAAATTTCGCCATAACCTCCCCTGCACCGGGAGCATCGGGAAATCGCAAATAGCTTTCCCGGTCCTTCTAATCTCAAAAAGAAAAAGAAAAAGCCAAGCGGCTAGCCAACAGGCTCATAAAATCATCACCCAAACAAAGCAGTAAATGTGTACCTATTTGTCGGGCACAAAATTTTATTCCTCTTCTCTAGCCCCTTTGCTATAACCTGTTCAATGAATATGCATGTACATATATATACAGTTCTTATCATTTATCATTTTCTATTCAACTTCATATTTGATTTCTATTTGGTTTAAAAACACCATTCATTCTAATGTTACATAAATAGGTGCAAATCATTTCATTAGTTAATTAATGAATATTTCAACTCATATATGTTTATTTTGAACAAGTGGCTATTTTTAACACTTCACATTTCAACGATTTATGCATACAATAAAAATGTGATTTTTATTGTAAAACAATTCATTTCAAAACACTATTTTACTATATAGTTCATGTTGGTGATAAAAATGGGATTTTTATCATAAAACAATTTCTTTTAAAACGAGATTATTTTACACAGTTCATATAGTCGATAAAAGGTGATTTTTATTATCAAACAATTTATTTCAAAATATGAATACCATTCAACACATGAATTTCTAATCAACGAATGAATATCAATTCAACACATGAATGTTTTCTATTCAATGAATAAATATAGTTTAAGCATATGAAAATAATTCAAACACACGAATATTATTCAAAATTTCGGCAGCATAACGGCAGGGTAGTTAAACCGGGACCGTCCCTAGTACGGCTCCTCGCTCTACCTTAAAACCTCGCGGTTTTTGACAATGGGGATCATGCATCTAGTTCGCACGCAGGCGGCATGTATATATTTATTTCATTTCCACAAAACTAATCCTATGTGGTTTCAACCAAATATTTCTCAACCACAAACGGGTATTTTTCAACCTCAATCAATCAATATCAACCACAAACAATCCCAAACAATCATTCGCTATCAATCAATTATCACAACATTTTCAATCAATAAATATTGTCCATGGTTTGTGGACGAGGGGCGTATATATATATATTTATATATAGCAATTCACTTTTACTTCAACACATATATGTTTATAGAAAAAGAAATTGAAGAGTGAGAAATTCTCACACAGTTATAATTTTTAAATCAGAAATCTCACCGATAGCTATCCAACTTCACGACACTTCCTTTATAGAAATCTTCGCCAATCTCGTCTTTTGTCGCTTTCGTTGCCTGTATTCTCTACATATGTAAAAATCGAATTTTTACTATGTTATTCAATATATAAAAATCGAATTTTTTATTATGCTATTCAATATATAAAAATCGAATTTCAAAAATATAAATTCCGCCTTTTCAAAATAAAGATTATATTTTTAATATTCCTATGATGTAAAGATTATATTTTTATTACTTTAAAAATATAAAAATCATATCTTACTTCTTCTACTTAATAAAAATTCCGTCTTTTCTATTTTAAAAATATGATCTTTTCTTATTCTAAAAAATCTGAACTTTTTCTTTTTAAAGTTCTAATCTTTTTCTATCTTCAATCATAAAATAAAATCAGTTTTTCTTTTTAAAGTTCTAAAATAAAATCAATTCAGTTTTAAATCTTTCGAAAAAAATCAATTTTACATTCCTTTAAAAATCAGTTTAAAATGCTTTTAAAAATCAGTATTAAATTCTCTTTTTAAAAATCGGTTTTAAATTCTCTTTTTTTTTTTTTTACAAAACAGTTTTAAACCCTAAAATCGAAATCAGTTTTAAATTCTAAAATAAAAATAACATAAAATACTTACTGTTTCCTGCGAAGAAGGGGGGGGGGGGGGGTTGACAGCCAAGCTCGGCGGTCTTCGGTGGTGGCGTCTCGAACGGGGCTCGCGGATTTAGGGTGTCGCGATGGCTTCGGGGGGGGGGGGGGGTCGGATTGAAGGAGGAGGAGGGAGCGAGAGCAAGGAAGAGGGGGGAGAAGATCGGAGGGCGCGGTGAAGGTATGGTCGACGGTGAAGGCGGGCGGATGCTGCTGTTGCTTTCTTCTTCTTCTTTTTTTTTTTAATTTTTCGAACGAGAATGAATGTGAGGAGAGAGAGAGAGAAAAAAGGGTTTATATAAATATTTATTATTATTAAATTTCTATTTAAAAGTTGACTTTTTATTCGAAGTCGAAATGGGACCCACCGACTGTCGTCCCTAGCGTTCTACCCCCATTTCGAACACAATGGGATATGTATCGCAAGCTGATTCGATCGTTATAATCAGTTTCCGTTGAATTTACATCTAAATCACTATATTGAATTTTAAACGTACTTTTCAAGTTACCGGGGTCACATACTAACTAGAAAAATTCCAGAAAAATATTTTCTAGTTTCGTATTGACGATACGGTCCTAACAAAACTAGTTTCGTCAAATTCTGAGACCGTTTGAAAAATGGCCAATTTCCAGTCGATTAAAATCAACTGAAACTGGTCAAACGCGTTTTCTTTTGCCACACTCACATATTGATTCGAAAAATTATGAAATTTGGAATCTAGCAATAACTTTACATCACGGACCCAACAAAAGTGGTTTCGTCGAAATCCGAGTTCGTTTGCAAAATGTCCATTTTTAAGGGCCTGAATTCCATAGCGACTATTCAGAATTTTCAACTGGACATATCTTTTGATTCCCGCTATGAAATTTCGATTGGTCGGATTCGTTAGAAAGATATCATCAATTAGATCCTAATGTTTTTGGTTTCACTAAAATCCGGATTGTTTTGCACCCGGTACAGTCCGACAAAGTTTGAATTCAATTTTTGAAACTGCCACGCCATTTTAGGCCTTGTTTATAATTATAATTAATTATATTCGTTTTCAATTGTCGATTCAAACTCAGTTTTCATCGCCATTACTTAAAATATTTATTTTAAATATTTAAAATCCATTATTTTAGCCAATTTAAAAATTTTAAATTGGTTCAGATTTTCTGGGTCGTTACAATCTCCCCCACTTAAAACTTTTCGTCACCGAAAAGGAATAAAGTCGAAAGTGGTTTGATAAATCTACAATCACACAACACAACAACCAATCCAATTGTTTTTAACCTTTTAAAAAAATATTCTGCTTTACTCATACTAGGACATTACTGATCCTATCTGTATTGAGTTACCCGTCCTAGAATACTACTGGTTCTATTTCTGACGAGTTCGTTCAAATGTTATATTCCAGAACTAAGCTTAACCAAAGCTCTGATACCACGTTGAGACGGCCCGAAATCCCGTTCTCACGGAAACAAGGGTTATCTTTGGAATATAACACAGAAACAGATAATAGCAGAACAAAATTAAATAAATACACCAGATAATGAACAACAAAATATACTGGATAGAAGTAATCATCAGAGTTACACAGTATACAGGATCTTACTTAGTACAAATACAGTTCAGCTATACATAAATGTCTACAGCGGAAATAAACAAAATATGTACAATAGGAGCTGAACAGCATAAAAAGAAATAAATGATAGAATCCATCTTCAGCTCCAGCTATCCAGAAAAAGAACCAGCTAAACCTGAATACAAGGCTGCCCGTGTAGAAAAAGGGGCACCCGAGTTTGAAAGTGAAACAAACTACGAGTCAGTCATGGGACTGGTATGAGAAATCCACTCAACACATATATAATTGGCTAATCACAGGACCACGCCACTTTCGTGGAACGGGTTTACTCCATTGGATTGCCAGTGCTTTAAAACGAATCTTTCTTTTAAACATCGCTATGTTTTTTTATAAAAATGAAGCCATTATAAGACTCAGTTCCCATCACACAATGCAACGCAAACCGGAGGATAGAGTTTTACCTTATAATGGCCAAAATATGATTGATACGAATAAAACAAAGGCAATTGATATTATTGCTAGAGTTTATATGTTTTGAAAACAATTTCAAATCATAACTATCAATCATAGACGGCATGGGTACCATATATCATGTCGCCATATATATATATACAATCAAAACCGCACGATCACGTATTTGGAAATTGGATTTCCGTCATGAACCAAGGCAAAAGATAGTCCTTACCGAATTCGTGACTCTCTCGCCTGAGCCACAGGCAAGCGCGCAGGCAAGCCTTTAGATCGTCAGGGCCGGTCCACCGATGTGGATTATTATGCCTGAACAATACGTTTCCCCGCCCTTTGGGGCGTAAACGAGCCAACGAATGACTCCATCGGACCCGGATCGTCCGATCAAACCGAGGCGCCTCGCAACAGCAACAACCACATAGGTGAAAAGTATATAAATGTCAGGGCTGGTAGGTCACTGACACCACCCTAGCTAGAAAGAAACGCATGCCCTCCCTGAGGTCCTTCTCCCGTTTTATGTTCATACCGGGGTGTGAGGCTCGCGAATTCACGTTATACACAAAGCTACGCCACACAGGCGGTGCTTTGATCATCACCACAAGACCTTGCTTTTCAACAGAAGCCCTGATCACTGCATCTTAGCATGCCACACAGGCAATTCATGCCATGCGACTGATGTCCATCGATATACAACCTCTGAGCTCGTGCGTCTCAGAGAAGGGCGTTAAGCAAAAGAATAAATTCTCCGCCGCCAAACAGATGTATATTTAACAGAAATCAATCAACACAGAATAAATTCCAATGTCAGACACACAGTCCATTTACAAGTCCGTTTTGGGTCTGAACGAAACCGGAGGCACTAAATACCTCGCAAACCCTTCGATCACCATGTACGTCTGGACGATCACCACTCATTATCCATATTTCGGGATGCCTCCCAATCAGGACCTCGGTTACCATCCAAACGAGGTGAAGATCTCCGGTCTTCGACCGTCGTCTTCATCTTCGAATTTAAATCGTCGGTCGATTATTTGAAATGAGAATTAACTCGGCCTTTTCAAATAATTCACGTATATTTAGAATTTCAAATCAATTTATTTCAATGGTTAAATTATTCGACAACACCAATTGTGTTCTTTAATGTAATTTTCACACCAAACACATTCAACCATCAAAAGCCACATAAATCAAGCAAATTCAGTTTATTTCCATTCCATATCGCTTATGATATTTTATAACTATTTATCGCTATTTTTATTTATTTTAAAATAGCCAATATATTCAAAACGACGCTTCGGGCCATAAAGCGGCCGTGGCGCTGTTTTTCTTCAGATTTGATTTACACATATCTGAAAATCTAACCGTTGGATTTTCACAAAATTTATGTCATTAGAAAGGTCTTTTCAAAACAAATCCAACGGTTCCAGTTTCGAGAAAATCCGACGGTCGGATCTCCCGGTACAATCGTTTGAAGTTTCGATTTCAAAATACGAACTGCAGCGTCGTTATTCGATTAAATATATAATTATATTTTTATATATATAAATATAATCGCTTCTGGCGCTGTTTTTCTTTAGATTTGAATCAAACATTCCAGAAAATCCAACCGTTGGATTTTTACAAGGTTGGTGCCGTTGGAAAGATTTTTCCAAGGCGAACCCGACGGTTGTGGTTTCGGGAAAATCCAATGGTCGGATTCCCCGTACTAGTTGTTTGAAATCATGGTTTCAAAATACGAACTGCACGGCTTCGTTTTGTTTTAATTTTATTTACATTTATATATTTATATAAATATAGTTCATTCAATGATTTCCATATCGTTTTTACTTCAAATATTTTTCTAACACCTTAAAATTTTGGAAAATTTCGCCATAACCTCCCCTGCACCGGGAGCATCGGGAAATCGCAAATAGCTTTCCCGGTCCTTCTAATCTCAAAAAGAAAAAGAAAAAGCCAAGCGGCTAGCCAACAGGCTAATAAAATCATCACCCAAACAAAGCAGTAAATGTGTACCTATTTGTCGGGCACAAAATTTTATTCCTCTTCTCTAGCCCCTTTGCTATAACCTGTTCAATGAATATGCATGTACATATATATACAGTTCTTATCATTTATCATTTTCTATTCAACTTCATATTTGATTTCTATTTGGTTTTGAAAACACCATTCATTCTAATGTTACATAAACAGGTGCAAATCATTTCATTAGTTAATTAATGAATATTTCAACTCATATATGTTTATTTTGAACAAGTGGCTATTTTTAACACTTCACATTTCAACGATTTATGCATACAATAAAAATGTGATTTTTATTGTAAAACAATTCATTTCAAAACACTAATTTTCTATATAGTTCATGTTGGTGATAAAAATGGGATTTTTATCATAAAACAATTTCTTTTAAAACGAGATTATTTTACACAGTTCATATAGTCGATAAAAGGTGATTTTTATTATCAAACAATTTATTTCAAAATATGAATACCATTCAACACATGAATTTCTAATCAACGAATGAATATCAATTCAACACATGAATGTTTTCTATTCAATGAATAAATATAGTTTAAGCATATGAAAATAATTCAAACACACGAATATTATTCAAAATTTCGGCAGCATAACGGCAGGGTAGTTAAACCGGGACCGTCCCTAGTACGGCTCCTCGCTCTACCTTAAAACCTCGCGGTTTTTGACAATGGGGATCATGCATCTAGTTCGCACGCAGGCGGCATGTATATATTTATTTCATTTCCACAAAACTAATCCTATGTGGTTTCAACCAAATATTTCTCAACCACAAACGGGTATTTTTCAACCTCAATCAATCAATATCAACCACAAACAATCCCAAACAATCATTCGCTATCAATCAATTATCACAACAATTTCAATCAATAAATATCGTCCACGGTTTGTGGACGAGGGGCGTATATATATATATTTATATATAGCAATTCACTTTTACTTCAACACATATATGTTTATAGAAAAAGAAATTGAAGAGTGAGAAATTCTCACACAGTTATAATTTTTAAATCAGAAATCTCACCGATAGCTATCCAACTTCACGACACTTCCTTTATAGAAATCTTCGCCAATCTCGCCTTTTGTCGCTTTCGTTGCCTGTATTCTCTACATATGTAAAAATCGAATTTTTACTATGTTATTCAATATATAAAAATCGAATTTTTTATTATGCTATTCAATATATAAAAATCGAATTTCAAAAATATAAATTCCGCCTTTTCAAAAATAAAGATTATATTTTTAATATTCCTATGATGTAAAGATTATATTTTTATTACTTTAAAAATATAAAAATCATATCTTACTTCTTCTACTTAATAAAAATTCCGTCTTTTCTATTTTAAAAATATGATCTTTTCTTATTCTAAAAAATCTGAACTTTTTCTTTTTAAAGTTCTAATCTTTTTCTATCTTAAATCTTAAAATAAAATCAATTTTTCTTTTTAAAGTTCTAAAATAAAATCAATTCAGTTTTAAATCTTTCGAAAAAAATCAATTTTAAATTCGTTTAAAAATCAGTTTAAAATGCTTTTAAAAATCAGTATTAAATTCTCTTTTTAAAAATCGGTTTTAAATTCTCTTTTTTTTTTTTTACAAAACAGTTTTAAACCCTAAAATCGAAATTAGTTTTAAACCCTAAAATCGAAATCAGTTTTAAATTCTAAAAGAAAAATAACATAAAATACTTACTGTTTCCTGCGAAGAAGGGGGGGGGGTTGACAGCCAAGCTCGGCGGTCTTCGGTGGTGGCGTCTCGAACGGGGCTCGCGGATTTAGGGTGTCGCGATGGCTTCAGGGGGGGGGGGTCGGATTGAAGGAGGAGGAGGGAGCGAGAGCAAGGAAGAGGGGGAAGAAGATCGGAGGGCACGGTGGAGGTATGGTCGACGGTGAAGGCGGGCGGCTGCTGCTGTTGCTTTCTTCTTTTTCTTTTTTTTTAATTTTTCGAACGAGAATGAATGTGAGGAGAGAGAGAGAGAAAAAAGGGTTTATATAAATATTTATTATTATTAAATTTCTATTTAAAAGTTGACTTTTTATTCGAATTCGAAATGGGACCCACCGACTGTCGTCCCTAGCGTTCTACCCCCATTTCGAACACAATGGGATATGTATCGCAAGCTGATTCGATCGTTATAATCAGTTTCCGTTGAATTTACATCTAAATCACTATATTGAATTTTAAACGTACTTTTCAAATTACCGGGGTCACATACTAACTAGAAAAATTCTAGAAAAATATTTTCTAGTTTCGTATTGACGATACGGTCCTAACAAAACTAGTTTCGTCAAATTCTGAGACCGTTTGAAAAATGGCCAATTTCCAGTCGATTAAAATCAACTAAAACTGGTCAAACGCGTTTTCTTTTGCCACGCTCACATATTGATTCGAAAAATTATGAAATTTGGAATCTAGCAATAACTTTACATCACGGACCCAACAAAAGTGGTTTCGTCGAAATCCGAGTTGTTTGCAAAATGTCCATTTTTAAGGGCCTGAATTCCATAGCGACTATTCAGAATTTTCAACTGGACATATCTTTTGATTCCCGCTATGAAATTTCGATTGGTCGGATTCATTAGAAAGATATCATCAATTAGATCCTAATGTTTTTGGTTTCACTAAAATCCGGATTGTTTTGCACCCGGTACAGTCCGACAAAGTTTGAATTCAATTTTTGAAACTGCCACGCCATTTTAGGCCTTGTTTATAATTATAATTAATTATATTCGTTTTCAATTGTCGATTCAAACTCAGTTTTCATCGCCATTATTTAAAATATTTATTTTAAATATTTAAAATCCATTATTTTAGCCAATTTAAAATTTTTAAATTGGTTCAGATTTTCTGGGTCGTTACAATCATGGCCGTATCAAAATGGATTTGATACTGTTTTAAGCCGTATCAAAAAATGGCATCTCTATTGTTTTGATACGGCCTAAAACCGTATCAAATTCATAAATTGATATGGTTTAAAACCGTATCAAATTGGTATTTTGATACGGCTTAAAACCGTATTAAATTCATGAATTTGATACAGTTTTAAGCCGTATCAATTGATTAATTTGATACGGTTTTAAACCGTATCAAAATAATAATTTGATACGGCTTAAAGCCGTATCAAATTTTAAAAAAAATTAAAAAAAATAATACAATTAGCTTGAAAGCCTGAAATATAATACAATGATGGATAATACATATTACATACTAAGATACAATAATACAGATAATACATATTACATACAATAATACATAATATAATGGATTGATACGGCTCATAGACTTCGGTTTCACTACTAAGATACAATATACATATACATATTACATAATGATATAGTGATACTACTACGGTACTAAGTTGAAAGTCTGAAACATACATGTCTCCACTTCCGGTCTTCCACCATGCTCCTCTCCTCAGTCCTCACCTGCAATTTTAGATGAAGTGGAATGAAAATGAATCAAAACAGGAGTGATCCGGTCTACGGTTTTAAATGAAGTGGAATGAAAATGAAAACTTTTCCATACTTCTAAGTTCGCAAACTCAGTTCCGAAACTAAGTTCGCGAACTCGGTTTCGTAACGAGTTCGCAAACTCGGTTCTAGACTGAGTTCGCGAACTCGGTTCCGGACCGAGTTCGCGAACTCGGTTTCGGAATGAGTTCGCGAACTCGGTTCGGACTGAGTTCGCGAACTCGGTTCGGACTGAGTTCGCGAACTCAATTCCGGAACTGAGTTTGTGAACTCAGTTCACAAGCTAGAGATGTGTGCACTATATAAGTTTATCCACCTTAATGTCAACATTCCCCATAAGATACTGCAAAACTTACCTAAATGTGTTTGAGCAAGACTGTTGTTCTCAAGATAACTATACACCAGAATTCTATGAGTTCCTTCCATACAACAACCATACAGTATTACTAAATTCTCGTGTACAATTCTAGTCACTGCAGCAAGCTCGAAAAAGAATTATCTTGCTCCTTGATTGGATTCTTGCGAAAGCACTTTTACAGCAACAGATGAGCCATCATTAAGTATACCCTACACAGGAATTATCTTTATATTTATTAAATGATAAACTCCTTATTATAGGTACTATATGCAAATGAATGAAAATGAATCAAAACAGGGGTGATTCGGTCTGCGGTTTTAAATGAAGTAGAATGAAAATGAAAACTTTTCCATACTTCTGAGTTCGCAAACTCAGTTCCGGAACTAAGTTCGCGAACTCGGTTCCGGAACAAGTTCGCGAACTCGGTTCCGGACTGAGTTCGTGAACTCGGTTCCGGACTGAATTCGCGAACTCGGTTCGAAACTGAGTTTGCAAACTCGATTCGAAACGAGTTTGCTGCAAATTCAGTTTCTTAACTATTGACAGTCATCAATTTATAGCAACTGAAAGCAGGAAACTAAGAGGGCTATCCATTTTCTTAACTGTTGACAGTCATCAATTTAATGTTGGATATTCAGTGTAAATCCAAACAGAAGGAACAATTTAGACTAAATAAACTTTGAGAATGATGTGTGGATGCATGTCGTCAAAATCTAACAGCAAATGAGGAGCAACCAGGCAATCTCATTACGAACAAATCAGCTGTCACTTAAGAAAAACCAAATAGAATCCTCGTATCATAAAAGTGGTTATCTGCATAACATTACTTGTAAATTAAAACGTAGTCAGTAAAAAAAACTAAAGACTTACGATAAGTAATTGCCTTTTCTTCATGATTGCAGTTGCAGAAGTAACCTCCCTTTCAGCATTTAATAAGAACATATTTACTTCAAAAGTTAGTCAGACCCCAAGTAATGAATAAGAGCAATATAAGAAGATGGCATTTTCAATTTCAATCTGCACTGCATCCATGCTTGCCTAATTTGATTTTAAAAACAGAATTCAGGTTGATAAACAATCAAATGAAGCATAGATAGAGTTATCAAACAAATAAAATAATTGAAATGTCCGCCATGAGACCGGATCCAACCATTAACAAGCAGCTTATACAACACAATCAACCCAGCTATGAATATATGTATACATGAACATACTACACACTAAAATATACACAGGGCAAGGATGCGCAGCAAGATGAAAGTTGTTCAAGTAACATATATACTAATTCTGTTATGATCAAGGCAAAGGCATAAATTAAGATGGCACTTACAAAGATTTCAAGTGACAAAGCCTCCCAAGTTCAGGTGCAAGAGTTCCCTCTAGAAGAAGATTTTTTAAGTCCCTAGAAAATATGTAGCATCAGCAAGCCTCGCCCTCTTATGTAACATCAGCAAGCCTCGCCCTCTTGTGAGATTAATCGACAAACAAGTCCCTAAAGAAAATATACTTTCATGAGAAATACAAAATACACGAAAACAAATTTTCATGAGGAATACAATATCCATGAATCATGATTGCGTGTTGCACTTCTTCTGAATGCAAATTACTTTTGTTATCATTAATAGTTTCCTCAACATTATCAGTTTCGGTCCTCAAACTTGTGCCATTTTCAGTGAGATTACCATTTTGCACTACCTCATTTAACTCTTTACCTTGTGCTTCATTAATTTCTCCCTCTTCCAGTTCATTTCCATCAAGATTTACAATGAGCTCCTCCACTATGATCGTAGGTTTGGCTACGCCCCTGCAAACACCACACGACTAGAAATCATTTCAACATGCATACAGGAGAACAACAAGAAATACAAGTGAAGAGCAGCATAATCAGAGACAATATGGATCCATAATCGCTCCAGGTTACTTTCCTATTGGAGGACCGGTAAAGCTCCACTGGTCCATCGATGATGAAGAATTCTGGAGCCGACAAGGCTTCAGATTGGTCTAAGCCTAACATATGGGGGAGAGCCTCTGGTGTTGGCCACTTAAGTCGAACTCTTTGCAGGTCATGATACTAGTATGTATACATGGACTACTTTACAAAACTAATTAAATTCTCAGATTTTAAGTAATATGCAAGGGCTGATTCAGATTTCTAACAAGCAACTCATAGTTGGTAAACCACTCTCTTATCTAAATATAACATCATAGAATCCAATGATGTAAACATTCAAAACAAGCATGTATACATGCATTTCATTTCAATCATGGTTCTATGACAATGTATCCATGTGCTTTCTATAGCAATTGCATAAAGCATCAAGAAACCATCAACTGAATTATACTATGGTGATATTTTTCGTATTTTATCATGTGAGTCCTGTACAAAGTATAGACATTTTGCAATATGCAGGCCTGCTAAGTCCAATTTAATTTAGTGTCTGGCCTTAATGCAACTTATATAATGAACTTCTTGTTGCCTCTTATCATTTTCAACCGTACAGACTGCTAATAATTAGTTTCTAAAGCAAAATTAGTTTCTGTCACTAGATAGCTTTTGAGATTAGTCCAATTTAAAATTAGTCCAATTTCAAAATTAGTTTTTAAGACAAACTAATTTAGTGTTGTCTAGGGATAGTATCTATCCTTGTGCTACTTATATATTAACTTCTAAAACAAATTGGAAGCGCATCAAGGAGATCAACATAAAATCATGAAGCAATCTATTCATTAGTAATACTTTTCTATTTGATTTCAACCTACTTTTACTCCATGAGGATGTTCCCTGCCGTCCATTTTCTTCCCTTTAAGCCACACTACTATGAACTTGAATGGTCCAATAATTACATGAACTGCTTTATCTAACTCATGCATTTCTGACTTAGGCTTTCACTACTAAAAAAATTCCACTGGTATGGACCTGAAGCTAAAATATTCATCAAAACTATTTTACATTAATTCTTTGATTGATCTCCATGCACAAAGCAATTAATATAATATCATAAATGTGTTTCTTGGGGTTCGATATAGTAAGATATGGCTGCTATTTGTGCAAAGTAACATAAAAGTTGTATCCATTTGGCCAATCATCAATGTGCCACACATTATAGTGCAGATTATTCTCAATAACGATGCATTCAGAATAACTGACATAATTTAAAATGAAACTATTAAATAAAGTTTGTACCGTGGTGCATATAAAAGTCTACAAGTGTAAATCTGTTGTCCGAGCAAGACATCACGCACCTGTAAAATGAGAAACAAAAATATAGTAAGATATCTAAATCAAACAGATTCATGATTTTCTTTCGAAAGATATTCACGAACAGTTGTGCAAAATATAGCAACTGTTCTTTAATCCAACAACTGTACTTTGTCGTAATACCTATTCCACCACTCTTTTTTCCCTAATCGTTATTTGAATCAAAAACCATGCTTTAGATTTTGCACCTCATCTCCGCATAACCCATCTTCACATAACCACTAGTACAACTTCGTGTGGAACTGGCAATATGAATATTTATTGAGTCCCTTATCTTAGAAAAATCAATTCATACACCAAAAAATTAACCTCTTCATTCCTTCTCATAACCAGTAAAAAGTGAGCGGGCCTTTCTACTTTGATGACTGGAATAACAAATTATGAGAAATCAAATGCGGATTTCAGACTGAACTGAAAACTAGGATTAAGAATATGAAAGCTCACCAGTCCCACCAAGTTTAGGGCAGTCAAACGCGATTTCGTCGAGCACTAGAAAAGGAAGATGCTCAGTCGAAATTGGAGGATGAAGGAATATTTAATTTATGGAGTAGACGAATTGAAATTAAAATGGATGAAAGGGAATACAAAAAAGGGGGAAATGAATTTCGATACGGGTGGTGAGAAATGGAAAATTAGTGGGGTAAATGGGAGCGAATATTTGATGTAGATTTGATATGGATGACAACCATATCAAATGAAGTGATCTGAGGCATTGAAGATGTGCGGTTGGATTTCAGTTGTTGGGGATGCCGCGGATTGCAAAAGGAAATTTGATACGGCTATGAGCCCTATCAAATTTGATACGGCTTAAAACCGTATCAAATCTCTATATGCTGGTGCGCCAAAGTCGCTGTTTTGGTGTAGTGTGTAATGATCGAACCCATTCATCGTTGCCAATATTCACCGTCTCACGTCAGTAAAGGAGGCCGGTGACCGATCGAAGGGTGCCACGCAGAAGAGCATAGCGGCGCCTCCCCACGGCTGGCCACCATTGCCAGTTCGATGGGCCTCACCGCCCTGAAAACTGCCTCTAACGCAATGAGTTTGCAGCCAAAATTCTCACGAACCACTACGTGTTTTCAGATCATGAATGTCCAATTTGAAGATCTCAAGGTGCTCAAGAGAATTGCATTAGAGTAATTGAGTAACTCTATGTGGATTTTGAAATAATTGAAGAAGGAAGTTGGAGCGTTCAACCCATTGCTTTTGTTCAGTGGCGGCTACGATAGTATATTCGTTAGGGTTTTCTATTTTCTAATATTTATAATTTATTTTAATGTTAATTAACCTTATAAAGGCATGTTTTGCTACCAACTCCAATTCAAGCCCAACGATAGATATTCCTAGCTAATAACCCCTATTCCGAACCTAATGGGTTATGTCCCGTGGGTTATGTCCCGTGAGCCCAAACGAAAGTTTTCAGCCAATTTTTTTAAATTTAAAATAAAAACATCTATTATTTAATTTAACTGTACATATAAATACACCGGGGCTACATAAGGACTCTTAAAATAACAGAAAAATTATTTCTAGTTATGTTTTAACAATACGGTCCTAACAAAACTAATTTCGTCGAATTCCGAGACCGTTTGTAAAATGACAATTTTTAATATTAAATATATATATATATATTCTACAGCGACTATTCTGAATTTTAATTTGGGCATAACTTTTGATTCCCGCTATGAAATTTCAATTTTTTGGATTCGTTGGAAAGATATTATTAAATAGATTCTAGTATTTTTAGTTTCGCTAAACTCCGTTAAATTTTGAATCCGGTAAATTCAGTCAAAGTTCAGCTTTGACTTTCCAAACTACCATGCTATTTTTAATTCCTTTTGGAATTAAAATAAATATATTCGTTCTATCTTCGATTAAAATAATTTTTTCATCGTTATTACTTAAAATTAATTATTTTTAATATACTAAATCCATTAAAATTTCTAAAATAAAATTTTAAATTGCTCCCAAAATTCCAGGTTGTTACAGAATCAAAATTGTTGAGTCAAAGGATCCTTTACCTGGACTCTGAACTCGTGCGTGAACCATTGCAACCATTGAAATTGAGAAAGAAGCAATGAAGCGCACCCCCTCCAAAGAAAGCTGGCTCCAACAAGGAGTTAATCATGACACACACTCCCACTCCAAATAAACTCAGTAACTGGGAGAAATTCACAGAAACATTAAAGAAATTGAAGAACCCTATTGTAACACCCTACATCCGTTAAGGCCACTCAGAAAGGAAATGCCTTAACTTCGGTTGAGAGTTATAGGTAAAAGATACAGATAAATTACAGGATAGACAAAATTAAAACAGCAGAAAATAGAACTTTACTTTATTGATCAAATAGTTTGTACAACAATTATTTTCCAATACCAGAATATTTGTCTCACAAAATAAAGAAGCATAAAATAAAATTTATATTCCCTTATGTAGCGTGAGCCAGCCATAGCAATGGAAAAGAGAATCCAAGCAAAACTTCGACTAATCTTCAACTTGGAAAGAAAACTAGGCTAAGTAGTAATATTCCCTCCCTGCGAACCGGGGGGAGGGGGGGACGGAAGACAAGAAAGCGAAAGAAAATAGAGTCAGACATAAAGTTTGATAAGTTCAGTAACTTTCAGCATGTGAACAGGTAAAAAGCAACATGGCATGAATTAACTGAATACAAGACTAGACCATGATGACGGGAATCATAAGGTTGGCACAAGATATGATAAGGTAAGAAAAACTGGATGCACTTCTATACTTTCTCTGCTTCACCACTGCCTTGTTATTCTAATTTCTATATCCCTGCACCACCTAACTAGTAATATGTATAAACTAATAAGAACAGATATATGATCCCAATCCCCGCAATTGTGGTTGTTTCAGGTGTACACCTATTATTTATTTCCTAGGTCTAACCTAGGGTTTTCTATCGAGCGCATTCCAGATCCAACCAGGGTTTTCGCTACCCAGGGCTACTGGTGTTTATGCTACCTATTGATCGTTTCTCAGATTTTAGGGTTTACGCGACCTAGGTCCAACTAGGGATTATGCTACCTACCGAACGATGCCACCTAGTCTAGGACACACTACCTAGAGCGGTATATGTTCCTAGACTTTTCCCACGTATGTGTCGCGAATCGTTATCGCTGTCTAGATGCACATATCCTCCGTATGTGCGACCCGAGTCTCGTGGCAGGGCAAATCAAGAAACACGGAACTCGGTCGGGAGCTTTCAGATATCTACCAATGCAGATGCTAAGGTATGTTTTTCCAGTGGCTATGGTCCCACCTGACCCCTCTCTCAACTAATGAAAGGCACACCTTGAAAAATGAGAACTATACGCAGGCCCCCCCTATGCCCCACTAACCTATGGCCATCCGCAACCATAACTAGATAACAAGTATATGGTCTTTTGGAGTTCTCCACCTTTCCTCTTCGCGTATCTCGATTGACTCAAGATGGTAGGTAGACGATGAGTTGCTATCACAGGGCTACTGGTCTCGCCGAATCACGCTGGTCCATCCTAGTCTTTAGGTTGCCTTATATTGCAACCAAGGCATACCCTTGGTTCTTCTAACGCAGACCTTAACCTCTGTGAGCCCAGGCGGATCATCTGCAGCCTCACAGAGGGATACCAAGAGTACCCTCACGTCCCCTCGAAGCCGCATGCTTCGTAACCCAGTTCGTTGGAGCTTTCTTTAAGATTAGATGGATGTTCGCTCCTTCTCGTGTTCTACTTGGTTTTCTTGACTAAGGTTTACTACTTAGTTCTCTTAACTAAGGTTTACCACTTAGTTTCCTGAACCAACGTTTTCTTAACTAAGGTTTACAACTTAGTCCTCTTAACTAAGGTTTACTACTTAGTTCTCTTAACTAAGGTTTACTACTTAGTTCTTTTTCTCATCAAGTTGGATTGGTTAAGTATCATTAGTCAATTCAAGTTAACTTAACCCATTCATTTGTCATGTTAAACTGGTTAAGTGTTATCAGTAGTTCATGTTGACTTAACCATACCACGAATCAAGTTATATTGGTTAAGTATTTCTTATTACTTAACCCCACCCCTTCATCTTGTATTGGTTAAGTGTTCCCTTTAACTCAACCCTGCCCATCTGTTTAGCTAACACGTTATAACGGTAAAGTGTTCTCTTAGTTAACCTAACCCTAACATCTGTTTAATTCACATGCCCTAATGGTTAAGTATTGTCCCTTCATGTTTTAACTTAACCTTGTTCATTTGGCACACTATGATGGCTAAGTGTTCTAAGTTTACTTAACTCCACCTTCTAGTCTAGTTAACATGTTAAATTGGCTAAGTGTATTTTACTTAACCCCACCTTCTAGTCTAGTTAAAATGTTAAATTGGCTAAGTGTTCCTATGGACTTAACCCTCCCATTCTAACTTAACTGTTTCTTAGCTTTAAATTATTCATTTAAAGAACCAACCACTCACATTAGACAGATATTGTTGCAGTCACTGGATGTGCCGGTCGGTTCCGGGCAGATTTACACCGCAACTCAGTCTAACCTCGGGTCCTTTTTGGGCTCAGTACTCTAACCATCCACATTAGATAGGTATTGTTATGGTTGTTGGATTAGCCGGGCGGTTTCGGACAGTCTTATACTGTAACTCAATCTAACCTCGGGTAAGGCATATTCGTCTTTCCTAGATTTACATATTTATCCTTTTTGTTTATATGTAAATTGCTAACGACTCTTTTAAACAAATTTGGCCTATATCATATTCATTTGTCATGCCCACTAACATGCTTATATTCTAGGCCCAAATCTTGATTTACCTATCATTTAACCCAACTTCCAGTTTATGCCAAATTAGATCAGTTCATGTCAAAACTATATTAAATATTCTAGTTTACAGTTTATATCCAAACTTGGCTTACATGCCAATTACATACTTTGCGGCCAATTAACAATTTACCATTTTACGCCCAAGTCTAATATGCATGTAAATTATTTACTATTATAGCCAAATCATATTATGCCAACATATTTGTTATGCCAAATTATTCTAATTATGCTATGCCCAAATTCCCCCGTCGTAGTCGTACGTATAACATGATTTCACAAGTTTCTAGGTACTCATGACATGAAACTAACAAAAGGAATAGGGGATAAACACGAGAATTTACATAAGAGGATAGGCATGAAAAAGCGAACCAAAATACAAAGATAATGGATCCAATGGGTTTGGTGTGCATACTAGCGAACATGAATAAACTAAGCAAATTACACCCTAAGTATGAGATCCAACATAATCAAGGGAGACAAAGGTGATTTGATCCAACATAATGCTAGTTCGGTATACAATCATGATTTGTAACTATAATGTTATAGGCATAAGCCACTAACCATAATAGTCATAGGCAATTAACCACAATAGTCCTAGGCAATTAACCACAAAATAGTCCTAGGCAATTAACCACAAAATAGTCCTAGGCATGGTCTCATAGTTATGAATCATAGTCATAGGCAATAGTCTTATGTTCATAGTCATAGGCATAGTCTTATGTTCATAGTCATAGGCAATAGTATTATGTTCATAGTCATAGGCATAGGCATAGTCTTATGTTCATAGTCATAGGCAATAGTTTCATAGGCCACTGCTTCATAGTCACAGTCTTAGGCAAAAAGTCCCATAATCATAGTCATTGACAATTTGCCACAATAAGTTCTAGGCCATAATCAAGAATCAGATCCAAAGGCATATACAAGCACCGATTCAAACGAAAGGATTAGGCATATTCTCATATCCATTTAATTAAATGTCACAAATAGATCTAGGCGTTCAAATCTAAAAAGTAACTGACTTACATTGATCGGTTTTAGAAAAGGATAATAACGCTGGGGTGATTTGCTATGATTCGCGTGACGTTGCTCGAAGCCGTTGAATTAGCCTTTGCTTCCCTTCTTAAAGCTTTAACTTTATTTGAATCTCCAATTTGCGAATCTCGCGTTGCTTGAAGAAGAAGGTAGAAGGACTCTCTTAATTTGATTAATCTTGTTTTAATTGAATCATGTAGTCTTTGGAGAAGAAGAAGCCGTCTTATTCATTAAGAATTTGTGCAGCATAAGGATAGAGAAGAATGGTGTGAGGAGTAGTGGGGATTGGGGGAGGTTTAAATAGGTTTAGGATTACGAATCTAGTCAGAAAACACGTCTAAATACATCGCAATGCATCATGTTCAAAAACTGGAATTCGGCACCAGGTCGACACTATGGTCGACCTGGTCCCTGGGAGGTCAACACTATGGTCGACCCCCAGGTCCACCTGGTCCTAGGAGGGAAATTTCCCGCCCTGCCTGTTCTGGGTTTTGAATTTGAATTTGAATTCGAATTTCGAGCTGTTTTTCTATTCTGAAAATCCATGAAACTTCGGAGGGTCATATCTCCCTCATACGGACTCCGTTTCTCGAAAACTCGGACTTGTTCCTAAGCAGAATTTCGAGACGAACGCAATGGCGGAACCCGTTTCCCTTGATTCTTATATTAAAATTTATTTATACTTTAATTTGCAAAACTTAATGTTACAGAATTACGGGGTGTTACACCTACACCGTCTTTTTCGGGAGTTTTAAAACCTACAACGTCTATTCCGTCCATTTTAAAACCTACATGTAGCAAATTGTTCAAACAAACAACCAATTCATGTGAAGCTGCTGATTCAGTTGCTGCTTATTTAGCGATACGGAAACGTCAAAAGCAGAATGTTGAAGCGCCTCTAATAATGGAAAATCTTACTGATCGATTAGAGCAGGAATGGATAGCACAGGAAGATAAAGCAGGTACAATATAATGTTTCTTTATCTGTGCATTGCACTGCACTATTGAGTGTGTCTTTTTTCTATTCACATTTTTGAACCTGGTAGGTAAAGTACAAGGTCCAAAAAATCCTAGAGGGAAGACAAAAATGACCAAGGTGCATGCTAGAACCCCAGATGATAAAGTAGTCACTGAGTTGAATGAGGATGGTCAGCCAGTATCTGATAATATTACAGAGTTAAGCAATTTTCTCGGTACACTAGCAAAGGATAATGTGTCTCTTACTTACATCAATTGGCATGTTGTTCCTGATCAATTAAAGTGACAAAAGTTGGATTATGCTCTAGTACAATCTAATTTTCTTAACCATGTACAGTTCAAATGACTTCCTAAATGTTTGATTTTAATTAATTAGTTTGTCTCTTAAATTTTGTGATTGATATATTATAGGCTAGGTATGTCATACCGGAAGGACACAAGTGGTCTAGAACGCGCTTATCGACTCTTGGAGGCAGTACAAGTCTCGCATCAAAGCAAGGTATTATAAAAAATATTCAACTGATGAGGAAAGTCTTGCAAATAGGCCCAGTACAATTCCATCGGAGGATTTTAAAATGCTCTCGGAATACTGGGGGGATAAAGCAGTTCAGTTACGACTTTAATGATATTCACATTTGTATAATGTTTAGTAGTTCACAATATCTTGGTTAATGCTAATCTTTTCTTTAGTAGTTCACATTATCCTTGTTTAGTGCTATTATTTCCGGATTTCCAGGCCCTAGCTAATACTAATTCCGTGCATCATAATTCGTTAAATGAGACGCATACCATGGGTCCCAAAACTCATGCACTAGCCAAAGAAAAGATAGTATGTGTTTATTTGAACTTAAGTTATTTTTTATTGTGATTGAGTTGAATTGACCACATGATAATCCTAATTTGTTGTATCATTGAATTATTGGTAATCCTAATACTTGACAGAGAAAGAAGGACTCGGAAAAAGCCTCCCCATCCGCTGCCTTAGTTTATTTGGAAACACATAAACGAGAACCGGGTAGAAGTTACAAGACTAACACGGATGAACTAAAGGCCAAATACATGAGTACATATATAATTAGATACTGAAATAGCAATACTTGTGTCAGTATAATTGGCCCATTGTAGGTTTGTTGGAGCTGCTTATTAAATTGAACACATAGTTAGTTTGAAAGAGAGCCAGTTTTGTTAATAAATTCATTCCTGCCAGCTGCCTATTTATCTATATGCTTGCCTGTTTTTCATTTTGTAGGCGAAGGTTCAAGCAATGGTGGATGCAGGAAACAACACTGAGGTAGATGCACTTGTTTCTATTGGGAGGAGCCACACGCGGAACTGGCTTGTAGGAAGGCGAGGTAAATTGGCTGAAAAGTCTCCAACAACTCCTGGTTCTTCAGACAGTTATGTGCAAGAGCTGACAAAAAAATAAGGCAACATCTTGAGGTGGATTTGGAAGAAAAGGTGAATAGAAAAGTGAAAGAGAACGTGTCATGGGTGTTAAAAAAGCTAGGTGAAGCCAATCCAGATCTTAATTTAGATTTCGGAGACTTTTGTGTCACCACAACAAGTGATGAAGATGCCGACATTTGTACTACTTCAACCCCGACAACTGACTGAAGTATTTGGATGGTATGTGTTAGCACTTGTGATATATTCGGATTGTTCTTTTAAATGATGGCACTTGTGGTATGTGTTCATGATGGCACTTGTGATACGTTTTGGTGATGGCACTTGTGGAATGTGTTGGTGATGACATTGTGAGTTGGTATATATAATTGGTTGGTCTGACTGTGGTGATGAATGTTTAGGGAGGATTTGTAGTATGAATATTTTGGTATATATGTATGAATGTGGTACAATGCTTTGGATTGAATATATGCACTGCAGAATTTGTAATTACAGGGTGGTATTACAGCTGCAGTTCATTTTTTTGGTGTCGCAATTGATTTTTTACCATTGCAGTTGATGTTTTCTGGTGTTGCATTAGATTGCTGTGGTGTTGTGTTAGACTGTGCTGTGGTGTTGCGTTAGACGGTGCTGTGGTGTTGCGTTAGTATGCGCTGTGGTGTTGCATTAAGTGTAATATTATTAATTCCACAATGGTACAGCACGTGGGGACCACAACTTACATGGCGCCACTTGGATAGCTGACGTGGCATGTGACACATGTGCAGCTGACGTGGCGAGCTGACGTGGCATGTGACACGTTGGCAACTGACGTGGAAAGTCCATATGGACCCCGCTATCATGACCTGGAAGCCAGGCTCTGGCTTCTACTTAAGGCAATGTTGTATGTTATTGTATTACATGCATACACTCTTGCAATAGGGCAAAAGCACCACTTATGGCAATGCTTTCTGTATGCGCCGTAGATGGGCAAAAGCGTTGCCTTAGATGGTTAATGCAGCGGCCGCGGATGTCACTCCCCCCTGGTGTTGCCTTTTTGAAAAAAGGGCCTACGACAACGCTTTTTGGATCTACGGCCATAGCAAAATAGCGTCAAATATGCCCACTTTTCTAGTAGTGATATGGATACTCAGAAAAATTAGATAATCCAAAAAATTAGTATCCTTCGAAAGGCATCTGGATAATTCGAAAATTTGGATAATCCAAATTTTCTAGTATAGCATCTCAAAGAAAAAGACCAACAATCAACAACTTCAATGATCGAATGACAGCTTTTCTTGTGGCATCCCCTTTCTATGATACCCACTGTAAACAAAGCTTTTTTTAGTTTGTAATGCTCGATTAAACAGTCACCAAAAGTTTAAATTAAAGTAGGAGAATTGGATAGCATAACTTATATGCAAGCGTTAGTGAAAATCCCACATGATATTATAAAACATAACCAATTAGTATGATATAATAAACCCCAATCATGATATTATGTTCCATACAACCGTAGAAGAATAATGGAAACCAACATATATCAATATGATTCATGTATTTGTGAAGTGCATATGCAGACATGGCAAGTAGTTAAAAGTGACCCGATTCACTGAGTTGTAGACATTTTCCAATATAATATACAAAATATGTAGTAACTATGATATTCACACAACTCATATATGGGTTTTTTCATGAATCTATAATACTATTTAATAAACCATCGAACATGTAAATATATATTATGTAAGCAATGGAGAGTATACCAATATAAAAACTATTTGTTTATACTTCTCAGCATTTTTTATGTTTGCAATGTTTTGCTTCCAAAAGGCAAAGTAAATATGTTTAACAGTGTACGATGTTCTTCAGGTTATTGGTTGTTGGTGATTGATGTTGATGCTCTTCTTGATATACCAGCTTTATTCCAACCTTATAGCTTCAACATAATTCATAAGTTCTTAATGGGCCAATTACTTGATTGAATCTTGCTAATAAAATATAAAATACATTTATGATCTATTTTAGTCCATGCTACGAGGACTATAAATCGCTGCTTGAGACAAGAATACGCATACGAGCACTGAATTATACATTAAGTCCATGCTGTGAGGACTATGCTACTTGTTTTCAACTCATAACAAAATTTTAAAACAGTAAGAGAACCTATTTAATATGTATTTATATGCCAGAAAAAAGGGAAAAAAAGTAGGCAAATTTTATTCCTATATCAATAATTTCAACTTTATTACAAGGAAAAGGTTGATCTTCTCCACCATTGCAATGGCAACATGATTATTTTAGTTAAACAACTCTAACTAAAATCCAAAAAAAATGCAAACAAAATTTATCATCAAACATTTTTTTTAAATAACACCAAAAAAATGGGCATGAGAGGATTCATACAATATATTAGGATTATAGCTGAACCATTTGTATGGCAATATGGCTATCAAATTTGAGGGACCATGAAAGTTACATTTAGGGTTTTCAAAAGGAACTTGTAGTAGAAAAAATTAAACCATAAATAGGATCTAATACGAAAATAATAGATCGAGATAAAAATCATACCTAGGGTTTTACGAAATCGATAAATCCCCAAATTTTCAATTCTGGAATTTCGCTGGAGGCTGGAAGGATCGAATCGAAGCATGACAAAATGCCCTGTCTATAGAGGTATCTACTCGAATGTTTTTCTTTATCGATCAAATCGAAGAAGAAAAAGAAGGGTGTTACTATCCGCCAAGATTTTTTAGGTATTGGAAGGGGTATTCAAGTTGTTCTTTATTTTTGATTTGATCGTATGTAATATATTTTTTGTTTAGCCGTGTATTTTAAAAGAGAAAATGAATATCTCTATTAACATTAAACGTTAACCATAAAATAGGAACAGACCCAAATATTTATTCCAACTTCAAATAGAATATCAACAAATTGATGTTTTATTTAACCCAAAAAATAGTATCTCCTTTATAACGTTCGATTGTGTGACCCTATAGGTATTACAACGTTGGCCATGATTTTAAATCGTATTAAAAATCATAAACAGTTATTGGCAACTTGTAATACGTCACTGCTACCCAAGTTATAATAAGATCAATGATTCGATACAAACTTTTGTGTGACCAGTGTCTCAATATAATTTAATCCTTTTAACCAACATATCCTAGATTAAACTCGAGGCATGGAATGTGTCATTCTCTTTATAATTTTATCCTTTTATCTTGATCGATGAGTAGACTATATAAAAACAAATCAATATTTAAGCACGGTCTTGCATTTCATAGTCTCTCAATCAAGAGGCCCATGGATATATCTACTTATATCGTAGGGTTAAATTCCATCTAGATCATTCATAATTTTCAATCGATTCAAGATGTATCCAATAATCACCTTTATCGTCTACTCAATTAAAAATAATTTTTGACGATATCAAAACACAATTATCCTCAAATAAAATTCTAATGATTTCCAGGTCTGAGGACTATTACAATACTAGCACTGTGAGAATAACTTATGATACTGTTAATTATATTCCATGTAGTTTTCTCATGGTGGGTCAGTCCAATACGCTATTCTCCAATACTTGTTTATGTCCTAACATTAATATCACATATATTAATGATCAATGAGATGTGACCATCAGTCATTCAACATACTAGTCTCAATGTTTTATTGTTGTCCCATATATAAACAATAAAACTTGGCTTGGGACATTTAAGAATTATAATACTTAATATATATATATATATATATTATAATCTCATGTTAAGTCACTTACTTGAACTATACAATTTCGTATTATTATTCTAAGGACTTCTATTATGTCAATATTTATATTACGTAGTAAGTATAACATAATAGAATATATATATTTTTTTCAAAATAAAATGTAACATCAACAACGTTATTAATCCTATCAAATGGATTGCCTCTAAGGCATAAGTTCTAACAATCTCCCACTTGCACAAGAGTCAATCAATCATGTATCGTATACCCATGAAATTAGTGTGACTATCATACTTCTTCTACTGCAAAATTTATGTCGGTGGGTCTGCAACATTACAATCTTTTGCAACTTTGCAGATATGTTTATCTCCTGTGTGAACAATAACACATAAGAAATTATATTTCTTAAATATATGTTTGGATCGATAATGAGATTAAGGTTTTAGTCTTGATCAATAGCTCCATTGTTATCCCAATGTAAATCATTGGATCAATAATGGATTAAGTTCAATAATGAACTTCTTAACCAAAACACTTTCTTTCTTAGAATCAATATCTATTTCTTGTTTTAAACTAACATTATTTACAATAATTAATATGTTATCAATATATAACATTAGAATTATTGTGTCACTTCCACTCAATTTCTTGTCTATATAAGGTTCAATGGTATTTTGTGGTTCCCGAGACATTTAGACTTCTACTTTATTCCCGCTGGTATCTTAGAGGCTGGCTCTCCTTCTAAAAAGGATACTAATTCGAGCAATAAACATTTTTATTCTCAGATGATTTATAGAAATAATATCCTTTTGCTTCTTTTGGATATTCAATAAAATAATTATCGGATTTGGGTCTGATCTTATTAGAGGTAAGACGTTTAACAAACACCTTACATCCTAAATCTTCATATTAGGCAGAGTCCTAGTCCATATCTTATATAGCGTCTTCAGAATCGTTTTTGTAGGATTACAATTAAATATGAATGTAATTATTTCAAGAGGATAACCCAAAATTTATTGGAAGATCTATAGGACTCATCAGCTATCGCGCCATATCGTATAGGGTGCGACTTCTCCTTTCAGACACACAATCCCAATATGATGTTCTTGGTGGAATGAGTTATGATAAAATATCACACTCCTTTTAGACAACGTCATTCTTGAATTCTTTGAAGTTTTCAAACGATTTAGTTTTTTGTTTCATAAATGATACACAATTATATCTACTGACATCATCAGTAAATGGAATGAAGCAATAAATCTACCTCTAGCTGAAGTACTTATTGGTCCACATACATCATTATGTATAAGGGCCAATACACCACTAGCCCTTTCACTGTTTCCAGTGAAAGGTGCTTTAATCATCTTTCCCAATAAATAAGATTTGCATTCTTCGTATGATTCGAAATCAAATGACCTCAAAATTCCATCATTATGGAGTTTTAATAAGTGTTTCTTGTTTATATGGCCTAAGTGACAAAGCCAAGGTATGTTTGATTATTAGATTAAATCCATCCACTATTTATGTTATTATTAAGCATATTAAAGTTAAAAAATGATTAACTAATTGCATACTTCCATAAGATATTTCATTTAAATAAATTGAACAATAATTTTCCTTTTATTACAAATGAAATTCAAACTTGTCTAAACAGGATAAAAAATAACATTTATTTTAAATGGAATTTTATAACAACAATATTTTAATTCTTCTAAGCCAGTAGTTAGAACAAGAAGTAGCTTTCTATGGATAATGTAGTAACATTTGTTTCATTTCCATTCGTAAGTTCACTTCTCATTTTATCAGATTTCTACTCTTTTGCAATTCTTGCAAATTCAAATACATATATGTCATTCATATCTAGTATCTAATACTAGATATGTACAAGTAGACTGTTATAACATTTGTATCTTATTTAGTTGAAGTCATACTTCAATCTACCCTTTTCGATCTTCTATATTTGTAAAACAATTACGTTTAATTTTAGTTAAGGACAATCCTTAAATTCGATGTTAGTCAAGAAGTTAGATTTAATTGAATTTATCCTTCTTAAGGATTAATTTTAAATTATCAAAGTTATTTGCTATTTAATATCTACAGTAGATAATAAATAATAACTAATTTTGTAATATTTGTTTAATTTAAACAAAAATTTTGACAATCAAAATTTATATTCTCCCACTCAAATTAACGTCCCTCTCTCTCTCTCTCTCTATATATATATATATCAATGTATATATATATTAGTGGTCCAAGATTCATACCTAAACATGCCTTGGGTCAGCTTTGGCTGATCGCCCAAAACACAATCTTTTAGGCAGACATCTTATGTCAATTATATCTCTTATATAACTCTTGGATAGCATGATGAAATTTTTTGTTCATTTGAATATTAAATATTTCATGCTTCCTGTCTCTAAGCCTATAATCTTATTATGCATCCTAGTTAAGTCAAACCCAATTATATAGTTGAGTATCACATTTCCTCGATCACATATAACCAAAATAAAAGGTGCACATTGCTTTGGCATTACCTACAACCATTGATTCTGGCATTGATGAGTGTATATATTGGAAGACATCACCACGACTTAATATAGCAAAATTTTCTTAAAAGAATTTAGAAACTTGAGAAGGCAAGTCATATTAGTTTTATTTTTAAAATAAACATATTTTACACTGATAATTTCAGTTACATGTATATATTTATTTATTTAAATTCAAAGTTAGATAGCTAGCATGCCCATTAGGTTTTTGAACAATTCAAAGTTCAGTTAACATAAGCTTTGCATTGAAGAAATCATACTTATAGTATGTAACCAAATTGACTTTTAGACCTACACGTTATCCAGGCATAAGGAATATATGGCCTAGTTTTACAGTATAACAAAGAGTTTAAGTCCATATTAATATCCATAGTTATACGTAAATTTCTAGGCCTACATGTAAGCACAGATCAATCTTGATCAAATAAAGAAAAAAATGGACACTATACATTACTACAAAACAGGTCAGTTGCTTCGCTTCATTTGCTTTGGTTGTGCTTACAACCGAAGCAAATATTATTATTTGCTTCAGTTTTTCACACAACAAAGGCAAATGTGCCAGAGCAAATAGTGTTAATTGCTTCCGTTGTGATCACAACAGAAGCAAATAGTATCGTTTGCTTCTGTTGTATTAATATCTAAAGCAAATGCATCGAAGCAAATAATGTTATTTGTATCGGTTCCTTATGAACCAAAGCCAATGAACTGAAGCAAATAATGTTATTTGATTCGTTCCCTATGAACATAAGCAAATCTATTATAGCAATAAATAGTTTGTTCTAATTAATGAGTAGTAACAAGTAATTTAAAATTATTAAATATTGTAATTAATCAATGACTATTATTTTCATTTAATAGTATATTACAATTAATATTAATACTTATAAATTACATTTTATAATTAATATAAATAATAATTATTGAATAATTAACAATTAGTACTTAATAAATAATGCTTGACATTTAATATTAAGTCAACAATTAATATTTATTATTTAGGCATTAATGTTCACTATTCAATAATCAGTACTTAGTCATTATCGATTATTAATAATTAATTAATTCTCAAAAATTAAGTTAATAATTATTAATAATTAATTAATTTTTAATAATTATGTAATAATTAATACTAGTTACTACTAAAATTTAATACTTCTGAAGTGATATTTACTATGTAGTAATTAATTTTAACCAATAATTAATTAAGTAATGATAATTTAAAGACTAATAATTTATAAATGGAAAATTTTATACGTACTCAAATTTAATTTACCACCAATGATTATCAATAAATAATTTGTAATTATGAACTATTATCTAAAATTATTTTTTTACACTGAATTATTTAATATAAATAATTAGTAAACTACAGTTAATATGGTTTAATTACTAATAATTAATAAATAACTTACTAAATAATTAATATCAAATAATTAATATTAATACCAAATATTTAATTATTAATGTTCAATTATAATTAAAAAGTTATATTTAATAATTAATAAGTATGAAGTGATAATTAATATGTAACAACCCGGAATTTTGGAACCAATTTAAATTTTTATTTTAAGGAAATTTTGTTAGAAAATGCGTCTGAATTTAAAAATACCATTACTAAAAATAAAAATAAAAAATTCATGAATTAAATTAAGATATTATTTATGAATGATTTCAAAATTATTTCTATTAAACAATTATTCGTAGTTAGATAAATAGTGATTTATTACAATTGAATTTAGTATCAAATTGTATGTATATTTGTAATGATTAACTACAAACAATTGATAATAAATGGAATAGTAAACTTGTAAGTGATAACAATTTTTATTGTAATTTGAGTTAAAATAGCAATATTGACTGATTAGATTATTAGCATATTGTATTATGTTTGAGATTTCTATAGTATAATTCATGAAAAGAGTATCAATTAGCTTTTGAAAATTTTCCCTTTTTAAAGGAATGAAGGAATGTGAATTGAAAAACAACACATACAAACAAAAAGAAATAAATGTGTAAAAGTACATGTTTAACACTGCTTAATTCAAATAAAAGAAAATCAAACATTCATTGTAATTGGACGAAGTCAACATGCTTTGTTTACCTTTAAATTATGAAAATCAATTAGAAAATTTCCAAAGAAACACATCTTCAGCCAATTTGATATAAAATTCTACTATAATAGATCGTGTAATTAAGAATACATAAATAAACGCATTAAAAGTGTGTAATTGGAAAGTGCGTAATTTGAATCAGTTAGTAAAAGGGTTAAATTTAACAATTTGGTCGATTAAGAAAAAGAAATAAAATAGGGAAGAATTAACTTAGTTAATTTGGTTAATTAAAATTTGTAAGTGCATTATTCACTTTTAAGGAATAATAGTAATACTAAGACTTAATAAACAGGTCGTAGGGAATTGATTGGTCGATTGAGCCTATTAAATTATAGGGTCAAATAATTAATAGGAAATGAAGAATTGTAATTGTAAATTAAAGATCAATAAAGGAGAATGGGATTCTTAAAATGTTACAATTTATTAATGCAAATAATGTGTATAATTAAAAGACAGATTTGAATTTGAAAATTTTAATCAATAAGGCAAATGGATGTATGAGAATGAATATAAATAAATTAATCTCTAATTGCAAAACAATATCTTATTATTAAATGCCATAATAGATGTTCATTAGTTATTGTGATAAATGAGTCAATGTAGCATGTAATCAAATGGAATTTAAGGAATCTGAAATGCGCCACCTCAGCCACATTTAATTTGTTTGTAAATACAAAGAGGCGTATAGGGAAGGTAATTTGTGCATTTATTCTCTACTCTCTCCCTCCTCTTCTATTTATCATTCAAATCCATTTTTATATATAAAACTATTTCCTTTATTCCCCCTTTTGTTCCTTTTGTTCCTTTTGTTCTCTCTTCTCTTCATATCTACAATCCTCAGCCCTCAAAAATAAATAAATAAAAAGGAAATCGAAGAGCATGACATGATCTCCAACATCAACAGTCATGATCGAATTTTGATGAGTGGTTTGAGAGAATCTAGCGCTCTAAGGCGCTGGAGTCAGATGCGACGGAGTGGCGGCGCGACGATGGTCTTTGGAGGGAGCGAATGGGTTCTTTATTTTATTGAAGCCAACGGTTTAATCAGAAGAAGGAGGACCTTAATCATGTAATTAGTTAAATTATAAATTAATTATCTATTTATGTACTCAAATGTAATAATAACCATATCTCCTTCGTTCGAGATCCGTTTGATGAACAGTCGGTTGCGTTGGATTTGTCTTTCCGAGATCTTCGCGATGGTGCTAACCAGAACCGCAACAGAGCATATTAAATTTTGGTCAAATTCAGATTTGAACTGTTCAGATAAATAGCAATGTGAGATTTCTATTTTAAAATTTAAAGTTAACTATTTATTTTGATGCGGAATGTATATTTATCTCATATTGATGTTGTATGTATATTGTTGCAATGACTGATTTGTTTTGTGATTGGATGGATCTTTGATTTAAATTGTGTGAATTCATGTTTGTTAAAATAAGGTAGTTGAAATTAAAATTATCATTTTGCTAGTTAGATTGTCAAAATTTTCATGTAATTATTCACAAATAAAAACATTGATTTTTATTTGCAAAAATTTAACATTGGATTGTCCACAAATAAAATAGTCATTTTTATTTGTTATATGAAGGATAAATATTTGTATGTAAACATATTTACATTTTTAATTTGTCATTTTTGACAAATTTAAGCAGTTGAATTTCGATAGTCATTTATGACAAAATTGAGAAAATATATCAACATTTTTGTTTATAAATGATACATTAGAAAAATCAACATTTTTGGTCACCTTTTTATAATGAAATAAAAAGAGAGTTTTTGTCACCTTTTTATAATGAAATAAAAAGAGAGTTTTTGTCAAATTTTAAAGAACGAAATAAAAGGACAACATTTTTGGTCAAAATTTGATTAGTGAAGAAGAATTACATTTTTATTAAAACATGATTAGTGAATAAAAAGATCACATTTGTATTAGAACATGTTAGTTGCAATAAGATTAACAATTGTGTTAAACCATGTTTGTGAAAAAAAAATATAGATTTTTGTCATCTAATTAGAAGTAGACAAACATATTCATTTTTGTCAGCCTTGAAAGAATGTATTTTTTCATTTGAAAATAAAAGACAAGTTTTTAACTTTATTTTGTTTACAAAATAAAACACCAATTTTTAATCTTTAATTTTGTTTACAAAATAAAAGGCAAGTTTTAATCTTTCATTTTGTTTACAAAATAAAATGCCAATTTTAATCTTTAATTTTGTTTACAAAATAAAAGGTAAAGTTCTACATAAGTTTTGTTAACAAAATAAAAGACAAAATTTTTACTTATTTTTGTTAACAAAATAAGGGACAAAGTTTTACATAAAAAAATTTTCACAAATTAAAAGACAAATTTTTCCCTTATTTTATGAACAAAATAAAATGTAAGTTAAATCTTTATTTCTATTTATATATCAACATGTAAGTTTTAATCTTTATTTTCATTTACAAATAAAAATAAAAATGAGACCTTTATGGTGATTCATCCAAAGCACACCAAATCATATATTATATTGTTAGTGTAAATTTTGAAATCACGACGTTGAGTAAATGATTGAAATGGTTAGACAAAAACCATATTATCGTGGGTTGACATGAATAATAACACAATTTACACCGTTGTGTTAATATAGTTGAGAAGACACCAAAAACTTACGTCGTTGTGTTAATATAGTTGTGATGACACAATTTACACCGTTGTGTTAATATAGTTGAGATGACACCAAAACTTACATCGTGATGTTAACATAGGAAGATGACACCAAGATTGCATCGTGATGTGGATATAGAAAAATGACATAAAATTTCATCGTTATGTTATTATAGTGGGAATAAATCAAAGATTTACATTGAAGAAAAATAAAAAGAAAACATCATATTTTCTATGTAAAGTAAAAAAAAAAAATTGTTAGAGAACATTGCATTAGAATAGAAATCACATTTTTCGCATAAAATGTTACATTAGAATAGAAATAACAACTTCAGTATAAAGTGCGACATTAGCAAAAGAAATAACATTTCTATTTTAAAATGTGGTGTTAGAAAATTTTAGATAGAAATAAAGATACATTTTTGTTAGAAAATGTTAATTATAATAAAAGATACATTTTTGTTAGAAAATGTTAATTAGAGTAAAGGTACATTTCGTTAGAAAATGTTAAATAGAAATAGTGAAAGACAAAACACATTTTGTTACATAGGGAATTGGTGAAAAACAAATAAGCACCTTTGGTTAATAAGGAATTAGTGGGAAACAAAATATGCATTTTGTTAAATAAGAAAAAGGATGCTTAGCCCGAGGTTGGATTGAGTTGTGATGTAAACCTGCCCGGACCTGCCCGGCTGTCCAGTAATCACAACAATACCTATCCAATGTGGGAGGTTAAAGCATATTAAAATTTTCTAAATTTACATTTTATATATGTAAATTACTACAAATATTTAGACTAAATAAAATAAAACATAGGACAAAAAAAGAAAGACATTTATTTACATTGGATAAATGAAAAGATTAAATAAAAGTCACATTTTTATGTAATTGTTAGCCTACTTTGTGAACTAGGCAACACAAAGTCAAGAAACCAACCGTTGAAGAGTATTTCAAGTTATGCGACTCCGGTTCGGATCGGAAGGAAACACCACAATTCAGATTGATAGCAGCGTATCGGTTCGGATCGGGTAAAATTCTCTGTTCGGATCGGATATCTCTTACTGGATAAATTGGCAGAGCATACCTGATCGGATCGGAAGGCCAATGAATCTCAGGTGGATCGGAAAGCCGTCTGCTTGCCACGACTTCGGAGCGGAGCGGAGTATGATTAGAGAAGAAGAGACGTCCAAGCTACTCCAGTTCGGATCGGGTATTCCGATCCGAGCCCCCAACCTGCACGTCTCCGACCCGCACCCTTGATCCAGGAAAATCTCCTATAAAGTCGCCTGGAGAACCGGACCGGATATGACTAATTCCTACCCCTAACGTCCATCTCATGGATGCGTTGTCCGCCTGATAGCCCATCCGAACCCGAAGAGAGTGCGACGGATGACACGTGTTCCGACCCGGATTGAATCTCAGGCAAATTCACACCTATAAATACCCCATCTAGAGACAAAGAGAAGGATCTTTTTCAGCACTTTCGAGAATCCAAGTACCTCCATCATCCGAATTCCTTTACTCCCGGAAAATCCAAACCATCTTTCATTTCCTGTTTTTATCATTTTGAGTGAATAAAAGTGAGTTGTGAGCGAATCTTACACTGCATTTGTAACTGAATTACTGAATATAGTGAAAACTAAGTGGACGTAGGCATTTCTTCGCCGAACCACTATAAACCTTGTGTGTCCCTTTTTATTTCTGCCTTACTTTATCTTGTTTCTAATCAATTTGGGTGTTAGAACCATATTTGGGTCTAACATTTTGGTGCTTTGACTGAGAATCCTCATCTAAATTCTTTATTTTCCGGGATCTCTTTCTACTTTTTGGACCGTTGAGTTCAAAGAAGTGAATCCATAAGTTTCTCCACTTTCTTACATTCGTTGAAGTAATTGTCAAAGACTCATGGCCAGAGGAAAAGGCAAGGAAGTCCAGTCTGTTCAAGGAAATGGAGCTGGTGAAGATCAGCAACATGCTGTTGTAACAAGGTCTAGGGGGCAGAGTTCAGCAGCAGGGAGAATCAATGCAGGAAATCCGAACCGACAGCAAGGGGAAAGTTCCGATCCGATCCGGGTTGGAGACTCTGAAGCAGTGCACTCCCCCAGTCTGAACCGACCCGACTTGCTCGCTGCACACCGATCCGACCAGGCACCCCAGCTCCGATCCGACCCGACTTCCTACCTCCGATCCGACCCGATGCTTGGTGAAGCTGGAACATCTACTCGAGTCCCCGCGAATGCTCCAATTCCAGCTACCAGGGTTGGAGACCAGGTCAATCCATCTGCTCCCATCACTCAAGGAGATTTCTCGCGCTTGCTTGATATGCTTGAGAGCACGAGGGAAGCTATGAGAGTTCATGAGCGCACTAATCTCATGATGCAGGAAAATATGAGGCTCATGAGTCGGGAGATCAATGAGCTCCGCCGGCAGAGAACTCCGTCACCGGTTCGTCACACACCCGTAGATCAATCTTCATCTTCCGAGGAAGAGAGGCCCCGTGAGCGAAGGCCACTCGAACGACCTCAGAACGTGGAGCAGCTAACGTTTGGATCTTTGGGATCTCGCGAGGATATCGCACGAGCATTGGGAAACGATAGCCCAACTCGGGGGCAAAGACTCCAATCCCCTCTTCCCGAGATTGACCGGGAACACAGGGAAAGGAATCGAGTAGAGGCAGCTCGAAGAAGAAGGGCATCTCCAGAACAGGAGCCCCGAAGGAACTCGGACACTAGGGCCAGGGAACCTGAGCAGCCCCTAACTAGTGCCGATGTACAGGCAATGGTTCGCCGAATTATGTCCGAGAGCCGGAATTATACAAATGAAGACTATGGCATCGAACGAAGCCATACCCCGTTCACTGACGATATTCTAGACTTCCAGTTTCCCCGACGCTTTAACTTGCCACAGATGGACAAGTATAACGGAAGGACTGATCCAGGACAGCACTTGATGCGGTATTCGTGGCTTATGAATGCCGCTGCTGCCCCCGATGAAGTAAAGTGCAAAGCGTTCCCAATCTACCTAGAAGATGTGGCTTTATTTTGGTTTACCCGACTTCCTCCTCGTTCAATTTCTAATTACAAAGAACTAAGCGAGCGTTTCATGAACCAGTTTCGACTACATGCCCGCAAGTCCAAGAGTGTTATTGAATTGTCGAGGATCAAACAGGCACCTGGAGAATCTTTAAGGGCATATTTAGATCGTTTTAACCAAGCTGTAACTGAGGTCAGTGACCCGCATGAGCCCACTATTCTGATGGCATTGAAGGAAGGAGTCGATCCTGAATCTGAGTTTGGAGACTACCTTTCTGGGAAGACACCCCCCACAAGGGCGATATTCTACGAAAAAGCCGATATTTATCTAAGACGAGAGGAGGCCCGGGCAAACCGGAAGAGAAAGTCTGAGACAGCTTCAAAGGAGAATGTGCAGAGTAATATTGCAGTGAAGCAGTCTGGGGAAAGTTCTGGCAAGGTTGAAGTAAATGTAGGAAACAAGGGTGGAAACAGCAATACTGGAAGCGGGGGAAACAACAACAACCGTAATTCGAACGGTAACAGGAGAAACAGAAATAGGGGAAGCGACCCAAACAAAAGGCCCCGATTCCAGAATTACGAGAACTACACACCATTGAATGACACATTGGAAAATATTTACCTGGACACGTATAATGTGTTGCAGTACAAAAGACCGCCACCTCGTGATTCGACCGAGAAAGAAATGGCGACAGGGAAATTTTGCTTGTTTCACGGAACACATGGACATTCGACCAATGAGTGTCGACATTTGAGGGATGTAATTGAAAAGCTGCTGCGTGAAGGAAAGTTGGATGAGTACAAGGTTGCCCCGAGGGACAGGGGGCAAGGAGAGCAGGCTCCAAAGCAAATCCTACCTGCTCCTAAGCCTACCGCGCAGCAGAAAGGTAAAGGGATCGTCATCAACTCCATAGTAGGCGGACCTCACCCGGCAATCCGAAGCTTTAGGTCAATGGACCAATATGTGAATGCTGCCAAGCATCTAGATGTGAATGAAGGTGACGAGTTGGAAGATGTCACCCCCATCAAACAACAAAAAACCATGTTCGATGACGTGGTGTTTCGCAGCCGAGACAACACGGGAATACAATCTCCCACCAATGATCCGTTGGTTATTACTACCACTATTGGGCCGGCTTTGGTCCATAAGGTACTAGTAGACAACGGAAGTTCCGTTAATATTTTGTTCAAGAAGTCATTTGATCAGATGAAGCTTGAGCCTGAAGATCTGAAACCTTGTGAAGGATGGATTAGAGGTTTCAACGGAGCGACGACAGCTCCTATGGGATATATAGAGTTGCCTGTGACCCTAGGGCAAGGAGAACGTAGAAGAGTGCGAATGCTTCAGTTTGTAGTACTGGACGTAGATTCGCCATATAACGCATTTTTAGGGAGGCCTGCCCTCGCTGAGTTTAGAATTTGTATCGCCCCTTGGTGCTTGTTACTAAAGTTCCCAACCGAAGCCGGGACTGGAGTAATAAGAGGGGATCAGGTTTCTGGACGGGCCTGCTATGTGGCCGAACTGAAGATGTTGATGAAAGGAGTTAATGCTGAGAGTAAGGATGCCTCATCTCCCTCAAAGGGGGACTCGGCATAGCAATTAGAGAGGTTGAACCCAAGGGAGTTGCGAAAAGGAACGCCTGAAGACCTGGATCCTAGAAAAGACGAGGAACCAGAGGCTAGAAATGCAACTCCTAATGAAGCAACAGTGGAAATTCCTGTTGATAAAGCTGATCCGACAAAAGTTTTGAAGATCGGTTCCCAATTGGATCCACGTCGTGCTAAAGACCTGACGAACTTCTTGAAGGCGAACTTAGATGTGTTCGCCTGGACCCATGCTGACATGTGTGGGATATCGCCTTCCGTTATCAGTCACAAATTGAATGTAAATCCGAAGCATCCGCCTGTGAAGCAAAAGAGACGCATGCTGGGCCCAGAGAGGTCGGTTGCTCTCAAAGAAGAAGTAGAGAAATTGAAGCAAAATGGATTTGTTCGAGATTCGACTTATCCCGACTGGATATCGAATCCTGTCTTGGTAAAGAAGCCAAACGGAAAGTGGCGAACTTGTATTGACTTTTCAGATTTAAATAAGGCTTGCCCAAAGGATAGTTTCCCACTTCCCAGAATTGACCAGCTTGTAGACTCGACAGCAGGTCATGAACTTCTCTCTTTCATGGATGCGTATTCTGGATACAATCAAATTCCTATGCATGTGCCAGACCAAGAGCATACGAGTTTCATTACGAATTTGGGATTATATTGTTATGTTGTAATGCCGTTCGGATTAAAAAACGCTGGAGCTACTTATCAGCGATTGGTAAATAGAATGTTTTACGATCAGATAGGAAAAACTATGGAAGTTTATGTGGATGATATGCTGGTTAAATCAAAGCAGTCCTCCAGTCATACGCAAGACTTAGCAGAAATGTTTGGTATCTTGCGAAAATACCGTATGAAATTGAATCCTTTAAAATGTTCATTTGGAGTGGCGTCGGGAAAGTTCCTTGGCTTCATTGTGAGTTCCCGAGGAATTGAGATCAACCCTAGCCAGATAGCGGCGATTAGAAATATCAAAGAACCAAGGAAAATTAAAGACGTCCAAAGTCTGGCAGGGAAGGTAGCGGCGCTAAGTAGATTCATCTCCAAAGCCACCGATAAATGTGTTCCATTTTTTGATTTGATAAAAAGGGGAAAGAAGAACTTCCAGTGGACTCCCGATTGTGTCGAGGCTTTTCAAAATCTGTTAGAACTGTTAGAAAAACCGCCAATCTTATCAAAGCCCGTAGACCATGAAGAACTATTTGTTTATCTAGCAGTCTCGGCTCACGCTGTCAGCACAGTTCTGGTTCGAGAAGAAGACAAAGTACAAAGGCCAGTATACTATGTGAGTAAGAAATTAGCAGCGGCAGAGCGCAACTACCCAAAGATCGAGAAGCTTGCTTACAGCCTCCTGATTGCATCCCGAAAGCTTCGTCACTACTTCCAAGCCCATCCAATAACCATATACACCGATCAGCCGTTAAGACAAGTGCTGCAGAGAACCGAAGCGTCGGGAAGGTTGATTAAATGGAACATAGAACTAAGCCAGTTTGATTTGAATTTTCAACCACGAAAGTCAATCAGGGGGCAAGCTCTAGCAGACTTTATTGCGGAGTTCACCATTCCAGAGGAAGAAATAATCAATGACCAAGTGGTCAAATCTGAGGATAAGCTAGAGATGAATCCGTGGAGACTATATACAGATGGAGCTAAAAATGACCGAAGATCCGGAGCTGGAATTGTCTTAGTCACTCCGGAGGGACGGTCGTTATATTACGCCCTACGGTTAGAATTTTCGGCCACTAACAACGACTCTGAGTATGAAGCCCTGATTGCCGGGCTGAAACTTGCTAAAGACCTCGGAGTAAAAATGATGGACATATTTTGTGACTCTAAGATTGTTGTTTGTCAAGTGCGAGAGGAATTCGCGGCTCGAGGACCTCGACTTATCACATACCTCAAGAAAGTGAAAGAGCTATTGAATAGCTTAGAACGGTATAACATAACACATATTCCCAGAGCAGAAAACCAGAAAGCGGATAGATTAGCAAAGTTGGCTAGTTCCGACAATCCAGAAGGGACTGAGGTAATTCCAATTGAAACATTGGAATCGCCAAGCTTCGAATCAATGGAAATTGAATTCGTTCTTGAAGCGGAACCAGAGAAGGAGTCATGGATGACTCCAATCAAGAGTTTTCTTAAGAATGGGACTCTCCCATCGAAGAAAAGTGAGAAAAGAGCTGTAGTTCGAAAAGCTGCCAGATATGTTATGCAAGACGATACCCTCTATAGGCAAGGATTTTCTATGCCCCTGTTACGATGTATCGCACACGACGACATCAAGCGTGTACTGAGAGAAGTACACGAAGGTGAGTGTGGAGATCATACAGGAGGTCAAACTTTAGCAAAGAAAATATTGCGGTACGGATACTTCTGGCCTACGATCAACAAGGATGCAGCTGATTATTCACGACGCTGCGATAAGTGCCAGAGATTCGCCAAAATCCCCAGGGCACCATCAACCCAGCTTAAATCGATGGTGAGTCCTTGGCCATTTGCCACATGGGGAATCGATATCATTGGAGTTTTACCGATTGCTAAAGGGGGAGCTAAGTATGCCATAGTAGCCGTGGATTATTTCACGAAGTGGGTGGAAGCTGAACCCTTGACTAAGATCACCACAAGAAAGGTGATAAGTTTTGTGGTCCGAAATATTATATGCCGATTCGGAATCCCAAGGACAATTATTACCGACAACGGGACCCAATTTGATAGCACTGAATTCAGAAACTTTTGCCAGAAATATAAGATAGACAAACGATATACTGCAGTTGCCTATCCACAATCTAATGGGCAAGTAGAGGCAATAAACAAGGTAATAAAATCCATCCTCAAAAAGCGATTAAAGCGTGCAAAGGCAAAATGGGTTGATGAATTGCCCCTAGCTTTGTGGGCATATCGAACAACGTTTAAAACGGCTACTGGTCATACCCCTTTCTCCCTCTCCTTTGGTTCAGAAGCAGTAATTCCAGTTGAACTGGAAGTTCCTTCCCACAGGGTGATATATTATGACCCGATGACGAATCGGGCACTTTTACTTGAGTCTCTTGATGAAGTCGAAGAGAAAAGAGATGAAGCAGACTTGCGTGCAGCAAGACATCGGCGTCAGATGGCGCGCTATTATGACAAAAAAGTTCGCCTCAGAACTTTTGAACCCGGAGATTTGGTGCTCAAGAGAGTTTTTCCATCTCTTCCTCACCTCGGCCCAAAATGGGAGGGACCCTTTGTCATCCAACGGAAACTTGATAAAGGAACATTCAAGTTAACGACCGTAGATGGCGAAGAAGTCCCTCGAGCATGGAATGCCCAACACTTAATGCGATATTTGGATTAGAAATGCTATACTTTTTGCTGTTCTTCCTGTAAACTCTGTAATAAGGCACGACTTGCCTTTGGAAAATATGACGATATGAATAAAGGACTATAAAGTGGACGTAGGCTATGACTTAGCTGAACCACTATAAAATATTGTGTGTTATTTACTTTTATGCATTTACATTCGTTAGTTATTCTGTTGTGATTATAAAATACAGGACAACTTAGAGCCTAAAAAGGTTGAAACAGTTTGGGCATAAAAAGAAGCACAATGATTATTTGTGCAATAAGACATAAAAGAATGAGAAAACGACATTCTTAACTCTAACTCTCCAGAGAAAGAGAGAGAGTATAAAAGCGTCTCAGACTGAGCGCTGAAAAAGAAATTCTATTCTGAACTCTAACTCTCCAGAGAAAGAGAGAGAGTATAAAAGCGTCTCCGACTGAGCGCTGAGAAAGAGGTTCAACTCCGAACTCTAACTTTCCAGAGAGAAAGAGAGTATAAAGGCGTCTCCGACCGAGCGCCGAGAAAGAAATCTTTTCCCGTTGAACGACCGGGGGATAAACAAATAACTGAACTCGAACTCTAACTCTCAAGAGAGTGAGAAAGAGTATAAAAGAAATGCCAGGAAAAACAACAGATATTGATGATACAGGAAATGCTATCCCGTTAGAGAATCGGGAGCATCCAGATTGCGTAGTTAGGCACTGAATAACTTACGGAGATTGACTGGGGACACATACCCATACACATATCTCCCCTCTTCACAACTTTGTTTCATAACTATAGATATGCATTTTTACATAAGTGCAGAGCTGCTAACAGATAAACATTGCAAAAAGTGAATTATTTTTATTTACAAATGAATAAATTTGTACAGGGAAATGACTAAAAAAGAAAGTGCGGGAGCTGCTGTTGTGGCAGCACTTATTGATTTACAAAGATGCTAAAAGGACACAGGAGAACCCACTATTTGGGTTTGGGATGAGCCTTCGATTTCTTAGCAGCTTTTTCCGCATCCTTTGCTTCCCTCTCTGCTTCAGTCAAAATTCGCTTTGATTTCTTTTTCCCTGAAGGTGTAGCACTGGAGCCGGCAGACTTCTTCCCGGAGGGCTGGGCACTGGAATCAAAAGAAGATTTTTTAGCAAGTTCTTCGGTGATAGATCTAGTTGAGAGCTTAACCACTAACCTTGAACCTGCATCCACAACTGCAAGGCGCTTGAGGACCTCAGGGTCTAATTCTTCAGCCTTTAATTGCAAGCGCTTGTCTTGATCAGCCTTCATGGCAGCCAAGGTAACGTCCTCAGCGCTTTTCGACTCCCCGGTTATTGTAACTTCTGGTTCCTCATCATGCCCCTCGTCTCCTCCGTCGTCTTTTAAAGCTGCAATCATTTCTTCGTCATGGGGAGTAGTCACCTTAGTTGATTCACTTCTTTCCCCCAAGTCTGTGGAAGCAGCCTTGTCTTCTCCTTCTTTGACCCTATCAGCGGGCTTTGTCCCAGTGGTAGCTCCTTGAACTACATCTGTCTTCGCGGAGGATTCAACGCCTACAAAATGAGAAACATCGGTTATCAACTCAGGCGAGAGCAAAGGATTTCTCATTGAACGTTCAATCATGTAGCCAAAGGTAGTAGTAGCCTTGACAAGTTGAGGAGAAAAGACAGGGATACCTTCTGAAGACTTCTCAGCGGGGGTGACTACTACCTCTGGAGTTATTTCAGGAATGGGAGATAGTAAAGTTGATCGGGGAATTCCCGGGTTTTCGGGATCATACCCTTCCACTTCAGGAGTTACAGGAGCAGAAGAAGAGGAGCCAGCTTCAGGAATGGTTTTCTGTTTAGACTTCCGCCTCTCTTCTTCCATGGCCTCAGCAATTAGACGGCGACCTTCAGCTAGGCGCTCTGGTTCGTCGTCTCTCAAGTACTTCTCCATCAACTTATCTTCATCGAGGGAATCGACCTTAAGCTCTTCTTTTTCCCACTCAACGATTTGATTCCACACATGAACCAAAGTGGATGGATAGTCCTCGATCCAGGAAATGTTTCGACGACGAATAATGTGCGCGAAGAATTCGATCATTAGCTCCCCGAAGCCCTGAATATCGGCCTCCGCCTCTGATAGCTGTTTGCGGGTTTCCTCCGCAGATTTAATAGCGCATTCAACGTTGCCCTCAGCCAGAGCAGCCCTGTTTTCCGCCTCTAACAATTTTGAAGCCAAATCAGCGTTTTTCTTTTCTAACTCAGCACTCCTTTTCGCTAACTCGGCATTTTTCTGCTCAAGCTCAGCATAAGCGAGACGTGTCTTAGCAGCCTCTGACTTGGCTTCGTCAGCTTGCTTCTTCAACTCGGAACGTTCCTGAGTGTGGGATTCTAGCAAATCATGATAGCGCTTTTGCATGTCCTCAAACTGTTGTTTGAAGTTAGAAGCGTTCTTCTGAGCGATAGCTAGTTGAGCTTGAGTATCTTCTAAATTTTTTCCTAAGGTTTTTAGGGCCTTAGCATCTTCCTCTGCAGTTTTGTGCATTGAGTCAGCATTTGTCATTAGCGTGCGGATGATTCTAGAAAGAGTGCGGGAATACTTGAACATCTCGGTATATTGTTTTTCCACCAAATCAATCTTTGCTCTGGCCTCCTCTGCCCAATTAGAAGAAATAGGTTCAAGGGAAGGTAGAAAGGTCAGAGTCTCGAAGTAGTGCTCGGGAAATTGCTCCTTTAAATATGCCAGCCTTACTGCGGTTCCCGCATCTGGTGGAGGAGGGGCGAGGATGGTTAGTTCAGTGTCCCTTCCTGAAGAAGATTCTGTAGAACCCTTGTCTGTCCGAGGTCGCTTAGTAGCAGGGACTTTTTGCTTACTTCTAGACCCAGTTTCCTTTGGAGGTGTCTTCTCTCTACCCCGCTTTTCATAGGAGGAAGTGGAATCCCTAGATTGTGGTCTGTCCTCCTCTCTACGACCTTGATAGCTTTTGTATTTTTCCTGTTCCGGTCGAACTGGTGAGCGGGAGCGTGAGGATCGAGATCGATAAGGATCATAGGGTCTCCTTTCCTCCCTGCCGCGGTCATCCCGGCGGTTATATTCGGCATCCTGGGGAGGATTAGACATGCTGCGGCGAAGCTTTCTTATGTCATAAGAGGATCGAGACATTGTACCTGCACGATAAGTTAAACGAAGTTTAGAATCGACGGATCCATGGAAAAAGAAGTGCAATGAATGCTAGTGCTACGGTGCAAAGTGCATCCTATGTGGTGTATGTGTCCCCCCAACCAACCCGAGTCTGAAGCTAGACTGGTGCGGGCAGGCTCTTTGGCCTTAGCAGGAGTAGTCTCTTCAGAAGAAGTGAAGACTAGAGGGTCCTTTCTGAAATCTTCCGAAGTGTATATAGTCTCGGGTAAAGGGAGATCCCCCAAACCCTGAAATATGTGCTCGTCGGCGCTAGGAACATCCCCTTCGGAAGCGTGAAGTGGCGACCCTTGGGGAGATTTTGATTTGTCTACCGAGGTAGTTTCCTCGGGGGCAATATATCCTTCACGATGTTTTTTGGCCAGATTAGCCAGTTCATCATCTTGAGTGGAAGAGGGAGAGGGTGAAGTTTGAAGAGAAGCTGCGGGAATTCCCGAGCCTTCTCCTATTTCTGGAACTGTTTCCACTGGAGGGATATATGCATAAGGGACCGTCCCATGACCAATGCTACGGGAGACGGATAGCAGCCCGTGAAAATGAAGATACTCATCTTTAAGAACCTCGTCAATAGTAAGGAATTTTTGGTCGCCATTGAGGAGACGGTGCATTCGATCAAAGAACGCTTGGTCTGATACCTGTTTGGGATTATCGACTGCAAATAAAAAGGAAAACAGGTCAGGGTGATGATTCAAGTGTATAGAGTCCAGGGTCAGAAAATCAGTGCTTTACTTGATTTTGTCCATCTTCTGGCGCATCCAGACTGTTGCTTTATATAGAACCACTCCAGTCTGGAATCTCCAGCCTTGCTGCTAAACGGCGTAGAGATTATCTTCCTCTTTGGGACCGACTCAAAGTAACAGAAAGAAGGGGTTTCTCTAGTCCGATGTTTGAAATTATAGAAGAAATGAACGTCGTCAAACGTAAGCTCCACGCCTAGAATTTCACGATATGCTATGAATAAGGTATGCAGATAGGCATATGAATTGGGATGCAGCTGCATGGGGGCAATCCGCATTTGTCTTAAGAAGTCGACGATGAAAGGCGAGAAAGGAGGAATAGCGCCAACCATGCACATCAGACGAGTGACCGTCATATATCCTTCTGGAGGGTTATGTGGACGATCAGAACGTGAGGGCACTAGAGTGTCTCTCTTCATTATTCCATACTTCAAGCAAATTCTCACGAGTCGGTCATTGTCAATTGTTGATTCTACGGAATCTGGAGGTGATTCCAATATAATGGCTGAGTCAAATTCATCGGGTGCTCGGTTGTCACCAATCCCTCCTTCCTCCTCAAAGCCTAGGGAAACTTCATTTTCTGAAGACATTTCATCGTTTTCCCGATGACCAACTCCGTAATCCGGACCCTCGCTATCCCATTCTGGGTCAGATGAAGAAGATATATCCTCGAGAGTGGTTTTGTTGGAAGTTTCTGGAGCTTCTTTCCTCTCAGCTAAACGAGAAGAGCGTCTGGGCCTCATTGTCGTGAAACTATTGAAGAAGCAATAGCACGGATTAGAGTGAATTATCCCGTGTCCCCTTTTTTGTGTATGTGTGTGAACTAAAGTGTGTGCAACAAATGCGGGAAGTGCAAAATAAGAGTACAGCAATGTAAGACGAAGCTTTAAAGAGAAAGTAATAGTCCGAGTTGTCCTTGATTCTCATTTATGTTCACAAGGCACTATCCTAACTGTCCGCGAGGCATATTCGTCTAGAATAAGTGTTAGTTGAGTTAGTTGGGTGGTCTTTATGTGTCAAGTTCAATATGTTCGGGTCGGTTCGGATATGCATATGATGACTAGCTCGACGCAGGCACAGATAACAGTCGGTTCGGGTGCCTCACTAAAGCATGGTCAGTTCAAGACAAGGAAAGCAATGAGTTCGGAAGCAGGACTGATCTGTTCGGATCGGGTAGCCCGATCCGAACCGAACCAGCACCACCTAACCGATCCGTTTACTTCAACCTCTTATCCCATTTACTTTTCCGACCCGAACCGACTTTTTCTTTCCTTTTCATCTTTCCAAAGAACGAAACCCGAGCCGATTCCCTTTCCCTCCTTTTCCTCTTTGCTCCTTCGTCTTCTACCCGAACCGACTCCAGCTTGTCACCCCATTCTTCATCTCTTTCCTCTTTTCCCATCTACTCACAGACGAGTCCGCTTTATCACCGAAGCCGCCGTTAAGAACAAATATTCGCCCTCTTCAGCCTCGCAACGCCTCGAAGCAATGGCGCATCCACCAGCAACGGCGGAGGGTTCGAGTGATGCTTATGGCCAAACCATCCTAACCCAACGCTAATTGAAATCGAGAACGGTTACAACAAAATTATTTGAGATTAGAAAAGCTACCTATATGTTTGATTCGGGAAATCTACAGGAAATTGTTTTAGAATTTTCGAGTTTCTGGCGTTTCAATATTAAGGTCGGGAGCGGCAGCAAAAAAGAAGAAGGAAGGAATGAAAGCAGTAACGAGTTTATAAAGGGAATGTTGTTGACTCCTCGTCTTCCTATTTTGTCTCACCCGCTCGGACCGGAATGAAGGCCCAGAAGCATAACTCCCTCTGAAGGCCCAACGTCCAAGAACCTAACTCACGAAAACGCTTCGGATCGGAATCCGAACCGAGCGGAAATCTCACGCGATTGATTTAACGTCCGACTCGAATTGAAGAGAAGGGAAGTAAAGGAGGAGCATACCTGCAAGAAGCATTACACGGCGAGAAGAGTTCCCAAATTTGCTCAGAAATAAAGAAAAGGCACTCGGATCGGACGCCGAACCGAATAGAAATCAATGCATTACTCTTGACAATTCTGGTTAAACGACATCAAAGGACGCTTTGTACAACGAAAGCATCCTTTGAGGGGGCAAAATGTTAGCCTACTTTGTGAACTAGGCAACACAAAGTCAAGAAACCAACCGTTGAAGAGTATTTCAAGTTATGCGACTCCGGTTCGGATCGGAAGGAAACACCACAATTCAGATTGATAGCAGCGTATCGGTTCGGATCGGGTAAAATTCTCTGTTCGGATCGGATATCTCTTACTGGATAAATTGGCAGAGCATACCTGATCGGATCGGAAGGCCAATGAATCTCAGGTGGATCGGAAAGCCGTCTGCTTGCCACGACTTCGGAGCGGAGCGGAGTATGATTAGAGAAGAAGAGACGTCCAAGCTACTCCAGTTCGGATCGGGTATTCCGATCCGAGCCCCCAACCTGCACGTCTCCGACCCGCACCCTTGATCCAGGAAAATCTCCTATAAAGTCGCCTGGAGAACCGGACCGGATATGACTAATTCCTACCCCTAACGTCCATCTCATGGATGCGTTGTCCGCCTGATAGCCCATCCGAACCCGAAGAGAGTGCGACGGATGACACGTGTTCCGACCCGGATTGAATCTCAGGCAAATTCACACCTATAAATACCCCATCTAGAGACAAAGAGAAGGATCTTTTTCAGCACTTTCGAGAATCCAAGTACCTCCATCATCCGAATTCCTTTACTCCCGGAAAATCCAAACCATCTTTCATTTCCTGTTTTTATCATTTTGAGTGAATAAAAGTGAGTTGTGAGCGAATCTTACACTGCATTTGTAACTGAATTACTGAATATAGTGAAAACTAAGCGGACGTAGGCATTTCTTCGCCGAACCACTATAAACCTTGTGTGTCCCTTTTTATTTCTGCCTTACTTTATCTTGTTTCTAATCAATTTGGGTGTTAGAACCATATTTGGGTCTAACAGTAATTAAAGAATATGGTTTTACATTGTAAATAAAATTACATTTCTATGTAAAATGGAATTAAAAGAATAAATATGTTGATAAGAATTATTTACATTTCCTTATGTATATAATTAGGATTAATAGAATAATTATGTGAATAATATTTATCTACATTTTCATATGTAAATAAATAAGATAAAAGTAAAAGATGCATTTATTTACAATTAGTGTAAATAAATATAGAAAAAGTAAAAGTAAACATTTATTTACATTAGGGTAAATAAATAAGATAAAAGAAGATGAAACCATTTATTTTCATTTAGGTAAATAAATAAGAAAAAGATAAGAATATATTTATTTACATTTAGGTAAATAAATAGGAAAAGAAAAAGATTTCAATTTATTTACATTTAGTGTAAATAAATTGAAAGATAGATAAACTATAATTTATTTACATTTAGTGTAAATAAAACAAAGATATTAAAAGTGATATTTTTATCGTCATTTTAGATGCGATAAAAGAATAGACGATAATAGTTGAAATCGCCAAACGATTTATATTTATTATATATATATATATATAAATTAAATGAAACGCACGCGGCAGTTCAAGTATCGGCAATCGTAACTTTAAACAGTTATACCGAAAGATCCGACTGTCGGATTTTCCCAAAACTGGAACCGTTAGGACCGCTTTGGGAAGATCTTTCCAACGATATAGACTTCGTCAAAATCCAACAGTTAGATTTCAAGATATGTGTTAATCAAATTTGGTTGAAAACAGCGCCAGGGTCGCCCATTAACCCGAAGCGTCGTTAAATTAATTTAAGCTATTTTTATATAAATAAAAGTAGCGATAGGTCGTTATTAAATACCAATAACGACACGAAAGGATTTCAAATTATATATATATGCGAGAATCATTTGAAAAGACTGTGTTCAATCTCATTTCAAATGATTATACGACGTTCTAAGTCGAAGATTTAAAGACGGTGATTGAAGACCGGCGATCTTCACATCGAATGGATGTGTTGCTACTGAGACCCATAAGAGGAATAGCTACCTTGGAAGGGCTTCAGTGGTGGCCGTTCGGACGAAGTGTTGATTTGTACGGATTTGACTTTCGCTCAGACCCAGGGCATAAGTTTATAAATGGAATGTATGTCTGACGTTTTAATCCTTTATACAACATTCGTTGATCTCTCTTAATATATATCTGTTTGGTGGTTAACACCCTTCTCTGAGACGTACGAGCTTAGAGGTTATATATTGGTAGAAATTAATGGTATAGTATGGACTGACAATGTGGCATACTAAGATGCATTGATCAAGGCTTTTGTTGAAAAGCAGGCCTTGTGGTTGATGATCAAAGCACGGCCTGTTTAGGCGTAGCTTTGTGTATAGCGTGACTTCGCGAGCCTCACACCCCGGTATGAGTCAAAAATGGGATACAGACTGCAGGGAGTGCACACGTTTATTTCTAGCTAGAGTGATGTCAGGGACCTACCAGCGCTGACATTTTACTTATGTGGATGATGGATTTTTAGGCGCCTCGTGTTTTATAGGCCGTTGGTGGTCATATTATGGGTCCAAAGGAATCGGGAAGCGTGTGTTCAGGCATAACTAATCCACTGCCCATAGGCGGGGACCGGCCCTGAAGATCCAAGGGTTCACTGCGGGGGATCCTGAGGCATTTGCTAGAGTGTCTCGAATCGGAGAGGAGCTTGCCCCTAGCCTCGACTCATGATGGAAATCCAATTTCCAATACGACCTTGCGGTTTTGATTGTAGAACTAGTATTGGCGACATGATATATGGTACCCATGCCGTCTAGGATTGATACTTATGATTGAAATGTTTTTATTTAAAACATATACACACTAATAATAATATCAAACCCGATTTTATACGTATCAAGCATCTTTTGACCATTATAAGGTAAAACCCTATCCTCTGGTGTGCGTTGCATTGTGTGATGGGACTTGGGTCTTATAATGGTTTCATTTTTCCAAAAAGACATTGTGTTGTTTAACGATTTACTTTAATTTATGCACTGGCAATCCATAGGAGTAAACCCGTTCTGATTTAGCGGCGTGGTCCTGTGATTAGCCTTCTTATTAGTTAAGTTATTTAGATTTCTCACACCAGTCCCACGACTGACCTGTAGTTTGTTTCACTTTGCAAACTCGGGTGCCCTCTTTTCTACACGGGCAGCCGAGTAGCTTTTTGCAGATATCTTTCTCTTTAGCAGGATCCTGGATTGAAGCCTAAAGCTGTGTCCAGAGCTTTGTAGTCTTCCGCTGTTTAATGTATTAAATCTGTTGTAATTTTTCTTCCGCTGTAATTTTATTTCAATGATCTCTGATATATTCTGTACTCTGATGTAACATTATTGTAATGTAATAAAAGTCTGTTGTTATTGTTCTGATGTATTGTATTCCCAAAGTTAAAGTATTCGAAGATTTCCAACCTTTCGGTCAGACCTGTGTGGTTTATGGTCGATTCTAAGAGCGGGAATTTTCGGGTCTTTACAGTTAATATTTACTGTAAATGGTTAACAATATGAAATGGAATTTCAATGAAATATAAAATTTTGTGTGATAAATTTAGAATTTTATGTAATAAATGCAAAGCTATTCTTATATTTTTTATAAAAAAAATCAAAAAGTTCCAAACTAAAAGAAAACGGGAACTTAGAAATTTTATTATATTTAATAAGTTATGTATAATTCATATATAAATAATAATTAATAAATAAGTAATAATCAATACATAAGCAATAAATAATAAATATATTTGATTATACATTATGTTCATTATCAAACAAGTAATAGTTAATTAATATAATTAATAAGCCAGGAATAAATAAATTATAATTGGTGAATTTATTCACATGTAGATCACTATGGAATGGACAAGGAGTTCCCTAGCGTCATCTTTCTCTGTACTGGATCGTTCTCTGACCCTAATCTAAACCATTACTTCGTGTTCACGTTCGAATTCTGAGAGTTCGAACCTTCATCTAACTGATTCGATCGATCTGGCTCGAGATTCCAGGATCAATTTTGAGAGACATGATGAGTACGACATCGATTTCTTGAAATTTGGGAGTTTTCCATGTCCTGACAGTCCGAGATCGAGCCGGAGGTGGTAGCATCGACGGAAGACCGAGCGCATGCAAGAGAACGATGGGTGATTGGTTGATATATGCAATGGAAGAGACATTCGAGATTTCAATGACTGCTAAGGCTGAAACGTGGAGATTTAGTAAGTATATCCTACTTTTATTAATTTACAGAGAATAAACTCGATTGTTTTGGGTGTAATTTGATTTCATATTGTAAGGTGATGACCTGGTAGCCTGATGGGCGTAAATTTGTGTCAAAAATAGTTTTCTCTTGACGCAAACTTTGATTACAACAAAATCTACATACTGAATATGTACTTGTTTGTGCTAATCTTCAGTTTCTTTCAAATTTGAATAGGTAGAGACCTTATGTGACAAACTATTTTAAAACAAAAGATTATAAGAATCTCAAGACCATTAGATTAGATGAAGAAATAATGTCCATCTCATCATGTTGAACAGATTTGTTTATAAAATATGCTTTAGATATATTAAAGAACCAGATTACAAAGGATAAATAAGAATATTATAGTTACTCAAAATAAAGTGAGAATTAGACATTCCCAGCTGCCGTTAGACAAATTTGCAGGTACTGCTGCTTTTGAATCTTTTAGCTTTATTTTGGTTCATTTTTTTCATCCAATATAATAACCTTTTATTTATTTCTTCCGGCTAGTACACAACTCAAATTAATCAACATATATGTGACTACTAGCAAGCTTTTGATTTGGATAACCAACTTATAGTTAATCAATATGAATATATGTAATGTACCTTTTTGTATTATGGTCCATACACTTATTTGTAAATCATTATACAAAGAAGAAAATAATAAAGAAGCATAGGCATAAATATTCGTTGAGTGGTAAAAATGCTTTTCATCAGCTTAACATGCTAATTATATACCAATTAATTATATTGTTGATCATATGGATCAGATTTCTAATAGTCGAGGTAGATCATGCGATGTACTTTAAAATATATTGTATGAAAAATGAAACAATATCAATAACTAACAATATACTACTGGCCGGGTTGTAGGCCAAGTACACTTGAACCACACTTGTGAGTCCATGGCATCACTACAACAAAAGTCTCATTTTATAACGCAATAAGATAACTCCTTGTTCAATAATGTTATTGTTCTTTCTAGTTTATTTTTGTTTGAAATGCGGATCCGTCACGTAACGCTGTCCAAAAAGCAGGCTCCTCAAATTTTTTCTCATAGTCGCCTCTTCCTCAAATTATTTCATTTTTCCCTCTTCCATTATTTTCCTCATCCCTCTTCCTCCAATTAAACATATAATCTTCTCTCTTACCACCACCTCCTTTGCATATAATTTTTATTAAGGTTGTGTTTGTTAAAGTAAGAAGCATTGAAAGCAAAAAAAAAATCAGCGTTAAGAAGATGTTAAGTTGTTTGTGTGGAAGGTCAATTCAGCGATGCAGAAGGTCAATTCAGCAATTTGCAAGATTAAGGCAGCAAACTGATCAGCAACAAAATATCGCTTTTTAATAGCTTTGGATCTGAACCAATTTTTCTTCATTCAACTTCCCTTTTGAGACTGCGTATGAAATCGCATCTCTCCCTCATAGTTTAGCTGTAAGCATATCTCGGCTATCGATTGCAACTTCAGGTTTGTAGAGTATCATTTTAGTTTTATAATTATCAATACTGTTTTGATTTCATTATTTTGGGCTATATTCATTATTAGTTATTGTAACTATAATCCGAAATGATGACCACTTTAAGATTTTTTTTGGTGTCTAAAATCTTTGCACGTCTTAAAAAATAGGGTTGTAGTTGTCAGATTATGTGAACATGTCCTTCATGGAAAACTATGGTAAAAAGACTGGGTACACAGGCTGAAACTTTAGACATGACTATACTAATAAAGAATCTGGTTATACATAATTTATATGAAATTCTACATTATCTTCTTTTGTACGTTGAGCATAATTTGGTATGTGTACTGTAATTAAATCTATCTAAACAAGCAAACTTTGTAGTATATCATATATACAATTTCTTATTTTTTTGTAAGTAGCAATCATTGACATCCATTATTCATTTTGCATCTGTTTAATTAACGTGTAATGTTTTCCTTATGAGCGCTACGGGTTTGTTCTTCTGATGTATGCACCAAAAGGTGATAATTTTGTTCAACTTGCAAGCTTTCATGTGTTAATTATATTTGTTTACAATGCTTTTATGTGCTAAATGCGGCTAGTGATAATATAAATTAATCTCGATTCAGTTTTTATCCTCCATATAGTTGACCTCGATTCAGTTTCATTTGTTGAACTAACTAACTATGGCGGATCAGCTTACTAAGGCTAGACTTTGAGTTTAAGTGGGCCTTTAGCTTGTTCGGAAAAGACGGCGATGGTAAATAATTTCTCTTATTTTAATTAATGTGATCACTACAGTCTGAACCTACTAAGGTAATTGGAGGTTGGTACACTACAAGAAAAGGGGTTATCTACAATTGCAAATCACAGCGTTTTCTTCTCCCTACTATGAAAATCAAACAGTAGTACGTTGATTTTAGGTTAAAACGCTAAGATAAATCAAAGTGGGAATTATTTTTCACTTCCCTCCATTATTACTAAATTCGGCGGCGTATCCAAAAAACTACCCAAAATTTTAAAATCTCAATTACAAATTTTCCATCGTATTTTCGTCGTCCGCTTAGTCTCCGTCTCATTTTCGAATCTCCGTTCACTTAGCACTGTTGCTCTAGTCTCTCGATTGTCATAATGAAAGACATTCGGTTCCAGTGGAGGTCGCACCCATAGATTCCATTCAGTTTTCGTCGTCCTTAAGTTAACGTAAGTGGCACCTTGATTATTTTATCTTTTTTTATTGATTAGCCAATCTTTAGTTTTTTTTTTAACATTTGGTATGCCCACTGAAAATGTTGATTGTGCTATTAGCAGTTTATACGTTGATGTGTCTCATTTAGTATCACTATTTTATTTAAGTAGTTATGTTAATTTGCTTGTACTCAACAATAGCCTATTACTTCAAATTTTAGAAATTTGCTTGCTTATATAGTAGATGATGATGGATAAAAATTGGGTGGATCTACACATGTAACTACATAATTCTCAACATAAATGTAGTTTGCAAATCATATCCTATATTTTGATGAAAGCTAAAAGATTAAAAAAATTCAAAGAACTGGTAGTGAGTATCAGCAAGGAGCTCGGAAGTATGTGCATACCGCTATGAAAAATTCTGGAAATGTAGAAAAAATTCTATGTTCTTGCTTATATTGTCAAAATATTAGTCATCAATATGGGAAGGTGGTAGTTGAGCATCTGGTTATAAGAGGAATGGATCATGTATATAAGTCAAGTAGGTGGTATTGTCATGGTGAACACATAAATATAAGCTCAGATGTTAAGTTCGATGACATATATGATTTATTTGAAGCTAACGATTATGAAAATGAAGATTTCATCAATTATTCTTTTTTCGATGATGATAAAGATGAAGATAGCGCACAAAAACGAGAGGATGATTTGTTGAGGAACTTGGAAGAAGCAAAAGCCTCGTTGCATCCTGATTGTATTGATCAAACAAAATTATCTTCCATCCTCGCCATGTATAACCTTAAATGTAAGACTGGATTGTTTGATACCAGCTTCGATAAACTTCTAAATGTGCAACAATTATTGTTGCCAAAAAATAATGTACTTTAGAAAACATTATATGAGGTAAAAAAAATTCTCAAAGTATTCGATATGGGTTTGGAAAAAATTCATGCTTGTCAAAATGATTGTTGACATTTTAGAAGGGAGTACAAAGATTTGGAAAGTTGTCCTAAATGTGGTGTATCAAGATGGTAGAAGAATGAACGTACGAACGAAATTATGCACAACATCCCGATTAAAGTTTTGAGATATTTTCCAATCATTTCTTGATTTTGAAGAATGTTTAGATCTCAAAATTCTACAGAAGATTTAAGATGACATTTTAGTAACAAAAGAAATGATGGGAAAATGCGTCACCTTGTGGATTCAATAACATGGAATGTAGTAGATGAGAAATGAGAATCGTTTGCAGCTAATCCACGCAATATAAGACTTGGTCTTGCTACCGATGGTGTTAATCCATTTATGACAATGAGTTCCAAATTTAGTTGTTAGCCTGTGATGCTTGTGACATACAACCTCTCGCCAATGTTATGCATGAAAAAAGAAAATATCATCTTAACATTATTGATTCCTAGTCCAAAGCAACCAGGAAATGATATGGACGTATATTCAAAGCCATTAATTGAAGACTTGCAACATTTGTCGAGTAATGGAGTTCACCTATGATGCCTTTAGTAGATCGCTTTTTAACATGAGAGCGATTTTACTATGGACGATAAATGACTTTCCAGCGTATAGAATTCTAGCTGGATTTTGTGTGAAAGGTAAAAATGGTTGTCCATTATGCGGTATCAATACTCACCATCAATGGTTGAAACATAGTCGAAAGAGCGGTTATATGGGTCATAGGAGAATTTTATCCCCTTCAGATTCATTGAGAAAGCAAAAAACCTGGTTTGATAATACTGTATAAAATGGTCGTAGACCTAGAGTTTTGACTGGAAGAAACATCTCTGCTATTTTGAATAACTTTCCGAATAATTTTGGGAAAGAGATCAAAAATGAAAATAATAATAATAATAATAGCAAGAAGAGGAAAGGTGAGAAGAAAAAAAAATAAGCAAGAGATCAGGAAGATAAAAAATACTAATAATAAAAAAAACAGAGGTGAAGATGGTGATCTTGTGAATATAGAGCTATCAAGGTGGAAAAAACTGCCAATCTTCTTTGATTTACCATATTGGGAGGTTAGTTTTTTTTTTCACTGAACAATAATATAGTTCTTTAGTAATAAAACTTAATATAGTTAATTTTTGTAGGAACTGCCAATGCGTCAAAATTTAGACGTAATGCATGTAGAAAAAAATGTTACTGAAAGCATAATAACCACGATGCTGCATGATAACAAATCGAAAGTTGGAATTAATTGTATAAAAGTTGTAGAAGACTGGGGAATTCAACATTCCCTTTATGCACAATCTCGTGGAAAAAACATATCTTCCACCAGCTTCATATACATTGTCCAAATACGAAAAAAATGTAAAAGATTGTATGATTTTAAGGGACCTAATGGTTGTTGCTCGAATTTCAAGAGCTCTATATCATTGGAGGATTGTAAAATTAGTGGTTTGAAATCACCTGACTATCATGTCCTAGTGCGACAGTTGTTAACGGTTGCAATAAGATGATTGTTACCAAAGGGGCCAAGGAAAACAACAATTCGTTTATGTTTGTTCTTCCATAAATTATGCCAACATGTTCTTGATAGAGAAAAACTACAATATCTTGATGATGAGATTATTCTAATTTTATGTGAACTTGGAAGATAATTTCCGTCTTTGTTCTTTGATATAATGATACACTTGACTGTTCATCTTGGAAAAGAAGCCAGATTATGTGGACCGGTTCATTTTTGTTGGATGTACCTATTTGAAATATACATGAAGACACTAAAACATTATGTAAGAAACACTGCACGTCCTGAGGGGTGTATTGCAGAATCCTATCTTGTAGAGGAGTGCATGAAATATTTTAGTGAGTTCTTAAAGAAATAAGGAAAAATAGAAGAGAAGGAAATACGAAATGAAGATTATGAAAATGATGTCATACTTGAAGGACGACCAACTCTAGCTTGCAAAATAATTACACTGTTCGAAAATGAGAAACAAGCTGCTCATTTAACTGTGCCAATGAATACGGCTATAGTGGAACCATTGTTAAAGTAAGTGACTAGTGCAATTTGTTCAATTTTTTTATAGTGCAACTTATCTATTTTTTTTCCTTTTACAATATTTTGCATCTTGCAGAGTTGCAACACTCAAACAGAGCATAGAAAAATGCGACCTTACTTTGGAAAACCCACACAAATAACTTTGCCGATTGGATTAAGAAGAAGGTGAGTTGAATTTTAAAATATATTCTCATTAATTTTGAATATATTATTATCGAGATCTAACATAAATAATATTTTCATTTATAGATACCTTATGATTCGGACGATCACGACAAAATGTTAAAATGGATTGCCTATGGTCCAAGGAGTAGTGCATTGTCTTCTGCAGGTTATATCATCAATGGAGAACGTTTTCTCACAAAATATATTGAGAGAAAAACTCAAAATAGTGGAGTCACTTATAATGCAACCACCATATGTAAGGCTAGCGCAAAAGATATTTCCCAAGTGGTTGACGTGATTACTTATTACGAGATATGGACCGATATATTTTTGTTAGACTATCATGGCTTTTATGTTTCGTCTTTAAGTGTCATTGGACAAATATAGAAAATGGTGCGAAGGTAGAAGATGAATTTACCCTTGTCAATTAACAACAAAATCAAGTTTCATTCTCAAAAGATATGTGTACCCTTGTATCGTAAGCAAAACAAATTTTCTATTCAAGGGAAGATGACGATTCTAATTGGTATGTTGTGATGAGGGCATCGTCAAGAGTTTTTCATGAAATAGACGTAGATGACTCGTTAGAGGAATTTAGCATGGATAATGGAAATTTTGAAGAAACCGATATGGAGATTGATGACTCTGCTGAGGATCTTAGCTATGTTAGGGAAGATTGCGAAGGAATACTTGAGTAGTATATCACTAGCTATGTTAGGGAATGCTATGTTAGGGAAGATTGCGCTTTGTAGCTATAACATCATTATAAAATTGAATCGACCCAAACTCTCCCTTACGGGAAAGCCCAGATTGAGTTGATAACACGGCAAATCAGAACACAAACAGAAGAACATTTCATTGCTATTACAACAATTACATCAGAGTACACAAATATTCCAAAGTATGAATAAATAACATACATTTGATAAATATCAGAGATTCAAATTACAATGCAGCAGAAAAATAATACATAACACAGCTTAAAGAAATACACGGATACAGAGATTTCCGAATATAGCTCCAGCTGTAAATCCAGGATCTTGGGAACATAATATACGCAGAAACCAAAACTACTAGCTGCCTGTGTGAAAAATAGGGGCACCCAGAGATTAGGTTAAAACAAGCACCCAGAGATTAGGTTAAAACAATAAACTCCAAGTCAGTCATGTGACTGGTGTGAGAACTAAAATAGTTATTTAAAACTTGACTTTAAAAATAAAGTTAATCCAGGGACCACGCCGTATAACATGGAACGGGTTTTCTCCTAAGAATACCAGTGCGTAAAACAAACAGCGCAATGCTTTTTGAAAAAATGAAGCTATTATAAGACTCAGGTCCCATCACACAATGCAACGCAAGCCGAATGATAGAGTTTTCCCTTGTAATAGCCAAACATGCTTGGTACGTTTAAAACAAATCCTTTGATACTATTATAAGTGCATAGTGTATCAAACAGCTTCAAATATAAATGCATCAATCATAGACGGCATAGTATGTCGCCATATAGGTTTACTACTAAAACCACACAATGTTGTATTGGAAGTTGGATTCCATCTGTGAACCAAGGCAAGGGATCGTCCTTACCGATTCGAGACAATCTAGCACCATGTCTCAGGATTTAGCCGCAACTGCACCTGGAGAAAAGGGCCGGTCCACCTAAGTGGATTAATAATCCCTAAACAACATGTTTCCTCGCCCTATGGGGCGTAAGTCTGGTCAGTATGTCGACCATGTCATCCATCGGCCCCGTAGTGACCAATATAACCGAGGCGCCTCGCTATCCATCAAATAATATAATATGCAACATCCATATGAGTAAAATGTTTAGGCTCGGCTAGAAGGAAACACATGTCCTCCCTAAGGTCCTCTCCCGTTTCTGGTTCACACCGGGGTATGAGGCTCGCAAATTAACGCTATACACAAAGCTATGCCATTTAAGGTCGTGCTTTGATCATCAATCAAAAGACTCTTCTTTTCAACAAAAGCCTTGATCATTTGCTTCTCAAGATGCTACACAGGCAATTCACGCCATGCGACTGATGTCTATTGATACATAACCTCTGAGCTCGTACATCAGAGAAATGTGTTTAGCAAGAGAATAAATTCTCTGCCACCAAACAGATATATATTTAATAGAGATCAATCAACACAGAATAAAATCCAATGTCAGACATACATCCATTTACAAGTTTGCTTTGGGTCTGAACGAAATCGGAGGCTCCTTATTCCTCGTCCCATATGTCCAATATAGGAGAGTGGTCTTCGCATATCCGGTCGATCTCCAAGTATGTCTGGACGATCACCACTTATCACCTTGTCTTGGGTGTACAGCCCAATCAAGACATCGGTAACCATCCAAACGATGTGAAGACCTCCGGTATTCAACCACTGTATTCATCATCGACTTGTCGTCGAATCAGTTATTCAGAATGGGTATAAACCTAAACTTTCCGAATAACCCGTGTATTTTATAAACAAGTGCTATAAAAACACAACATACGCCTCATTCCAATCTAGAATATTCTTTTATTCAAATATTAACATCATTAGGTAAAGGTCCCCATTAATTTTATCAAAGATAAATTCTTTAAATTTATTCTTTAATCTTCCTTTGAGTATCAATTCAAACCAAATTAATGTTTTTCCAAACTAGTCGGGATTAGCGCATCTTACCGAAGTAATCATTTGTTATATTTCCCAATCCCAACCTATTCATCCTATCGATCAAAACTGGTAATACTCCATATCTAACACCACGGTGTTATCGGTAAATTTAAGTACCATTTCACGTTCAAATCTAATTAAAGATTTAACTATCTCTTGGAGCAAAATTGGCGATACTCCATTCTCGATCATTTCCCAAATTTGATGATTTAAATTATCACGTTCACATTTCAATCTAATTAAAGATTCATTAAAACTCCACTTAGTTTTAATCTTCCCAAAAATCAACATTAATGATTATTTAACTCTGGGAAATCAAACATGCCACATTGACAATCTACACTGTACCATTGGTTTCTGCCGATATATAACCTATAAGCTCGTACGTCTTAGAGAAGGGTGCTAAGAAAGAGAATAAGTTCTCCTCCACCAAACAGATATATATTTAGCAGAGATCAACAATACAGTTCGAAATACAATGTTAGACATGTAATCCTGTCTTTAACTGGGTTAAAGAACCAATGTCATTTAAAACACAGTTCACGATAAACCCAAATCACATTCCATTAATTATGGAATCTTCACGGAAAACAAATCAATATATATAATCAGTATCAAATTTCGTATCCGACTAATAATATAAATGGAATAACGACAAAGCCCTTTAAATTCCATATACATTAACAGTCTTCCTTAACAGAAGTTCACTTCGATTATTACCAAATCGAATTCCCTTCCATTCCAATTTATTTTATTGAATTGGAAAACTTTACTTTGGAAAATTTCCTTTAAATCTTAATGAAAGGATTTATAAATTCCAAATCACATTTCAATGTTAATCGGGTTAAAGAACGAATGTCATTAAAAACATAGTTCACAATAAAACCAATTCACATTCCATTTTATTCCAATTACTAAATATAATTGGAAACTCTAATAATCTTAATTGAAAGATTTATTCTTTACACACGGGGTTTAAGAATAGTGTTATTTAAGATATCATTCATCACAAACCCAAAATCCAATTCTTTTATTCAGTTCCAATTAATATTAATTTATTATGAAACTTCACTAAATCTTAATTAAAAGATTTATTCTTTTCTCAACCGGGTTTAAGAACAGTGTTATTAAAGACACCATTTACGACAAACCCAAAATTCCATTTGATATTAAATACGAGGCTCTGAATAGAAATTATATCGGCTTATATTCAATATCAAATTCTGAAACCAACAAATATCGTATTGGAAATAACGATATAAATATATCTTCCAAATTTCCATAACAATATCGGTATAATCACGAAACCCAACATCGAAATATTCCAAAGATGATTTCCATTCAAATCCATTCTAATTCATATATTGGAAATTCTGGTTATATTAAAACCCATTCTCAATCCAATTTATTTAATTAAAAATACCCAGTTGGTAACAAGTTCATTTCGATAAAAATATATTTTTATCTTTTCAAATATAAAAAAATTCATCCCAATTCTTTCCAAATCATTTATTATAATTCTACACAAATTATTTAAATTTTTAATAATTTTATTAAGGCCCTTTCAGTTGATTTCCATAAACGGTCATCGAACTGCTCTTACAACGACCTTTTCCAAATTTGATTTGGACATAATTCCAAATCCAACCGTTATATTTCAAATCTCTTATATTCGTGGGAAAGCTCTTTTTGATACAAACCCAACGGTTCAAGTTTTAGGAGAATCCGAAAGTCGGATCTCCTGTAATGTTAATTCGAAGTCAATGGTCGAAATTCGCGAACGGTCGCGGTGCGTTCTATTCAAGCCATTAAATATATATATAATATATATTTCGTCGATTTCCATTTAAAATATATTTTATAAATCGTTATAAAGTCGTTTTAAAACAATTCCAACTTCATTTTCAAATTTAAATCAAAATTGAATACCCTTATCATTATATTATTTGAATGATAATATTTTCAAAATATCAGATTTTGAAATCATTTCCTTTTCGATATTCATTATAAAAATGAATAAAATCGATATAAATATCGTTTGCGTCAAAATGGCGCAAATCTAATCAACGCGGCTTCATATATTTAAATATTTTCGTGTCCATCCAAAATCGGACATTAAAATCAGATTTTAATCCTTTATTGTATATTATTTTAAAATATTCCTTATTTTAAAATATTTGTTATTTTAAAATATTCGTTCTTTTCGAATTGGAATCAGACACAGTCAATACCATATAATGTTATTTATATGGATTTCATACATCATATGTGTACAACAACAATGATAAACAGTCAACCATCATCCAAAGTGCACTACACAACTGCATAAGCATTAAATATAAACAATTAATGCTTACAACAGTCTGTCAACCAATCGATTGACATACAACTAAACAATTGGAATTAGTGTATGTCAAATACCATCCTAATACCTGTGTGGGGTTTCAATCAGCACACACAAATTTTATTTGTGCAGTTGGGCGATGTGTAAAATATATCATCCCAATCAATATCAGTTAAATAAGTGTTCATAAACAAATCGTCCGATTTGTAAATGAATAGCTATTCTCATTTCAGGAGAATTTTTATGTCGTTCATATATACATTAAAAAAAATATTTTTAACAATAAAATATATTATCCAACACGTGAATATTTTATACAGTTCATTTATACAATAAAAATAATATTTCTATTGTTCTAACATATTTTAGAAAATTTTGGCTGCATAACGACACGATACTAGAACCGGGATAAGGTCAAGACTTACCCCTCGCCTAATACAGGCTCACGCCATACACTAACCAATTCAAATCAATTCACAATTAATCCACAATCAATTTTATAATCACAATCAAATCAGCCAGAATATCCAAATAAATAAATACTCAACTACCACCAAATGTCATTTACGACGCCATAAGTGGCTATTCGCGGAGTATGCAATCCGTGTGTCGGTAATATCCATACATCGCTTTCAATTATGTGATTGTGCAAATTCGAATGTTGGACTCCATATATTTCAAATCACATAATATGGTTTGTACAATAAATAGTGCCGGGGGCTTCTAAGCCCCGTCTGCAACCTAAAATATTTTTAATTGTAAAATAAATTAAGTGAGAAGGAGTTCTCACCTTTGTTTTCCACTCTGTCATTCTTTATTTGAATGGTTTGGGTTTGGATTTGTTACCGGGCGTTGTGTCCTTCACCTTGTTTGCAATGAGATCTGTTTCACGTGGATTATTGTTAAAAATCATATATTTTTTAAACAACGCTATACATATTCTAAAAATCATATTTTTATTATGCTCCTACCTATATAAAAATCACATTTTTATATCTCTCCTTATATAATAAAAATCCATTTTTTTTAATGCTCCTACATATATAAATATCACATTTTTATTATGTTATTCATACAATAATAATCACATTTTTAAACCGCTATAATATATATATATATATATATGTATATAAATCAAATTTTTATTATGCTATTCATACAATAAAAATCATATTTTTACATAAGAATAAAAATCATATTTTTACATAAGAATAAAAATCATTTTTTTATAAATTCTCTTTCATTGTAAAAATCACATTCTTAATGCTAACCTATGTGTGTGTGTGTGTCTATATTTCATTTTAAAACAATGTTATTATATTAAAAATCAGATTTTAAAAACAATGTTTAACTTCTAAATTAACTAAATTGATTACATAAAAAGAAAAAAGAAAAAAGAAAAAAACTCATTGTTGCTTAACAAAGAGGGAGGAGGGGCACCTGACGGTCGGAGGGAGGAAGCAGCGGTGGTCGGTGGTGGCGCTGGAGGGTTGGCGGCGGATTTGAGGGCGTGTGGTGGTTTTTTTGATGGGTTGGGGGGGGGTCTGGGCGCGGTCTTCAAATCAGAGAGGGGAGAGACACGGCGGAGGAGAAGGATCGGAGAAGGGGGGTTTCGCAGCGGCGACGGCCTTCTGGTGGGGCGCGGCGGTCAACGGTGAGGGGGCGACGAGATCAAGCACGACGAGTTTTTTTTTTCATTGACTTTGAACTGAAGGAAGAAAAGGAAGGGGGGTGTTATTATATACAATTATATTTTTAATTTAATTCAAGTCCAAAAAATTAACTTTTTGATTCGAACTCCAATTCGAACCCAACGACTGTCGCCTCTAGCTAATTACCCCTATTCCGAATGCAATGAGATATGTCCAGTAAGCCAATTCGACTATTCTTATTTGTTTTCTTCAAAATTAAAGTATAAATTAATTTAACGTTCAAAATTGATTTCAACGTACATTTTAATTTATCGGGGCCGCATACTGCTTCCAAAAATTACAGAAAAATAAATCTAGCTATGTTTTAACGATACGGTCCTAAAAAAACTAATTTCGTCGAATTTGGAGACCTTTTGAACAATGGTCAATTTCCAGTCGATTAAATTCTAACTAAAATTACCAAACATGTTTAAATTCGCCATGCTTACATATGAATTCAAAAAATTATGAAAATTGGAATCTAGCAATAATTTGACATTCCGGATCCAACAAATGTGATTTCATCGGAAATGGAGGTCGTTTGCAAAACGGCTATTTTTAAGGGCTATATATTATATAATATATATAAATTCCATAGCGACTATTCTCAATTTTAATATGGACATGACTTTTTATTCCCATTATGAAATCTCAATTTTTCACACGCGTTAGAAAGATATAATTAAAGATTCAAATATTTCTAGTTTTACTGAAATCCAATTTATTTTGAATCATGTACATTCAATTGAAATTTAAAATCGAATTTTCAAACTGCCACACCATTTTGAATTCGTTTTATAATTAAAATAAAATTATATGTTCTAACTTCAATTTAAATAAATTTTTAGTTGTTATTATTTAAAATAAATCATTTTAAATATTCAAAATATATTTAAAAAACCAAAATAAAAATTTTAAATTGGTTCTGAATTTCTGAGTTGTTACAAAAATCAAACACTTCATTATATTTTTTCTGTTTGCACTCCTGCAAGATTGGTGACAAACTGAAAATAACAAATTATTTAGGCTAACTCATATTTTGTTGTAGTTGTAACTGTACTTCTATGTTTTAAAATCTCCTAAACGGCCGTTATTTGCTATGAAAAGCACTGTTGTTTTCCTGTAAATGACATATTGAGGTGTAGCTGATATTATGTAGTCTTTTGCATATTCAGGATGACCTTAGCGCATAAGTGTTTGGATTGTATAGCTCTGCTATATATTTTATGTTTTTCCTCATGTTTTAGTAATAGTAAATGAGGCCAATAACGCGGCAAAAAAAAAGTAGCCAAAAATATATTCATGAAGCATAATAAACGAAAGAAGCATATTGAAGACAACAATGTTCAAAACGAGGGCAATCCACAAGTAGTAGAAGATTGTGATGACCCCAAACTTCCGTAGACCGAAAGTAAGGATAATCATTTAGGAATACAACATATTTACAACAAAAACAGATCTCAGATAATTATCATAACACATAAACCATTGCAGCGGAAATAAATGTCATCAGCATCATAATATCCAATACATCAGAGTACGCAGTACAGGATACAACATATCCAAATAAGGAGTCTCAACAAAAAGGGAAATAAGTTTTCAAATGGAAAGAAACAAGCTCAAACTCCGTCATATACATCAAAGCTACAAAAGGTAAAATGTCTCAAGCAGAAGTAAAAACTGGAGAAAAGGTCTTCTTCTTCTTCCGTCCAAGCAAGCTCCAATCAAAATGTATAACCTGAACCTGTTTATTGGCTGCTCGTGTGGAAAGAGGGCACCCGAGTTTGCAAAAGTGAAACAAACTACGAGTCAGTCATGGGACTGGTGTGAGAATTCTTAACTAATTTATCTAACAACGTGGCAAATCACAGGACCACGCCACCAACGCGGAACGGGTTTACTCCATTGGATTGCCAATGCATAATTGAATAAAGTTTATACAAAAACAACGAAATGACTTTTGAAAAATGGAATCATCATAAGACTCAAGTCCTATCACACAATGCAACGCACACAGGAGGATAGAGTTTTCCCTTATGATGATCAAACATGCTTAATACGTGAAAAATAATATTTTTATATTATCATTAGTGTCTAAGCAGTATTAAAATACTTCAATATAAATGTATCAATCCTAGATGGCATAGTACCCCATCCTGCTATGTCGCCGTATATAAGTTTACAATCAAGACCGTAATGTCGTATTGGAAATTGGTTTTCTGTCATGAAATCGAGGCTAGGGATCGTCCTCTTCCGATTCGAGACACTCTAGCAAATGCCTCAGGATCCCCCGCAGCGAACCCTTGGATCTTCAGGGCCGGTCCCCACCTAACGGTAGTGGATTGGCAATTCCTGAACACACGTTTCCCGGTTCCTTTGAACCTATAGTATGACCACTTCCGACCTATAAAAAACCTGAGGTACCTCAATCCAAAATCCACATAAGTAAAATGCCGGGCTGTGTTAAAGCTCAAACACCACTAGCTAGAAAGAAACGTGTGCACTCGCTGCAGTCTTAATCCCGTTTTTGACTCATACCGGGGTGTGAGGCTCGCGAAGTCACGTTATACACAAAGCTATACCTAAACAGGCTATGCTTTGATCATCAGCCACAAGGCCTGCTTTTCAACAAAGTCTTGATCATTGCATCTTGGCGTGCCACATTGACAATTCAACGCCATCATATCGATAACTATTACTACGTATCAGGGTGTTAAGTAGAGAATACATTCTCTACCACCAAACAGACATATATTAATAGAAATCGATTTAATTACATGAAGTGAATTTCAACGTCAGGCATGCAACCATTTACAAGTCCGTTCTGGGTCTGAACGAAATCGGAGACACCAAAAAGGCGCTCGCTTATCCGCACGACCAACACACACGTCCGGACAATTACTGCTTCAACCCTGTCCTGGGAGCAAGTCAGTCCAAGGTATCAGAAGTCATCGTCCATTCAATGTGAAGATCGCAGGTCTTCAACAATCGTCTTGTGACATCTTTGATTTAATCACCGTTCAATTATTTGAAATGAGTTAAAATCGGCCTTTTCAAATAATTGTCGCATTATTGTAGTTTAAAACATTTCATATATATTTATAACTATTTATCGCTATTTTTACTTATTAAAAATAGCTCAAAATAAATAAACGACGTTTCGGGTCAATGGGTGACCCGGCGCTGCTTTTACCTAAATTTGATTTACACATATCCTAAAATCGAACCGTCGGATTTTGATGAAATTTATATCATTGGAAAGCTCTTCCCAAAGCGGTCCTAACGGTTCCAGTTTTAGGAAAATCCAACGGTCGGATCTTTCTATTTAATCGTTTGAAGTTACGATTGTCGATACGCGAACTGTCACGCTCGTTTCGTTTAATTTTATATTTTATATTTATATAAAATATATAAACCACTGGGCGATTCCCTTTATTAAAATTCATTCCTTTTACTCTATGAAAATAACATTTTTTTGTCCGCCAATTCTAATGCGACAAAAATGATGTTTTCAACATCGTATATTTTTATATTCAATAAAAATGACATTTTTGTTCTCCAATTCTAATGCAACAAAAATGATGTTTTCAACATCTTATATTTTTATATTCAATAAAAATGACATTTTTGTTCGCCAATTCTAATGCAACAAAAATGATGTTTTCAACATCGTATATTTTTATATTCAATAAAAATGACATTTTTGTTCGCCAATTCTAATGCATCAAAAATGATGTTTTCAACATCGTATATTTTTATATTCAATAAAAATGACATTTTTGTTCGCCAATTCTAATGCATCAAAAATGATGTTTTCAACATCGTATATTTTTATATTCAATAAAAATGACATTTTTGTTCTCCAATTCTAATGCAACAAAAATGATATTTTAAAATGTACTCTTTCTTTAATTATAAAAATGTTCTTTTATCCTATTTGATTTTTTATAACATAAAAATGAACTTTTTATGTTTTTATAAAATGTATATATTTTATCTCCTTTTCTTTTACAATGAAAAATGTAAATTCTTTTATCTTTACATTGGAAAATGTAAACCTTTCAATGTTACAAAGAAAAACAGTAAATTTTTCATCTTCACCTAGAAAAAGGTAAATTTTATACTTTACATAGAAAAAAAAATGTAAAATTTCTATTTCTCTTTATTACAATAGAAAGATGTAAATTTCCTATTACTCTTTATTATAATAGAAAATTGTAAGTTTCCCCCAATCGTCTTCTTAATGCACATTTTTTCCTATAGGGACTCAACTCAATTTGGTGTCAATATATGATAACCAAAAATAATGGTTTTTGTCTAACCATTTCTATTTACCCAACATCGTCATTTCAATGTCAACACATACAACACAATATATGATTTGGTGTATAAATTCGATGAATCACAATAAAAGGTCTTATCTTTGTTTAATTTGTAAATCAAATAAAACATCTAATCTTTATTTTATATTGTAAGTCAAAATAAAATATCTACTCTTAACTTATCCTTTAATTAAAATTTAAAAGATTTGAACTTTCTTTATTTTATAAATCATAAACAAAATAAAGATTCAATCTTTGTTCATTTTATGTAAGTCTAAATAAAGATTCCACCTTTGTTATTATTTTGCAAATCAAAAATAAAGATTAAATTTTTGTTTTATTTTGCAAATCAAAAATAGAAATTTAACTTTTTGTTTTATTTTGTAAATCAAAAATAAAGATCAAACCTTTGTTTTAATTTGCAAATCAAAATAGAAATTTACCCTATGCTATTATTTTACAAATCAAAATAAAATTTACCTTTCATTTATTTTGTTAATCAAAACAAAAACTCAACTTTTCATTATATGTGTTGAACCAATAATAAAGATTTAACTTTTCATGTTTGTTGTAAAACAAACAAAGATTCAATTTTTCATTTTACTTGTAAAAACAAAATAAAGATTCAAAATTTCATCTTTGTTTGTAAAGCAAACAAAGATTCAATTTTTCATTCTATAAAGGAATAAAAATAAAAATAAAAATAGAATAAAAATAAAAACAATAAAGATGAGAACTTTATTGAGATTACATCAGAATTTCACAGATCTAAACTGACATGCTATATCATGATATCACAACGAATATTAACAACCATACAACAATCACCAATCATAGATCAGAAATAACATACAATGATTCACATAACGAACATAATTAAATTATTTAATTATTAAAATTTAGAAATCTCACAATCGTTGCAGATTTTGGCCAAAATTCAAACTGTCCAGAATTGTCCCGTTTCAGTTCAGAGTCGTAGATCTTGTCAATAGGATCACAACGCCGCTGAAATCATCGAATTTCGAGTTGAAACGAGTTAGATATGATTAATTTAAGTTATGAAACAATTTATATTAATTAATTGAATATTTAATTAAACAAAACCTTTCTTCCTCTTGCTTGTAACACGGCCGTTACTTATCCCCTTTGTTCAAACTTAGGGTTGCAATTATCGTCCACTTCGTCGCGTTTCAGTGTAATCAGATATCACCACTTTGTAGAGCTACCAGAGGAGCACAAGGGGACCCTGCTATGGCACAGCTCGGTGGGACCCTAGGGGAGGCCGACGAGGCTTTTGGCGGCGGTTTTGGGTGTGTGTGGTTCGGTGATGGTGGCACCAGAGAGCGATCAAATGGTATGGAATCGTAAAGGAGATCAAGAGCTTTGAAATGATGTAAAGTATGTGGTCTAATTATTGGAGGAGAGGGAGAACTTAGTAGAAGAAGGGGGAACAAATTCGGCCATTGAGATGAGTGGGTGGCGGCTGAAGAAGAACGTGAATAGTGTATTTGATTTTATGGTTTTTCCTATTTTTATATTGTTTTTAGTGTATTTTTATAATTAAATCCATAATTCCTAACTATTTCAATTTCATCCCAGAAGAAGATGCCCCTAGCCAATAGCCGATATTCCGGATCCAATGGGATAGGTCCCGTCAGCCCAAACGGCTGTCTGTGGCCTGTATTATTTAATTTAATATTTAATTCCTTTATTAATTTAATTCGTCTGCATAAATAAATTCACCGAGGCCACAAAAGGACTCAGAAAAATCCAGAAAAAATATATTTGTCTATGTTATGATGATACGGTCCTAACAAAATTAATTTCATCAAATTCTGACACTATTTGAAAAATGGCTATTTTCCAGTCGATTAAATTTGACTGTAATCAACCAAACACATTTTCCTTCGCCACGCTCACATATTAATTCGAAAAATTCTAAAAATTGAAACCTAGCAATAATTCAACATTCTGGTTCCAACAAAAGTGGTTTCGTCGAAAACAGAGATCGTTTGAAAATTGACTATTTTCACTGGCTTTAATATTATTTAAAAATGAAATTTTTAATTTCTGCCACATTTTCCCACCAAACAATTTAAAATAAAATTTTTAAATTGGTTCGGATTTTCCGGGTCGTTACAATCTCCCCCACTTAAGAATTTTCGTCCTCGAAAAGGAAACAAAAAAAAGTAGGAACCAAGATGGAAAATGTAGATTGGTATAAACGTACCTCAGTACAAGAGTTACTTGGAGATATCCACTCTGCACTTGGGGTAAGCCTTTTTGATGCTATCCTCTGTCTCCCAAGTACAGTCTCTAGGATCCCCACTCCATTGAACCTTGACTAGGTTGATTCTCTTGTTCCTCAAGATTTTGGTTTCTTTGCTCACTGTCATATTTGGAGCAATATCTAGGACCTGTTGATTTAATTCATCCTCTATCAGATCTGGATCATGAACATGCTTGCAGAGTTGAGACACATGAAATACATCATACACCCCTGGCAACCAGTCAGGTAGCTGCACTCTATAAGCGAGAGTACCAATCCTTTCGAGAATAGGGAATTGACCAATGAATCTCGGTGCCAACTTTCCCGTCTTCCCAAAACGAATCACGCCTCTCAAAGGAGAAACCTTCAAGTATACTCGATCACCCACAGAGAATTCTAGATTTCTTCTTCGCTGGTCTGCATAGCTCTTTTGTCGGCTCTGAGCAGTCAACAAGCGCTTCTTAATCAAGTCAACCTTATCCGATGCTTCACGAACCATGTCGGGGTCCAAGACTAGTCGATTGCCTGACTCCACCCAGCATGCCGGAGATCTGCACGGCCTGCCATAAAGTAATTCAAACGGTGACATCCCCAAGCTTGCTTGGTAGCTATTATTATAGGAGAATTCCACCAAGTGCAAGTGGTCCTCCCATGAACCGCCATAATCAAGGATGCAAGCACGCAATAAGTCTTCCAAAGCACGATTCACCCTCTCAGTCTGGCCATCTGTCTGAGGGTGATAGGCAGAGCTCAGATTCAACTTGGTCCCAAGCTCTTCTTGAAAAGCTTCCCAAAATTTGCTGGTAAATAATGGATCCCGATCACTGACAATGATTTTGGGAACCCCATGCAGTCTGACTATCTCTTTAAGATAGAGTTATGCTAAACTTCGAGCTGTTCTGTTGGACCGAACAGGGATGAAATGGGCAGACTTTGTTAAGCGATCCACAATCACCCATATGCTATCGTTGCCTTTTCTGCTTCGGGGCAAGCCATCTATAAAGTCCATAGTAATTTCCTCCCACTTCCAACCTGGAACTCTCAGTGGTTGCAACAAACCTGCCAGTTTCTGTTGATCACTTTTAACTTGCTGACAAGTGGGACATCTAGCAACATAAATAGAAATATCTCTCTTCATCGATTTCCACCAAAAGGTGCGCTTGAGATCATGGTACATTTTGTTTACACTTGGATGGACGTTGATTTTAGTTTTTTGGCACTCGTCCATCACTTCTCTTTTTAGCTCAGCAATGTCAGGCACACAAATTCGCCCTTGCAATCTAAGGGTCCCATTATCATCAATCTGGAAACTTGAGGCCTCGCCTTTACGAACTCGCTCACAAAGCTTCTGAATAAATTTATCATTCTTCTGAAGATCAGAAACTTTATCAATCAGAGTAGGAGTGATAATGAGATTGGCGATAATGAGATTGTTGCATTCTTCATTCTTTCTACTGAGTGCATCGGCTACAACATTGGCCTTTCCCGGAGTATATAGGATATCCAGGTCATATAGTGCAAGAAATTCAACCCAGCGTTGCTGCCTCATATTCAAATCTTTTTGGGTAAAAAGGTGTTTCAAGGATTTGTCATCCGTGTAAATTTCAAACTTCTCACCCAAAAGATAATGCCTCCATATTTTAAGAGCAAACACAATCGCCATTAGTTCAAGATCATGCGTGACGTAATTCTTCTCATGCGGTTTCAGCTGGCGGCTAGCATATGCGACAACTCTTCCTCTTTGCATCAGCACCGCACCAATACCTTAAATAAATAAGGGATAACATGTTAAAATGAGATTTGTCATTAAAGGAAAAATGTTCTCTGACATGTTAATTTATAAAAGAAACAACCTTGCTTAGAGGCGTTGGTCCAGACCTTCAAATCCTGATTGCCATCTATGATGGTCAACACCGGAGCATTGGTCAACCTCTTCTTTAGCTCTTGGAAAGCTGATTTCTCTATGCGGAGGTAAGCCCTCAACTTCTTTGAATACATCAACGTAATCCTTGACGACAGGGATATCCTCAATAGAAGCAGGGGTAACTTCTAGAGAAGATCATAATGTTTTCTGTCGGTGGCTGAGCTGTGGCAGAGGATAGTAATATTTCCAAGCTTAGTTTTAACTTTGATGATCCTCTCCGCACAAATTAACTCAGCCTCATACTTTGTTAGCCAATCAATCCCCAGTATGACATCATAACCAGAGAAATTCATAACGATCAAGTCAAAGGGAAACTGGTAGCAAGAGTAAGAAACAGGTACTCTAAATACTGATCAAGGATAAGAGAACCTCCTATCGGACTATTAGCTCTAATCAAAATTTTGAGTTTTCTCGGTTTCAATTTCAACTTTTTAATTGTATCATTAGAAATAAAGCTTCGCGTAGCACCAGTATCAAATAAGACAGTAATAGGGATGTTCTTAATATTAAGCGTACCTCCTAAGACATCGGGTTTATTAGGCCCCTCAGTCGAAGCTGGTGTATCTGCTCCCTCATAAACATGTGCCACCTGAGCATTCCTTAGCAGTGGGCAGTTCGCCTTAATGTGCCCCTTTTGATGGCAATTGTAGCATTCCCTTTTGTCCTGCGAACTCTGGCCACGATTCTGAGGATTTTGACCACAGTTCTGGGAACTCTGACCACGGTTCTGACTAGGGCCTGAATCATTTCTCTTGACCTTTTTAGGAGCTCTACACTCGTAATCGAAATGTCCAATCTTGCCGCAGTTATAGCAGGTCACCTTGCTCCTATCCCTCTTCTTCCCTTGGGGTTTAGCAGTAGAAGAATTGCTCGCCTCCCGTTTCTTGTTAGCCTGTTCCTTCTGATTGCTGCTTTGACTTTTCCCTCTATCCTGCGGTCCAGACTCATCATTTTCCTCGTAGCGGCACGCCATCTCTACTACTTCATTGAAAGGAAGCTTGATATGGACAGTGACTCGGTTCAAATATTTCTTGGACAGCCCCTTGATAAATTTCTTATTCTTCTCTACCGGATCTTGAATCAAACTAGGAGCATATCGTGAAAGCTCATCAAACTTCCTCACATACTCAGAAACGGTCATATTCCCTTGCTGTAGGTTAACGAACTGCTCACGCAGGCGCTCTTTAGCTTGTGGGGGTATATACTTCTCATTGAAAAGTTCCTTAAATCTGGCCTAAGACATATTGGACACGTCATTGCAGATTTTGATCATATCCCACCAATGCCTTGCTTCCTCTTTTAGTTGCCAAACTGCCAGGTAACGCTTTCGCTGATCTTCCAGTTCCAAGCCCTCTAGGATCTTTTCGCAATCTTTAAGTCATGCTTCTGCCTGAATCGCAGACTCTCGCCCCGTGAAAGGTACACCTCCAAGGTTTTTGAATTTCTTTGACATTCTCTCCAAATCGAAAGGCTGTGGAGGTGGAGGTGGTTCGGTTACGATTGCCGATAATCGTTTGAAGTTACGATTGTCGATACGCAAACTGCCGCGCTCGTTTCGTTTAATTTTATATTTTATATTTATATAAAATATATAAACCATTGGGCGATTCCCTTTATTAAAATTTATTCCTTTTACTCTATGAAAATAACATTTTTTGTCCGCCAATTCTAATACGACAAAAATGATGTTTTCAACATCGTATATTTTTATATTCAATAAAAATGACATTTTTGTTCGCCAATTCTAATGCAACAAAAATGATGTTTTCAACATCTTATATTTTTATATTCAATAAAAATGACATTTTTGTTCGCCAATTCTAATGCAACAAAAATGATGTTTTCAACATCGTATATTTTAATATTCAATAAAAATGACATTTTTGTTCGCCAATCGCCAATTCTAATGCAACAAAAATGATGTTTTCAACATCTTATATTTTTATATTCAATAAAAATTACATTTTTGTTCGCCAATTCTAATGCAACAAAAATGATGTTTTAAAATGTACTCTTTCTTTAATTATAAAAATGTTCTTTTATCCTATTTGATTTTTATAACATAAAATTGAACTTTTTATGTTTTTATAAAATGTATATATTTTATCTCCTTTTCTTTTACAATGAAAAATGTAAATTCTTTTATCTTTACATTGGAAAATGTAAACCTTTCATTGTTACAAAGAAAAATAGTAAATCTTTCATCTTCACCTAGAAAAAGGTAAATCTTATACTTTACATAGAAAAAAATGTAAAATTTCTATTTCTCTTTATTACAATAGAAAGATGTAAATTCTTTTGTTCGCCATTTTTGTCCAGAATTGTCCCGTTTCAGTTCAGAGTCGTAGATCTTGTCAATAGGATCACAACGCCGCTGAAATCATCGAATTTCGAGTTGAAACGAGTTAGATATGATTAATTTAAGTTATGAAACAATTTATATTAATTAATTGAATATTTAATTAAGAAAAACCTTTCTTCCTCTTGCCTGTAACACGGCCGTTACTTATCCCCTCTGTTCAAACTTAGGGTTGCAATTATCGACCACTTCGTCGCGTTTCAGTGTAATCAGATATCACCACTTTGTACAACTACCAGAGGAGCACAAGGGGATCCTGCTATGGCACAGCTCGGTGGGACCCTAGGGGAGGCCGATGAGGCTTTTGGCGGCGGTTTTAGGTGTGTGTGGTTCGGTGATGGTGGCACCACAGAGCGATCAGATGGTATGGAATCGTAAAGGAGATCAAGAGCTTCGAAACGATGTAAAGTATGTGGTCTAATTCTTGGAGGAGGGGGAGAACTTAGTAGAAGAAGGGGGAACAAATTCGGCCATTGAGATGAGTGGGTGGCGGCTGAAGAAGAACGTGAATAGGGTATTTGATTTTAGGGTTTTTCCTATTTTTATATTGTTTTTAGTGTATTTTTATAATTAAATCCATAATTCCTAACTATTTCGATTTCATCCCAGAAGAAGATGCCCCTAGCCAATAGCCCATATTCCGGATCCAATGGGACAGGTCCCGTCAGCCCAAACGGCTGTCTGTGGCCTGTATTATTTAATTTAATATTTAATTCCTTTATTAATTTAATTTGTCTGCAATTCACCGAGGCCACAAAAGGACTCAGAAAAATCCAGAAAAAATATATTTGTCTATGTTATGACGATACGGTCCTAACAAAATTAATTTCGTCGAATTCTGACACTATTTGAAAAATGACTATTTTCCAGTCGATTAAATTTGACTGTAATCGACCAAACACATTTTCCTTCGCCACGCTCACATATTAATTCGAAAAATTCTAAAAATTGAAACCTAGCAATAATTCAACATTCCGGTTCCAACAAATGTGGTTTCGTAGAAAACAGAGATCGTTTGAAAATTGCCTATTTTCACTGGCTTTAATATTATTTAAAAAAGAAATTTTTAATTTCTGCCACATTTTCCCACCAAATAATTTAGAATAAAAATTTTAAATTGATTCGGATTTTCCGGGTCGTTACAAAGATAATCCACAAGTAGTAGTAGATAATCAAGCAGAAGCAATAGAAAATAATCCACAAGTAGTAGAAGATAATCGAGCACAAGCATTAGAAAATAATGCACAAGGAATAGAAGATAATCCCAGTGCATTTGAGAACCGTACAATGCAAAACGAACAACACGTGTAAGCCGATGGACCAACTGAAAATGCAAATGCAAATTGACCAAAGAAAAGAAAGAGTAGAGGTCCTACGAAAATGAAAAGACTTCCTTCAAACTTCACAAATCGTGTTGAAGTTGAATTTAATAAGAATGCTGAACCAATAGGTAAAGGATTAATCCATTTGTCGTCTTTTTTAGGACCACTTGTACGAGAGCATGTTCCAATTACACTTAGTAATTGGAGACACCTTGACGCTGGTCTAAAAGCCATTTTATGTGATTGCACTCAGGTATATATTATAATTTTTAACTAGTTGGGTGTATTTAACCCATGTTTGTTTATGCCAAGAAAAAAATCCAGACGTCTGGATAAAATATCAAAAGTCTGGATACCTATTCAGGCATAACATTATAGACCCAAAAAAATATCAGACTTCTGGATAAACTATTAGACGTATGAATTTTTCTGCAGATATATTTCTTTAGGCCGAGAAAACATTCAGATGTTTAGATGAAATATTCAGACGTTTGAATATTTACTCAGGCATATTACTTTAGTCCCAAAAAAATCCAGATGTTTAGATAAAATATCAGACGTCTGAATTCTTCTACAGATATATTTCTTCAGGCCGCGAAAACTATCAGGCACCTGGATAGAATTCCCAGACGTCTGAAAACTTCTTCAGGCATATTAATTTAGGCCGAGAAAAAATCCAGATGTCTGGATAAAATATCAGACGTCTGATTGATATTCAGATTGTTTTCTTTTTCTACTCTCAGACGTCTGGAAATATATCCAGACGTCTGACATAGCTGTTTCAGCATTGCATGTCTTTCTTGTTGTCGAGTTAGAGCCATATACAATTAAAGTTCCATATCCACAATATTTTCCATCCACAATAACATATCCGAATTATTTAACAATAACATACCTGTTACATAACAATAGCATATCCGAATTACATAACAATAACATACCCAAATATCATAACAAACATAGCAACAACATGTCCGAATTGCATATCGAGCATAACATATCCAAGCTGAAGGTTTTAACTAATTTTTGATTAAGAATTTACTTGGTGATCCACTAGGTGGATGCATTTTAGCTCACGGACCTAATCGGGATTTCATGCATATTAACTTTATTCAAGTGATAAATGCTGCTTCACTTAACATAATGAAAATTGCAACTCCTTACAGTTCAACAATTTATTTTGAAGCAACCTTTATTATATTTGAAGCAAACTATATAGTGCAAGTAATATACATTTGTGTTGTTGTACATGCGAAATGTTTTCATGAGGTTATCTGGTTTTCCATTGCAGCAAAAGAAAAAGAGATAACCTCAGGAAAACACTTCCCCCTGCAGCAACACAAATGTATATTACCTACACTACACAGTTTGCTTCAAATACAGTAAAAGTTGCTTCAAAATAAATTGTTGAACTGCAATCAACATTTGTCTCTTAAATAAAGCTATTAAAGCATGGAAGTCCGACTAGGTCCATGAGCTAAAATGCACCACCTAGTGGATCACCAAGTAAATTCTTCATCTTGGTCACGATTCGTCTGCTTTATACGCTTTGGATGAATACATATATGTTCTATGTTCCATCTCTTCATAGTCTGTAAACAGTTAAGATACATGCATTAGTACATCACTCAATCAACAAATACACAACTAAATATGGATACTTTGAACTTTAATCACAAGTTTAATTTTAAACATGCACATACAAACTTTATACAACAAAGTTAGGCAAACTTAATAGTAGGAGCGGTTGACAATAAGCGGACGCCACTGAAGTTGATTTCAGACGAAAATTTTGATTTTTGGCCTGAAGTTAATTTTAGGACGCCACTGAAGTTTATACCCAAATGAGGCCTAAACCAGCAATTTATCACTACGACAAAAAACACTTTTCGCAACAGGCAATATCTATTGCAGCAGACCAATTGCAACATACCCGTGCTTGTTGGTATAGCAGAAATTGTAGAAAGTCGGTTCATTTTTGCAACATTTTCTGCCTGTTGCAATAAGACGTTGCAGTATATTTTTTTGCAACAGATTATTTTGCAACAACAAATAACAGTTGTAAACCTATATTGACCGTTGTAAATTTATAACATGTAATAGTACTACAACTGCTATTCCTGTTGCAAACAACTCTAGTGAATAGTTGCAGATGCTACATACAATTCACCAATACCTACATTCAATAATGCACTGTAATAAAGATAAGATATACTATGAAAAAATAAACATACACTCCAAAAGGCATTGACAAAATATTCACACGTAATATAAACGCGATTCATACATAATATTAGTTCAAGTTACATTTAAAGTTTAGCATAGTAACAAACGTGATTCATACATAACATAAACGCATACCGTACCAACAATTCCAAAATGTAGTTCAATATAACACCTAAAAGCTAAAAAGCACATACTACTCTAGTGAAACGATGTCGTTGTGCCAAGCTACGGTTGTTCCGACGGCCTCTTGAATGACGTACATCTCCGAATTTGGCCTTAATAGAAAAGCTTCAGGATCCACGATCTCTTGAATCGTGCACGTATTCTGAAGTAACTGCATTATAAAATTATGTTATAAATTTAAAGCAGGTTCTAAGCTTTAAGCTTCAATAATAGTCATGTAATGTAATGCTTCACTTCTACCATTAACATTATAACATTATATTCTGACACATAATCAGAACGATCAGAACATCATTGTTTCAGTCAAAACCTTAAATCAAATATGCACAAATTGTCACTAACGAAAAAAATTATGACACATAAATTATTAACGAATGTTCAAACCGTTTCAAAAACTAAAAGAGCGCATGGATTACTTTTCCATGGCTTAAAACTAGACACTGCTTTAGAAAATATACATCGTGGTCTAGCTCAAAAGTACACATGTAATTTAATATTATACCTGACTAAAAGAACACATATAATTTAAATGTAGAATTAATGTGAGATCACTTGAAACTAGACACAATAGATGTTCAGAATATGGAGAAAAAGGATGCTTCAAAATTAATTTATACTTGACCATCAAATAATACATCCAAACCTAGTGAAAAATATCCGTGCATGTTGAAGTCCAAAATTATTTGATTAAAAAGACAGCTGCTATTTAACTGTACACCAGTTTATCAACAATTGAGAAGCTATGATGAAATTTCCAATACAAAAATCCTATGACATACATATAGATGAAGAATTAACTGCATAAACAAACAAATAAGGGATAACTCAGTTTATGATGCAGCATTCACATGTCTCAGACATTTTGTATCAAAATGAGAAGAATGTACCAATTTTTCGGGAACAATGTGAACGTATCCATATCAAGAACTATATTAAGCACTTGGATAGAAAACACCAAGCCTATCAAATATAAGCATACCTGAGACAAAATTAACTGCTTTCTCAGAATTCTCATTTATCAGGCCTCTTTTTTCTAGACATTTTCTACACACCATCCTCTACATGGAACAAAGCTTTACTTTGATCACAAAGACGATCTTCGGTGGCATTGGGAATTTGATACTGTATAGGTAGCATTTCCAATGAAATAAAATTTGAGACAACCATATTCTTGACTTCGACTAATCTGCACTATCCCAGCTCTATGACCCAAGTCCAAACCTTACTCTTCCATGTTATTATTCAACAGAAACATAATAATAATCCCATTAATTATATATATCTCATGGAAACAAAATCAACAGAATCATGGATAGGCAAAAAAACGTAATTTAATATCAATGTTTAATTACTGAATAAACTAGTGATGCTTTACATTTGCTAGTTCATTTCCGTTTTCCCGGTTCAAATAGAATTTGCCAACAATAAAAGAGGCATGTAGACGCACGTAATTAGATTGCTATACAGAAAAATACCATAATATATACAAAAAAACAGAATATATAAATATAAAAATATATAAAGAGCAAACGAGTATGTTACCGTGGAACGTGATATGGACGAGGATGACCAAATGACCAGACAGGTAGTTTGTCCTTTCAAGATATCCCCAAGCTAAGCTAGCCCAATTTTGCGATCAATACTGCAAAATACTGGATTATATCCCCAAGCACTCAGCCGCACCCTCCATTCTCTAAATGTCTCTTCGCCAATAAGCTCCGACTTATTCAATGCCGAAGTAAATGGAATCTCCATACTTTCAGTTTAAAATAGGCGTGTGAGTGAAATGGATTAACTACAACTATATGGTTAATATGAATTTAACACATAACATTGGAAAATAAAACTTGAACCTAAAATTACAGGAAGCTAAACTCAAGAGGCAAATAAAACACATGGTACTACTGATATTTGTAATATCGGGTTCATCGTCGTTTGTTAAAAAGAGAAAGTGCACCACAAATTGTAATACACAATGTAATAACCATATCCACATGTACCATAATAGAATTATTCGAGTAATCACGCATGAAAAGTTTAGATAGTGAAAGGGAAACGTTGGGAAGAATTAATTTTTTTACCATTTGGTCACGTGAGAAAAGCAAAGGGTCAATTCAGTTTTGTAAAAAACCTGCAAATAGTAACTACAAATATGGGAAATTACACATATATAGTGAAACCATGATGTGTTGAAAAAGGTTAACCATGTAAAAATGCTTAAGGGGCTGGAACAGGAAGAACCAACATACTCTAATACTAGGTTAGCGGAGTACATGAAGTGCATAAAGAAATATTTTTGCTAGTTCAATGTTAGTTCATCCCCTGCTGTTTACTCGCAACCCTGTGTGAGTCTTACGAAAAAAGACTAGGTTGAGGTGTTCAGTAATTCAATACGAGAAATAATGAATATAGAAATAGCATAATAATGCAGTAAGAAGGAAGGATAATACCATGAGCTCATCAAATAACATGCGTTACATAGAAGGCCTGTAAGGAAAAAAAAAAAAACTAATGAACCCCCTTCTTCCAAATTCAAGACCTTTACAACCCTATCATCCACCAGCATGGCGTATATCCTTGACCTGACCCCCAAACGGATTGGTTTATCACTCAGATCCATCTCAGCTCCAATAGCCCTTGTGAAATCACCATTCCCATATGATAACAACATCACATCATCACCAATCTTCAAATCCTTCTTCCAAGCCTTCGTCACAGAGGCATCGTTAACAGGGATGCATGCAATCACATCTACTCTTATTGATTTGAGTTCTTTGGCTTTTCCGGTAAATCTTGGGAGGTGCTTTTAGGAGTGAAGGCACCAAGGACGACGAACACGACAGCTTTCTTCGATTTGGTGAGTTCGGAGATGGTGATAGTCTGGAGTTCGTTTGAAGTTGCGGGGAAGTAGGAGGGACTCGCCTCAGGAAGGGTGTAAACCACGGTGATAGTTCTGGTCGCGGTGGCAGGGGAGGCGGAGGAGGAACAGATTAGGGTAACGTTGCGAGATTGACTGAGACGAAGGGGTTTGTTGACGGGGTTGAAGCGGAATCAGAAAAGGAGAGACGAGGAAGGGAGAGGCTGGAGGAGGAGAGGAAGGTGGGAGATAGAAGCTTCGAGGAGCGGGAGATGACCGACGGAGGTAGCTGCCATCATGAAAACAAAAGTTTCAGGGTTTCCTTTCGGGATAAAACTTGGTAAGAGATGCGGGGATAGAAACTTCGAGAGAAAGGCAGAGATTATTGATCATTTATATTGCCTGTTGTCGTCAGGATTGGCCGGATATTTTGAGATGAGGACTGAGGAGTGTCAGACAATTGCAAACTTTAGTTCACATTTTCTCTTTGATAATTGATTTTTTTCGCACTGTCGAATCATTTACCCATTTAGATAATTTTTGCACTGGTGTAACCGCGCAACAACATATTAATCATATTTATTAATTAATTATTAAATATAATAAATAAATATAAATAATAACTTATAATTATCCATAATTAATTATAGAAAATTATTACATATAAAAATAATAATTGATTATAGATCATATCTAGTAATTATGATTTATTTATTAATAATCACTAATTATACAATATAGATTGCATCTAGTAATTATAAATTATTACCTTTTTAAATACCAAAAAATGATTATATGTATAATCATTAATTATAATTATTTAATTAAAAATATGTTTGTAGCAACTGGGATAAAAAATAGTTATTAAAAATACATTTATTGCAACTGGCAAGAGAGCATAGTTGCTAGAAATTCATTTATTACAGCTATCGGGAAATGTCACTTGCTGAAAATTACTTATTACGACTATTAGTTAGTTAATAAAGACCATCTATTGCAAGTGTCAAGAAAAGTAAGTCATTGAAAATCATTTGATAACCAGAAAATATTACAATTCATAAAAATACCTCTATCAAACAAAAATTATAAATTAATTCATACAAGAAATTATTATTAACTATTAATTACTCCTTAATATTCATATTAATCAATTATCATTTATTTATTTATTATTAATTTATTTATTATTAATTTATTTATTTATTATTTAAACATATTCAAAATTAATTATTAATTATTATCCATTAGTATTTTATTATTAGTTTATTATTATTTAATAATTATTTATTTATTTTATTATTTTTTAAATGCTATTTATTATTATTTGTTAATTATTAATTATTATTATTTAATTATCAGTTATAAATATCACTTTACGATAATTAAATTTTATTATTAATTAATAATAATTAAATATCAATCTTAACTATTATATAACTACTAATAGTTAATCATTTATCAGTAACTATTTAAAATTAATTATTAAAAGTTAATCATTAAAAGCTTATTCTTATTTTTGAATATTTTTTTGGCAACTGGCTTTACCAGTTGTAAGAAAATACAGTTATAGCAACTGGCGAAATCAGTTGCTAAAGATATTTATTCGCAACTGCCTTTGAAGTATAGCTGCAAATAATATGTTTGTTGCAACTATTATGGAAGCACAGTAGCTAAAAGTATGTTTTTGCAACAGGAAGGGAAGCGCAGTTGCTAAAAAAATGTTTTTCACAATAGAACGAAAAGGCCTGTTGATAAATCTTATTTATTGCAACTGACATAATAGGTCTGTTGCTAAATATCAATTACTGCAAATGTCTTTTATTACCTGTTGCAAATAGCTAGTTGCAATAGGGTATTTTTCTTGTAGAGTATATCCGCTATAAGTTCTCCGAAGAGGCCTAAATGCAAATTTTCCTTTTTTTTATTACAGGCTAGATTTATGTTGGATGAGGAAGGACAAAAGGTCCCCACATTTCAGCAAATGGGGTGTATTTTTATATGTTCAAAATGCACGTTAGTTAATAAATTGGTCAAAGCAAAGTCCAAGGAGGAAAGACTTCAAATGAAAATGGATAATATCAAAACTATGACGAAGTGGAATGATTTTAACAACTTGAAAACTAGTGCAAAATTTAAGGTAAATTATGTATAAATGGTCATCTTCGTATATGTGAATTAACTAGTTAGTATATTTTAATTTTTTATTTCAGCAACAAAATGAAACATTCAAAGCCATCAGACGTAGATAGATGTCACATACATGCAGCCGTAAAGGAATGGCACGCTTAGCTGCTGACGTGGTCAAAAATAATTTTAATGTTTTGATCTTGTCATGCCATTTATAGAGTTATGATAAATTATTTTATTCAAATTTTTATTACCGTAGAAAAATGAGAGTCCAGTTCCATCTTCTATATGTCGATCTGATGTTTGGATTAAATCTCACACTCGAAAAAATGGTGAGCCGACGAGCTCAGTTGTTGAAGAAACTACTCTATGTGATTTAATTTTAAATTGACATATTAGAAATGATTTTAGAATGTGATAATATTGAAGGTTATAATGTATGTTGTCCTTTATAGGAGAAGATTAAAAAGTTGAATGCTGAATCACAAGCTACCACGACAACTTCTCTGAGAGAAGATGCTCTTTCAGCAATGCTAGGAAACGATAGACCAGGACGATTAAGAGGAATGGGAAGAGGAATGATCCACACCAAGTTTGTTTTGTCATAAGCTAATCAAAAGCAAACAATGCAACTACAAAACAGAGTTGCAGATTTGGAGAAGATGGTTCAAATGCTAGTATCACAAAACCAGGTATTTCTAAAACGAATGGCAAGAAGTTATAGCTTATATGTAGCAATTAGTTATTTGCATTCTGTGAATTTTGAATCATAGCGAATCATTGAATAAACTCTTTTTTGAGTAATGACTACATAAATAATTCATAATAAAATTCAAGTTGTCATATAAACCAAAAGATAAAACAAAGATTGAGTACATGTAGCAGTTTCATACTTCACTTTTCACAAAATCAAAAGATTAATAAAGAAACTGTAATTGCAATTTGAACAGTCTACAAACTAGGCTAGACACTGCTGCATTTACAGGCTTGACACTGCTGCATGTACAAGCTTGACACTGCTGCATGTACACATGGTTTCTATATTGTGGTATGTTCAAAAGGTGAATCAATGAATCATGGCTATATGCCAAAACATAAAAAGTTGGTGTAACGATACGAATTTTGCCTGGACCCAATCGATCGCAAGATCGACTAAAACCGTTCAAAACCCGCATACATTAACTTTGGGCATACAACACATTAAAACAAATAACAGCAGACTTTTATAAACATCATAATAATGTTACATCAGAGTACAGAATATCAGGGTACATCGAATCATATTACAGCGGAAGATTAAATTACAATAATTTTAATACAATGCAGCGGAATAAATAAACTAATACAGCGGAAGGCTACCAATGCTATGGACACAGCTCTAAGTTTCGATCCAGAATCCTGCTTAATATATCTGCAAAACAAGTTACTCGACTACCCATGTGGAAAAGAGGGCACCCGAGTTTGCAAAGTGAAACAACAACGGGTTAGTCATGGAACTAGTATGAGAAATCTTTGTTAACCTATTTAATAATAAGGCTAATCACAGGACCACGCCGCTAATGCGTAACGAGTTTACTCCATTGGATCGCCGGTGCATAAATAAGGTAAATCGTTAAACAACGCAATGTTTTTTTATAAAAATGAAACCATTATAAGACTCAAGTCCCATCACACAATGCAATGCAAACCGGAGGATAGAGTTTTACCTTATAATGGTCAAAAATGATTGATACGATAAAACGAATTTGATATTATAATTATTGTATATATGTTTCAAAAAAACATTTCAATCATAATATCAATCATAGACGGCATAACTACCATATACTATGTCGTAGTACTAGTAATACAATCAAAACCGCATGGATCGTATTGGAAGTTGGAATTCCATCATGAACCAAGGCAAAAGATAGTCCTTATCGAATTCGAGACACTCTAGTCCGTGCCTCAGGAACAGAACGCATCATCCCTTGGATCTTCAGGGACGGTCCACCAAAGTGCAATGGTTGGATTGATAATGCTTGAACAATACGTTTCCCCGCCCTATGGGGCGTAAATAGAGCCACTAGGGACTCAAATAATCGATGCGCCTCATTCCATCATCCACATAAGTAAAAAATGTCGGGCCGTGTAAAACCCAAACACTACTTCTAGCTAGAAAGAAATGTATATCCTTCCTGCAGTCCTTACACCCATTTCTGGTTCATACCAGGGTGTGAGGCTCGCGAAGTAACGCTACACAAAGCTATGCTATTTAAAGTTGTGCTTTGTTCATCAACCACAAGGCTCTTCTTTTCAACAATAAGCCTTGATCATTTGCATCTTGGCATGCGACATTGTCAATCCATACCATACCATTGATTCCTCTAATATATAACCTCTAAGCTCGTACGTCTTAGAGAAGGGTGTTAAACACCAAACATATATATATATATATTTAGCAGAGATCAACGAGTACAGTATAAAGGAATACAACGTCAGACATACAATCCATTTACAAGTCTGTTCTGGGTCTGAACGAAACCGGAGGCACCTCATACCTCGCATATCCGAACAATCAACAATACGTCCGGACAACTACCACTGGAACCCTCTCAAGGAAGCAACTCCAATCAAAGGCATCAGTAGTCCTCATCCATTCGATGTAAAGATCGCATGTCTTCAACCACTGTCTTCATCTTCGACTTTTAATCATCGTTGTAATTATTTAGAATGGGTTAAACCTAGTCTTTCCGAGTAACTCGTGTATTTTATAATAAAAATCAAGTGCTATAAAACTCATCATATGCTACATTCCAATTCAAAATATTCTTTTAATAAGATATTCACATTATTTGGAAAAAGGTTCCCATTAATTTTATCAAAGATAAATTCTTTAATTTATTCTTTAATCCCCCTTTTAAAGATTCATTAAAACCCCAATTTGGTTTTAATATCCAAAATCATTACTCCATGATTATTCAGATTTAAGAAATAAATCTTATCTTTAACTGGGTTAAAGAACAAATGTCATTTAAAAACATTGTTCACGATAAACCCGAAATCATCTTCCATAAAATATGGAATCTTCACATAAATCAAATCATTATATGATCGATATAAATTTCTGTATCAGACAAATAATATAAATGGAATAACGAAAAAGCCTCTTAAATTCCATATGTAGTAATGGTCTTCATTCACAGAAGCTCGTCTCGATTATTATTAAATCGTATTCCATTCAATTCCAATTTAATATATATATTGGAAAACTTTACATTTGGAAAATTTCCATTAAATCTTAATAAAAAGATTTACAAGTTCCAAATGATATTTCCACTGTTAATTGGGTTAAAGAACAAATGTCATTAAAAACATAGTTCACAATAAACTCAACTCACATTTCCTTTTATTCCAATTATTAAATATAATTGAAAACTCTAATAATCTTAATTAAAAGATTTATTCTTTTTTTATGAGGTTTAAGAATAGTGTTATTTAAGACATCATTCACGACAAACCCAAATCCAATTTATTTTATTTAATTCTAATTAAATATCAATTAATTGGAAAACTTCATTAAATCTTATTTTAAAGATTTATTCTAGTTAATAACTAGTTCAATTCGATAAAAATATATTTTTATCCTTTCAAATATGGAATTTTTTATCCAAACTCTTTCCAAATCATTTATTATGATTTTACATAATTTTTCCATATAATTTTATTATCGCTCGTACAGTCGGTTTCCAATAACGGCCACCGAACTGCATCCTTAGCAATCTTTTCCAAATTTGATTTGGACATAATTCTAAATCCAACCATTAGATTTCAAAACTCTTATATTCATTGGAAAGCTCTTTTCGATACGAACCCAACGGTTCCGGTTTTAGAAGAATCCGACGTCGGGTCTTTAGTTACGCCAATTTGAAGTTAATGGTCGAAATTCACGAATGGTCGCTGCGCGGCGCGTTCTATTCAGGCCATTAAATAAATATATAATATATAATATATATATATATATATCGTCGATTTCTATTTAAATCATTTTATAAAAAAAATTATAAATTCGTTTTAAAACGATTTTAACTTCATTTTCAATTTTAAATAAAAATTGAATATTCTATTTCTTTATCATATTAAAATAATATTTCAAAATATTAGATTTTGAAATCACTTCTTTTTTATATTTATTATCAAATAAACAAAATCGACCAATAAAACCGTTCGGGTTAAAAATGGCGTTTCTACTTAACTCGGCTTCATATTTTTCTTCTTCACTGAATATTATTTTAAAATATTTATTATTATTTTAAAAGTATTCTTTATTTAAAAGATTCTTTATTTTAAAATATTCTTTGTATAAAGATATTCTTACTTTAAAATATTTTTTTATTAAAAATATTCTGAATCGGAATACGACTCAATCATTTACCATATAAATTCGTCATATGGATTTCATACGTTACATATGTATATAACAGTAATGATAAATAATCACTAAACAATCCATTCACATCCAGAGTGAAATTTATAACTGTGTGAGCATTAAAATAAATAAATAAATAAATAACGCTCATCACAGACTGTCAATCCATCGATTGACATACGACTACATATTGGGACTAGTGTATGTCATCCCAACACCCGTGTGGTGTTTTCAAGCAACAACAGTTCATCTAAATAGATTACTGGTTAATGAATTTAACCAATTCTAATGTCGAACAAAAAGAATATTTTATTCGCATTACAATTCTATTTTAAACACGGCCAATAAAAAGAAATACTTTTATTTGTATGACATGTTTTATATCTTTAGCGACGAAATAAAAGAAAATTTTGTTTTGTCGACAATTCCTATTTCAATATATTTTACTAAAATGACATTTTCTAAACTAAAATGAAATTTCTAAACTAAAATAACATTTCTAATGTGACGACATTCCTAACAAAATGATATCTTTTTACATGGATGACATTTCCTAATTAACAATATTTCTATTAACATGGCAGAATTCTAAATAAATGACATTCTATTTCACATAACATTTTCTAAATAAATGGACATTTCTATTCTAACATAAACACTTCTAATAAAATGATATTTTTATCTAACTTTACTTTTTATAATAAAAATGACATTTCTGTCTAACATTTCCTTTTATAATAAAAATGATACTTTTGTCTAACATTACATTTTATAATAAAAATGATATTTTTGTCTAACATGACAATTTCAACAAAATTGATATTTTAATTCTAATAAAGCATTTTATATAAAATGACATATTCTAATGTAATGTCATTTATCCAATATAACATTCTTAACAAAAATGTCACTTTTTTCTAGTGTAACGTTTTATAACAAAAAGGGTATTTTCTTTTGGATGCAGCTTTTATAACAAAAATGGTGTTTTGTTTCTAATACAGTTTTTAAATCAATATTTTATTCACATCCAAAAATGCAAACAAAAATATAACTTTAATTTTAATGTTTTTTTGTTTACGTCTAAATACAAACAAAAATGCAACTTTTATTTCCACCTTTTATTTGCATCAAAGAATGCAAATAAAAGTTCAACTTTCTATTGCAATGTTTTATTTGCATCAAAGAATGCAAATAAAAATATAACTTTTTATTTCAATGTTTATTTGCATCAAAGAATGCAAACAAAAATATAACTTTCATTTTCAAGTTTCTTTGCATCAAAGAATGCATATAAAAATGTATACTTTTCTATGGTATTTTTTTAACTTACATTCTATGACAAAAATGATATTTTATTTGTCGATTTTAATTTCAACCAAAATGACAATTTTATTTGACCAAAAACATGTTTTAACTAAGTGTCAGTTTTATTTGACAAATGGTCATTTTATAATAACGCTAACATGTAAATGTTATGATATTAATCTAACAAAGTATGTATAACAAATGGTCATTTTTATGAGGCAATTGTAATTTAACATGAATATGATATTTTTATCAGGCATAACATCCCTAACTAAAAAACGATGTTTTTATTTTAATATAACATGATTCAACAAAATGAATATTTTGTTTTATCAAAACATATCCAACCAAAATGACATATTATTTTACTAGAACATATAATTCAGCAATCAACACAACCACCATCAGTCAATCAATCTAAATTTTATACAACGCACATATGTGTTTTATAGAGCATGTATATATTTATCACCACAATCACGATCAAAATAAATATATATATTTATTTTAAATTTTATATTTGAGAAATCTCACATTGATTTTATTCTGAATTTTCAACGTGCTCTATTTCAGATCTGCTCTGTTCCATCACGTAGATCTCCTTTTTCTGATTCCAACGCTCCTGAAACCGTTCGATTCCGACAAGAATTGATTGAGTTATGACACTTCAATCATTAAACCATTAAATAGGATAATTAGTTTAAAAGTTAATTACTTTTCCCTTAATCAGAAATAAGGCCGCTTCAGTTTTCTTCCTTCCTTCGTTTTCACGCGCCCAGGTCTTCACGAGAAACCAACCTGTTCGCATCCTAAGGCTTAGAAACGCCACTGCCACATAACGCCGGAGTTCGATCAGCAAACGCCACGCCGTAGACCATCCCGTCGTCCACCTCCTCCTCGAATGGCGCACAGTTCGGTGCCCCAAAGAGCACTCCAGATCCGTTTGAAGTTCAGCACTTTGAACCCCAAAATTCTCTCACTCTACTTCATGGAAATCGATCACCACCATACCAAATTAAAGACCATAGAACGCTCTAGAGTTTTTGTTTTGCAGTCATTACTTAATTCGAGATCTTGTAGGAGCGATTAAGGAAAGAAAGAGGAACAAGATTAGCCATTGAAAAGCATAGTGGTGGCTGAAATGTTTAGAACGATATTAGGTTTAGGGTATAGTACATATTAGGTATTTCAAGGGTATTCATAATAGTATATTCTAATTTATTTAATTATTCAATTCAGAAATAAATGGTTAAACCATCCGAACTCCAAACGAAACCCAACGAGTGTCGCCCCTAGCTAAATATCCCCATTCTGGACACAATGGAACATGTTTCATAACCCAATTCGGCTGTTACGATTAGGTTTTCTTAAATTTAAAATATTTAATTATTTAATTTAAACATACATTTTAAATTACCAGGGCCACATACTAACGCAGAAAAATCCAAAAAATATATTTCTGGCTATGTTTTGATGATACGATCCCAACAAGACTAATTTCGTCGAGTTCTAAGACCGTCTGAAAAATGGTCATTTTCTGGTCGATCGAAATTGACTGAAACTGACAAAACACATTTTCTTTTGCCACGCTCACATATTATTTCTAAAAATTATGAAAATTGAAATCTAGCAATAATTTGACATTCCAATTCCAATAAAAGTGGTTTCATTGAAAATGGAGGTCGTTTGAAAAATGGCTATTTTTAATATTAAAAAATATGTATAAATTCCACAACGACTATTCTGAAAATTAAACTGGGCATAACTTTTGATTCCCGTTATGAAATTTCGATTTTTCGGATTCATTGGAAAGATATTTTTAAATAGATTTACATATTTTTGGTTTCACTAAAATCCGATTTGTTTTGCATCCTGTACAGTCAGTCAAAGTTCAAATTCAAATTTTCAAACTACCCTGCTATTGCTAACTCCTTTTGTAATTAAAATAAACTTATTCGTTCTAACTTCGATTTAACATAAATTTTTAGTCGTTATTATTTAAAATAAATCATTTTAACTATTTAAAATCCATTAAAATTTCTAAAATAAAAATTTTAAATTGATTCAGAATTTGCGGGTTGTTACAGTTGGACCTTGTTTATAAAAGATGACTCAATATATACATATATATACACACACACAGGCGCGTATCTTCTTATCTAGAACTTATCAAAATGAGTTGCATGTACACGTTCCTTGTCAGAAATGAGCTGGCTCTTTCATCCCTATCTAAAACTTGTCAGTAGAGTTACTTCTTTCATCCCTACATATATATATATATATATATCTTCATGTGCTTGTCTTCACCATACTTTAAAATATTATGATAGACCACACTCATAGTAACTTAAAGAAATAGTCCTACTGCCTTTAAGTTACTTCTTTCCTCTTACCCAAGCCTTATTACCATGTCAGTCATGAAGCAGTGATGTCATGCTCGCATCTTTTGGGAGCAAGCCACGCCGCCTTAGTTAATTGAAGCCATGCTGCCTTGGTTAACGTTAGTACTGTCATGAGGTTATTTTCAGATCCATGTGGAGGGGTATTCAGTACCTTCAAGATATTGAATACCTCATCTACATAGTTCTAAAAATAAACTTTATGGAAGCATTACTTAACATTTTAAGGGGCTACACTGCTATCATATATAACTGTGTCCAATATATTGTTTTTTTGTTATTGATCAAGTTGTCCAATGTATCGTTATATTCTAAATGTATATCAATTTTTCCAATATATCGTTGTATTCTACATGTATATCAATTTGTCCAATATATCACTGTGTTCGTTATGATATTGAATGCTTCTATAGACATTTTTTTATGCCGAGAAAAAAAAATCCAGACGTCTGAATGGTTCTGCAGGCATATTTTTTAGGCCGAAAAACAATCCAAACGTCTGGATAAAAAATACAGACGTCTGGTTGCTGCTTCAGATATATATTTTTAGGCCGAGAGAAATTCTAGTTGTTTGGATAAAATATCCACACGTCTGAATACATCTTCAAGCATAATATTTTAGGCCGAGATGAAATCTAAATGTATGGATAAAATATCAGACGTCTGATTATTATTAAGATGGTTTTCTGGTTCTAATATCAGACGTCTGGCAATATATCCAGACGTCTGACACATCAAAATCAGCTGTGCATGTCTTCGTTGTTGTCGAGCCATGTTTAATAGGGATGTCAATGAATATCGGAAAAATCTGATATCATTCCGAATCCGTATCCGAAATATCTGTTATCCAGCATTATCCAAAAAGCAGATATGGATATCCGATATTCGAAAAGCTTTTTGGATACGGATATGGTTATAATGGTATCAGTATCCGAAAAGTATCCGTTCGACTAATCGACGTAATATATATAAATCAAAACAAGAAAATAGAGTTTATAATTATTTTGTAACTGTTGGATGTTACTATGATATAAATTTTTGTCCATTTTTAGTGAAAAATGGTTGTCTTAATGTTTAATTTTGAAATATTTTTGGAAATGCTTATGTGTGTTAGTCTAAAACAATGTTTCATCATTACATTCCTTTATTTTCTGGTTTTTTATAAACATTAGTATAAAAATTAGTTTATGCTAATCCAAATATTTTTATTTATACTCTTAAAAATTCATTAATGACTTGCGGAGCCGATAAATATCCGATATCCATCCGTATCCGAAAATTAAGCAGGAAAGGATATCCGATATATGAAAATAATTCTGGATACAGATATAGATATGGACTATCCGTATCCGAAAGCATCTGTTGACAACCCTAATGTATACTGCATTATTCAAAAAATATAACTGAGTATGTCATGAAGGAGATACAATAGTGATGAATTAGAGCCATATCGAATTAGAGTATTGTATCCACAATACACAATAAACTAACATCATTAAGTTTTCTTCAAGCATTGCATACATCAAAGTCAAAATCAAAACACATACATAATTTTTCATAAATTGTAAATTAAGCGTTAGCGTCTTTATGTTCGATTCTTGCTTTTATTGAGTCTCTATCCCCTTCTTTATCTACCCCTATGTCCACATTGTCATCAGACTTATTTGAATCTTCTTTTTCCTTAGGTTTGATGCTCGCTTCTTTTGGATAGACTTCCCCCTCTTTTTCTTCCTCTATCTCCTCCTTGTCATCGGATTTCTTTGAATCTTTTTTTTCTTTAGGTTTGATGCTCGCTTCCTTTGTGTTGCCTTCCCCCTATTTTCTCCACTTTCTCCTCCTTGTCACCAGATTTATTTGAATCTTCTTTTTGTTTAGAATTATCTACTGAAAAGATTGGAGATAGTGGAGGTGGCGGAGTCCGTGGTCGAGTACATCGTAAAATTTCAGTGAGAGACTGTGTTGTTGCACTCATTGTTTTCTCAACTATTGCGAGACGAGACACTAGTGTAAGTTCCATATTTGCAATACGATTCCCCAAGGCAACTTGATTTTGATACAATATTTGTTGATTATGAATGACGACTTGACGAAATGATTCGTTTGGAAGAATTTGTGCCTTGGGAGAAGTCATACCTTCTAAAGTTTGATATTGAAAAGCTTGTTGGGAGGAAAACTCCGGAAAATCCTGAATATGCTCTTGCGGTGGAAATTGTTTACCTTGACGTTTATCTGTTCATTCGTCAAGTGCGCAAAATGTTGGTGGTACTTCCGGGAGATGCATCAAGGAGAAGAATTTTTTACCCACTTCCTTAACTAGAATTTCGTCAAATGTTGATAAATAAGTCGGAACTTCTTTTGCCTTATATAACTCATAATAAACAGAGCATAGATAATTGTTTGTCAAGACCTACTCCAAAGTTCTTTTAGTTCATCAAAGATAAGTTGAGCCCAATTAACTTGAATACCACCAAATATAATATATAAGGCCCTATGCTCCAGATAAAATATTTTTTCATGACTTTCAAGCCGAGGAAACACTGTATTTATAAGAACTCGGGCAAGAAGTCTCGCTCTTGGTCTTAAATATTTAGTAGAAAACTGAGGCATATCATCTTCCCAAATTTGATGAGTAATGTTATCCCGTGGCTTAAAACGCATATCGGGAATATCATTGATATTTGTATTGGTGTTAGAACATTGCAATATATCTTCTATGTCTTAGTTGTGAATCTAACCTAACCCCGCTAACACTTGACCAAATCCAATCTTTTTCTACTTGAGGATTCCAAAAACCTGTACTATCTAAGTTCGCATAGAATTGAAATATGGATAGCTGGTCAATGTGAAAGTGATTAGAAGGGCATGAGACCAGTATTACAAGACCAGCATCCTGACATAAGCTATGTAATTCATACATTGGAAATCAAGGAGATTGTAGAGTGGACCAGCATGTAGCATTTTATTCTAGATCAATCCATATCTTTCTATTGCCAAGGGTACTTTGTTCATCCATCTGTCGATTCATGATTGTGAAACTGGTCGGGGTATTTGTGGAGGATTTGATGATTCTTCATCTTCCCTCTTTTGTTTTGATGAAGATTTTTTTAGGGGCCATGAATTGGACTAGATTTGGGATTTTAGGGTTACATAATTTTCGATTTGATCGGTGAAATGGAAGAGTGAGGAATAGAAGATTGTGATTATTTTTATGTAAAAATAACTGACGTTTTGTAAATTAGACCTCTGGTATGAAAAACAAACGTCTGATTTAGGTTTTTTTTTTCAACACGAGGAAGTTTTCGGACGTTTGGGAATAGTTTTAGACGTCTGTTTTGAATGATTTTTAAAGCCGTGTATATTTTCAAACGTCTAGTAAATTTTACAGACGTCTGATTTTAGTTTTCCTATTTTGTATTTTAACCCGGTCAATTTCCAGACATCTCGTCTATTGATTCAGACGTCTGGTTTTTAATTTTTTGTGAGACTTCCCCTTAATTTCCATAATTGTTTACATTATTGCATCACAATCACCACCAATTAATAATTACTTGCATGATTGTATATCAGGTTAAAGGAAGCAACAAAGATGAGAGTCCATCTCAAGTGGTACAAATGATTTATATTATTATTGCCATAATAATTGAATTTCTTTTGATTTAATATATAATATAAATGATTTTGACTAAATGTAAAGTAAGTATGACCAACCAATGTCAGATGTAATTTGTTGGATTGGACTGGGATGGATGAAATAGTAGCTGAAGGAAGAGTTCTTTCAATTAACTCCTGAAGAGGCTTTATACAATATTCCACTTGGACCAAATGCCATGAAAATTTTAAAAGAATTCCCAAGGAAATTGGATGCTTATTTATGGAGGTTTACTCCTAGGGTGATCTCAAAATTGGAGAAGCTAAGGATGAGATAATTGCGTGGCCATCTGATAGAGTTGTACTCCACACTACGATAGTCTTTGAAAATGATGAAAATACGGTATACTTAATTCTTTACGCACTCATTAGCTCTATGATTTAATATTAGAATCTGATAATATTTTTTTACTATATTAAAAGTAGTAGTACAAATAAGAAATGCAAGCTGTATGATTGGGTCGGAAGCAAAATTGGTTACCGAAGGGTGGTTGTACTCTACCGATCCAAATTAGCTCGTGGATAATATTCCACTTAGACAGTCAACTGTGCTTGTTTTGATTGATGCGCCAAAAAATCAAATGCATTCTTATGGAGAGCACAATTTGGTATGACATATGTTGGAGAAGTTATTGGGTGCAAAGTAGCTTGGCCACAAAAAAATGTCGTTCTTGAGGATATTAATGCTACGACATCTGCTCATATGCCAAATATAGTATCACATTTAGCGGTAATGTATAGTTTGTGTATTTAATTTATAAAAACATGCATAGACCTTGATACGGTTTTATTATTAGACTCATTTCTATTTTGTAGAAAACATATTTAAACTGTTTCATATATTGCATCACAGAGCACTAGTTTCAAGCCAAACATTAAATGCAAGTTGATTAGTGTTCACAGGGCGAAAGAAGTTGTTGCTGAAGGATGTGTGTCTTCGACTGACCAAAATGTGATGGTCCATTTTGTTCTTTAGGGAGAAGGTGCTGTTAAAGTTTGGGTTGATATTGTTAAAGTTCCAAATGCACCTTTACGGAGACCTACATCTGAGTTTGAGTTTATTGAAGATGCAGTTGGTTCTACTATAGCTTGGCCTTCTATAAATGTCACCATGGAATCATCTTCAAGGAAGTATGACTTATACTTCTCTTTACTTATCGTCAGTATGAATGATGAAAATACTACTTATTATGATTGTTTTGGTACTTCAAGTATGATTTCCCATTTCTCCTCTTAAAACCGAATATTTAAATTTTGTTTAGGTAGATAAAACCGGAAAAAATAGAAGATACGGTGTCCTAGTTACTTCAAACATTTCGATCTTATATAAATTTTCTCTCTTGCAATTTTGCCTTACTAAGCCGTACGCATATTTGTTGACACAAGAAATGTTGTGACGTTTTGGATGCTGTTTGAAAAAAAAAAATGTTGCTTGTGCATGAAACTGAACAATGCCAACGCTATCAGGTAGCTTAACGCTACGACCAGTCAAATAAGCCATATATTGGAAATGTTATAATTATACCGAATTCAACAACAATATGACTTGATATGTAACAACCTGGAAAATCAGAACCAATTTAAAATTTTCATTTTGGCAACTTTAATGAATTTGGAATATTTAAAAGGAATTATTTTAAATAATAACGACTAGAAATTTATTTCGAACAGAATTAGAATGTATATATTTATTTAAAGCAAAGTTAGAATATGATTATTTATTTTAATTATAAAAGGATTTGAAAATGGCACGGTAGTTTGAAAATTCGATTTCAAATTTCAAATGAATGTACAGGATTCAAAGTAAATCGGATTTTTGTGAAACCAAAAAAATTAGAATCTATTTGAAAATATCTTTCCAACGAATCTGAAAAAACCAAATTTCTTAGCGGGAATAAAAAGTTATGCCCAGTTGAAAATTCAGAATAATCGCTATGGAAATATAGCCCTTAAAAATAGCCATTCTGCAAACGACCTCCGTTTTCAATGAAACCACTTTTGTTGGATCCGGAATGTCAAGTTATTGCTAGATTCCAATTTTCATAATTTTTGGAATTAATTTTTGAGCGTAGCGAATTTAAACACGTTTGACCAATTACAGTTGAATTTAATCGACTGGAAAATGGCCATTTTTTAAACGGCTTTCAAATTTGACGAGATTAGTTTTGTTAGGACCTTATCGTCAATACGAAACCAGATATAATTTTTCTGCAATTTTCAGAATCCGTATGTGGGCCGACAAATTAAAATATATGTTCAAATCCATATTTGAGTGTTTTATATTTTAATTTGAAGAATAACTGACTGAAACTGTCAAATTGGCTTATGGACATATCCCATTGTGTCCGGAATGGGGGTATTTAGCTAGGGGTGACAGTCGTTGGGTTCGATTTGGAGTTCGTATCAATTAGTGGGTATTTTTCTGAATTAAAAATATTATAAATATATATATATTTTTTAAACCCTAATTCGTCACTTTTTCTAAGCCGCCGCCAACGGCTGAAAACCTCTCGATTTAGAGGCGATTTTGCTTTGAATCTGTAAATCGATTCAATACAGTGCCAAAGCAAAAACTAAAGAGAAATTCATGGGCTTTAAATCTATACTAGAATCATCGGATTTCGTTAACGATGGAGCATGAATTTTGGGTTCAAAGTCGCCCGGTTTGGGGCGTGTTCCAGTGCCAGCGGAGGGATCGAATGGGTCATGGTCGAGGGTGGCGGAGGCTCGTGCGTCGGCGCATCAGGGGGTGGTGGTTGATCAGAACCCGGTGGTGTATTTCGGTGGCGGTGCCGGATCTGTTATATCGTGAATTGGGTTTCTTCGGTGGAAAATAGTTACGGGTTTTCCAGAAGGAGGACGCGCCGAAACAGTGGGTATATTTTATTTAATTCTTAACTAGTTTAATTAATTTAGGAATTAAGCATTGTTTTAAAGTCAAAAAAAATCTATCATGTATATATATATATATTGTTTTAAAAATCAAATTATTTTAATATGAAAAGAATTAGATAAAAAAATCAAAATTTTTATATGAAAAGCATTGTTTTATAAGATGATTTTTATATAAAGAACATTGTTTTATTTTCAGATTTTAAATAAATTAACTTTGTTATAAAGATTTGAGCTTTTAGAATATAAAGATTTGATCTTTTAGAATATAAAGATTTGATTTTTTAGAATATAAAGATTTTATTTTTATGTGATAGAAAGATAAGATTTTTAAAAATATAAAAACAAGATTTTTAAGCAATAGAAAAATATGATTTTTATAAATGAATAGCGAATTAAAAATATTATTTTTAGTTAGATAAAAATATAATTTTTATCTTATGTATCTGGAAATATTTTTAGAAAGATAAAAAGATGATTTATATATATATAGCATTAGAATAAAAATGTTATTTTTATAGCATTGAAATAAAAATGTGATTTTTAACATAAAAATCATGTGAAACAGATTGCGATGAAACTGACTGAAATAAAAAAGGAATCCAAACCGTTCAAAAATAAAGAATGGAGGAGTGGATCCCAAAGGTGAGGACTCCTCACTAAAATTTTCTGTACAGTTATTTATCTATAACTGCATATATGAACTGTTCCCCGTCGTCCACAGACCATGGACGACTTGTTTGTTTGTATTGTGAAAATTGTTTGTGATGTGAAATGGAAGGTATAAGATATTCATGTGTTGAAATAAAATATTATATCGTTAAAAATAAAAAAATTAACGTGTATATGAATAAAATAAATATTCATTTACAAATCGGATGATTTGTAAATGTACACTCATTTGACTGATATGGATTGGGACGATAAATTTTACACATCACCAACTACACAAATAAAATATGTGTTTTTGTTTGAAAACCCCACATGGGTGTTGGAATGATATTTGACGTACATTAATCCCAATTGTTTAGTGGTATGTCGATCGTTTGGTTGACAAACTGTGTAAGCGTGAATTATTTATATTTAACGCTTATGCAGTTGTGTAATGCACTATGGTTGATGGTTGACTGTGTTTGATTATTGTTGTGTACATGTGTGTATGAAATCCATGTAAATAAAATTATACGGTAATTGGTCGTGTTTGATTCCAGTTCAGAAAGAATGAATATTTTAAAATAACGAATATTTTAAAATAATGATTATTTTAAAATAATATTCAGAAAATGATCAAAATATTATTTTGATGTCCGATTTGGGATGGACACGTATATATTTAAATATACAAAACCGTGTTGACTAATTTAACGTCATTTTTACGTAAACGATATTTATATCGATTTTATTCATTTTTTAATGAATATTGAAAAGGAATTGATTACAAAACCTAATGTTTTAAAAATATTATCATTTATATATTAATGATATGGAATATTCAATTTTGATTTGAAATTGAATATGAAGTTGAAATCGTTTTGAAAACAAATTTAAAATGATTTATAAAATATATTTTAAATGGAAATCGATGAAGTATATATTATATATATTATACATTACATATAATATAATGGCCTGAATAGAATGCGCCACGCTGTGGCAGTTCTCGAATTTCGACCATTAACTTCGAATGGACATTACGGGGGATCCGACCGTCGGATTCTCCTAAAACTGGAACCATTGGGTTCGTATCGAAAAGAGCTTTCTAAGAGTATTAGAGATCTGAAATCTAAAGTTGGATTTGGAATTTTGTCCAAATCAAATTTGGAAAAGGTCGCTGTAAGTGCAGTTTGACGGCCATTTATGGAAATCGACTGTACGGGCCTTGATAAAATTATTAAAAATATCAATAATTAGATTAAAATCATAAGAAATGATTTGGAAAGAATTTGGATGAAAAATTCCATATTTGAAAAGATAAAAATAGTTTTTATCGAAATGAACTAGTCATGAACTAGAATTATAATCCAATTATTTTCAAATAATTGAATTGGATTTGAAATTGTTTTAAAATTAATCAGAATTTCCAATATATGAATTGGAATGGATTTGAATCAAAATTATCTTCGGAATATTTCGATATTGGATTCTGTGATTATACAGATATTGTTATGGAAATTTGAAAGATATATTTAAATCGTTATTTCCAATACGACATTTGTTGGTTTTGGAATTTGATATTGAATATAAGCCGATATATTTTCTATTCAGAGCCTTGTATTTAATATTAAATGAGATTTTGGGTTTGTTGTGAATGGTGTCTTAAATAACACTGTTCTTAAACCCAGCTGAGAAAAGAATAAATCTTTTTACAAAGATTTAGTGAAATTTTCCAGTTAATTAATATTTAATTGGAGTTGAATTTAAATTGGATTTTGGGTTTATCATGAACGGTGTTTTAAATAACACTTGTTCTTTAACCCGATTGACAATGGAATGAATCTTTGATTAGATTGAAAAACGAATGTGATAATTAAAATTATCAATTCAGGAAAATGATCGAAAATGGAGTACCACTAGTTCTACTCTAGGCGATAGCTATATCTTTGATTAGATTTGAACGAGAAATGGTAATTAATATTTACCGATATCACCGTGATGTCAGATATGAATAGGTTGGGATTGGGAAATAAAATAAATGATTACATCGGTATGATTTGCTAATCCCGGCTAGTTTGGAAAACCTTAATATGGTTTGATATCCAAAGGAAGATTAAATTTAAAAGAATTTATCTTTGATAAAATTAATGGGAACCTATTCCCTAATGATGTGAATATTTGAATAAAAGAATATTCTGGATTGGAATGAGGCATATGTTGTGTTTGTGTAACACTTGTTTATAGTATACGCGAGTTATTCGGAAAGGTCGGGTTGATACCCATTCTGAATAACTGATATGACGATATGTCGAAGATGAAGATGGTGGTTGAAGACCGGAGGTCTTCACGTCGTTTGGATGATTACTGATGTCTTGATTGGGCTGTACACCCAAGACAAGGTAATAAGTGGTAATCATCCAGACGTACTTGGAGATCGACCATATATGCGAGGGCCTCTCTCCTGTATTGGACATATGGGATGAGGAATAAGGTGCCTCCGGTTTCGTTCAGACCTAGAACGAACTTGTAAATGGACCATGTGTCTGACATTGGATCTCATTCTGTGTGATTGATAGACATCGGTTGCATAGCATGAAGTGCTTGTGCGGCATGCTGAGATGCAAATGATCAAGTCTTCTATTGAAAAGCAGAGTCTTGTGGTTGATGATCAAAGCACGACTTTAATATAGCATAGCTTTGTGTAGCGTTAATTCGCGAGCCTCACACCCCGGTGTGAACCAGAAACGAGAGTGGACATCAGGGAGGACATGCGTTTCCTTCTAGCTAGGAGTGGTATCTGGGTTTTGCACGCCCAGGCGTTTTACTTATGTGGATGATGTATAGCGAGGCGCCTCAGATATATCGGTACTGCGGGGCCAATGGTATGGTCTTTATACAGACCAACTTTACACCCCATAGGGCGGGGAAACGTAGTGTTCAGGCATTTTAATCCACATCGAGTGGACTGGCCCTAATGATCCAAAGGCTTGTTTGCGCGCTTGCCTGAGACATGAGTTAGATTTTCTAGAAGTGGTAAGGACGATCCCTTGCCTTAGTTCACTGACGGAAATCCAACTTCCAATACGTGACATTTGCGGTTTTGATTTTAGAGCCTAGTATTAGCGACATGATATATGGTACCCATGCCATCTAGGATTGATACATTTATATTTGAAGTTGTTTTAAACACTATGCACTTATAATAAGTATCAAATGATTTGTTTTAACGTACCAAACATGTTTGGCTATTATAAGGGAAAATCTTATCCTCCGGCTTGCATTGCATTGTGTGATGGGACCTGGGTCTTATAATAGCTCCATTTTTTCAAAAAGCATTGCGCTGTTTTGTTATATGCACTGGTATTCTTGGGAGGAAACCCGTTCCGTGTTATACGGCATGGTCCCTTGATATATCTGAATTTAAAGTAAAGTTTTAAATAACTGTTTTAGTCCATACACTAGTCACATGATTGACCTAGAGATTATTGTTTTAACCTAAACTTTGGGTGCCCTATTTTCCACACGGGCAACAAGTAGTTTTGGTTTTGTAGTTTTATATTCACCGGATCCTGGTTTACAACTGAAATGATATTCGAAAAGCTCTGTATCCGTGTATCTCTTTCAGTTGGTTTTGTATTATTTTTCGCTGCATTGTAATTTGTAAATCTCTAATGTTAATCAAATGTATATTATTTGTTCATACTTTGTATATTCTTGAACTCTGATGTAAATTGTTGTAATAAGCAATGAAATGTTCTGTCGTTTGTGTTCTGATTGGTCATGTTCTCAAAGCAATCCGTGCTTTCCTTCACGGGGAAGTTTCGAGTCGTCTCATTTGGTATCAAAGCTTTGGTTAACAGAGCTCGAGAACAAGACATTAGAACCGAACGAAAGAATTCATCAGAGATTGGATTAGTAATATCCAATAAGGATGACTCGTTAGAGATGGGATCAGTAGTATCCTAGAACGAGTGTGAAGAGTAGTATTTTTAAAATAAAAATGAAAACCGTTTTTGTTTTGAAGATTTAAACCTTAAAATACGTATTTGAATGTTATTTTATTTGATTTTGAGCAATCGAGTATATGAGATTATGCATATACGCGTCATGACCGTATATTCGAAGTTTTAATCTACTGGGTAGATATAGAATCACACTCTAGTAGCCTAAAGATGATTCTAATGATTGAGTACTCATCATCAGAGTTTATGTTCGAGTTTCGAAAGCGGGATTTCTATATATTTCCATTAGATTGGTGTGAGAACTAAAACTCACATTGGATTATTTGTTGTGATTTGGCCTCAAAAACCTGATATTTGACTATGTATTAAAGTTATGCATTTGAAAATTTAATCAACTAATTGATTGCTGGTTGTATTGAATGATTATTAGTTTGATTGATATAAAATGTTGGAATAATAATACCAATAAGAGAAATGTAGCAAAATCAAGTCAAATATGAAACTGAATTGAAAACTGCTTGAAATTGCATATATGTACATGCATATATATTGAACTGGTCATAGCAAGGAGGCTAGAGAAGAGGAATAAAATTGTATGCCCGACAAATAGGTATATGTTTACTAATTTATTGGGTTTGGATGATTTTATGAGCCGATTAGCTAGCCGCTTGGCTTTTTCTTTCTCTTTTTTAGATGAGAGGGCCTATGTGGTTTGGGGATTTTCCCGATGCTTCCCATACAAAGGAGGTTATAGCAAAAAAATTCAAAAATTTAGGGTGTTAGCCAAATTTTTGAAAAATTAGAAATTTTTAGAAACCGAAAAGTTGAAGAATTAAAGCCAAACTGAAACTTGAGTTGATTAGTTAAACAACTACCAGCTCCGTTCCTTTTCGAGGACGAAAAGATTTTAAGTGGGGGAGATTGTAACAACCCGGAAAATCAGAACCAATTTAAAAATTTTATTTTGGCAATTTTAATGAATTATGAATATTTAAAATGAATTATTTTAAATAATAATGACTAGAAATTTATTTTGAACAGAATTAGAACGTATATATTTATTTAAAGTGAAGTTAGAATATAATTATTTATTTTAATTATCAAAGGAATTGAAAATGGCGCGGTAGTTTGAAAATTCGATTTCCAATTTCAAATGAATGTACAGGATTCAAAATAAACCGAATTTTTGTGAAACAAAAAATATTAGAATCTATTTGAAAATATCTTTCCAACGAATCTGAAAAATTCAAATTCCATAGCGGGAATAAAAAGTTATGCCTAGTTGAAAATTCAGAATAGTCGGTATGGAAATATAGCCCTTAAAAATAGCCATTTTGCAAACGACCTCCGTTTTCGACGAAACCACTTTTGTTGGATCCGGAATCAAGTTATTGCTAGATTCCAATTTTCATAATTTTTGGAATTAATTTGTGAGCGTGGCTAATTTAAACGCATTTGACCAATTTCAATTGAATTTAATTGACTGGGAAATGGCCATTTTTCAAACGGCCTTCAAATTTGACGAGATTAGTTTTGTTAGGACCTTATCGTCGATACGAAACCAGATATATTTTTTTTGAAATTTTCAGAGTCCGTATGTGGCCCCGGCAAATTAAAATATACGTTCAAATCCATATTTGAATGTTTTATATTTTAATTTGAAGAATAACTGACTGAAACTGTCGAATTGGCTTACCAGGAATATCCCATTGTGTCCAGAATGAGGGTATTTAGCTAATGGCGACAGTCATTGGGTTCGATTTGGAGTTCATATCAATTAGTGGGTATTTTTCCGAATTAAAAATATTATAAATAAATATATATATAAATATATTTTAAAACCTTAATTCGTCACTTTTCCTAAGCCGCCGCCAACGGCTGAAAACCTCTCGATTTAGAGGCGATTTTTCTTTGAATTTGTATGTCGATTCAATACAATGCCAAAGCAAAAAACTAAAGAGAAAATCATGGGCTTTAAATCTACACTAGAATCATCGGATATCGTTAACGATGGAGCACGAATTCTGGGTTCAAAGTCGCTCGATTTGGGGTGTGTTCCGGCGCGGCGGAGGGATTGAATGGGTCATGTCGAGGGTGGTGGAGGCTTGTGTGTCGGCGCATCAGGGGGTGGTGGTTGATCAGAACCCGGTGGTGTATTTCGGTGGCAGCGTCGGATCTGTTATATCGTGAATTGGGTTTCTTCGGTGGAAAACAGTTATGGGTTCTCCAGAAGGAGGACGCGACCAAACCGTGATTAAGGGTATATTTTTTAATTAATTCTTAACTAGTATAATTAATTTAGGAATTAAGCATTGTTTTAAAATCAAAAAAATCTTATGTATATATATTGTTTTAAAAATCAAATTATTTTAATATGAAAAGAATTAGATAAAAAATCAAAAATTTTATATGAAAAGCATTGTTTTGTAAGATGATTATTATAAAAAGAACATTGTTTTATTTTCAGATTTTAAATAAATTAACTTTGTTATAAAGATTTGAGCTATTATAGTATAAAGATTTGATCTTTTAGAATATAAAGATTTGATTTTTCAGAATATAAAGATTTGATTTTTATGTGATAGAAAGATAAGATTTTTAAAAATATAAAAATAAGATTTTTAAGCAACAGAAAAATATGATTTTTATAAATGAATACGTAAAAATATTATTTTTAGTTAGATAAAAATATAATTTTTATCGTATATATACGGAAATATTTTTAGAAAGATAAAAATATGATATATATATATATAGCATTAGAATAAAAATGTGATTTTTATAGCGTTGAAATAAAAATGTGATTTTTAACATAAAAATCATGTGAAATAGATTGCGATGAAACTGGCTGAAATCAAAAAGGAATCCAAACCGTTGAGAAATAAAGAATGGAGGAGTGGATCCAAAAGATGAGGACTCCTCACTAAAATTTTCTGTACAGTTATTTATCTGTAACTTCATATGAACTGTTCCCCGTCGTCCACAGACCATGGACGACTTGTTTGTTTGTTTATGTTGTAAAAATTGTTTATGATGTGAAATGGAAGGTATAAGATATTTGTGTGTTGAAATAAAATATTATATCATTAAAAATATAATTTTTAACATGTATATGAATAAAATAAATATTCATTTACAAATCGGACGATTTGTAAATGTACACTCATTTGACTGATATGGATTGGGACGATAAATTTTACACATCGCCCAACTGCACAAATAAAATATGTGTTTGTTGTTTAAAAACCCCACACGGGTGTTGGGATGATATTTGACGTACACTAATCCCAATTGTATAGTGGTATGTCGATCATTTGGTTGACAGACTGTTTAAGCGTGAATTATTTATATTTAACGCTTATGCAGTTGTGTAATGCACTCTGGATGATGGTTGACTGTGTTTGATTATTGTTGTGTACATGTGTGTATGAAATCCATATAAATAAAATTATATGGTAATTGTACGTGTCTGATTCCAGTTCAAAAATAATGAATATTTTAAAATAACGAATATTTTAAAATAATATTCAAAAAAGGATCAAAATATGATTTTGATGTCCGATTTAGGATGGACACAATTATATTTAAATATATAAAGCCGTGTTGATTAATTTAACGCCATTTTGACGTGAACAATATTTATATCTATTTTATTCATTTTTGTAATGAATGTTGAAAAGGAATTGATTTCAAAATCTAATGTTTTGAAAATATTATCATTTATATATTAATGATATGGAATATTCAATTTTGATTTGAAATTGAATATAAAGTTGAAATCGTTTTGGAAACGAATTTAAAACGATTTATAAAATACGTTTTCAATGGAAGTCGACAAAGTATATATTATATATATTATATATATAATATAATGGCCTGAATAGATTGCGTCGCGCTGCGGCAGTTCGCGAATTTCGACCATTAACTTCAAATGGACATTACGGGAGATTAGACTATCGGATTCTCCTAAAACCGGAACCCTTGGGTTCGTATCGAAAAGAGCTTTCTAACGAATATTAGAGATTTGAAATGTAATGGTTGGATTTGGAATTATGTCTCAAATCAAATTTGGAAAAGGTCGCTGTAAGTGCAGTCGATGGCCGTTTATAGAAATCAACTACACAGGCCTTGATAAAATTATTAAAAATATCAATAATTAGTGTAAAATCATAAGAAATGATTTGGAAAGTATTGGGATGAAAAATTCCATATTTGAAAAGATAAAAATAGTTTTTTATCAAAATGAACTAGTTATGAACTAGAATTATAATCCAATTATTTTTAAATAAATAAATTGGATTTGAAATTGTTTTAAAAATAATCAGAATTTCCAATATATGAATTGGAATGGATTTGAATCGAAATTATCTTCGGAATATTTCGATATTGGATTCCGTGATTACACAGATATTGTTGTGGAAATTTGAAAGATATATTTATATAGTTATTTCCAATACGACATTTATTTGTTTCAGAATTTGATATTGAATATAAGCCAATATATTTTCTATTCAAAGCCTTGTATTTAATATTAAATGAGATTTTGGGTTTGTCGTGAATGGTGTCTTAAATAACACTGCTCTTAAACCCAGTTGAGAAAAGAATAAATCTTTTTACAAAGATTTAGTGAAAATTTTCCAATTAATATTTAATTGGAATTGAATTTAAATTGGATTTTGGGTTTATCATGAACGATGTTTTAAATAACACTTGTTCTTTAACCTGATTAACAATGGAATGAATCTTTGATTAGATTGAAAAGCGAATGTGATAATTAAAATTATCAATTCAGGAAAAAGATCGAAAATGGAGTACCACCAGTTCTACTCCAGGCGATAGCTAAATCTTTGGTTAAATTTGAACGTGAAATGGTAATTAAAATTTACCGATAACACTGTGGTGTAAGATATGGAGTATTACCAGTTTTTCTCCATGGGATGAATAGGTTGGGATTGGGAAATTAAATAAATGATTACATCGGTATGGTTCGCTAATCCTGACTAGTTTGGAAAACCTTAATATAGTTTGATATCCAAAGGAAGATTAAAGAATAAATTTAAATGAATTTATCTTTGATAAAATTAAGGGGAACCTATTCCCTAATGATGTGAATATTTGAATGAAAGAATATTCTGGATTGCAATGAGGCGTATGTTGTGTTTGTGTAACACTTGTTTATAGTATATGCGAGTTATTCGGAAAGGACGGGTTTATACCCATTCTGAATAACTGATACGATGATATATCAAAGATGAAGATGGTGGTTGAAGACGGGAGGTCTTCACATCGTTTGGATGATTACTGATGTCTTGATTGGGTTGTACACCCAAGACAAGGTAATAAGTGGTGATCGTCTAGATGTACTTGGAGATCGACTGGATATGTGAGGCCCTCTCTCCTGTATTGGACATATGGGATGAGGAATAAGGTGCCTCCGGATTCGTTCAGACCCAGAACGAACTTGTAAATGGACTGTGTGTCTGACATTGGATTTCATTCTGTGTGATTGACAGACATCGATTGCATAGCGTGAACTGCCTGTGTGGCATACTGAGATGTAAATGATCAAGGCTTCTATTGAAAAGCAGAGACTTGTGGTTAATGATCGAAGCATGATTTTAATATAGCATAGCTTTTTGTAGCGTTAATTCGCTAGCCTCACACTTCGGTGTGAACCAGAAACGGGAGAGGACATCAGGGAGGACATGCGTTTCCTTCTAGCTAGGAGTGGTGTCTGGGTTTTGCATGCTTAAGCGTTTTACTTATGTGCATGATGGATAGCGAGGCGCCTCGGATATATTGGCACTACGGGGCCGATGGTATGGTCTTTATACAGACCAACTTTACACCCCATAGGGCGGAAAACGTAGTATTCATGCATTTCAATACACATCGAGTGGGTCGGCCCTGACGATCCAAAGGCTTGTCTGCGCGCTTGCCTGAGACATGAGCTAGATTGTCTCGAAGTGGTAAGGACGATCCCTTACCTTGGTTCAGAGACGGAAATCCAACTTCCAATATGTGACATTTGTGGTTTTGATTGTAGAGCCTAGTATTGACGACATGATATATGGTACCCATGCCGTCTAGGATAGATACATTTATATTTGAAGTTGTTTTAAACACTATGCACTTATAATAAGTATCAAATGATTTGTTTTAACGTACCAACCAAGTTTGGCTATTATAAGGGAAAACCCTATCCTTTGGCTTGCGTTGCATTGTTTGATGGGACCTGGGTCTTATAATAGCTCCAGTTTTTCAAAAAGCATTGCGTTGTTTTGTTATGCGCACCGGTATTCTTGGGAGGAAACCCGTTCCGTGTTATATGGCGTGGTCCCTTGATATATCTGAATTTAAAGTAAATTTTTAAATAACTGTTTTAGTCCTCACACCAGTCACATGACTGACCTGGAGTTTATTGTTTTAACCTAAACTCTGGGTGCCCCTATTTTCCACACGGGTAGCTAGTAGTTTTGGTTTTGTAGATTTATATTTACAGGATCCTGGTTTACAACTGGAATGATATTCGGAAAGCTCTGTATCCGTGTATCTCTTTCAGTTGTGTTTTGTATTACTTTCCGTTGCATTGTAATTTTTAAATCTCTGATGTTAATCAAATGTATATTATTTGTTCATACTCTGTATATTCTTGTACTCTGATATAAATTGTTGTAATAAGCAGTGAAATGTCATGTCGTTTGTATTCTGATTGGTCGTATTCTCAAAGCAATCCGTGCTTTCCTTCACGGGGAAGTTTCGGGTCGTCTCATGATCACACTTGACCTCGTTTTCTTTTCACATTGCCATGTTTAGCCGTACTTTTTTGTTCAATTATTAGCAGTTTCTCAGTGTCATATATATACCACAAAAGTAGTTATGTATTTTCCTATTGCCAAATCAGGTGTTGATGTTTGATGCATGACGGAAATTCAACTTTGGAGCACACGAGCTTGGACTTTGAACGGTTTATATTTTTCTTTTTTCTCAGTAAGAATCTTTTGTAAAAACAAGTTAGATGGGAACATCGATTACAAAACAACGTGATAATTGTTTTATAATTATAATTCTTTTGTTTACAAAACAAGTTTTTTGGGAGGAAACCTGATTAACAATGTGATAAATTTTATAAATATAATTCTTTTGTTTTGTTTGAATTTCGTGATTATTTTGAACTGCATTGTGTAAAAATGATAAATGTTGACTGATGTGTCTCAACAACTCTAAAGAAACGCTGTGATATTTTTTGGAAAAACCGTTGTGGTATGTAGGAAAAAACAACATTTGCAAATGATAAAAAACAATGTGATATATATGGTAAAACGCTGTGATATGTGTGATTTCAGCCAGTGCTAAACACTATAATATATGTTGGAAAACGCTGTGATATGTGGACGGTGGTAACGTTCCTGAATTTTTTAAAACGCTGTTATATATGTAGAAAAAATGTTGTAATATGCGAACGATAACAATGGTTCTAACCGGCTTAACACGCTATTATATATTCAGAAAAACATTGTGGTATGCAGATGATAAGAACGTTTCTAATCCATATAAAACACTGTTATATATTTGATGAAGAAGGAATAATATGTGTTAACTATGCAAACACAACAACAGAAAACGCTGTATAAACATAATAACAATGCAATTTGAAACGCTATACAAACATAACAACAACATCAATTAAAACGTTGTAGCATGTCCTTTTTCTACAGCGCTTTCAAAGTATTGTGATATTCCCATGATCTATAACAACTATATGGTTGCATTAGCATATAATGTAACAGTGATTAGAAATCAGAGAGCAAATCAATTATATGGCTGCATTAGCATATAATGTAAGATCCTTCAAGATAAGTCAATGAATTCACAAATCAAGATATAATAACTTCGGTGTTGCACGTTTCTTAGTAAGTATGGAGTGGAGCTTGCTCTTCTCAAGTATTTATTAGATGAGACCTATTGGCAATTTTGGGTTGGGTTGTTTTAATCCTACTTGTGCTATTATTGTAATAGGAAAATGGACGTGCGAGCCCTATTTGTAGTCTGTTTGTGTGGGCTAAATATTAACTCATTATTTTATAAATAAAGATCAACAAATTTCTAAACAAATATGTTGTCGTGGTTTTTTTAACTTAAAAGGGCATGAACATTTGTAAATGGATTGTTTACAAATAACTAGCTACATGTGTAAATATGTGTCATAGTTTTTTTAACTTAAAATGACAACAGAACTACTTTTGACATGGAATTTTATAAATAACTGTAAAAGAAAAGACATCGGATGAACACTTGTTTATTGAATAGTGACATTATATGCTTGTTTAACATAAATATATAAAAAAAACTAGCTACATGTGTAGCTTATATTTTAAAACATCTACTTTGATATTCCTTGTAGCTTTAATTTGGCATGCACATTCTACTTTAAATTGTTGAAAATTCTTGGGAAAGTTACACATAATTCCAGGGGCGGACCCAGTGTTAGCCCAGCTCGGACAGCCGCCATAGGTGAATTTTTTTTAATCCTTTATAAAAATCAGTGCATGTTTCCTTTGGCCCTATCTGAATGTATTGTTTCGCCATATCTCAAAGCTGAATGAGAAGTTTTTGCCTATTTTGTTTAAGTTTTACCTGGGTCCTACTTGTGTCCTTACCTTTGGCCCTACCTGGGTCCCTAGTCTAGGTCCTCCACTGCATAATTCATGATTCTTGATTATTAATATGATCTATAATGTTGGAGGTGTATAAGTTTCAACGCAATTAATTGTCATATGTACACTTATTTTACTAAAGTACTCTCACTTTTTTTGCTGTCAAAGAGTTCTATTGTCTAACAACTAGGTGTATTTGTTACGTTTTTACAGCAATTTCATACGATGAAGATCAAAAATATAATCTGGAATGCAAAATATATACATTTATGAAGAGTCTGGAACTTTGTAAGATAATCTGGATGTATTTATGTATTAGTTTTTTATATGTTTAGTTTGGTTCACAAAATGAGAGTCCCATCCTAACTTTTAATTATCTTTATTAATTGTTGGAATACAAACATAATTTTAGTTCTAATATTTACAAAAATACTCCTGAGAAGAAGAGGGAGGCGTAAGAAATTTTTATTCTATCAAAAACAATAGTTAGTTTTTCTTTTTTCCTAAAAGAAAATCTTGGATCGTAAATGAGTTTATAAGTTCATGACTCTGTCTTTAGGAAAAAATAATGATTGATTATATTTTTCAATTTACTTTTAAAAAGTGCATAGAATTCAGAGAGTTGTCAAGAAAAACCATGGCAAATGACATCTTAGAAGGGCATTAACAAATCTCTAAAAAATATTTCATGCCCTTTTAAGTTAATATTTAGTACCAAATGACATCAAAAGTAGTTTTGATGGTTTAGGTTACTGATGGTGCTGAACTGTTGTAAGTTAATATTTATTTTGCTAAGCGGTTAACTTTTACCACTGTGTACTGCTCCTTATTCCATTTATATTTAATGTGGATCATTGCAGCTAAGAATGCCAGATCATTTCGATGATATAAAGGAGTCTGATTGATTTTATTATTCTTTTATATATAGGCAAACTTTCAATGAAGCACAGTGGGGTGGATACTGTTTGCTATAAACATTTTTAACTGTGATATTTTTTGAATTATCTTATATAAACGTTCAATGAAGGTCTATTCGGCACCACCTTTTCACTTGTGCTCTTTTAATAACCGTCTAGTGCTTACATGTAGTTTTAGTATTAGTATAATGAAATTAATACTTAGGAAGCATGTTGGTCAATTTTCCACTGTTCTGTTGCGATACAAATTTAGAAATATTGTATGCACATCACATTCTTCCTATAGCAAAGTTATTATAATGCTTGCATTTGTATTATTTTGTATCTAATAAGTGCCAAAAGTAAACAATTATTTACTTTTACAATTTTTTAACTTAAAAGGACATTAACATTTTATAAATAAGCATCGTGGTTTTTTAACATAAAATGACATTAGAACTACTTTTGATGTCATTTTTCATGGCTAAATATTAACTTAAAAGGGCATGAAATATTTTTTAGTTTATTTTTTATGTCATTTAGTTTCGGAAAAGGTTTCAGGGACTGCCTTTTCGTAGAGGTGTTGATTGTTGAAGTATGCGATACTATGTGTTAGATTGAGGAAGAAATTTCGGGATATTTCGAATATTTAGGATCCGGAGGATATTTTTAATATCTGGAGAATATTTAGGATCCGGAGGATTTTTAGGATCTGGAGGATATTTAGGATCTAGAGGATATTTCGGATCTAGAGGAAATTTTGGGAATTTCCATATACTTCCCTATGTCTATATAAGCTACATCGGATCCAGAAGGAGGTAGGATAACAAAATCAAGAGATTAGATCAAGGTTTATTCTAATTAGGGTTTAGGCAATCTTAATCTTCTTCAATTCCTTTCTCTACAAAATCAATTTTTTCTAGTAAATTTAATCATTGTAATCAATCTCTTGTACTCTTCTATTGATATTAATAAAGGTTTATCTCTCAAAGTGGACATACACTGACAAGATGACGGTGGAACCACTATAAATCCCTGTGTGATTTAGTTTCTCGTTATTGCTCTATTATTTCCATTGTTTGGTGATTGTGATTAGCTCGGATAAGATTGAGATTGTTCAATTGGTTGTTTTTGCACTATTACCACGATCTCGTTTTCCGCGGTGTTGGGGATTTTTTTTTGATTTGAGCGATCTTGAATCAAAATTTCTCCACAACATTTGGTATCAGAGCATTGGTTTTGGTAGATAGTTGTAGAAACGTCGGAATCGTGTTCAAATAATCCATCAACAGTTGGTCCAAGTGGTGTAGCTCCTTATGTACATGGGTCGTATGCAGCTGTTGGTTCACAATTGGTTATCGACAAGTGGAATGGCGATAATGATTTTGAAAAGTGGCAATGGAAGATGAAAGCGGTTCTTAGGCGGAATCGGGTACATCATATGGTGTTTGATACACATTTATTGCCAGAGGACATCTCAGATGTGGAGAGAGAAGAAATGGAATAGTGGGCATTCACTACACTTCAACTTGCCATGGAGGAGAATGTTATTTCCGAAATTAGTGGTGAGACGATTGCTAAAGGTATTTGGGACAAGTTGGAAGAATTTTATATGAAGAAGTCGCTCACTAACCGTTTAATCTTGTTGCGAACGTTTTTCACCTTCAAGATGAAGGAGGGTAATTCGCTTAAGGCACATTTGAATGCCTTTGATGAGTTGCTCATGAAGATGAAGGCCGTTGATTTGAAGATTGAGGAAGAGCAAAAGGCGATGATATTATTGTGTTCGTTGCCGGACCGCTATACGGGTTTCTCAAATAGTTTGATCTATGGCCGGGATACCTTGACTCTAGATGATGCCAAGACGGGTCTTCTTAGTGAGGAGTTGAGAGATCAAATGAAGAAGATGAGCGAGGGTAGTAGTGGAGCTAGTAGTAGTCACGGGTTGTTTGTGGAGAAAGAAAAGAATGTGAAGAAAGGAAACCGGGGGCGTTCTAAATCAAGAAAACCCGGTGGAAGAGGTAAATCGAAAGAAAGAAATGGCAAGTGCTTTATATGAAAGAAACCTAGTCACTGGAAGAATGATTGTCCAGACAAGGGAAATAAGGAAGTAGCATCTTCATCAGTTGCGGTGGAGAGAGATATTAGTGAGGGAGACGTAGATGTTTTGTCGGCAGTAGCATCAGATGTTTTGGGTAATGAATAGGTACTCGATTCAGGTGCATCGTATCATATGAAGCTAAATAGAAATTGTTTTTCATCCTTTAAGGTCAAACAGGGAAATGCAATTGCTATGGGAAATGGTTCAGTTTGCAAGTCGAAGGGCATTGGATCCGTGCAAATTCGTATGTTGGACGGAGTGGTTCGTACTCTCACTAATGTGCGCCATGTTCCGGGACTACGGAAGTCACTTATATCTTTGGGACAGTTGGATTCTTTAGGTTGTAAGATCACCATTGAGAGTGATAGCTTGAGGATTTCAAAGGGGGCACTTGTGGTTATGAAAGGTGCTAGGACTCATGGTATATATTTGCTTCAAGGTGTGACCCTAGGAGGTGAGACTTGTGTGGGTGTTGATAGTTCTCGTGACTTGGATGCGACATGGTTGTGGCATTTGAGATTGGATCATGTCTCGGAGTGGAGTTTGGATATTCTTCAGAAGCAGGAGATGATCGAGGGTGAGAGTTTCAACAAACTAGATTTTTGCGAGGGATGTGTCATGCGGAAGCAAACATAGGTATCATTCGATGAAGGCAAGCATGACTCAAAGGAGGTTCTTGAGTTTGTTCATTCGGATGTATGGGGACCGACACGGGTTGCTTCTTTGGGAGGAGCAAGGTATTATATTTCTTTCATTGATGATTTGTCTCGAAAGGTATGGGTGTATGTAATGAAGGCCAAGTCAGAGGAATTTGCAAGATTCAAAGAATGGAAGCTCTTGTTGAGAATGAGAGTGGAAAGACTTTGAAAGTCTTAGGCCCGATAATGGCGGCGAATATGTTTCCGGAGAATTTCTGAATTTTTGCAAGCATCATGGTATTCGGAGGCATTTTACTACACCGGGAGATCTGCAATCTAATGGAGTGGTGGAGAGAATGAACCGAACTCTACTAGAGAAAGCTCGATACTTGAGATTGACATCGGGTTTGTCTAAGGGATTTTGGGTCGAAGCTTTATCAACCGCGGTGCATATTATTAATCGGATTCCGTGCTCGGCTATTGATAACAAAATTCCTGAGGAAGTGTGGAAGGCGAAGAGCATTGACTTGAGTTATCTTCGTGTATTTGGCAGTCCTGTTTATGTGCATGATCCGGGGAATAATAAGCTCTCACCTAGATCTTTCAAAGGGATTTTTCTCGGTTACATGGATGGTGTCAAAGGTTATCGGATTTGGAATCCGGAAACGAAGAGGGCTATGGTTTCTCGTCATGTTACTTTTGATGAGTCGGGTATGTTCAAGGAGAATTAAAGCTCATCAGATGTTCCGGATTTGGTTCATGGTGAATCAAAGGAGAAGGAAGTTATTCCCACTTTCAGGCCTAGAGAGAGTAGAGCTGTTGGAGGTGCTTGCGAGGTGAATGCAGTTGATGTTACATCACATAGTCCACAAGATTCCTCTAGTAGTGTTGGTGATGTGCACGAGCCTAGAGAAGATTCAGTCCAAGGTGGAGCTAAAGAAAGACCGGATGATGGCATTGCTACTCGGGGTGGTCGTCGTGCTATAAGGCCACCCTAAAGATATGGTCATTGGAACTATCTTAGCTTTTGTGAGAATGTGGACTGCGCTCTTCATGTAGTCCAAGATGAGCCGATGGACCTTGATGATGTCATGGATTCGAGTGATAGCTCGAAGTGGATTTGCGCCATGGGGGAAGAGATGCAATAGTTGATGAAGAACCAAACTTGGGAGTTGGTTCCACTTCCTCAAGGAAACCGTGCTATTGGGTGCAAATGGATATATAAGGTGAAGGACGATGGAAGATACAAAGCTAGGCTAGTGGCTAAGGGGTTTGCACAGAGGAAAGGAAAAGAGCATGATGAGATCTTCGCACCGGTTGTGAGGCATACTTCTATCCGGATATTGCTTGCATTAGTTGCTATTTACAACATGGAGTTAGAGCAACTAGATGTGAAAACCGCCTTCTTGCATGGAGACTTGGATGAAGACATCTACATGGAGCAACCATAAGGGTTTGTTGTAGAAGGTAAGTCAGAACTAGTTTGCAAGTTGAAGAAATCACTATATGGTTTGAAGCAATCACCTAGGCAATGGTACAAGAGATTTGATCATTTCATGCTTGAAAGTGGCTTCCATCGAAGCTTCAAGGATGCTTGCATTTACTTCAAGAGGTTAGGAAATGATTGTTGGGTGTATTTACTCTTGTATGTGGACGATATGCTCATTGCTTCTAAGGGCAAGGCAGAAATCAACAAGTTGAAAGAAAATTTAAAGGCGGAGTTCGAAATGAAAGATCTTGGAGAAGCAAGGAAAATCTTGGGCATGGAAATTGAAAGAGATCAAAAGCGTTTTGAGTTAAGATTGACTCAAAAGGAGTACATTAAGAAGGTGCTTTGCCAGTTTAGCATGGAGAATGCAAAGGCGTTAAATACACCTTTACCTTTGCATATAAAGCTTTCGAGTGAGGGATCACCTATTGAGGAGAAAGACAAGGCTTATATGGCAAAGGTGCCATATGCTAGTGCAGTTGGAAGTTTTATGTATGCCATGGTGTGTACAAGACCCGATATTGCAAATGCCGTCGGGGTGGTTAGTCGGTATATGGCTAATCCGGGGAAATCGCATTGGGAAGTCGTGAAGGCTATATTGAGACACTTGAAAGGCACAACATCTCATGGTCTTGTTTTTGGTGGTAGTGATGGATTGAGTTGCAAGTTAGTAGGTTATTGTGACTCGTACTACGCCGGTGATAGGGATCGGAGGAAATCAACTTCCGGGTATGTCTTCATACTTGGTGGTATGGCCATTAGTTGGAGATCGAGATTGCAAACCGTAGTTGCTTTATCCACTACGGAGGCGGAGTTGATAGCCGCTGTGGAAGCGGAAAAGGAGGCACTCTATTTGAAGCGACTATTGTGTGACTTAGGTTTCGAACATGAGAGTATCGATGTTCGATGTGATAGCCAAAGTGCTATACATTTGGCAAAGAATTTGGCATTTAGCTCACGAACGAAGCATATTGAAGTGAGAGAGTCATTTCTAGTAGCCATGGACGAAGACAAGCAAGTATGCCTTCGGAAAGTGCACACAAAGGATAACGCGGCGGATATGTTCACTAAGGCATTGCCGATTGGAAAGTTCGAGCATTGTTCGAACTTAATTCGCTTGGAGAGATGTTAGGTGCCATGTGGTGGCACAGTTGAGAGAGAAACTTGGATGTAGAAGAGTATCGGTGAGAGGTCGGTGTTTTGTCTTCATGGTAAGTACTCGTTTTCACTCCCGAGTACATTGTCTTTTGGTGAGACTGGTTTAGGAGTTGGATGTTTCAACACTTCATTGACGAGTGGGGGCTATGCCTGAACTCGTTAGTGAAGTGCAATGGGCGGTGGCTAGGCCGGAGTTCATTGGGGAAACATTCAAGCTTTCTTGATTGAAGATAGAAGAAAATGCTTAGGTGCATTGAAGTTTGTGATGTAGATGGATATAGTATCGAGGTGGAGTGTTGAAGTATGCGATACTATGTGTTAGATTGAGGAGGATATTTCGGGATATTTCGAACATTTAGGATTTGGAGGATATTTTCAAATCTGGAGAATAATTAGGATCTGGAGGATATTTAGGATCTGTCGGATATTTCGGATCTAGAGGAAATTTCGGGAGTTTCCATATACTTCCCTATGTCTATATAAGCTACATCGGATCCAAAAGGAGGTAGGATAACAAAATCAAGAGATTAGATCAAGGTTTATTCTAATTAGGGTTAAGGCAATCCTAATCTTCTTCAATTCCTTTCTCCACAAAATCAAAATTTTCTAGTAAATTTAATCATTGTAATCAATCTCTTGTACTCTTCTATTGATATTAATAAAGGTTTCTCTCTCAAAGTGGACGTACACTGACAAGACGTCGGTGGAACCATTATAAATCCCTATGTGATTTAGTTTCTCATTATTGCTCTATTATTTCTATTGTTTGCTGATTGTGATTGGCTTGGATAAGATTGAGATTGTTCGATTGGTTGTTTTTGCACTATTACCACGATCTCATTTTCCACGGCGTTGGGGATTTTTTTTATTTGAGTAGTCTTGAATCAAAATTTCTCCTCAACAGTGGTGTAGTTCTTAGGAGTTACTGTTGTTATCTTACCTTAAGAGAAATGGGGTTAACCTTCAAAAGATTTAGTGATGTTTTCTAGATTGCCAGTAGGGCTTTGAAACTTTTCCAAACATCTATTAGGCTGCATTTGGCATCGCTAGTCGCTTTATTGTCTTTGTTAGTATTTACAATTCATTTCGAAACTTAGAATTTAATTTCAGCTCATTATTTGTTTATTTATAATGCAACTTATATAATACCTTGAGCAATGATCCAACAATTGAAACAAGGATTTTGAGAAGCACCAACGTGGTTGGAGATGATCCAACAACTGAAACACGGGATTCTGCAGTTCCAATGACTTTTCTATGGAGTGTGGAAACCAATCTTATCATTTTCCCAATTGAGGTTGTCATTCATACAGTTATAACAGATGGGCAGTGAATGCATTTGATTATTTCCAGAATATATTTTTTGTATACTTCCATGAAGTCAATATCATTTGGTGATATCAGAGTATAAACATATGGCTTGACTGTGAACCGCTCGCTTCCTTGTGAAAATCAGTGCCATACATCATTCATGTAATCATAGTGTAAGTGACGTATCCTGTGTCTCATTCATATTAGCATGCATTATGATGCATTTGTTAGGAAGTTAGCGGAGCAGCAGATGACTGAATGAACCAGGATTATCTTTGAGGCACGTCGATCGGAAGCTGTCTTTAAGAAGTCGATCGCCCCCACTACAAAGTAGATTGCTGAAGGGTTTGACGGCGGCACTTCTCCAGGATACAACAAAGATTAGTTTTCGCAGTTAGCAATGGACTGCAAAACGTTGAGCAGTTTATTTCTGAAGAACAGAGATGGGAAGAGACCAGAAAAAGAAAAGCGAAGTGTTTGGGCGTAGAAGCAGGTTTAAAAAGAGGCTGAGAAGGCATTTCGAAGGGACATAACGTTTTGAATGGGCGCATCTTTTAAAAATAAAAAAACACGACAGTTGGCCAACAGTCGAATCCAATTCGTTTTAATCACGTACGCGCCACGTGCCCCAAGTGCCCAAGTGCTATCTTTGACCTTTTAATATGATCTTATATATATAGGCCCAAGCCCATATGTGCACATCCTTTAGCCCAATTCTTTCCATTTCACAATCCTATAACAACAACTCTTAATATATAAGTAGGAGTTGTTTATGATATTTGCCAATGTGGGACAAATAATATTTCAATCTTCCCAATAATCCCCCACTAGATTGTAATATTATACTTATGCATCCACGAAAGTACCTTTCAGTTTAAACTTTCGTGTTAGTTTAAATATCTAAACCTTAACAGAATTTTTGGTGGCCAATAGCTTAAACCAAAATCCTATTTGTTATAGGCGAGATATTTAATCACATAAGTATGTTTTTCTTCTAGAAATATCTTATGATCCTAATTGATCTTAAACATCCTCCTGGTATTCGTGAACATTTACAAGATTAACTTCTAATCTTATTGAAACTTTGTTTCTTATATTCATATAGATATCAGTTCTAATCCTTCCTTGTTACTGTGGACAAACAGATATCTCTTAACGTAACATATAAACATTTAATAATCAATGTTTATCAATTACCTAACTGCAACTTGTTATTACCCTTTAGACCTTAGGCTAAGTGACATAAGGTTGGGTTCCTATTGCAGGTAATCAGAAAGGTTTTAGACCCATCCCCCAACTAGTTGTTTTAATCATTTCTCTAGGTAATCCTTTAGTTAATGGGTCTGCCAAGTTTTTCTTGGACCTAACATATATTATGGTAATAACTCCATTCATAATTAATTCTCTGACATATGCATGTCTCAAGCTTATATGTCTAGACTTTCCATTATAAATTTTATTATAGGCTCTAGACATAGTAGCTTCACTGTCACAATATATAGAAATGGCTGATGATGGTTTTGGCCACAACTCTATTTCCGTTAACAGATTCCTTGGCCATTCTGCTTCCGAAGCCAATGCATCCGAAGCAATAAATTCCGCTTCCATTGTAGAATGTGTGATAACAGTTTGTTTCTTGGAAGCCCATGATATAGCACCGCCTCCAAGAGTGAAAATCCATCCAGTGTTTCCTTTATTATCATTTTCAGGGGTTGCACCACTTGCATCTGAATATCCTTCTAGAACTGCTGGAAAGTTTCCATAGTGGAGTCCTAACTTAAGTGTTCTTTTAAGATAACCTAGGACCCTACCTATTGCTTTCCAGTGCATAATTCCAGGATTATTTGTGTACCTTGATAACTTACACACGGCGTAAGAAATATCAGGACGTGTGCAATGCATGGCATACATGAGACTTCCAATGACACTTGCGTATTCTAGTTGAGCAATAGCTCTTTTTGAGTTTTCAAATATTTTAACAGAAGAGTCATAGGGGCTACTTGCTTCTTTAATATTTAAATGTTTATACTTGAAAATTAAATTTTCAATGTAATGAGATTGGCATAATGCATAACCCCCATCGTATTTCTTTACTTTAATGCCTAGAATAGTGTCAACTTCGTTTAAATCTTTCATCTTGAAACACGAAGTTAAGTATTTCTTCGTCTCATTTATGCCTTCCATATTAGTTCCAAATATAAGCATATCATCCACATATAGACAAATTATGACACCATAACGTTCTGTGAATTTTGAATAAATGCACTTGTCAGCGTTGTTATGCTTGAAGCCATTCGACAAAATTACAGAATCAAATTTCTCATGCCATTGTTTTGGTGCTTGCTTTAGCCCATATAAAGACTTAATTAATTTACAGACTTTATTTTCATTTCCAGTCATGACAAAACCTTCAGGTTGTTCCATGTATACTTCCTCATCTAAATCACCATTAAGAAAAGCGGTCTTGACATCCATTTGATGCACATGTAGCCCATGAATAGATGCAAGGGCAAAAAGTGTTCTTATTGATGCCAATCTAGTAACTAGAGCATATGTGTCGAAATAATCCATGCCTTCTTTTTGTTTGAAACCTTTGGCTACTAGCCTTGCTTTGAAAGTTTGAATGGACCCATCAGTATTATATTTTCTTCGAAATACCCACTTACAAACAATTGGTTTAGATCCAGGAGGCAAATCCGCTAGAACCCAAGTATTGTTAGCAATAATTGAGTCCATTTCATCTTGTATTGCTTCCTTCCAGAAAGCAACATCTCTTGAGGTTATTGCTTCCTTAAAAGTTTTAAGACCCTCTTCATTATTCAAAATGTAAACTGTATCATTTACAATTTCAGTTCTATTTCCATTTACAAGATGAATCACATTATCAGGTGCTACAAAATTAGGATCTAATCCTTTGCTTTTCCTTGTTCTTTTGCTTCTTCTTGGTTCTTCAGGTACGTCTGTATTCTTTCTTTTATCAGAAGAAGTATTCATGTTATTTTCTTTGTCATCATCATTGATAACTTGTGTAGGATATAAAATATGTGTGGAATCACATATAAATTTATTTTCAATGAATTCGACATCTCTTGATTCCACGATCACATTAGATTTGAGATCTAATAATTTATATGCTTTTGAATGTTCAGCATATCCTACAAATACACTTTTCATAGCCCTTGGTCCAAGTTTAACTCTTTTTGGATCTATGATTCGATAAAAGGCTAAACATCTCCAAACTTTAAGATATTTCAAGCTCGGTTGCCTGCCTTTCCATAATTCATACGGAGAAATCTTTGTCTTCTTTGATGGGATTCTATTATGTAAATGACATGCTGTCAGAAGTGCTTCTCCCCATAGATTTATATTTTATTTAGCATTCAAAATCATGGCATTAGTCATTTCCACTATTGTTCTATTTTTTCTTTCTGCCAAACCATTCTATTGTGGGGTACAAGGTGTTGTCGATTGGTGGATTATGCCATTTTCTTCACAAAATGATGAGAATTCATTTGAAAAATATTCTCCACCTCTGTCTGTTCGCAACACCTTTATTTTCTTTTCCTTCTGATTTTCAACACTAATTTTGAAACGTTTAAACATTTCAAATGCTTGATCTTTTGATCTCATCAAATAAACATGTGTGTATCTAGAGTAATCATTTATAAATGTGACGAAATATCGATTGCCCCCTCTAGTCAACACACCATTTAATTTACATATATCCGAATGAATTAGTTCGAGTAGTTGAGTATTTCTTTCAGATTTTGGAAATGGTTTTTTACACATCTTTGCTTCGATGCAAATCTCGCACTTAGATTGTTTTATAAGATCACAGGAAATCAACCCTTCCTTAGACATATATTTTAAAGATTTAAAATTTAAGTGAGCCAATCTATTATTCCATAAATGAAATGAATCAACAATATAAGCAAACTCGTTCATTTTATTGATGCTGAGTTTATACCTTCCATTACAAGCATAGCCTTTTCCAACAAACTTCCCTCCTTTAGACATAATCAGACTGTTACCATCAAGAACGCATTTAACACCCCTATTACAAAGAAGATATGCAGAAACTAAGTTCTTTCTAACATCCGGAACATGCAAGACATTCTGGAGAATTAGTTTCTTTCCCGAAGTGAACTCCAATTCAACTGTCCCTTTTCCGACAACAACAGATGTATTGTGGTTTCCCATAATCACCTTATGGTCATCAGAAACCTTTTCGTAGAACTTAATTATGGACTGGTTATTACAGACATGAATAGTGGCACCAGAGTCATACCACCAATCCATATCTTTTGAAGTATCAGCCATGTTTAACTCCATTGTCGTGTCAGTATCCAACTTGGTTATCATTGCAATGATTTCAGATTCATTCTGTTCAACCATGTTGGCGGAGTTTGCGTTCTTTTTTCCTTTTTGCTCGGTTTTCTGTCTTTTGTAAAACCTGCAATCACGTTTAAAATGTCCTGGTTTTCCACAGAAATAGCAGTCTCCCTTCCCTTTGGCTTTGTTTTGATGGTTGTTTCCGCCGTCTCTCTTTCTTTTTCCAGATTCCTTATGCACCTTGTCATTATCAACAATATTCACATCAGATTCAAAAACTTTCTTCTCACGAATTCTAGTTTCCTCTTCGATACGAAGATGTTTCTGAATCTGCTCCATTGAGAAGTCTTCTGACGAGTGCATAAGTTTCTTTCTGTAATCACTCCAACTTTGCGGGAGTTTAGCCATGACAGCCCCAACCCGTAATGCTTTAGGGATGCTTATTTTGACATCCTTTAGTTTGTTGAAAATAACTTGTAGTTCGTGTACTTGACAAGATCAAAAGCATTGTCAAGCATTTTATATTCAAAAAATTCGAAAATCAGAAACTTATCTGCTCCTTGCTTTGCGTTGCTGTACTTTGATTCAAGAGTTGCCCAGATTTCCCTTGGTGACTTGACAGAAGTAAAAAGATCATATAGACGATCGGATAATGTATTGAGTATGTGACCTCTGCAAACCACTTCATCTTCCTCTCGTTTTTTGCGTTTCTCAATCAGTTTTTGGCTGTCTTTGTCGGTAGGCGGAGGTATTGGGTGCAGTTTTGGATCGAGGACGTATGCAATTTTGAGGGTAGTAAGCAAGAACATTATCTTATCTTGCCACCACGTATAGTTGGTGCCATCGAAGTGATCAAGTTTAGTAAATTCCTGATTTTGTATGTCGACTCAGACGCCTTCGTTGTTGCCAAGGTCGACTTCTTAAAATTGTTAGGAAGTTAGCGGAGCAGCAGATGACTGAATGAACCAGGATTATCTTTGAGGTACGTCGATCGGACGCTGTGTTTAAGAAGTCGATCGCCCCCACTACAAAGTAGATTGCTGAAGGGTTTGACGGCGGCACTTCTCCAGGATACAACAAAGATTAGTTTTCGCAGTTAGCAATGGACTGCAAAACGTGGAGCAGTTTATTTCTGAAGAACAGAGATGGGAAGAGACCGGAAAAAGAAAAGCGAAGTGTTTGGGCGTAGAAGTAGGTTTAAAAAGAGGCTGAGAAGGCATTTCGAAGAGACATAACGTTTTGAATGGGCACATCTTTTAAAAATCAAAAAACACGACAGTTAGCCAACAGTCGAATCCGATTCGTTTTAATCACGTACGCGCCACGTGCCCCAAGTGCCCAAGTGCCATCTTTGACCTTTTGATATGATCTTATATATATAGGCCCAAGCCCATATGTGCATATCCTTTAGCCCAATTCTTTCCATTTCACAATCCTATAACAACAACTCTTAATATATAAGTAGGAGTTGTTTAAGATATTTGCCAATGTGGGACAAATAATATTTCAATCTTCCCAATAGCAATATTTTTGTCTGCATGCTTCTATGTACAGGTAAGGTTTCAAAAGTTGTAGGTCGACCTTTTCCTGAAATGAGGTGTGTAATCTCCCAGTTTTAACTATTAGTATGCTAGTTTTTCACTAGCTATCATTTTTATTATTCAATGAGGTACAACTGTTTTTTGGTACATCCATATTTTGAAAAATGATTGTGATGTTTTGAAAAAGTTGTGACCCTTTATCAAAAGGCACGACTGTTGGACACTACAACAGATATGAATTTGGGTGGACAAAGAACATAAACGTGCGCAGAGTGGTGCTTTGCATACGCGTTAAGTAAGACTACGGTTTCATTTCTCTCTTTGTTACATAATATAGTATGTTTCTACGTTTTAACATACAAATACATAATGCTCATTTTATTCTACTATGTGTGACTATTCATTTTCTAAGGCGTTTAATGCTCACATTTTCTAATGAAATGCTCATTCATTTGCAATTGTTGATCCATTAATTGCATAAACTAGGTCTAGTTCAGCGCAATTCTAGAACAAATATAAGGTTTGACCTACCATCGTCGCCACCTTTTGTCGTCCTCGTTGCCTCTCATCACTAATTCTTACTTGCACTCCTTCTAGTACAAATAAATATAACTTAAACTAATGAGAGAAGCAGATAAATTTCTTAAATCTCCATTGTAAATCATAGCTCATTATTGTTCTATTGAGTACGAAATGTCGTATGTGGTAGGCTGTCGGGATCAGCATGTGCACTGCAAAATGGTTTGTACAGCTCTATAAACTTCCGAATTGTATGATTTCAAATGCACTTCTTTTTTGTAATCATCTATTGCGCAGTTGTTGTAGTTTTAGCCATTCTTCCATATTATTTCACTTCCTGTGTTGGTTTGTGCTATGAAGAGTTGTGCTGACAATCCATTTGCAAGCTCCGTAAAGCAAGTTATGTATACTTTTACACTCTTCGGTTCTTTTCTCTTCCTCTGGCATTGATGTGCAAAATGAACGAGTTAGAGTGAACCATTTGGCAACTCAGACATTTTTGTTCCATATGTTCTAACATATGCTAAATTTTGCTCCTGCTTTAGGTTTCATCTTGATATGGAAAAATCTTCCATGATGTTGGAAATGTTTTACAAACATTAAGTGAATTATTAAAAATGTTGAATAAGTGTATGAATGGCTTCTATGTGTGAATAGTCACACATCATGGGATTATATGGAAGAGGCAGGGATTTATACTTGTTTCTAAGAAATCATGTTGGGGCCTTGGGCTCCCAATACATCAAGAACACCACAAAGCAGAGGGAGACCATGCATCATGCATCATAGGGTTGTTTAGCATTTGTTCGCATTCCAGACCCTAAAATAATAAAATTGGCAAGTAGAGCATATGAATGTGTATTTATAGGCTATGCTATTAATAGCAAAGCATACAGATTTTATTAGCTTAATGCACATAATATAATTGGATCAAATGATGTCGACTTTTATGAAACCAAAATTCCTTTTAAACTAAGGAACAGTGGGGACACTTCGAGTATGCCTATTATAACATAATTTAATGAAAATTCTAAAGCTGAACCTAGAAGAAGTAAAAGAGCAAGAATCATAAAAGAATTTGGTTCAGATTTCTGTGCTTTTACTATTGAGGAGGATCCCATGAACCTCCAAGAGGTCTTATCTTCTTTTGATGCCGATTTTTGGCAAGAGTCTATAAATGATGAGATGGATTCTTTGGAATCCAATAAGACTTGGCATTTGGTATATTTACCTCCTGGTTGTAAACCTATAGGCTGTAAATGAGTACTTAAAAGGAAATTAAAACCTGATGGTACTATTGATAAATATAAAGCACGACTAGTGGCAAAAGGTTTTAAACAAAAAGAAAACAAATATTTCTTCGACACTTTTTCACCTGTTACTAGAATCACATCCATTCGGGTATTAGTCTCACTTGCCTCTATTCATAATTTGTTAATACACCAAATGGATATGAAAACCACATTATTGAATGGTGAATTAGACGAAGAAATATATATGAACCAGCCTGAAGGATTTGTGGTACATGATCAAGAACATAAAGTATGAAAATTAGATAAATCATTATATGGTTTAAAACAAGCACCTAAACAATGGCATGAAAAATTTGATAATTTAATCATTTCACATGGTTTTATACCTAATGAAAGTGACAAATGCATTTATTACAAATCTGAGAATGACATTTGCACTATTATATGCCTTTATGTAGATGACCTACTCATTTTTGGGTCAAACATTCATGCCATAAACTCAGTCAAATCCTTATTAAGTGCCAATTTTGATATGAAAGATCTAGGTGATGCACGTGTAATCCTTGGTATTAAAATTACTAGGTCATAAAAGGGAATTTCTTTGGATCAATCTCATTACATTGAGAAGATCCTAAAGAAATATAATTACTTTGATAGTAAACCTGCAAATACACCATATGATCATAGTGTAAAGTTATTTAAGAACACTGGTGAAGGTGTAAGACAGTCTGATTATGCGAGCATCATTGGCAGCCTTCGGTATGCCATTGATTGTACTAGACCCGACATTGCCTATGTCGTGTGATTATTGTGCAGGTTTACCAGTAGATCTAGTATAAAGCACTGGCATGCTATTGAAAGGGTGATGAGATACCTTAAACGAACCATGAACCTTGGATTACATTATGAAAGGTTTCCAGCTATACCTGAAGGATATTCTGATGCAGACTGGAATACCTTATCTGATGATTCTAAAGCGACCAACGGCTATATATTTAGCATCGCTGTAGGAGCTGTTTCTTCGAAATCCAAGAAACATACTATTTTGGCCTAGTCTACTATGGAGTCTGAGATGATAGCACTAGCTACAACTAGTGAAGAGGTAGAGTATTTGAGAAATCTGCTAGATGGGATTCCCTAATGGGAAAAACCGATACCGGCTGTGTTGATACATTGCGATAGTACCGCGGCTATTGCAAACGTTCAGAACTGTTATTATAACGGTAAGAGACGACAAATACGTTGTAAGCACAACACAGTTAGGGAACTTCTTTCCACAGGTACCGCTAGAGTGGATTATGTACGTAGTGAAGAAAATTTGGCAGATCCTTTGATGAAAGGAATGTCAAGAGAGAAAAGCCACAATTATTCTAAAAGAATGGGACTATTACCCTCAGATTGTTGAGTCACGCACAATGGTAACCCAACCTAAATGACTGAAGATCCCAAGAACTAGGTTCAATGGGTAAAAACAAATTGTGTAGTGATAGGAGTTGAGCATGCTATTTAATAAACCAAAAAGTATGTATTCCTGAAGTGAATAGAGGATGAGTTAATAGAAACTCTTAATGAGATCTATACTATATTTGGAGTGGAGTACCTACCTTTAGGAGTGCTCATGATAGAATCACCTTTGTGAATGTGGAAATGTGGCCGTTTCCTATGGAGTTTTGGGCAAAACTTCTAGAGCATTCACTAAACTAGTATAGACATGCATGGCCATAAATGCACGGGCTTATTTGATTTCACTATAGAAAAGGTTATGTGTGGTTTGATGTCAGGAATAGAGTTCAAGACTATGTGTCACTCTAGTTAAAACTGAATCTTACTCACTATGCAAAGGTTCAAGTCGGATGACACCTTTGTTGATGCACAAACTCATGGTTTTAGAAATTGCTCGAAAATATTTTTAAAAATTCAAGTGGGGGATTGTTGGAAATGTTTTACAAACATTAAGTGAATTATTAAAAATGTTGAATAAGTGTATGAATGGCTCCTATGTGTGAATAGTCCCACATCATGGGATTATATAGAAGAGGCAAGGATTTATACTTGTTTCTAAGAAATCATGTTGGGGCCTTGGGCTCCCAATACATGCTTTGTTGTGAGGAGGGAGACCATGCATCATGAACACCACACATGCGCGCGACCGATTTACCAACTCGACCCGACCCGGCCCGGCGGTCCGGTTCGGGCTCGGGCTCGGGCTCGGGATTGGCTTTGTGGTGTAGACATTTATATTTTTGGACCATAAAACTTTGCAGTTTTCGAACCGTTTTTTTACGAAAAATTATTTTCTGCACTGATAATTTTTTTTTGCAATGGTAAAAAGTTTGCAACGGTAAAAACTTTATTCCCCGTAATTTTAGCAGATCCGATTTTTTCCCCCAAACCCTAATTCTCGTTCTATATATACTTTTTATCTATAGACAAGAAAATATACCGAATTCTATTTTCTTCTAGCCTCTGCCACTAAAAACTTTCTTTCAGAAATTTCGAGCAATATTGTTTTCGAAAGTGAAAATCTGCACTGATTTGTTGTGCAAGCAGATCGGTTATCGTTTTTAGATGCTGTTTTATCCTAGAGGCGGCGGCGAAGGAACGAACTGGTTTGCACCTCTGACTTGATTGCCGAATCCTCTTCAAGAAAGCGACCCAGTCCGCGACTCAGCCATTGTTTTCCAACATTTTGAAGACAAACTGAAACAATGGCTTCGAACTCAACCATAAATGATGCTGCACCACCCTCTGCTTTCCAGAACCCTCTCGTGACTGCTGCTCCATTCAGATTTGAAGGCTTGCATTTTAACCGATGGTGTTAGAAGATGGAGTTCTTCCTCATGATCGGAAAGGTTGTGGCTGCGCTGACTGCTGACAAACCGCATCTACTAGATAAAGCTAACGAGGCTGATGCAGTGAAGATGGCATCATGGACTGAACAGTCAAAGCAACTGCAGGCCTGGACTGAACATGATTATCCATGCAAGAACTTTATTCTGAATGGACTGAGCGATGATCTGTATGATTACTATAACTCAGTTGAGAAGATAGCAAAGGAGATCTGGTAAGCACCTAAAAAGAAGTATGATACAGAGGAGGCAGGGGCAAAGAAATAAGCTGTAAGCCGCTACCTAAAGTACCAGATGACTGATGACAGATCAATTGAGATGCAGTCTCATGAGCTATAGAAAATAGCTCATGAGATCATCTCCGAAGGTATGGCATTGGACGAACAATTTCAAATTGCTATTATCATTGACAAATTACCCCCTGGCTGGAAAGATTTTAAGAATGTTTTACGTCATAAGACTAAGGAATTTTCCTTAGAAAGCTTGATCACGCGCCTTGTAACACCCCACGCCCACTAAGGTCACTCACTAAGGGAATGCCTTAACTTCGGTGGAGTATTTTAAGTGAATATAGAACAGAAAAATTACAACGAGACAGATATAAATAATACTTGAAATCTAAAACATCATTTCATTGCAGCAGAAGATAAACATGTTTGGTTACATAGCAAAACCAACTAAAAAAAGAGTCAAGTACTAAATATCCATCCTGGTAAAACATAAGTACATAATCCCACTACATAACTAATAACCATAATAGAAAAGATAAGCTGGGCTTTACATCACGGTCCAAGCTCCAAAAGATAGATAAAGAAATCTGATCAAAGCCCACTAGTGCTAGGCCCAACCTGAGGACCTGAGGGGGAAAAAGATAAAAACAACGGGGTCAGACATAAGTCTGAGTGAGCCCTATAACTTTAACAATACAATCATTAAAGTAATTAGGGTATGATATAAACTTGGTACGGTGATGACTGGGGATAAATGACTACACTAAGCAGCCAACTAGACATAGGATGAATTAAGATAACGGTAAAGACGCATCTACCCACCCAAGGGTAATTACTAACTGCACCACACCAGTCATTCCTACTTAAAGGTTGATCCCACCCAAGGACTTAGAAAATTTACCCAGTAGTTTCGTGTACCCCTAGCTGACTACATAGGTGTCGTCTGCCCCTATCTCCACTAGGTGTACCCACTACTCCCCAAGCGATCGGCTCCCTACCATAGATACCCGTGCTGGCCCCACAGTGGGGTGTATCACTCCCCAAAGTGGCAACCCGATACAACCAATGGTGCACGGCTTATACCTACACGATGCAACAACGTCTTACCTACCAGCCCGGGTCCACACACGCATATGAAACCCGTTGGACTTGCGTTGCCACCGCTAACCCGTTTTGGCCTCTTATAGTCAAGCCCAGTACGCGTGTCCCGTCCTCGACATGGGTCGAGCCCAATAAGATACATATGGGTTACTGGTTGAAATGGGCCCCCACAAGCTACCCACCTAAGCTTGTCCCTTTTTTCTAGTGCATCCCACTTAACCCTTTAATCACGTTTAATTACATGTTTCCACTTGGTTAAGTATTCTAATCGTATTTTCTATTGCCACCCAAGGCAACCCACTAGATTTCCATATGCCACCCAAGTCACTTACTTGATTTCCACATGTCACCCAAGGCACCCACTTAACCCCTCATGCCCCACTACATGCTTATCTGGTTAAGTGTTTCTTAATTGATTAAGAACGTAACCGTTGTAAAGACCTCTCACATTAGACTATCTTTTATGGCAGCTGGATTTGCCGGTAGGGTCCGGGCAGCCTTACGCCATAACTGAGTCTAACCTCGTGTTTTTACACTTGTCACGTATTTAGTTTGTGCCTAAGACCTCTCACATTGGGCCAATCATTTGTAGCCGCTGGATTTGCCGGTCGGTTCCGGGCAGTCTTATGCTACAAAAGGGTCCAACCTCGTGTCTTAGTCGATTAATTACACCTAATTAATCACCCCCATAATTTGTATTAATTATCCCTAATTAATTACAAATTTAACGATGTACATAATTGACTCAATTATGTCCATCCACTTTATGGTATGCATAATCATACCAACTTCACACCATTTCATTAACATGAATATTAACCCCATCGTTCCCCACGTAATTCGCTAACATGACATACTTAAGAGGGAAGATTCATCACAAATACAATGGGTTCAACTTGCATAACATTAGCATCAACATGGGTTTTAAAGGTGTCAACATGCATCTAGCATCAAACCCAACTAGCATAAATAATCAACCCAAACTTGCATGAATCACATATGTCATAAAGAGGGTAACTTGCATAAGCTACTTATGTCATCCAAAGGGGTAAACTTGCATATGTATGTATGACATACAAAGGGGTTAACTTGCATATGTATGCATATCATACAAAGGTGTAAACTTGCACATGTTACTTGCATATAATCAAACACCAAACTTGCATAACATGTCATATATGAACTTGCATATAATCATACACCAAACTTGCATAACATGTCATATATGAACTTGCATAAAATCATACACCAAACTTGCATAATCATGGTGTCATAGTGGATAAATGTTTATCATAGTGATTTGCATAACTAGCATCATGAACTCATAGCATTTGACTTGCATAACTTGCATAGCATCATGAACACATAGCATATAACTTGCATAACTTGCATATCATCATGAACACATAGCATATGACTTGCATAACTTGCATAACATCATGAACATATAACATCAAACTTGCATAACTTGCATAACATCATGAACACATAGCATATGATAACATAACTTGCATTGATCCACATTCATAGCCATAACCTCATTATATCCTATCATAATCATTTCAACAATTGGTCATTAAGGCTATAGAAACTCACAACTTGTTGATTAGCACTCCTATGAAGAAGATTAAGTTGCTAGAGTTGATTAGAAGTTGATTTGAGAAGCTATCTTCCTCTTTAATTTGATGGAGGCTCCTTCAAGTTGCATTTTGACGGCATAACGACGTTGTATCTATTTTTAGTATGAATTAGGGTAGTCTTAGGGTGTATTTATAGATTAGTTAAGTGTTTTAGGCCATTAGATTAACCCTAAATCAGATTAGAGCCGTCAAATCTCGTCACTAGCCACTAAGCATAGCCCAAAAGCCAAAATGGTGCACCTAGGTCACACAGACCGACAGGGGGGGTCGACCCCTGGGTCGACCCCTAGGGAGGATCGACACCCATGTCGACCCCTGGGTCGACACCCTCTGCCTGGCGGGAATTTTCCCGCCTCTTCTGAACTGTGAAGTTTTGAATATTTTAAATCAGTTTTGAATTTTCTGAAAACTTCTTCGGGCCTTAACTGGGTCATACGGACTCCGATTTTCGAAAACTCGGACTCTATTTCGCGTGTTTTTCCGAGACGAACGCAATGGCATAGCCCATTTCCCCTGATTCAGATTTTAAAATTTAATTCTGCCCTGTTTTATATTATAGCAAATTATTCAACATACGGGGTGTTACACGCCTCCGTATTGAGGAGGAGGCACGCAAACAAGACCAGAAAGAAGAGGTGGTTACTGTCAATAACAACAACACTAAAAAGACCACACCCGCTGTTCTGAAACCGAATCAGAAATCTTTTAAGAATCAGAACAGGTGCAACAAACAGAATGGGAATCCGCAAGGAAACCCAAAAGGACAGCAGAAACCAGCCCAAAAGAATGATTCCGGACAGTTGTTTCTTTGCTACAACTGTGGAAAACTAGGTCATATGGCACAAAAGTGTCGGAACAGGCCAAGCTCTACACCGTAGCCTAAGCTGACTGAAGAGCCTCTTACGGCTATGGTTACTGATATTTACCTTGTTGATGGATCAGAGGGTTGGCGGGTAAACACTGGTGCCTCTCGCCATGTCTGCTATGATCGTGGCTTGCTTTCTACATACACGGCTGCTGAAAATCAGAAAGTGTTGTTGGGAGATTCTCACACCACTTAAGTTGCAGGGATTGGCAATGTGGAAATTAAGTTTACCTCTGGAAAGACTGTAATTCTGAAAGATGTTATGCATACTCCAGAGATAAGGAAGAATCTGGTGTCTGGCTTTCTCCTTAATAAGGCTGGGTTTACTCAAGTTATTGGGGCTTTGTATAATCTTAAGGGAATCTTTATGGGAAAGGGTTATGCTTGTGAGGGTATGTTTAAACTGAATGTTGAAACTAATAAAGTGACTACTTCTGCATATATGTTGTGTGATTTTAATATTTGGCACTCTAGATTATGTCATGTTAATAAACGAATAATTCACAACATGAGCACCCTAGATATGATTCGTAAATTGTAAGAATCTGAACTTGATAAATGTGAATTCTGTACACAAGAAAAAATCACAAAGAAACCTCATATATCTGTTGATAGAATGTATGAACCCTTAGACTTGATTCATTCTGACATATGTGAACTTGATGGTACTTTGACTAGACAAGGACATCGTTATTTTATCACTTTTATTGACGACTGTTCTGATTTCCACATATGTATACCTTATGAAAAATAAAAGTGATGCTTTTGACATGTTTAAAATATTCAAAACTGAGATAGAGAATCAAGCAAATAGGAAAATTAAAAGACTTCATAGTGATAGAGGAACATAATATGAATCCACTTCAATTTTGGAATTATATAAACTACATGGTATAGTACATGAAAGAACTGCACCCTATTCTCCTGAGATGAGCCGTAAAGCTGAAAGGAAAAATAGGACCCTTAACGAACTTGTAGTTGCCATATTACTAAATTCTGGTGTAGCAAAACATTGGTGGGGGGAAATTCTTTTAACTGTATGCTATGTTCTGAATAGGATCCCTAAATCTAAGTATAAAATTTCACCTTATGAAATTTTAAAGAATCATAAACCCAATGTCTCATACTTTAGAACTTGGGGTTGTTTAGCATATGTTCGCATTCCAGACCCTAAGAGAATAAAATTGGCAAGTGGAGCATATGAATGTGTATTTATAGGCTATGCTATTAATAACAAAGCATATAGATTCTATGACCTTAATGCACATAATATAATTGAATCAAATGATGCCGACTTTTATGAAACAAAATTTCCTTTTAAACTAAGGAATAGTGTGGGCACTTCAAGTATGCCTATTAGAACAGAATTTAACGAAAATTCTGAAGCTGAACCTAGAAGAAGTAAAAGAGCAAGAATCAATAAAGATTTTGGTTCAGATTTCTATGCTTTTACTATTGAGGAGGATCCCATGAACCTCCAAGAGGCCTTATCTTCTTTTGATGCCGATTTTTGGCAAGAGGCTATAAATGATGAGATGGATTCTTTGGAATCCAAAGACTTGGCATTTGGTAGATTTACCCCTTAGTTGTAAATCTATAGGCTGTAAATGGGTACTTAAAAAGAAATTAAAACCTGATGGTACTATGGATAAATATAAAGCAGACTAGTAGAAAAGGTTTTAAACAAAAGAAAACATAGATTTCTTCGACACTTTTTCACCTGTTACTAGAATCACATCAATTCGGGTATTAGTCTCACTTGCCTCTATCCATAATTTGTTAATAAACCAAATGGATGTGAAAACCGCATTTTTGAATGGTGAATTAGACGAAGAAATATATATGGACCAGCCTGAAGGATTTGTGGTACATGGTCAAGAACATATAGTATGCAAATTAGATAAATCATTAAATGGTTTAAAAAAGCACCTAAACAATGGCATGAAAAATTTGATAATTTAATCTTTTCACATGGTTTTAAAGTTAATGAAAGTGACAAATGCATTTATTACAAATATAAGAATGACATTTGCACTATTATATGCCTTTATGTAGATAACCTATTCATTTTTGGGTCAACCATTCATGCCATAAACTCAGTCAAATCCTTATTAAGTGCCAATTTTGGTATGAAAGATCTAGGTGAGGCGAGTGTAATCCTTGGTATTAAAATTACTAGGTCATAAAAGGGAATTTCTGATCAATCTCATTACATTGAGAAGATCCTAAAGAAATATAATTACTTTGACTGTAAACCTGCAAGTACACCATATAATCACAGTGTAAAGTTATTTATGAACACTGGTGAAGGTGTAAGACAGTCTGATTATGCGAGCATCATTGGCAGCCTCCGGTATGCCACTTATTGTACTAGACCCGACATTGCCTATGTCGTGGGATTATTGTGCAGGTTTACCGGTAGACCTAGTATAGAGCACTGGCATGCTATTGAAAGGGTGATGAGATACCATAAATGAACCATGAACCTTGGATTACATTATGAAAGGTTTCCAGCTGTACTTTAAGGATATTCTGACGCAGACTGAAATACCTTATCTGATGATTCTAAAGCGACCAGTGGCTATATATTTAGCATCGCTGGAGGAGCTATTTCTTGGAAATCCAAGAAACAGACTATTTTGGCTCTGTCTACTATAGAGTCTGAGATGATAACACTAACTACAGCTAGTGAAGAGGCAGAGTATTTGAGAAACCTGGTAGCTGAGATTCCCTTATGGGAAAAACCGATATCGGCTGTGTTGATACATTACAATAGTACCGCAGCTATTGCAAAAGTTCAGAACCGTTATTATAACAATAAGAGACGACAAATACGTCGTAAGCACAACACGGTTAGAGAACTGCTTTCCACAGGCACCGTTAGACTGGATTACTTATGCAGTGAAGAAATTTTGGCAGATCCTTTGACGAAAGGACTGTCAAGAGAGAAAGTCCACAATTCTTCTAGAAGAATGGGACTATTGCCCTTAGATTGTTGAGTCACGCACAATGGTAACCCGACCTAAATGACTGGAGATCCAAAGAACTAGGTTCAAAGGGTAAAAACAAATTGTGTAGTGATAGGAGTTGAGCATGCTATTTAATAAACCAAGAAGCATGTATTCCTGGAGTGATTAGAGGATGAGTTAATAGAAACTCTTAATGAGATCTATACTCTATTTGGAGTAGAGTACCTACCTTCAGGAGTTCTCTTGATAGACTCACCTTTGTGAATGTGGAAATGTGGCTGTTTCCTATGGAGTTTGGGGCAAAACTTCTGGAGCATTCACTAAACCTGGATAGACGTGCATGGCCATAAATGCACGGGCTTATTTGATTGTACCATAGAAAAGGTTGTGTGTGGTTTGATGTTAGGAATAGAGTTCAAGACTATGTGTCACTCTAGTAAAAACTAAATCTTACTCACTATGCAAAGGTTCAAGTTGGACGACACCTTTGTTTATGCGCAATCTTATGGTTTTAGGAATTGCTTGAATTTTTTTTTAAAATTCAAGTGGGGGATTGTTGGAAATGTTTTACAAACATTAAGTGAATTATTAAAAATATCGACTAAGTGTATGAATGGCTCATATGTGTGAATAGTCCCACATCATGGGATTATATGGAAGAGGCAAGGATTTATACTTGTTTCTAAGAAATCATGTTGGGTCCTTGGGCTCCCAATACCTGCTTTGTTGAGAGGAGGGAGACCATGCGTCAAGAATACCACACACGCGCGCGACCGACCGACCGACTCGGGCTCAGGCTCGGGCTTGGGCTTGGGCTTTGTGGTGTAGACACTTATATTTTTGGACCATAATACTTTGTAGTTTTCGAACCGTTTTTTTTATGGAAAATTATTTTCTGCACTAATACTTTTTTTCTACAACGGTAAAAAGTTTGCAATGGTAAAACTTTGTTCCTCGAAATTTTAGCACATCCGATTTTTTCTCCCAAACATTAATTCTCGTTCTATATATACTTCTTATCTGCAGACAAGAAAATACACCGAATTCTATTTTCTTCTAGCCTCCACAACTATAAACTTGCTTTTAGAAATTTCGAGTAATATTATTTTCAAAAGAGCAAATCTGCACTGATTTGTTGTGCAAGCAGATCGGTTATCGTTTTTAGAGGTTGTTTTATCTTAGAGACGGCGGCAAAGGAACAAACTGGTTTGCACCTCTGACCTAATCACCGAATCATCTTCAAGAAAGCGACCTAGGCCACGACTCAGCCATTGTTTTCCAACAATTTGAAGACAAACTTAAACAATGGCTTCGAACTCAACCATAGACGACGCTGCTTCACCGTCTGCTTTCTAGAACCCTCTCGTGACTGCTGCTCCATTCAGATTCGAAGGCTTGCATTTTAAGCAATGGCGTCAGAAGATGGAGTTCTTCCTCACGATCAGAAAGGTTGTGGCTGCGCAGACTGCTAACAAACCGTAGCTACCAGATTAACCTGACGAGGCTAATGCAGCGATTATGGCATCTTGGACTGAACAGTCAAAGCAACTGCAGACCGGGACAGAACAGAATTATCTATGCAAGAACTTTATTCTGAATGGACTAAGCGATGATCTGTATGATTATTATAACTCAGATGAGAAGACAACAAAGGAGATTTGGGAAGCACTAAAAAAGAAGTATGACACAGCGGAGGCAGGGGAAAAGAAATATGCTGTAAGCCGCTACCTAAAGTACCAGATGACTGATGACATATCAGTTGAGATGCAGTCTCATGAGCAGTAGAAAATAGCTCATGAGATCATCTCCGAAGGTATGGCATTGGACGAACAATTCCAAATTGCTGTTATCATTGACAAATTACCCCTGGCTGGAAAGATTTTAAAAATGTTTTACATCATAAGATTAAAGAATTTTCCTTAGAAAGCTTGATCACGTGCCTCCGTATTGAGGAGGAGGCACGCAAACAGGACTAGAAAGAAGAGGTGTTGATTGTTAATAACAACAACTCTAAAAAGACCACACCCTCTGTTTTGAAACCGAATCAGAAATCTTTAAAGAATCAGAAAAGGCGCAACAAACAGAATGGGAATCCGCAAGGAAACCAAAAAGGACAGCAAAAACCAGCCCAAAAGAATGATTCTGGACAGTTTTTTCTTTGCTACAACTGTGGAAAACTAGGTCATATGGCACGAAAGTGTCGGAACAGGCCAAGCTCTGCACCGTAGGCTAAGCTGACTGAAGAGCCTCTTACGGCTATGGTTACTGATATTTACCTTGTTGGTGGATCAGAGGGTTGGTGGGTAGACACTGTTGCCTCTCGCCATGTCTGCTATGATCGTGGCTTGCTCTCTACATACACGGCTGCTGAAAATCAGAAAGTGTTGTTGGGAGATTCTCACACCACTTAAGTTGTAGGGATTGACAATGTGGAAATTAAGTTTACCTCTGGAAAGACTGTAATTCTGAAAGATGTTATGCATACTCCAGAGATTAGGAAGAATCTGGTGTCTGGCTTTCTCCTTAATGAGGCTGGGTTTACTCAAGTTATTGGGGCTGATTTGTATACTCTTAAGGGAACCTTTGCGGGAAATGGTTATGCTTGTGAGTGTATGATTAAACTGAATGTTGAAACTAATAAAGTGACTACTTCTACTTATTAGTTGTGTGATTTCAATATTTGGCAGTCTAGATTATGTCATGTTAATAAACGAATAATTCACAACATGAGCACCCTAGATATGACTCCTAAATTGACAGAATCTGAGCTTGATAAATGTGAATTCTGTACATAAGAAAAAAAATCACAAAGAAACCTCATATATCTATTGATAGAATTTATGAACCCTTAGACTTGATTCATTCTTACATATGTGAACTTGATGGTACTTTGACTAGACAAGGACATCGTAATTTTATCACTTTTATTGATGATTGTTCTGATTTCACATATGTATACCTTATGAAAAATAAAAGTGATGCCTTTGACATGTTTAAAACATTCAAAACTGAGATTGAGAATCAAGCAAATAGGAAAATTAAGAGACTTCGTAGTGATAGAGGAACATAATATGAACCCACTTCAATTCTGGAATTCTATCTACATGGTAAAGTACATGAAAGAACTGCACTCTATTCTCCTGAGATGAACGGTAAAGTTGAAAGGAAAAATAGGACCTTTATCAAACTTGTAGTTGCCATATTACTAAATTGTGGTGCAGCAAAACATTGGTGGGGGGGAATTCTATTAACTGTATGCTATGTTCTGAATCTGCAAGGGACAAATGCATTTATTACAAATCTGAGAATGACATTTGCACTATTAGATGCCTTTATGTAGATGACCTACTCATTTTTGGGTCAAACATTCATGCCATAAACTCAGTCAAATCCTTATTAAGTGCCAATTTTGATATGAAAGATCTAGGTAAGGCGAGTGTAGTCCTTGGTATTAAAATTACTAGGTCATAAAAGGGAATTTCTTTGGATCAATCTCATTACATTGAGAAGATCCTAAAGAAATATAATTACTTTGACTGTAAACCTGCAAGTACACCATATGATCAGTGTAAAGTTATTTAAGAACACTGGTGAAGGTGTAAGACAGTCTGATTATGCGAGCATCATTGGTGGCCTTCGGTATGCCACTGATTGTGCTGGACCCGGCACTGCCTATGTCGTGGGACTATTGTGCAGGTTTTCTAGTAGACCTAGTATAGAGCACTGGCATGCTATTGAATGGGTGACGAGATACCTTAAACGAACCATGAACCTAGGATTACATAATGAAAGGTATCCAGCTGTACTTGAAGGATATTCTGATGCAGACTGGAATACCTTATCTGATGATTCTAACGCGACCAGTGGCTATATATTTAGTATCGCTGGAGGAGTTGTTTCTTGGAAATCCAAGAAACAAACAATTTTGGCTCAGTCTACGATGGAGTCTGAGATGATAGCACTAGCTACAGCTAGTGGAGAGGCAGGGTATTTGAGAAACCTGCTAGCTGAGATTCCCTTATGGGAAAAACCGATACCGACTGTGTTGATACATTGTGATAGTACCGCGGCCATTGCAAAAGTTCAATACTGTTATTATAACGGTAAGAGACGACAAATACGTCGTAAGCACAACATGGTGAGAGAACCGCTTTCCATAGGTACTGTTAGAGTGGATTACGTACGTAGTGAAGAAAATTTGGCAGATCCTTTGACGAAAGGACTGTCAAGTGAGAAAGTCCATAATTCTTCTAAAAGAATGGGACTATTGCCCTTAGATTGTTGAGTCACGCACAGTGGTAGCCTGACCTAAATGACTGGAGATCCCAAGAACTAGGTTCAATGGGTAAAAACAAATTGTGTAGTGATAGGAGTTGAGCATGCTATTTAATAAACAAAGAAGCACCTGAAGTGATTAGAGGATGAGTTAATAAGAACTCTTAAGGAGATCTATACTCTATTTGGAGTGGAGTACCTACCTTCAGGAGTGCTCTTGACAGACTCAACTTTGTGAATGGGGAAATGTGGCCGTTTCCTATGGAGTTTAGGGCAAAACTTCTAGAGCATTCACTAAACTAGGATAGACGAGCATGGCCATAAATGCATGGGATTATTTGATTGCACTATAGAAAAGGTTGTGTGTGGTTTGATGTCAAGAATAGAGTTCAAGATTACGTGTCACTCTAGTAAAAACCGAATCTTACTCACTATGTAAAGGTTCAAGTCGGATGACACATTTGTTTATGCACAATCTTATGGTTTTAGTAATTGCTCGAAAATATTTTTAAAAATTCAAGTGGGGGATTGTTGGAAATGTTTTACAAACATTAAGTGAATTATTAAAATTTTTGAATAAGTGTATGACTATTTTTCACATATGTATACCTTATGAAAAATAAAAGTGATGCTTTCATGTTTAAAACATTTAAAACTAAGATTGAGAATCAAGCAAATTGGAAAATTAAGAGACTTCGTAGTGATAGAGGAACATAATATGAATCCACTTTAATTCTGGAATTTTATAAACTACATGGTATAATACATGAAAGAACTGCACCGTATTCTGCTGAGATGAACGATAAAGCTGAAAGGAAAAATAGGACCTTTACCGAACTTGTAGTTGCCATATTACTAAATTCTGGTGCAGCAAAACATTGGTGGGGGGAAATTCTATTGACTGTATGCTATGTTCAGAATAGGATCCCCAAATCTAAGAATAAAATTTCACCTTATGAAATTTTAAAGAATCATAAACCCGAGGTCTTGTACTTTAGAACTTGGGGTTGTTTAGTAAATGTTCGCATTCCAGACCCTAAGAGAATAAAATTGGCAAGTAGAGCATATAAATGTGTATTTATAGGCTATGTTATTAATAGCAAAGCATACAGATTTTATGACCTAAATGCACATAATATAATTGAATCAAATGATGCCGACTTTTATGAAACAAAAATTCCTTTTAAACTAAGGAATAGTGGTGGCACTTCAAGTACGACTATTAGAAATGAATTTAACGAAAATTCTGAAGCCGAACCTAGAAGAAGTAAAAGAGCAAGAATCATAAAAGATTTTAGTTCAGATTTATGCGCTTTTACTATTGAGGAGGATCCCATGAACCTCTAAGAGGCCTTATCTTCTTTTGATGCCGATTTATGGGAAGAGGCTATAAATGATAAGATGTATTCTTTAGAACCCAATAAGACTTGGCATTTGGTAGATTTACCCCCTGGTTGTAAATCTATAGGCTGTAAATGGGTACGTAAAAAGAAATTAAAACCTAATGGTACTATATATAAATATAAAGCACGACTAGTAGCAAAAGGTTTTAAACAAAAAGAAAACATAGATTTCTTCGACACTTTTTCACCTGTTACTAGAATCACATCCATTCGGGTATTAGTCTCACTTGCCTCTATTTATAATTTGTTAACACACCAAATGGATGTGAAAAACGCATTTTCGAACGGTGAATTAGAGAAGAAATATATATGGACCAGCCTGAAGGATTTGTGGTACATGTTCAAGAACATTAAATATGCAAATTAGATAAATCGTTATATGGTTTAAAACAAGCACCTAAACAATGGCATGAAAAACTTGATAATTTAATCATTTCACATGGTTTTAAAGTTAATGAAAGTGACAAATGCTTTCATTACAAATCTAAGAATGACATTTGCGCTATTATATGCCTTTATGTAGATGACCTACTTATTTTTGGGTCAGACATTCATGCCATAAACTCAGTCAAATCCTTATTAAGTGCCAATTTTGATATGAAAGATCTAGGTGAGGCGAGTGTAATCCTTGGTACTAAAATTACTAGGTCAGAAAAGGGAATTTCTTTGGATCAATCTCATTACATTGAGAAGATCCTAAAGAAATATAATTACTTTGACTGTAAACCTGCAAGTACATAATATGATCACATTGTAAAGTTATTTAAGAACACTGGTGAAGGTGTAAGACAGACTGATTATGCGTGCATCATTGGCAGCCTTCGGTATGTCACTGATCGTACAAAATCCGACAATGCCTATGTCGTGGGATTATCGTGTAGGTTTACCAGTAGACCTAGTATAGAGCATTGGCATGCTATTGAAAGGGTGATGAGATACCTTAAACGGACCATGAACTTTGGATTACATTATGAAAGGTTTCCAGCTGTACTTGAAGGATATTTTGAAGCAAACTGGAATACCGTATCTGATGAATCTAAAGCGACCAGTGGCTATATATTTAGCATTGCTAGAGGAGCTGTTTCTCGGAAATTCAAGAAATAAACTATTATGGCTCAGTCTACTATGGAGTTTGAGATGATAGCACTAGCTACAGCTAGTGAAGAGGCAAAGTATTTGAAAAAACTGCTAGCTAAGATTCCCTTTTGGGAAAAACCGATACTGGCTGTGTTGGTACATTACGATAGTACCGCGGCTATTGCAAAAGTTCAGAATCGTTATTACAACGGTAAGAGACAACAAATACGTCGTAAGCACAGCACAATTAGAGAACTGCTTTCCATAGGTACCGTTAGAGTGGATTACGTAAGTAGTGAAGAAAATTTGGCAGATCCTTTGACGAAAGGAATGTCAAGGGAGAAAGTCCACAATTCTTCTAAAAGAATGGGATTATTGCCCTTAGATTGTTGAGTCCCGCACAATGGTAACCCGACCTGAATGACTGGAGATACCAAGAACTAGGTTCAATGGGTAAAAACAAATTGTGTAGTGATAGGAGTTGAGCATGCTATTTAATAAACCAAGAAGCATGTATTCATGAAGTGATTAGAGGATGAGTTAATAGAAATACTTAATGAGATCTATACTCTATTTGGAGTGGAGTACCTACCTTCAGGAGTGCTCTTGATAGACTCACCTTTGTGAATGGGGAAATGTTGTCGTTTCCTATGGAGTGTTGGGCAAAATACTAGAGCATTCACTAAACTAGGATAGACGTGCATGGCCATAAATGTGCGGGCTTATTTGATTGCACTATAGAAAAGGTAGTGTATGGTTTGATGTCAAGAATAGAGTTTAAGACTACATGTCACTCTAGTAAAAACTGAATCTTACTCACTATGCAAAGGTTTAAGTCAGATGATACCTTTGTTCATGCACCATCTTATAGTTTTAGAAATTGCTCGAAAATATTTTTAAAACTTCAAGTGGGGGATTGTTGGAAATGTTTTACAAACATTAAGTGAATTATTAAAAATGTTGAATAAGTGTAAAAATGGCACCTATGTGTGAATAGTCCCACATCATGGGATTATATGGAAGAGGCAAGGACTTATACTTGTTTCTAAGAAGTCATGTTGGGGCCTTGGGCTCCCAATACATGCTTTGTTATGAGGAGGGAGACCATGCATCATGAACACCACACACGCGCGCGACCGACCGACTGACTCGACGTGGCCCGACCCGGTCCGGTTCGGGCTCAGGCTTGGGTATGGGCTTTGTGGTGTAGACACTTATATTTTTGGACCATAAAACTTTGTAGTTTTCAAACTATTTTTTTTATGGAAAATTATTTTTTGCACTGATAATTTTTTTTTGCAATGGTAAAAAGTTTGCAACGGCAAAAACTTTGTTCCTCGAAATTTTAGCAGATCCGATTTTTTCACCCAAACCCTAATTCTCGTTCTATATATACTTTTTATCTTCAGACAAGAAAATACCCCGAATTCTATTTTCTTCAAGCCTCCGCCACTAAAAACTTTCTTTCAGAAATTTCGAGCAATATTATTTTCGAAATTGCAAATCTGCACCGATTTGTTGTGCAAGCAGATCGATTTTCGTTTTTAGAGGCTGTTTTATCCTAGAGGCGGCGGCGAAGGAACGAACTGATTTGCACCTCTGACCAGATTGCCGAATCATCTTCAAAAAAGCGACCTTGTCCGCGACTCAGCCATTGTTTTCCAACAATTTGAAGACAAACTGAAACAATGGCTTCGAACTCAACCATAGACGATGCTGCTCCACCCTCTGCTTTCCAGAACCCTCTCTTGATTGCTGCTCCATTCAGATTCGAAGGCTTGCATTTTAAGCGATGGCGTCAGAAGATGGAGTTCTTCCTCATGATCGGAAAGGTTGTGGCTGCGCTGACTGCTGACAAACCGCATCAACCAGATAAATCTAACGAGGCTGATGCAGCGAAGATGGCATCATGGACTGAACAGTCAAAGCAACTGCAGACCTGGACTGAGCATGATTATCCATGCAAGAACTTTATTCTGAATGGACTGAGCGATGATCTGTATGATTACTATAACTCAGATGAGAAGATAGCAAAGGAGATCTGGTAAGCACTGAAAAAGAAGTATGATACAGAGGAGGCAGGGGCAAAGAAATATGTTGTAAGCCGCTAACTAAAGTACCAGATGACTGACGACGGATCAGTTGAGATGCAGTCTCATGAGCTGTAGAAAATAGCTCATGAGATCATCTCCGAAGGTATGGCATTGGACGAACATTTTAAATTGCTGTTATCAATGACAAATTACCACATGGCTGGAAAGATTTAAAAAATGTTTTACATTATAAGACTAAGGAATTTTCCTTAGAAAGCTTGATAACGCGCCTCCGTATTGAGGAGGAGGCACGCAAACAGGACCAGAAAGAAGAGGTGTTGATTGTCAACAACAACAACACTAAAAAGACCACACATGCTGTTTTGAAACCGAATCAGAAATCTTTCGAGAATCAGAATAGGCGCAACAAACAGAATGGTATTCTGCAAGGAAACCCAAAAGGACAGCAGAAAACAGCCCAAAAGAATGATTCTGGACAGTTGTTTCCTTGCTACACCAATGGAAAACCTGGTTATATGGCACGAAAGTGTCAGAACAGGCCAAGCTCTGCACCACAGGCTAACTTGACTGTAGAGCCTCTTATGGCTATGATTACTGAGATTCACCCTGTTGGTGGATCAGAGGGTTGGTGGGTAGACACTGGTGCCTCTAGCCATGTCTGTTATGATCGTGGCTTGTTCTCTACATACACGGGTGCTGAAAATCAGAAAGTGTTGTTGGGAGATTCTCACACCACTAAAGTTGCAGGGATTGGCAATGTGGAAATTAAGTTTACCTCTGGAAAGACTGTAATTCGGGAAGATGTTATGCATACTCCAGAGATTAGGAAGAATCTGGTGTCTGGCTTTCTCCTTAATAAGGCTGGGTTTACTCAAGTTATTGGGGCTGATTTTTATAATCTTAAGGGAACCTTTGTGGGAAAGGGTTATGCTTGTGAGGGTATGTTTAAACTGAATGTTGAAACTAATAAAGTGACTACTTCTGCTTATATGTTGTGTGATTTTAATATTTGGCACTCTAGATTATGTCATGTTAATAAACGAATAATCCACAACATGAGCACCCTAGATATGATTCCTAAATTGATAGAGTCTGAACTTGATAAATGTGAATTCTGTACACAAGCAAAAATCACAAAGAAGCCTGATATATCTATTGATAGAATTTCTGAATCCTTAGACTTGATTCATTCTGACACATGTGAACTTGATGGTACTTTGACTAGACAGGACATCATTATTTTATCACTTCTATCGATGACTTTTCTGATTTCACATATGTATACCTTATGAAAAATCAAAGTGATGCCTTTGACATGTTTAAAACATTCAAAATTGAGATTGAGAATCAAGCAAATAGGAAAATTAAGAGACTTCGTGGTGATAGAGGAACAGAATATGAGTCCACTTTAATTGTGGAATTCTATAAACTACATAGTATAGTACATGAATGAACTGCACTCTATTCTCCGGAGATGAATGGTAAAGCTAAAAAAAAGACCTTTACCGAACTTGTAGTTGCCATAATATTAATTCTAGTGTAGCAAAACATTGGTGGGGGTAAATTCTATTGAATGTATGTTATGTTCTGAATAGGATCCCCAAATCTAAGAATAAAATTTCACCTTATGAAATTTTAAATAATCATAAACCCAATGTCTCACACTTTAGAACTTGGGGTTGTATAGCATAAGTTCGCATTCCAGACCCTAAGAGAATAAAATTGGCAAGTAGATCATATGAATGTGTATTTATAGGCAATGCTATTAATAGCAAAGCATACAGATTTTATGACCTTAATGCACATAATATAATTAAATCAAATGATGCCGACTTTTACGAAACAAAATTTCCTTTTAAACTAAGGAATGGTCGGGGCACTTCAAGTATGCCTATTAGAACAGAATTTAACGAAAATTCTGAAGTTGAACCTAGAAGAAGTAAAAGAGCAAGAATCATAAAAGATTTTGGTTCAGATTATTTTGCTTTTACTATTGAGGAGGATCCCATGAACCTCCAAGAGGCCTTATCTTCTTTTGATGCCGATTTTTGGCAAGAGGCTATAAATGATGAGATGGATTCTTTGGAATCCAATAAGACTTGGCATTTGGTAGAATTACCCCCTAGTTGTAAATCTATAGGCTGTAAATGGGTACTTAAAAAGAAATTAAAACCTGATGGTACTATGGACAAATATAAAGCAGACTAGTAGAAAAGGTTTTAAACAAAAAGAAAACATAGATTTCTTCGACACTTTTTCAACCTGTTATTAGAATCACATTAATTCGGGTATTAGTCTCACTTGCCTCTATCCATAATTTGCAAATAAACCAAATGGATGTGAAAACCGCATTTTTAAACGGTGAATTAGACGAATAAATATATATGGACCAGCCTGAAGGATTTGTGGTACATGGTCAAGAACATATTGTATGCAAATTAGATAAATCATCAAATGGTTTAAAAAAGCACCTAAACAATGGCATGAGAAATTTGATAATTTAATCTTTTCACATGGTTTTAAAGTTAGTGAAAGTGACAAATGCATTTATTACAAATCTAAGAATGGCATTTGCACTATTATATGCCTTTATGTAGATAACCTACTCATTTTTGGGTCAAACATTCGTGCCATAAACTCAGTCAAATCCTTATTAAGTGCCAATTTTGATATGAAAGATCTAGGTGAGGCGAGTGTAATCCTTGGTATTAAAATTACTAGGTCATAAAAGGGAATTTCTTTGGATCAATCTCATTACATTGAGAAGATCCTAAAGAAATATAATTACTTTGACTGTAAACCTGCAAGTACTCCATATGATCACAGTGTTAAGTTATTTAAGAACATTGGTGAAGGTGTAAGACAGTCTGATTATGCGAGCATCATTGGCAGCCTCTGGTATGCCACTGATTGTACTAGACCCGACATTGCCTATGTCGTGGGATTATTGTGCAGGTTTACCGGTAGACCTAGTATAGAGCACTGGCATGCTATTGAAAGGGTGATGAGATACCTTAAATGGACTATGAACTTTGGATTACATTATGAAAGGTTTCCAACTGTACTTGAAGGATATTCTGAAGCAGACTGGAATACCTTATCTGATGAATCTAAAGCGACCAGTGGCTATATATTTAGCATTGCTAGAGGAGCTGTTTCTTGGAAATTCAAGAAATAGACTATTATGGCTCAGTCTACTATGGAGTCTTAGATGATAGCACTAGCTACAGCTAGTGAAGAGGCAAAGTATTTGAGAAACCTGCTAGCTGAGATTCTCTTATGGGAAAAACCGATACCGGCTGTGTTGATACATTACGATAGTACCGCGGCTATTGCAAAAGTTCAGAATCATTATTACAACGGTAAGAGACAACAAATACGTCGTAAGCACAACACGATTAGAGAACTGCTTTCCATAGGTACCGTTAGAGTGGATTTCGTAAGTAGTGAAGAAAATTTGGCAGATCCTTTGACGAAAGGAATGTCAAGGGAGAAATCCCCCAATTCTTCTAAAAGAATGGGATTATTGCCCCTAGATTGTTGAGTCACGCACAATGGTAACCCGACCTGAATGACTGGAGATCCCAAGAACTTGGTTCAAAGGGTAAAAACAAATTGTGTAGTGATAGGAGTTGAGCATGCTATTTAATAAACCAAGAAGCATGTATTCCTGAAGTGATTAGAGGATGAGTTAATAGAAACTCTTAATGAGATCTATATTCTATTTGGAGTAGAGTACCTACCTTCAGGAGTGCTCTTGATAGACTCACCTTTGTGAATGTGGAAATGTGGTTGTTTCCTATGGAGTTTTGGGCAAAGCTTCTAGAGCATTCACTAAACCTGGATAGACGTGCATGGCCATAAATGCACGGGCTTATTTGATTGCACTATAGAAAAGGTTGTTTGTGGATTGATGTCAGGAATAGAGTTCAAGACTACGTGTCACTCTAGTAAAAACTGAATCTTACTCACTATGCAAAGGTTCACATTGGATGACACTTTGTTTATGCGCAATCTTATGGTTTTAGAAATTGCTCAAAAATATTTTTAAAAATTCAAGTGGGGGGATTGTTGGAAATGTTTTACAAACATTAAGTGAATTATTAAAAATGTTGACTAAGTGTATGAATGGCTCATATGTGTGAATAGTCCCACATCATGGGATTATATGGAAGAGGCAAGGATTTATACTTGTTTCTAAGAAAACATGTTGGGGCCTTGGGCTCCCAATACCTGCTTTGTTGAGAGGAGGGAGACCATGCGTCAAGAACACCACACACGCGCGCGACCGACCGACCGACTCGACCCGGCCCGGTCCGGTGCAGTTCGGGCTCGGGCTTGGGCTTTGTGGTGTAGACACTTATATTTTTGGACCATAAAGCTTTGTAGTTTTCGAACCGTTTTTTTTATGGAAAATTATTTTCTGCATAGATAATTTTTTTCTACAACGGTAAAATGTTAGCAACGATAAAAAGTTTGTTCCCCGAAATTTTAGCAGATCTGATTTTTTCTCCCAAACCCTAATTCTCGTTCTATATATACTTCTTTTCTGCAGACAAGAAAATACACCGAATTCTATTTTCTTCTAGCCTCCGCCACTAAAAACTTTCTTTTAGAAATTTCGAGCAATATTATTTTCGAAAGTGCAAGTCTGCACTGATTTGTTGTGCAAGCAGATCGGTTATCGTTTTTAGAGGCTGTTTTATCCTAGAGACGGCGGCAAAGGAACGAACTGGTTTGCACCTCTGACCAGATCACCGAATCGTCTTCAGGAAAGCGACCTAGTCCGCGACTCAGCCATTGTTTTCCAACAATTTGAAGACGAACTGAAACAATGGCTTTGAACTCAACCACAAACGACGCTGCTCCACCCTCTGCTTTCCAGAACCCTCTCGTGACTGCTGCTCCATTCAGATTTGAAGGCTTGCATTTTAAGCGATGGCGTCAGAAGATGGAGTTCTTCCTCACGATCAGAAAGGTTGTGGCTGCGCTGACTGCTTACAAACCGCAGCTACCAGATTAACCTGACGAGGCTAATGCAGCGAAGATGGCATCATGGACTGAACAGTCAAAGCAACTGCAGACCTTGACTGAACATGATTATCTATGCAAGAACTTTATTCTGAATGGACTGAGCGATGATCTGTATGATTATTATAACTCAAATGAGAAGACAGCAAAGGAGGTTTGGGAAGCACTAAAAAAGAAGTATGACACAGCGGAGGCAGGGGCAAAGAAATATGCTGTAAGCTGCTACCTAAAGTACCAGATGACTGACGACAGATCAGTTGAGATGCAGTCACATGAGCTGCAGAAAATAGCTCATGAGATCATCTCCGAAGGAATGACATTGGACGAACAATTCCAAATTGCTTTTATCATTGACAAATTACCCCCTGGCTGGAAAGATTTTAAAAATGTTTTACATCATAAGACTAAGGAATTTTCCTTAGAAAGGTTGATCATGCGCCTTCATATTGAGGACGAGGCACGCAAACAGGACTAGAAAGAAGAGGTGTTGATTGTTAATAACAACAACACTAAAAAGACCACACCCGCTGTTCTGAAACCGAATCAGAAATCTTTTAAGAATCAGAAAAGGCGCAACAAACAGAATGGGAATCCGCAAGGAAACCAAAAAGGACAGCAGAAACCAGCCCAAAAGAATGATTTTGGACAGTTGTTTCTTTGCTACAACTGTGGAAAACTCGGTCATATGGTACGAAAGTGTCGGAACAGGCCAAGCTCTGCACCGTAGGATAACCTGACTGAGGAGCCTCTTACGGCTATGGTTACTGATATTTACCTTGTTGGTGGATCAGAGGGTTGGCGGGTAGACACTGGTGCCTCTCGCCATGTCTGTTATGATCGTGGCTTGCCATCTACATTCACGGCTGCTGAAAATCAGAAAGTGTTGTTGGGAGATTCTCACACCACTTAAGTTGCAGGGATTGGCAATGTGGAAATTAAGTTTACCTCTGGAAAGACTGTAATTCTGAAAGATGTTATGCATACTCCAGATATTAGGAAGAATCTGGTGTTTGGCTTTCTCCTTAATGAGGCTGGGTTTACTCAAGTTATTGGGGCTGATTTGTATACTCTTAAGGGAACCTTTGCGGGAAAGGGATATGCTTGTGAGGGTATGTTTAAACTGAATGTTGAAACTAATAAAGTGACTACTTCTGCTTATTAGTTGTGTGATTTCAATATCCGGCAGTCTAGATTATGTCATGTTAATAAACGAATAATTCACAACATGAGCACCCTAGATATGATTCCTAAATTGACAGAATCTGAACTTGATAAATGTGAATTCTGTACATAAGCAAAAATCACAAAGAAACCTCATATAGCTGTTGATAGAATTAATGAACCCTTAGACTTGATTCATTCTGACATATGTGAAATTGATGGTACTTTTACTAGACAAGGACATCCTTATTTTATCACTTTTATTGATGATTGTTCTGATTTCACATATGTATACCTTATGAAAAATAAAAGTGATGCCTTTGACATGTTTAAAACATTCAAAACTGAGATTGAGAATCAAGCAAATAGGAAAATTAAGAGACTTCGTAGTGATAGAGGAACAGAATATGAATCCACTTCAATTCTGGAATTCTATCTACATGGTATAGTACATGAAAGAACTGCACTCTATTCTCCTGAGATCAACGGTAAAGCTGAAAGGAAAAATAGGACCTTTACCGAACTTGTAGTTGCCATACTACTAAATTATGGTGCAGCAAAACATTGGTGGGGGGAAATTCTATTGATTGTATGCTATGTTCTGAATAGGACCCCCAAATCTAAGAATAAAATTTCACCTTATGAAATTTTAAAGAATCATAAACCCAATGTCTCATACTTTAGAACTTGGGGTTGTTTATCATATGTTCGCATTCCAGACCCTAAGAGATTAAAATTGGCAAGTAGAGCATATGAATGTGTATTTATAGGCTATGCTATTAACAGTAAAGCATACAGATTTTATGACCTTAATGCACATAATATAATTGAATCAAATGATGCCGACTTTTATCAAACAAAATTTCCTTTTAAACTAAGGAATAGTGGGGGCACTTCAAGTATGACTATTAGAACAGAATTTAACGAAAATTCTGAAGATGAACCTAGAAGAAGTAAAAGAGCAGGGATCATAAAAGATTTTAGTTCAGATTTATGTGCTTTTACTATTGAGGAGGATCCCATGAACCTCCAAGAGGCCTTATCTTCTTTTGATGCCGATTTTTGGTAAGAGGCTATAAATGATGAGATGGATTCTTTGGAATCCAATAAGACTTGGCATTTGGCAGATTTACCCCTTGGTTGTAAATCTATAGGCTGTAAATGGGTACTTAAAAAGAAATTAAAACCTGATGGTATTATTGATAAATATAAAGCACGACTAGTAGCAAAAGGTTTTAAACAAAAAGAAAACATAGATTTCTTCAACACTTTTTCACATGTTACTAGAATCACATCCATTCGGGTATTAGTCTCACTTGCCTCTATTCATAATTTGTTAATACACCAAATGGATGTGAAAACCGCATTTTTGAACGGTGAATTAGACGAAGAAATATATATGGACCAGCCTGAAGGATTTGTGGTACATGGTCAAGAACAAAAAGTATACAAATTAGATAAATCATTATATGGTTTAAAACAAGCACCTAAACAATGGCATGAACAATTTGATAATTTAATCATTTCACACGGTTTTAAAGTTAATGAAAGTGACAAATGCATTTATTACAAATATGAGAATGACATACGCACTATTATATGCCTTTATGTAGATGACCTACTCATTTTTGGGTCAAACATTCATGCAATAAACTCAGTCAAATCCTTATTAAGTGTCAATTTTGATATGAAAGATCTAGGTGAGGCGAGTGTAATCCTTGGTACTAAAATTACTAGGTCAGAAAAGGGAATTCCTTTGGATAAATCTCATTACATTGAGAAGATCCTAAAGAAATATAATTACTTTGACTGTAAACCTACAAGTACACCATATAAGAACACTGGTGAAGGTGTAAGACTGTCTGATTATGCGAGCATCATTAGCAGCCATCGGTATGCCACTGATTGTGCAAGATCCGACAATGCCTATGTCGTGGGATTATTGTGTAGGTTTACCAGTAGACCTAGTATAGAGCATTGGCATGCTATTGAAAGGGTGATGAGATACCTTAATCGGACCATGAACTTTGGATTACATTATGAAAGGTTTCCAGCTGTACTTGAAGGATGTTCTGAAGCAGACTGGAATACCTTATCTGATGAATCTAAAGTGAATAGTGGCTATATATTTAGCATTGCTGGTGTTGTTTCTTGGAAATTCAAGAAACAAACTATTATGGCTCAGTCTACCATGGAGTATGAGATAATAGCACAAGCTACAGCTTGTGAAGAGGCAAAGTATTTCAGAAACCTGCTAGCTGAGATTCCCTTATGGGAAAAACTGATACCGGCTGTGTTGATACGTTACGATAGTACCGTGGATATTGCAAAAGTTCATAATCGTTATTTCAACGGTAAGAGATGACAAATACGTCGTAAGCACAACACGTTTAGAGAACAGCTTTCCATAGGTGCCGTTAGAGTGGATTACGTAAGTAGTGAAGAAAATTTGGTAGATCCTTTGACGAAAGGAATGTCAAGGGAGAAAGTCCACAATTCTTCTAAAAGAATGGGATTATTGCCCTTAGATTGTTGAGTCACGCACAATGGTAACCCGACCTGAATGACTGGAGATCCCAAGAACTAGGTTCAGTGGGTAAAAACAAATTGTGTAGTGATAGGAGTTGAGCATGCTATTTAATAAACCAAGAAGCATGTATTCCTGAAGTGATTAGAGAATGAGTTAATAGAAACACTTAATGAGATCTATACTCTATTTGGACTGGAGTACCTACCTTCAGGAGTGCTCTTGATAGACTCACCTTTGTGAATGTGGAAATGTGGCCGTTTCCTATGGAGTTTTGGGCAAAACTTCTTAAGCATTCACTAAACTAGGATAGACGTGCATGGCCATAAATGCGCGGGCTTATTTGATTGCACTATAGAAAAGGTTGTGTGTGGTTTGATGTCAGTAATAGAGTTGAAGACTACGTGTCACTCTAGTAAAAACTGAATCTTACTCACTATGCAAAGGTTCAAGTCGGATGATACCTTTGTTTATGCACAATCTTACGGTTTTAGAAATTGCTCGAAAATATTTTTAAAACTTCAAGTGGGGATTGTTGGAAATGTTTTACAAACATTAAGTGAATTATTAAAAATGTTGAAAAAGTGTAAGAATGGCTCCTATGTGTGAATAGTCCCACATCATGGGATTATATGGAAGAGGCAAGGATTTATACTTGTTTCTAAGAAATCATGTTGGGGCCTTGGGCTCTAAATACATGCTTTGTTGTGAGGTGGGAGACCATGCATCATGAACATCACACGCGCGCGCGACCGACCGACCGACTCGACCTGGCCTGACCCGGTCCGGTTCAGGCTCGGGCTCGGGCTTGGGCTTGGACTTTGTGGTGTAGACACTTATATTTTTGGACCATAAAACTTTGTAGTTTTCGAACCCTTTTTTTTTATGGAAAATTATTTTTTGCACTGATAATATTTTTCCGCAATGGTAAAAAGTTTGCAACGGTAAAAACTTTGTTTCCCGAAATTTTAGCAGATCCGATTTTTTCACCCAAACCCTGATTCTCGTTCTATATATACTTTTTATCTTCAGACAAGAAAATACCCCGAATTCTATTTTCTTCTAGCCTCTGCTACTAAAATCTTTCTTTCAGAAATTTCGAGCAATATAATTTTCGAAAGTGCAAATCTGCACTGATTTGTTGTGCAAGCAGATCGATTATCGTTTTTAGAGGCGGTTTTATCCTAGAGGCGGCGGCGAAGGAACAAACTGGTTTGCACCTCTGACCAAATCGTCGAATCGTCTTCAAGAAAGCGACCTATTCCGTGACTCAACCATTGTTTTCCAACAATTTGAAGACAAACTGAAACAATGGCTTCGAACTCAACCATAGACGATGCTGCTCCACCCTCTGCTATCCAAAACCCTCTTATGACTGCTGCTCCATTCAGATTCGAAGGCTTGCATTTTAAGCAATGGCGTCAGAAGATGGAGTTCTTCCTCACGATCAGAAAGGTTGTGGCTGCGCTGACTGCTGACAAACCGCGGCTATCCGATAAACCTGACGAGGCTGATGCAGCGAAGATGACATCATGGACTTAAGAGTTAAAGCAACTGCAGTCCTGGAATGAACAGGATTATCTATGCAAGAAATTTATTCTGAATGGACTGAGCGATGATCTGTATGACTACTATAACTCAGATGAGAAGACAACAAAGGAGATCTGGGAAGCACTGAAAAAGAAGTATGATACAGAGGAGGCAGAGGCAAAGAAATATGATGTAAGCCGCTACCTAAAGTACCAGATGATTGACGACAGATCAGTTGGGATGCAGTCTCATGAGCTGCAGAAAATAGCTCATGAGATCATCTCCGTAGGTATGGCATTAGACGAACAATTTCAAATTGCTGTTATCATTGACAAATTACCCCATGGCTGGAAAGATTTAAAAAATGTTTTACGTCATAAGACTAAGGAATTTTCCTAAGAAAGCTTGATAACGCGCCTCCGTATTGAGGAGGAGGCACGCAAACAGGACCAGAAAGAAGAGGTGTTGATTGTCAACAACAACAACACTAAAAAGTCCACACCTGCTGTTTTGAAACCGAATCAGAAATCTTTTAAGAATAAGAACAGGCGCAACAAACAGAATGGGAATCCGCAAGGAAACCCAAAAGGACAGCAAAAACCAGCCCAAAAGAATGATTCTGGACAGTTGTTTCCTTGCTTCAACAATGGAAAACCAGGTTATATGGCACAAAAGTGTCAGAACAGGCCAAGCTCTGCACCACAGGCTAACCTGACTGAAGAGCCTCATATGGCTATGATTAATGAGATTCACCTTGTTGGTGGATCAGAGGGTTGGTGGGTAGACGCTGGTGCCTCTCGCCATGTCTGCTATGATCGTGGCTTGTTCTCTACATACACGGCTGCTGAAAATCAGAAAGTGTTGTTGGGAGATTCTCACACCACTAAAGTTGCAGGGATTGGCAATGTAGAAATTAAGTTTACCTCTGGAAAGACTGTAATTCTGAAATATGTTATGCATACTCCAAAGATTAGGAAGAATCTGGTGTCTGGCTTTCTCCTTAATAAGGCTGGGTTTACTCAAGTTATTGGGGCTGATTTTTATACTCTTAAGGGAACCTTTGTGGGAAAGGGTTATGCTTGTGAGGGTATGTTTAAACTGAATGTTGAAACTAATAAAGTGACTACTTCTGCTTATATGTTGTGTGATTTTAATATTTGGCACTCTAGATTATGTCATGTTAATAAACGAATAATTCACAACATGAGCACCCTAGATATGATTCCTAAATTGACAGAGTCCGAACTTGATAAATGTGAATTCTGTACACAAGCAAAAATCACAAAGAAGCCTCATATATATGTTGATAGAATTTATGAACCCTTAGACTTGATTCATTCTGACATATGTGAACTTGATGGTACTTTGACTAGACAGGACATCATTATTTTATCACTTCTATCGATGACTATTCTGATTTCACATATGTATACCTTATGAAAAATAAAAGTGATGCTTTTGACATGTTTAAAACATTCAAAATTGAGATTGAGAATCAAGCAAATAGGAAACTTAAGAGACTTCGTAGTGATAGAGGAACAGAATATGAATCCACTTTAATTCTGGAATTCTATAAACTACATGGTATAGTACATGAAAGAACTGCACTCTATTCTCCGGAGATGAATGGTAAGGCTAAAAAAAAGACCTTTACCCAACTTGTAGTTGCCATATTATTAATTCTGGTGTAGCAAAACATTGGTGGGGTTAAATTCTATTGACTGTACGCTATGTTCTTAATAGGATCCCCAAATCTAAGAATAAAATTTCACCTTATGGATTTTTAAATAATCATAAACCCAATGTCTCACACTTTAGAACTTGGGGTTGTTTAGCATATGTTCGCATTCCAGACCCTAAGAGAATAAAATTGGCAGGTAGATCATATAAATGTGTATTTATAGCAATGCTATTAATAGCAAAGCATACAGATTTTATGATCTTAATGCACATAATATAATTGAATCAAATGATGCCGACTTTTATGAAACAAAATTTCCTTTTAAACTAAGAATGGTGGGGGCACTTCAAGTATGCCTATTAGAACAGAATTTAACGAAAATTCTGAAGTTGAACCTAGAAGAAGTAAAAGAGCAAGAATCATAAAAGATTTTGGTTCATATTTCTGTGCTTTTACTATTGAGGAGGATCCCATGAACCTCCAAGAGGCCTTATCTTCTTTTGATGCCGATTTTTGGCAAGAGGCTATAAATGATGAGATGGATTCTTTGTAATCCAATAAAACTTGGCATTTGGTAGATTTACCCCATAGTTGTAAATCTATAGGCTGTAAATGGGTACTTAAAAAGAAATTAAAACCTGATAGTACTATGGATAAATATAAAGCCGACTAGTAGAAAAGGTTTTAAACAAAAAGAAAACATAGATTTCTTCGACACTTTTTCACCTGTTACTAGAATCACATTAATTCGGGTATTAGTCTCACTTGCCTCTATCCATAATTTGCTAATAAACCAAATGGATGTGAAAACCGCATTTTTAAACGGTGAATTAGACGAAGAAATATATATGGACCAGCCTGAAGGATTTGTGGTACATCGTCAAGAACATATTGTATGCAAATTAGATAAATCATTAAATGGTTTAAAAAAGCACCTAAACAATGGCATGAGAAATTTGATAATTTAATCTTTTCACATGGTTTTAAAGTTAATGAAAGTGACAAATGCATTTATTACAAATCTAAGAATGGCATTTGCACTATTATACGCCTTTATGTAGATAACCTACTCATTTTTGGGTCAAACATTCGTGCCATAAACTCAGTCAAATCCTTATTAAGTGCCAATTTTGATATGAAAGATCTAGGTGAGGCGAGTGTAATCCTTGGTATTAAAATTACTAGGTCATAAAAGGGAATTTCTTTGGATCAATCTCATTACATTGAGAAGATCCTAAAGAAATATAATTACTTTGACTGTAAACCTGCAAGTACTCCATATGATCACAGTGTAAAGTTATTTATGAACACTGGTGAAGGTGTAAGACCATCTGATTATGCGAGCATCATTGGCAGCCTCCGGTATGCCACTGATTGTACTAGACCCGACATTGCCTATGTCGTGGGATTATTGCGCAGGTTTACCGGTAGACCTAGTATAGAGCACTGGCATGCTATTGAAAGGGTGATGAGATACCTTAAATGAACCATGAACCTTGGACTACATTATGAAAGGTTTCCAGTTGTACTTGAAGGATAATCTGATGCATACTGGAATACCTTATCTGATGATTCTAAAGCGACTAGTGGCTATATATTTAACATCGCTGGAGGAGCCGTTTCTTAAAAATCTAAAAAACATACTATTTTGGCCCAGTCTACTATGGAGTCTGAGATGATAACACTAGCTACTACTAGTGAAGAGGCAGAGTATTTGAGAAACCTACTAGCTGAGATTCCCTTATGGGAAAAATCGATACCGACTGTGTTGATACATTACGATAGTACCGCGCTATTGCAAAAGTTCAGAACGGTTACTATAACGGTAAGAGACGACAAATACGTCGTAAGCACATCACAGTTAGAGAACTGCTTTCCACAGGTACCATTAGAGTGGATTATGTACGTAGAGAAGAAAAATTGGCAGATCCTTTGACGAAAGGACTATCAAGAGATAATGTCCACAATTCTTCTAAAAAAATGGGACTAGTTCCCTTAGATTGTTGAGTCACGCACAATGGTAACCTGACCTAAATGACTAGAGATCCCAAGAACTAGGTTCAATGGGTAAAAACAAATTGTGTAGTGATAAGATTTGAGCGTGCTATTTAATAAACCAAGAAGCATGTATTCCTGAAGTGATTAGAGGATGAGTTAATAAAAACTCTTAATGAGATCTATACTCTATTTGGAGTGGATTACCTACCTTCAGGAGTGCTCTTGATAGACTCACCTTTGTGATTGTGGATATGTTGTCGTTTCCTATGGAGTTTTGGGCAAAACTTCTAGAGCATTCACTAAACTAGGATAGACGTGCATGGCCATAAATGCGCGGGCTTATTTGATTGCACTATAGAAAAGGTTGTGCGTGGTTTGATGTCCGGAATAGAGTTCAAGACTTCGTGTCACTCTAGTAAAAACTGAATCCTACTCACTATGCAAAGGTTCAAGTCTGATGACACCTTTGTTTATGCACAATCTTATGGTTTTAGAAATTGCTCGAAAATATTTTTAAAAATTAAAGTGGGGGATTATTGGAAATGTTTTACAAACATTAAGTGAATTATTAAAAATGTTGAATAAGTGTATGAATGGCTCCTATGTGTGAATAGTCCCACATCAAGAGATTATATGGAAGAGGCAAGGATTTATACTTGTTTCTAAGAAATCATGTTCACACCTTTGGGCTCCCAATATATGCTTTGTTGTGAGGAGGGAGACCATGCATCATGAACACCACACACGCATGCAACCGACCGCCTGACTCGACCCGACCCGACCCGGTCCGATTCGGGCTCGGGCTTGGGTTTGGGCTATGTGGTTTAGAGACTAATATTTTTGGACCATAAAACTTTGCAGTTTTTGAACCGTTTATTTTATGGAAAATTATTTTCTGCATTGAATAAAAAATTTTTTGCAATGGTAAGAACTTTGGTCGAAATTTTAGCAGATCCGATTTTTTCTCGCAAACCCTAATTCTCGTTCTATATATATTTTTATCAGCAGACAAGAAAATACACCGAATTCTAATTTCTTCTAGCCTCCGCTACTAAAAACTTTCTTTTAGAAATTTCAAGCAATATTATTTTCGAAAGTGCAAATCCGCACTGATTTGTCGTGTAAGCAGATCGGTTATCGTATTTAGAGGCTGTTTTATCCTAGAGGCGGCGGTGAAGGAACGAACTTGTTTGCACCTCTGACTAGATCGCTGAATCGTCTTTAAGAAAGCGGCCTAGTCCGCGACTCAACCATTGTTTTCCAACAAATTAAAGACGAATTGAAACAATGGCTTCGAACTCAACCATAGACGATGATGCTCCACCCTTTGCTTTCTAGAACCCTCCCGTGACTGCTACTCCATTCAGATTCGAAGGCTTGCATTTTAAGCGATGGCGTCAGAAGATGGAGTTCTTCCTCACGATCAGAAAGGTGGTGGCTGTGCTGACTACTGACAAACCGCAGCTACAAGATAAACCTGACGAGGCTGATGCAGCGAAGATGGCATCATGGACTGAATAGTCAAAGCAACTGCAGACCTGGACTGAACAAGACTATCTATGCAAGAACTTTATTCTGAATGGACTGAGCGATGATCTGTATGATTACTATAACTCAGATGAGAAGATAGCAAAGGAGATCTGGGAAGCACTGAAAAAGAAGTATGATACAGAGGAGGCAGGGGCAAAGAAATATGTTGTAAGCCACTACCTAAAGCACCAGATGATTGACGACAGATTAGTTGAGATGCAGTCTCATGAGCTGCAGAAAATAGCTCATGAGATCATCTCCGTAGGTATGGCATTGGACGAACAATTTCAAATTGCTGTTATCATTGACAAATTACCCCCTGGATGGAAAGATTTTAAAAACGTTTTACGTCATAAGCCTGAGGAATTTACCTTAGAAAGCTTGATCACGCGCCTCCGTATTGAGGAGGAGGCACGTAAACATGACTAGGCGCCAGATGCTACCATAAAGTGAAGTGAATAATCGCTCATTGAGAACGTCTTGCAATAATATAAATGAAAAGAAAAGATTAATGAAAAATTTGTATGTTTTCCTAGCATAATTTAGTGAATGTTGAACCGAAGGAGTCATTTTTTGGGACATAAGTTTGCTCTCTTCCCTGACTCAAACTCAAATAGGGCTCTGGCTGGAGGGCTATTGATTGTCAATAACAACACTAAAAGTACCACACATGCTGTTCTGAAACCAAATCAGAAATCTTTTAAGAATCAGAACAGGCGCAACAAACAGAATGGGAATTCGCAAGGAAACCCAAAAGGATAGAAGAAACGAGCCCAAAAGAATGATTTTGGACAGTTGTTTCTTTACTATCACTGTGGAAAACCAGGTCATATGGCACGAAAGTGTCGGAGTCGGAACAGGCCAATCTCTGCATCGTAGGCTAACCTGACTGAAGAACCTCTTACGGCTATGATTACTGAGATTCACCTTGTTGGTGGATTAGAGGGTTGGTGGGTAGACATTGGTGCCTCTCGTCATTTCAGCTATGATCATGGCTTGTTCTCTACATACACGGCTGCTGAAAGTCAGAAAGTGTTGTTGGGAGATTCTCACACCACTAAAGTTGCAGGGATTGGCAATGTGGAAATTAAGTTTACCTTTGGAAAGACTGTAATTCTGAAAGATGTTATGCATACTCCAGATTTTAGAAGAATATGGTGTCTGGCTTTCTCGTTAATAAGGTTGGGTTTTGTAACGACCCGTGTTTTTCGACCATTTGAATATGAATATTTAATTTAGTTTTAAATATTATATTGGAAATATTAATGGAATTAAATATTGAATTCGTTATTTAAACGAAGTTCGAACGTTATATATTTATATAATTATAAATCGAGCTTGAGAATGGCGTGCAGTTCGTAAATTGGAGTTTTGAACTTCAACTGAGAATACAGGATTCGATATAAGTCGGAGTTCTGTGAAACAAGAAACGTTGGAACCGTATTGACGATAATTTTCATATGAAAGAGAAAAATCCAGATTTCCTATTATAGTTTGATATTTATGGCCAAATCAAAATTTGAAATAGTTGCTATGGAAAATCGTTATTTAAATTATAGGCCCTTAAAATAGCCATTTTGCAAACGGACTCTGTTTTCAACGAAACCAGTTTCATTAGAACCGTAACGTTAAATTATGGTACGGTGGTGAATTTCGTGGAAAACCGATATCGTATGTGACCACGGTAGTCATAAACGCCCGTTCATTTTCTATAACGCGTAATTAAATTAATAAAGAGATATTTGAGTGTAATTTGAGCAGACGATCGAATTAGACCGCGAAACCCGTTCCGTTGAGTTCGTATCGTCGATTAGAGTCAGGATAGATATATAGTTTGTTGTTTTTAGAGATCGAGAAATTTGGCGTTAAAAAGGGTAGGGCGGTTCGAGGTAAAAACAGCCTATCGGGCAAACAGTCTCAGAATGCGACGAAACTAGTGCCATTGGGTTCGTATCGAAAAGATATTGTCGATGTTCGCAGTTTCAAGTGGATTTGATTTATCTGGTGACTGTGAAAAAATTTAACGTGTGTTCATTTCCGGTTTCATAAAGGGAATTTTTCATATGACCTCGGATTTCGACGAAACTTGTTCCATTGGATCCGGAATATCGTTTTACATCAAGAACAGCCTTTTTATCAGTAAACGAAAGTCGTTTGTGGTGGTTTCTGCGTGTTACTTCACGACGAAGTTTCGATAATAATACAATATTATATCCCATTATTTTTCTCCTTTCGCCCAATCCTCTGAGACCGTGACTAGCACGTAATTTTTCCTTGCGCCCCAATCCTCTGAGAGTCGTGCTTGGCACTTATTGTTTTGAATATCCCACCATGAAACAGCTATTTTGCTTTTCACTGCAAACCTATCCTATATCTAATTACTTGGCCTTCACGGTGCTGTCTCTCTATTTATACACCCAGCTGCTCATACTCTTTATTTTAATTATTTTATTTTTGGCGTCAGTAATGGGAAACCGAAGTATTCCTCCTCACAAAATAAAGCAAAACTCTAACTCCCCAACAAAAGCAGATCGTCCTCTTCTTCATAAGACCGAAAACCTCCCTCCATTTTTAAAGCAAGCCTTGTTTACTTTGTCAAACTGAACTCTACCGGAAACATATAATCAACGCAAGCCGTATTTTTCTCAATCCGACTCTCTAGCGTAAACAAGGACGGAAGGATGAACTGGCATATGGAGAGCAACATTACCCCGGTGTCAGGTGGTCGTTCGGGTGAGGCAGCGCGGATTGGAGATCGGAGGGAGGTGGTTTGGGTTGGCGGAATGCCGTGAGTGGAGGGAGTGTTGCTTCGGAGTGATGAGGCGGTCCTGTTGCGAGGCCATGCGAAGTAGGATGGATCCGTGTGGAGTTTGCTAGTTTGGGACGTTAACGGGAGAAGTGGTAGGGAGCAACCTGTAGCTTTTTGGGTGGGTAGAGGAAGAACTGAAGCGATGGCAGTAGAAGAGAAGAAGGCGTACTGTTGGGTTTCAGATCTGGTTCTAACGTTGGGATATTGGGTCGGGTTTTGGGTTAACGAGAAGGAGCTCGCGGAGTGGCTTAATCTTGGAAGAAGATGCTGTGAATAAATAGGTTGGTCACGTTATTTATGGGCCGCCTTTGAGCCCAGTATTTGAAGAAAACAAAAAGGAAAGAAAAAGAAAGCAAAAGAGTGGGACGTGGTCACTACAGTTGGAAACGTTGGGTATTGATGAACGAATGGGTACTATCAGTTTGTGCATAACTTAAAGGTACATCTCAGCTGATTACACTTAACATATTGCGTTTGTCCGTACATAAACGTAGAATTAAAACCATACGGTTCTGGAAAATTACCACAACAATATGATTCTAGCCGTAATGCTGTTGAGATCCATTAGTGTTTAAGAGGGACATTAGGTCAGTTGCTATCACCAATTTTAAGGGCGCGGGTAGTATTATTATCATCTCGCTATAACTGGACCAGAAGAGATCTAAATGTTGGGAAGTACAGTTTGGGCTTATGGGATTAAAAGCTTCATTTCAATTCCAGAACAACTCATTTTATATTTAGAATGTAAGCTTTCATCATTTTGGGATTGGAACACATATATACATCACCTTAAAGGATTTCAAGGGTTCCGGTAACACTGTACTAGAAAGAATAATCTCTTGGATCGATAAAGTTTTGTTTAAGGTTTTAAAGTAGTTTTAAGTTATTAATGATTTGGTTAGTTATATTAAAAATTGCATTAGCCACAACTTTGTCATATGTGAACAGAATCGAACGGTCGGATCCGTTGGGACCGTAGAAACAAGAACTTCGCAATAAAACTGATCGGGAGTGATTTGGAGCTCGTTTGGATTTATGGTGAAATAAAACGCCTGAATCAAATCAATGAACGTATATCGTTATTTAACGATAAACCAAACAAGGTGAGTAAATCTCACTAACTCTGCTCAATTTATATTTTTATAAAATATTTTTGAATTTATAAATAATGGTTGTCTGCTGTGTGTTGGCTGTTTGGTTGAACTGCTAGTCAGTTGATTGAAAATATAGACAATGATATAGATATAAATCGTTAATCGAATATTGATTCTATTTATCAGAATAGTTCATACTTGTGTTATTTATGTTGATTAACATCCGTGGTTGTAGGGAAACAGGTCGGAGGGACCCAACTGGGTTCCTCAACATTTATTTTACCGTTTATCATATATTGCGTTATATGATGTGATATGAATTCTGTTGTTGATTTTGAATGGTTGAATGATACCGATCATTGTTATATGGTATGTTAAATACCATAAGGAATACTGGAATGTTAAAAAGGAAATTTTCAATGTTATATTGGAAAAAAGGAATATTTATAAAATCAAAGGATTTTATAGAAAGAAAACTATTTATTTAGGAAATAAATAGATTAAAAAGGAGTATTTATTTGTAAATCAAATAGACATAATAGAAAGAGGAAATATTTATAAATAAAGTGATTTTAAAAGGTATACTGGAAAAGTGATTAGTAGTGTAGAAAAGGAGAATTTTGCATTTGAAGGATTTAGACCCGTGCTTCGCACACGGGTATAACGTGTTATGAAATTAAAGCAAAGTTTTAAATTAGAATCCATCCCGACCAATAGATTGAGAAGATAAATTTATAAATAATATTTTATAAAGTAAGTAAGATGTTTATGATTGTATAAATAAGATATATAAGTCAAGACTTATATAGAAAAGTAAAAGTCGATTCCAACATCGATATTTAAAAACTGAATAAACCTAGAGTTAACTAGATAGAGTTAATCAAATTAGAATTAATTGACTATATGTTATTCGATTAGAGTTGATCAAATATTGTTATTAGAGGTAGAGTTAGTCGAATATAGTTATTCAGAAAGAGTTGCCATTTCGTACGACCGCTAGCGAAATTCGCAGGGCTGTAGATAGCCTACGGCGGTCGGATGTTTCCTGAGGGAATCAGGCGTAACCATTGTGATCGCTGCGATCTAGAGTCAAGCGAATGGTGTTAAATCAAATAGTAGTAAATCGAATTGAGTTAACTAAGACGAGTTAGTCAAGTTGAGACAATTAAGTTGAGTTAAATCAGTCGTGTCAGTCGAGATAAAATTAATCGATTAGAATAGATCAGTTAGAGTTAACCGGTTAGAGTTAATCAGCTAGAGTTAACCAATTATGGTAAATCAATTAGGGTAAATCAATTGGAGTTATATCGAATTAGAGTTATTCGAATGGAACTAATCAAGTGTGAGGTAGTTGAGTATTAGTAGGTTGAATAGAGTTAGTAAAAAGGAAGTAATCGAATATCGTTTATTCAAAGTAGAATTATCGAGTATCACTTATTGAAGCAGAGTATCAAATATAGTTGGTTCGAGAAGAGTAACCGAGTATAAGTTATTCGAAGTGTATTAAAGAATTTGAAAGGTGAGCTTTATCTATTTCGAGATTAGGAATGTCGTTCAGTTAAGGTCTGAGAGGTAATTATACCCCAACTTGATTGACTTCAGTTTTAACTAAGAAGTGGTTAAAGTTCGGTAGTGAAAGTTGGTTAAGAAGTTGAGTTAATGACCGTGATGGTTTAGATCGGTTTAGTGATGTTTTATTTAACATCTGTTTGAAATCAAATGGATACATTTTGGAAACATTTTCCAAAATATAAATCAAAGATGTTTTCTAATTATAGAAAAAGAAAGACTGATGAGAAAGAATACTGGAATGTCAGTAATAAGTGAAACAGAGATGGAAATGTTTTCCAATGTTGGATGACGTATATTTCCTAAATTTAGGAAATAAGAAATGTTGAGTATATAGAAAAGAGTAAATGAATAAATAAATGATAAATTAAATTAAAAGAGATAAATGTTGAATGTTGATTGATCGATATAATTTCCATTTGGAAATAAATATCGTTGGTTGCACACTTGTTTTTCTTTGATAGTTAAATCACCGACTATCGAAGTCTTTGACCATTTTTACGTCGACAATATGGAGAGACCGGGATCAGATTCATTATCTGAAAACCACTCTGTATGGACGTTAGCGCTACGATCAAATATTGAAGACGGAGTTATGCAAGGACTATCCGGTTTACAGAATAGTGCCTTCGGTTTGTCCAGTCCCAGGACAACGTGAATGGATGAATGTCTGACAGAGTATATCTAACGGATCGCGTAAGTTGATCTCTTCAAACGTACTTACGTTTGGTGGCGGAGGAATTCGTTTCTCTTAGCTTTATACCCGTGGTATTTTTGAGGAAATCAATGTGTGATTTGACGGGTATGACGATGTGGCATTCAAAGTGAATGGTGGTCAAGTGTTTCAAAAGATACGTAATGACCTCAAGCCTCATCAACCAGGAAAATGACAGAAATCGGGCAGGCAACATGGCTAAGTGGGTCGCTCCCATTAGGGTGTATATCACCTATCTAGAGAAATCCATTTCATTCTATTGTCTATTTCGATGCTGTCCCTTTCCGGGAAGACGGTGGGTAGCTCCCAACCGTTGGTGATATACATTCGATACACTCAAGAGAAATGAGTGGTCGGTCATGTGAGGGCCGGGTTGCAAGATGTTCTTGTTGAACCCAGTGTATTTGTCTCTAGAGATACACTATCGGCAGGTGGTCCCATACCTTGTCAAGGTCGGAATCCAATTTCCAATAAGCGCCCGCGGTTTTGTTTGTATACTATATATGTGGAACGTGAGATGCAAGCGTTCTGCTAGATTTTAATTACTTGCGATTAGACATTATCATAATATCAGAAAAGTTGATTTCAAACTGTTTTGGGTTATCGTAAGGTAAAAACCATCCGTGTTTATGTGTGGATCGGTCTTACGATTATCTTTTCTTTGAAAAGGATTTGAAAAGTTAAACCGATGATTTGAGTTTACTCACACCAGTCCCATGACTGACCCAGAGTTTATTTTCTTTTGTTTTCCCTAAACTCTTGGGTGCCCAAATTTGTACGGGCAGTCAAGTAGTTTCAGGGCTTTACAGATATACTTGGAGGAGCTTGAAGCAGGAGGCTTCAGGGTCATATAGTCATTGTTATTTCCGCGGTGTGTAAGTGTTGTACTCTGATAATGTGTTGCATATATATACTGTGTTATTTCAAAGTTATGTTATATATATATATTTTATTCGTTCCGCTGTGAGATTCGTATTACTCTAATTTTGTTCTGTAGTGATCTTCTTCTTCTTTTATTCTAATTTTCTATCTTATCTATCCTCACCCTCTAATTTCTTTCAATAAATGATCTGGAATGTTCGATGCCTGAATAATTAACATGGGTTTTATGTTGATTTTCTGGGTCGAAAATCCCAGTTCGTTACAGTGGTATCAGAGCTGAAGGTTAAGTAATTTCCTTGGCTCTGTGGCGTGACTCAGTAGAAATGGGGTTAGTAATACCCTAGATTGAGTTTGAGTGTATATATACAAGTGAACGTATTTGTAGATTTTATAAAAATTGTTTTATATTGTGGAGATTTATTGGTTAAGTTGTTTATAAGTTCTGGTCGACCAGTTTGATCCACTGTATCGATAGGGGTTTATAAACACTCAAATACGATAGGTCGTCATGATATGTTTTGAAAGAGGGTAAATGAAATAATTTTACCCAAATTATATTTTGATATAAAGAAAGTATATATATTTGAAGTATTATAGTATATTGGATGTGTTGGTTGATTGTAATTGAAATGGTTATATAAATAACCAATTAGAATTCGTATAATATAAAATCAGATTTATTAAATCTGAAATTAAAATCAAAATTGGAATTAAAATTCCCAAAAGTGGGAAAGGTATTATAAATAAACTTGGATTGAATAGATGAGAATTTTAAAATCCTGGGAGATTTTAAATTGGTTTACAAGCATCGTGAATGATATTTTGAAATATATGGAGGTATTTAAATATGATTTTGAAAAGTTATATAGTATTGAACTCACTTTGATCGCTGGGGAATAACTCTGATGATGCTGGCCACATCGTCAGTGTTCATTTTCGAGTTCTAAGTGACGGATTACTACCAAAATTTTTGGTTTGAATTGCTTTGAGAAAAACAAGTTGTTTTGAATCCCGAAAGGAATAATTTATTTTAGAAAAACTAAACTGTTTTAAACTCCCAGGAGAGATAGCTGGAATTAAACAAATTAAAGGAATTTGTGAAAACAAATATGAATTGAAATCAATTAACTGGAAATTGAATCGGGAGATAATATATCGAGTAGAATCAGATTTTGAAATTTGTGAGATAAGAATCTGAAATAGTGTTGGTTGGAATTGATGATGGATGATGATTGAGTTAAGAATGGAATTTGGCTTGGACGCGTGAAGGATTTGGTTCTGAGGATAAAGTTGGAATTTTGGGATGCATTTGTATATGCTGAAGGGGCAGCAGATGGAAATAATATAAGGATATGCCCGACAAAAGGGTACACGTTTATTTTTATATATGGATTGGTGATTTATCAGCCTATTGGCAAGCCGCTTGGCTGTTTAATTTCTTTTGGATTGGAGAAGGCAAGTTGTAGTTGTACCGATTAAGCCGTACAGAGGAGGTGCTGGAAATTTTTTTTTTTTGGAAATTTAAAGTATTAGAAAATTTTCAATATTTTTGGAATTATCTATATATAGTATTGAAATTGGTTTCTAATTAAAAATAAATTAGATTTGAAGTTAATGAATTTATAACGTTCTTTCTTACCTTAGCAATTTCGAGGACGAAATTATTTTAAGGGGGAAAGAATGTAACGACCCGTGTTTTTCGACCATTTGAATATGAATATTTAATTTAGTTTTAAATATTATATTGGAAATATTAATGGAATTAAATATTGAATTCGTTATTTAAACGAAGTTCGAACGTTATATATTTATATAATTATAAATCGAGCTTGAGAATGGCGTGCAGTTCGTAAATTGGAGTTTTGAACTTCAACTGAGAATACAGGATTCGATATAAGTCGGAGTTCTGTGAAACAAGAAACGTTGGAACCGTATTGACGATAATTTTCATATGAAAGAGAAAAATCCAGATTTCCTATTATAGTTTGATATTTATGGCCAAATCAAAATTTGAAATAGTTGCTATGGAAAATCGTTATTTAAATTATAGGCCCTTAAAATAGCCATTTTGCAAACGGACTCTGTTTTCAACGAAACCAGTTTCATTAGAACCGTAACGTTAAATTATGGTACGGTGGTGAATTTCGTGGAAAACCGATATCGTATGTGACCACGGTAGTCATAAACGCCCGTTCATTTTCTATAACGCGTAATTAAATTAATAAAGAGATATTTGAGTGTAATTTGAGCAGACGATCGAATTAGACCGCGAAACCCGTTCCGTTGAGTTCGTATCGTCGATTAGAGTCAGGATAGATATATAGTTTGTTGTTTTTAGAGATCGAGAAATTTGGCGTTAAAAAGGGTAGGGCGGTTCGAGGTAAAAACAGCCTATCGGGCAAACAGTCTCAGAATGCGACGAAACTAGTGCCATTGGGTTCGTATCGAAAAGATATTGTCGATGTTCGCAGTTTCAAGTGGATTTGATTTATCTGGTGACTGTGAAAAAATTTAACGTGTGTTCATTTCCGGTTTCATAAAGGGAATTTTTCATATGACCTCGGATTTCGACGAAACTTGTTCCATTGGATCCGGAATATCGTTTTACATCAAGAACAGCCTTTTTATCAGTAAACGAAAGTCGTTTGTGGTGGTTTCTGCGTGTTACTTCACGACGAAGTTTCGATAATAATACAATATTATATCCCACTATTTTTCTCCTTTCGCCCAATCCTCTGAGACCGTGACTAGCACGTAATTTTTCCTTGCGCCCCAATCCTTTGAGAGTCGTGCTTGGCACTTATTGTTTTGAATATCCCACCATGAAACAGCTATTTTGCTTTTCACTGCAAACCTATCCTATATCTAATTACTTGGCCTTCACGGTGCTGTCTCTCTATTTATACACCCAGCTGCTCATACTCTTTATTTTAATTATTTTATTTTTGGCGTCAGTAATGGGAAACCGAAGTATTCCTCCTCACAAAATAAAGCAAAACTCTAACTCCCCAACAAAAGCAGATCGTCCTCTTCTTCATAAGACCGAAAACCTCCCTCTATTTTTAAAGCAAGCCTTGTTTACTTTGTCAAACTGAACTCTACCGGAAACATATAATCAACGCAAGCCGTATTTTTCTCAATCCGACTCTCTAGCGTAAACAAGGACGGAAGGATGAACTGGCATATGGAGAGCAACATTACCCCGGTGTCAGGTGGTCGTTCGGGTGAGGCAGCGCGGATTGGAGATCGGAGGGAGGTGGTTTGGGTTGGCGGAATGCCGTGAGTGGAGGGAGTGTTGCTTCGGAGTGATGAGGCGGTCCTGTTGCGAGGCCATGCGAAGTAGGATGGATCCGTGTGGAGTTTGCTAGTTTGGGACGTTAACGGGAGAAGTGGTAGGGAGCAACCTGTAGCTTTTTGGGTGGGTAGAGGAAGAACTGAAGCGATGGCAGTAGAAGAGAAGAAGGCGTACTGTTGGGTTTCAGATCTGGTTCTAACGTTGGGATATTGGGTCGGGTTTTGGGTTAACGAGAAGGAGCTCGCGGAGTGGCTTAATCTTGGAAGAAGATGCTGTGAATAAATAGGTTGGTCACGTTATTTATGGGCCGCCTTTGAGCCCAGTATTTGAAGAAAACAAAAAGGAAAGAAAAAGAAAGCAAAAGAGTGGGACGTGGTCACTACAGTTGGAAACGTTGGGTATTGATGAACGAATGGGTACTATCAGTTTGTGCATAACTTAAAGGTACATCTCAGCTGATTACACTTAACATATTGCGTTTGTCCGTACATAAACGTAGAATTAAAACCATACGGTTCTGGAAAATTACCACAACAATATGATTCTAGCCGTAATGCTGTTGAGATCCATTAGTGTTTAAGAGGGACATTAGGTCAGTTGCTATCACCAATTTTAAGGGCGCGGGTAGTATTATTATCATCTCGCTATAACTGGACCAGAAGAGATCTAAATGTTGGGAAGTACAGTTTGGGCTTATGGGATTAAAAGCTTCATTTCAATTCCAGAACAACTCATTTTATATTTAGAATGTAAGCTTTCATCATTTTGGGATTGGAACACATATATACATCACCTTAAAGGATTTCAAGGGTTCTGGTAACACTGTACTAGAAAGAATAATCTCTTGGATCGATAAAGTTTTGTTTAAGGTTTTAAAGTAGTTTTAAGTTATTAATGATTTGGTTAGTTATATTAAAAATTGCATTAGCCACAACTTTGTCATATGTGAACAGAATCGAACGGTCGGATCCGTTGGGACCGTAGAAACAAGAACTTCGCAATAAAACTGATCGGGAGTGATTTGGAGCTCGTTTGGATTTATGGTGAAATAAAACGCCTGAATCAAATCAATGAACGTATATCGTTATTTAACGATAAACCAAACAAGGTGAGTAAATCTCACTAACTCTGCTCAATTTATATTTTTATAAAATATTTTTGAATTTATAAATAATGGTTGTCTGCTGTGTGTTGGCTGTTTGGTTGAACTGCTAGTCAGTTGATTGAAAATATAGACAATGATATAGATATAAATCGTTAATCGAATATTGATTCTATTTATCAGAATAGTTCATACTTGTGTTATTTATGTTGATTAACATCCGTGGTTGTAGGGAAACAGGTCGGAGGGACCCAACTGGGTTCCTCAACATTTATTTTACCGTTTATCATATATTGCGTTATATGATGTGATATGAATTCTGTTGTTGATTTTGAATGGTTGAATGATACCGATCATTGTTATATGGTATGTTAAATACCATAAGGAATACTGGAATGTTAAAAAGGAAATTTTCAATGTTATATTGGAAAAAAGGAATATTTATAAAATCAAAGGATTTTATAGAAAGAAAACTATTTATTTAGGAAATAAATAGATTAAAAAGGAGTATTTATTTGTAAATCAAATAGACATAATAGAAAGAGGAAATATTTATAAATAAAGTGATTTTAAAAGGTATACTGGAAAAGTGATTAGTAGTGTAGAAAAGGAGAATTTTGCATTTGAAGGATTTAGACCCGTGCTTCGCACACGGGTATAACGTGTTATGAAATTAAAGCAAAGTTTTAAATTAGAATCCATCCCGACCAATAGATTGAGAAGATAAATTTATAAATAATATTTTATAAAGTAAGTAAGATGTTTATGATTGTATAAATAAGATATATAAGTCAAGACTTATATAGAAAAGTAAAAGTCGATTCCAACATCGATATTTAAAAACTGAATAAACCTAGAGTTAACTAGATAGAGTTAATCAAATTAGAATTAATTGACTATATGTTATTCGATTAGAGTTGATCAAATATTGTTATTAGAGGTAGAGTTAGTCGAATATAGTTATTCAGAAAGAGTTGCCATTTCGTACGACCGCTAGCGAAATTCGCAGGGCTGTAGATAGCCTACGGCGGTCGGATGTTTCCTGAGGGAATCAGGCGTAACCATTGTGATCGCTGCGATCTAGAGTCAAGCGAATGGTGTTAAATCAAATAGTAGTAAATCGAATTGAGTTAACTAAGACGAGTTAGTCAAGTTGAGACAATTAAGTTGAGTTAAATCAGTCGTGTCAGTCGAGATAAAATTAATCGATTAGAATAGATCAGTTAGAGTTAACCGGTTAGAGTTAATCAGCTAGAGTTAACCAATTATGGTAAATCAATTAGGGTAAATCAATTGGAGTTATATCGAATTAGAGTTATTCGAATGGAACTAATCAAGTGTGAGGTAGTTGAGTATTAGTAGGTTGAATAGAGTTAGTAAAAAGGAAGTAATCGAATATCGTTTATTCAAAGTAGAATTATCGAGTATCACTTATTGAAGCAGAGTATCAAATATAGTTGGTTCGAGAAGAGTAACCGAGTATAAGTTATTCGAAGTGTATTAAAGAATTTGAAAGGTGAGCTTTATCTATTTCGAGATTAGGAATGTCGTTCAGTTAAGGTCTGAGAGGTAATTATACCCCAACTTGATTGACTTCAGTTTTAACTAAGAAGTGGTTAAAGTTCGGTAGTGAAAGTTGGTTAAGAAGTTGAGTTAATGACCGTGATGGTTTAGATCGGTTTAGTGATGTTTTATTTAACATCTGTTTGAAATCAAATGGATACATTTTGGAAACATTTTCCAAAATATAAATCAAAGATGTTTTCTAATTATAGAAAAAGAAAGACTGATGAGAAAGAATACTGGAATGTCAGTAATAAGTGAAACAGAGATGGAAATGTTTTCCAATGTTGGATGACGTATATTTCCTAAATTTAGGAAATAAGAAATGTTGAGTATATAGAAAAGAGTAAATGAATAAATAAATGATAAATTAAATTAAAAGAGATAAATGTTGAATGTTGATTGATCGATATAATTTCCATTTGGAAATAAATATCGTTGGTTGCACACTTGTTTTTCTTTGATAGTTAAATCACCGACTATCGAAGTCTTTGACCATTTTTACGTCGACAATATGGAGAGACCGGGATCAGATTCATTATCTGAAAACCACTCTGTATGGACGTTAGCGCTACGATCAAATATTGAAGACGGAGTTATGCAAGGACTATCCGGTTTACAGAATAGTGCCTTCGGTTTGTCCAGTCCCAGGACAACGTGAATGGATGAATGTCTGACAGAGTATATCTAACGGATCGCGTAAGTTGATCTCTTCAAACGTACTTACGTTTGGTGGCGGAGGAATTCGTTTCTCTTAGCTTTATACCCGTGGTATTTTTGAGGAAATCAATGTGTGATTTGACGGGTATGACGATGTGGCATTCAAAGTGAATGGTGGTCAAGTGTTTCAAAAGATACGTAATGACCTCAAGCCTCATCAACCAGGAAAATGACAGAAATCGGGCAGGCAACATGGCTAAGTGGGTCGCTCCCATTAGGGTGTATATCACCTATCTAGAGAAATCCATTTCATTCTATTGTCTATTTCGATGCTGTCCCTTTCCGGGAAGACGGTGGGTAGCTCCCAACCGTTGGTGATATACATTCGATACACTCAAGAGAAATGAGTGGTCGGTCATGTGAGGGCCGGGTTGCAAGATGTTCTTGTTGAACCCAGTGTATTTGTCTCTAGAGATACACTATCGGCAGGTGGTCCCATACCTTGTCAAGGTCGGAATCCAATTTCCAATAAGCGCCCGCGGTTTTGTTTGTATACTATATATGTGGAACGTGAGATGCAAGCGTTCTGCTAGATTTTAATTACTTGCGATTAGACATTATCATAATATCAGAAAAGTTGATTTCAAACTGTTTTGGGTTATCGTAAGGTAAAAACCATCCGTGTTTATGTGTGGATCGGTCTTACGATTATCTTTTCTTTGAAAAGGATTTGAAAAGTTAAACCGATGATTTGAGTTTACTCACACCAGTCCCATGACTGACCCAGAGTTTATTTTCTTTTGTTTTCCCTAAACTCTTGGGTGCCCAAATTTGTACGGGCAGTCAAGTAGTTTCAGGGCTTTACAGATATACTTGGAGGAGCTTGAAGCAGGAGGCTTCAGGGTCATATAGTCATTGTTATTTCCGCGGTGTGTAAGTGTTGTACTCTGATAATGTGTTGCATATATATACTGTGTTATTTCAAAGTTATGTTATATATATATATTTTATTCGTTCCGCTGTGAGATTCGTATTACTCTAATTTTGTTCTGTAGTGATCTTCTTCTTCTTTTATTCTAATTTTCTATCTTATCTATCCTCACCCTCTAATTTCTTTCAATAAATGATCTGGAATGTTCGATGCCTGAATAATTAACATGGGTTTTATGTTGATTTTCTGGGTCGAAAATCCCAGTTCGTTATAGGTTTACTGAAGTAATTGGGGCTGATTGTATACTCTTAAGGGAACCTTTGTGGGAAAGGGTTATGCTTGTGAGGGTATGTTTAAACAGAATGTTGAAACTAATAAAGTGACTACTTCTGCTTATATGTTGTTTGATTTTAATATTTGGTACTCTAGATTATGTTATGTTAATAAACGAATAATTCTCAACATGAGCACCCTAGATATGATTCCTAAATTGATTGAATCTAAATTTGATAAATGTGATTCTGTACACAAGCAAAAATCAAAAAGAAACCTCATATATCTGTTGATAGAATTTCTGAACCCTTAGACTTGATTCATTCTGACATATGTGAACTTGATGGTACTTTGACTAGACAAGGACATCGTTATTTTATCACTTTTATTGATGACTGTTCTGATTTCAAATATGTATACCTTACGAAAAATAAAAGTGATGCTTTTGACATGTTTAAAACATTCAAAACTGAGATGGAGAATCAACCAAATAGGAAAATTAAGAGACTTTGCAGTGAAAGAGGAACAAAACATGAATCCACTTCAATTATGGAATCCTATAAACTACATGGTATAGTACATGAAAGAACTGCACCCTATTCTCCTAAGATGAACGGTAAAGCTGAAAGGAAAACTAGGACCTTTACCGAACTTGTAGTTGCCATATTACTAAATTCTGGTGCAACAAAACATTGGTGGGGGGAAATTCTATTGACTATATGTTATGTTTTGAATAGGATCCCCAAATCTAAGAATAAAATTTCACCTTATGAAATTATAAAGAATCATAAACCCAATGTCTCATACTTTAGAACATGGGGTTGTTTAGCATATGTTCGCATTTTAGACCCTAAAAGAGTAAAATTGGCAAGTAGAGCATATGAATGTGTATTTATAATAGCAAAGCATACAGATTTTATGACCTTAATGCACATAATATAATTGAATCAAATGATGTCGACTTTTATGAAACAAAATTTCCTTTTAAACTAAGGAATAATGGGGGCACTTCAAGTATGCCTATTAGAACAGAATTTAACGAAAATTCTAAAGCTGAACCTAGAAGAAGTGAAAAAGCAAGAATCATAAAAGATTTTGGTTCATTTCTTTGCTTTTACTATTGAGGAGGATCCCATGAACCTCCAAGAGGCCTTATCTTCTTTTGATGCCGATTTTTGGCAAGAGCCTATAAATGATGAGATGGATTCTTTGGAATCCAATAAGACTAGGCATTTGGTAGGTTTACCCCCTGGTTGTAAATCTATAGGCTGTAAATGGGTACTTAAAAAGAAATTAAAAACTGATGGTATTATTGATAAATATAAAGCACGACGAGTAGCAAAAGGTTTTAAACAAAAACAAAACATAGATTTCTTCGAAACTTTTTCACCTGTTACTAGAATCACATCCATTCGGGTATTAGTCTCACTTGCCTCTATTCATAATTTGCCTCTATTCATAATTTGTTAATACACCAAATGGATGTGGAAACCGCATTTTTGAACGCCGAATAAGATGAAGAAATATATATGGACCAGCCTAAAGGATTTATGGTACATGGTCCAAAACATAAAGTATGCAAATTAGATAAATCATTATATGGTTTAAAACACGGGCCTAAACAATGGCATAAAAAATTGATAATTTAATCATTTCACATGGTTTTTAAGCTAATGAAAGTGACAAATGCATTTATTACAAATCTAAGAATGACATTTGCACAATTATGTGCCTTTATGTAGATGACCTACTCATTTTTGGGTCAAACATTCATACCATAAACTTAGTCAAATCCTTATTAAGTGCCAATTTTTATACGAAAGATCTAGGTGAGGCGAGTGTAATCCTTGGTATTAAAATTACTAGGTCAGAAAAGGGAATTTCTTTGGATCAATCTCATTACATTGAGAAGATCCTAAAGAAATATAATTATTGACTGTAAACCTGCAAGTACACCATATGATCACAGTGTAAAGTTATTTAAGAACATTGATGAAGGTGTAGGACAAACTGATTATGTGACCATCATTGGCAACCTTCGGTATGCCACTGATTGTACTAGACCCGACATTACCTATGTCGTGGGATTATTGTGTAGGTTTACCAGTAGACCTAGTATAGAGAAATGGCATGCTATTAAAAAGGTGATGAGATACCTTAAATGAACCACGAACCTTGGATTACATTATGAATGGTTTCCAGCTGTACTTGAAGGATATTCTGATGCAGACTGGAATACCTTATCTGATGATTCAAAAGCGACCAGTGGCTATATATTTATCATCACCGGAGGAGCTGTTTCATGGAAATCCAAGAAAGTGGCAATTTTGGCTCAGTCTACTATGGAGTCTGAGATGATAGCACTAGCTACAGCTAGTGAAGAAGCAGAGTATTTAAGAAACCTGCTAGCTGAAATTTCCTTACGGGAAAAACTGATACCGGTTGTGTTGATACATTGCGATAGTACCGCGGCTATTGCAAAAGTTTAGAACCGTTATTATAATGGTAAGAGACGACAAATACGTCGTAAGCACAACACGGTTAGAGAACTGCTTTCCACAGGTACCTTTAGAGTGGATTACGTACGTAGTGAAGAAAATTTGGCAGATCCTTTGACGAAAGGACTGTCAAGAGAGAAAGTCCACAATTTTTCTTAAAGAATGGGACTATTGCCCTTAGATTGTTGAGTCACGCACAATGGTAACCCGACCTAAATGACTGGAGATCCCAAGAACTAGGTTCAATGGGTGAAAACAAATTGTGTAGTGATAGGAGTTGAGCATGCTATTTAATAAACCAAGAAGCATGTATTCCTGAAGTGATTAGAGGATGAGTTAATAGAAACTCTTAATGAGATCTATACTTTATTTGGAGTGGAGTACCTACCTTCAGGAGTGCTCTTGATAGACTCACCTTTATGAATGTGGAAATGTGGCCGTTTCTTATGGAGTTTTGGGCAAAAATTCTAGAGCATTCACTAAACTATAACTCAGATGAGAAGACACCAAAGGAGATCTGGGAAGCACTGAAAAGAAGTATGATACAGAGGAGGTTGGGGCAAAGAAATATGTTATAAGCCGATACCTAAAGTACTAGATGACTGGCGACAGATCGGTTGAGATGCAGTCTCATGAGTTGCAGAAAATAGCTCATGAGATCATCTCCGAAGGTATGGCATTGGACGAACAATTTCAAATTGCTGTTATCATTGACAAATTACCCCCTGGTTGGAAAGATTTAAAAAATGTTTTACATCATAAGACTAAGGAATTTTCCTTAGAAAGCTTGATCACGCGCCTCCGTATTGAGTAGGAGTCACGCAAACAGGACCAAAAAGAAGAGGTGTTGATTGTCAATAACAACAACACTAAAAAGACCACACCCGCTGTTCTGAAACCGAATCAGAAATCTTTTAAGAATCAGAACAGGCGCAACAAACAGAATGGGAATCCGCAAGGAAACCCAAAAGGACAGCAGAAACCAGCCCAAAAGAATGATTCTGGACAGTTGTTTCTTTGCTACAACTGCGGAAAACCAGGTCATATGGCACGAAAGTGTCGGAACAGGCCAAGCTCTGCACCGCACGCTAACGAGACTGAAGAGCCTCTTACGGCTATGATTACTGAGATTCACCTAGTTGTTGGATCAGAGGGTTGATGGGTAGACACTAGTGCCTCTCGCCATGTCTGCTATGGTTCTGGCTTGTTCTCTACATACACGGCTGCTGAAAATCAGAAAATGTTGTTGGGAGATTCTCACACCCCTAAAGTTGCAGGGATTGGAAATGTGGAAATTAATTTTACCCCTGGAAAGACTGTAATTCTGAAAGATGTTATGCATACTCCAGAGATTAGGAAGAATCTGGTGTCTGGCTTTCTCCTTAATAAGGCTGGGTTTACTAAAGTTATTGGGGTTGATTTGTATACTCTTAAGGGAACCTTTGTGGGAAATGGTTATGCTTGTGAGGGTATGTTTAAACTGAATGTTGAAACTAATAAAGTGACTACTTCTGCTTATATGTTGTGTGTGATTTTAATATTTGGCACTCTGGATTATGTCATGATAATAAACGAATAATTCACAACATGAGCACCCTATATATGATTCCTAAATTGACAGAATCTGAACTTGATAAATGTGAATTCTGTACACAAGCAAAAATCACAAAGAAACCTCATATATCCGTTGATAGAATTTCTGAACCCTTAGACTTGATTCATTCTAACATATGTGAACTTGATGGTACTTTGACTAGACAAGGACATCATTATTTTATCACTTTTATTGATGACTGTTCTGGTTTCACAAATGTATACTTACGAAAAATAAAAGTGATGCTTTTGACATGTTTAAAACATTCAAAACTGAGATTGAGAATCAAGCAAAAAGGAAAATTTAGAGACTTCATAGTGATAGAGGAATAGAATATGAATCCATCTGGAATTCTATAAACTACATGGTATAGTACATGAAAGAACTGCACCTTATTCTCCTGAGATGAACGGTAAAGCTGAAAGGAAAAATAGCACCTTTACCGAACTTGTAGTTACCATATTACTAAATTCTGGTGCAGCAAAACATTGGTGTAGGGAAATTCTATTGACTGTAGGCTATGTTCTGAATAGGATCCCCAAATCTAAGAATAAAATTTCACCTTATGAAATTTTAAAGAATCATAAACCCAATGTCTCATTATTTAGAACTTGGGGTTGTTTAGCATATGTTCGCATTCTAAACCCTAAGAGAATAAAATTGGCGAGTAGAGCATATGAATGTGTATTTATAGGCTATGCTATTAATAGCAAAGCATATAGATTTTATGACCTTAATGCACATAATATAATTGAATCAAATGATGCTGACTTTTATGAAACAAAATTTCCTTTTAAACTAAGGAATAGTGGGGGCACTTCAAGTATGCCTATTAGAACAGAATTTAATGAAAATTCTGAAGCTGAACTAGAATAAGTAAAAGAGCAAGAATCATAAAAGATTTTAGTTCAGATTTCTGTGCTTTTACTATTTAGGAGGATCCCATGAACCTCTAAGAGGCCTTATCTTCTTTTGATGCCGATTTTTGGCAAGAGGCTATAAATGATGAGATGTATTCTTTGGAATCCAACAAGACTTGGCATTTGGTAGATTTACCCCCTGGTTGTAAATCTATAGGCTGTAAATGGATACTTAAAAAGAAATTAAAACCTGATGGTACTATTGATAAATATAAAGCACGGCTAGTAGCAAAAGGTTTTAAACAAAAAGAAAACGTAGATTTCTTCGACACTTTTTCACAAGTTGCTAGAATCACATCCATTCGGGTATTAGTCTCACTTGCCTCTATTCATAATTTGTTAATACACCAAATAGATATGAAAACCGCATTTTAGAACGGTGAATTAGACGAAGAAATATATATGGACCAGTCTGAAGGATTTGTGGTACATGGTCAAGAACATAAAGTATGCAAATTAGATAAATCATTATATGTTTTAAAACAAGCACCTAAACAATGGCATGAAAAATTTGATAATTTATTCATTTCACATAGTTTTAAAGTTAACGAAAGTGACAAATGCATTTATTACAAATCTGAGAATGACATTTGCACTATTATATGCCTTTATGTAGATGACCTACTCATTTTTAGGTCAAACATTTATGCCATAAACTTAGTCAAATCCTTATTAAGTGCCAATTTTGATATGAAAGCTCTAGGTGAGGCGAGTGTAATCCTTGGTATTAAAATTACTAGGTCAGAAAAAGACATTTCTTTGGATCAATCTCATTACATTGAGAAGATCCTAAAGAAATATAATTACTTTGACAGTAAACCTGCAAGTACAATATATGATCATAGTGTAAATTTATTTAAGAACACTGGTGAAGGTGTAAGACAGTCTGATTATGCGAGCATCATTGGCAGCCTTCGGTATGCCATTGATTGTACTAGACCCGACATTACCTATGTCGTGGGATTATTGTGCAGGTTTACCAATAGACCGAGTATAGAGCATTGGCATGCTATTGAAAGGGTGATGAGATACCTTAAACGAACCATGAACTTTGGATTACATTATGAAAGGTTTCCAGCTGTACTTGAAGGATATTCTGATGCAGACTGGAATACCTTATTTGATGATTCTAAAGTGACCAGTGGCTATATATTTAGCATCGTTGGAGGAGTTATTTCTTGGAAATCGAAGAAACATACTATTTTGGCTCAGTCTACTATGGAGTCTGAGATGATAGCACAAGCTACAGCTAGTGAAGAGGCAGAGTATTTGAGAAACCTGATAGCTGAGATTCCCTTATGGGAAAAACCGATACCGGCTGTGTTGATACCTTGTGATAGTACCGCGGTTATTACAAAAGTTCAGAACCGTTATTATAACGGTAAGAGACGACGAATACGTCGTAAGCACAACACGGTTAGAGAACTGCTTTCCAAAGGTACCGTTAGAGTGGAATATGTACGCAGTGAAGAAAATTTGTCAGATCCTTTGACGAAAGGACTGTCAAGAGAGAAAGTCCAATATTCTTTTAAAAGAATGGGACTATTGCCCTTAGATTGTTGAGTCACGCACAATGGTAACCCGTCCTTAATGATTGGAGATCCCAAGAACTAGGTTCAATTAGTAAAAACAAATTGTGTAGTGACAGGAGTTGAGCATGCTATTTAATAAACCAAGAAGCATGTATTCCTGAAGTGATTAGAGGATGAGTTAATAGAAACACTTAATGAGATCTATACTCTATTTGGAGTGGAGTACCTACCTTCAGGAGTGGTCTTGATAGACTCACCTTTGTGAATGTGGAAATGTGGTCGTTTCCTATCGAGTTTTGGGCAAAACTTCTAGAGCATTCACTAAACTAGGATAGACTTGCATGGCTATAAATGCACGGGCTTATTTGATTGCACTATAAAAAAGGTTGTGTGTGGTTTGATGTCAGGAATAGAGTTCAAGACTACGTGTCACTCTAGTAAAAACTGAATCTTACTCACTATGCAAAGGTTCAAGTCGGATGACACCTTTGTTTATGCACAATCTTATGGTTTTAGAAATTGCTCAAAAATATTTTTAAAAATTCAAGTGGGGGATTGTTGGAAATGTTTTACAAACATTAAGTGAGTTATTAAATTTTTTGAATAAGTGTATGAATGGCTCCTATGTGTGAATAGTCCCACATCTTGGGATTATATGGAAGAGGCAAGGATTTATACTTGTTTCTTAGAAATCTTGTTGGGGCCTTGGGCTCCCAATACATGCTTTGTTATGAGGAGGGAGACCATGCATCATGAATACCACACACGAGCACGACCGACCGACCGACTCGACCCGACCCGGTCCGAACTGGTTCAGGCTCGGGTCGGGCTTTGTGGTGTAGACACTTATATTTTTAGACCATGAAGCAACTGACCTGTTTGTAGTAGTGTACCATATCACATATTACTACAATCACACTTCATTCATGTATTTTGCCATAATTTTAAATACATTAATTCACATCTAACATGCAATCTACAAAGAGATATATAAATATTTGAAATGTTATCATCAGAGTCCACTACTATCATACGTTCTCACACAACAAAATAATATCATATATTCATACAAAGGATTTTACATACTGTATTATCACTATGTCTTACACAAACATGACATACTTATATATATTTAAACAGGCGTTTAGATTTGCTAAACACTTTTGCTCCAAGACTGTACATTAATATGCACACTGGCTTGTTTAAACAAGGTTATATCTTGGACTGACCCATGTGTTGATCCATTAATCCATTTCAGTAACTTTAACTGTCCACTTTAAACAACTCAACATCTTGAAAAAATAATTAGTACATGCTCGTAGTATTACTTATCCATGTCTCACATAGATATTGTAATTATACATGAATCTGTAAACAATATGCATGTCTTTATTTGTGATAATGACATGGTGATTAAAACAGCTAGTCAATCTTTAAACAAACATGTTTGTTTATACACACACACACACAGCAAGTGTGAATTCATAAGAAAATTCTTAACTGCTGCAACTTTCATGTTTGTAGCAACATATATATATATACAATATATATATATATATATATATATTTATACACATATATATATATACCAAATATATATATATATGTGTGTGTGTGTGTGAGTGTGTATGTGATCTTGTTTGTTTAAACTCAATATTATGTTTAAAGTACGTAATGCTAATCAATGTAGTAGGATTAGAAGTTTTATATATACTCAAAGGCAATACGTCCATATTCATAAACCAATTTTCAAAATTATTTTGGTATCTAGATACTCGTATACACACACACACACAAAATCGTAATAAAATCAAATAGCAAACCTCAACTGTTGTATTTTTTAAATTCATATTAACAATACAATTTATATATTCATCAATATGAATATGCATGTACCTGAACAATACATCAACAACTATACTGTTGTTTTCGAGTTATATCCTAATATATAACCTAGTGTGCTTGTCAATAATTAAATTAAATGACTAAGGGACATTATTGCTATGATATGATGACCAATCATCTAAGGAACAATATTTGTATATGTGTAGACTGTAAAGTCCATTTTGATCACAACAATGTATAAATACATATTTGTAATTTGTAAGTAATAACAAGTTAACAGTTCATTCTGTTAAAACAAATTTAATCTATCATTTTAGTTACTGTATGTTTATACGTACTATACAAATTCGACTATATTGACTGGTTTTACAGTGTTGAAATTTACATAAATGATCAAAAACATCATTGCATAGTGAATAAAAGGGCCAAACTTATATGGTTTAACTATTAAAGGAACTTGACATTCAAGTAACTCATTATATATGTGTGTGAACATATAAATAGGTGTAATCCCAATTAACAAACAATACAAACTTCTATGGTCTGATATAGAAGAGAAATGTAGGGATAATATCAAACATTCATAGAATGTCAATCAATGATTTATGTTGCAAATATATATATGTTTACTGTCATGTGAATTTCGATTTCACGGTTGATGACTATTCATCCATTCAAATGTAGGTACATTCAAATGTAGGTACATTCAAATGCAATCATTTATTTAATACAGTGTATATATATCAATACTAATCAAATTTAAATATGCAAAGTATATATCACCGATTAGATAGTTAACATGCAAAAACATATTTCCATCATTTATACCTGTACAAATACAAACATCTGTGTACATATATACATTATTGTATGTGCAACTATAAAATTTCCATGGAATATCTCGATATTGTAAAATATATAAACAATATTTAAGTAACCAACAGTTCCAAACTGATGTGGCTTTCAAATCATAATGCATTATAGATATGTCGGTATATACACGCATACATATACATACATACGTACATACATACATATAATTTATTTCAAAACTTCGTACAGCTGGAGTGTGAATAATTTGCAAATCATATTTGCACTATACATATATATAAATATGTATGATCAGCTTATCGTAAGTGGATATTTCTATATACACACACACACATACACAAAATCACACAGTATATCGTATATATGTGTAGAATAAGGCTATTAGCAGAGCATTAAACACATATATTATACAGTCATTTGTATAACATATATTTATAACTCAACATAATTGAGAAAGTTAGCTAATTTTCAAAATGATTTAAAATTCATTTATGTGACTGTGATTAACCAAAATAAAATGCAATAGTGAAAAACTGCATATCATAATCCAATTTATGCGCTGCCAACTTCTAATAATTTTATCAATACTAATGCAATATGAAATCCAGAGCTTAAATCCATTTTTTTGTTAAAAAAACTTTTAATGACTTAAAAGTCAGTCTATTTTAGTTAAATTATCATCAAAATGAAATTACAAATCGATCAGCACCTGTACGATATAAAAGAACATACTTATGGATATTCAACAGATTTTGATATCTTGTTTCAATGCCCATATTAAACATAACCTGTTACAGGTTTAACATTAAACTTTTACACATTGTAAATGGCTTTAAAATACCCAGTTTATCAATATAAACTTTAGCAGTAAAACAAAATGATCCTTATTTTGACCTAGCTTACGAGATAAGATCCAAACATACTTTAGATATGCAAAGATTTAACAAGTTTAATCCACGGTGATATTGTATCCCAAACATCTATGTGACAGAAAAATAAAACCTTTTATTTTCAGAATTCAAATAAAACTAGGGATAATTTAGTGGTTGCAATAAAAGATCAATTCGAAAAACAAACACAGAATTCCATTCTTATCAATATAATTATTCCAATTTTATAGGATTAACAGGATAGGAATCAGCTTCAGAATTGACATCCAATATCAATTCTTAAATTGTTTTTCGAATTTGTATCAAACATAAAATATTATTCTGGATGAAACAATTTACATCAGAACAAAACTATGTTTTAAATCTCTAATTAAAATTGCATTAGTGTTCGTAACATGTCATCAAACAAAATATTGGAATTCCATTATTATAGTCGTTACCATAACTTTGATAAAATGGGCAATTTTATAACATTCATTAATGCTTAAACTCAAATTTGGACATCCAACGAACATGCACAATATTAATATCATTAAGCAATCTTTAGTCAATAATGTGTATAGGTTCAGTTCCATGGTTATAAACATCAAGCCAGATACATTAATCAAATGATTCACTCAAGAAACATTACCATATAAACTCAGTCAATTATTTTTGTAAACCCTAAGCTCTTATACCATTGAAAGTTACATTTAGGGTTTTCAAAAGGATTTTGTAGCAGAAAAAATATTTAACCCTAAATAGGATCTAATACGAAAATAATAGAATGAGATAAAAATCATACATAGGGTTTTATGAAATCGATAAATTCACTACAAGAAAACACTGATTTAGCGTCATATATTTAGAAGCGGAAATTTCCGTCGCTAATTTGCAACGAATTTCCATGTGATCTACGAGGGATAGTTTTTTGTTTTTTTCAATTTTTTTCCTTTTATTTATTACCGTCATCTTCTGTCATCCCTCACTAAGGCGTTGCAAATTGCATCAAACTACCAACAGAAAATTTCTGCTGCTATTTTCCGCTGCAAATCCGTGAATAATACCAACGAATATTTAACGAAGTTATTTTGCAGTAGAATGCCAATAGATTTGCAAGAGAAGTTTATATTATTTTTCTAAGAAATACTTTAGCGTTACTTTTTGATAGTTATTAACAAATTCTCAAACCCTGATCTCTAATTCCTCTTTCTTTGTTCAGATAAAACCATAACGAATTCCAGTTAAAACTAGTAATTAAAACTAATTACTAATATATTTTATAATTATTTTTAGTAATTATTAATACAATATAATTAATTAAATAACTATTAATTTCTAGTAATGTATGAATAACAGGGTATACTGACTATACTCTCTAATAATTTATTATACTGGATAATTTATAAATAATGATTAATAATTTAAAGTTACTTTTATGTTAAATTATGATTAATATCTAATATTTTTAGTAATTTACAAGTAATATTTTAATAGTTCATAATTAACTAACTAATTGATAATTTTAAATAATAATATATAATAACATATATGTTTAGAAAAATATTATTCACAAATAATATAAATAGATTAATTTTTTAAAATAAGCTTAGCAATATTCATGAAATTTAAAAAAAAAATTGAAATTAAAATAAAAATAAAAAATAAAAGACTAAAATATTATAGATTTCAGAATACTTTAAATGTTAAAGTAATTTAGATCACCAAAAATATAAATATTACTTTGTAGAACTATTAGGTACCGTTTGATTTATGAACTGGGCAATTGAAGTTCGCGTCTGGGTCTGACACGTCTATTGTGGGACCCACACTTTTGCCCCTTGGAGAAGAACGGTTGAAAAGGTGGCTTTCGTGTCAGACCCGTCCGATGCATCAGACGCATGTCTGACGCGACGAAATTTCCAGAATAGCCGATTCCTTCCCCTCCATTTATATATTTGGCCCCTTCATTCCCCCTTCCATCACCAAAAATAGCCACAACCCGAAAATAAAAGCTCTAATCACCGTCTACTCGCCGATCTTTTCAGGTTTTTGCTTTTAAATTTGTATTTTTTTAGTTTTTTTACTCCCATATATATTATTCGTAATTTTTTGGTTTTTTTCTAGAATGGCAGGAAATCAGTCTTCGTCTACCCGTTCCATTGCCGAATTGAACAATGATACGACGAGCGCTTTCATCGATGTGTGCATGCAACATCTCAGTTCCCGTGCACATAATGTTGGAGGATGGTACCAACTGATCGCACAGGCGTTCAATGAGAGCACCGGCTTGGACTACAATGCTGGTCAGATGAAGAACAAGTTTGACAACATGAAAAGAGATTGGGCTCCGTGGAATAGACTGCTACAGTTTGGTGGAGGGGCATAGGACGAACAGTTGGATACCGCCGTTGGAACGGATGATTGGTGGGTGACGGTGCCAATAGCGTCGCGCAAGTTCAATAGTGGGTCCCCGACGCGATTCAGGGAGTTGCACTCCATGTTTGCAGGCTTCATTCGTACTGACAGATGTCAGTACGTAATTCTGGATGCTCCACCAGTTCATCTGTATAAGGCTCAGCTCTATGGCGATTTCATTCGTGGCGATAGTGCGGAGATCTCGAGTCATCCGACTCGTAGGTAGGTCAGGTCCGGTGTTGGCCCTTCTCGTTCAGCTCCTTCGCAAATGGAACCGAGATGAGCTTATAGATCTATGCATGTCAATATGCCATGAGGATGATGGCTATCAGGATTGGGAGATGGCGGTTATTCTGTTAGAGCATGACAGATTGGGCCACAACCCTTTTTATTCTCTACTTGACAAGCCCGCATAGCTTAGGGGTTGTGTTATTCATTTTGTTAGGAAGCTGAGGACTGGACATATGTGATGTTTTCTTTTATGAGGGTGTTGTAGTTGTGTTGTCTTATTTTGTGTTGTTTTATTTTGTGGTTGTGTTGTGGTTTGTGATTGTGTTGTGATGTTTTCTTTTATGGTTGTGTTGTAGTGATGTTTTTTTTAAATGGTGTTGTAATGCGTTGTACTGGCTTTTGGATTCTACAATTTAAATTCAGTAATTTTTATTCTGCAATTTGTATTCTAATTCTACTATTCTATTCGATAATATACACTTAAAAACACAAACAATAAAAATAATAAATACAAAAACAATAAAATAATAACTTTGCCCTTTCCAATTTGCCTCTCTTGTAAAAAAACGCATTTCTCGTTTGCAATAATTCTCCTTCAAATACCTCTGTCAAATTCTCCTTTCAAATAACCCTTCCCGTTCAAAATCAAACGGACCCTTAATTTCAAAAGCATTAGGGTATACGTTCATAAGTTTTTGTTGGTCCAACAAAAAATTTTTGGCTCCAATTCTAGAATGTTCCCATCGACCAAAATATTTCGCTCCCCCGCTTTTTCATTTCAAAACCGCCGATTCCTTGAAATCCCCGATTAACAGTCTAAATTTTATTGTCAATTTTCGCTTACTGCATTAATTTCATGCATAATTTTCAAACTCCGCTCAGATTGTAAAACTCTATTTTGGTTAAGCCATTCATTCTTCATTCCACGTCCAATCAAATCGCAAAAAAGCCTAATTTTTAACGTCGCCCAGATTCTAAAACTCTCTTCTGGCCAAATCCTATTATTCTTCACTTCGCTCCTCTTCAAATCCAAAAAGCACGAGCTCAAAATTCTCAAATTAAATCGTCGGATCCCTGATGCCAAACGGGTGAAACACTTTTTCTCAGATCTAAGATCTTCGAAACTTATGGTGAGGTTCGGTTTGCGCTCGAAGGCTATAAGTGGTGATTCGAATGTCGATGGGGAACAAAATGACGGTTGAGGAGGCTAAGGGTTGCGGTTTTAGTTTTGGTGAATATCAAGTAGTTGGTAGTTAGCTAGGATATTTTGGGAGATGGATTGGGGATCGTTGGCGCAATTTTGGGTTGCTTGTTGAAGTTAACTGGGGTTGCAATTGTAATTAGGGCTGGGATTTTTTTCCATTTTTCCTATTACCGCCAAAAACCTTGGCCTTGCTTTTTTTTCTCCAGGTACGTCAGTTTTTTTGTTTAAGTTTGATCTCGACTTTCTTTATTTAAGTTCGATCCCAACTCCACAATCAAGTAATTTTTTGGGTTCATGTTGGGTTTTCATATTTCCTTGAGTTGTATACTCAATTGAAGTAATTTGTTTGTACTGTTCTGTATCTGATGGATGAATCGATAAAAGGGCAATAACACACTTGTTAATGAGAAACCTTTTGGATCCGCTAGTCTAACCATGGAAGAAAATATCATTAGGAAGAAAGTAGTTAAGGATATTAGTAGAAGTGTTAATAGGTACGAAATAGCAAACAAAGGCAGATACATAAGGCCAAACAAGCTAGCTTAAATCATAGGAGTAAAATAGGAGACATGGTTTCACTGTATAATCAAAAAGTTACTATTCTTAGAAAATTTTAAAATCTAGATACTGTAAACAACCTTGATGAACGAGAGATTGGGAATAATATTGTTGATTCTTTCTCACTTGTTCAAAGTGAAGCGAGAACCAATACTGAACATGTTAGTGGACAAGAAACATTTAAGAAACTAGAAAGTTAAATTATGACAAATAATTGTTTTGATACTCTGTTGACTAATGTGGAAGAAGACAAAGTGAGGAATTATGATAGCACTACCCATGCAAGTAAGACTGGCTGCAATGGCATAAAATTGGGAACAAGTTTAACCTAGAACTATATGTTGGTGTGGCAACATTGTTTTGATACAATTACAGGTTTAACCTACAATAGTGTAACAACATTAAGGGTCATCTAAATGGGTGTGTCCGTGTTCTGAATGTATAGACGTAAATGCCACATTAATATGCCTACACTACAAATTGTGATTCTTATTCTAACTCTTTTCTCGTATATTTCTAGGAATATTCAGCGACAGTAATTGTTTTCCTGTTCGCATATCAACACAGCACCGAGTTTTGGTGATGTGATGGCTCATTTATTAGGGTTTTGGCTTTGTTTAAAAAATCATTCAAATTTCAGGTATATTTCTTTAGATTTACCGATTAAACTTAACTGATTGTTATTTTAGTTTGGAAAATATGAAAGGAATTTTTATTCAGTTCTTTGGTTTTTTCCCCATTTTCCTCACTACTTTCTCACGTTTTCTCTTATTCCTTTCATTCTGAATGTTTTCTCTGATGTTTTAAGACAGTACCGTGGATATAGAGCATACACTAGCAAATCCGAAGATCGGTCAAATTGAAAAAGGTGAAGTCAATTTCCATTCACTTCCTTGTGTTTTTTGCCCTCTTCTTTTCCCTTCTTTTTTTCTCTTTCATTCCTAACCTTTTCCGTAATATTTGTATAGAAGTGCCATGCATATTAGGATTGCACCAGCTATTCCAGAGCATCGGTTAAAGGAAAAAGGTGAATGGGATTTTCATTCAATTCATTTGAGTTTTTTTGGTTCCCCTCATCTCTTCTACATATCTCTGATGTTGTAACAGTCACATGTATACTGAGCACTAGCAACTCCTCAGTCGAAGGGGTCTTATAACATTGCCATTAAAATCGAGTTTCATTAGAGACTCAAAAAAAATTAGTCAAAGTGGAAGTACAGATCTCTATGCTACAAAATAAAAAATGTAACTGGCAGCAAATTCTGTTTTAACCTGGAACTGTATGTAATGTGATAATGAACCTCTTACATATACTGCCAATTTTCAACAAAACTGCATGTATTTTTGTTATGTCCAAATAGCTTTCAGTTTGGACAAGACTTTAACTTCTGTTCATATTTTTGTAATAATATGGGTGAACTATTAAATTATAAGATACTTATATAGATAATCGGAGCGTCCTTTAGACAATACAAGTTTAAGAACTAACTAAAATACCTCTGCTTTGCATTTTGATGTCTTGTGCTGTTGAATCTTTGTATTTGGCCTACTCCAATTTTTTAATATAAATGTATGTGATATTTGCGGGTTTTGTAGCAGACCGCTACTCTAGATCTGCCAATGCAAATTACAGAAGGAAATTATCTATGAGCAACACAGGATCTTTGGAGCTTGGTTTCTTTTGTTTTAATCTAACAATTACTAACATTCTGACTGTTTATTTGATATTAACAGGACCATCGTTGTTGATGTTAAGAAGAAAATATCAGAAGCAAAGAAAGATTAAATCTATCATTTTTCTATTTTGTAAGTAAATTTATTGATGTAAAAATGTATGTCGTAATACGTGTGGACATGGAAAAGTTGATAAAATAATATGTATGAAATGCTAAGTTGTTTGAATGATATATATGAAATAATATACAATAATTTATATATTTGTTATAATTTTTTTGTTGGGTTATGTTATTTATTTTACCGTTGATGGTTGAACGATAATATTTGGTAAAGCTGTAAGCAGAAAACATGAAAGAATGTTTATAGGCAGAGTAGAAAGGGAATAGCGACGAATCACCTATAGAAAATGTTTGATTTAAAAATATTTTATCACTAATCCCTAGGCAATTAGTAAGGGTTTACCCACTCCTTTTGTAAATAGTATTTTGTTATAAATTAATTATCTGTCATTAAATAGTCGATATATAAATAAAAATTTAATTAATAAATAAATTTTATTTTTAAAATGAAGGAAAATTGTTGGAAAACTCATGCTAAATTCCGTTTCAAATTCCAACACAATTACCGTCATGGTTTTTATCGACCACAGTGTTATGCAGGAAATCCGTCGCAAAGGTCAATTTAGCGGCGGGATAGAAGCGGATATTGCCGCTGCTCTATGTTGTTTTTCTTGTAGTGAAATCCTCAATTTCTTCAATTTGGAATTTGGCTGGAGGCTGGAAGGATCAAAACGAAGCACGCCAAAACGCCCTTCCTCTAGAGGTATCCACTTGAACGTTTTTCTTCGTCGATCAAATCGAAGAAGGAAAAGAAGGGCGTTACTAGCCGCCATGATTTTCTAGGTATTGAAAGGGGTATTCAAGTTGTTCTTTATTTTTGATCTGATCGTATGTAATATATTTCTGGTTTATCAGTGTATTTTAAAAGAGAAAATGAATATCTTTTTTAAAATTAAACGTTAACCATAAAATAGGAACCGACCCAAACACTTATTCCAACCTTAAATAAAATATCAACAAACTGATATTTCATTTAACCAAAAAATAGTTTATCCTTTATAACGTTCTATTGTGTGACCCTATAGGTTATTACAACGTTGGCAATGATTTTAAATCGTATTTAAAATCATAAATAGTGATTGGCATCTAGTAACACGTCACTGCTACCCAAGTTATAATAAGATCAACGATTGGACATAACATTTTATGTGACCAGTGTCTCAATGTAATTTAATCATTTTAACCAATATGTCCTAGATTAAACTCGAGGAATGGAACATCTCATCCTCTTTATAATTTAATCATTTTATCTTAATCGATGAGTAGACTATATAAAAACAAATCAATATTTTAGCGTGACCATGCATTTGATAGTCTCTCAGTCAAGAGGTCCATGAATATTTCTACTTATATTCTAGGGTTAAATTTCATTTAGATCATTCATAATTTTCAATCAATTCGAGATGTATCCAATAATCACCTTTATCGTTTACTTGGTTAAAAGTAACTTTTGATGATATCAAAACACAAATATCCTTAAATAAAATTATAATGATTTTCAGGTCTAAGGACCATTACATCACTTTCAATATGAGAATAACTTATGACATTGTTAATTATATTCCATGTAGTTTTCTCATGGTGGGTCAGTCCAACACGCTTTTCTCCAATACGTATTTATGCCTTGACATTAATATCACGATATTAATGATCAATGAGATGTGATCGTCAGTCAATAACCATACTAGTCTCAATGTTTTATTGTTGTTCTATATATAAACAATAAAACTTGACTAAGGACATTTAAGAATTATAATATTTATTATATAATCTCGTGTTCAAGTCGCTTACTTTAACTGTATAGTTTTGTATTATTATTCCAAGGACTTCTATTATGTCAATATTTATATTACGTAGTAAATATGACATAATAGAATATATATATTATTAAAATAAAATATAACATCAACAATGTTGTTATTCCCATCAAATGGATTGCCTCTAGGGCATAAATTCTGACAGACCATACCTAACATGCATGCATCAGAAGGGCACTAGACATGAACAAATAACTCTCCTGAACGCCTGGCGGTGCCATAGTCAGGAACATACACATACAAGTTGTAACAACCCACACCTCCGTTCTTGCAAGATATTGTCCCCAACTTAGCCACTGTATAGGTGTAGGTTTTTGTTCCTCAAAAGGCCTCGGCGTTAGTAAGAGATGGGCTCTACTATATAAGTACCCACTTCACACAGGCTTCCACGATGTGGGACTTAGGAGTGTTACATTCTCACCTCCTACAGAGCCCAACGTTCCCGTTGGCTCACAGATACCTCACCCAGGCATTGTGGTCCACACAGGAGCCACAATTTTGGCTGGGTATTGGTTCTGGTACCACTATAACAACCGCACCTCCGTTCACGCAAGATATTGTCCCCAACTTAGCCACTGTATAGATGTGGGGTTTTGTTCCTCAAAAGGCCTCAGTGTTAGTAAGAGACGGGCTCTACTATATAAGTACCCACTTGACACAGGCTTCCACGATGTGGGACTTAGGGGTGTTACACAAGTCACCACAAGTGCTATTATAGTTTCGTACATCAAATTAACGAGGAGTTACTCCAATAACAAAAGGAAGAATAGTTTCGGAAGCAGGGTACAGGTTAAGAGCAGGATAGATGGGTGGATCAGATGGAATAATAATATGTGGCGGAAGACCTTTATTTTGGGGTACATTTGTATCGAGTGAGATATCTTCTTTTGGTGGGTTGTTGTACATTACAATCGATATGTAGTATAGTACCTTTTTCACCCCTTGGGCATCTCCTATTATTTGAAAAAAATTATCAAATTTCATAACACAAGAATGGTTAACATCATCAGCTTTCTTTGGAATAACCTTAATACTAACCACACTCTGCAATCTCATAACCTTAATACTAACCCTAAAATCAGCAATATCATAAGTTCAAATTTTCAAAAGTTTCATCTATATGCAATCTGAATATTTATACTAGTAGGACAATTTTGTGTTGTAGGATTGTTGGTGTATTACATTTTCTAACAGCTCTAATATTTACAGAGCTCAAGTCATCTAGCAGAATAAGTTACTTTTTAATTAGAAAAACGCTATATGTAGTCTGAATAGTGAAGATACCAGATGCAACAAAGGAGAACACCAATTAAAGAAAATTAATAGATTCGAAGCTGCAAAGTTATGTTTTGATATTGTTCTTATTTTGTTTTTATTGCAAGCCTGCACAAATAATATCAGGTTCTACAACAACAAAATTATATTTCATACCAATAAAATAAGAAAAGACTCCAATAACATTGAAATTATTAAAGGTAAGTTCTTTTTTGTTCTGAAAAAATAATTTTCCAGATCGCCAAATTCAAAACAGCCACCATGAAATAAGTAAGAGATTTGGAACTGCAAAACTATTCAACTTGAATTTAATCACCAACCACAAACTACATTTCAAACCAAGTACTTCATAGAATCATATAAACCAAAATAAAATATAATATAAACAAACATGATTATCCGTCTGAAGATAAGATACAGAACCTGATATGTTAGCCAACTAAAGCAATAGTCCAACGATAAGATTTTTGGAACCTTACGCGTGTGCCGCATTTACCGAATTTCTTCGGTTCACACTGCCCTAGATCAACAACAAGCAAAGTACGATCGTAACTAACAAGAATGTCATTGACCTCTTTCTTCTATTGCTCATACACAAAATTATACTAGTAAAAAAGCGAGTGCCTTGGCAATGCTCTGCTTGATAGCGTGGATATGGCTGATATGACTGCCTCCCTTGATGCGATTTAGGGGTTGTAGAGTAAGTCGGCTAAAAAAAGGATACATGTAGAGTTAGAGAGAATCGAATTAGTTTTTTTTTTTTTTTGAAAGCAATGGGAATAAGGGGAGGGAAGGAGGCGATGATTTAGGGAAAATAAAACGAGAAAACGACAAGAGATAAAAATGAAGTGGGAATTACTGAAAAATAGGGAGTGTAACACGTACTTGCTTCTAAAATTTAAGAATATCTCTAAATAATAAATATTACTTTTGAACCATTAGACATATCCCTTGAAAATCGACTATATTGATTATAATTAATCTGTATTTACAACTTTTAAATTCTTTTTCTTAAAGGTAATAACACATCTTATGTGGAAAAACTGGATAGATGAGCTGGATTGGTTTGAACCATTGGATTAATCTTGCATCTACGGTTGTGGCTTTATTTATGTTGATAACACGGATGGATGAGCTGGATTGTATATATGTAAAGCAACGCTTTTAACTAGTGTTTCACATCACAACACCAAAATTTCCACCACAACAGTGCATTTACATCTAATGCAACGACTTTTGAGTATTGTTGCAGAAAATCAAAGAAAACACAGATTTTGCAACGCTTTGCTTGCAACGTCCACAAAAAGCGTGAATATGCACACTAATGGCGTAGTGGCATATGCCAATACGAGTTGGTTCCGAGTCATACCCTTAGCTCCATTTTTTCCGAAATTTTCCTAAGTTGTGTTTTTGTGTTTCATAAGTTCTTCTGCCAAGATTGGTTCCAATTTGATCTCATTCAAATCTTTTAATTAAGTGCAATAAGAGCTGCTTTAGTTTAAAAGCAAGAAAATTTTTCCTTCTAAAGTAGATGGAAGATGTTACTTGAATGAGAACAAGTTCTAGTTAGTTCAAGCACAAGTACTCCGAATGTTTTTCCATCAAAATCCTTAGTCTGATCCAACAATTGTGCTATTTAGGTAGTCCAACAAAGCATCAAGTCATTTGATCAATCCAAGCAAAGCTCTCTGATTAAGGAAAGACCATCATGTTGAGCTGACCAAACCCGCTCAATGTGAGGCTATCATACTAAGTCGATCAAAGTCGCTCAAGGCAATGTCATTGCTCTAAGCCAACCAAATCTGCTCAAGGTCAAGCTATCTGGGACAAACCGACCACGACGCAATCTCTCTTAAGGCGAACCAACCAAGAATCAATCGTGCTTAAGGAAAGCTGATCAACAATCAGTCTTACTTGATGTGAAGTTGAGTAGCTAAGACAACCAGGATTCAATCCCGCGAAAGTTAAATCGAACAAGAATTAATCTTGTTAAGTAAGCCGGCCAAGAACCAATGTCACTGAAGATGATTCGTTCAAACTAAATTCCTTGTCTCGCTCAAGATAAAGCTTTTTGGCTAGACTGACTAAGACTTAATCATGCTCAAGGTTTCCAGTGAAATTAACCAATAATAAGTTCTACTAAAGGCGATGACTTTAGTTAAAACGAACTTAGACCTTACAATATCCATTTCCTGAATCCAAGTCATCCAACTTCAAGGTGTTCCAATCCAACCAACCGCTTGCTTCCAATTTGGGGTCTAGCTTTACCATGTTGTCCTGTTTCCAAACTAAGTTGCGGCCTCTTCAAACCACTGAGTATTCGGATTTCAATCGAAAAAGATTTCTTCATATTGTTAAATCAAATCATATTTTAGTTTAACAGTCTCTCCGAATTATTTAAAGCTTTAATTTCTAATTAGTCATTCTCTTTGGACTGTTAAAATTTAATTTCAAGGTGGCAGTCAACCTAGATTGTTTAGTGGGTTTTTGGTTTAGGCGAACTCACGGTCTCTTCGTGCTGATGAGCTCATTCTTCAGTTTAAATGAACTGATTCATAGCCTCTCCTTGAGCCGATCAATGGTCTATCTCCATATCATTTGTCTGCGTAGCCTCTCCAGGCCAATCATAGCCTATCTCCAGACCCTTGGCAAGTTCAATCTAATCACTCTCAGATGAAAGGGACCTTAGTAATGAGTAGTTTGATCCGATCATTCTCTTGTGAAGCGCTCTACCCATTTCTTCCTAGTCCTTCACACATTTTAGCAGGACTTATTTTGCTCCTTGTCAAGCCCTAATCCACTTCTCAGGTGATACTCAATGATAGTAGGTAGACCCTGTAACAACCCAGATTCCAACGGGCCGATTTTTTTTTTCAAAAATCAAATCCCTCGAAGCTCGAGTATGTTGCTCTGGTATCCAGCAGAAAAAGACAGAGAAAAGAGATATGTCAGAGTTCGGAAAACACCTCACAGCGGAAGGAGTAAAATACAATATATTTAAAACATAGTTTTACCTTAATCACAATACTTCTAATTCAGTATTCCCAAAGCTATAAGTCTCTGTCTAACCTACGAATGTTATGAGGAGGGGGTCAGAACATAAGTTCTGTGTGAATGAATTTAAACTACACTTCTTGAAAAATCCTACATATACCGTTCAATTACACTTTCTTATTTATTAGGTTATATGTGTTATTAGCACTCAAAGCTTACACACACGTCGCACCCATCTACCCCCTAGTAGATTAACCTAATATAGCGTATATGTAACTACCCCTAAACTGAGGTACACCCTATGATACCCTACTCGCACGGCCTCCTCTGTATCGCCACCGTAATATGCGCAGTCCCTCATCCTATGCCATAGGAACGTACATGCTACATCCGCATAGAACCACCATCGCTGTGCTACGTAAGCATACTGACTGCTATCCTCAAACTATTCGATTGAGTTTGGTTCCCTCACCAAATAAGGCCCTCTAGTCTACGATACACCACCCAGAGCAGACATTGTTGTACCTAGACTTTCCCACGTATGTATCATCAATCGTACTCGATGTTTCTACTGCACATAACCTCTACTTGTGCACCCAAGTTCTATGGCAGGGCTACACCAGAAAACACGGAATTCGGTCCGGAGCTTTTCTATATCTGTAAGGGCCTGCCTCTAAGAGTGTCCAATGTACAGATATTCCTCGGGTCTGATTTTTCTATGGAGGCTATAGCCCCACCTCAGCCCCTCCCTCAAGTAGTAAAGACCACATGAGCTAAGCGACCACCCCTAACAAGTAAACAATCTAAACATCCATGTGAAGTCCCCCGACACCCGTCCCTTGATAGCAAAGGTTAACGATCTCTAAGGGTTAGCTCTTGTCTTTTCGCATTCCTTAGGCTGCTGGTAACAGGTGTCCGACGATCTTGCAATCATTTGGTCCTGACCCTCCACCTCCGCCTGAGGCAATCGCCGAACCACCCTTGATGCCACCGCGTATAGCATTCTGACTGTCCCCTACTTGTGCAGTCAAGGCCCACCCACCTGGTAGTTCCGCGCAGACCCAACCTCTGTAATCCTAGCCCGAAGCTAAACCACTACAAAGATTACGAAGAGCACCTTTAACGTCTCAGGAAGCCGTGTGCTTCCCCTTCCAGTCCGTTGGAGCCGCCAAAATAGCGAACGTGTGCTCTCCTCGTGCCTTTTGACACCATCATGATCTACCTCGTTGGGTTATTCATCCTACAACGTACGGACCGCTTCAAGCACCTTAGTTTTATATGTCATTAGACCCTAAGTCTAACCATTTATTTCACGCTTGTGCCACATCGTCAACTTTTTCATTTAACTTGGTTATTCACATTAGCTTCCTTTTTTTTCGTATTCACCAAGTTACCCTTGCTTATTAATTCAATTTATACTTAACCCACTTAAGTCCATTAATAATTCTAATTTCATAAATTATTCCCTTTTTGGGTTACAACAACATGTTTTACTTAATTCCTGATATTTAAATCAAGTATCCTTATTTTATTATCTTCTCTGTTACGTACACTGCCATCGAATTAATTTTTCCTTCTCTTCCATATATTAATAAAATTTTCATTATACATCACCATTATTTACCTATCTATGCATATACACATATTTTTAATTATATTAAAAATGCGGGGTGTTTCATTCTCCCACCCTTAAAGAATTTCGTCCCCAAAATTCGATAAGAGTAAAATAGATAACCCCTCGCAATATCCATCCATCAAGTGCGCATCCAATTGTTGCAACATTGTGCACATGTGCAAAGTGAGATACATCATAGTAAAGTATGTATGCCTAATTTGGATCCACCTATATGTATGCAAACTTTAAAAACTCTTTCGAAACATGATGCCCACGTCCTAAATATACTTGCAGTTCTATATGAATGCAATATTTTTGAAAAATCAAAATGTTTTTCATCCAAATTTTCCTACACTCTTACAGTGTAAGAGCATAGTTCATCCAATTTTCGCATCCAAAACCCTACCAACCATCAATAAATTCGAAATTTAGAAAAATCTAATTCTCCAACTTCGATTTCTTATGTTACGAAAAGGTATAAAACGGAAAAATTCACATCCTCCGTTTTTCAAAAATCCAATCATGCTTGAACTTTTAGATGACTATTCTATGAAGATTTCCTATTTTCCTATCCAAGTACAATCACATAAGAAAATTTCTTCTCTTTTCCCACTATTCTTGGAAAAATTTAATATCTATTCATCTTTTTCTTAAGATTTCCATTTATTTCCCGTCTTGTTTTGCTGCTTGATTGATTCTTTTGATTTCTTTTTAGTTAGGCTAGTTTTTTTCTTAGCTTATTTGACTTAATCAAATTACTTAAGTTTAATTTCCAAATAAGCTTTTCTGTCTTTAACTTAAACAACTTCCCACACAGGTACTACAATGGCCAAGAATCATAAGACTATTTCTCTAAAGAAAAGTCCAACCACCAACTCTCTACACTTACTTGCCCTTCCACTACCTAGTAGTCACTACTAGTTCTTGTTGTGTATTACTAGCCTATACTTTATCTCTTTTTCTCAAGCAACAAACCTAGGTTTCTCAATGCTTATGCATTCTACGGGAAATTTTCCATTAGTTTAATATTATCTAATCCCTGACTGTAAATTGGCAAGGAAATAAATCTCTAAGTATCAACCCCGAAGACCGAAATGAACATCAGATTGATACTCAGAGAATTTCTCATCTCAACCAATTCCCAGTTGGTTCTAATAGCTTTAACTTTATCTCGTTCTTTCTAGGTCTTAATCCTTAACTACTCCATTTTTAAAACATGGTTTGGTATTCTTTCTTTTTATTACATTCTTCTTCCAAAAATTAAAAGTGGTAAAATTTTTATTCTTTTCTCAAAAACTTGCTTTTGCCAAACCATAAAAACATGTTACAAAGTAAAATTGCAAAAAAAAAAATTCAAATCACAAACTGGAGTAGACAAGGATGACTAATGAGTTACAATATTCCTATTTGCAACGTTAACTTTGGTTGTTAAGGCGCAAATATCTACTCTATTCTTGCACTCTACCGCTTATTTTGTTTACCCAACAAATTTTCTTTTTAAATCAATAATCAAAATTTATTGTTAATTGAATGGAGATTTCAAAACTTCTTTTCATATATGGAAACTAGCGAGCTATTTATGCTCCATAATATGCACCTTTTCATGAGAGATTTTTTTTCAAAAAAAAAAAACAAGAAATCATTGTTTTACCCAATATACCTCACTTTACTTTAAAACCCATCAGGCACTAAAAACATCAAAATACTTTTAAGATCAAAACTTGGAAAAATACCACAAACTCTCTTACAAATTCAAGTTCTTAAAAGCTAATCATTGCGTTAGACTCAAAGCGGGTCTTCAACTCGACTAGGCTTTCCTAGGCACTTTCGCGAATTCAATTCTCTCGACTATATATATATATATATATATATATATATATATATATATATATTCCTAATCCATTTTTCATTTTTCAGCTTTTTTTCTAGTTTCTAAGGTTACACTTCTAAAACCACTACTCTGAAATACTAATATTTCAGTTTCCATCCTATGGGATATTTTTCTTTCTCTAGCTTTAAGTCATATTGTGCACTTTCCCAACCACCTAATGGTCTCAAAAATTTCTATGTTTATTACTTTAGTGTACAAACTAAATATCCTAACTCTTTCCCTACCTAGTGGGCTACTTTATGGATTTAGGTTTATATATAATATATTTATATTTTAGGAAATACAAATACGTTCACTCAATATCTCCCTAAGATCACTAAACAGAAGCTCTGTTACCAGATGTAACAACCCAGATTTTGACGAACCGATTTTTTTTCAAAAATCCAATCCCCCAAAACCCGAGTTGGTTGCTTTGGTATCCTGCAGAAAAAGACAGAGAAAAGAGATCTGTCAGAGTTCGGAAAACACCTCATAGCGGAAGGAGTAAAATATAATATATTTAATACATAGCTTTACCTTAATCACAATACTACTAAATCAGTATTTCCAAAGCTATAAGTCTCTGTTTAACCTGCGAATGTTATGAGGAGAGGGTCAGAACATAAGTTCTGTGTGAATGAATTTAAACTACACTTCTTGAATAATCCTACATATACCGTTCAATTACACTTTCTTATTTATTAGGTTATACGTGTTATTAGCACTCAAAGCTTACACACACGTCGCACCCATCTACCCCCTAGTAGATTAACCTAATATAGTAAATATGTAGCTACCCCTAAACTGAGGTACACCCCGTGATCCCCTACAATCACGGTCTCCTCCTTATCGCCATAGTAATATGCGCAGTCTCTCATCCTATGCCATAGTAACGTACACGCTACATCCGCATAGAACCACTATCGCTGTGCTACGTAAGCGTACTGATTGCTATCCTCGAACTATTCGATCGAGTTTGGTTCCCTCACCGAATAAGGCCTCTAGTCTACGATACACCACCTAGAGCAGACATGGTTGTACTAGACTTTCCCACGTACGTATCATCAATCGTACTCGATGTTTCTACTGCACATAACCTCTACTTGTGCACCCAAGTTCCATGGCAGGGCTACACTAGAAAACATGGAACTCGGTCGGGAGCTTTTCTATATCTGTACGGGCCCCTCTCTAAGAGTGTCCAATGTACAGATATCCCTCAGGTCTGGTTTTTCTTTGGTGGCTATGGCCCCACCTCAGCACCTCCTTCAACTAGTAAAGACCACATGAGCTAAGAGACCACCCCTAACAAGTGAACAATCTAAACATCCATGTGGGGTATCCCCGCACCCGTCCCTTGATAGAAAAGGTTAACGATCTCTAGGGGTTAGCTCTTGTCTTTTCGCATGCCTTAGGCTGCTGGTGACAGGCGTCCGACTATCTTGCTATCATTTGGTCTTGACCCTCCACCTCCGCCTGAGGCAATCGCTGAGCCACCCTTAATACCACCGCGTACAGCATTCTGACTGCCCCCTACTTGTGCAGTCAAGACCCACCCACCTGGTAGTTCCGCGCAGACCCAACCTCTGTAATCCTAGCCCGAAGCTAAACCACTATAGAGGACTACGAAGAGCGCCTTTAACGTCTTAGGAAGCCGCGTGCTTCCCCTACTAGTCCGTTGGAGCCACCAAAATAGCGAACGTGCGCTCTCATCGTGCCTTATGACACCATCATGATTTACCTCGTTGGGTTATTCATCCTACAACATACGGACTGCTTCAAGTGCCTTAGTTTTATATGTCATTAGACCCTAAGTCTAACCATTTATTTCATGCTTGTGCCACCTCGTCAACTTTCTCATTTAACTTGGTTATTCACATTAGCTTCCTTTTTTTCGTATTCACCAAGTTACCCTTGCTTATTAATTCAATTTATACTTAACCCACTTAAGTCCATTAATAAGCCCACAACATGTTATTTTCCAATTTCATAAATTATTCCCTTTTTGGGTTACAACAACATGTTTTACTTAATTCCTGATATTTAAATTAAGTGTCCTTATTTTATTATCTTCTATGTTACGTACACTTCCATCGAATTAATTTTTCCTTCTCTTCCATATAATAATAAGTTTTTCATTTTACATCACCATTATTTACCTATCTATGCATATACACATATTTATACATATTTCTAATTATATTAAAAATGTGGGGTGTTACATTCTCCCACCCTTAAAGAATTTCGTCCTCGAAATTCGAAAAGAGTAAAATAGATAACCCCTCGCAATATCCATTCATCAAGTGTGCATCCAATTGTTGCAAACATTGTGCACATGTGCAAAGTGAGATACATCATAGTAAAGTATGTATGCCTAATTTGGATACACTACATGTATGCAAACCATAAAAACTCTTTTAAAACATGATGCTCACATCCTAAATATACTTGCAGTTCTATATGAATGTAATATTTTTGAAAAATCAAAACGTTTTTCATCCAAATTTTCCTACACTCTTGCAGAGTAAGAGCATAGTTCATCCAATTTTCGCATCCAAAACCCTACCGACCATCATTAAATTCGAAATTTAGAAAATTCTAAATCTCCAAATTCGATTTCTTATGTTACGAAAAGGTATAAAATGGAAAAATTCACATCCTCCATTTTTCTTTTCTAATCGTACTTGGATTTTTATATGACTATTCTATGAAGATTTCCTATTTTCCTATCCAAGTACAATCACATAAGAATTTTTTTTTCTTTTTCCATTATTCTTGGAAAAAATTAATATTTATTCATCTTTTTCTTAAGATTTCCATTTTCTTTTTCCGTCTGGTTTTGCTGCTTGATTGATTCTGTTGTTTTCTTTTTAGTTAGGCTAGTTTCTTTCTTAGCTTATTTGACTTAATCAAATTACTTAATGTTATTTTCCAAATAAGCTTTTCTATCTTTAACTTAAACAACTTCCCACACAGCTACTACCAAGGGCCAAGAATCATAAGACTATTTCTCTAAAGAAAAGTCCAACCACCAACTCTCTACACTTACTTGCCCTTCCACTACCTAGTAGTCACTACTTGTTCTTACTGTGTATTACTAGCCTATACTTTATCTCTTTTTCTCAAGCAACAAACCTAGGTTTCTCAATGCTTATGCATTGTACGGGAAATTTTCCATTAGTTTAATATAATCTAATCCCTGACTGTAAATTGGCAAGAAAATAACTCTCTAAGTACCAACCCCGAATACCGAAATCAACATTAGATTGATACTTAGAGAATTTCTCATCTCAACTAATTCCCAGTTGGTTCTAATAGCTTTAACTTTATCTCATTCTTTCTAGGCCTTAATCCTTAACTACTCCATTTTTAAAACATGGTTTGGCATTCTTTCTTTTTATTACATTCTTCTTCCAAAAACTAAAAGTGGTAAAATTTTATTTTTTTTCTCAAAAACTTGCTTTTGCCAAACCATAAAACATGTTACAAAGTAAAATTGCAAAAAATAAAATTCAAATCACGAACTGGAGTAGACAAGGATGACTAATGAGTTACACTGTTCCTATTTACAACGTTAACTTTGGTTGCTAAGGGCAAATATCTACTTTATTCTTGCACTCTACCGCTTATTTTGTTTACCCAACAAAATTTCTTTTTAAAACAATAATCAAAATTTATTGTTAACCGAATAGAGATTTCAAAACTTCTTTTCATATATGAAAACTAGCGAGCTATTTATGCTCCATAATATGCACCTTTTCATGAGAGAATTTTTTTTAGAAAAATAATAATAAGAAATCATTGTTTTACCCAATATAATTCACTTTACTTTAAAACCCATCATGCACTAAAAAAATCAAAATACTTTTAAGATCAAAACTTGGAAAATACCACAAACTCTCTTATAGATTCAAGTTCTTAAAAGTTTATCATTGGGTTAGACTCAAAGCGGGTCTTTAACTCGATTAGGCTTTCCTAGGCACTTTCGCGAATTCAATTCTCTCGACTATATATATATTCCTAATCCATTTTTCATTTTTCAACCTTTTTTTCCCTAGTTTCTAAGGTTACACTTCTAAACCCACTACTCTGAAATACTAATATTTCAGTTTCCATCCTATGGGATATTTTTCTTTCTCTAACTTCAAGTCATATTGTACACTTTCCCAACCACCTAATGGTCTCAAAAATTTCTATGTTTATTACTTTAGTATACAAACTAAATATCCTAACTCTTTCCCTACCTAGTGGGCTACTTTATGGATTTAGGTTTATATATATAATATATTTATATTTTAGAAAATACAAATACGTTCACTCAATATCTCCCTAAGATCACTAAACCGAAGCTCTGATACCAGATGTAACAACCCAGATTCCGACAGACCGATTTTTTTTCAAAATTACAATCCCTGGAAACCCGAGTTGGTTGATCTGGTATACTGCAGAAAAAGACAGAGAAAAGACATATGTCAAAGTTCGGAAAACACCTCACAGCGGAAGGAGTAAAATATAATATATTTAAAACATAGCTTTACCTTAATCACAATACTGCTAAATCAGTATTCCCAAAGCTATAAGTCTATGTCTAACTTGCAAATGTTATGAGAAGGGGGTCAGAACATAAGTTATGTGTGAATGAATTTAAACTACACTTCTTGAATAATCCAACATATACCGTTCAATTACACTTTCTTATTTATTAGGTTATATGTGTTATTAACACTCAAAGCTTACACACACGTCGCACCCATCTACCCCATAGTAAATTAACCTAATATAGTGTATATGTAGCTACCCCTAAACTGAGGTACACCCCGTGATACCCTACTTGCACGGTCTCCTTCGTATCGCCACAATAATATGCGTAGTCCCTCATCCTATGCCATAGTAACGTACACGCAACATCCGCATAGAACCACTATCGCTGTGCTATGTAAGCGTACTGACTACTATCCTCGAACTATTTGATCGAGTTTGGTTCGCTCACCGAATAAGGCCCTCTAGTCTACGATACATCACCCAGAGCAGTCATGGTTGTACCTAGACTTTCCCACGTATGTATCATCAATCGTACTCGATGTTTCTACTACACATAACCTCTACTTGTGCACCCAAGTTCTGTGGCAGGGCTACACCAGATAACACGGAACTCGGTCGGGAGCTTTTCTATATCTGTACGGGCCTGCCTCGGAGAGTGTCCAATATACAGATATCCCTCGGGTCTGGTTTTTCTATGGTGACTATGGCCCCACCTTAGCCCCTCCCTCAACTAGTAAAGACCTCATGAGCTAAGAGACCACCCCTAACAAGTAAACATTCTAAACATCCATGTGGGGTTTCCCCACACCCGTCCCTTGATAGCAAAAGTTAACGATCTCTAGAGGTTAGCTCTTTTCTTTTCGCATTCCTTAGGCTGTTGGTGATAGGCGTCCAACGGTCTTGCTATCGTTTGGTCTTCACCCTCCACCTCCGCCTGAGGCAATCACCGAACACCCTTAATGCCACCGCGTACAGCATTCTGACTGCCCCCAACTTGTAACGACCCGCATTCTACGCATCACAGGATCGTGAAATATTTATTTCTTTCACATGCGAAGTCGTATAGTCATGTAACTTTGGGAGACGACTATTGGGGTCATTTCCCATGTTCATGATTTTTCCCGATTTTTAAATGACCATTTTACCCCTAGTTATCACTGTTTTGGCCATAACTTTTGACTGGAAAGGAATTTTGACTTGAAACCACTTCCATTGGCTCCAGATGTTGGTTTCTCTTTCCGTAGAGTGGTCACAGTAGCCAAACGGACTCACCGTTTGGGAGATATGGCTGAAACAAGTTTCAGATGGTGAAAACTAGCTTAATTGGGCTTAACCGGGTGATTAGCAGCTAGGCCCAGAGGGGAATTTCGGGTTTAGAGGTATAGGTGGACTGACTAGGGTTAGGAAATCACTTTCATTTCAGTTTTGAGCCGCCACAAACCTTCTTGAGACCCTAGTAATGGCTTCCATCCTCCAAAACCACTCCAAAACACATTTTTAGTGAAGATTAAGCCTAAACCACATCAAAACAAGGCCAAATAGCATCAGAGCAAGGTTGGAGCTGCTGCTATACATAGGGATTCGACTCAAACAGAGAGTATTTCAGATTCGGTGTCTTATTTTGTGGCAAAGGTGAGTGATTTGCATGATTTCTCACTAATTACGGTTGATTAAGGAGTAATTAGTGTTAATTAGCGAATTTATACACAAATAAAATCTGGAAAAATGTTTAGAAATTCTTAAATAATGTTTTATGCTTCTGTTGGAAATTTGGTTCGATTTGATTAAGTTTCGTTAACCCTATGATTAGTTTTACTTAAACATGCTTAAGGGAAAATAAGGAGTTTTGGCTACTTTTGATCCATTTTTCTTCATTTGAATTGTTGTTTGGTGTTTGTGGTTGCTATTACATGTTGCTATGACTCTATGGTGTGTTTTATGATTGATTAGAAGTGTTAGATTTGTCAAAAACGTCGTCGAATGGCGTAAACTGCTTGCTGGAAGAACTGCAGGAAGTCAACCCGAACTGGACCGGATCGGTGGAAGTAAGGGCGATCCGATCCGATGGCGCGACCTGATCCGCCGATGCTTGAAGACCACGATCCGATGATGCAATCCAATCCGAGCCTCTCACCACGAACCAATCTGAAGCAACGCGCTGGAGCTTGAAACCCGAAAGACGATCCGAACCGAAGGGAGTCACACGATCCGACCTAGAGCTCGTAGGGCGACCCGATCCGGTGCACTTGAAGTGATGGCCGATCCGATCCGATGGGGTTTCTACGACCCGATCCGCGTAGGTCATTCTGATCCGATCCAGTGAGGGATGATGAGAGCCGATCCGAACTGATGCAGCGCCGCGATCTGATGCTGCGAGACATATACGACCCGAACCCAGTGGGCGATCGCGATCCGACCCGAATGATGGAGACCGATCCGGATGAAGATGATGACCAAACCCGAGATGCAAAGGAAGTCCAAATGAGAAGTTAGAGCTCAAGATTCAGACGTAAATCAACGAGTTCGCTTCATGATTGGGCTTTGCTGCGGGACGCGTGTTAAGGGGTTATCGATGTCTATAGCTTTGGACCACAATGGTAGGAGGTACGAAGGCGGATTCAGGGCCATTATGGCATTGGTAGGACCAAGGGCTACGACCAATGTAGTGCGTCATTGAAATGTTTGGTCATGACTCCATGTGTTTAGCTTGGTCACAGTAGGGTTCTACAAGTCGGGATTCGTCGTTACTTCAATTTGTCTAGTGTTCCAAAGTGGTAGATATCGTATGCTTTACGCACTGAGAGAGATGTGAGGATGGTTGTTATGGTTGATTTGTTTGCTATCATTATGACATGCACACCCCACCCCCGTAATTTTACACTATTTGCTATGGCACCTTAGAGTACTGTACGGTATGTGGTATTAACTCTTTGGTTGCAGGTCCAGGTTCAGGTATAGTTTAGTATACCTGTTATTATTCTGTTTAGATGCTTATCGCTCATACCAGGCTTTATGTCTAACCCAGAGTTTTATGTCCCCTCTTCTTACTCTGGGTGCTCACACGAGCAGACTAGAGACAGGTTAGTTGATGATGCACGGGTAGATGATCCGGAGACGAGCAGGAGGCTTCCACGTAATATATAGTATTCTCCCTGTGTTGTTGAAGATCACTACTTGGGCATTGGTGGTGTATCTTCTATTTTAGCTTCCTTTGTTTAGAGATAGTAAATTTGGAAAGTTGTAATAAGCTGTATTTGGATTTCCGCTGCTCTGATGTTGATATTGATTGTTAGTTATCAGCTTATGCACTGTCTCACCTGTTTTATGTCAAGTATGTTATTATTATATTTTATTCCATGCGCTGTGAGACATTCTACAGGTTCCTTGATTAGTTCGTTCTCTTCTTTCTTTTCCTTCTGGCGACCGTCCCGTGCTAACTGAACATGTGTACATCGCACTTTTGGAATAAATGTCGGTTGGTGCGGGGTGGGCAGTCACACTTGGTATCAGAGCTCTAGGTTGCGTAGTTAACCTAGGGAAGTTATCAGGGAGAGATAATATACGTATACGAGAGAGCGTATTTGTGATTACTTTGGTTTTTAAAAGCTATATATATATATACTATTACTAGTATAAGGATGAAGTCGTACTGCACTAGCACCACTATGGAGTCGTTAATCGTTTCCTTTTTCAGATTGACGATGAGCCGATATACTAGAGGTGCTGGTAGGGGAGCCAATAATGGGAATGCTGCTGACATGAGGACGATGTTTACTGACCTCATGAGAGAGATGCTTAGAGATGTACAGAGGGCAGCTCCCAATGGTGGAAATGGTGGTGGTCCAATAGTGCAGGCGCCAAGGGTCGACTTCGCCAAGCTGAATAAGGACTATACTAGCCTTGGTGGGAAGCCGTTCCACGGAACGGAGTCGACCACAGATGTTTAGGATTGGTTGGATAGTTGCGAACGTATCTTCGAGGATTTGGGTATCGAGGATGCGATGAAGAAAAAGCTAGCGTCCCGTCAGCTGCAAGGGCGGGCAATGAATTGGTGGAATGCTATAAAGGCAGCTACTCCCGAAGATCAGATTACTTGGGAGCAGTTTAAGGTTCGCTTTAGCGAGAAGTTCATTCTAGCTGCTCAGAAGTCAGTGCTGTTTAAGAAATTCTTGGAGCTCAAGCAGAATGGTAGAGCTATCTCGGAGTATATTGCTGAATTTGACACTTTGTCAAAATATGGGTTATCTCTTATTGATACTGCCGAGAAAAAGAATGAGAAATTCATAACTGGTTTGGATCAGTACTTGGGGGAAAGACTTATTAACCACATCGAAGAGACGTTTGAATCGATTGTGGGGAAAGCATTAAGATCAGAAAGTCTCTACCCTAAGCCGAAGACTGAGGTTGCATCCGCAGATGAGCCAAAGCCACAAGCAAGTGGTGGAGGCAAGGGTGGTTCCCAGAATAAGAGAAAGCAGAATCAGACTAAAGATGGCCAGAAGAAAACGAATAAGCAAGATGTCGAGTGCTTCAGCTGTGGTAAGAAGGGCCATTATGCTAGTAATTGTCGGGCCAAGCCAGCGGATAGGAAGTGTTTCAACTGTGGCCAAATGGGACATCACAAGGACAAGTGTCCGCAACCCCCTAAAGAAAAGCAAATGGTGAAAGCATACGCCCTTAATGCTATTCCTTCTTCGTCGAATGCCCCAACTGCGGCGGAGAAGGGAAAGAATGTCGTCATCCAAGGTATGCTTTCTGTTTACGATGTTCCTGTTAGAGTTTTGTTTGATACCGGAGCTTCCAGTTCTTTCATATCTAGTGACCTGGTAGATAGGCTAGGATTGGAGCCCGAGATCGTCGATAGACCTTTAGTAGTGACGAACCCGATTGGTGGTTCGACTAGCCTTAGCATGATTTGTCGTAATGTGGTCCTATCGAGTCATGGATGCATGTTTGTTTGTGATTGCTTTGTTTTGGGCTTTACTGGGTTTGGCATTATTTTGGGAGTAGATTGGCTCCAAAGATACGGGGTGGTGGTAGACTGTGAGGGCTTTGTGGTGACAGCTAGAGCGGATGATGGGCGGAGGATAGTGTTTGGTGGTCTACCCAGTAAGGGGGTATTGGCTAGTTTTCTAAACTCCCTCGTCATCCCGCATAGTGAGTTGTCAGGTTTGCCCGTGGTTGGCCAGTATCCGGATGTTTTCGAAGAAGTGACCGGGCTTCCACCACACCGAGAGATTGAGTTTCGTATTGATTTGGTAAAGGATGCCAGACCTATAGTGATGCCACTTCGTCGTATGGCACCAAGGGAGCAGCGAGAGCTCGAGGTGCAAGTCAGCGATCTTTTGAAGAAGGGATTTATCAGAAGGAGCGCTTCTGAATGGGGAGCACCTTTTGTGTTTGCTACCAAGGCGGATGGTTCCCTTCGTTTGTGTGTAGACTACCGCGAGTTGAATAAAGTAACGAGGAAGGACAAGTATCCTCTACCGCGGATAGATGATATGTTTGATCAGTTGAGTGGCGCGAGAGTATTTTCTCAGTTAGATCTCGCGACAGGTTTTCATCAGCTTAGAGTGGAAGCTGAGAGTGTAGCTAAAACGGCATTTCGGACGCCGTCTGGATTTTATGAGTGGTTGGTCATGCCATTCGGGCTGACCAATGCCCCAGCATATTTTGTGGATCTTATGAATAGGGTATTCAAAGATCAGTTGAATAAGTTTGTCCATGTGTTTGTTGATGATATTTTGGTCTATTCGAGGACAGAGGAAGAACACAAGGAACATTTAAGAGTAGTGATGGAGGTGTTGAGAAAACACCAATTGAAAGCAAAGTTTTCTAAGTGTCACTTCTGGAAGAGGGAAGTGAGGTTCTTGGGCCATGTTGTATCAGAGAATGGTATTGTGGTGGACCCGACAAAGGTGGCTACGGTACAGGATTGGCCTACGCCCAAGAATGCAACAGATGTAAGAAGTTTCTTGGGGTTAGCTGGATATTATCGTAAGTTTATCCAAGATAGCAGCACCATTGACCCAGTTGACCAGGAAGAATCAAGCTTTTGTCTGGGATGAAAGGTGCGAGAATGCATTCAAGAGTCTAAAGGACAAGTTGACGAGCGCACCAGTGTTAGTCATTCCTAAGGGGAATGAAGAGATGACGGTATACACGGATGCCTGTGGTACCGTACTGGGTGCTGTATTGATGCAAGGCGGTAGGGTTGTAGCTTATGCAAGTCGGCAATTGAAACCGCACGAGAAAAGATACCCTACCCATGACTTGGAATTGGCAGCGATCGTGTTCGCGTTAAAGATTTGGAGACACTATCTCTTGGGAGAAAGATTTGAACTGTTTACAGATCATAAGTCGTTAAAGTATCTCTTCTCCCAGAAGGATCTAAATCTCCGGCAACAAAGGTGGTTAGAATTCTTGGCTTCCTATGATTTTGACATCGCATATACACCGGGAAAGGGCAATGCGGTGGCTGATGCATTGAGTAGGAGACATTCCAGTTTAGGGGCTATGTTTCTAGAATGGAAGCAACTGGAGTATATCGCGGGGTTTGATTTCAGACCAAAGTGCGAATTGGATCCAGAAATGTTAGCAAGTTTGACGATCAGACCCACTTTGATTGAACGGATCGGATCTAGTCAGAGGGACGATCCTAACCTATTGGAGATCATCTCCAAGTTAGAGATGGGTATCGATGAGGAGATGAACAAGTATGGGCTTGATCAAGATGGATGGCTTAGAAAGAATGGAAAGCTCGTTGTACCCAATGTCAATGGATTGAGAGATGAAGTGCTTAGAGAATGTCATCACTCAAAACTGACTATACACCTCGGTGGTAATAAGATGTATCGAGACATGAGACAGACTTACTACTGGGAAGGGATGAAAAGAGACGTTGGAGAGTTTATATCCAAATGCATGAATTGCCAGCTAGTTAAAGCCGGGCAAAAGGAGCCTAGTGGGTTGTTACAGCCATTAGAAATTCCCGAATGGAAATGGGAGCAAGTCTCGATGAATTTCATCGATGGTTTACCAAGGACTAGATCAGGACATGATAGCATTTGGGTGATTGTGGACCGATTGACCAAAAGTGCAAGATTTATACCAGTCAGATCGACCAGAACGGCAGCTAAGTTAGCAGAATTGTATATGAAGTGGGTGGTGAGATTCCATGGAGTACCTAAAAGCATTGTGAGTGACCGAGACCCGTTGTTCACTAGTGGGTTTTGGAAGAGCTTACAAGAAGCTCTAGGGTCAGAGTTACATCTCAGTACCGCATATCATCCTCAGACCGACGGTCAGACGGAGAGGGTGAATCGTATTTTGGAAGATCTCTTGAGAGCATGTATATTGGATTTTGGTGGATCATGGGATGACCATTTGCATCTAGTAGAGTTTGCATATAATAATAGCCACCAATCCAGTATCGGTATGGCTCCGTTTGCAGCTTTGTACGGAAGACCGTGCAACTCACCATCATGTTGGATAGAGACTGGCGAGAAATTTATGCTTGGACCAGATGTGGTGAGGGAAACTTCAGATAAAATCAAGACCATTCAACAACGAATGAAGGCTGCCCAAGATAGGCAGAAGAGTTATGCTGATAAGAGGAGAAGAGACTTAAAATTCTCCGTTGGCGACTTGGTGTTTGTCAAGATTTCTCCGTTGAAGAGCGTAATACGATTTGGCAGGAGAGGCAAATTAGCACAAAGATTTGTCGGCCCATTCCCTGTTCTTGAATTAGTCAGGAATTTGGCATATAGAGTTGACTTACCAGAGAAGATGGCGGGGGTTCACAACGTATTTCATGTTTCCCAACTAAGGAAGTTCGTTCACGACCCGGATATGACTATTTCACCTGATCAGTTGGAGGACTTCGAAGTAGAACCTGAGGCAGTTGGGAACCGCAAGCCGGCCCGTATTGTCGAGCACGACATGAAGCAACTTCGAAGGAAGGCAGTGAAGCTAGTCAAGGTTCAGTGGGGTGAGGACGAGAATGATTGTACTTGGGAGACAGAGGAGAACATTAGGAAGAGACACCCAGAACTCTTTGCCTGGTAAGATTCTGACTTCGATTTAGTTTTCCGCATGCTAGGATAGGCTTGTTTGCTTGTTTTGCATGTTTGATTGTTGTATGTGGTTGTTAGGCATGCGGGATTCTTTGTACATTTTGGGTTAAGGAATTTCGGGGGCGAAATTTCTTAAGGGGGGGGGGGGAGAGTGTAACGACCCACATTCTACGCATCACAGGATCGTGGAATATTTATTTCTTTCACATGCGAAGTCGTATAGTCATGTAACTTTGGGAGATGACTATTGGGGTCATTTCCCATGTTCATGATTTTTCCCGATTTTTAAATGACCATTTTACCCCTAGTTATCACTGTTTTGGCCATAACTTTTGACTGGAAAGGAATTTTGACCTGAAACCACTTCCATTGGCTCCGGATGATGGTTTCTCTTTCCGTAGAGTGGTCACTTTAGCCAAACGGACTCACCGTTTGGGAGATATGGTTGAAACAAGTTTCAGATGGTGAAAAACAGCTTAATTGGGCTTAACCGGGTGATTAGCTGCTAGGCCCAAATCACTTTCATTTCAGTTTTGAGCCGCCACAAACCTTCTTGAGACCCTAGTAATGGCTTCCATCCTCTAAAACCACTCCAAAACACATTTTTAGTGAAGATTAAGCCTAAACCACATCAAAACAAGGCCAAATAGCATCAGAGCAAGGTTGGAGCTACTGCTATACATAGCGATTCGACTCAAACAGAGAGTATTTCAGATTTGGTGTCTTATTTTGTGGCAAAGGTGAGTGATTTGCATGATTTCTCACTAATTACGGTTGATTAAGGAGTAATTAGTGTTAATTAGCGAATTTATACACAAATAAAATCTGGAAAAATGTTTAGAAATTCTTAAATAATGTTTTATGCTTCTGTTGGAAATTTGGTTCGATTTGATTAAGTTTCGTTAACCCTACGATTAGTTTTACTTAAACATGCTTAAGGGAAAATAAGGAGGTTTGGCCACTTTTGATCCATTTTGCTTCATTTGAATTGTTGTTTGGTGTTTGTGGTTGCTATTACATGTTGCTATGACTCTATGGTGTGTTTTATGATTGATTAGAAGTGTTAGATTTGTCAAAACCGCCGTCGAATGGCGTAAACTGCTTGCTGGAAGAACTGCAGGAAGTCAACCCGAACTGGACCGGATCGGTGGAAGTAAGGGCGATCCGATCCGATGGCGCGACCCGATCCGCCGATGCTTGAAGACCACGATCCGATGATGCAATCCGATCCGAGCCTCTCACAACGAACCAATCTGAAGCAACGCACTGGAGCTTGAAACCCGAAGGACGATCCGAACCGAAGGGAGTCACACGATCCGACCCAGAGCTCGTAGGGCGACCCGATCCGGTGCACTTGAAGTGATGGCCGATCCGATCCGATGGGGTTTCTACGACCCGATCTGCGTAGGTCATTCCGATCCGATCCAGTGAGGGATGATGAGAGCCGATCCGAACTGATGCAGCGCCACGATCTGATGCTGCGAGACATATACGACCCGAACCCAGTGGGCGATCGCGATCAGACCCGAATGATGGAGACCGATCCGGGTGAAGATGATGACCAAACCCGAGATGCAAAGGAAGTCCAAATGAGAAGTTAGAGCTCAAGATTTAGACGGATATCAACGAGTTCGCTTCATGATTGGGCTTTGCTGCGGGATGCGTGTTAAGGGGTTATCGATGTCTATAGCTATGGACCACTATGGTAGGAGGTACGAAGGCGGATTCAGGGCCATTATGGCATTGGTAGGACCAAGGGCTACGACCAATGTGGTGGGTCATTGAAATGTTTGGTCATGACTCCATGTGTTTAGCTTGGTCACAGTAGGGTTCTACAAGTCGGGATTCGTCGTTACCTCAATTTGTCTAGTGTTCCAAAGTGGTAGATATCGTATGCTTTACGCACTGAGAGAGAGATGTGAGGATGGTTGTTATGGTTGATTTGTTTGCTATCATTATGACATGCATACCCCACCCCCGTAATTTTACACTATTTGCTATGGCACCTTAGAGTACTGTACGGTATGTGGTATTAACTCTTTGGTTGCAGGTCCAGGTTCAGGTATAGTTTAGTATACCTGTTATTATTCTGTTTAGATGCTTATCGCTCATACCAGGCTTTATGTCTGACCCAGAGTTTTATGTCCCCTCTTATTACTCTGGGTGCTTACACGAGCAGACTAGAGACAGGTTAGGTGGTGATGCACAGGTAGATGATCCGGAGACGAGCAGGAGGCTTCCACGTAATATATAGTATTCTCCCTGTGTTGTTGAAGATCACTGCTTGGGCATTGGTGGTGTATCTTCTATTTTAGTTTCCTTTGTTTAGAGACAGTAAATTTGGAAAGTTGTAATAAGCTGTATTTGGATTTCCGCTGCTCTGATGTTGATATTGATTGTTAGTTATCAGCTTATGCACTGTCTCACCTGTTTTATGTCAAGTATGTTATTATTATATTTTATTCCATGCGCTGTGAGACATTCTACAGGTTCCTTGATTAGTTCATTCTCTTCTTTCTTTTCCTTCTGGCGACCGTCCCGTGCTAACTGAACATGTGTACAACGCACTTTTGGAATAAATGTCGGTTGGTGCGGGGTGGGCCGTCACACAACTTGTACAGTCAAGGCCTACCCACCTGGTTGTTCAACACAGACCTAACCTCTGTAATCCTAGCACGAAGCTAAACAACTACAGAGGACTACCAAGAGCACCTTTAACGTCTCAGAATCCTCATGCTTCCCCTTCTAGTCCGTTGGAGCCGCCAAAATAGCGAACATGCGCTTTCCTCGTGCCTTATGACACCATCATGATCTACCTCGTTGGGTTATTCATCTTACAACGTACGGACTGCTTCAAGCGCCTTAGTTTTATATGTCATTAGACCCTAAGACCAACCATTTATTTCACGCTTGTGCCACCTCGTCAACTTTCTCATTTAACTTGGTTATTCACATTAGCTTCCTTTTTTTGTATTCACCAAGTTACCCTTGCTTATTAATTCAATTTATACTTAGCCCACTTAAGTCCATTAATAAGCCCACAACATGTTATTTTCCAATTTCATAAATTATTCCCTTTTTGGGTTACGACAACATGTTATACTTAATTCATAGTTAAGTGTGCCTTATCCCACATACATACTGATTAGGAGAATAACTCTCTAAACACCAGCCCCGAAGACCGAAATCAACATCAGACTGGCACCCATAGAATTACTCATCCCAACCAACATATGTGGTTCTACTTTACTTCTTTTCCACTCATATAACTTATATATCATTCTTAATTTCACATTTCTCCTTTCCAAACCACTTAATTTAAGTATATCTTTACATATAAGTTATCTCGTCTTCTTTATCGTTTCCTATAACTTAACTTGTCCCATAAGTTATAATTTCCACTTATTATCCTTTCTTGCCTTATTCAAGTTTATTCATAATAGGTTATTTATCATTCCCCATTTCTTGTCATTAATTTTAGATTTGACTTATTTCATAGTATAAGTCGTCCCACCCTTCAAGTCTTATATTACATCTCAAGTCATAACCTTCCCTTGTCCCTATGACAAGTTTGCCTATTATTTAATTTTACATCACTGCAACTCAAGTTTATAATAAGTAATTATCATTCCCCTAATACTATGTCATTAATTTTAGATTTGGCTTAACCCTTCCTTTTACTTAACCCGTTACTTCAACTTTACCCAATTCAATTAATTTATGATACCGTTACGGGTCCCATTTGGTTAAGCATGTCTAAATTCTGTTTCACATGTCACACGTATCCCACTTAACCCCCTTTATTATAGTTTCCATATCTTACATATGTCTTACTACGGTTAAGTCTACCTTAGTCATGCTTTACATCACATGTCTTACAACGGTTAAGTCCACATTAGCCATGCTTTATATGGCATTTATATCACCCACTTAACCCCCTAACCATACCCATGTCACCCACATGTCTTATTATGGTTAGTATTTCTTAATTTATTTATAATGTCGTAACGATGTATGACCTCTCACATTAGACGTCCGTTCGTGGCTGCTGGATTTGTCGGGCGAATCCGGACAGTCTTACACCACAAATGCGCCTAACCTCGTGTCATAAACCGTTACACCTCTAGTTCTTCTCGTTGACCTCTCACATTAGACGTCCGCTTGTGGTTGCTGGATTTTCCGGGCAATTCCGGGCAGTCTTACACCACAAACGTGTCTAACCTCGTGTCCTAGGCGTTCATTAACAATCGTCTTTCACCCAAACCCCAAATTCATGTCATATGTTCCAAATTCAACTTAATTACATTTCATTTTTATGACAATTTCCAATTTTCCATTCACTACACCTATTACATAATAGTTAGCCAATTTTCATATTACCCAAATTATCCAATTATAGCCAAATTCACTAAGTCCATGTTATTCATACCCAAACATGCCAATTTCCAATATCCAGTTATACCCAATTTCATATAATCAATATTTTCCCAATATATATACCCCAACATTCCCACATTCATACATATAATCTAATTCACCCTCTAGGCTTACTTTTCAAGTCATGAATAAATTGCACCAATCCATGTTATCCAATTACATGTTGTTAATATTGAATTATACCAACTCTATATCCAATAACAATTATGTCAAACTTACATAAATTCAACATTATAGATTATATTCCTCGACTGCATAAAATAGATTATGCCCAATATATGCAATAACAATTGTTATGCCACAAACCCCAAAATTACAGATTATATTCCAAAATCCCCATATTCCAATCGTGCGTATTGTATAATAAGATTTCGTCTAGGTTCGAGATTACCTAGATCCAAAAATAAAAAGGGGAAAGGATAAAAAAGGAGTGAACTCAAACATAGGCATAAATAAAATAACGGATCTTATTAAATTAACATCATATTCATTATGGGGAATGGTAAACGATAGAAGCAACATTATACAACAAATATAGTTCAAATCCACTCACATTGACTGGTTTAGAGAAATAAGCGATTTGTTGTTGATGTAGAACGCTGATTTAACCTTCTTATTTGATTATTGGTGAAGAGCATGAATTGTTGAGAAGAACTTTGCTACTTGATTTGATTAAACTCCAAAGTTGATGAAGAACTTGCAAATTAATTTAGGGTTTTGAGGCGGCGGCCATGTTTAGTTAAAGTTTAGCGGCATGGAAGCGTCAGAAGGAATTGTTTATGAATTAGGTTAGGTCTAGGCACTATTTTATAGGTGTAGAGAGTGTTTTAGAGCCATTAGATTGCCCTAGAAGCCATCCGGTCCGTCCAACACATCAAAAATCGTCACTGCCCAGATCTGGAAAAAATCAGGGGGGAGGATGTAACACCCCAAATTTTCTGTGAACATAAGAATAACAAATCAGAGAATAATTAAACTGTACCAAAATAACTAAGAGAAACGGGTTACTCCATTGCATTCGTCTCAAAATTCTTTTTGGAATAGAGTCCAAGTTTGCGTAAATCGGACTCTGTATGAAGAAGATATGACCTTCAGAAGTTCCAGTAAAAACCAGCCCGAAAATTCAAAATTCAGATTTTGAAATTCAAACAGACACCTGGGCTGGGCGGGAAAATTCCCGCCCAGGGCCCAGGTCGACACTAGGGTCGACCTGGGGGTTGACCTAGCTAAACAGGTCGACACTAGGGTCGACCTCCCCCCCCCCCTTTTCCAGTTCTGTAGACAGATCCATTTTTCTAGACCTGGACGCCTTTCTGACCAGATTCATGAGCTCTAACCTATTTAAACACCCCTAAACCCAGCTTTCTCTCCACACAATTTCATTCTGCCTATACTCTGCCTCTATTCTAATTAAAAGTAAAATAATGGTGTCGCTACTCTGGTGAAACCTAGGATAAACCTAGTGCATCTTCTTCCAAACTGAATAGGATTAAAAGAAAAACTAGTCTACATCAAAGGAGCGCTATTCAGTTTCAGAACACAGATTCCAGAATACAAGAATCGTTCCCTTTTTGTGAGTACAGTTATTTTCAGATATAAACATTTATTATGATCTTGGCATGGTTATAAATCTGAATATGAGGTTATGCATATTCTTATCTGTCAGATCTGTTTTTCTGTGACTATTCTGTATCTTCTTTTTCTTTCTGTTACATAGCCAGGCTACTACGAGCCTGCGCCAAATCTCATAAAAGATTAACGCATGAACGCTAATTTTGGGACAAATAATGAATATTTCATAATTGGACATGACTGATCTGTGACTGATTTGAGAAAAGAACACAGGTTGTAAATTAAGATCTAGAATCAGTGCATACTATATATAAAAGACTGTGAATTGGAAGAAGAATTATTATATGATAGCATATGACTTGGGATTTGGAATATAATGCATATTATAATGCAAGATCTGATTTTGAGGACTTAATACATGATTAAAATTTAAGATCTAGATTTTGGGGCATATTTTATATCACGATCTATGACTTGAAAAGAGGAAAAAAAAAAAGATATATGTGACATAGGCGTAAAGATATATATTAAAATAGGTTAACTATTAATGTGAATGCACCTAAATATGGATTTTAGGATATTTAGCATCATAGGCTATAATTTGGCATAATTCATATTGTTTGGCACTTTTTAGAGAATATTATGTACTGTGCAAAGTTTAATTAAAATTTGAGGCATATGTCGTATTATGAATTATGACCATGATTTAGGCATGTAAATTTAGGCAAGATATGTAAATAGAACTTTAAGAAATATTTAATCCATTAAATCTGCTGAATTGCCTAATCTGCTAATCAGTTATCTGTTAAATCTACTGAATTGCCTAATCTGGCAATCTGTTATCTGTTAAATCTATTGAATTGCCTAATCTGCCAAATCTGTTATCTGCTTAATATGTTGAATTGCCTAATCTGCTAAATCTGTTATCTGCTTAATCTGTTGAATTGCCAAATCTGCTAAATCTGCTGAATTGCCTAATCTGCTAAAATTGTTATCTGCTAAATCTGTTATCGGCTAAATCTGTTGAAAGCTAAATAATTGTAATTTGGGTATGAAAATCCATAGGCTCGATCTAAGATTGAGTAAAACATGGAAATTTGATTAATCTGCTGTAACGTGTAAGGGAGTTTAATCTATTAAATGGACATAAATTAGTCTGATATCTGTATTGGAATAAATTGGCTATGACACGAGGTTAGACTCCGTTTGCGGTGGAAGCCTGCCCGGAACCAACCGGCTAACCAGTGATCGCAAACTGTCAGTCTAATGTGAGAGGTCGTAGGCATAACTAAAATATGCTTAGACACGAGGTTGGTCTGGCTTATGGCAGAAGTCTGCCTGGAACCGCCCGGCATATCCAGCGGTCACAACCTACCGACCTAATGTGAGAGGTATGTGCAATGATAATTAATTAATGAAAATCTAAGATAAATATGATACCTAAAACGTGTTGGGTGGATTGGGTTAAAACAATTGGTCTGATGAATCTAATAAACCCGTTTTGTAAATCTGTAGGCCCAATTCAAAGTTAAGTAAACAATTTGTAATCCTGTTAATCTGTATATCTGATCCGTTAGTCTGAGAACTTGTTATTCTTTATATTTGATCCGTCAGTCTGAAAATTTGTTAACTTGATTGTCTGATCTATGAACTAGTAACCTGAACTCTGTCTGAAACCTGTAAACAAGTTAATCTGAAATCTGTTAGTCTGGGGACACAAGGTTAGGAGGAGAAATACTTGTGTCGCCTGTTGTTTGGGACCCATATTAGTCAGTAACCATTTCTGGTATCAAAACTTTGACCCCACGCTATGTAGGGGTCCGAGCACGCTTACTGAACTAATTATAAGCAGTTCATTCTGATAATGGCGAGGGGTATTGATGGAGCATTCCAACCGGGTCATGTGCGTGCATGGATCCGGTCTGCTCTGAGGATGTAAGCCACCATGACATCTGTAAATAGGTCTGTGCCAATAGGTTGCCACTTTAGGAGTGATACACCCTACTATGGGGCCGACACAGGGTACTTATGTATTAGGGAGCCGATCGCTTGGGGGTAGGACTTAGGGTACACTTAGTTCTGTCTGTTTCTGTTGGTACTGTCTGTTTCTGTTGGGTGGCAACACCTGTCTGTTTCTGCATGGTACCGTCTATAGGGGTGGTAAAGGCCCATTACTAGTGTACACCTAATTCTAACATTCTGTTTCCGTAAGGATTATTCTGTTTCCGTCTCTGATTCCTTTTCCGATTCTGTTTCTGTACCTTCTATCCGTTGGGGTGGTAAAGGCCCATTAGTTGGGTGGTAAAGGCCCATTATTAGTATTCTGCTTCTGTACCTTCTGTTTGCTCGGGTGGTAAAGGCCCATTACCAGCATTCTGTTTCCGTTTTTGTTTTAGTTTAGACAATATGGTAACACCTAATCCTGTTATACTAGTATTAGTGCAGAGAAGTGAGGACTAAGAAAAAAGCTTAGCTTAGTTTATATCATTCTGTTAACCTGCTATTCCTGTTACGGTTATCTCTCATCCAGTTTTATTTACATTTCATGATACTATTATCTGTTTATATACTGAAAATCACTGGACTCACCAGACTAATGTCTGACCTAGTTTGTTTCGCCTCTTTTCTTTCTGTTCCCCCCAGGTGTTTAGGGTGGAAACGTAGGAGCTTGATTCAAATTATCTCTTCTTGAATTGTTTGAAGTATTGCTTGGCTTTGGCTCCATCTTTCCATGGCAGTTTATGTTAGGGATTATGACTTTGAAAGCTATGCATTCTAAAGGCTTTTGTACAAGACCGATATTTTGTAATTGAATTCTGATATTGTGATTTGAAAAGATGTAACCAAACTTATTTCTGTTTCTGTTGTAATAAAGTTATAAAATTTTCAAGTACTACTTTATCTGTCTTGTAAATTTCTGTTCTGTCTACTAAAACGATCCATCAAAGTTAAGGCATTCCCTTTGTGAGTGACCTTAACGGAGGTGGGGTGTTATAGAGGTTGACACTAAGGTCGACCCCTAGGTCGACCTCCCTGGGTAGGTCGACCCCGAGGTCGACCTGCCTGGGTATTTTCCTATGTAAATTATGAATTTTTGTTGGATCTTCCGAAGTCTATAACTCTTTAATACGTAATCCGATTTTCGAAAACTTGAACTCTATTCCAAGTAGAATTCCGAGACGAACACAATGGTGATGTCCGTTTTACTTAATTCATGATATTTAAATTAAGTATCCTTATTATATTATCTTCTCTGTTACATACACTACCATCGAATTAATTTTTCCTTCTCTTCCATATATTAATAAATTTTTCATTATACATCACCATTATTTACCTATCTATGCATATACACATATTTTTACCTATTTTTTATTATATTAAAAATGTGGGGTGTTACAGACCCGTTCACTCTTTGGCAAAGCAACCTAAGTATTGCCTTCTCTGTTCCCCAAGAGCTCCAGTGGGAGAAATTGTGATCCTTAGTAAACCATAACATCTTATATGACAGGATTCACCGATAGTTTATCCATCATAACCTCTTGATCGAGATTAGCTTCATCATCTCATTGTGCATATATCATCACATTTTAGTGGATTTGTATTTATTTTTGAATTGTTCAAATCAAAGCAAAACAAGAAAAACCCATAAATAATTGCCTTAGATGTTCAAATTCGAGAATGTGTAGGGAAATCCTTAGTTCATTACACATGTAACCAGTCTGAGGATATTGTCCTACTTATCAAAAGAAATTAAAAGAAGAGTGTAGAGATCAGGGAGTGAGAGATGAACCTTTCCCAAATCCATCTCGGTCATGGGATTGGGAGCCGTGAACCATACACCTAGTTGCCTCCAGCCGTGGGTCGTGGCTGCTCTGTTTGCACAACCGTAGTTGAATTCCTGACATACCATTGAAGCTGGCCGCTCTTGACATGATATTTGATCAAGTCCTTTAACTGTCTATAGTCATTCGTGTTTTGTCCATACAAATAATGGAATATGCAATAATTTTTAGTCGTCTCCTCACGTTCCAAGGATTCCCTTCTCATTAGCTTCCTACAGGGAGATGACTATAGTGTCCAAGTAGATCCACTTTAGAATCTCATTCAATTCCTTGTAAGAAATGAATCAAGGTTACTTAAATTCTCTCTTTGGCCTCTAGGCTTACCTAGAATTTGGGTCATCGTCATCGATCTTCTTCTTTCCTTTATCCCTTTCAAACTTATCTTTTGGTGATCCTCCATCTTCTACAGCATTGATTTTCTCAAAAAATTTGGACTCTTTGACTTTTACGACCTCCTATTGTAGATATTTCTTATGCTCATGATAGAACTCTATCGATCTCTCTTAAGCCACTTGGACAGCTATCTTTCTAACAACTCGCAAAACTGCCAACATCATGATGATTCGCGGATAAAGCCTATCAACTGCAGCAGCCATCGCATTGAATCTCATCAAGTAATTCCTGAGGCTTCTCTAGGACTTTGCTACACACAAGATGATGACATTGTATTCTTCAGTCTCGGGACATGAACTTTGAACTAGCTTAAGAATTTATCGACAAACTCATTCCATGAACAGATTGATTCGTTTTCCAACTACCTAAGCCATATGATGCCAAGTCAGTCAAGAAAAGTGAATAGCATCACATCATCACCTCCTCTGAAGCTCCAATCGCTTCCATATAGGAATGTACCGTATTAAATTAACGATTTGATTTGATTTCCCATCATAAGCATATATCATTGGAAATTTGAAATCGGGGTTTTCCTAGTATCCTATATATTAGCAATGGAAGAGTTCTTAACGGCATCATACATGCTTTAATATTGCGGTCCATCTCTAACCGTCCTCCTAATCATCCCACTCATATAATTCATGTTGTTTAGTAAAAAGCATTGCATTCATTGCAGCATCCTCCCCCATACCTATGGGTACTCCTAACATAAATTCCAGTACGTACACCTTATGTGCTCATGGATTCAAGTTTTGATTAGCAACTCCGGTCTCATCCTTAGCATTATTCCTCATAGGGGAATTTTGGTATATATGCTTTCGCTTGTTGCCTTCCACCGTTATGATTTGGATTAGCTACTCTATTTTCTCCAGTCCTTGGAGTTTCTACAATAACTCCAACATTAGTTCTAATATTTACTTTAAAATTAATTCTAATGTTTTCAGCATCGATCCTAGCATTTCCCTCATTATCCCGTAATATCAGGTGCTCTACTTGCGGTGGAGTTGTTTCAACTTGCTCTAATCGAGCTCAAAAGGTTTATATGTTGCTTCTTAAAATTTTGACTTGGATTTCCAATAAATATTGTCATCACTTTCCTTTCATTCCTCTAAAATAAATCTTTCATCTTCTTCTACATCATTTTCAAAATTTTATAATGCATCTCTTCCATCATCATTTCTGTTTCATCTCTAGCAATAAAGCTAGATCTATTTGAATTAGAGTATATTTCCTAACTTGCTATATAATTTCCACTTGTTTTTATGTCAAAGCAAGGATTATTTTGATTATTATAAGTTTAACAACAAGATACGATGTTTTAGTATATCAAACCCATATTGATTATAATCTTTAACCAATAAATTGACATTATATCTTGTAAAGTTATCATCTAATTTTTTTTCAGTTTGTATGTCCATTTCCATCCAACCAAGTTTTTAAGTTTTGGTAGGGGAACAAGATTCCTTGTGTTTTCTCACAAGAGCAATATACACTTCATCTATAACTTGTTTCCATTTTTTGTACTTAACTGCCGGTTTATTTGTAGTTGTTTCTTTATATTCTATAAATGTTGTACATATTTTTGGTGTATATATTCCACTATTTCACTTGGTTATCATGTGATGTTCAGTCCTTGTAGGTGTTGATGAAGGATTTGGATTGTTTCAAGAGGAGTGTTGAATGTCGGGTGATTAAGATTCATGTGTATCATGGTATTCCTCATGAATTTGGCGATCATGATCATTTCGGGAGATGTGATGGGAGCTTCTTAACTCTTTAAAGGTCTCATGATCTAGTCTTAAGTAGGACATAGTGAGTTGAGAGCTAATTATGTCTCGAGTCTTTTTATCATGCTTTTCATCATAGTTTCCTTGATATATTGGTATTGTTGGAATTAATGTTTTGACATCGCATATCTTTTGAAGTCTCATGACCTAGTCCAAAGTAGGACATAGTGAGTTGTGAGCCAATTATGCCTTGAGCCTCTTTATAATGCTTTTCATCGTAGTTTCCTTGATATATTGGTATTACTGGAACTAATGTCTTAACAATTGTGCCTACAAAAGGATATACATATTCATTAAACTCAATGTTCCCTGATATTATTATCTTGCGTTTACTGTGTAAACTCAATGTGCCCTGATATTATTATCTTGCATTTACTGTGTAAACTCAATGTGCCCTAATATTATTATCATGTTTATTAAGCCAATTGTGCCTACAAAAGGATACACATATTCATTAAACTCAATGTGCCCTGTTATTATTATCTTCCGTTTACTGTTTAAAACATTTATATCCAAATTTTGATTATTAGGATAACCTAGAAAGGTCGGATGTAGATGATCTAAAGCTTAGTTTGTGGGCATAAGAGTTTCAAGTAGGGGAAACATAAAAACCGAAAATTTCTTTGACTTGAATAATCTGGTTTGATGTTGAGCAAGACTTTTGTTGAACACTTGTTTTTTAGAACATAAGTTGATAGTTTGTTGAGTAGATAAACAGAGGTTGCAAAATAACCTATTATTAATGACAAGGATGCACTAATTTTACTATATGCCTAAGTTTCCTTTCAACTAGTCTGTTATGTTTAAATATGTGCGGTGAATGCACTATTTCTCTTTTTTAACAGTTATCTTTGAGTGGTTTATAATATGTGTTTGTAGAAACTTCAGTTGACAATTTATTTGCCTTTACACCTGAGTAATGAAATGTAGCACTGCATCATATGTTCCTGATTTGTTTTTAAGAAAATATATTCAGGTAAATCATGAGTACATAAACAAAAGGAATATAGTAATTGTAATCGTATTCAAAATTGACTTGTGTTAATTCCCATATATCAATTGCCATAAGTACTAATGGATCACTACATTCAGCAAGTGAGTCAAAAATGCTAATTTATGATTTTACCCATTTGACAATAAATGCATATTGTTTACATACTTTTGGATCAAAGAACCCTATTTGGACTTAAAAAATTCAAACGAGATCTGACTGGATCCAAACTTAGCAGAAGCACTCATGAGACAAAAATGCAAGTTGGAAAAACTTGGGAAAAGACTGGAGCTAAAGGTATGAGTCGACATCGACTAATCCCATATGGGTCTGCACCATCGCATACTGATAAATCATGGACCATGAATGATGCGACTCACATGGTGTACTCCCCAACTCTTCTATAATCATAAAGTTTCAAGTGGTTTGAAGAAGTATTGTGCATGTTATGAATGACTCTTCCATGAAATTGAATAGACTAGAATGATTCATGAAGAGGATAAGCAAACTAACTCGGAATGACTCAAGATTAGATATGCTGACTCAACATGAAGATAGGAAGATGGATCAAAAGGAAAAAACAAAAAATAGTCTAAGTTTTAGACTCGACACTAACTCATCCCTTATGAGTCAGCACCAATTCAAAATTATGGCTCGAATCAGGTAGTGACTATGGGGGATGACTCGACTCTCCATAAGGACTTCTCTATAATTCATTTTATGGCCCAACACATGATGAATTTTTCTATAAATATAGATTCTTCTGCATTTGAAAGGGGGATCAAATCTAGAGAGGAGACACTATTATTCTGCAAGATTGCCACCTCTTCTTTACTTCTTATCTCTTAAAAAAAGCATACACGTGTAACCTAGATCAAAGGACAAACTAGTGAATATTCGGAGAGATTTAAAAAGTAGGACTAATAAAAGATTGATCAAAGCGGACATAGACCGGATTAAGCCAAAATATAATGAAAACTATAGTATTTCTTTCTATTTTTTACCTGTTATTTCTTCTGAGATTAGTGTCTGCTATTAATTGGATTGCTTCAAAGATTGGTGTTTTCACATCCATTTCAAGTTGATTCCAATTTTGAAGTTAACATTTGGTGCTTTCACTAAAAAGTAATGTGAAGGAAGGAGCTTGGAAGCTGAAGATCTGAAGAAGTGACAAGGCTTAGAACCATATCAAGGAATGAAGGAAGTTCCAAAACTAAAGGAAACCTACTTAAAAATAAAACAACTAGATTTGAGCAATCCCTTTTTAAACAGAGAACCACAAGAAGAGGTATACAAGGAGCAGCCACGTGGTTATGAACAAATTGAAAGTGTTGATATGATATGCAAACTTAAAAATGTGATATATGAATTTAATCAAGCCCCTGGAGCGTGATATGATTAAAGTGAAGGCAATACTAATCAAACTGAAATATGCAGCCGCAAAATCAATCACTCACTATACAACACAATTTCATGCAAGTGACATACATATTTGTCCATGTGGATGATTTATAATCATAGGTAATAATAAAAATGAAATCAACAACAGTTTAAGACATCTTAATCAAGAATATTCCATTAAAGATTTGGGCAACATAAATTATTTCTTAAGAATAGAAATAATTAAAAGTCGGAACTAAAACTTCTTCTATATCGAGGAAAATATACATCAGAACTACTTATCAAAGCAAAATTACATCAAACAAACTCCATACCAACTCATATGATAAGCAATCCATGACTATCTAAAAATAATGGTAGAGAGATAACTAATGAAAATGAGTACTAGAGTATGGTTCTTGCTCTGCAATATGCCACAACCATAAGACCACAAATCAATATAATGTAAATAAATTGTGCCAACTTATGCAAAAACCCTTAAGTGAACTGAAAGGTAGTAGAGTATATCTTACATTATTTAAATGGATCTATAAATCAAGGATTATTACTGAAATCATGTGAAAATCTGAACGTACAAGTTTATGCATATGCATATTGGCCAACTGATCCTAATGATCAAGGGTAACATCTGGCTACTGTGTGTGTAACAACCCCACTGTTATACCAGCTTAGCAAAGAACAGTATAAGTAATGTAGTTTGCTAATCTGGAGAATATGGCTTAATAGGGGCGATCAGATGTGAATATATCTTTATACTAACACTGACACGTCATTTATACCTTTTTTCACTTAATGTCTGATCTGAGTTTGACAAGTTTAGTATTAACACAAAGTAATAGACACATCGATTCTACATAATCAAAACAATATATCATACACATAACAATCATAGATCACAGTAGAAAAGTATACATCATATCGTACATAGAATTTGTCCACAAATATACTTCTAACCTTACATGATACATACTACAAAATAAGTCATTACCTTAACAGATACATCACATATTACTTCAAGTGGATATCTTATAGAAGATAAACTAAGGATTTCAAAAATGTCTATCTATGGCAAGCTCACCTGTCCAAGAGTCGGAAAGTCTTTTTAACCTGAAAATCCCGGTCTGACCCGGCAACATAAAAATTTGGATCAGTCTATCTCTAAATATATCAGGAAAGTGAGATCCTTATATATATATAAACATATAAATAGGCTTTAGCTCAACATGAAGTGATTGTACCTATAATTTATTGTTTCACAATGATGTATGTTTGGTTTCCAAGTATGGTTTTAATCTCCATCACAAGTTTACATTATATACATTACAAGCCAACGCAACTCATTCATGACCAACCTGATCAAGAAATTACTTATTAGTTAAATAACTAAGGAAGGACAAGGAATCAACGTATCAAACAAACATACATATAATAAAATCCAAGATGGTCTCAAGGCCTGGTGGTATCCCTCATACCGATCTGATAGCAATGGTCAAGAACTCATGCACGATCACTAGGATCGAGGAACTCATACACGATCACTAGGATCGAGGAACTCATACTCAATCGACTTGATTCAGGAAACACGAGAAAACAAGCAATAACAATCCATTTCTTTGATTACTGAGACCAAATAATCACATTCTCAATCTAAGGGACTGAGGAACCATAAACATACTATCATGTAAATTGTAGTTCCACGTGCTCGATCTAAGGGACCAAGGAACCATATACAAAATCTCAATATTCCAAGAAACAAAACCTCAACAATCGTAAAGATAATGGCAACCATGACTTCACTATTCCATATTAATCATTATTTTATTTAAATCTTTACTGATAAAAGTGGTATAAAAGTCCAGTCTTTTAAAATAATGAATTTCTCAATCTTTTACATTTACAAGTTTGAAAGAAATCCAGTAGTAATCTTCTTAAGAATCTAGCAGCCTTTGCTGCACACCAAAAGAAAGTGAACTCTAAAGTGCTAAATACTATCACCCACATTAACCACTAAAGTTTAACATAGACGTCCCATACCATCTAGTGAAACACCAGTATTTACTGAGAATTAGTAAATTTCACTTATTATGGATATACCCGGAAAACCTGATTTATATTCTCTTACTGATCTAGAGACAACTTGTCACACACCATAAAAGAATACAACTCTAAAGTGTTAATTACTATCTCAAAATCGATTACAAGAATCTAACTCGAGCATCCCATACAACTCATTTGGGTTCTAGTATTCGCTCAAGAATTAGTAAATTCCACTTCAACATTTTATTCATTGGAATGTACCATTTTCGACAAAATGTTTCACAAAAGCATATAAAACAATCGGTAACATTAAGTCGAAAATTTGCTCATTCTAGACTATAGAATTAAGATTCTCAAAACTATTATCTCTTTTGAATTCCGTTGTTTAAAACACTTACTTCGTTTTTCACAAAACTATTTTATTATTTCCACAAGTTCATAACAAATCTCTTAGTCTTAAATTGCAATTTCAGTTTTTCTTAAGCATATAATTTAACAAAACTAAATCCATACAATTATAGCAAAAAATCCTAGCTTTCCAAAACATCAAAAATCATTAAATTCCGATAAGTTACTCAAAAATTATGACCAAAACAATCTCTCATGTTTACGTATTGACACGATTTCTCAACGACAGGACAATGACAAACAAATGGGTTTTTCACCATTTAAACTCCAAAATCACAAGAGGCACCATAAATAGAAGTTGTAGCTTAATGTCTTAGCTTTCCAGAACATTAAGAATTTTTAAATTTCGATTAGTGGCTCAAAAGTTACGATCAAAACAAATTCTCAATTTTAAGTGTTTCCCTGATTTCTTAACGACAACCCAACGACAAACAAATGAGTTTTTCTCCATTTAAACTTCAAAATCAACAGAAGCACAACAAATGAAAGTTGTAGCTTATAATCTTAGCTTTCCAGATATAATTTTTTTATCAAATTCCAATAAGTGACTTAAAAGTTCTGCTCATTTTACTATCAGCTACCAACCCAGATTTTAACACAGGCCTGAGCTACATTCTCAGTTTAAAACTCATTTTTGACCTCCTAAAATGCAAAATTTCAACAAATGACTATGCAAAGTTGTAGCAAATTGAAAGAGCTTTATACTACAAAAAAATTTAGTCAAATTGGATTAATTAGCTATGGGTTATCACTGTTTTACAGTAGTGGTATTTTCACGAAAATTCTCAGCATACAAAATCAAACAACCATTTGAATCCAAACCATATTGCCATCCAATCAAACATCAAATCAACTCTATCTAAGCTAAAATTTCTAACATACAACTAAAATTTCAGAGATAGATTGTGTGAGTCGAACAACTCACCTTTTATGCTTCAAATAGCTTGTTAATCTCTTATAAAGCCTTGCTACAACCTTGTAATCACTTTGCTAATCACCATAGCACCCAAAGACTCAAAAATCTAAAACCAACCAGCAGCTCTAAGGTTAAAAACAAAATAAAAAACACATTTTTATGTGCATAGAGATTAGAGAAGATTACCAAGATTTGATTTCTAAAAGTATCGTTCAAAACACCTTTGATTTGCACTAAATTTTGGATGATTTAGAAGCTAGGGTTTTGAAAAAGAAGGAGAAGATGCTACGGGAAGAAAACGTTTTTCTGAGAGAACCAATGTGATTTTTCTCTTACTTGAATTAGGGTTGTAGAATTTTCATTAAGGCCCTGCCAACCAATTACCACTTTTGCTAAAGAACTTTCCTTATTTCATTTTAGGTCCAAACTTTTTATTTTAAGGACAAAAGTCTTCTAAATTATAATTATTCGCCAAATACAAGATTGTATTTGATTTGCAAAACATGAACACACACTAATATGATATCTAAAATATCATAAAAATATTCTAGACCCTAATTTAAATACAACAAAATAATATATACATGTTTGACAAAATAATTATTTACATAAGAAATATTTTTGTGCTTCAACCACAACTACCCATTCTTCATAAATAATTAAGTTAACCAATTGACTATACTAAATATTTTACGTCTACAAATATTGATCAATCAATATCTATGTTTTTTTTAACAAACCAATTAGACACTAATGGCGTTGTTAATGTAATTAATATTGTAACTTTCCACTTAATGCACATCTTACCAAAATCATCAATTAATTAACTTGTTGAAATTCTTATTTAGGAACAATACATATAAATACAAGCATCTATTTGTTCTTAAAACGTTTTCCAGGATTACCTTAATATTAACTAAAACAGATGAATTATTTACAAAACTAGATTTAATTTCACCATTAAATTTCATAAAACACAATCTAGAATAAACTCTTTCTAATTTAATTTAATTAATTAGGTGGTTAACAACAAGGTTGTTACAGACTCTTCTCCTTAAAAAAATTGCATCCTCGCAATTTGTTAAGTGAAATAATCTATAAAGATTTCCATCCACCACGATTTTATACATTAAAAAAATCTCATTAACTACATAACATCAACATTTAATTCTGACTAAAACTTCTTCAAATTACCAACTTAAAACCACTTCATCACCTTACTATTATGATTTTATTCTTTATAACTCTTAGGATTAAATTTCAACCTATGTAGAAATCCATTTCATCTTTACTTATACAGTTCCATTCACACTCTTAATAATTCACAAAATAGGGTTTCTTTCACTTTTGGTTTTCAAAACTTAATATTTTGAATCTAATCCCTTTTTTCGACTCTCAAATTTATAAATTTAAAGTTCTTCTAATAACAGAAATAATATTAAACTATGAATCATTATGATCCACTTCATAACAACAATGTTGATTGCATAAACCACCAATGTCTTCCCAAGCTCATCCATTTCACATAAATGTTTCATGGAAAATATTTTCCAATTTATTTTAACTCAAAATAGTTCACTTTTTTTTCCTAATGTCAAAATATCACGTTCGAAGTTTAGGAACCTCTATCGACAACATGGCGTCCCATGTATTGACCGAAATCCTTAAACAACGACCAGATAAATCAACATGATGGGTTAACCAAATTTTGAGCTATTATTCTATTATATCTAGCATCCATGCATCCAATTTTTAACAAGTATAGACAGGAAAAACAATTTCTAACATCCAACACCAGGAAGCAGTCAAGCAAAAGCAAGCAATTTACCCTTAAACTAAACATTTGGCAACCAAAAAAAAGAAGAAAAGTATTATCTTATTTAATAATTTTACCTTACTGGGCCGGTGCTCCAGAAGCGGCAGCAGCCTTTCCCTTTTCCTTTAATTTCCTAGATGGAAAATTAGCTATTAAGTGCCCTTCCTTCTTGCAAGAGAAACAAACTCCTACCGGAGAAGAAACTGGAGGCTTACGACATTCATTTGAATAGTAACCCTTAATCCCACAGTTAAAGCATGTGACTTGTTTCTTAGGTATAGCTGCAGAACTAGGCTCTTCTTTCTTCCTCTTTTTACCTTTTGACTCGGAATTCTTTTGCTCATTTTGTCTTTTTCCCTTTTGATTAAAACTTTGCATCTTCTTCTCATTAGTTTCCATTTGTTCATTAATTTCCTCCTCTTCTTCCAACTGGAATGTGGAATCCACCAAAGATTCAAAAGGTATATCAAGTTGGAGTAATAAGGCTTTTTTCAAGGGTTTGTATAACCCCTAAATAAATTTATGATTTTTTTTTGGGATATCAATAAAGTCAAGACCATATTTGGATAATCGGTCAAAGTAGATGCATACTCTACAACAGACATTTGACCCTGGTTAAGATCTATAAAACGTCTAGTCATGCCTTCTTTTCCAGGTTCTGGGATAAACTTCAATTCAATCTTTGTCTGAATTGTTCTGAAGAAAGTGGTGTCTCTGCAACCTATGCTTCCATTAAATCTACCAGTCTAATGCCTATCATGCAACTAACTACAAACAATTCTAATTTTCTACTCATCTGTAAGTCCTAGGCTTGTAAATATCCTCTCACTACTCTTTATCCATGCTTGTACCTTATTAATTAGCTCAGTACCCTTAAAAGGTTTTTCTCCTAAGTGCACAAAATCTTGACAGAACTGAGCAAATTTGGATCGAGCGGGTTGGGCACCGACAGCCTGAGTCTGTACTGTCCTAATCATTTCAGCTATTTGCTGTGGAGTTAAAAATACTGCCACAACATTAGGACCACTAGTTGCTACAACATCTGTCCTAGGTCCTACTTCAGCCATAATACTAATCCTGCATATCCAATTCTAATACTATATTAAATGTGTCAACCTTAGTAAAAATAAACAGGTGCTCTACCTTTATCCCAAAACTATACTCTATGGACAGTCCATGTGAACTACCTACATACTTTCTAAAGGGTAGGACTTTAAGTCTCACTAGGTCTCAGAACCATGATTTTATATGTAATATTGTTCTGACCACAGCTATGATACCAAACTGTAACAAACTCACTGTTATACCCAGTTTAGCAAACAACATTATAAGTAATGTTGTCTGCTAATCCGAAGAATACAGCTTAATAGGGGCGGTCGAATGCGAATATATCTTAATACTAACACTGACACGTCACTTATACCTTTTTTTTCCACTTAATGTCTGACATGTTCAGTATTAACACAAAGTAATAGACACATCAATTCCACGTAATCAGAACATTATGTCATACACATAACAATCATAGATCATAGTAGAAAAGTTTACATTATACCATACATAGAGTTTGTCCACAAATATACTTCTAACCTTACAATTTACATATTACAAAATAAGTCACTATCTTAACAGATACATCACATATTACTTCAAGTGGATATCTTATAGAAGATAAACTAAGGATATCAAAAATGTCTATCTATGGCTAGCTCACCTGTCCAAGAGTCGGAAAGTCCTTTTAACCTGAAAATCCCGGTCTGACCTGGCAACACAAAAATTTGGATCAGCCAATCTCTAAATATATCAGGAAAGTGAGATCCTTATATATATAAACATATAAATAGGCTTTAGCTCAACATGAAGTGATACTAACTATAATCCATTGTTTCACAATAATGTATGTTTGGTTTCCAAGTATGGTTTTAATCTCTATCTGTTACAACCCGGAAAATCTGAACCAGTTTGAAATTTTTAATTTGGCTAATTTAGTGGATTTTAAATATTTAAAATAAATTATTTTAAATAATAACGACAAAAAGTGTGTTTGAATCGATGTTTGAAAATAAATATAATTATTTCTAATTATAAACAAGGCCTGAAATGGCGAGGTAGTTTCAAAATTTGAATTCAAACTTTGACTGATTGTACCGGGTGCAAAACAAAACGGATTTTAGTGAAACCAAAAATATTTAAATCTGTTAGTGAATATCTTTCTAACGAATCTGAAAAATCAAAGTTTCGTAGCGGGAGTCAAAAGTTATGGCCAAATGAATTTTCAGAAAGGTCGCTATAGAGAATATATCGCCCTTGAAAATAGACATTTTGCAAACGACCTCGGAATTCGACGAAACCACTTTTTTTGGATCCGGGATGTGAAGTTATTGCGAGGTTTCAAATTTCATAATTGTTGAAGCTAGTATGTGATCGTGGCAAAGAAAAATGTGTTTTGGTCAATTTTTGTTAAATTGGATCGACCAGAAAAGGGCCATTTTTCAAACGGTCTCAGAATTCGACGAAACTAGTTTTGTTGGGACCGTATCGTCAAAACATAGCTAGATTTATTTTTTGGGAATTTTTAGAATCAGTATGTGGCCCCAGCAAATTGAAATGTACGTTCAAATTAAATATTGAATGTTTTATATTTTAATTTGAAGTAAAACTGGCTGAAACAGTCGAATGGGCCTTCGAAACATGTCCCATTGTTCGGAATGGGGGTATTTGGCTAGGGACGACAGTCGTTGGGTTCGGATTGGAGTTAGTATGTGAAGAGGGGTATTTTTGAAATTTTAAAAATATATAAATATAAAAAAAATCCCTGGCCAATCACGTTTTATCGTTCACATTAGAAAAACCCGCTCCCTTTTCTCGATCGACGACGAAAACCCATTCACCCCTTCCCAGCTCGATTCTGACCGATCCACGCCTCTAAACACCATACCCCAGTTCAACTTTTTGTAGATCCCCCCCCCCCCCCCCCCCGAGCTCTTCAAATCTGTACCACTCTCGCCCTCGCCTCGTCTTCAGCGCGAATCGACGCCGTGAACACCAGACATTCAAGCCGCCGCCGGAGCACCTACAGGTCGTCGATCTGGCCATCCCTGGTAGCGTATGAAACCCCTTTCGAAGCTCTACAACGCTGCACAAGCCGATCGTCGTATCGCTTCACCGTTTGCACGAAAATTCAAAACCTAGTTTTGAAGAATTTCAGAAGGTAATGGTTGTTTTAATATTAAACTATTCCATAGCACTTTAAAGCACTACGGTAAAAGATTTCACTATAAAAATCATATCTTTTTCGTTTCTTGTCGAAATTGAGTGAAACAAGAGGCAGTGGACTCGTGCAGACATCTTCTACATTCTAGAAGAGATTGGATATTTTTCTGAGCCTTCTACGATTTTTGGTGGAGTGGAACCCAATGTGAGATTTCTAATTTATAAACAATATGGAAAACAACGATGTATAAATTATATAGTCGAGGTATGAGTTATATAAGCGTTGTACACTACATGTATAAGCATTGTATAAGTTGTATGTTCGATGTATAAGTTATATATGCGTTATAAGAGTGATATATGCGTTGAAATTAATTGAAATGATATTGAAAAGAAAGTGAAATATATTTATATACGAATATATATATATATATATATACTCCCCTCGTCACAGACCATGGACGATATTTATTGATTGTGATTGATGTGAAAATTGGTTGATAGCGAATGGTTGATTTGAATGGTTTGTGGTTGAAATTGATTGATTGTGGTTGAAAAATACCCGTTTATGGTTGAGAATTTTTTGGTTGAAACCACATAGGATTAGTTTGTGGAAAATAAAAATAAAAATAAACATGCCGCCTGCGTGCGAACTAGATACATGAAATCCCCATTGTCAAAAGCTACGAGGCTTTAAGGTAGAGCGAGGAGCCGTACTAGGGATGGTCCCAGTTTTAACTACCCTGCCGTTATGCTGCCGAAATTTTCAATAATATTCATGTGTTAGAATTATTTTCATTTGTTGAAATTATTTTTATATGTTGAAACCGCATTCATGTGTTGAATAGAAATTCATTCGTTGAATGGAAATTCATGTGTTGAATGGTATTCGTGTTTTAAATAAATTGCTTTAACAATAAAAATCACATTTTTATTATATATACGAACTATAGAAAACCTGCATGTGTTGAATAGAAATTCATTCGTTGAATAGAAATTCATGTGTTGAATGGTATTCTTATTTTAAATAAATTGCTTTAACAATAAAAATCACATTTTTATTATATATACGAACTATAGAAAACATTCATGTGTTGAATAGGAATTCATTCGTTGAATAGAAATTCATGTGTTGAATGATAGTCGTGTTTTGAAATAAATTGTTTTATAATAAAAATCATATTTTTATCATCTATATGAACTATATAAAATAGTCGTGTTTTGAAATAAATCGTTTTACAATAAAAATCACATTTTTATTATATATATGAATTGTTAAAAATAGTGAAGAGTTGAAATAAATGTTTGTTGGATAAAAACATCATTTTTATCAAAAGTATGAAATGGATAAGGTTTTGAAATCGAGGAGGATTATATATATATAATTAAAATGAATCGAATAATGACGCTGCAGTTCGTGTTTTTAAACCGTGATTTCAAACGATTAGTGCGGGAGATCCGACCATCGGATTTTCCCGAAACCACAACCGTTGGGTTCGCCTTGGAAATATCTTTCCAACGGCAACAACTTTCAAAGATCCAATGGTTGGATTGTCTGGAATGTTTAATTCAAATCTGAAGAAAAACAGCACCAGAATCGATTATATTTATATATATAAATATAAATAAATTAAATCGAATAACGATGCTGCAGTTCGTATTTTGAAATCGTAACTTCAAACGATTAGTGCGGGAGATCCGACCGTCGGATTTTCCCGAAACTGGAATCGTTGGATTCGTTTTGAAAAGATCTTTCTAATGATATAAAAATTATAAAGATCCAATGGTTATATTTTCAGATATGTGTAAATCAAATCTGGAGAAAAACAGCGCCACGGCCGCGTTATGACCTGAAGCGTTGTTTTGAATAAATTGGCTATTTTTAAATAAATAAAAATAGCGATAAATCGTGATAAAAATTTATAAACGATAAGGAATGGAAATAAATTGAATTTGCTCGGTTTATGTGATATTTAATGGTTGAATGTGTTTGACATGAAAATTACATTAAAGAACTGAATTAGTGATATCGAATAATTTAACCACTGAAATGAATTGATTTGAAATTCTAAATATACGTGAATTATTTGAAAAGGCCGAGTTAATTCTCATTTCAAATAATTGACCGACGTTTGAAAGTCGAAGATATACAGACGATGCAAGACCGATGATCTTCGCGTCGAATGGAGGGGTGCTACTGGTGCTCATGATAGGAGTAGCTACCTAGAAGGGGTTGAAGTAGTAGCCGTCCGGACGTACATGTTGATTGTACGGATATGCGAGGAATAAAGATCCTCCGGTTTTGTTCAGACCCAGAACTGACTTGTAAATGGACTGTGTATCTAACATGGGATTTCATTCTGCGTGATTGATAGACATCAGTTGCATGGCGTGAATTGCCTGTGTGGCACGCTGAGATGCAGTGATCAAAGCTTTTGTTGAAAAGTAGGGCTTTGTGGTGGATGATCAAAGCAACTCCTGTGTGGCATAGCTTTGTGTATAACGTGAATTCGCGAGCCTCACACCCCGGTATGAACCAGAAACGGGAGAGGATTGCAGGGAGAACATGCGTTTCCTTCTAGCTAGGAGTTGTGTCAGTGTTTTTACACGGCCTGACATTTTACTTATGTAGATGATGGATAGCGAGGCGCCTCGGATATATCGATCGTTCTCGAATCGATGGAGTCATTCATTGGCTCATTTACGCCCCATAGGGAGGGGAGACGTAGTGTTCAGGATTTCGTCTAATCCACATCGGTGGACCGGCCCTGAAGATCCAAAGGTCGATGCGTTCTGATCCTGAGACTCGGGCTAGACAGTCTCGAATTCGGTAAGGACTGTCTTTTGCCTTGGTTCATGACGGAAATCCAATTTCTAAATACGACATCGTGTGGTTTTGATTGTATATATATATGGCGACATGATATATGGTACCCATGCCGTATATGATTGATATTTATGATTGTATCTAAAATTAGAAACTAACTGGAAACGAGCTAGGACGGAAGGTTTCCTAGGTATTGGTCTGATGTTGGTTTCGTCCTTCGGGGTTAATATTTAGGGAATCGTTCTCTTACCAGTTTATGGTTGGAGTCTGATTAAGAATTAAACGATAAAATTTACATTTCAAATGATTTGTTTTCCTCGTATCAAGCATATTTGGCCATTATAAGATAAAACTCTATCCTCCGGTTTGTGTTGCACTGTGTGATGGGAACTGAGTCTTATAATGGCTTCATTTTTATAAAAAGCATTGCGATGTTTGAAAGATTTATTTGTTTTAAAGCACTGGCAATCCAATGGTGTAAACCCTTTCCGTGAAAGCGGCGTGGTCCTGTGATTAGCCATATTGTAAGATGTGTTAAGTAGATTTCTCATACCAGTCCCATGACTGACTCGTAGTTTGTTTCACTTGCAAACTCGGGTGCCCCTATTTCTACACGGACAGCCTAGTATTCAGGTTTTAGCAGGCTCTTTCTGAATAGCTGGAGCTGAAGATGGATTCTATCATTTATCTCTTTTTATGCTATTCAGCTCCTGTAGTACATATTATGTTTTGTTTTTCGCTGTAGACATTTATGTATAGCTGAACTGTATTTTGTACTAAGTATGATCCTGTGTACTTTGTAACTCTGATGATTATGTTTATCCAATGTATTCTATTGTACATTATCTGGTGTATTTAATTATTTCTGTTCTGTGGTTATCTGTTTATGTGTTATATTCCAAAGATTACCCCTACCACCGTCTTATTCGGAATGGGGTCGTCATACTATCACAAGTTCACATTATATATATGACAAGCCAACACAACTCGTTCATGACCGACCTAATCAAGGAACTACTCAGTTAGATAACTAAGGAAGGACAAGGAATCAACGTATCAAACAAACATATAATAAAATTAAAGATGGTCTCAAGTCCTGGTTGTATCCCTCATACCGATCTAATACCAATGACCAGGAACTCATGCACGATCACTAGCATCGAGGAACTCATACACGATCACGAGGACCAAGGAACTCATACTCAATCGACTTGATTGAGGAAACACCAGAAAACATGCAATAACAATCCATTTCTATGATTACTGAGACTAAAGAATCACATTCTGAATCTAAGAGATTGAGGAAACATAAACATACTATCATGTTAATTGTAGTTACACGTGCTTGATCCAAGGGATCGAGGAACCATATATCTGATCTCAATAATCCAAGAAACAAAACCTCAACAACCGTAAAGAAAATGGCAACCATGACTTCACTATTCCATATTAATCATTACTTTATTTAAATCATTACTAATAAAAGTGGTATAAAAGTCCAGTCTTTTAAAATAATGAATTTCTCAGTCTCTTACATTTACAAGCTTGAAAGAAATCCAGAAATAACCTTCTAAAGGATCTAGAAGCCTCTGTTGCACACCAAAAGAAAGTTAACTCTAAAGTGCGACATACTATCACCCACAGTAACCAATAAAGTTTAACATAGACGTCCCATACCATATAGTGAAACACCAGTATTTGCTGAGAATTAGTAAATTTCACGTATTATGGATATACCCGGAAAACCTGATTTATATTCTCTTACGGATCTAGAGACCACTTGTCGCCCTTTGGATCGACCATAAATCACACAGGTCTGAACTAAAAGTTGGAAATCTTCGAATACTTTAACTGAAACACCCCACCTCCATTAAGGTCACTCACAAAGGGAATGCCTTAACTTCGGTGGAGGTTTATAAGTAAAAGTTACAGATAAAACACAAGACAGATATAAAGGCATATGTATAAGCAACGGAAAACAAACAGACTTTCATTTCATAAATATGTGTTCATACAAAACAATTTCATAATTGTCTCATAATAACTTCCAAAACATTACATCATCATTTATGTCTTGATTATCAAATAAAGAAGCATAAAACATAATAAAAGCTGCATAAATTCCTATAGAACGTGTCCAAAAGCCACAGCCAAGGAAAGAGAGTCCAAACCGTACATCTACTATCTTAAAGTTTGCAAAGAGTCTGACTAGGCTGGGTTGTTTCCTCCCAGTGGACCTGGGGGGAAACGGAAGAAAAGAAGACGAAAGAAAAATAGAGTCAGACATAAAGCCTGGTAAGTCTAGTGACTCTTCAGTATGAGAATAAGAAAAAGGGCATGATAGGTATAAACTGGAAATAGGAAAGTATCATAAACTAAGATAAACCAGTTTTGAACAGAATATACTATCGCACCCCACACTATATCTCTGCACCTACTTGTATTGTCTCAACTGGCACCCCATGATCGGGGTGAAGTGATCCCCTTTCTAAAGATCGGCTCCTACTCGCAAAATCATATGTGTCATACGGCCCCCAATGATTGTAGATACCTATGCTGGTCCCACCATGGGGTGTATCAAGTCCCATGATGGCAGCCCGACACAATCCTAGAATGCATAGGTTATACTACTGGTGCCCAGTGCCCTGTTTGTCTACTCCGAAGTGTGTGCACGCCCGCACTCCGTTAGAACCCACACTGTTGCACCAACCACCGTCACTTTTGACCGCTTACAATCAGCCCAGTAATCGTGCCCCACCCTGCCTAGTTTTAGGGTACCATGATACCTAATTGGGTTACTGCTGAAATAGGTCCCTGCTACTAGGGTTTTCTAGACAAACATGTTAAGTGGTTAAGTGTTTGTATTTACCCAACCCCATCCATCAGTTTAATTAACATGTTGAATTAGTTAAGTGTTTTAGTTAACTTAACCCTACCATCCTGACTTGTCTGTCCTTAGCTTTTTAAAGCACCGACCACTCACATTAGACAGGTATTGTTACAGTTATTGGATGTGTCGGTCGGTTCCGAGTAGGTTTACACCGTAACTTAGTCTAACCTCGGGTCCTTATTGGTCTCAATGCTTAATCTCTCACATTGGATAGGTATTGTTGTGATTACTGGACAGCCGGGCGGATCCGGGCAGGTTTACGTCATAACTCAATCCAACCTCGGGTTAAGCATACTCGTATTTTCTAAATTTACATATTTGTCTCTATTACTTGTTATATGTAAATTTGTTAACAATTAAATGTTGTGGCCCACTTTCCAAGTTCATCATTTTTGGTATAAGAATTTTATACCATTTAAGTGCCACCAATTATTGGCATGTGCCAAACATGCCAATACATATATTTTTCACCAATTTATGTCAAGTTTCCTATAATTACCAATTTTTCCCAACATTACCCCGTCTAAATATTAGGCTAACAATCTTAGCCTAATTTTTCGTCTGCATGATTTTTAACATATAATATTAGGCTAAAAACTTATCCTAATTTAACGTACACAAAATTGGCATAAAGAAATTCATTAATATAAACATGACATAGGTGTAAACTTGGCATTTTCGGCATAGTCAATACGAACATCATAGGTGTGAACATGCAAAAAAGTCAACATGAATATCGTAGGTGTGAACTTGCAACGTAGACTAAATCAACATACATATATGTGAATTTGCAACATAGACTAAATCAACTTACATATATGTGAACTTGCATTGAAATATGGATCTAACTAAATAGGTGTCACATGAATTAACATATGATTTAGACAACATAAGCTTAAACATGTTTAGATCTAGGCATAACACCGAACATCACTAGCATATGACAAGAATATGACATGTCCATAAAGTATGTATAATTTTATCACATGTGTGAACTAGATCCAATCATGTTTACTACTATAACATGAAACTTGTATTAAAATGGATCTTGGCATGGATCCAATTATGAACTTGCAACTTTTGTATAAACATATGAGCATGTATATGAACTTAATCATTTAGGCATAGAGGTTTTAGCATAAAGTATATACATGAGATATAACACATACAACCTATATTAAACATATAAACATATAGGTGTAAATTATAAAATTAACCATATACTTGTATGTGATGTTGCTTTCATTCTAAATGTACAATAGGATCAACATAAAATCAATTATACCACAAACATCCCAACCGTTCACAATACAATCATTGCAATACTGATATGAATTAGCATCGTCGTTATACAATAGTAAAATTACATTTCCATTTTACATCGAATCAAGTCTCAATTTTATTCCTGTCGGAAAAATCACTATACTTACAACAAACGACGGACTTGAATTCTGGATTCTGAGTTCGGAATTTGCAATGCTTTCCTTTGGGTAGATAAACGTTGTTTGAATCTTGTTTTTACTTTAGTTTTGCTCGTCTCTAATCTTTCTTCAAGTGGAGGCTACTCTTGGCTTCCTTCCAGCAGCATGACGGCTCTAGCTCTATTTTATTTGTGTGAATTTAGGTTGGAGACTAAGGTTGTTTATATAGAATTTCAAACTAATTAGAGCTGTCGATGAAGCTAGAGTTAATCAAGGCCATCCGTCTCAAGAGAAGCCAATCAGAAAGTGACAAATCAGTCCTAGTGACACAGCCAAGCCCCAGAAACCGAGCCAGGACTAGACGAAGCAAGTCAGGTCGACCAAGCAGGTCGACTACATGGTCGACAGAGGTACCCAGGTCGACTCCCAGGTCGACCCCCTGGTCAACCTGGGTCCTAGGTGGGAAAATTCCTACCCAGCCCAGTTCTGGTCCAGTTTTGAATTTTGAACTTGTTTTCGGGCTGTTTGAATTTTAAATCGAATTTTGAAACTTCCGGAGGTCATAACTCCGTCGTACGGAGTCCGATTTACGCAAACTCGGACTCTATCTCAAGCAGAATTCCGAGACGAACGCAGTGGCACAACCTATTCCCCTTAATTCTACCATTTAGAATTAATTATACTTTAATTTGTTAATTTACTGTTAACAGAAAATTCGGGGTGTTACATTTTCCCCTCCTTATACGATTTCGTCCCCGAAATCTTCAAGTCTAGAAGAACATATATCCTAACATCCAATCGTCCATCTACTCAACCAACAAACACAGGCATCCATTGTCCTTAAAAGACTTCTAATGCTTCATGATCATATGCGTAGTGTATGTATATGTCCTTATCTAATGCAAAAATTAGGCGGTCTACTAATTCAGTTGACCTCCTTGATGCGAATCATGTAAGCATCATGAATCCATTATGTATGCAAATCTTCCCTACTCATAATTCTACATGAGTGCGGAATCATTCATACAAATGCGACATCCATATGACAACATATCAAGTTTCAACAACATACAAATATGAATACATATATGCATATGCAATATGAAGTGACTGAGCCGATCTAAAACCTAGGTTGTGTGTGTATATGCATCCAGTAGCAACCACTAGGTATCACTTGCAACCACTTGCAGCCATCAACCATAACATGTTCAATTACATGTTTACATCCAAAGGGGTTTCTACCTAAGGATAAAGGATAATATCGAGGAGATATACCTAAAAAGATAGATACTAGCACAACTTAAGGAAAAAGAGAAATCAAAGATGTACCCTCAAAAAGAAAAGGGTAGGCCGCGCGTATTTTGTCCTCAGATTCCCAAGTCGTGTCTTCCTTGGCGTCGCTCCACTGAACTTTGACAAGCTTGACTTCGCAGTTGCATAGCTTTTTCACTTCAGTTCCTAAGATGCGGGTTGGAACTCTCCTCACAGTTGCTTCGCGTTCCACTTCGGCTTCTTCTAGAATGCTTGGCTCCACCACTTCCGCAGATTCATGTAAACATTTCCCGAGATGAGAAACGTGAAAGACATTGTGTATTCCAGCCAACTTTTTGGGCAGCTCTACTCTATAAGCCATCTTCCCAATCTTCTCGATGATAGGGAACAGTCCTACAAATCTTGATGCTAGCTTTCCTGCGGATCCAAAGCGAACGACGTTCCTTAAGGGAAATACCTTAAGGAAAACCATGTCCCCAACCTCAAATTCAAGGTCGGTCCTTCTTTTGTCTGCGTAGGATTTCTGTCTATCTTGGGCTGTCTTCATTCTCCTTCATATCAAGTCCACTTTTTCTGAAGTCTCTCTAATCATATCTAGCCCAAGTATAAGCTTTTCTGTAGGCTCTCACCAATAGGTTAGTAATCAACACGGTCTTCCATACAAAGTTTCGAAGGGCGCCATGCCGGTGGTGGCTTGGTAGTTATTGTTGTAGGCGAACTCCACTAAAGGAAGATGATCCTCCCATGTTCCTCCAAAGTCAAGAACGCATAGTCTAAGAAGATCTTCTAATACTCTGTTTACCCTTTCTGTCTGACCATCAGTTTGGGGGTGATAGGCCGTGCTCAAGCATAACTGTGTGCCTATAGCTTCTTGCAAACTCCGCCAAAATTCGCTTGTAAAGATAGGATCTCGGTCACTCACTATGCTAGAGGGTATTCCATGGAGTCGAACTATTTCCTTGAGATAAAGAGAACCTAGAGACGAGGCAGTCCTTCTACTCTTGATAGGTATAAAGTGCGCGCTTTTTGTGAGCCTGTCCACTATTACCCAAATGCTAGTATTGCCCCTTTTTGACCTAGGCAACCCATCAATGAAGTCCAATGAAATGCTATCTGTTAGACCAAAAAATGGTCCTAACACCCAATTGATTATGATTTGCAAAGAATAATAATCTAAAACATAGAAAGTCAGGCAAAGACATGAGATTTATAGTGGTTCAGCATTAACTAGCCTACTTCCACTTCATAGTTTCTCATTTCATTCCAAAATTATAATTACAATGAATAAATTCACACAATCACTCGAATACAATGAATTATTCTCTCCGAATTCATTGATTTTTGTTGGAGAAGAAGGTGGTTGTTGATTGAGAAATTCAGCCATTGTTTCCATTCATGAATTAAGTGTCAGAACCTCCCTCAAATGATGCACTGTATGTTTATTTATAGGTGTAAAATTGGTTGGGATGTGTGGCCACGTGGCAATGTCATGGAGTTCTTCGAAAATGATGGATAAAGTGGGGAGCATGGCTTCATTCGTGGGCTTACAAGTGTCAATCGGTCCGGGTAAATAGGCACAAGAATAGGTCTCCAATGAAGGGAAGTTGTGTGTTTCAGGCAGTTCGATTAGGAGGCTTAGATCCGATCCGAACCGATGTTGTTGCACCCATTCGATCCAACCAAAGCTATTCCATCCGAACCGATCTGAGCTATCCCATTCGAACCGATCCAAGCTATCCTAATCCGATCCGATCCAAGCTCTGGTTTTAGGATATATGAGAGCTTTATCCTCTAACATATGTAACCTCGATCATCTGAGTTTTGGGTGGCCTGGTCACAAAACAGGCTAACATTTTGCCCCCCAAAGTACGTCTTATCGAAGATGAGGCATGCTTTGAATATGCCAAGCTAAATATTTTTGGAAAGTCATCCGTCCTTGAGAAGGCTTTATCAAATTATTGCACTTCTCCCATGGGTGCTAGTGAGTACAAATTCTATGGGATGAGTAGTCGAAATGATCTGGTAACCATTTAAACCTTGTCGAATCAAGAGGTCAAATTTCTTCATCATAAGTCATATAGGATCGTTGGCTCCTGTGTGAGGTCGTACACGCACAGGTTAATGTCAAACGACGCTTTTTCTTATGCAAGTCAAGTGTATTGCAGAGTCAAACTTTCTTTTATGTATAAGTCAATGTATGAAACAACCATCCAAGTCATAGGGTAGTATCAGAATCTTCAGGCTTTGAGCTAGCATCTGGATTATTGGGACAAAATGCATCAGAATTGGCATATGAATCTGTCGCTTGTGTTTGGATCTGGACTACCTCGATATCAGGATATTAATCTAGGGCTCCATAATCACATCGAATCGTAACAATAGGGTATCCGAAAGCCATTATCACTATGGATCATTTTATAATCCCGTGATTACATACGAATCAGCACGAGATGTTGTTGAGAACGTGCAAGCCAATGGTAGGTATGATAATCACAATCCTAAGGCAGTAGAGGAGTTTATCACACTCTCCATTTTATGCAATTGCGGGTGGAGTCTTTGGACTCATGTTTGATCCGTTATTTGGCTCACTTGGATGGTCGAGATGGATCATGTCATATTCCAGAGATATAGTGTGTATGTTCTGAATTATGCACAAAATCAGGATCATGTTCAAAGCTAGTCCATCAGTTGAAGCTTATGCTCCCAATCTCAGTGTAAGATGAAGTGAAGTCAATGCTTATGCCCCCAGCATCGTTGGGGATTGGACTAGGTCAATCAGATATCCAGTCTTCTAGCCTTTCAAATTTCTTTCTTTACATCGGGTTAGAGCTGCAGGTTTAACAATCTTGGTTGACCCGTGACGTTCCGTACTTCTTTCTTATGTCGTCAAGCGTTAGAGTTGTATACGTGAATGGTCGAATAACATTCACGTCGGTGTCAATCCATCTCTTTAGTCAGAAAGTGAGAATTGCCTCATCGAGCGACAATGAATTTAGATACTCTATTTGCATCAGCCATGGAGTTGAGTAAGCTCGTCAATCATGAAAGCGAGGGAACATTGTTTGGGAGTCATTCGGGCTCCTTCGTTCATGCTTTGAAATTATCCGAAATAGCCATCATAGTATTGTTGAGTCTATCCCTCCTGCTTGGTTCCATTGAGCTCGACAATCAGGATTGCTGGATTGACTAATGAAATTGTTTCTTTCTGGAATTATGCATTCCTATCAATATTTTCTGGGACTTTTCGTTTGTCTGGATCATTTCAGGAGTCAGATGACGCTCCATTCTTTATCACTAGAACATTGAGAACATCCATTTCAATATGGATGTCCTCTTGTTGCAGGAATTTGTCTGTCTCAGGATAGAATTCAACAACGTTTTTAGGAAAATCTCATGGCATAAAGGTATTGATGTTTACTTCAGAGGTGAATCCGCCAAGGCAACTTGGTGGGCCTCATTGCAAAGAGACTTTGAATTCTGAGTTACCCAGAATATCGGATACTGCTGCCATCAACACCATAGATGGTCCAGGTTGATCTACCGATGCCACCGCGACATCGAATTTTTTGAGGAATGAATGCTGAATCTCGCCAAACCCTTGTTTGATTGAAGTGAGTAACATGACACTCTTGGGTCGATAGGCGTGGATCTTTGAGCTGCATTTGAGTGTGCCGCCTTTGATGAAGCATTAAATAACATTGGCAATCTAGCCTTTGATTTTGCGGAGTCATCGCCAATTGCCCAATTTAGCGCTGGTGCCCCCAGCATGAACTCTTGAAGTGGATGGAAGCTGGTCTCTCATTTCTTGATTCCGCATATGTAATAGTCGTCAATCAGGCTTCTGTCTTTTAATTTTGAATATAGACATCGGGTAGTAAAACTATGCTACCTAAGGCTCATATTTCGTGCCCCCATCCATGGTGGTTGTTTTCTGAGCAGTAGACTTCGAATCCATGTATTTCATACTCCCTGTTCGCATCATGAGTCAGAGTTAGGTGAAAATCGATATGTTGGTACTCGGTCCAATGTAATGTCTTGTCTCCTATCCAGACCCTAATTGCTGCATAGGATATACCCAGCCTTATCTAAACTTTCCAGTCTGGAAGTAAGTTTGGACTAGAAAATGGACATTCTCTCTGCATCCGTTTCGTGGACCTTAAGGGGCCTGTAAAGATCACAACATAAGTTAAATATAAGTACGTAAGCTATGTCGTTTGTGAATATTTACAATGGTTATGTCCCCAGTTCAGGGGTAACGGCATAAGACAGATGGTCGGATCAATTCCCTTTCAAATTTAGATGAAGGATGGAGTATTCTGGATAGTTGGGGAAATCCTTAATCCTGAATGCCATGATCGTGCCAGATCATATTATGACCGGAAAACCAACGACCGCTCAGGATCGTATTAAGGCGGATAGAAATCCAAAAATCCTAGGGCTTCACCGGGTCCTTCCCAGTCGCGAATATTAAGTCGCATGACATGTTATTGAATAATTCATTCTCAAGGCTTCCTTTTGGTCGCCGTCTAGAATTGCGTAGGAAATTTAGCATTGGGCATTGGTGTCAGCCACCTACACGTCCCCCTTTAGTTGCTTCCTACCGGTCTGTTATTATTGTTGCGAGTGCGGCCCTCGCGTTTTGTTTAGCTTTGTTCTACGAACCTGCACTTGGTAAATGAAATTTTGTTTCTTTCTCATTATCCTGCACCTGCGATCATTCCATAAGCAAATAAGCAAATAGTTCGTGGAACATTATAAGTTATCAATGCAATTAAAAATGAAAATGCACTAAAGTAGTATGTATGTATGGGTATGCCCCCAATCAATCATTAACTTAGTGCCTGGCCAGGCTTGTTGAGGATTGATTAGGACCATAACTGTGTTGCCCCCATGTCCGGACATGGAGGATTCGGGCTCCGTTTTCATTCTTTTTCCCAATCGTGTAACAAGATAGGAGGCCTTGAGTGGCATGTGTCATCATGCATTTATCTCTCCTGATCCTTTAGCAAGGTAAGAGTTCTTGTAGCGCTAAGTGTCTAACACCTTTATACTCTCCCGATCCTTCAGCGAGATAGAGTTCGAGCTCGGTTCTTAGTTTGCTCACCGGTCCTTCAGCAGGGCAGAAGTTCTGGGGGTGCTAAGTCTCTAGCGCCTTTATACTCTCCCGATCCTTCAGTGGGGTAGAGTGTATTTCGAGGCGGTTTTAGTCACGGTGCACCTTTACGCCTCATGGACATTTTCTCTGGTCCTTTATACTCTCTCTCGAATCATGAGAGTTAGAGTGGTTCAGGCGAACGATCATATCATTCGCCCCGGCGCTCCTTCTACACTCTAGTTCAAAGAGTGGGACTCTGCTGTTTTGGATGTCGTTCTCGACATCGGTTCTGGTCCATGCTCCACGCTTCACTCTGGCGAATGGAGCTTTTCGGACAAGTGGTCGGGTCACACTCATCCTAGGTTTATATTTCTATCCAAGCTCTGCGGATAGCATCAGTCAGTCAAACAGTTGGGAAATGTTTGCCAAGGCTTTGTGTACCTCCAAATAATCTATGGGAGGAGTAGTTGGCACCAAACTTCGGGTACATGCATCATTCATATCATATGAGTTAGTCATGTCAATAACTCAAGAGGCATGTAAAAGCAAATTTCATGATTTGAAAATAAGAATATCAATGGGCACTGCTGCCCCCTCCCTCATCGGGGTTCATGTAATCTGGTAGCATCGAGGATAGGATCGAGCCATATAGATGGTCACACCGCGTCCATCTGGAGTCAGACTTCGACTTTGCAATTTAATGATTTATGTACAATTGTCTTGTGGTCTGCCACGTGTGAGCCAGGGATCAGATGGTCATCTCAGATCCACTTTGAGTTATACAACTTTCGTTAGACGCGGGGGCGTAGCTTTGCAAATGAGCAGTCCAGTCGGGCCCGTTACAGCAGTGCTCCATAACTCTACACGTGGGTGTTAAAAGTTTGATCGGTACCAGATCTGAGGTATCTACACAATCCATATATAAATTTTCTGAGTTAATTACATAGGCAACTCATAAAGAACGCAAATATAAGATTTATGGTTAAAAAGTAGTCCTGTTAGAGGAATGAATGTCATTCTGAGAGGGAATTGGAATTGCATGCTCTTTGCCGGTTAACGCTTTCTTATCTTGTCTCTGCCATGGGATGTTGCCAGAATGTTAAGCTGATGACGAATATCTTTTCAAATTATTGCGGGGCGACAGTCCCAAGAATGAATAGATCTTGATCGGGGTCTTGGGATGGCAAAGGTGATTAGATAAATATCATAAGCGAGTGATGAGGTCGCATCTCCTTTGAATCACCTTTTTGCGACCATGCTGAGGGTAAGGCTAGAGTGTCAGGAAGTCGCGACTGCACCACTAATGGAAGCACACCATCACATTGGTGTTAGGATGGAAATTGGCATGAGAACAATGGATTTATGCTTATAGAAACTTTTGCACTTTCTATGCTAGAAAATAGGATATTGCGGCTGGTGGGATAGTCATATCTCATTGATTTGCTAATAGGCCTTCGATTCCATATCGGTACAAGGGTTGGTGCGCAAACAATCAATCAGCTTTCGGGCGTGAGCATTCTAAACTTTCAACTTGCTAACTTTTAGGCAAGACTAAGGCAATTGGCCATGCAAACTCCTGATGTATCAGCTTTGAATTTAGATGATGTAATCTTGAGCGATTCATGCTCAAATCTCTAATTTCCCCTAGCATCTGGGGAATGAGTTACTTGGCAAACAATTGATGAAAGGAGTGGAAGTGTGAATCTTCACTTTCTAATTCCAAATCTTCGCTCGTTAGATGTTTCATTCATGTACATTTCCCATCTAGCGGGAAGTTGACTAGTGATTATGTCAAACCATTCAGGGCGGTAAATTCAGCAATGAGAATCGTCGATTTCTATCTCGGGACAACCTTCCAAGGGAAATAAGCCATGTCGCCTTGCACTTCATTTCCTGAGGCATAACAAATGATGGTACGCCATTCATTCTCGTTGCTGAAAGCATTCCGTGCTGCAGGAAGTTTCTTACGGAGGTTGTCGATGATTCTCACTCGGGTGTAGTATCCAACACTGGATCAACTTCTATATAATCAATGGTCGGAGTTCGTAGTGTCTTAATTGGGATCATCTCTATCTTTTATGGATTGTCGGAACCTTCTAACTTGGTCAGATTATATGCCTTCTGACCTTCTATGAGCGGAATATGAGGCATGTTGTAACGTTCCAATCCACCCAACAACTCTTCTACTGGTTCTAGGTACGCTGCGAGTTGTGGTTTCTTCGATTGGTATACCTTCCGAGCCGCCCTTCGGGGGTTATCTGCAAAACTCCGGCGTTGGATCGTCGATCATTTCTTGCACCATCTGTATACGGTTTCCAGATGCTTGATTTCGTCTTACCTTCCGAGGGGCCATTTTCTTCATCTAACATATCCTCTTCGGGAACGGTACATTTAGTGATGAAGTTGGCTAATGCTTGCCCCCGTACGGACCTCTTTAGGAGGGAATTGAGATCAAACTAGTTAAGCTCTATGTTCCGTTCGAGCAACTTTCCAGATGCCTCAGGTCGTTGCGGGCCCTGTCGTAGCGGCTAATGATTGTGTATCACAATAGGATGAACTAGGAAATAGCGGGGGAGCATTCTCAGAACAATCAGCAAGCTGTAGATAAGCTTTTCAATCTTTGGGTAGTTGCGTTCTACCACGGCTACCTTCTTGCTCACATTATAGGCTAGTTTCTGGACCATATCCTTCTTACCTGCAAGTGGTGCCAACTTTCCTGCCAAGCATCAGACAACTTTAATTCTTTGTTGTTCATGGATGTTTAGGATCATCGCAATTTGATCAGGGTTGATTTCGATCCTGTGTAAGCTAACTATGAGGCCAAGAAGCTTTCCTGATGCAATCAGCAAACAAACATTTCAAAGGGTTTAGCTTTATTCCAAATATTAAACATTTCTATTAGATCTGAAATGAAATAGGTGGATCGCTCAGACTCCACAAGAGTATCATCTATATGGACTTCCATGGGCTTTCAAGGCAGATGCTTTTCCTGGACCGAGCATACGCCTTATTTGCCATAGAAAGCAAGTAAGTTCCCTTGTTCGGAAGAGGTCTATATGAGATCCGATTTCAAGACCTTAATCAGATCGGCGTCGACAGTCGGAACATGTGCAGTTGCATCATTAGATGTTACCCTTTTGCATCCTGAATCACCATCCTCTCTGGGATTTATGTCTTCGAGCAAATCATTGGGTAATTCCTTTTTTGATGCTTCCTTTATTCGCAATATTGACGCCTACTTCACACTCCATTTCATCTGGAGGGGAAGCGTCTTTGAGTTTCACGCCATCTATGTTGTGTAGCATATTCTATCTAGCCAAATAATCGACTTCTCCCATAACTTGGTCACCATAGACCATTCCCGCTCTATCTTCGGTTGGGATATTTAGTAGTAGACACTAGGGTGCAATGCAGGCTATAAATTCTGTTGGAGCGGGTCTATTTGGACCTTGATCAGATAAGCTTGAATACGATAGCATAGTTTGTGAGGTACTTTGATCTCAAAATCTTATCTCTTGACCAAGGTCATATGGTGGCTGGTGAGCAGTCAAGTTGCTATCATCCGGACAAGGATCCATATGTCCAATCATGGCCTGCGGTAGTTCAATTGGTATCTGACTCTGGGAATCAAAGTGTGTTGATCTAATCCTTAGTCGATGGAAACCAATCTCCCTTGATGCGGTTGACGGAAAATAAGCATTTCAAAGGTTAGCCAAGCTATTCAGGGAGCAAACCAGAGAACATTTGTCTTTCATTACATCATTCAAGTGGAGGGTAACTTTGTAGTGCCAGGATCCTTATTTGCTATCAGACATCACATCATCGAGAAGATCTTCTGAGTCATCTACAGAATAGTGTCCAGATTGTTTTATGTTAATGGCATCTGGGACTTCATTAGTTGGACAGGTTTAAATCATGTAAACTAGGTGATCACTACTCGTTCAGGAACATCATCAGTTGCATTGGTGAAATCTATACACCATCGAGGCTCTGGGGGAGGAGGCTGTTGTGATACAATCACTATCTCGTATACCGTCATAGCTGACATGCCGAATCTTTTCAATAGCTCCTCACATTGAATAACATCAATAAATAGGTGTGATGGCTCTAGGAAGAATTCCCGCCGTTGCCAATTTGCTGTCGATTTCCTCAGACTATCTACTGAATCTCGGTTGATAAGTCTTAATGACTATTGCAGGACAAAAACGTACTCCGACCCGAAGGCGAGCCGTGCTTCGATCCGGAGGCGAGCCGTACTCCGAGCCGAAGGCGAGCCGTACTCCGAGCCGAAGGCGAGGCCGTCAGCGGGTCCGGGCGCAGCGCCGGTGGGGGTTAGGGGCCCCACAGTCCCGGCGGCGATCGACCTAGCCGGTTAGGTCGAAAATGTGGGCACCGCACGATTTTTTCAATTTTGGGCGATGGAGCCTTTTCTGAAATGATCTGAAAATTGTATTTTTTCCAAAAATAGTTGTTTCGAGTCGGATCGAAATTTGCCTTCAAGTTGCAGTTTGGGCGTACCTTAGGATCGAATTATGTCTGTAGATCAAATCAAGTCAGATGGAGACACTCGTTTTGGATCGGGGTGCAATTGTCAGTTCGGGTCGGATAGCCTTCTTCATTATTTGCCATACGAACACTATTGCTGGATCGGATCGGAAGCCCTCCTCCGGATCGGGTCGGATCTGACCCGAGAACATTCGAACCAGTTCTGGCACATATCAAGCTTTATACACGGTGATTGGAGATCGGATCAGATCTGATCCGACCCGTTCGACCTGGAGACTGATAGTAGTGACTCTCACTTGGAGATCGAGAACATCCATTTGTTCTTCATCCGAACCAAAGACTAAAAAATGCTGGAGCTGCTACAAGGCATGCTATTGGCTTCACGTCTGGAAGTTGTCATTCTTACAAGATCATTGGAAAACAGAGAATTTGTCGGATTTCCTCATCGGACTTGAAGGTCCAAATAGTAGATTGGAGAATCCATAAACTTTGAGAATCTTCATTTCTCAGCGAAAGCACCAAAATGTTAGACCAAAAAATGGTCCTAACACCCAAATGAATATGATTTGCAAAAAATAATAATCTAAAACGTAGAAAGTCAGGCAAAGACACGATATTTATAGTGGTTCAGCATTAACTAGCCTACGTCCACTTCATAGTTTCTCATTTCATTCCAGAATTACAATTAAAATGAATACATTCACACAATCACTCGAATACAATGAATTATTCTCTCCGGATTCATTGATTTTTATTGGAGATGAAGGTGGTTGTTGATTGAAAAATTCATCCATGGCTGCCATTCATGAATTAAGTGTCAGAACCCCCCTCAAATGATGCATTGTATGTTTATTTATAGGTGTAAAATCGGTTGGGATGTGTGGCCATGTGGCAACGTCATGGAGGACTTTTAAAATGATGGAGAAAGTGGGGAGCGTGGCTTCATTCGTAGGCTTACAAGTGTCAATCGGTCCGGGTAAATAGGCACAAGAATAAGTCTCCAATGAAGGAAAGTTGCGTGTTTCAGGCAGTTCGGTTAGGAGGCTTAGATCCGATCCGAACCGATGTTGTTGCACCCATCCGATCCGACCAGAGCTATTCCATCCGAACTGATCTGAGCTATCCCATTCGAACTGATCCAAGCTATCCTAATCTGATCCGATCCAAGCTTTGGTTTTAGGACATATGAGAGCTTTATCCTCTAACATATGTAACCCTGATCATCTGAGTTTTGGGTGGCCTGGTCACAAAACAGGCTAACACTATCCCACTTCCATTGCGGGACTTCTAGAGGATGAAGCAGTCCTCCAGGCTTCTTTTGTTCCGCCTTGACCTGTTGGCATATTACGCACTTAGAAACGAAATCTGCCACATCCTTCTTCATGCCGCTCCAATAGAAAACTCTCTTTACGTCCTTGTACATCTTATCTCCACCTGGGTGTGTTGTCATCTTGGAATTTTGTGCTTCCTCGAGAACAATCTTTACTAAATCCCTTGCTTGTGGGACGCATAGTCGTCCATCCCGCCTTAGCCAACCCTTATCATCGATGGAGTACCTATTGAGGTAACTGGAAGTTTCACCCCTAATTAGTTTATCAATCACATCCACAAGCTGAGGGTCTTCACGTTGTGCGGCCCCTATTGAGTCTAAAAGAGTGGGCCGTACTTCTAGTGATGCCAACAAACCAGGTACAAAATCAGAGGAGGGCCTAAAGTCAAAACTGGCTATATACTCCAAGCTTTGCCTTTCTACAAAGAGAGGGCTTAAGGTCAGCTTCTTTCTACTAAAGGCGTCTTCTACTACGTTGCCCTTGCCAGGAGTATTAGAAATCTCAAAATCATATGAGGCAAGGAACTCCATCCACCTTTGTTGCCTCAAGTTAAGATCTTTCTGCGAGAAAAGATACTTCAATGATTTACGGTCAGTATACAATTCGAACTTCTTACCAAGGAGATAATGGCGCCAAGACTTAAGCGCAAAGACGATAACGGCCAACTCAAGATCATGGGTTGGATAGTTCTTTTCATGAATTTTCAATTGTCTTCGACCATAAGCTACTACCTTCCCTTCTTGCATCAGAACAACGCCTAGTCCCGTACCACAAGCATCCGTGTATACTGTGAACATCTTGCTTCCATCAGGCAAAGTCAGAACTGGGGTTGTCGTAAGAGCCCTTTTTAAGCGTTGGAAAGCAATATCACAATCCAAATCCCAAGCGAACGCTAGATTCTTTTTTGTTAGCCTTGTGAGTGGAGCAGAGATTTATGCGAAATCTCTAATGAACTTTCGGTAAAAACTGGCTATCCCAAGAAAGCTTCGAACTTCGGTTGCATTTCTTGGTGTCTTCCAATCTTGCACTGCCACCACTTTCGCGGGGTCCACAGCTAACCCCTCTTTGGACACTACATGTCCAAGAAACCTTACCTCTTCTCTCCAGAAGTGGCACTTGGAGAATATTGCTTTTAGCTGATGTGCACGGAGAGTATCCATGATTTCCTTCAGACGCTGAGCATGTTCTTCCTCATTCTTTGATAAGATCAAAATATTGTCTACGAAGACCACCACGAACCTATTAAGGAATTCTATGAACACCCTGCTCATTAGGTCTACGAAATAAGCGGGTGCGTTTGTCAAGCCGAAAGGCATGACAAGCCACTCGAAGAAACCGTTTGTGGTTCTGAACACCGTCTTATCAATTCTATCTTCAGCTACCCTTAGCTGATGGAACCCAGTAGCCAGATCAAGTTGGGAGAAGACCGACGCACCTACAAGCTGATCAAACAAATCGTCTATTCTGGGAAGCGGGTGCCTATTCTTCTTAGTCAGCTTGTTTAGCTCCCTATAGTCCACACAAAGACGTAGTGAGCCATCTTCTTTGGTGGCGAACACCACTAGAGCACCCTATTCTGAGATACTCCGCCTTATAAACCCCTTCTCGAGAAGCTCCTTAACTTGCTTACTGAGCTCCTTTCTCTCCTTTGGAGCCCTGTGTCTGACAGGTAAAGCTACGGGCTTTGCATTATCAACAAGATATATGCGGAAGTCTATTTCTCGCCTTGGAGGTAAGCCCTTCACGTCTTCAAAGACATCCGGATATTCACGGACTACTCTAACCGACTGCAAGTTCTCAACAGAAGCATCAAGCGACTCTAGATAACTAAGCATAACAGCATTCAAGGGATTACAAGAAATTTTTAGAGTGTTACCGAACCGAGTCAAGAGTTTAACCACTATTTTCTCACAATCAAGAATGGCACCATTACTGGATAACCAGTCCATGCCTAAGATCAGTCCATATCCCGAGAAGCCCAAAACAAAGGCATTACATCTAAACTCAACACTTAGAATAGAAATTTTCAAATCCAAACAAACCATTGACAAATAAGCTGAGCCCCTAATTGGATTTGAAACAACCAAGGGATCTTCTATCATACTAGTGTCTAGGTGCAGAGATTCTACTAAAGCAGATGAAATAAAGGAGTGTGATGCGCCAGAATCAAAGAGAGTGCGAACTGGATGATCATAGAGATAAACTAAGCTTTCTACAGAAATATTTCTACCTAAGGTTCTCAAGATAGGATTGAGAAGATAAGCAAGATAAAACAAAGCACCTAGGAGAAGAAGTTAAAGAGGTACCCCCAGAAGGTCCTGCTTGCGGGCCTTGCCCTTGCTTCTTAGGGCAGTCTTGATGATATATCCAGTATCACCACACTTAAAGCATGCTCCCATCTTCATCTTCTTCTTTCTACAGTCCTGGACTATATGCCCAACAATACCACAGAAATAACATTTCCTTTTCTGTAACGACCCGCATTCTACGCATCATAGGATCGTAGGATATTTATTTCTGTCACATACGAAGTCGTATGGTCATGTAACTTTGGGAGACGACTATTGGGGTCATTTCCCATGTTCACGATTTTTCCCGATTTTTAAATGACCATTTTACCCCTAGTTGGCACTGTTTTGGCCATAACTTTTGACTGGAAAGGAATTTTGACCTGAAACCACTTCCATTGGCTCCAGATGATGGTTTCTCTTTCCGTAGAGTGGTCACATTAGTCAAACGGACTCACTGTTTGGGAGATATGGCTGAAACAAGTTTCAGATGGTGAAAAACAGCTTAATTGGGCTTAACCGGGTGATTAGCAGCTAGGCCCAGAGGGGAACTTCGGGTTTAGAGGTATACGAGGACTGATTAGGGTTAGGTTATCACTTTCATTTCAGTTTTGAGCCGCCACAAACCTTCTTGAGACCTTAGTAATGGCTTCCATCCTCTAAAACCTCTCCAAATCACATTTTTAGTGAAGATTAAGCCTAAACTACATCAAAGCAAGGCCAAATAGCAACAAAGCAAGGTTGGAGCTGCTGCTATACATAGGAGTTCAACCCAAACAGAGAGTATTTCAGATTTGGTGTTTCATTTGTGGCCAAGGTGAGTGATTTGCATAGTTTTTGCACTAATTACGGTGATTAAGGGTAATTAGTGAAGATTAGCGAATTTATACGTAAATAAATTCTGGAAAAATTCTTAAAATTCTAAAATAATGTTTTAAGGCTCTGTTAGAAATTTGGGTTAATTTCGATGTGTTTTGCTAATCGTATGCTTAAAACATGATTAAGAGGGATTATAGGAAAATGTGAGGTTTTAGCCACTTTTGATCCATTTTGGTTCATTTGAATTGTTGTTAGCTGTTTGTGGTTGTTCTTACATGTTGCTATGACTCTATGGTATGTTTTATGATTGATTAGGATAGTTAGATTGGTCGAAAATGCCGTCGAATGGCGTAGAAAGCTCGCTGGAAAGTTGCAGAAGTGTGCAGGTTCCGAACCGGTTCAGATCGGAGAAAGGGGTCGGATCGGATTTGTGAACTGACCAAGGGAATTCGAACTGGATTGGAACTTGTCACTGGAGGAGACTTGGCGAGAAGGAAGGCCGTTTACTTAGAGTTGGAGTGGACAAGGGGATTGGATCGAAAGCAAACATTTGGGAGAACTAGCAAGAGGGAAGGCCACGCGGATCAGATGGCAAGGAGGGATCGGATCGGAATACGTGAAGAAATGAGGGAGCGGATCGGAGCACTGGAAGGAAGGACACCCGACCCGACCCGGAGGAGGACACCGACCCGACCCGAAGTGGAGTACCCGACCCGACCCGAATGGAAAGATGACAAGGAAGGAGGACCGACCCGAACCGATGAAGGTGATGACTCCCGACCCGAACCGATGAAGGTGATGAATACCGAACCGAACCGAATTCTAGGACTGTTAATGCGCGACAACTCTTCTGAAGACCCACTCCAATTCGACCAAACCCGAGATGCAAAGGTAGTCCAAATGAGAAGTTAGAGCTTAAGATTCAGATGGGAATCAACGAGTTCGCTTCATGGTTGGGCTTTGCTGCGGGACGCGTGCCAAGGAGTTATCGACGTCTATAGCTTTGGACTACTAGGGTAGGAGGTACGAAGGCGGATTCAGGGTCATTATGGCATCGGTAGAACCAAGGGCTACAACCAATGAAGTGGGTCATTGAAATGTTTGGTCATGACTCCATATGTTTAGCTTGGTCATAGCATGGTTTCTACAAGTCGGGATTCGTCGTTGCCTCAGTTTGTCTAGTGTTCCAAAGTGGTAGATATCGTATGCTTTACGCACTGAGTGAGAGATGTGAGGATGGTTGCTATGGATGATTTGTTTGCCATCATTGTGACATGCACACCCCACCCCCGTATCCTTACACTATTTATTATGGCACCTTAGAGTATTGTACGGTATGTGGTACTAACTCTTTGGTTGCAGGTCCAGGTTTAGGTATGGTTTAGTATACCTGTTATTATTCTGTTTAGATGCTTATCGCTCATACCAGGCTTTATGTCTGACCCAGAGTTTTATGTCTCCTCTTATTACTCTGGGTGCTCACACGAGCAGACTAGAGACAGGTTAGCTGGTGATGCACGGGTAGATGATCCGGAGACGAGCAGGAGGCTTCCACGTAATATATATAGTATTCTCCCTGTGTTGTTGAAGATCACTGCTTGGGCATTGGTGGTGCATCTTCTACTTTAGTTTTTTTTGTTAGAGACAGTAAATTTGGAAAGTTGTAATAAGCTGTATTTGGATTTCCGCTGCTCTGATGTTGACATTGATTATTAGTTATCAGCTTATGCACTGTCTCGCCTGTTTTATGTCAAGTATGTTATTATTATATTTTATCCCATGCGCTGTGAGACATTCTACAGGTTCCTTGATTAGTTCATTCTCTTCTTACCTTTCTCCTAACGACCGTCCCGTGCTAGTTGGGCATGTGTACAGCGCACTTTCGGAGGAAATGCAGGCTGGTGCGGGGCGGACCATCACACTTGGTATCAGAGCTCTAGGTTGCGTAGTTAACCTAGGGAAGTTATCAGGGAGAGATAATATACGTATACGAGTGAGCGTATTTGTGGTTATTTTGGTTTTCAAAAGCTATATATATACTATTACTAGTATAAGGATGAAGTCGTACTGCACTAGCACCACTGTGGAGTCGTTAATCGTTTCCTTTTTCAGATTGACGATGAGCCGGTATACTAGAGGTGCTGGTAGAGGAGCCAATAATGGGAATGCTGCTGACATGAGGACGATGTTTACTGACCTCATGAGAGAGATGCTTAGAGATGTGCAGAGGGCAGCTCCCAATGGTGGAAATGGTGGTGGTCCAATAGTGCAGGCGCCAAGAGTCGACTTCGCCAAGCTGAATAAGGATTATACTAGCCTTGGTGGGAAGCCGTTTCACGGAATGGAGTCGGCCACGGATGTTCAAGATTGGTTGGATAGTTGCGAACGTATCTTCGAGGATTTGGGTATCGAGGATGCGATGAAGAGAAAGCTAGCGTCCCGTCAGCTGCAAGGGCGGGCAATGAATTGGTGGAATGCTATAAAGGCAGCTACTCCCGAAGATCAGATTGCTTGGGAGCAGTTTAAAGCTCACTTTAGCGAGAAGTTCATTCCAGCTGCTCGGAAGTCAGTGTTGTTTAAGAAATTCTTGGAGCTCAAGCAGAATGGCAGAGCAGTCTCGGAGTATATTGCTGAATTCGACACTTTGTCGAAATATGGGTTATCTCTTATTGATACTGCCGAGAAAAAGAATGAGAAATTCATAACTGGTTTGGATCAGTACTTGGGGGAAAAACTTATTAACCACATCGATGAGACGTTTGAATCGATTGTGGGAAAAGCATTAAGATCAGAAAGTCTCTACCCTAAGTCGAAGACTGAGGTTGCATCGGCAGAAGAGCCAAAACCACAAGCAAGTGGTGGAGGCAAGGGTGGTTCCCAGAATAAGAGAAAGCAGAACCAAGCTAAGGATGGCCAGAAGAAAAAGAATAAGCAAGATGTTGAGTGCTTCAGCTGTGGTAAGAAGGGCCATTATGCTAGTAATTGTCGGGCCAAGCCAGCGGATAGGAAGTGCTTCAACTGTGGCCAAATGGGACATCACAAGGACAAGTGTCCACAGCCCCCTAAGGAAAAGCAAATGGTGAAAGCCTACGCTCTTAATGCTATTACTTCTTCGTCGAATGCCCCAACAGCGGCGGAGAAGGGAAAGAATGTCGTCATTTAAGGTATGCTTTCTGTTTATGATGTTCCTGTTAGAGTTTTGTTTGATACCGGAGCTTCCAGTTCTTTCATATCTAGTGACCTGGTAGATAGGTTGGGATTGGAGCCCGAGATTGTCGATAGACCTTTAGTAGTGACGAACCCGATTGGTGGTTCGACTAGCCTTAGCATGATTTGTCGTAATGTGGTCTTATCGAGTCATGGATGCATGTTTGTTTGTGATTGCTTTGTTTTGGGCTTTACTGGGTTTGGCATTATTTTGGGAGTAGATTGGCTCCAAAGATACGGGGTGGTGGTAGACTGTGAGGGCTTGTTGGTGACAGCTAGAGCGGATGATGGGCGGAGGATAGTGTTTGGTGGTCTACCCAGTAAGGGGGTATTGGCTAGTTTTCTAAACTCCCTCGACATTCCGCATAGTGAGTTGTCAGGTTTGCCCGTGGTTGGCCAGTACCCGGATGTTTTCGAAGAAGTGACCGGACTTCCACCACACCGAGAGATTGAGTTTCGTATAGATTTGGTAAAGGATGCCGGCCTATAGTGATGCCACTTCGTCGTATGGCACCAAGAGAGCAGCGAGAGCTCGAGGTGCAAGTCAGCGATCTTTTGAAGAAGGGATTTATCAGAAGGAGTGTTTCTGAATGGGGAGCACCAGTTGTGTTTGCTACCAAGGCGGATGGTTCCCTTCGTTTGTGTGTAGACTACCGCGAGTTGAATAAAGTGACGAGGAAGAACAAGTATCCTCTACCGCGGATAGATAATTTGTTCGATCAGTTGAGTGGCACGAGAATATTTTCTCAGTTGGATCTCGCGACAGGTTTTCATCAGCTTAGAGTGGAAGCTGAGAGTATAGCTAGAACGGCATTTCGTACGCCGTCTGGATTTTATGAGTGGTTGGTCATGCCATTCGGGCTGACCAATGCCCCAGCATATTTTGTGGATCTTATGAATAGGGTATTCAGAGATCAGTTGAATAAGTTTGTCCTTGTGTTCGTTGATGATATTTTGGTCTATTTGAGGACAGAGGAAGAACAGAAGGAACATTTAAGAGTAGTGATGGAGGTGTTGAGAAAACACCAATTGAAAGCAAAGTTTTCTAAGTGTCACTTCTGGAAGAGGGAAGTGAGGTTCTTGGGACATGTTGTATCAGAGAATGGTATTGCCGTGGACCCGGCAAAGGTGGCTACGGTACAGGATTGGCCTACGCCCAAGAATGCAACAGATGTAAGAAGTTTCTTGGGGTTATCGGGATATTATCGTAAGTTTATCCAAGGTTTCTCCAAGTTAGCTGCACCATTGACCCAGTTGACCAAGAAGAATCAAGCTTTTATCTGGGATGAAAGGTGCGAGAATGCATTCAAAAGTTTAAAGGACAAGTTGACAAGCGCACCAGTGTTAGTCATTCCTAAGGGGGATGAAGAGATGACGGTATACACGGACGCCTGTGGTACCGGACTGGGTGCTGTATTGATGCAAGGCGGTAGGGTTATAGCTTACGCAAGTCGGCAATTGAAACCGCACGAGAGAAGATACCCTACCCATGATTTAGAATTGGCAGCGATCGTGTTCGCGTTAAAGATGTGGAGACACTATCTCTTGGAAGAAAGATTTGAGCTGTTTACAGATCATAAGTCGTTAAAGTATCTCTTCTCTCAGAAAGATCTGAATCTCCGTCAGCAGAGATGGTTAGAGTTCTTAGCTTCCTATGATTTTGACATCGCATACACACCGGGAAAGGGCAATGCGGTGGCTGATGCATTGAGTAGAAGACATGCCAGCTTAGGGGCTATGTTCCTTGAATGGAAGCAACTGGAGTTTATCGTGGGGTTTGATTTCAGACCAAAGTGCGAATTGGATCCAGAAATGTTAGCAAGTTTGACGATCAGATCCACTTTGATTGAGCGGATCGGCTCTAGTCAAAGGGACGATCCTAACCTATTGGAAACCATCTCCAAGTTAGAGATGGGTATCGATGAGGAGATGAACAAGTATGGGCTTGATCAAGATGGACGGCTCAGAAAGAATGGAAAGCTTGTTGTACCCAATGTCAATGGGTTGAGGGATGAAGTGCTTAGAGAATGTCATCACTCAAAGCTGACTGTACACCCCGGTGGTAACAAGATGTATCGAGATATGAAGCAGACTTACTACTGGGAAGGGATGAAAAGAGACGTTGGGAAGTTTATATCCAAGTGCATGAATTGCCAGCTAGTTAAGGCCGAGGAAAAGAAGCCTAGTGGGTTGTTACAGCCCTTAGAAATTCCCGAATGGAAATGGGAGCAAGTCTCGATGGATTTCATCGATGGTTTACCAAAGACTAGATCGGGACATGATAGCATTTGGGTGATTGTGGATCGATTGACTAAAAGCGCAAGGTTTATACCAGTCAAATCGACCAGAACGGCAGCTAAGTTAGCAGAATTGTATATGAAGTGGGTAGTGAGATTTCATGGAGTACCTAAAAGCATCGTGAGTGACCGAGACCCGTTGTTCACTAGTGGGTTTTGGAAGAGCTTACAAGAGGCTCTAGGGTCAGAGTTACATAGGGCTGCACACAACCCATATCCAACCCGACCCAACCCACCAATCCGACCCAACCCACATAAACCCGACCCAACCCAAAGTAGTTCGGATTGGATATGGGTTTCAATTTTTAACCCATACTATATATGGGTCGGGTTTAATTTTTCAATCAACCCAACCCTATATTAACCCAACCCAACCTTACTTTGAAAAAATAAAAAACCTTTCACACTTCTGGTTTGATATCTGCACCGAATTAATGAAAATTTATTCACTCCAGGCAGCCGCTTTTCCATCTAGCTTGGCCTTGGTCTTCATACATGATTAACTTGCTTATATTTAGTTGGATATGCATATGATATTTAGTTATATTGTGTGCTGAGTCTCTTGCGTGGTGTACTAGTGTGAGAAATTGGTTGGTTTTTCCATTAGGCATGTTTTGCATGTCTTAAAACATAAATTATTAAGTCAAAATTTTTGTTATGGATTAATCATGCATACAACCCAACCTAACCCTATTTAACCCGACCCAACCCATACTTAAACCCAACCCAACCCAACCCTATATGAGGTTGGGTGCGGGTTCAATTTTCATCAACCCAAACCAATACGGGTCGGATGAAGTATTTGGCTTGACCCGACCCAACCCAAACTTTGTGCAGCCCTAGAGTTACATCTCAGTACCGCCTATCATCCTAAGACCGACGGTCAGACGGAGAGGGTGAACCGTATTTTGGAAGATCTCTTGAGAGCATGTATATTGGATTTTGGTGGATCATGGGATGACCATTTGCATCTAGTAGAGTTTGCATATAATAATAGCTACCAATCCAGTATTGGTATGGCTCCGTTTGAAGCTTTGTACGGAAGACCGTGTAACTCACCATCATGTTGGATAGAGACTGGCGAGAAGCTTATGCTTGGACCAGATGTGGTGAGGGAAACTTCAGATAAGATCAAGATCATTCAACAACGAATGAAGGCAGCCCAGGATAGGCAGAAAAGTTATGCTGATAAGAGAAGAAGAGACTTAAAATTCTCCCTTGGTGACTTGGTGTTTGTCAAGATCTCTCCGTTGAAGAGCGTAATACGATTTGGCAGGAGAGGCAAGTTGGCACCAAGATTCGTTGGCCCATTCCCTGTTCTTGAACTAGTCGGGAATTTGGCATATAGAATTGACTTACCAGAGAAAATGGCGGGAGTTCACAACGTATTTCATGTTTCCCAACTAAGGAAGTTCGTTCACGACTCAGATATGACTATTTCACCTGATCAGTTAGAGGACTTCGAAGTAGAACCTGAGGCGGTTGGGAACCGCAAGCCGGCCCGTATTGTCAAGCACGACATGAAGCAACTTCGAAGGAAGGCGGTGAAGCTAGTCAAGGTACAGTGGAGCGAGGACGAGAGTGATTGTACTTGGGAGACAGAGGAGGACATTAGGAAGACACACCCAGAACTCTTTGCCTGGTAAGATTTTGACTTCGATTTAGTTTTCCGCATGCTAGGATAGGCTTGTTTGCTTGTTTTGCATGATTGATTGTTGTACGTGGCTGTTAGGCATGCGAGATCCTTTGTATGTTTTGAGTTAAGGAATTTCGGGGACGAAATTTCTTAAGGGGGGGAGAGTGTAACGACCCGCATTCTACGCAACATAGGATCGTAGGATATTTATTTCTGTCACATACGAAGTCATATGGTTATGTAACTTTGGGAGACGACTATTGGGGTCATTTCCCATGTTCATGATTTTTCCCGATTTTTAAATGACCATTTTACCCCTAGTTGGCACTGTTTTGGCCATAACTTTTGACTGGAAAGGAATTTTGACCTGAAACCACTTCCATTGGCTCCGGATGATGGTTTCTCTTTCCGTAGAGTGGTCACATTAGTCAAACGGACTCACTGTTTGGGAGATATGGCTGAAACAAGTTTCAGATGGTGAAAAACAGCTTAATTGGGCTTAACCGGGTGATTAGCAGCTAGGCCCAGAGGGGAATTTCGGGTTTAGAGGTATAGGAGGACTGATTAGGGTTAGGTTATCACTTTCATTTCAGTTTTGAGCCGCCACAAACCTTCTTGAGACCTTAGTAATGGCTTCCATCCTCTAAAACCTCTCCAAAACACATTTTTAGTGAAGATTAAGCCTAAACTACATCAAAGCAAGGCCAAATAGCAACAAAGCAAGGTTGGAGCTGCTGCTATACATAGGAATTCGACCCAAACAGAGAGTATTTCAGATTTGGTGTTTCATTTGTGGCCAAGGTGAGTGATTTGCATAGTTTTTGCACTAATTACGGTGATTAAGGGTAATTAGTGAAGATTAGCGAATTTATACGTAAATAAATTCTGGAAAAATTCTTAAAATTCTAAAATAATGTTTTAAGGCCCTGTTAGAAATTTGGGTTAATTTCGATGTGTTTTGCTAATCGTATGCTTAAAACATGATTAAGAGGGATTATAGGAAAATGTGAGGTTTTAGCCACTTTTGATCCATTTTGGTTCATTTGAATTGTTGTTAGCTGTTTGTGGTTGTTCTTACATGTTGCTATGACTCTATGGTATGTTTTATGATTGATTAGGATAGTTAGATTGGTCGAAAATGCCGTCGAATGGCGTAGAAAGCTCGCTGGAAAGTTGCAGAAGTGTGCAGGTTCCGAACCGGTTCGGATCGGAGAAAGGGGTCGGATCGGATTTGTGAACTGACCAAGGGAATTCTAACTGGATTGGAACTTGTCACTGGAGGAGACTTGGCGAGAAGGAAGGCCGTTCACTTAGAGTTGGAGTGGACAAGGGGATCGGATCGGAAGCAAACATTTCGGAGAACTAGCAAGAGGGAAGGCCACGCGAATCAGATGGCAAGGAGGGATCGGATCGGAATACGTGAAGAAATGAGGGAGCGGATCGGAGCACTGGAAGGAAGGACACCCGACCCGACCCGGAGGAGGACACCGACCCGACCCAAAGTGGAGTAACCGACCCGAACCGAATGGAAAGATGACAAGGAAGGAGGACCGACCCGAACCGATGAAGGTGATGACTCCCGACCCGAACCGATGAAGCTGATGACTACCGAACCGAACCGAATTCTAGGACTGTTAATGCGCGACAACTCTTCTGAAGACCCACTCCAATTCGACCAAACTCGAGATGCAAAGGTAGTCCAAATGAGAAGTTAGAGCTTAAGATTCAGATGGGAATCAACGAGTTCGCTTCATGGTTGGGCTTTGCTGCGGGACGCGTGCCAAGGAGTTATCGACGTCTATAGCTTTGGACCACTAGGGTAGGAGGTACGAAGGCGGATTCAGGGCCATTATGGCATCGGTAGAACCAAGGGCTACAACCAATGAAGTGGGTCATTGAAATGTTTGGTCATGACTCCATATGTTTAGCTTGGTCATAGCAGGGTTTCTACAAGTCGGGATTCGTCGTTGCCTCAGTTTATCTAGTGTTCCAAAGTGGTAGATATCGTATGCTTTACGCACTGAGTGAGAGATGTGAGGATGGTTGCTATGGATGATTTTTTTGCCATCATTGTGACATGCACACCCCACCCCCGTATCCTTACACTATTTATTATGGCACCTTAGAGTATTGTACGGTATGTGGTACTAACTCTTTGGTTGCAGGTCCAAGTTCAGGTATGGTTTAGTATACCTGTTATTATTCTGTTTAGATGCTTATCGCTCATACCAGGCTTTATGTCTGACCCAGAGTTTTATGTCTCCTCTTATTACTCTGGGTGCTCACACGAGCAGACTAGAGACAGGTTAGCTGGTGATGCACGGGTAGATGATCCGGAGACGAGCAGGAGGCTTCCACGTAATATATATAGTATTCTCCCTGTGTTGTTGAAGATCACTGCTTGGACATTGGTGGTGCATCTTCTACTTTAGTTTTTTTTGTTAGAGACAGTAAATTTGGAAAGTTGTAATAAGCTGTATTTGGATTTCCGCTGCTCTGATGTTGACATTGATTATTAGTTATCAGCTTATGCACTGTCTCGCCTGTTTTATGTCAAGTATGTTATTATTATATTTTATCCCATGCGCTGTGAGACATTCTACAGGTTCCTTGATTAGTTCATTCTCTTCTTTCCTTTCTCCTAACGACCGTCCCGTGCTAGTTGGGCATGTGTACAGCGCACTTTCGGAGGAAATGCAGGCTGGTGCGGGGCGGACCGTCACATTTTCTCACGTGTCTTGTTATTATTGTTGTGGTCCTTTCCCCCTTGACTATTATCCATCTTCTTGTTATGTGATTCTTCCGCTTGCTGGTTCACGTAGAGGAGGAGGAGGAGTAAAAGCGTCTGTAGCTGGGGATTAAGTTCCCTAGACATGCTAAACGAAAAAGGAAAGAATTCAAGACAAAAGGATAGAGAGATAGTGCATATGGCTTTGAGAGACTATGCCTTTTAAAAACAATGCTTTTCCTTAAAAAAAATATGCTTCTTTAAACTTCTCTTTTGAAAATAGTTTCAAAAACCTTTATCTAATCTGGTAAATCCGTGCTCTAATACCAAGTGAAACACCCCACCTCCATTAAGGTCACTCACAAAGGGAATGCCTTAACTTCGGTGGAGGTTTATAAGTAAAAGTCACAAATAAAACACAAGACAGATATAAAGGCAAATATATAAGCAGCGAAAAATAAACAGACTTTCATTTCATAAATACATGTTCATACAAAACATTTCCATAATTGTCTCATAATAACTTCCAACTTTACATCATCATTTCTGTCTTGATTATTAAATAAAGAAGCATAAAACATAATAAAAGCTGCATAAATCCCCATAGAACGTGTCCAATAGCCAAGGAAAGAGAGTCCAAACCGTACATCTACTATCTTGAAGCTTGCAAAGAGTCTGACTAGGCTGGGTTGTTTCCTCCCTGTGGACCTTGGGGAGGGGGGAGGAAGAAAAGAAGATGAAAGAAAAATAGAGTCAGACATAAAGCCTGGTAAGTCTAGTGACTCTTCAGTATGAGAATATGAAAAAGAGCATGATAGGTATAAACTGGAAATAGGAAAGTATCATAAACTAAGATAAAGCAGTTTTGAACAGAATATACTATCGCACCCTACACTATATCTCTGCACCAACTTGTATTGTCTCAACTGCCACCCCATAATCGGGGTGAAGTGATCCCCTTTCTAAAGATCGGCTCCTACTCGCAAAATCATATGTGTCATACGGCCCCCAATGATTGTAGATACCTATGCTGGTCCCACCATGGGGTGTATCAAGTCCCATGATGGCGGCCCGACACAATCCTAGAATGCATAGGTTATACTACTAGTGCCCAGTGCCCTGTTTGTCTGCTTCGAAGTGTGTGCACACCCGCACTCTGTTAGAACCCACACTGCTGCACCAACCGTCGTCGCTTTTGACCGCTTACAATCAACCCAGTAATTGTGCCCCACCCTGCCTAGTTTCAGGGTACCATGATACCTAATTGGGTTACTGCTGAAATGGGTCTCCGTTACTAGGGTTTTCTAGTCAAACATGTTAAGTGGTTAAGTGTCTGTATTTACCTAACCCCACCCATCAGTTTAATTAACATGTTGAATTGGTTAAGTGTTTTAGTTAACTTAACCCTACCATCCTGACTTGTCTGTCCTTAGCTTTTTAAAGCACCGAGCACTCACATTAGACATGTATTGTTATGGTTACTGGATGTGTCGGTCGGTTCCGAGCAGGTTTACACCGTAACTCAGTCTAACCTCGGGTCCTTATTGGGATCAATGCTTAACCTCTCACATTGGATAGGTATTGTTGTGATTACTGGACAGCTGGGCGGATCCGGGCAAGTTTACATCACAACTCAATCCAACCTCGGGTTAAGCATACTCGTATTTTCTAAATTTACATATTTGTCTCTATTACTTGTTATATGTAAATTTGTTAACAATTAAATGTTGTGGCCCACTTTCCAAGTTCATCATTTTTGGTATAAGAATTTTATACCATTTAAGTGCCACCAATTATTGGCATGTGCCAAACATGCCAATACATATATTTTTCACCAATTTATATCAAGTTTCCTATAATTACCATTTTTTCCCAACGTTACCTCGTCTAAATATTAGGCTAACAATCTTAGCCTAATTTTTCGTCCGCATGATTTTTAACATATAATATTAGGCTAAAAACTTAGCCTAATTTAGCGTACACAAAATTGGCATAAAGAAATTCATTAACATAAACATGACATAGGTGTAAACTTGGCATTTTCGGCATAGTCAATATGAGCATCATAGGTGTGAACTTGCAAAATAGTCAACATGAATATCATAGGTGTGAACTTGCAACGTAGACTAAATCAACATACATATATGTGAATTTGCAACATAGACTAAATTAACTTACATATATGTGAACTTGCATTGAAATAGGGATCTAACTAAATAGGTGTCACATGAATTAGCATATGATTTAGACAACATAAGCCTAAACATGTTTAGATCTAGGCATAACACCGAACAACACTAGCATATGACAAGAATATGACATGTCCATAAAGTATGTATAATTTTATCACATGTGTGAACTAGATCCAATCATGTTTACTACTATAACATGAAACTTATATTAAAATGGATCTTGGCATGGATCCAATTATGAACTTGCAACTTTTGTATAAACATATGAGCATGTATATGAACTTAATCATTCAGGCATAGAGGTTTTAGCATAAAGTATATACATGAGATATAACACATACAACCTATATTAAACATAAAAACATATAGATGTAAATTCTAACATTAACCATATACTTGTATGTGATGTTGCTTTCATTCTAAATGTACAATAGGATCAACATCAAATCAACTATACCACAAACATCCCAACCATTCACAATACAATCATTGCAATACATATATGAATTAGCATCGTCGTTATACATTTGTAAAATTCCATTTCCATTTTACATCGAATCAAGTCTCTATTTTATTCTCATCGGAAAAATCACTATACTTACAACAAACGACGGACTTGAATTCTGGATTCTAAGTTCTGAATTTGCAATGCTTTCCTTTGGGTAGATAAACGTTGTTTGAATCTTGTTTTTACTTTAGTTTTGCTCATCTCTAATCTTTCTTCAAGTGGAGGCTACTCTTGGCTTCCTTCCAGCAACATGACGGCTCTAGCTCTATTTTATTTGTGTAAATTTAGGTTGGAGATTAAGGTTGTTTATATAGAATTTCAAACTAATTAGAGCCGTCGATGAAGCTAGAGTTAATCAAGGCCATCCGTCTCAAGAGAAGCCAATCAGAAAGTGACAAATCAGCCCTAGTGACACAGCCAAGCCCCAGAAATCGAGCCAGGTCCGGACAAAGCAGGTCAGGTCGACCAAGCAGGTCGACCTGTAGGTCGACCCCCAGGTCGACTACATGGTCGACCTGGGTACCTAGGTCGACCCCCTGTTCGACCTAGGTCCTGGGTGGGAAAATTCCTGCCCAGCCCAGTTCTGGTCCAGTTTTTAATTTTGAACTTGTTTTCGGGCTGTTTGAATTCAAATTCGAATTCTGAAGATTTCGGAGGTCATAACTCCTTCATACGGAGTCCGATTTACGCAAACTCGGACTCTATCTCAAGCAAAATTCCGAGCCGAACGCAATGGCACAATCCTTTTCCCTTAATTTTATCGTTTAGAATTAATTATAGTTAAATTTGTTAATTTTCTGTTAATAGATAATTCGGGGTGTTACATTAACTTTGGCCATACAACACATCAGAACAACAACAACAGACTTTTATAGACATTATAATAATGTTACATCAAAGTACAGAATATCAGAGTACATTGGATAAATAATACAACAGAAGATTAAATTACAACATAATTAATACAATGCAGTGGAAGACTATCAATGCTCTGGACACAACTTTAAGCTTCGATCCAGAATCCTGCTTAATATATCTGCAAAATAAGCTACTCGACTGCCCGTGTGGAAAAGAGGGCACCCGAGTTTGCAAAGTGAAACAAACTACGGGTCAGTCATGGGACTGGTATGAGAAATCTGATTTAGCCTAGTTGAATATAAGGCTAATCATAGGACCACGCTGCTAACGCGGAACGGGTTTACTCCATTGGATTGCCAGTGCATAAATAAAGTAAATTGTCAAATAACGTAATGCTTTTATAAAAATGAAACCATTATAAAACTCAATCCCATCACACAATGCAACGCAAACCGGAGGATAGAGTTTTACCTTAGAATGGTCAAAAATGCTTGATACGATAAAACGATTTGATATTATTATTAGTGTGTATATGTTTTAAAAACATTTCAATTATAATATCAATCATAGACGGCATAACTACCATATACTATGTCGCTATACTAGTTATACAATCAAAACTGCATGGGTTGTATTGGAAGTTGGATTTCCATCATGAACCAAGGCAAAAGATAGTCCTTACCGAAATCAAGACACTCTAGCCCGTGCCTCAGGATACAGTCGCAACCGCACCTGGATCTTTAGGGCCGGTCCACAAATATGTTAGTGGATTAATAATGCCTGAACAATACATTTCCCCACCCTATGGGGTGTAAATAGAGCCATAAGGGACTCAAATAACCGAGATGCCTCATTCCATCATCCACGTAAGTAAAAATTTCAGGCCTTGTAAAAACCATGACACCACTCCTAGCTAGAAAGAAACGCATGTCCTCCCTGTAGTCCTTACTCCTGATTCTGATTCACACCGGAGTGTGAGGCTCGCGAAGTAACGCTACACAAAGTTATGCTATTTAAAGCTGTGCTTTGATCATCAACCACAAGGCTCTGCTTTTCGACAAAAGCCTTGATCATTTGCATCTTGGCATGCCACATTGACAATCCATACCATACCATTGATTTCTGCCAATATATAACCTCTAAGCTCGTACGTCTTAGAGAAGGGTGTTATGCAAGAGAATAAATTCTCCGGCACCAATAGATATATATTTAGCAGCGATCAGCGAATACAGTATAAAGGAATACAACATCAGACATACAATCCATTTACAAGTTTGTTCTGGGTCTGAACGAAACCAGAGGCACCTTATACCTCGCATCTCCGAACAATCAACAATACGTCCGGACAACTACCATTGGAACCCTCTCAAGGCAGCAACTCCAATCAAAGGCATCAGTAATCCTCATCCATCCAATGTGAAGATCGCCGGTCTTCAGCCGCCGTCTTCATCTTCAACTTTTAATCGTCATAGTAATTATTCAGAATGGGTTAAACCCGGTCTTTCCGAATAACTCGCGTATGTTATAATAAAAATCAAGTGCTATAAAACACATCATACACTACATCCCAATTCAAAATATTCTTTTAATCAGACATTCACATTATTAGGGAAAAGGTTCCCATTAATTTTATCAAAGATAAATTCTTTTGAATTTAATCTATAAATCATTTCATTATCTCATTCCATTTCAATCTAATTAGGAATTCATTAAAAACTCAAGTTTGTTTAAATCTCAAAAATCATTACTTAATGATTATTCAGATTTAAGAAATAAATCTTATCTTTAACTTGGTTAAAGAACCAATGTCATTTAAAATACAGTCCACGATAAACCCAAAATCATCTTCCATAAAATATGGAATATTCACAGAAATCAGATCAATATATAATCAACATAAATTTCTGTATCAAACTAATAATATAAATGGAACAACAGCGAAGCCTCTTAAATTCCATAAATTGTAATGGTCTTCATTCACAGAAGCTCATCTCGATTATTATTAAATCGAATTCCATTCAATTCCAATTTAATTTATTAAATTGGAAAACTATACATTTGGAAATTTTCCATTAAATCTTAATAAAAAGATTGATAAATTCCAAATTATACCTTCACTATTAATTGGGTTAAAGAACAAATGTCATTTTAAATACAGTTCACGATAAACCCAATTCACATCCCATTTTATTCTAATTACCAAATACAATTGGAAACTCTAATAATCTTAATTAAAAAAATTCATTCTTTCATACGGGGTTCAAGAACAAATGTCATTTAAAACATCGCTCACGACAAACCCAAAAATCCAATTTATCTTATTTAATTCCAATTAAATATCAATTAATTGGAAAACGTTATTAAATCTTATTTTAAAGATTTATTCTAGTTAATAGCTAGTTCAATTCGATAAAAATATATTTTTATCTTTCCAAATATGGACTTTTTCATCCGAACTCTTTCCAAATCATTTATTATGATTTTACATAATTTTTCCATATTTAAGTAATTTTAATAAGGCCTTTACAGTCGATTTCCATAAACGGTCATCGAACTGCACTTACAGTAATCTTTTCTGAAATTGATTTGGATATAATTCCAAATCCAATTGTTAGATTTCAAAACTCTTATATTCATTGGAAACCTCTTTTCGATACGAACCCAGCGGTTCCAATTTTAGGAGAATCCGACGGTCGGATCTCCCGTTATGTCAATTTGAAGTTAATGATCAAAATTCACGAGCGGTCGTTGCGCGGCACGTTCTATTCAAGCCATTAAATAAATATATAATATATATATCATCGATTCCTATTTAAAACATATTTTATAAAATATTTATAAATTCTTTTAAAAATGATTTTAACTTCATTTTCAATTTTAATGCAAAAATGAATATTCTATATTTTCATCACATTAAAATAATAATATTTCAAAATATTGGATTTTGAAATCCCTTATTTTTAATATTCATTATAAAATGAATTAAATCGATCGATAAACCCGTTCGGGTTAAAAATAGCGTTTCTACATAACACGGCTTCATATTTCAATATTTTGTGTCCATCCAAAAATGGACATAAAAATCATAATTTTAATCTTCATTAAATTTATATAAAATATTCGTTATTGAAAATATTCTTTAAAGGAAATATTCTTTATATCCAAATGTTCTTTATATCAAAATGTTCTTTATATTAAAAGAAATTCTGAATCGGAATGCGACTCAATCAATTACCATACAATTTCAGTTATATGGATTTCATACATCGCATATATATAACATTAATGATCACAATCAATGAACAATCTATTCACATCCAGAGTGAAATTTATAATTGCGGGAGCTAAAATAAATAAATGAATAACACTCAACACAGGTTGTCAATTCATCGATTAACATACAGTTAAATATTAGGACTAGTGTTTGTCATCCAACACCCGTGTGGGGTTTTCAAACAACAACAGTTCATCTAAATAGATTATTGGTTAATTAGTTTAACCAATTTTCACTGTTTACATTATAAATGAATATTTATAATTTACTTTCAACAAACCATATGTTTTAATGTAACATGACATGGTCTATGACATATTTATTTGACTAACATAAATGACATGTTTATCTCTAATCTAAATGACAAGTTTATCGCTAATATAACATTTCTAATCAAACGACATTTTTAATCTAATAAAACATTCCATCACAAAATGGTATTTTTATTCTAATGCTACATTTTATAACAAAAATGTTATTTTTTCCTAATACGACCTTTTATAACAATCTTTTCTAATGCGACAATTTATAACAAAAATGTTATCTTTATTCACATAACATATTTCTAATGAAAATGTTATTTTTATTAACATAACATATTTCTAATAAAATGAAAAAATTTGATGGCATAACATTTTTCTATATGAAGTGACAAATTTTGTTAACGTACATTTTCTATATGAAATGACAAATTTTGTTAACATACATTTTCTATGTATTCTAATGACAAATAAAATAATAATTTATTTGTACATATTTTTTAACTTTAACATGACAAATAAAAATGAGTATTTATTTGTACCCAAATTTCAATGTTTTCTAATGACAAACAAAAAAAATTGTTTGCATAAGTAGTTCAATGTTTCTAATGACAAATAAAAAAGAATATCTTATTTGCCTAACATTTCTATATTTTTAAGGACAAATAAAAAGGGGATTTATTTGTGTACATGTTCTAATAACAAATAAAAGAGAATTTTATTTGTGCACATTTTCTAATTCAACTTGACAAATAAAAGATGATGATTTTATTTGTTTATAATTCTTAATCCAATCTTAAAAAAATGATAATTTTATTTGTTTACAGTTTCCATTTAACAAAATGACCATTTTATGTTGTCAATTCTTGTTAGCCTACTTTGTGAACTAGGCTACACAAAGGGCAAATAGTAAGAAGGACACCAATCGGATCGGATCGGAGAAAGATAGTGCTGGGGATAAATAAAGATCAAGAGCACAGATACTTCCTGAGATCGGATCAGAGAGATACAACAGTAGCCTTATTACATCGGATCAGATCGGCCATACGTCAGCAATGCCAAAGGATAGCAAGTGGCTTCAGCGGATCGGTTCGGAGGAACACTCCAGCGGCAACAAAAGAAAGCAAGCAAGCCCAACGGTTCGGATCGGATGAATACGTCAGCGCCATGAAGGAGCAGCAAGCAGGCTAAACCGGATCGGATCGGACGCTCTGATCCGATCCCCTTCTCTCCTTTGAATTCGTAGCCATTGCTGCGCATATCTCTTGAAGACGCAGACAATATCTGACCATTTCTTCAGCGATCTCCTACTCAATCAATGCGCTGTAGCCATCTTAGAGCCTCCGAACCCGACTATCCAGGGATGAATGCCACGCAATTCCGAACCGAAGCCACTTCGAGGAGACTTTTCACCTATAAATACACCACCTAGAGGCATTTGAAAGGATCTTTTGGAAAATTCTCAGTCCATACTTCCTCCATAGCCGAATTCTACAATCATATTCAGATCGAAATCATCTCTTAAAGCCCATTTTTGAGAGATTTGAGTGAGTTTATGAATTTTAATCGTGAGGCCGAGTGAGAATTCTTGCTGTATTCATATTCAAATTATCAAATCAAAGAAAACAAAGTGAACGTAGGCTCGTTAACGCTGAACCACTATAAATTGCGTGTTCTTTACTGCTTTTTTGATCCTATTTAATTAAGCTCATATCTAATTTGGGTGTTAGAGCCAATTTTTGGTCTAACATTTTGGTGCTTTCACGGAGAAACTTCGAATCCTTAGCTTTTTCGGGATTACCATTCTACTATTTGAACCCTCAAGTTCAAAGAAGTTAATCCTTTCTCTCTGACATCTCTCAGTACTTATTGACTAATAATTGAAGAATCAAGCATTATGGCTAAGACCAAAGGAAAGAAAGTGCAAGGTGATAGGGGAAATGATACTAGAGAAAATCAGCAAGCTCTTGTGTTAACAAGGTCACGCGCTCAAAGCTCTGGAGCAGATCACTCCAATCAAGAGAATCCGGATCGGATCGGAGGGGCTGATCCAAACCGAGAGGAAGCAAACCGGGTCGTGTTGACACCGATCCAACCTGAAGACCCGATCTGAACCGATGGTGCTGGGGGCTCTCACTCTCTCCATCTGAATCGCCCCGACCAGGATGCTATGGGCCGATCCGATCTGAATCAGAATGAAGCTGGAACTTCTACTCGAGCTCCATCTGATGCTCCAGTTCCAGCCACGATGACCAATGTCCAGCCTGATCCATCTGCACCCATTACTTAGGGAGATTTTTCACGTTTTCTCAACATGCTTCAGAGCACTAAAGAAGCATTGGAAGCCTAAAGGCATGACAACCTCCGTATGCAGGAAAACATGATCACCATGGGTAGAGAATTACAGGAGTGCCGGAGGCAGAGGACTCCTTCCCCACCACGCCACATTCCTACAGATGATTCGTCTTCTTTGGAGGAGGAAAGTCCTCACGAGAGGAGGTCGGTTGAACGACCTCAGAACCTAGATCAATTGACCTTCGGATCTTTGGGATCCCGAGAAGATGCTGCCCGTGTATTGGGTCCTGATGACCCGAGTCTACAACAACCTATGTTGCTACCTATGCGTGGATCCCACGTCTTACCCAGGGATCCTAATATTACTAACCCCACACAACAACAACTCCTCCAACCTTTACCTCCATAGATTGACCGGGAGCATAGAGAGCAACGTAGAGCAGCTGCCGCCAGAAACAGAAGGTTATCCCCTGATCAGGAACCCAGGGGTAACCCGAATATCAGATCTAGAGAGCCTGTGCAGACACTAACCAACGCCGATGTACATGCAATGGTACGCCAGATTGTGTCGGAAAGCCGGCGGTATACTAATGAAGATTGGGGCATCGAACGAAGTCATACCCCTTTCACAGATGACATCCTGAATTATCAGTTCCCCCGACGATTCAATTTGCCTCAGATGGATCGATATTCAGGAAGGACAGACCCAGGGCAGCACCTAATGAGATATGCATGGTTTATGAACGCAGCAGCAGCTCCCGACGCCGTAAAGTGCAATGCTTTTCCCATTTATCTTGAAGATGTAGCGTTAATGTGGTTCACTCGACTTCCTCCTCGATCGGTGTCCAATTTCACAGAATTGAGTGAGCGTTTCATGAATCAGTTCTGACTCCATGCCCAAAAGTCCAAGACCATCATAGAGTTGTCGCGAATCAAACAAGGCCCAGGAGAATCTTTGAAGTCATATTTGGATCTCTTAAACCTGGCCGTCACCGAAGTCACCGATCCCCATGGCCCACTATCCTGATGGCTTTGATAGAAGGAGTAGATCCCGACACAGAGTTCGGGGATTACTTGGCTGGAAAACCACCTCCCACACGAGAGTTATTCTATGAAAAGGCTAATGCCTGAGGCGAGAAGAAGCTAAGGCAAATCGGAAGAGAAAGTCCGAAGGGACCTCGAAGGAAGGTGTTCAGAGTAATGTCGCTGTGAAACAGTCTGGTGACAGTTCGGGAAAAGTAGAAGTAAATGTTGGCAACCAGAGTGGTGGTAATAGCAACAGAAATGGGAACGGCAATAGAAGGAATAGAAACCGTGGGAACAACTCCAATAAAAGACCCAGATTTCAGAGTTTTGAAAATTACACGCCGTTAAATGATACGTTGGAGAATATCTATCTAGACACATACAACGTACTGCAGTACAAAAAGCCACCACCCAGAGATTCTACAGAGAAGTAGATTGAGACAGGAAAGTTTTGCCTATTTCATGGTACACACGGTCATTCCACCAATGAGTGTCGTCATTTGAGGGACATCATCGAAAAATTGCTGCGAGAAGGGAAGTTGGATGAGTACAGAGCTGCCCCAAGGGACAGGGGGCAAGGGGGACAAGCCCCGAATCAAGAACAACCCGCTTCAAAACCCACGGCTCAGCAAAAGGGTAAAAGGATCATCATTAACTCCATTATAGGCGAACCTCATTTGATTGGCCGAAGTTTTAAAGCAATGGACCAGTATGTCAATGCCGCCAAGCATTATGAAGTGGGAGAATGCAGCAGCCTTGAAGACGTCACTCCAACAAAGCAGCAAAAAATGTTGTCCGATGATGTTGTATTCCGCAATAGAGACGAGTTTGGAGTTCTATCCCCAACCGACGATCCGCTGGTGATAACCACGACAATTGGCCCCGCTCTGGTTCATAAGGAGTTAGTGGATAACGGAAGCTCGGTCAATATCCTCTTCAAGAAAGCCTTCGAACAAATGAGGCTCAAATCAAAGGACTTAAAGCCATGTCAAGGATGGATACGTGGTTTTAACGGAGTATCTACGGCTCCAATGGGTTTTGTGGAACTACCAGTTACACTAGGGCAGGGGGATCACCAGAGAGTAAGGATCCTGCCGTTTGTAGTTCTGGATTTGGAATCGCCTTATAATGCCTTCCTAGGCCGACCAGCCCTTGCTGAATTTAGGGCATGTATTGCGCCTTGGTGTTTGCTGCTAAAGTTCCCGACTGACTAGGGAGTTAGGACAATGAGAGGCGACCAAGCCACGGGACGGGCTTGTTACATGGCAGAGTTAAAGATGCTGATGAAGGGGCTGGATTTAGATGCTAAAGACGATTCCGCCTCCCCAAAGAGGGCCTCAGCATAGCAACTAAGAGGCCCTGCCCCGAGAGAGTCGCCCTCAGACGTGCTCGAGGATATAGATCCCAAAGAGGATAGAGAGCCTGGGGACATGAAAGTGACTCCCAATGAAATAACGATCGACATATCTATTGACGAAACTAACCCAACAAGAGTACTAAAGATTGGCTCGCAACTAGATCCAGTTAGAGCAAAAGAATTGGCTGATTTTTTGAAGGCAAATCTGGATGTGTTTGCCTGGACCCACGCTGACATGTGTGGGATTTCGCCTGCCATCATGAGTCACTCCTTGTGCATTAATCCAAAGCACCCACCAGTCAAGCAGAAGAGACGGATGTTGGGCCCAGAGCGGTCAGCAGCTTTGAAAGAAGAAGTAGAAAAGTTGAAAGGTAACGGATTCATTAAGGATTCGAAGTATCCGACTGGATATCGAATCCCGTCCTGGTCAAAAACTCAAATGGGAAATGGAGAATGTGCATCGAATTTTCTGATTTGAACCAGGCTTGCCCGAAGGATAGTTTTCCTCTCCCCAGTATTGATCAACTAGTAGATTCAACTGCCGGGCACAAACTTTTATCCTTTATGGACGCATATTCCGGGTACAATCAAATTCCCATGCACGTACCAGATCAAGAGCATACAAGCTTTATTACAGACTTGGGATTGTATTGTTACGTCATAATGCTGTTTGGATTAAAAAATGCGAGAGCCACATATCAACGCCTGGTCAACCGCATGTTTTACAATCAAATTGGGAAGACTATGGAAGTTTATGTAGATGATATGCTAGTGAAATCCAAGCAATCGTCCGATCATATGAAAGACTTAGCAGAAATGTTTGGCATACTACGAAGGTATGGGATGAAGTTGAACCCTTTGAAGTGCTCTTTTGGCGTGGCATCAGGCAAGTTCCTTGGCTTTATCGTGAGCTCCAGAGGAATTGAAATCAACCCAGACCAAATAGCAGCAATCCGGAATATAGAGGAGCCGCGAAAGATTAGGGATGTTCAGAGCTTAGCTGGGAAAGTTGCAGCACTGGGCAGGTTCATCTCCAAAGCAACAGACAAATGTGTGCCTTCCTTCGATCTCATAAAACGGGGAAAGCGAAATTTTGAGTGGACCCCCGACTGTGTGGAGGCATTCCAAAATCTGTTAGACTTCTTAGAAAAGCCTCCAATATTATCAAAGCCTGTGCAACATGAAGATTTGTTCGTCTACTTGGCGGTATCATCTCACGCCGTCAGTGCAGCATTAGTACGTGAAGAGGAAAAAGTCCAGAAGCCTGTGTATTACGTAAGCAAAAAACTAGCTGCTGCAGAACGCAACTACCCAAAGATAGAGAAGCTTGCTTATAGCCTCCTAATTGCTTCCCGCAAACTCCGCCATTATTTTCAGACACATCCAATAGTTGTGTATACCGACCAACCTTTGAGACAAGTGTTGCAGAAACCTGAAGCATCAGGGCGGCTACTCAAATGGAATATCGAGCTGAGCCAGTTTGATTTGAACTTTCAGCCGCGAAGATCAATACAGGAGCAGGCCTTGGCTGATTTCATAACTGATTTTATGATTCCTGAAGAAGAAACGGTGGGCGACAAGAGAATTACTTTGGATAAAGAATTAGAGCATAGTCCGTGGAGATTATATACGGACGGAGCCAAGAATGAAAGAAAGTCCGGCGCCGGAGTTGTTTTAATAACTCCTGAAGGACGATCTATCTACTATGCGCTGCGGTTAGAGTTTGCTGCCACTAACAACGACTCCGAGTATGAGGCCCTGATTGCCGGGCTGAAACTCGCCAAAGATTTGGGAGTGAGGACACTAGATATATACTACGATTCCAAGATAGTTGTATATCAAGTTAGGGAAGAATTTTCTGCTAAAGGACCTCGACTCATCACTTACCTCAAGAAGGTAAAGGAACTGTTGGAAGGTTTGGAGCGTTATAGCATAACACACATTCCAAGAGCGGAAAATCAGAAAGCAGATCGATTGGTGAAGCTAGCAAGTTCAGATGGTCTTAAAGAATCCGAAATGGTTCCGATCGAGGTGTTGGATTCACCCAGTTTTGACCTAATGGAAGTAGAGCTAGCATTGGAAGTTGAACCAGAAAGAGAATCCTGGATGACACCAATTAAGAAATTTCTCAAAAATGGATCCCTCCCGCTGAAAAAGAGTGAAAGACGAGCAGTAAGAAGTAAGGCCACCAGATACGTCTTACAGGACGACGTCCTTTATCGCCAATGTTTTTCAATGCCTCTGCTACGGTGTATTGCACACGACGACATCAAACGTGTACTGCAAGAGATACATGAAGGTGAGTGTGGAGATCACACTGGGGGCCAAACCTTAGCAAAGAAAGTGTTACGGTACGGAAATTTCTGGCCTACCGTGAACAAAGACGCGGCCGCTTATTCATGATGCTGCGACAGATGCCAAAGATATGCCAAAGTTCCTAGAGCACCTCCGAATCATCTCAAGTCAATGGTAAGTCCGTGGCCGTTTGCCATGTGGGGAATTGACATTATTGGAGTGCTACCCATTGCCAGAGGAGGAGCCAAGTATGCAATCGTTGTTGTGGATTACTTTACAAAGTGGGTTGAAGCTGAACCTTTAACAACAATCACGGCAAGGAAAGTGATCAGTTTTGTGGTGAGAAATATTATTTGTCAATTTGGAATACCGAAAACCATCATAACTGACAATGGGACGCAATTCGACAGCATAGAGTTCAGAAACTTTTCCCAGAAATACAAAATTGATAAGCAACACACTGCGGTAGCTCATCCGCAGTCAAATGGATAGGTCGAAGCCGTAAGTAAAGTCATTAAATCAATCCTAAAGAAGCGGTTGAAACAGGCTAAAGCCAGATGGGTAGATGAGTTTCCGTTGGCCTTATGGGCATACAGGACGACCTTTAAGACGGCTACTGGCCATACTCCCTATTCACTTTCATTTGGGTCTGAAGCGGTGATCCCGGTAGAATTGGAAGTCCCTTCTCATCGAGTCACGTACTATGACCCGATGACGAATAAAGCGCTCCTCCTAGAGTCTCTTGATATGATTAAAGAAAAAAGAGATGAAGACAACTTGCGTGCCTCAAGACATCGATATCAAGTGGCACGTTATTATGACCAAAAGGTTCGCCTCAAAACCTTTGAACCAGGAGACCTACTCTTGAAGCGAGTCTTCCCGCCTTCAACCCGGTTGGGTCCAAAATGGGAAGGACCGTACGCCATCCAACGGAAGCTTGATAAAGGAACATTCAAGCTAACAACCATGGACGGTGAAGAGATTCCCAAAGCCTGGAACGCTCAGCACTTACGATGATATCTGAGCTAAATATGAGATATCATTTCTTTTGTTTTCATAAGCTATGTAAAAAGGCACGACTTGCCTTAAAAAGTCCGTTTATGTGAACAAAAGATTATAAAGTGGATGTAGGCTATGACTTAGCCGAACCACTATAAAAATATCGTGTCATTTACTTTCCTGCATTACTTATGTCTTCAACTATTATTCTATTATGACTGTGAAATACGAAATGTTAAACTAAAGTTGGAGATGACCTGTATGCGGGGATAAACAAAACAACTGTTTGTACAATAAGACATAGAAGAATGGGAAGACGACATTCTTAACTCTAACTCTCAAGAATCGAGAGAGAGTATAAAGGACGGGAAGACGACGTCCTCTGAGGCGTGAAGGTGCACCCAGATGAGTGACCGCCTCAGCGAGAACTCTAACCTGGATATGAGACAGGAGAGTATAAAGATGCCAGAAAGAACAGGCGTCAACGACGAAAGGAATATGACCCCCGTCATAGATTCGGGGACATTCGGACTTTTTAATTTAATCTTGAATAGTTTTTCAAGATTGACTGGAGGCACACATGTACACACATATTCCCCTCCACTATGACTCCATTACATAACTTTAGTATAACATGCATTTGTATTTTTACGTAAGTGCGGAGCTAACGACTAACACGTATTGCAGGAAATGAATTATTTTTATTCACAAACGTGTGAGTTTGTACAGGAAAACAAGCAAAAAAGAAATGCGAGGGCCACACTCGCTGCAACAATTGTGGGTCAATTAAATGCTAAAATAAAGCAAAACACTTCATCACTTAGGCGTTGAAGTGGACTTGGATTTTTAGCAGCCTTCTGAGCCTCCTTCGCCTCACTTTCAGCATCAATTAAAATGTGCCTTGGTTTTTTCCTCCCTGTGACCGAAGTGCTGGAATCGGTTGATTTTTTCCCAAGAGTCGAAACGCTGGAATCAAGAGAAGACTTTTTAGCAAGCTCTTCTGTAATAGACCTAGTAGAAAGCTTATCAACTAACCTTGATCCAACATCCACCATTGCGAGAGGCTTAAGGCTTTCGGGTTCCAGGTCTTCAACTTTAAGCTGCATACGTTTGTCTTGTTCGGCTTTCAATGCAGCTAAAGTGATGTCATCAGCATTTTTTGACTCCCCAACTATAGCCATCTCAGGGTCTTCCTCATGCTCCTCGACACCGCCATCATCTTTCAAGGCGGCTATCATCTCGTCATCGTGGGGAGCATCAGCCTTATCTTTTTCTCCTTCGGCCTTCTCCGCGAATTCTGTTCCGACGGTGGTCCCCTGAGGCATGCATGTCTTCTCGGACGGTTCAGCACCTGCAGAATGAGAAGCAACAGTTATCAACTCGGGAGAAAATAAAGGGTCCTTCATCGATTGCTCGACTATGTGATGGAAAGTGGAGACATCTTTGACGAATTGGGGTGAAAAGGTAGAAATACCTTCCGATGATTTTTCAGTTGGAGTTACTGTCGTCTTTGACACCGTCTCAGGAATGGGGGATAAAAGAGATGCCCGAGGGATCGCCGGGTTTTCAGGATCATATCCCTCGATTTCAGAAGTTTCGGCGGCAGTCGAAGAAGAACCAACCTCGGAGATGTGCTTTTGTTTGGCCCTTCTCTTTTCCTCCTCCATGGCAGCAGCGATTAGGCGACGCCCCTCAGCCAGACGTGTCGGCTCGTCATCTCTTAGATATTTTTCCATGAGCTTGTCCTCGTCGATGGAATCTGCCTTGAGTTCTTCTTTCTCCCATTCAACAATTTGGCTCCACACGTGAACCAAGGTAGTCGGATAATCGTCGATCCAAGAGATGTTTCGATGGCGGATTATATGTGCAAAAAATTCGATCATTAGTTCGCCGAAACCATGCACATCCTCCTGGGCCTCAGACAGCTGCCTGCAGGTCTCTTCGGCCGACTTAATGACATTTTCAACATTGCCCTCCGCTAGGGCAGCCCTGTTTTCGGCCTCCATCAGCTTGGAAGCCAAGTCAGCGTTCTTCTCTTCCAATTCAGCGTTCTTCCTCGCTAACTCGGCCTTTTCTCGCTCAAGAGTAGCGTAAGCAAGTTGCATTCTGGCGTTATCCGACTTGGCGTCTTCTGCTTGCTTTTTCAGCATTGAGCGCTCTTGAGTATGGGACTTGAGCAAGTCATGATAACGTTTTTGTAGCTCTTCAAATTGCTGCTTGAAGTTGGCAGCATCTCGTTGAGCGATGGCAAGTTGGGCCTGGGTATTCTCAAGGTCTTTCCCTAAATTTTTCAAGGCCTTTGCGTCAGCTTCTGCATTCTTCTTCATCGAGTTAGTATCCGTGATTAGAGTTAGGATGATTCTGGAAAGGTTACGCGAATACTTGAACATCTCTGAATATTGTTTCTCGACTGCGTCAATTTTCTCCTTGGCCTCGTCCGCCCACCTTGAGGAAATGGGCTCGAGGGCAGGTAAGAAAGTTAGGTTCTTAAAATAGTGATCGGGGAACTGCTCCTCCAGGTATGCTCGCTTAACTGCAGTTTCAGCATCCAATGGTGGAGGTGCGGGGAATGTCAGCTCGGTATCCTTGTGTGTGGAGGGATCAATGGCCTCCTGACCCTTTCTAGGCCGCTTAGCAGGAACCTTGCGCTTGCCTCGTGGGTCGGTATCTCTCGGCGGGCTCCTTTCCCTACTGCGTTTTTCTTGAGAAGAGATTTGATCTTTTGACTGCGACATGTCATCTCCTCGACGACCTTGGTAGCCTTTGTATCGCTCTGGATCCGACCGAACGGGAGAGCGAGAGCGCGAGGTCCACGATTGATAAGAATCATAAGGCCTTCTATCCTCCCTACCGCGGCTTTCGCGGCGATCATGCTCAACATCATGAGGGGGTCTGGTCATGCTGGGGCGTAGTTTCCTGATGTCATAGTGAGCACGAGACATTGTACCTGCGCAACAATACAAGTGGAATTCAGAATTAGTATTCTCATAAGAAGTAAGTGCTGTGAAGTAGGGTGCTATTGTGTTAAGTGCATCCTAAGTGGTGTCCCCCCCCCTCGACAAACCAGAGTCCGAATCCAAGCCAGCACGAGTGAGCTCTTTGGCCTTGACAGGAATAGTCTCCTCTGAAGAAGTAAAAACTAAAGGATTCATGCCAAAATCCTCAGAGGTGTAAATAGTGTCAGGAAGGGGGAGATCTCCCAAGCCCTGAAATGTAGGATCATCAGCAGTAGGGGCATCTCCCTGGGAAGCGCCTGTTGGCTGTTCTTTAGGAGATGGTGATTTCTCAGGAGAAATAGCATCCCCAGGGGTGATGTATCCTTTTCGGTGCTTTTCAGGTATGTTAGCCAGCTCATCATCTTGAGTCGAGGCTGGAGAAGGTGAAGTTCGAAGTGATATTGTGGGGCCTTTCGAGCTCTCGCCCATTTCTGGAATAACATCCACTGGAGGGATATATACATATGGACCGGACCCGTGACCTATGCTACGGGTAATGGACAGTAGCCCGTGGTGATGAAGATATTCGTCCTTGAGGACCTCATCGATAGTTAGAAATTTTTGGTCACCATTGAGGAGCTGATGCATCTGATCAAAATACACTTGATCCTATATTTGTTTGGGATTATCAACTGCAAACAAAAAGAAAACGAATTAATGTATTTCCATGGGCACTCAGAGTTGAGATTTAGAAAACCAATGCTTTACTTGATTTTGTCCATCTCCTAGCACATCCCGGCTGTTGCCTTATATAAAACCATTCCAGCTTGGAGTCGCCGGCCTTGCTGTTGAACGGCGCCGAAATTATTTTTCTTTTTGGGATTGATTCGAAGTAAGAGAAAGAAGGAGTTTCTCGAGTCCGATGCTTGAAGTTATAAAAGAAATGAACGTCATCGAAAGTGAGCTCTGTATCTAAGATCTCACGGTATGCTACATATAAGATATATATATGTAAGCATAAGAGTTGGGATGCAGCTGCACGGGGGCAATCCGCATTTGTCTTAGGAAGTCAACAAAAAAAGGAGCAAATGGTAGGATAGCCCCAACCATGCACATTAATCGGGTGATTGCCATAAACCCTTCTAGAGGACTGTGAGGACGGTCAGTTTTCGACGGTACCAGAGTATCCCTTCTTAATATACCATTCTTTAGACATATGCAAGCAAGTCTATCATTGTCGATCGTTGATTCAATAGAGTCCTTGGGTGATTCCAAGATAATGGCAGACTCGAATTCATCAGGAGCTCGGTAATCTCCAATCTCTCCTACCTCCTCACAGCCCAGAGAGACTTCGCTGTCCGAAGATATTTCATTGCTATGCGCTCCTATTTCATAATCTGAGCCCTCGTCATCCCATTTAGGTCTGAAGGAGAAGATATGTCATCGAGGGTATATTTCTCAGAAGTTTCTGCCATTTCCATCTTCTTTGCTAATCTAGAAGAGCGTCTTTCGGCCATGATCGCTAGACTATTGAAGAAACAATGGCAAGGATTAGAGTAAAGTTGCCCGCGTCCCCCGTGTATGTGAACTAAAGTGCGTGCTATGTGTGACAGAGATGCAAAGTAAATACATGAAAGCATAACATAAAAGTTCAGGGAAGCAGTGATATTCAAAACAGTTCTTGATATTCGTTTATGTTCGCAGGGCACTATCCTAACTGTCCATTAAGTTGAAGGATATATTAGGAATTGGTTTAACCAGCTAGGCAAGGTCTTATGTACAATCTGAAGCTGTTTTTCGGTTCGGTTCGGACGCACACACTAGGATCGGATCGGGAGAAGGCATTACGCTAGCCTGAGACAAGAGTTGATGCCCAATGACCAAAATCGGATCGGTTCGGAGGTGAACACTTGGCCGGTCAGGATCGACTTGAACAGCCATGCTTCTCCTCTTCTTTGTTTCACATTCCGATCCGATCCAGTCAAGTAAATCTTGTTCTTCTCTTGGCTTGCAAGTCCGATCCGATCCGGCCAGTTGAGTCTCATTCTCGTTTCTGCCCTGTCATCCGAACCAATCCCCTGCACTCTTTCTCTCTCTTTTTTCTCGTCTCTGCCCTATCACCCGAACCGATCCCCTGAACCTCTCCTCTCCCTTTTTCCTCCTCTTTGGGGTCAGGTTTGATCCTATGTTGATGATCCTAACTGAAATCAAGAAATGTTTCATTCGAACGCTCAACAAAGGGTTTTAGCCCCCGCCACCGTCGCCTCAAGAGAAACTTAATACCCTTAACGACGGCGACGAAGTGGAGGTGGTCATGGTGGCGAAGCCCATCGAATACGTTGCTGGAATCGTTCGAAGAAAAACACGAATTTAAGTTAAAAGCAATTACAAAGAGGAGATTCAAGGTTATAAAGCTACCTATGTATTGGAGTCGGGGATTAAAACGAGAAGAATTTCAGAGTTTTTAATATTCTAGGGTTTAAACGCGAGTTTTGCTGGAAGACAATAATAAAGAAGGAAGAGGAAGGGGGAGACGAGGAGGATTCTTATAGGGAATCGCAGTGACTACTCGTATTCCCAATTTTTCTCAGCCCGTTCGGACCGAAAGTTAAGCCCATTAAGGCCCTATGGCCTGTTGAGCCATGGGGGTGTTGAATTCATATTTCTGCTCGGATGTGCCACTGAAGGATACCCGTCCGGATCGGAATCCGAACCGAAGGCAATTATTCGAGGATCTCTGGTTCAAAGAATGTCTCGTAAACTGCTTCGAAGCACACTTCATCTCAGATAAGAGTGTACTTCGAGAGGGCAAAATGTTAGCCTACTTTGTGAACTAGGCTACACAAAGGGCAAATAGTAAGAAGGACACCAATCGGATCGGATCGGAGAAAGATAGTGCTGGGGATAAATAAAGATCAAGAGCACAGATACTTCCTCAGATCGGATCGGAGAGATACAACAGTAGCCTTATTACATCGGATCGGATCGGCCATACGTCAGCAATGCTAAAGGATAGCAAGTGGCTTCAACGGATCGGTTCGGAGGAACACTCCAGCGGCAACAAAAGAAAGCAAGCAAGCCCAACGGTTCGGATCAGATGAATACGTCAGCACCATGAAGGGGCAGCAAGCAGGCTAAAACGGATCGGATCGGATGCTCCGATCCGATCCCCTTCTCTCCTTTGAATTTGTAGCCGTTGCTGCGCATATCTCCTGAAGATGCGGACAAGATCTGACCATTTCTTCAGTGATCTCCTACTTAATCGATGCGCTGTAGCCATCTTAGAGCCTCCGAACCCGACTATCCAGGGATGAATGCCACGCAAATCCGAACCGGAGCTACTTCGAGGAGACTTTTCACCTATAAATACACCACATAGAGGCATTTGAAAGGATCTTTTGGAAAATTCTCAGTCCATACTTCCTCCATAGCCGAATTCTACAATCATATTCAGATCGAAATCATCTCTTAAAGCCTATTTTTGAGAGATTTCAGTGAGTTTATGAATTGTAATCGTGAGGTTGAGTGAGAATTCTTGTTGTATTCATATTCAAATTATCAAATCAAAGAAAACAAAGTGGACATAGGCTCGTTAACGTCGAACCACTATAAATTGCGTGTTCTTTACTGCTTTTTGAACCTATTTAATTAAGCTCATATCTAATTTGGGTGTTAGAGCCAATTTTTGGTCTAACAATTCTAATTTTAACCAAAATGACAATTTTATATGTCACTTCTAATTTTAACAAGAGTGACAATTTATGTCTCCATTCTAAATTTGACAAAAGTGACAAATTTATGTGTAAAATCTAAATTTGACAAAAGCGGCAAATTTAGTCTAATATAACATTTCTAACCAAATGACATATTTTATTCTCCATAAACATTTCTAACAAAAAACGGTGTTTTTATTCTAACTTCACATTTGCTAACAAAACAATGTTTTTTTTATTCTAACTGATCAATTTTGACAAAAGCGATGTTTTTATTCTACTAAACTATATTGACAAAAATGAATATTTTTGTTAAACTAATTTATATTGACAAAAATGAATATTTTTGTTAAACTAAACTATATTGACAAAATGAGTACTTTGGTTTTCAACCCTTTTAATTAACAGAAATATTTACTTTGTTTAATCAATTTTAGTGAACAAAAATGTTTCACTCTTTCTAGTGAACTAAAATGTCTCATTCATTCTAATGAACAAAATGTATGTCTTTGTTTAATCATTTTTAATGAACAAAAATGTTCCAATCTTTCTAATGGAAACTAAATTACATTGAAAATGTATTTTTTCTTTATGTTCACTGTTATTTTTATTTCATTGACATGTTTGACAAAAATGTTATTTTTATCTCAATATTCATGTTTAACAATATGAATTCCAAATCAAACCCAACGACTGTTGCCCCTAGCCAAATATCCCCGTTCCGGACATAATGGAATATGTTTCGAAATCCAATTCGGCAATTACGATATATTTTTCTTTAAATTAAAATATAAAACATTTAATTATTTAATTTAAACGTACATTTTAAATTACCGAGGCCACATACGAGCTCTAAAAATTATAGAAAAATTATTTCTGGCTTTGTCTTGACGATAAAAAACTAATTTCGTCGAATTCTGAGACCGTTTGAAAAATGGCCATTTTCTGGTCGATCGAATTTGACTGAAATTGACAAAACACATTTTCTTTTGCCATGCTCACATATTAATTCGAAAAATTCTGAAAATTGAAACCTAACAATAATTTGGCATTTCGGTTCCAACAAAAGTGGTTTCGTCGAAAACAGAGGTCGTTTGCAAAATGGCTATTTACACGGGCTATATATAATATATATAAATTCTATAACGACCTTTCAGAATATTCAACTGACCATAACTTTTGATTCCCGCTACGAAATTTCGATTTTTTGGATTCGTTAGAAAAATATTTTTAAATAGATATAAATATTTTTTATTTCGCTAAAATCCGATCTAATTGGCATCCTGTACAATCAGTCAAAGTTTGAATTCAAAATTTTAAACTACCGCGCTATTTCCAACTCCTTTTATAATTAAAATAAATATATTCATTCTAACTTCAATTAAAATAAATTTTTAGTCGTTATTATTTAAAATAAATCATTTTAACTATTCAAAATCCATTAAATTTTCTAAAATAAAATTTTTAAATTGGTTCACAATTTTCGGGTTGTTACATAAGGTGTAAATTACTATCTCAAAATCGATTACAAGAATCTAACTTGAGCATCCCATACTACTCACTAGGGTTCTAGTATTCGTTCAAGAATTAGTAAATTCCATTTCAACATTCTATTTATTGGAATATACCATTTTCGACAAAATGTTTCACAAAAGCATATAAAACAATCGGTAACATTAAGTCGAAAATTTGCTCATTCCAGACTATAGAATTAAGATTCTCAAAACTATTATCTCTTTTGAATTCCATTGTTTAAAACACTTACGTAGTTGTTCACAAAACTATTTTATTATTTCCAAAAGTTCATAACAAATCTCTTAGTCTTAAATTGAAATTTCAGTTTTGCTTAAGCATATAATTTAACAAAAATTAATCCATACAATTATAGCAAAAACTCCTAGCTTTCCAAAACATCAATAATTATTAAATTCCGATAAGTTACTCAAAAGTTATGACCAAAACAATCTCTCATGTTTACGTATTGACATGATTTCTCAACGACAGGACGACAAACAAATGAGTTTTTCACCATTTAAACTCCAAAATCACAAGAGGCACCATAAATGGAAGTTGTAGCTTAATCTATTAGTTTTCCATAACATTAAGAATTTTCAAATTTCGATTAGTGGCTCAAAAGTTATGACCAAAACAAATTCTCAGTTTTAAGTGTTTTCCGGATTTCCTAACGACGGCCCAACGACAAACAAATGAGTTTTTCTCTATTTAAACTTCAAAATCAACAGAAACACAACAAATGAAAGTTGTAGCTTATAATATTAGCTTTCCAGATATAAAATTTAATCAAATTTCGATAAGTGACCCAAAAGTTATGCTCATTTTACTATCATCTATCAACCTAGATTTTAACACAGGCCTGAGCTGCATGCTCAGTTTAAAACTAATTTTTGACCTCCTAAAATGCAAAATTTCGAAAATGACTATAGGGAAAAGTTGTAGAAAATCGAAAGAGCTTTTTATTGTAAAAAAATTGACTCAATTTGGATAATTTAGCTATGAGTTATCACTGTTTTATAGCAGTGATATTTTCACGAAAATTCTCAGCACACAAAATCAAACAACCATTTGAATCCAAACCATATTGCCACCCAATCAGACATCAAATCAACTCTATCTAAACTAAAATTTCTAACATGCAACTAAATTTTCAGAGATCGATTGTGTGAGTCGAACAACTCACCTTTTATGCTTCAAATAGCTTTTTAATCTCTCTTATAAAGCCTTGCTACAACCTTGCAATCACTTTGCTAATCACCATAGCACCCAAAGACTCAAAAACCTAAAATCAACCAGCACCTCTAATGTTAAAAACGAAACAAAAAACACATTTTTATGGGCATAGAGATGTTAAAGAAGATTACCTAGCTTTGATTTCTACAAGTATCGTCAAAAACCCCTTTGATTTGCACTAGATTTTGGATGATTTAGAAGCTAGGGTTTTGAAAGGGAAGGAGAAGATGCTACAGGAAGAAAACGTTTTTTTGGAGAGAACCAACGTGATTTTTCTCTGACTTAGATTTAGGGTTGTTGAATTTTCATTAAGGCCCTCCTAACCAATTACCACTTTTGCTAAAGAACTTTTCTTATTTCATTTTAGGTCCAAACTCTTTATTTTAAGGACAAAAGTCTTCTAAATTATAATTATGTGCTAAATACAAGATTGTATGTGATTTGAAAAACATTAACACACACTAAAATGATATCTAAAACATCATAAAAATATTCTAGACCCTAATTTAAATACAACAAAATAATATAGACATGTTTGACACAATAATTATTTGCATAAGAATTATTTTTATGCTTCAAGCACAAGTTCCCATTCTTCATAAATAATTTAGTTAACCAATTGACTATACTAAATATTTTACGTCTACAAATATTGATCAATCAATATCTGTGGGTTTTTTTAACAAGCCGATTAAACACCAATGTTGTTGTTAATGTAATTAATATTATAACTTTCCACTTAACGCACATCTTACCAAAATCATCAATTAATTAACTTTTTGAAATTCTTATTTAGGAACAATACATATAAATACAAACATCTATTTATTCTTAACACGTTTTCCAGGATTATCTTAATATTAACTAAAGCAGATGAATTATTCACAAAACTAGATTTAATTTCACCATTAAATTTCATAAAACACAATCTAGAATAAATTATCTCTAATTTAATTTAATTAATTAAGAGGTTAACAACCGGGTTGTTACAGTGTGTCTCTAGGAGAAAACTCTATTTCATGGTGTTTAAAGAAGTAAACTACTATTTCATCCTCAAGCACAGAAGTCCAGTACAGAAGCATGGGAAACGCTACATCGGAGTTTGAAGATTAAGTGGATAAAAGCATTATAAAGCGGAATAGGGTTTCAACTGAAAAAGTAGGTATGTAATTTGGTGGGACAATTTCAGCAACATCTCATTGACCATCAACCCAATGTTACATTCTCAAATGGAAAATATAGAAATTGATCTCTATTTAGTTCGAGAAAATATAAAAGGAAAACTTCATATAAGTTACATATTTTCGACTTAAGGGGGGGGGGGGGGGGGGACATTCTTACGAAACCATTATTGAGCAAGAATTTCTCGACATTAAAGGAGCAGAAGATAGATGAAGTTGGCAGACATGAAAATAGGGAAAGCAAATCCTAAGTCTTACCGATGGGAGCTACAAGAATACAAATATAACACACATCGATATAACATATAACATTGTATTGATGAATAAGAGAGAGAAGTATCCATGTAAATTAACATATAAGAGTTGTGACTATGTTATTCTAAAAAAGCCTATACATGTTGTGTACATTGTGTGAATTCGATTTATAGATTGCTATAACGAAGCTTTACATTTAACTAAAATTTTCGATTGAACATAAACGATGCACTGTCGTAACCACATCTTACTAGAGACTGTTATTTTGTGAATGAAACCCACTCTTGTTCATTGCATCTAAATCTCATGTGTAAAAAATCTCTTGTTTGAGTCTACAAGTTTTCAAGTGGTTGATAACGAATACTTATGCGGTTGCTCAGGCCGTACGGTTCGACCCATTCAATACATTAAAGTTGGTGAAAGTAATCAAACATGTTTCAAAATTGTAGTGCTTGCTTTACCACAAAGCATAACTGGCATAACAAGTAGTAACCTGTGAGTCGTTCTAGCATCACATGGGCCAACCACGAAAATTAAAGCTGCACGGGGACTTATTGGAGATGCTCTTACTCGGCTATGTGTCAAAGGAACACCTTCAACTTACTGTCCTCAATAGCTGTCAGGACCATACTTAAATGGACAATTAAATGCGTTTGGACGGATAAAATGATGAAACAGCTCACTCTGAAAGTGATCGAGTTCACAATTTCTTATTTTTAAACAATTAAAACAAAAACAAAAAATTGTTCTTTGTGGTTTGCATAACGATCATTAAGTACCAAAACAGTTTATAGATTACAACTGCATAATGTTTATAAAAAATGATCAGATTCATTTAATAAATGTTGTCATTACAGTAAGCACTAGACCATTCATTGGGCATAAATATTCCTCTAATTTAACCAGCTAATCTGTTAAATAGTTGCATACTTCAATTGGATACAATATCTGAACATAATTTTAAAAAAAGCCATTGCTAAGGTGATACTGCTGATCCTTTGAGGAAACTTCTGCACAGCGCCGTCCATGCAGCTCTGTTTGGTTCTCTTGCATCTAAACTCTTCTTTGCTGTTTCCACATGGCAATTCTGCATTATTATTACGTCTATTTAGCCTTTCATGGTAAACAATTTGTCATATCTGCACTAATAAGAAATAATCAAGTGTATTTAACCCCTGGCTAATTGATCTTCACTTTTCAACAGGCCAGGTTCGTTTTATTTAACTGTTTCTTACAAAATGTAGCTATTTTCGTTCACTTGTTAATGGCATCAAGAACAGAGTATGCTATGATGACATGATGTTGAAACTTTAGAAGTACCAAATATAATCCATGAATGAAATTACTGCTTGGCATAAACACCTTAATTATTAATTTGACTGTATAAACTCAACAGTTTTAATAGGTACAAACTGGTGATGAGATAATGATTTCAGATTGGCCAAAACATTTAGGTCTAGTATTTCATTATCTTTCCTGATTTGGGTCTGAATCAACACATGTCTAGAATGTCAGTGACTCAGTATTATTGTTTAAATATAACAAACATGAATGCAAGGCAAATTGGTGTCCGTCTAATATTCAGCCCAGCAAGTTGGGTTTATATTGGTGTCCTTCATGAACTTTCTTCTTACTTACATAAAGTCAGAAAATGGCCAAACATATAGTCAGGTGTCTCGCACATAACATCCAAATAGAGAGAAATACGTGTATGAAATACCAAGTTCAATAAAACAATTGTCTCCACTTTCCACCTACCTGAATTGCTTCACACTGAATAAGCCTGTTCATGATATCCAGCAAGATGTCTTTACTATACTCAGGATGACCTTGAATTCCCAAAATATGATGTTGGTATCTAAACATTTCGATTCCAGTCTTGTCCGACATTGCAATCACTTCAGCTTGAGGCGGTAATTCCCATACCTGTATAACTTAGATTTTAAAAAAGGTACCAACTATGTAAATAGTACCATTGCGTGAAGAAAGATGATATTTTGGTTAAATACCTCATCTTGGTGACATTCGATAACAAGGAGATGAGAAGGTAGTCGAAGAGACGAAAGCATTCGACTATTGGAATGAATGGGGTGAATGCACCTTACTCCTATATCCCACCCTTTGTTTGCTCTTCCTATCTTGCCCCCCAAAACCCTACTCAGTATCTGCATACGTGCAATGGGTTTAAATTACAAGTTCCTTGTATATTTAGCAGAGATTTACGTCTAACAACATCAAAAGGCACATAGAAGTGTAAGAGATGCTGAAATTAGTAGTCAACATAAAATTATATTGTACACCACCAAATATAGTTGGTACAAGAAGTATTCAGTAAATCAAGGATTTAAATTTTGTTGCAGGAATCCATTTGTCAGTAAACTATCGCACATGGCTTAATTAAACATATAGTACCCTAGCAGATCTTACTTTCCCAGAAGAGTTTAAATACTGTACAACTTGACAGCTGAAAAATGCCAAAATAATGTGTGAAGTTAAAAATAAATGAGTTATGAAAACAGAATATTGTTGGTCACATGAAAGGTTTTGATTGATACAATTCTTTGTCACTGTCACATGCATCAAATACGGTGGACCACGCAAATTCATCAGTTTGTTTAAAATGAATGGTTGAGCCTTGAGATCCTTCATGGCGCAGGAGTATAGGGAATACGAGGATGGAAAAACTGGTTTTCTCACACGTGATATTCAAAATGCTTGATCTGAGCTATGTATTCTCACACTTAGACAACTCAAGTGTTTAGGTGAAAATGGTACAACAATTTTTCTTCATAGACAAAACCACAAGATTATAAAAGGACATATATTCCAAAAATAAATAAAAAGTTTACTAAGGTACGAATAAATAGACAGCAAAATCAAAGCTGTACAAGCTTAGAGCTTTTACATTGAGTAAAAGATCGTTAGGATTGAAGTATGCCAAGTAAAGAAAATCACAGAGGCCAAAATGTTGTAAATTGTAATATTTGGAGAAGAATTTATATAATTCATTGAGTATAATCATTTAAAAAAGTGCAGAGATAAGTAGCTATGGCCAATTGAAGAAGTATAAACGAAGACGAGTTGTACTACAATGTTATTTTGTTAGGTAGTATTTTTGTAGACAGATTTAATAGGGAAGACAGCGACCATGTTTTACAAGATGATACTGAGCGATGGGCTATAACAATGATAACACAAATATAACGTGGATGTGAGAAGGACGTAACACCTAAAAAATAAATATCATCAAGCTCAAAGTCATGAATGTCCAAAGCTGAGATAGCTTCAGCATCTATGTAAAAAAAACCAGCTAACTTGTTAAAAAGATTAAAATAAATGAACATGGCAATCAAAAGAAAAACTTAAGCAAAAGAGCACGAAAGAAAACTATAACGACACGATCGAGTTAAATCTGAAAAAATAGATGATTTTGGATCAACTAGTATTTTCCCAAAATGGTATAGTTAGACGACGCGAAGCGTTCACCATTAAAATTTCAAAAATAGAAGAGAACATAAGTGGCAACAAAAATAAATAAAGAGGAGGTAAAATGGCATGACACTTAACAGGCACTTGGACATTAAGCTAAAAAAAACATAGCACAACTATTTTGATAGCATATTTCTAACATTTAACCAAAACCAACCGAGAATAGTTTTAATACTCCAGACTATGCAAATATGACTTACAGTCTTAATGAAACCAAGATTTGAACAAATAATACTTGTTCCTAAAAGGGGAAAAAGAAATAAAGTTGGTTTTAATGTTCCTTTCAAGTTTGTGCATTCGTTATATAGAAAAAAATGGTGAAAACTAAAAAATAAAATTAAAATGATTACAACAATTATGATTTAATTTTAGGTTTTAAGTTTAATGGTTGATCTGTCAAGTACACGATGATGGGTATAAAGGAAGAGTTTGCAACAGAAAGGATTGCAAACCCATTTAATCAAAATCATTCACAGTATATCCATGTTAATTTGATATGTTAGGATGCAATAATTAAAATGAGCCATTTAGTTATATCGCACTACAAACATTAAAAAACCTCAAAATCTAAAGCATTGCCAAAAACCATTACACCTCGACGTTCAAGTTAAAAGGAAAAAAAATTGATACCTGATGTCCAAAACAGATACCAAGAACCTTCTTCTTCAAACTATTCAAACTTTCCAACAAATCAATCAGTTCATGAATCCACTCCTCATCTCCGTGAGCATCATGAGGGCTACCAGTAATCACAAACCCATCATACGCTTGCACGTCCTCAGCGAGTGGAAATTCACCTTTTGCAACTCGATACACGTCCCACGTCTCTCCTTCTTCCCTCAACAACTCTGTAAACACCTTGAAGTATCCACCGTACATTTTCTTCACGTATTCTGAGTCTTCAGCACATAGCAGAACCGCAAATCTTTTTGTCGCCATTTTATCAATGTTTTGTTATTTTGATTTGTTTAGGACGATGGTGAAGAGATTTCGAGGTTTATAAAGAGCACTGCGGGACAAAATTGGTATGGAAATTGGGGGTTTCCGTTTCTAATTTTTTTTGGACGAATACGTCCTTGAGCCTTGCAGTGTGAACAAAATTGCCCATGGAGTAGCGACCGTACAGTTCGAATTCAGATGTAAACGCCTGCTTACCCATTCATGATTAGGGCTGTCAACATATATTTCGGACACTGAAAGTCTCAACTTCGTATTTGCATCCAAAACTATTTTCGGATATCAGATATCCGTATCTGTGGATACGGACGGATATCAGATAATTATCTTATCCGTCAACGATTGATAATTAAAGAAACGTAAATTAAAATATTAGGTTTAACATGATACTTCTTTAATGTCACGAATTATAAAAGTATAGACAATCAATAAATATAGTGATTATAAATAGTTTTTAGCAGTTAATATGCATAAAATGCATAACACATAAACTACTAAGTCAATAAAATAATAAATTATCATCGTTTATTATGCTAAAATACATATAAAATAAACTATAATTTTGACAAAAACCGGACGGATAATTTTCGGATGCGAATACATTCATATATGTATCCAATTTTCCGAATATTGGATATTTATCCGCTTTCCGAATACGGATGCGGACGGATTTTAGATTTTTCGAGTATCCATTGACAGACCTATTCATGATGCACTTACCGCTATAGGCAAAAAGGAACCCGCAATTTCCAAATTTCAAAATTTAAGTGGTTTTTCGGTTTATTTTATATTTTTAAGTTTTCAATATTAATTACTAAAGACAAAAACAATGAAGGTGCGACGAAGGAGATGATTGAATAGATGCAGTGACAATGAAAGAATTAATCGTTTCTCGTTCTTCTGTTAAAACACGAAAAATAAGAGAGGTTGTTTTCAGTTTTGTTGTCAACTATTTTTTCAAAAGCAATCGTTTTTTTTTTACAATATACAAACGTTATTTGCACTTTTATACGGATGAAAACCCAAAAACAAAAAAAACAAAAAAAAAAAAAAATCCATAAACGGTCTAAAATTTTCAAACTTCGGTTCTTAGTTTTAAAATTTATAATATTCAAAATTCATGATCTCAATTTAGTTATGTAAGCGTTTACTTATTTTCTGTTTTATCCGTCGTTTGATTATGGACTCGAAGTGTCCTGATGTTAACCAGCCTTTCGACAAGGTTGTTACATTTTGAACTTGGAAATCCGAACCACTCGTGCCTCAAGCGCGGACTTGTATGAACTCCGACTAAGCGTCAGAATCGACATTCGTTTATGAACCAGAAAATGACTTGGTTTAGATCGGTTGCCACCGAGCTCCTTCTGATCACTCAAAAATAGCCTGATTGGTTAGTTGGGCCACTCCATATTCGTTTTATCAATTACGCACTAGATCGGTCGATCACCCCAGAAAAGCATGATCGACACATTTTGATTTCCTTGAAAACCATGAATTATGACGATGTGACACACTTTCTCGATCATTTCGAAAAGTTCGAATCGACATTCACAAAAAAGTAGTCGACACTGTTTGATCACTCAAATTACATGGATCGATTTAGCATATCAGTCCAGAAAACTTGTCCGATCATGATACTCAATCAAGTCGATATGACTCGGGATACTTCAGATCACTTCTGAAATAGTGATCAGTATGATCAGATCATCTCAAACATGTTGATCAACATAGGGAAATAAAGTGAAAATACTTTAGCCCCAATCCATCAGAAATTGGATCGGTATGATTCGTATTAATCAGATTGGTATGAAATCCTATGATCGGATTGATATTTTGGGATGGAAAACTCGGATAGGTATTTACTGAAAAATGATCGATTACTTAGACGGTAAGGCAGATCAGGCCAAAATCACGTGATCACCACGAGGTGATCATTGCAAAACTTGAATTGTAGTTTATGATAAATTTGTCCTTGAGCCTAGTAAATTGTGAACAAAATTTCTCATCGAGTGGCGACCGTACAGTTCGAATTCAAAGGTAAACATGTATTAACCCATTCTTGATCAATTTATTGCTGCTAGCAAGTGCAATTTTCAAATCTCAAATTTTAAGCGATCATTTAATTTATATTATATTTAGAGTTTTCAACATTAATTACAAAAAAATAACAGTAATGAAGAAGATAATGAGGAGATAAGATAAAGATGGAAGAATTGACGAAATGAATGGAAAGACAACAAAATAATGAGTCGTTTCTCGTGTTTCATTGTTTCTTAAAACATTAAAAATATACAAGGAAGAATGCTCTATTTTGTTTGTCAACTGTATAATCTAAAATGATCGTTTTTCACGATATACATGCGTTATTTGCACCTTTATATGAATGAAAAGCCAAAACTAAAAAAAAGGCTGAACGCCTTCAAAAAATTTAAGAATTTGGATTTTTAGTTTTCATAATTTACAATCTCAATTAATCATAAAGGCTCTACTTGTTTACTTTATATATGCCAAAAAAGAATGTTCTTTGGTTGTAGATTCAGTGTGTCTTGATCTGATAATTTTCTTTATATTACTAATGTAAACCATAAGTTTCGTCCCGGTAGTAGCTTCATCTTTTATTTAATATAAAAAGGTAAGTGGACGAATGTGTGTTGTAAATTGAAAAGTTTTTGGTAATAACACATTTTCATTTCAAGTTATTATATCGGTAATGTCAATAACAAATTGATATTAAAATTACAATGAGGGGTAATCAAAAAGTGGTGGTGATTGGTGGGACTCCGGTGAGTGAATATTAGACATATATTTTTAAAACCAAATTTAATCTAAAGTGGGTTCCTTTGTAAATACCAAATGTAAACCAAGTCTCTATAACTAGTTTACTTCAGTGAATTTGTTTCACAATTTTTTGTTTTATTGCTTAATAAAATTATATAAATGTAAACATTAAAACTAGGCAACTTGGTAAAATCAAAGAATAAATGCATAAATATCTACAATTGTTGGGAAATATGGCAAATATTCACTTATTAATTACAAGCATATCTGCAAATATTCTCCCAACAGTCAGTATTTGTAGACACAAAAAGCTATATAATGTCTGTAATTATTCTACAAAATCGCAAACTTGTCTGCAATTTTCCACTGAAAGTTATATATTTTGTTTTCATTTTTCCATTAACTTTTTCTTTAATAAATATGTTGTTAAATATAATCCAAAATAAAATTAGAAACGTTAATCAAATAATTGCATAAAATTATGCAGTTAATGGTTATGGTTACTTGTATATCGGCAATATTTTGAATAACTGAATCATTTCTACAAGGTTTTCCTCGAGCTTGCTATTTTTTTTTATTCCACTTTTTATTTTTCTAATATGAATACGAAGATAAATATAAACTGAAATAAGCTATGAAATTTGGATGTTTTTTACATTATTTTTTGAAGATTTTCCAAAAAGAAAGACCTAGTTTACATATTTTTTACAATTATGTTTTGTGTGTTCTAAAACTTAATGGTGACATTAGCCAAACTGTTACTTCCGTTAATGTTGATGAATGGGGTATGTTCACAATCTAAATAGACAAGGTTGAAATTCTATTTATCAAGGTAGTAAAGAAGATGCATACCAAGTTTCTTTTCCTACCCATTAAGCGAAGCGAGAGATTTAATTATAATGTCAATCTCAATTATTAATATGTACCAAAATAAGAATCTATTTTGATACATAAAAGCATGGTTGATCATATATAGTACTGAAATGTAATATGTATACCCAGTTCGATCTCTAATAAAGTGCAGATTATGTAATCGATCATATTTCAACGAGATTTGGTTACATTTTATAATTGAACCGGCCATATGTTGAATAGTCGCCCTTGTGTGAGTTGTCTGTTCAATAGACGCTTTAGGCTTATGTTGAACACGCATTTCACACCTGAGTGTTTATTTAGCAAATGCCTCAAACGTTTATGTTTATTCTATTACAAAGGTCGATGTTCATTGAAATAGTTATCCAGTATTAAAGACGATCGGTACCTAAAAACTGTGCAGCTAAAGAAACACTCAAAATTTTATCATCCAAGCAGACTACTCTTCCCTAAGCACCAATACCAAATAAATGTAACAATATTTCTTGATATAAACACTATTAATAGCGTCAAAATGACAAATTTTACCTTCAACAAATTAAATAAATAAATAAATATGAGAACAATAAATATTTCATATTTTGACTTTTGAGGGGCTAAACAATTAAGTCCATATGGTTCCTATTGAATAAAAGTTCCATATAAGATTTGGTTAGGACAAATATCAAAAAAATAAAAATATGAGCTTTCACTACAAAAAAATATAATGGTTTGATACTCAACATATTGGTATTAATTTAAGTGATTTTGTCCCTAATTTTTCCTTAAGACCCAATAGATACAAATAATGTGGTATCAAAAATCAAGTCCCAAATATTATAAAGACAAAAAATATTTGTCTCAATGAAACTTAAGACCAGACAATTTGTGTTAACTTTGTTATAAAGATTAATACTCTATAGAGACATAAATATTGTCTCAAATGCATGCAGTAAGACCATGAATATGGTAATAAAGATTTCTCAAATCTACATATTAACAGCATAACGGGTACAACAACTTTGTCTCAAATCCCCATATTAACAACATAGACAAATGAATCCGCATATGCTAAAATGATAAACAAATCCATATGCTCTCACAGCACTAACAGATTACATATAATACGAAAAAGAATCCAACAGAATACAAAACTTGGATACCGAAAACAGCAAGTATGACAAACATGCAAAAAGATGTATGACAAACATGTACAACAGAATATAATCCGCATATTCAAATCACATATAATCCGCATATTCAAAACACATGTACAACAGAATATGACAAACATGCAAAAAGCTGTATGACTAAAACCGAAAACAGCAAGTAAGATACAAAATGTTGAAAGACACTTAACTAAAACAAAGATGCAATAAAGAAATCCCTATAACAGAATACAAACTACAACATAATTCACTGAAATACAAACAACCATGTCCTAGTGTCCACATCAAAAGCCAAAACAAAAACTGAACATCAAACATGTAAAAGAAAAAGAAAAACAATTTCATTCTGTGTTGTCATTAAGAGACTGCTGAAATGCACCATGATCGGGGGTTGCTCGACATTGTCCAGGTTGCATATTATACTCATTTGTAATAGGTCCAAGTAGCTGTGTAAACGGCCCAGGTTGCTGTGAAAAGTTTCCAAAAGTTTGCTGGCAAGACACAGGAATAGATTGGAAGCTTGCAGGTGTTTGGTGATACGGAACAGACGGTTCCATAAACTGAAACGAAGATTGCGAAAATTGTCCGGGTAGTTGAGGAATTTCATTAGCATTTTGGAAAAACAAAAATTGTGGGAATGTTTGTTGTGGTTGTTGTGGCTGTGGTGTGGCCGTGGTGGTGCAACTGCTTGTTGTGGTTGTTGTGGCTGTGGTGGTGCAACTGAACCATATTTGCTAGCGATTGCCAGTTCTACTTCTTTTTCAATCAATTTTTTGATCTCCGGTGTCAACATGATGTTTGTAGATGAATTGGGTTGTGTAGAGAAAGTGATATTATCTGCTAAAATAGAAGATTTAGATCCTTTATTTACTAGACTACTTGTATCGACCTATGGTGCTCCGTATACCCTGCCTCTTATTTGTCCCTCGGAAGCATCTGCCCAAAGTTGTGGATTCCATTCCGCTGGATCCTCGTTTAACTCCGCTTTCTTTTTCAAATACGTTTTCTGAAAGTAAAAAAAAAACATGATTATATGAGATTATTATTGCATGCAGCTGAAATAAATGAAAGCAGAAAATAGATCATGTTCAGATTATTATTGTCACATTATCAGTTGGTTTATACTTTTACACAAAGTTCAACACAAATATACTTAGAAGTTCACTACATTTGCTGATCATCCATTACGTTTGAACTTCTCCGGCCAAAGAGCAATTGACTTAAAAAATGAACAATTTTTTCTTCGTTTAAGTTCATGTCCAAAAAACATCTTAATTAATTATTGCTTAGTTGAAAGAATAGGTCACTGATGTTAATCAGGGTTGTTAAAACAATCCATATTTGTTCTTAATTAATCAATGCTCAGTTGAAAAAAGGACAAGTTATTTTTCACTTAATGCAATATGCATCAATTATGTGCTAAAATGACAGAGTCGTTATCCTTGTAATTCATCATTGCATGCTGAAAAGGGCAATTTCCTGGTCCTTAAATGCAGTATGCACTGAAATGACAAAGTGTCATAAAACAAGAGTACCAATATAACATGGTCATATTAACATACAAAGTGATGAAGAGCAGCAACAAAGACAGGCCCATAATCTTATATGTTTGAACCATTGTTTGTTACACTACATATATGGTAGTTATAAAATTGTACCAGTTACCACCAAAATAACTTATTTATACATTCCAGTCGAACTGAGAATGTAGTCCTATCTAGGTTTTTGAGCGGCAGATGCAATTTGAATCGGTTGATATAACCTTCGGAATCATTTAAGTGCACTTTATCATAATCACTTGTATTCAATGATAGAAATGATGCTTATTAAGAAAACCCAGTCTTCTTACTTTTCTCGTTTGGTTGAAAGATCGTCGGCTTTGTCGAAGTTGAGTTTGTATTCAACTTCTACAAGTAAAAATCCGCCTCAAACTTCGAACTTTATGAGAGACTATCTTATTTCTACATGTTGGTTTTCTTGGACTAAAGCAACAACCGCATCGAAAGGCATTTCATATATAAATTCTCCAGAAAGACCCGACTCGGTGATACAATTCCTAAAAAAATGGTTGCAGCAACAAGCATGTTCGTAAAACCATTGCACTACTAGAATGATTGGTTATTCTGACGTCGTGTTTCCAACGGCCGCCAACGGTTTCTTATAGTCGTTGGAAACCATTAGAACAAAATCCGTTGGCGGCCGTTGGAAGACGTTGAAAATTGACGGGATATTGCCTGCTACAGCCAACCGAGAGCTTCATTTCCTCCTCCTCCACCAATTAATCATCTACTCCAACCTTTCCTCCCCTTCCAAATTTGCTGCCAAAGCTTCCTCCATCATTCCAACCTCTTTGGGCGCTATCTACGAGCTTCTCCAACCCATCTCTACCCTTCTCGTTATCCAAATTAGGTAATTTCATAAAACCTAATTTTTAGGGATTAATTGATTTCAGGTTTAATTTATGATTTGCTTAATTTCTACTTGTTTGTATATGTATATTCCATCATGTTAACCTCTAATTGTTGTTATTGTCACAATAATGATCAAATTGTTTAGGGTTAAATTGATTTAGGGTTTGATTGTGTTTATTTAGGTAACTTTAGCTAGTGAATGTTATATGTGTGTGATATTGTTTGCTAATAATATAATTTATGCAAACACGAAGATTATATTATGTTGATAAATACGAAGTAAATTACAAAAATATAATTAGTGCAAACATGAAGTCAATTACAAAAATATATAATTTTGTATACATGTACTAAAACGGTAAAATATTTACAAATTGTATATTTAAATTTAATGTAGATAATAATTTAAACCCTTAGTTATTATTTGGCCCCGTCTGACAAGTATTGTATATGATCGTTATATGGATATTCGTTCTTTTACAAAACGGAAACCTATATTCATCCGATACAACATTTATCGGATTTGTCCTTGTATTGGACAAGTTACAAACACTGTAAAGTAATTATATTTCGTAGATCATATCACTTTAAACGGTTCACAAAATTTTGACGGCATTTTCTTTACGTTCCTTGTGTACACGCACGTGTGTACGATACAAGGAACAGGGGGGAAATGCTAACGAAATTTTGTGAAATCTTTTAAAATGATATGATTTACGAAATATAATTACTATTGTGTTTGTAATGGAAAGTAGGATGACCGACCATCAAAGAAGACATATAAGCTTCAATGAACCAATAGTTATTTATTCTGAAATAAAGTTTGTAGACAACTATAAAATTAACAATTATTTTTTATTTCATCGTAGATTTTAAAGTATAGGAAAAATGGCCAATTACTTTAATGAGCGGAGCTGGATGTATCAAAGAAGGGAAATAAGTGGTTCAATAAGTGAACATTTTGAAAATGGGGTAAAAGTGTTCATTGATTTTGCGATAAGTAATATCGGAAACAGTGGAGAAGTTCGTTATCCATGTAGTAGATGCAAATTGTTGAACTATTTAATACCGAATATGGTTAAAATTCATTTGCGCCAATACGGTTTCCTACCCAATTATTTGTTGTGGGATCGTCATGGAGAAATTGTAGCCCATAATACTGAAGAACATTCACGGAGGTCAATAGTGTTGAAGTTAACACGAATCTCATAGAAAATATGGTCGAAGATGCTGCATGATCAATGTCTCCTACCGTTCAAATTGGTAACGATGATGATAACGTAGAAGAGGAGCCAAACGTTGAAGCTAAAAAAATATATGATTTATTGAATAATGCTAAAAAACCTTTGGAATGGATGTGAATGTGGCACTCAATTATCGGTAATTGCAGAATACATTGCAATGAAATCAAAATACAACCTTACGGAAGCTGGGTTTACGGCTGTTGATCAAGCGGCTAAACGCCATATGCCATCTGATAATTTAATGTGCAAAAATTAATATGAAGTGAAAAAACTTATGTCATCTTTTGGTTTGCCATATCAAAAAATAGATACATGTGTAAATGGTTGCATGTTGTATTGGAAAGAAGACAGCAATCTTAGAAAATGTAAGTTTTGTAATCAAGAAAGATGCAAACCAAAAAAAAAAGAGGAAAACAAGTTCCGTACAAGCGTATGCATTATTTACCCATCACCCCTAGACTTCAAAGATTATATGCATCATCCGTAACAACGCAGCATATGAGATGACACAGTGTGAGAACACCTCAAGAAGGTACGTTGACACACCCATCGGATGGAGAAGCATGGAAACATTTTGATAAGAAATATCCTGATTTCGCAGCGGAAAGCTACAACGTTAGACTAGGTTTATGTACAGATGGCTTCGCACCATTTTCTCAGTTTGGTTCTAAATATTCATCTTGGCCTATAATAATCACACCTTACAATCTACCCCCGTGGATGTGTATGAAAACTCCATACATGTTTCTCACAGTTGTCGTCCCTGGCCCTGATGATCCGACACAGGGTATTGATGTTTACTTACAACCGCTAATTGAAGAATTGAAAATATTACGGAATGAAGGAGTTGAAACATATGACGTATCAAAAAAGAAATTTTTTCGGATGTTCGCTTCTTTGTTATGGACGATTAGTGATTTTCCTGCATATGCAATGCTTTCGGGTTGGAGTATGGTCGGTCGTCTTGCTTGTCCATATTGTATGGAAGAAACATGAGCATTTTCGTTACCGTACGAAAAGAAAATTTCATGGTTTGATTGTCAACGATACTTTCTTCATATTAATCATACTTTTAGAAGAGACAAAAAAAACTTTTACGTCTAATAGACATGAGGCTCTACGGCTAACACGAGCATTTTCGTTACCGTACGGAAAGAAAATTTCATGGTTTGATTGTCATCGATGCTTTCTTCATATTAACCATACTTTTAGAAGAGACAAAAAAACTTTTACGTCTAATAGACATGAGGCTCTACGGCTGCCGACGGTTTGGTCAAGTGAGGAAATATATGAACTTGTAAAATATTTTCCAAAGATACATGAAACCGGAAAACAAATTGATATTCAAGGTAAATCGACGATTCATAATTGGTGCAAACAGAGTATATTCTGGGAATTTCCTTATTGGAAACATCTCTTAATCCATCGTAACATTGACGTGATGCATAACGAGAAAAACATATTTGATAATGTATTTAATACAGTCCTGAATGTGAAGGGCAGGACTAAGGATGATTTGAAATGCAGACGTGATATAGAGGAAATATGTAGTCGTCCTGAGCTTCATATGAAGCCCAATGATAGTAAAAAAAAACCAAAGCATGCTATGAACTAGACAACTACCAAGTTAAAGTACTGTTAAAATGGGTGGAAGAATTACGGTTTCCCGATGGAATTTCCTCCAATCTTCGTGGATGTGTCGACTATAAAAATGGAAAGCTGAGTGGAATGAAAAGCCATGACTGTCATGTAATGATGGAAAATTTGTTACCCATCGCCTTCAAAGAATTGTTACCTGGAAAAGTTTGGAATGTAATAACAGAACTTAGCTTATTTTACAAGGAACTTTGTTCAACTACTTTAAAAGTTGACCGTCTACTAAAACTTGAAGATGAAATCCCTGCACTGCTCTGCAAGATGGAGAAAATATTTCCTTGTGTTTCTTTAATGTAATGGAGCATTTACCTGTTCATCTTCCAAAGGAAGCATGTCTTCGAGGTCCGGTGCAATACGGATGGATGTATCCGTTTGAAAGGTATATTATTATACTAAGTATTCAAATGATAATTTAATTATATTTAGATCTTAATATTGAACCGAACTATATTTTATTAGGTAACTAAATCATTTAAAAATAAAAGTGCGACAAAAAGCTCGAGTTGAAGGTTCTATTTGCAAATCATATATCGAAAAAGAAGCCTCTTTTTTCTCTTTCATTATTTTAATGATCATGTGAACTTATCATTTGCAAGCGTTCCGCGTAATGATGAGAGGGTTGAACAAGATTCTTCTTCTGAATCAACATTATCTATTTTTAAACAACATGACTGACATGCTGGAAAATGTGTGGAAATATGGCTAAATGATAAAGATTGTAACGTGGCACACACATATATTCTTCTTAATTGTCCTGAAGTTGCTCCTTTCGTCAGGCAATCAATATTTTTTAAGTTTTAATAAATTTATGTTAAATGTGTTAATAATAATGTAACATATATTGTTTGTTCTTGCAGTATTTATGAATCACAAAATCCAAGCGGCGATTTAAGCTAAGATTTTAGTAGTTGGTTTAGAAGTTATGTTTTTGATCCAACAAATAATGTGCTCGATGAAGGAATAAAACATTTAGCATTTGGACCGAAAAGAAAAGCCAAACCATATCCAATATTTTTTGTTAATGGGTATAAATTCAACACCAAAGAATACAGTGCTGAAAAATTAACAAACAATACTGGTGTGTTTGTTAAAGGAAGTGAAGATCCTAATAATCATATAAATGATTTTTATGGCGAGTTAACTCAGATTTTGCAAATGACATATTTTACAAGGCCCGCAGAGGATGTTTATTTGTTTAGATGCAACTGGTCCAGTAATGTTCCATGTTCTGGTATTAATGTGGATCCAAAGTATAATCTTGTAGAAATTAAACATACCTCACGTTATCAAAAGTACGACCCTTTTGTACTAACCAAACAAGCTCTACAAGCTTATTATGCCCCTTATCCGTCTCTAAAAAGGGATAAAGCAGATTGGTCTGCGGTTTTTAAAACAAAGGCAAGATTTACGTTCGATGGACATAATATTCCTGATGAACAAGCCTATCAAGCAGATCTAGAGGAAAATGTTGAAATAACAATTGCAGACGATCAAACTGATCTTGGACATTTAAATGATGAGGCATATGTATTAGTCGATGCATTTGAGAGTGTAGAGGAAAACGACATATAACCCGAAACCGAGTCTGAATCAGAAAACGACGAAGAAATTGACGAAGACTGAGTAAAATTTGGTAATTTTCACAACTATTCACATTACATTTACCTATGTTTAATATTGCATTTTCACAACTATTCACATTACATTTATAATCTATGTTTAGTATTGCATTTTCACAACTATTCACATTACATTTACCTATAATTTGTATATGTATCAATATGGTAGGTATATTATGTCTCACTCTCAACGACGTGGTGCTTGGAATAGTGACTTCAAGAATTTGACGGTAAAGAATCCTTTTGTATGCATAGAATAAATTAACGTTTAAATATACAATGTTATAATATTTTATATGCTGAAATAACATTTTTACTATGCATTTTATTTGCAGATTCGACAACCTAAGAAGGCTCAATATAAAGAAGAAATTAAAGAGCTTAGAATTATGATTGAGCAACTACGTGACTAGAGTCGTCTTCAGACTATGCAGTTGGAACAACTAAATCATAAGTTTACGAAGTATGTTCACATTCATGATAGTCGTCCTTCGTCATTTGCTGATTCCGGAAGCGATGCTTAAGGTATGTTGTATGTTTTGGCATTGAGTGGATGAGAATGATAAATTTGATATGTTCCGATGATTTGTGGACATGTAACTTTGATGTATTTGGTTTATGAACATGTATTTGTAAGTTTATGGATGTTTTGTTTTGGTTATATTGATGTTTCTTTGATATATTTTGGTTGTTTATGTTGTTATTGGTATATATGTGGAATTGATTGGAATTGGATCGGAAATGGATTGGAATTGGATTGGATTGGAAATGTAGTGGTTGGAAGGATATGTGCTTGCTGGAATTAAAAAAAACAACCTAGTTTTTCCAACAGTTACAAACGGTTACCAATGGTTTTTAAGTCATTTGTTTGCAACGACTTTCAACGAAAAAAAGCCGTTGAAAACCATTGATACTTCCGTTGGAAACATTCCATTGGTTCCGTTGGAAGCCGTTGGAAGTCGTGAACACTATTCCAACGGCTTCCAACGGCAATTTGCCATTGGAATAGCCATATATTCTTGTAGTGTTGCCAACTGCCCAGCTATTTGTGGTCGTGATGTCGAGAAAGTAATATTACCAATTTTTCAAGCTTTACGTGATTTAGGTTTCAAGAATTAGGAGCTCTTAATGTTTATCAGCTCAAACCCTCATACACTTTGCTTGCCCAATGCCACTACTCGCATCAAGTATTGGAAGAGTCTTTTAGGGAGTGATATGAACAAACTTTTATTGGCATTTACAAGAAATTGCGGCTTGATATGTCTTGACATTGATAAGAATATCATTCCTAAGATATCACCTCTTGAAAAGAATGGTTTCACAAAGAATGATATTATAATAGCTATAACTATGCTTCATGGTTTTATTACATTGAGCCTTAGTTTAATGGAAATATCACTCAACAGAGCTCTTAATTTTGGTTCTGTAAAGGGATCCAGCAGTTACTTGAGTTTCTTGTTGGTGGCTAGAAAATTTGATGATGATGGCTACAAAGAGATGGTTGAGTTTTACAAAAAACTTGGATGGTCAGAATCAGATTTTTTGAGTGTAATGCTAAAACACCCAGGGCTTGTTAAATTTTCAAAAGAAATTATAAGAGCAAAGATGGACTATTTGATGAACTCTGTGGGATGTTTGCACTCTTATATTTCTTCTCACCCAGTGCTTTTGACTTTGAGTTTGAAAAACAGGTTGGCACCTAGGTCTAAATTCTTAAAGATGTTGAAATCAAGCGTATTAGGTTTCAAAGAAACTGGTCTTTTTAAGATTATGGCCTTGTCTGAGAAAAAGTTCAAGGAGAAATATATTTTACAATTCAAAGATGTAGTTCCGAAGTTGATGGAGACATATAATTCCCTTTGTTCTCGCTAAATTTTTAATTTGGTGCGTGCTGGCTATTCTCTGACCATAACTTTGGTTTACAGTTTACTGGTTCCGGTTGAGTTATATCATGTTTTGGGAGAAGAAGCTGCAGCTTAAGCGAAGGCCTTGTGCGTTTCATTGAATACAAATTTATGGAGGCGCATGTCTACGCGTTTCCTTGATTCTTGTGCATCCACCTTGTCATCTCTTTGTTGCGTATTGTTTACATTTACAAGGATAATCTATGAATCAGACGTGTATCGCTTATGAATTTAATTACCAAAAAAAAAAAAAACTTATTAATACTTGCATTATTTTACGCAGAGTTGCCCATAAGCTGCTCAAGAATTAGGGTATAACTTGTTAACTTGTTTTATACTTTAAGTCGTCATTATAACAAAGAATTGAGTTCTGAGATTATGTGCATTTATTTATAGGAATAACAACTTAATGTAATTTATAAACATGAAACAGTTTAAGTGACACAGAAAGGTCATGGCATCAGCATATATAACATTGAAAAATAATGTTCATTCTAAGACCATGCATATAATTTAGGTGCATGCTCTGTAGTACAGTCAGTGTATGTGCAGTAATTGTTGCATTAACTTAAAAATTGAGCTGCCAATATTCTTCGTGTCCATGCTTCATCTGAAAAATGTGAAACCAAGGTAACCAAATCTAATTATTCTTTTTAACTGCCGCTGTATTCAACGACAGATTTTAATACCCTAACACTTGTAACTTAAAGTGAATTCGATGAATCAGTAAAAGATAGTCGGCAAATGACTTTCTAACAGAAAAACTTTCATAAACTTTTTTTGATTTGTTGTCAACAAATGCACTGCTTGGCATCAAGGATTCTTTCACTTTGTTTTTCCCTTTCTCTCTTTTAGTATGCCAGTAACGGAAACTATCAGCAAATGATACGGATTGTCCTGTCACGAGTTCCTTCAAAATTGGATATTGAAAACAATTAGTATAGCTAGTTTGCATGTGTAAACATTTAACACATGTTAGTATAACTGGTAAGCATGCATAAATATTTAATACATGTAAACATGCATAACTAAATCAAAGTTAAATCCATTGAGCTTTGTACAGGTAATTAAAGTTCAAATTAAGATCACATTACGAAATTCAAGAGGAAGTCAGCAAATAGATTTTTGAACTAATAAAAAGAGGGAATAGCTTGTAATTTTCAGTTGTTTATGTATGTCAATATTCTTATGCACTGCCTTTTTGTTTATGAAAAACTAATATTAATGAAACATGTCGTTATTTTTATATTATGAGCATGAAAAGTAATATTGGCTTACCACTTGTGCATTGTGTGACACAATAGACACCGAACCAGCATTATGATGCGTGTGAGTCCCTTCTTTTGGTGTCAAACGATTATTTCTCATCCTTTATTGTCATACGTATGCTTATGCCATTCCATATCAATCATTTGATTCCAAATATATTTTTGAATCGAACTTGGTGGCGTATCTCGACAATTGATCATCCTATTAGTTTGTCTCAATTGTTTTGCCATTTTTCGTGCACGATACAATTTCTTTTTTAGGATAGAGGATGCTGATTTGGTCCAAATCTCATAAACTTTTTGTTCAAAAGCAGCATCATATGTGTATGCCCGCTATACATTGAAATGTATTGAAAATAAATTTCACAAGAAAAATCAGTAATTTAAATCAATAGAACATAAACATACCTTAAACTCATTAAACAATATTGTTCTTTTTTCATGAGGCACTTTAGAAAACGTATACCATGGTTCCGTAAACTGCAAGTTCCAAATGCTTCCAATACGACGCGAGGCGGATTTGTTTGTAAATCTAAACATATTGAAATACATGATAGGATATTCATAAGACAAAAAATATAAAGGAAGCGTTATTGATTCTTACTGATTTCCTGTCCATTCAAGTGGTCGTTTTTGTGTAATAGGGTCGATTGGAGTGTCATATCCTCCAACTAGAATATAGCTCTCCTTACATGCATTTGGATCGTCACCCTCTCCCTCTTCGTCCTCTGTACTAATCCTCTTCCATTCCTAGTTGACTGTCTCTCATCTCTTGTTGTACTTCTTCAAGTCCCTCTTCGCCTCTTTCATCCTCAACTTCTAGTCTCTCCTCACATATGTCAGACATTGCATTTGTGCTTGTGTTCAACACAGAGTGTCTTGGCATGTTTACCGCATGTTCGGATTGTGTTGAATTAGTATTTGTCATCTTTCTTATGAGACTTCATAAAGATAAAACTGTCATTATATCTCAACTACACATAAATTTGATTATTTAAGGGAAAATTTTCGAAAGTTTAGTACTATTATAGAAGTAGAAAAATGGTCAGCAATTTATTAATGTCTATCTAAAAATGGTCAACAATATATTAATAACTAACTAAATATTTTGTGCAAGTATATTATGTATGACAAATAGTTGAATAAAATAAAGACATTTACCTATGGTTAACCTAGAAAGTGAACCTGTTTATATTGAAGTCGAACGTTTTCGTAGTTCTTCAGTGAGCTTCAAATCCACCTAAGAAAATTAAATTAAAAAATAGTCAAACAATTGCAATATAATGTATAGATAAAAAAAACCTCAACCGCATATTATATTGAAGAGCTAAATAAACTTGATCACAAATTAATATGGAAGCGATACTTTGTAATATGCATTCCACTGTAATACTAGTGAAAAATGAGTACATACCCAACAAGGTTGAATTCTAGAGATGTGCATGACTATATATGATGTAAACTCAAATGTTAGGATAAAATAACTGCATACATTATTAATGCATTCAAAAAAAAAATTGCAAAGTTTGATAATTTTTTTATTAGATTTCAACAAAATACAAAATGACACTCATGGCATCATCCAATTTTGTTCTTAAACTAAAAAAGAGAATAGTCATCTTCAATATCAACTTCTTCATCCCTTTCTACTACATCATCGTCACTCTCTCCAAATTCATCGTCGTTGTCGTCATCAACTTCTATATCCTCTTATAATTCATCGCTTTCATCATTATTTTCCATTGCATGCTCTAGTTCTTCGTTATCAACATCGTCATAATGGTCAAATGTTATTGATTGATCAAGATTGTCGTCAAGGTGAACAACAGATTGTTGACACATCTCATCTACTTGATCCACATCTGCATCCTCCTCCAAGTTGGGTACATAAATGCAAAACGACTTCTCGCGGCAGTTTTAATAACTACTAACCATTCCCTTGATGTATCAGATTAACAAGTAAAATAAACTTGTTGGCATTGTTGAGCAAACACAAACAAGTCATCTGTTCGAAGTCTGGAATTTTTCTTTAGTTCAATCAATCCGTTTGTATAGTGCACTCTTATTCCATCTCTTGTTACTGTATCAAACCAGTCACAATTGAATAAAAATATGTCATTTTTGTCTCCAAGATATGTCAGCTTAATAACTTCTTTAATCATCCCATAATAATCACTTTCCAAATCATCATAACAACTTCTTTTAACACATACACCACTATTCATTGTTTTTTTGTTCTTTCCATTGCGCATTATATGAAATTTAAAACCATTTACGAAAAATCCATTGTAATACTCGACTATAAAATTTGGCCCTTGTGCAAGCAAATATAATTGATGCTCAATGCCATCAAGATGAAATGGAACCTAACAAACAAAAGTAAAAAAGTTATTCTTAACATCAACAATTAAAAATTCACAAATTATAAGAAATAATTTATTTTTCCATCTAAAAAATAAACTTACATTTGATTTTAACCAATCAGGAAATAATGTTTCCAACAACGTATCAATGAAATTTTCGTCTTTGTGGGGATGTTGTCCTCGTAGTTCTTCTTTGCACTTGCTACATATACGAAATAATTATGTTAACATAATTATGCAACAATATATTTAGTTATAATAAAATTTAGCATTGCTTACATAATTAAATCCTTGAATTCAAGGCAATTGAATAATACGTATTTATGTGTCGGTGAGTTTCCTTTTAGTGAATGCATTTGATAATACTCTGCCCGGATGTCGAAAAATTGATAATCGTTCATCAGATGCAATTTCTCCACCATCATCATTTCTTGGTGATTGATTCCATATTGTTTCAACGTTTGGACCAAAATAACATGATGTAAAATTTGAAATCTCATCAATAAGGTATGCTTCAGCTATCGAACCTTCTACATGCGACTTATTATCCACTTTCTTTTTTAAATAAAACAAGTACCTACGTAATTTACTAATGGTTGAAATTTGATCGATAACAGATAAAAATACTAACTAACTATACTTTTCAAAAGGGTACATCCATCGGTACTGAACAGGACCACCTACTTTAGCTTCATAAGGAAGATGAATGGATAAATGCTCCATAGGATCAAAAAAAAAGGAGGAAATATTTTTTCAAGTTTATAAATTATTTCAACAAAATTTTTTCTAGTGAATTCATAATTTCAACACAGAGATTTTTTGCACAAAGATCACGGACGAAATTACTAAGTTCAATTAAAGTTTCCCATATATTTTTGGGTAAAAACGAACGAAATGCAATGGGAAGAAGTCTTTGCATGAACACATGACAATCATGACTCTTAAACCCGCTGATTTTATTTTCTGACTCATTCACGCATCTTTGAATGTTTGAGGCATAACCATCAGGGAAACTTAAACTTTTTACCCACTTACAAACCATTTTCTGTTATTTTTTGAGAGACAATAAGGAGCTTTTGGTTTGTAATAATTACCATTTGGACATTGAATTAAGCTCATCCAACGTGATTTGCTGCAGATTTTTTTCAAGATCAAGTCTAGCTTTTAGATTATCTTTCATCTTGTCAATGTCCATTAATGTTTGGAATACGTTGTCAAAAAAGTTCTTTTCATCATGCATAACATCTAAATTATGACGAATAAAATTTGAATCCCAATAAGGAAGATCCCAAAAAATACTCCTATGTACCCAATTATGTGATTCCCCAAAGCCTGCTACTTTTTGACTTCCACTTTTAAATCCAAATACAACAGTAGGCAAGCTAAACATTACATTTTTCATCTCCGCCCCAGAACATCGCAAGGGTGATATATCATTTTCAATGTTATTCCTTCTAAACTTATCCCTCTGTCTTCTATATGAATGACCCAAAGGCAAGAACTGTCGATGACAATAAAAAAAACATGCTTTTCCACCGTATTCAAGAGTGAAGGACTTTGTTTTCTCCATACAATAAGGACATGCTAATCTTCCATGAGTGCTCCAACCAGACAACATACCATATGCAGGAAAATCACTAATAGTCCATAGCAAAGCCGTTCTTAGAGTAAAGTTATCCTTTTTATACACATCATACGCTAGAACACCATTCCATAGATCTAGTAGTTCATCAATCAATGGTCGTAGAAAAACATCTAGATTCTTTCCAGGGTTTCTAGGTCTTGGAATAATTGTGTTTAGGAATAAAAACAGTTGTTTCATGCATTTCCAAAGTGGTAAATTATAAACTGTTAAAATCACCGGCCAACATGAATAAACTTTTGCAGAAACTCCAAACGGGCTAAAACCATCGGTTCATAAGCCTAATCGAACATTTCGTTTAGAAGAAGCGAACTCTGGATGTTGACGGTCAAAATTCTTCAACGCCACACCGTCAACTGGATGAGTCATTGTACCATCATAGATTGATTATAATAGTGCCAAGTCATATCTTTAGCATGATTTGTTGACATGTATAACCTTTTCAATCTTGGGATGATCGGAAAGTAACGAAGTTGTTTTTCAGGAATATTTTTCTTGCTGTTTTGACAAGGTTTTTAACGACGACTTCTACAAATATCACAAGAAATCTTTGCACTATTTTCTTTGTAATACAACATGCAAAAATTGGGACAAACATCAATTTTCTCATAACCAAGCCCAAGAGGTTTCAACAATCGTTTGGCTTCATAAAAAATTTGAACTAGCTTATGCCCATCTGGCAACATATTGCCAATCAACGTACTCATATCTTTAAAACTTGCCTCGGACAAACCTCTTCGAGATTTAAGGGCCACCTTCTTTGCACATGCAGATAATTTTGTTTCTTTTTTGCATCCATCCCATAAGGGTTCATCAGCGGCTTTTAATATGTCTAAAAATTTTGAGCTTCGAGATTGGGTGGTTGTTCTTCTGTATTGTGATCACACCCATTGCATCTAATACCATATCCATATATGGGTTCTCATCATTCAAATCACTATCTTGTGATTCAGACATTGTTGGCTCGTTAACTTCTTCCTCTCCATGAAAAAACCCAAGTAGAATAAAGTGGAACAAAACCTTTTAGTAGTAAATGCTTAGAGATTTCTTCTTTCACTTGAAATTTTTCATTTTTGCACATAGAAAATGGGCATCTAATTGTTTCTCCATATTCTACGTGTAGAAATGCAAACTCAACAAACTTGTTAACACCATCGACAAACCCTAGATTTATATATCCATCTTGAAGTCTACGATACATCCATGATCGATCGCTCATTTTGATATCAATCCTATAACAAAAAAATTGGTTTTGTATGAGACAAAGGACAATGCTAATTTAAAATTACAAATGATATCCAAAGTGTAGAATTGAACATATCACACTTAACTGTTATATTAACAATAACAATACATAGAAACTAAAAATAAGAAACATACATCATTTTTATGTAATTATTCATTAAACCACTAAAAATAATCTATAATGATAATTGATAATTTTCAAACAATCATTAAACCACTAAGTATAAGTATAATTAATTATGTACACCTGTTCTTGTTTATTTATAATAAGTATATTTTTCACTTTTGCTTTAGCAAGTATTTGTTTTCCACACCTTTTATGGTTTGATACCACTATGTGCATGGGTGCGAATTAATGATAATATATGATTATGCAGGTTTGATGGGCCCTTTTAATATGTGGTTTCACCTTGATTCTATGTTTTCAATTAAATATACATATTTGCTATCATTTCCAAAAATATAACTAGCTAATGATCTTTTACAGTTAATTTATTTCGTGATTTTTTTTTCTTTTCACTTTCATTTCCTAAAAATAATAATGAGCTAAATCTTTTCAAATCACTAGTTTTCCTATTCTATTTTGATTAACCTCAAAATAGCTAAGCAATTGTCCTTCTAGGTAATGTTCTTCAAACTTTTTTTTTTCAACATATAAATTATAAAACAGTCAAGTGTTGGATCTGAAAATGTTTTACACATGAGTAAGATCTGAAATGTTTAACCAAATGAACAATTAAAAAAAATAGCAAAGAAATCTTTTTTCCCCTGATAATGAAATTACTAATTTAAAATGACCATTACACACAGATTGCTATTCTACAGCAGCACAAACATGATAATTCCAATTCAATGATGCTTCTCAAGCTTGTAGCAGACATCCATGACTTAATTTCAGCAAAAGACAAAAACATTTTTATCCGAGGACAAACGTTTTCTTTGCAGAGGTGATCCAACAGTTCTATCCAACCGAAAACGGTCAAAGCTTTTTTACTTTGAACCTTAGAATTTATAAGTAAAAAATTGCTTTATGATCTTACAACACTATCACTGGATCAAACGTTAGTTATGTTCAGAAAATTTCAAGTGTTTCAAATTTTAGGCAGAAAATTAAATGCTTGAAATGAAGGGCAAAAAAGCAAAAGCTTAGTGAGGGACGTAACAACAAGTATTTGGACGAGTAGTCACTTTGCTTAGGAATAGATAGACAAGATAAGTGGATAAATTAACAAGGGAAACGGTAGGAAATGTTTGCGGTAAGCTCTTAATTGCTATTGATAGCTAGGAACTTAAATGATTGGTGTGCAAACCTATTTCCTATTGATGCTACGTACTCCATTTACAGGAAGACACCTTTATGCACTGAATTATAGGTGTTAGTGTATTTCATACATTTGTATAACTGAAACTTAGCTGCAATGTACTCTCTCCCCTTCCTATTATGTTACATAGTGTGGTATGGTTCTCTTCAGACCTCAGAGTCGATTGGAGTCCAAATATTACATGCAGCAACTATAAACCGACAGAGAGAACAAGTTATACGTTAGAGTAAACTTATTTTCAATTTATGACTTTCACCATATGATCTTATTTACTTCACACTGTAGGTTGCCAAAAAAAGCCAGTCTCCAAACCTCTGTTTATATTTTATCTGCCAGCTATAACCTGATTTATAGTCTATTTTTAGTGCACTTATTGGTAGAACATCTAAGTATTTGTTGATTACTTACAATTTCAACTTTGGATCAGTAATGCTTTCAATGAAATTATGTGGGATCATAGATAGATTGCGGAAATTAGTATCCAGATACTGGAATATAATTTGTAGGCTTATGTTCACATAAATAATATTTGAGGTGTCATCTCATTTATATTTTACAAGATTGTGTGTTTACATTATATGTTCTTTTATTTTTGTTTATTTTACTATATACTAGCAACCATTTACGCATGCTTTATACACTGTATTCTGAAATACTCACATAATTTACTCTTGCAGCTTCTGAATCCCTAAACTCTAAAGCTTGATAAATAATTTTGGCAGGCAGGGTTGTGCTTGCCAATTCAATCCTTTTCAAAACAAGTCGTAGTTGAAAGGAGGAAGGAATCAACAATTCAAAACAACAAAGCAATTCAATGCAACCAAAGGATTCAGATGGTGGTGATTTCATCAGATCTAGATTAAACAACATCGGATTCAAATGCTACAAAAACGCTTCACTGCAATGCATGTTTTATACCGCACCATTGATTTCAAAACTTAGGAACGTCAACTATTGCAGGCATTCCATCACCACTCAAGATTTTTGCATTTTGAATGCATTGAAAATTAACAGTTATGTGATCAGTTTATATATACATGAGTTAACTAATAGTTAAGATGAATTTTGAAACAAACAACTTTAGTGTTTGAACGCTGACCATTATAACTCTTATAATAAATCAAAAGCAACAGAAGTACAAAATTATAACATATATACTAACTGGTTTTGCACCATAAGTTCCAAACCTCAAAGTAAAATCAAATGACTATATGAACTGCAACATAGAGAGCTAAAGATTGTAGATTGGATAAATATCAAAATAAATTTCAAAATTACATACCATGTTCTCCACGCTTCATAGTCGAGCTTCCGTGGCTTCGATTATCCCCTTTTTCATTTTTTTTAATGGAAAACAACGTATCTGCCATCGCAGTTCCCATTAAATTAATCTCGATTGTGTATCAAAAGAACTAACTGAAATTCACGTTAATTATAATTAAATCGGAGAAAACTAACCTTCGTTATCTTCGAATAATCTTCATCTTGACCAGATACGAGATATCAGCTATATGTCGAAATCTGAGGCTTTGAAAAGATGAAACCAGCCGGCAGATTTTGAGTGGAGAAAAGAAAGCAATTTAGGGGTTTTTGAATTTGAGAGAGGAAAAGGATACGTGTTTGCGGAAGCGGTGGAGAATAAGGCGAGATAAAAGATGAGTGAGAAAAGTGGCCGATGCGTTTATTTTGATAAATGTATAATAATTTGAGACATAGTTAATTTGTGTCTAACCGGTCCTTGTATAGAGACAAAAAAGAATGAGGTTTCAAACTTTTGTCTTAATTTAATCTTTTCGTTGTAGTGTTTGTTGATATGGGACTTAAGGACAAATGTTAAGAATGATATTTACATGCTAAAGGGCAAAAAATTATATTTAATTTACTATTGTGTCCTTACAACATAGGAAATATATATGTGGGATTCATTGGAGTTCGTTTGTGTAACTTTACAAATCTTAATATGTGCGTCAGGGCATTTTATAGCATGAGAAATATGTAGAATTCATACGAGGTCGTTTATGTAATCTCATATATCTTAATATTTGCCCTTAGGGCATTGCATAACATTTTCTTGTTCCTCTTGAATAATTTAGTTTAATTTCCTATTCCTATTCAATAGTTTACATGTACGTAAGACTCGACAACTCATATCTTCAAGTTAATGGTTGGCACTTTGTCAGAAATAATTTAACTTTGGTGTTAAGGCTTTGTTTTAGATAAGATTTGAGGATTATTATACATTAGTTGAACTAAAAACAGCAGGTCATATATCATATATGAATCAAGTGAGTTGATCCCTTCTGAACACATGCCATAATTAAATACTTGGTCCGAAGACATTAATTAGCTTCCGTTAAGTTATATATGTGATTGCTGACCATGCACTTGTTTATAGTTGCTTATACCCTTCCTTCAGTTTTACCATTATAATATACTTCACCTGATATAGCTGATTATGTGCTTATATTACAGCAATCCTGAAAGCTGCTTATACCATATCATATACGTGTGATTCAGATCAGAACTTGACTGTCAAATATATATGTTCGACGAAAGTGACAAGATGACAAGGATGGTAAACTGGTTATAGAGTAGTGTACTTCATACATGTTTTAGGCACATACGTTACTGTTTTACGTTTTGTATAATATCAAGTACGTATTGGTTTTAAGATGAGTCAGGGGCCAGATTGGTCGTAAATATATATGTTTAAAGTGGTCGAGTCTCTTTTGATAACATGGTTCATGCATGGTAACACGTTTTGACTCTAGTCCACTTCTTCCTCGGTTGCTTCATCGACCTCCATTGCTTTCATATCCTCCTCCTCCTCCTCCTCCTCCTCCGTACTCCATTACATTCTTATCTATTTACGTGTAGTGTATGTATCCATGTAATCTATTTGCCCCACTCGTTATATTCTTTTTGTGAACAACTTTCTGGCAAATAAGAACCGTTCTTCCACTGATTAAAAAAAAAGAAAAAGAAAAAAATTGTTATCATAAAGGCGTGCAAACTTAGATGTGTATAGCTCGTCTGAAGATGGTGAATCGGACCACGCAACCAAAACAGCGTTTTCAAAGTATGATCTTTTTATAGGTAAGTTATAAACAATTAACAACTATTTCCTTGAGCTCAATTCTTCTGTCACCATCCCACGTTGTCCCTCCAATCAGATTCTTTGGTTTTCACTGTTTTGCATTTAAGTTTCCGAACAATTCAGGGGTTTAAATATAAAACAACGAAAATCAGTGTATCTGATTGAAGGGTACACCGGGGGACAGCCCATTTGAGAACATAACAATTGATCCCTATTTCACTTGTTAGAAATTTAAACCTTAAAAACATAAAGGTTTTCAATGTGAATATGGAAATTGTGAATTTTAAAAATTTTCCCTTTTGGCTTTGACTTGAAATTTTAAAATAATGGTACTGAAAATTAAAAAAGGAATTTTGATGGAAACTAGGATTAGAATTTGAAATTTTGATTATTTTACCGGTTCATATTTAATTAAAAGCAAAACTTAAAAATTGTGGTACCGTCTGCAAACGAAACATGGAAGTTAACATTGACGTTTGTGTCCAACGCGTCTAGCGTATGTCGCACAACTTTAGCCAGTTCGGTTGGAACGCTGCAAAGTAGCCGTTTGCGTCCTATGCATCGGACGTCGTCTGAAGCAAACGTGTACTTAACCGATGGCTATTTTTTTCCTCAAACTCTATATAATCCAACCACTTCCTTCCTCAAACATCGTCACCAATTTCCCTCCAACCATCCACCTTCTTGCTAAATTTTCAAAAATCCGTTAAACAAATGGCTGGAACAAGTGGTGCTAAAGCTACATTCCATGATCGATCTCAGAAGATTTGGTCTGATTTCGCAACGTCGGAATTTCTACGAATAGTTGTCGATTTATATGTAGTGGCTGGAAAAAATAAAAAAGAAATTCACAAGAAGATAACGGGGGAACTAAACGAAGCTTTAGTTGCTAATCCGAACGAGATAGCTGTTGCTATCGAACAAGTTACTGCTAAATCCTACGCGTTAAAGAAAAAATAGGTTGTTTGGCGGGGTTGAAAGAGAAAACAGGCGCCGGATGTGACCATATTAAGGGACCAATTAGTGGAAGCAAGCTTTGTTGGATTGATCGAGCAACAATAAATCTCGCTTTGTAACTTTTTATGTTTTTTCCTGTTTTCAATTCTAATTTATGTTGAATTTTTATCTTTAAGAGTACGGTAATGCAGTGCCGAAATATAGGAGGCAACCAATCAATCATTTGCATAAACATGAACAAATTTTTAGTAACAGTATTGCAATTGGGTTTGCCGCTTACAAACCCGACTCTATAGATCCACACTTGGAACAACCACAGTCTCCTCCTCCAAAAGTTGTACGTCGTACTTTCCCATGATTATCAATTTGAAGTTCCTCTTGAAGACATGAGTACTCAACGGTCGTTTCTGCAGCCTACTTCTCAACCACGTAGCGAAAATTCTTCTACCAATTGTTGTGCTATAAGAAGAGGGAGAACAGAAAATGATGAGAAAATGGATGAAATTTTCTGATATCATACATGTTTGGCAAAAGAACAAGAAACCTTGTCTTGAGACGGATAGTCCAAACTCGGTTCCATCCGCTAATGATAGTAACTCCTCGTATTTTACAACAATTCCACAGTCAAATGTTCAAATCAAATCAATTTTGGTGGAAGCAATACACCGTGGTAAACATTAGAAGATATTGACCTAACCGACGCAATATCACTTCTCAAAATTAAGGAAAATCTAGAGATGTTCATGCTTCTTCCAGATGTTGGAGCACAACCATGGCTGCATTTTGAAATCGAGGTTCGTAAGCAATCACTCAGATACCAAGCATTTATGATGAATCCTCTACCTGCATATCTACCTACATATCACCTACATATTCACCTACATATCCACCAAATTATTCACCTCCATATCCACTGCCATAGTAGACCGTATTCTAGATTATGCAATTTATATTCTGCAATTTGAATTCTAAAATTTGTATTCTGCAATTTGACGTTGAAATTTGTATTCTATATTATACTATTCATTTAACAAATAAAATACAAACAAATAAATAATAAAATAATTACTTTCCCCTACCAATTTACCCCTTTTGTTACAAAAAAAGCATTTCTCGTTCGCGAAAATGTCCCTTCCCCAACCCCTTCTAAATGCCCCTTTTGGTTTTGTAACACCCCATGTATTCTATAACCGTGAAATTCATAAATTAAAGTATAATTAATTTCAAATCAAAGAATTAAGGGAAACGGGATACGCCATTGCGTTCGTCTCGGAAAAATACGCGAAATAGAGTTCGAGTTTTCGAAAATCGGAGTCCGTATGACCAAGATATGGCCTCCGGAAGTTTCAGAATTAGGTTTAAAATTCGAACAGACGAAAACAGCTCAGAAAAACTAATTCAAAATTCAAAATCGGGCCCAATTGGCCAAGGCGGGAAAATTCCCGCCCAAAGCACCCAGGTCGACTTGGCAGTCGACCTGGGGCTAGCCAGGTCGACTGGGCAGTCGACCTGTGTAACAACCCGTATTTCTGATAACCTGTTATAACGTAAATCGAGGCAGAATTTAATTTATAAATCTGAATCAAGGGAAACGGGCTATGCCATTGCATTCGTCTCGGAAAAATACGCGAAATAGAGTCCGAGTTTTCGAAAATCGGAGTCCGTATGACCCGATTAAGGCCCAATGAAGTTTTCAGAAAATTTCAAGTTCAAAACAGATTTGAATTTCAAGTTCAAATTTCGAATTTCGGGCCTGGAAGGCTAGGCGGGAAATTTCCCGCCAAGCCAACCAAGTCGACAGGCCTGTCGACTTGGCAGTCGACTTGGTTGGACCCAAGTCGACAGCCCTGTCGACTTGGCTGTCGACTTGGCTCAGCCGGGCAGTTTTGCCTGGTGCACCATTTTGGGGTTTTGGTTAGGTTTTGGGGCCAGATTCGGTTTTAAGGGCTGAGATTGGAATTAGGGTTTAATCCTAAGGTTGAAACTAATCCTAATCTCTATAAATAAGCCCCTAACCTAACCCTAAATCATCATTATTCAACCCTACAACTAAACTATGGCAAAATTATTCCTCTCATGGCCTCCACTCTCTTCATAAAATTCTAAGTTATTTCTATGAGAGATTTTCCATGCATACAAGTGTTTTCAAGCTTGTATGAGTGTCATTAGCTTGCATTCAAGTCAAGTTTCCATATTTACATCATAAAGCAAGGGTTTTGATCATTTTGGCTCAAGGGTTTTTCTATTGGAGCTTGCATTTTGGGTTTATTTGATTGCATAAGGGCTTTGTCTCAATCTATATATATATATTTTTGTGTCTTCATAAGCATTGTAAACCCTTTTCTACTTTCATATTTAAACTCTAAAGTTAAATGAATGATGCAAGTTTGGTTGATCATTATGATATGCAAGTTTACTATGTCATGTTATGCAAGTTTGATATGTTATGATATGCAAGTTTGTCATGTTATGATATGCAAGTTGTCATGTTATGTATGCAAGTTTGGGTGGATCATTTTACTCATGTTATCATGTTATGCAAGCTTACCTTGAGTATATGAACGTAAAGCTTCAAGCTTTATGTTAAAGGTTGCATTTTGGCAACATGTAAGTTATCATATCTCTTATGATAACTTGCATGTGAGGCTAGATGCGAACTTATGGCCATTTCTACATGTCATTTATCACCATGTATCACCAATATGCTAAGTTTGGTTTTATGCATGCTTTTGAGGCCTAAAAATGTAATATGCAAGTATATGAACATATGTACATTTCATATGCCACCATGTTAAACTTGTGGCTTCAACACCTTTATGTCATGATTATGCCAAGTTCCCTCTTTCTATCCTTTATGCGCTATTGCGATATGTAAGCGATGGGATTGCGTTTGGGGTTGGGTAAACTTAAAAGACATGAAAACATAAGATTGGGAATTTACCTATTAAGTTAGGTCTACCCATTGGGAATTTACCTATTAAGTTAGGTCTACCCAAATGCTTGAAAACTTGTAATATGTTTTGTAAACATAATGGACATGACACTTAGAAAATATAAGTGTGACCAACTCGAGGTTGGGTTGAGTTTGTAGCGTAAAACTACCCGGAACCGACCGGCTTAACTAGTTGCTACAAACAATAGGACCCAATGTGAGAAGTTGGTCATGTTGTACCTTGAACCCGAGGTTAGACCAAGTTGTGGTGTAAAGCTACCCGGAACCGACCGGCTTAACTAGTAACCGCAACAAAGTCTAATGTGAGAGGTTAAGGCACATTAATTAATTAATGCCTCATGATTAGGGTTAAGTCATGGTCCACTTAATACTTAACCAATTTGGACTTGGTGGATTAATCGGGGTTAAGTCGTGAACCCATCGTTACACTTAACCAAGTTAATCCATGATTAGTAAAAGGGCTAAGTTAACCTACACTTAGCCAATCTGAACTCGGTAATTTAACGGGGTTAAGTTGAACTATACTTAACCAATCCAACTCAGTAATTTGATAAGGCTGAGAACCGATTTGATACCTGGTCTGGATAAACTAACTTGATCGATAAATTAAACGAACCTGTTTTGCGGATCTGTAGGACCCACACCAAGTTAGGCAAGTTTGTAAATCTGTTATCTGATCCGTTAGTCTGAAAATTGATCGTCTGAACTTTGTATGTCTGAACTCTGTTAATAAGTTAATCTGAATCTGATAGTCTAGGGACACAAGGGGGAATACTTCTGTCATTTGTTGTTTGGGATCCATATTAGTCAGTAACCCTTTCTGGTATCAAAACTTTGACCCAACTGTAGGTAGGGTCCAGGCACGCTTACTGAACTAATTATAAGTGGTTCATTCTGATAATGGCGATGGGTGTTGATGGTGCGTTCCAACCGGGTCATGTGCGTGCATGGATCCCGGTCTCCCTCTGAGGATGTAAGACGCCGTGACATCTGTAAATATGCCTGTGCCAATTGATTGCCACTTTAGGGAGTGATACACCCTATCGTGGGGCCGACATAGGGTATTTGTAACACCCCGAATCTCGGTTAATACTAAAATTCACAAATTAAAGAATAACTAATCCCAGATGTGGGAATCAAGGGAAACGGGCTGCGTCATTGCGTTCGTCTCGGAAAAATACGCGAAATAGAGTCCGAGTTTTCGAGAATCGGAGTCCGTATGAAAGAGATATGGACGAACGAAGTTAGGCAGAAGAACCCGGAACAGGCCAGAAATGCACTGGCGCACTTGTGAAGTGCGCCAGAACAAAAATGAACTGGCGCACTTGTGAAGTGCGCCAGTACAAAAATAGACTGGCGCACTTGGGAAGTGCGCCCGTGCCGAGCCAAGAAACCTGCACAGTTTCTAGAGAGTTCTGTGGTTGGGTGCACCAGTTTGGGGTTTGGGCTTGGTCTTAGGGCTGATTTCTGGAGAGTTCCGAGATCTAAGGGTCCTAAACTAATCTAGGGTTAATCTAAGGGCCTAAAATGCAACCTAATCCTATAAATAAGACCACAACCCTACCCTAATTCATTCATAATTAAACCTAGTAACTAAACTATGGCAAAATGAAACTTGATCATGGCCTCTACAAATCAATGAAGAGGAAAGCAAGCTAATCAACCTCTCTAATCAACTTCTAATCCATTCTAAGCATCTTAATCTTCTTCATTTGGAGTGCAAATTTGCTAGTAGTGAGTTTCTATCACTTTGATGATCTTTTGTTAAACTAAGTAGATGAGATGTGATGGGATTTATGGTTTTGTATGTGGATTAATGAGTCTTGAATCATATGATATGATGTTAGCATTAATCTTATGTTTATGCATGTTGAGTATGTAAGTTTATGCAAGTTTAATATGATGTATGTTATGTTTGCATGATGCTAAATATGCAAGTTGTGGGCTATGTGATCATATGCATGCTATGCAAGTTACATGTATGTTAATATGCAAGATATGCTATGCAAGTTACATGTTCGTTAATATGCAAGTTACATGTATGTTAATATGCAAGATATGCTATGCAAGTTACATGTATGTTAATATGCAAGATATGCTATGCAAGTTACATGTATGTTAATATGCAAGATATGCTATGCAAGTTACATGTTCGTTAATATGCAAGTTACATGTATGTTAATATGCAAGATATGCTATGCAAGTTACATGTTCGTTAATATGCAAGTTCTTGGTGATATGCTATGCAAGTTACATGTATGTGAATATGCAAGATATGCTATGCAAGTTACATGTTCGTTAATATGCAAGTTACATGTATGTTAATATGCAAGATATGCTATGCAAGTTACATGTTCGTTAATATGCAAGTTACATGTATGTTAATATGCAAGATATGCTATGCAAGTTACATGTTTGTTAATATGCAAGTTACATGTTTGTTAATATGCAAGTTCATGATGACACATTATGCAAGTCTATGGGTTAATATGCAAGTATATTATGCAAGTGAATATGTAAGTTATGTGACATATTATATGCAAGTTATGTGACATGTTATACAAGATTATATGCAAGTTATGTGACATATTATGCAAGTTTATATGCAAGTTATGTGTTTGTTAATATGCAAGATGGCACCTTTGAAACATGTTCATTCATATGCAAGTTGGCACCTTTTATATGTATTATGTCATGAGAACGAAATTACGTGGGAACGATGGGGTTAATTAAATGCATAAGTTAATAAGATTGTGTGAAATTAATATGATTATGCATAACATAAAATAAAGGAACATAGTATGGGAATTTGCCTATTAAGTTAGGTGTACCCATACTATGTGTTGGGAATTTACCTATTGAGTTAGGTCTACCCCATGGGAATTTACCTATTGAGTTAGGTCTACCCATGTTATGAAAAGCTTAATATTAATTAGGGATAATTAATTTAAATTATGAGGGTGATTAATTAGGTGTAATTAATTGACTAAGACACGAGGTTGGACTCAGTTGTAGCGTAAAACTGCCCGGACCCAACCGGCTTAACCAGTTGCTACAAATGTTAGCCCAATGTGAGAGGTCTTAGGCACAAACTAAATACGTGATTAATGTAAAGACACGAGGTTAGACTCGGTTATGACATAAGGCTGCCCGGACCCAACCGGCTTAACCAGCGGTCATAAAAGACAGTCTAATGTGAGAGGTCTTTACAAAGGTTACGATCTTAATTAATTAATTAAGAAACACTTAACCACATTAGCATGTAGAGGGACATGAGAGGTTAAGTGGGTGCCTGGGGTGGCATGAGGAAACTAGTGGGTTGCCTTGGGTGGCAATAGAAAACACGATTAGAATACTTAACCAAAGTGGAACATGTAATTAAACATGATTAAGGGGTTAAGTAAGTGCCTCGGGTGGCATGTGGGAATTAAGTAAAGGACTTGGGTGTCATGTGGAAATCTAGTGGGTGCCTTGAGTGGTAATTAAAATATGATTAATGACTTAACCAAAGTATTTATAACATGTAAGTGAACATGGTTAAAGCGGTTAAGTGGGATACACTAGACAAAATAACAAGCTTAAGTGGTAGCTTGTGGGGGCCCATCTCAACCAATATCCCAAACGTATCTTTGTGGGCTCGACCCAAGTCGAGTGACGGGACACGCATATTGGGCTTGACTATAAGAGGCCAAAAACGGGTTAGCGGTGGCAACGTAGGACCAACGGGTTTCATATGCGTGTGTGGACCCGGGCTGGTTAGTAAATCGTTGTTACATCGTGTAGATATAAAGCCGTGCACCATTGATATTATCAGGTTGCCACTTTGGGGAAATGATACACCCCATTGTGGGACCAGCACGGGTATCTACGTTAGGGAGCCGATCGCTTGGGAGTAGTGGGTACACCTAGTAATGATAGGGGCAGACGGCACCTATGTAGGGGTACTAGAAACTACTGGGTAAAAATTACTAAGTACATTTAGTGGGATCAACCTTTAAGTAGGAATTAATCTTAGGTAGGTAAAACTGGTGTGGTGCAGTGTAGGAATTACTATTGGGTGGATAAGTCTGGGGCGGTGTAATCTAGTAATTATCCTTGGGTGGATAAATGCGTCTTTACGGTTATCTTAGTTTATCCTAAGTTTACCAAGCTGCTTAGTGTAGCCATTCATCCCCAGTCGTTACCGTATATCAACTTATGTCTTCTCTGGTTATTTTAATGATTGTATTATTAGGGTTATAGGACTCACTCAGACTTATGTCTGACCCCGTTGTTTTTATCTTTTTCCCCCAACCCCAGGTTATTAGAGTGGGCCTGGTGCTAGTGGGCTTTGATCTGATTGCTGTATCTATCCTATGAAGCTTGGACCTCTGAAGTGAAGCCGAGCTTATCTTTCCTTTTATGGCTATTAGTTATGTAGTGGGATTATGTACTTCTATTTTATCAAGATGGATATTATGTACTTGACTTTGGTTTATGGTTTTGTGATGTAACCAAACATGTATTACTTTCCGCTGCAATGAAATGATGTTTTAAATTTTCAAGTATTACTTATATCTGTCTTGTTGTAATTTTACTGTTCTATATTCACTTAAAATACTTCACCGAAACTAAGGCATTCCCCTGGTATGAGTGACCTTAGCGGACGTGGGGTGTTACACGTGGTATCAGAGCTTAAGGTTACCAGAACAGATAAAATTTTTAGAAAAACTATTTTTCTAAGAAAATTTTTGAAGGAATATTTTCAAAAATATGTCTTTTAAGAGAAAAGTTTTTGAGAGAAAAGCATAATCCCCGATAGCCATATCTTATCTCTCTCGTTTTGAGTTTCCCCTCCGTGTGTAGATGATCTTTCTAAGATAGATAAGAATGGAAAACCGCTTCAAGGGACTTAGACGTAAATCAGGTTAGAAGTTGGTTCAAGAAGGAGGAGGACTTGTAGGTACTTATTGGATGAACGATGGGAGGAAGGCTCTAATAGTTGTTTGGTTAATGAAGGACGAAACCTCATTGATGGGAGGTTACGAGTGGAGAATGGGAAGGAGAAGGCTAGTAGTTATCCTTTTGGGGAGGAATAGGACACCTTATTAGGATCGTCCAAAGAAGCAAGGGCAAGGTATGGAATCTTCTGGAGGATAGTTGTATTTCCTCACGACTAGGGTGCCGGATGGGGATAAGACCGTCTAGGTTGGAATTTGGATTTCTTTATTATCCGATTCGAACTTTGTTCGATTTGGACGCATTAAGTTCGTTTATCTCATCATTGTTAGTGAGTCACTGCACTTAGACACCAGTTTAGTAGATGATCCCTTAGTTGTTTCAAACCCAATTGGGCTCCATGATGTGTTTGGGTTTGAAAGTCTCTATACTTAGCATTGAGTTTGGATGTGATGCTTGTTGGGCTTCATGGACTATGGGTTAGTTTTGGGCATGAACTGGTTATCCAATAGGGGTGCCGTTCTTGATTTTGAAGGGAGAGTTGTTAGGCTTATGACCCGCTTGGGTAACACTCTCGCGATCTTTTGTAATCCCATGGAATCTGTTTTGCTAAGTTACCTAGAGTCGCTTGACACGTCGGTCGAGAGTTTGCGATCTGTTAAAGTGGTCCGGGAATACTCGGATGTGTTTGAGAAGGTGAAGGGCTTACCTCCGGAGCGGGAGATTGACTTCCGAATATATCTGGTAAACAATGCCAAACCAGTGACTTGGCCAGTGTGCCACAAGGCTCCTCGTGAGAGGAGGGAACTCCATAAGTAAGTAGGCGATTGCTTGAGAAGGGGTTCATAAGAAGAAGTATATCGGAGTGGGGCACTCCAGTAGTTTTTGCCATGAAGGCGGATGGGTCCCTCAGACTTTGTGTAGGCTAAAGAGAACTAAATAAACTCACAAAGAAGAATAGACACCCATTGCCAAAGATTGATGATCTCTTTGATCAGTTGGTTGGCGCCTCAGTATTTTCGCAGTTGGACTAAGCCACATGGTTTCGTCAGTTGAGAGTGGCTGACGATAGTATAGAGAAGATTGCCTTTAGGACTCCGGATGGTTTTATGAGTGGCTGGTGATGCTATTTGGTTTGACGAACGCCCCCGCATACTTTGTTGATTGGAAGAGAAGGGTGTTCAGGGAGTACCTAAATAAGTTTGTGATGGCCTTTGTAAATGACATCTTGGTCTTTTCAAGGAGCGTAATAAGTTTTCGTATGTGCTCAATAGGGTGAGCAAAGCCAGTTATAGGATAAACGGTGATTTTGGAGCGAGACTGGCGAGGACATCCAAAGTTGGTCAAAGGCTTAATTGTTTAGCCATTATTATTATTATTTTTAGTATCATCTCACGTAGGTTGCCTGAACTCGAAGGAGATGTCCCTTGGGTGTTTGTCTGATATTGGTTTCGGCCTTTGGGGCTTGCATTTGGGGGATGTCGAATTCGACTAGGGTGGTCTGCGTGAGAGATGGACAGTTGTGACGATTTTGGATAGGATTTTTAGCATCTTATGAGTTTGAGATAGCGTATACCCCTGACAAGGGAAACATGGTAGCAGACGCCTTAAGAAGAAAAAAAGTTGTTCTTGAGATCATTGTTCGTTGAACTATAGAGTTTAGAGTTTATTCCTATGTTTGACTTTAGACCTTCCGTTGACTTTGCACCTGGTTTGCTAGCCTCTTTGGAGGTTAGACCTACTCTTTTGGGGCGGATTGGAGAAGCGCAGAGGGACGACCCACAGTTGGTTGAGTTGGTGGGGAAGCTCATAAGGGGGGAGTCGTCCAGCCATTTGAGTAGGTACACCCTAGATGGAAAGGGGTGGTGGCGTAGAGACGGTAGACTTGGTGTACCGAAAGACGAGAATTTAAGGAAGGCTATACTTGATGATACACATCGGTCGAAGATGACCATTCATCCCGGTAGGGACAAGATGTACCAAGACATGAGGCGAGTTTTCTTTTTGGCCAATATGAAGAAAGACGCGGCCAAGTATGTCGCTAGATGCTTGGTATGCTAACAAGTGAAAGTGGAACAGAAGAAACCCGGAGGGTTGCTTCACCCGTTGGAAGTTCCGAAATAGGAAATAGGATAGTGCCTCGTTGGATAACCGAAATCAAGGAAGGGTAATACGGGGATTGGGCTTATGGTAGATAGACTTACTAAGTGTGCCCATTTCATACCCGTGAAGAGCAAGAGGACTATTCCATGTCTAGCTTCAGTTTACCTTCAAGGGATTATTAGATTGCATGGTGTACCTCCCAGTATAGTGAGCGATCGAGATCCTATCTTCACTAGTGAGTTTTGGAGAAGTTTGCAAGAGGCGGTAGGGACTCAGTTGTGTTTGAGCACCGCATCTCATCCTCAGACGGACGGTCAGACCAAGAGGGTGAACCGTATCTTAGAATATCTTTTGAGGTTATGTATTTTGGATTTTGGAGGTACATGGGAAGAGCATCTTCCATTGGTAGAGTTCGCATATAATAGCAGCTTTCAGTCCAGTATTGGTATGGCTCCTTTCGAAGCTCTTTATGGAAGGCCTTGTTGATCACCTACATGTTGGTGGGAATCTACGGGTAAGATCTTGGTTGGGCCGATGAGATTAGAGAGTCTTCAGAGAAGATTGACTTGATTCGAAGAAGGATGAAAGCAGCACAGAATAGGCAAAAATTTATGTGGACAAGAGGAGAACAGAGCTTGAGTTTGATATTAGGACGTGCTTTTATCAAGGTATCTCCGTTACGGAATGTGGTTCACTTTGGATCTGTTAGGAAGTGAGTACCAAGGTTTGTAGGGCCATTTCCCATTAAGGAAAGAATTGGACGGATGGCATATAAAGTGGAGTTGCCTGACAGACTTAGTAGTATACGTGATGTATTTCATGTGTCCCATTTGAGGAAGTGCTTACATGAGACCGCTGAGGTGGTAGAGCCGAGTTTGCTTAAAGAAGCAGAGTTAGAGCGCGATAAGACGATTCGACGAGCTCCTACTCGTATCATTGGGTCAGAGACTAGGAAGTTGAGGAACAGAGAAGTTCAGCTAGCTAGAGTGCAATGGGGAGATGACGAAAGAAATGCTACTTGGGAGACGGAAGCGAAGATGCGTTCTTTGTATCCATTTCTTTTTGGAGAGTATGTCTTTTAACTTCTCCTTTATTGCCTGCCTAGTACTCACCTTATCTTTAGTATGTCCTCTCGATTAGTACTGTTTGACCTTTAGATAGGGAAAACCTATGGTTGAAACATGTGTTTGAGACATGTTATGGTTGATGGATGCAAGTGGATGCAAGTGTTTGCTAGTGGTTGCTCGTGGATGCATATATACACACTCTAGGCACTAGATCGGCTCAATCACTTCATATTGCATATTGCATAAAATTGTGTGTAGTTAGCTATATTTATGGATGTATAATGATTGTGTTATCATATGGATGATGCATTTTGGTGAATGATTGTGCACTCATATAGATACGGTATGTGTCGATAGGGTTATCTCGCATACATGCTGGATGCATGGCACTATCATGGTTTGCATATGTTCGTACATTAGATAGGGAACATATACACACACTTTTCGCATATGCTCATACATCATTAGAAATTGTTTAAGGACAATGGATGCTCGTGTTTGATGGATTGAGTAGATGGTTGTTTGGATGGTAGGATATGCATTCTCCTTAGCTTAGAGATTTCGGGGACGAAATCCTTTAAGGAGGGGAGAATGTAACACCCCGAATCTCGGTTAATACTAAAATTCACAAATTAAAGAATAACTAATCCCAGATGTGGGAATCAAGGGAAACGGGCTGCGTCATTGCGTTCGTCTCGGAAAAATACGCGAAATAGAGTCCGAGTTTTCGAGAATCGGAGTCCGTATGAAAGAGATATGGACGAACGAAGTTAGGCAGAAGAACCCGGAACAGGCCAGAAATGCACTGGCGCACTTGTGAAGTGCGCCAGAACAAAAATGCACTGGCGCACTTGTGAAGTGCGCCAGTACAAAAATAGACTGGCGCACTTGGGAAGTGCGCCCGTGCCGAGCCAAGAAACCTGCACAGTTTCTAGAGAGTTCTGTGGTTGGGTGCACCAGTTTGGGGTTTGGGCTTGGTCTTAGGGCTGATTTCTGGAGAGTTCCGAGATCTAAGGGTCCTAAACTAATCTAGGGTTAATCTAAGGGCCTAAAATGCAACCTAATCCTATAAATAAGACCACAACCCTACCTTAATTCATTCATAATTAAACCTAGTAACTAAACTATGGCAAAATGAAACTTGATCATGGCCTCTACAAATCAATGAAGAGGAAAGCAAGCTAATCAACCTCTCTAATCAACTTCTAATCCATTCTAAGCATCTTAATCTTCTTCATTTGGAGTGCAAATTTGCTAGTAGTGAGTTTCTATCACTTTGATGATCTTTTGTTAAACTAAGTAGATGAGATGTGATGGGATTTATGGTTTTGTATGTGGATTAATGAGTCTTGAATCATATGATATGATGTTAGCATTAATCTTATGTTTATGCATGTTGAGTATGTAAGTTTATGCAAGTTTAATATGATGTATGTTATGTTTGCATGATGCTAAATATGCAAGTTGTGGGCTATGTGATCATATGCATGCTATGCAAGTTACATGTATGTTAATATGCAAGATATGCTATGCAAGTTACATGTTCGTTAATATGCAAGTTACATGTATGTTAATATGCAAGATATGCTATGCAAGTTACATGTATGTTAATATGCAAGATATGCTATGCAAGTTACATGTATGTTAATATGCAAGATATGCTATGCAAGTTACATGTTCGTTAATATGCAAGTTACATGTATGTTAATATGCAAGATATGCTATGCAAGTTACATGTTCGTTAATATGCAAGTTCTTGGTGATATGCTATGCAAGTTACATGTATGTGAATATGCAAGATATGCTATGTAAGTTACATGTTCGTTAATATGCAAGTTACATGTATGTTAATATGCAAGATATGCTATGCAAGTTACATGTTCGTTAATATGCAAGTTATGCTATGCAAGTTACATGTTTGTTAATATGCAAGTTACATGTTTGTTAATATGCAAGTTCATGATGACACATTATGCAAGTCTATGGGTTAATATGCAAGTATATTATGCAAGTGAATATGTAAGTTATGTGACATATTATATGCAAGTTATGTGACATGTTATACAAGATTATATGCAAGTTATGTGACATATTATGCAAGTTTATATGCAAGTTATGTGTTTGTTAATATGCAAGATTGCACCTTTGAAACATGTTCATTCATATGCAAGTTGGCACCTTTTATATGTATTATGTCATGAGAACGAAATTACGTGGGAACGATGGGGTTAATTAAATGCATAAGTTAATAAGATTGTGTGAAATTAATATGATTATGCATAACATAAAATAAAGGAACATAGTATGGGAATTTGCCTATTAAGTTAGGTGTACCCATACTATGTGTTGGGAATTTACCTATTGAGTTAGGTCTACCCCATGGGAATTTACCTATTGAGTTAGGTCTACCCATGTTATGAAAAGCTTAATATTAATTAGGGATAATTAATTTAAATTATGAGGGTGATTAATTAGGTGTAATTAATTGACTAAGACACGAGGTTGGACTCAGTTGTAGCGTAAAACTGCCCGGACCCAACCGGCTTAACCAGTTGCTACAAATGTTAGCCCAATGTGAGAGGTCTTAGGCACAAACTAAATACGTGATTAATGTAAAGACACGAGGTTAGACTCGGTTATGACATAAGGCTGCCCGGACCCAACCGGCTTAACCAGCGGTCATAAAAGACAGTCTAATGTGAGAGGTCTTTACAAAGGTGGTTACGATCTTAATTAATTAATTAAGAAACACTTAACCACATTAGCATGTAGAGGGACATGAGAGGTTAAGTGGGTGCCTGGGGTGGCATGAGGAAACTAGTGGGTTGCCTTGGGTGGCAATAGAAAACACGATTAGAATACTTAACCAAAGTGGAACATGTAATTAAACATGATTAAGGGGTTAAGTAAGTGCCTCGGGTGGCATGTGGGAATTAAGTAAAGGACTTGGGTGTCATGTGGAAATCTAGTGGGTGCCTTGAGTGGTAATTAAAATATGATTAATGACTTAACCAAAGTATTTATAACATGTAAGTGAACATGGTTAAAGCGGTTAAGTGGGATACACTAGACAAAATAACAAGCTTAAGTGGTAGCTTGTGGGGGCCCATCTCAACCAATATCCCAAACGTATCTTTGTGGGCTCGACCCAAGTCGAGTGACGGGACACGCATATTGGGCTTGACTATAAGAGGCCAAAAACGGGTTAGCGGTGGCAACGTAGGACCAACGGGTTTCATATGCGTGTGTGGACCCGGGCTGGTTAGTAAATCGTTGTTACATCGTGTAGATATAAAGCCGTGCACCATTGATATTATCAGGTTGCCACTTTGGGGAAATGATACACCCCATTGTGGGACCAGCACGGGTATCTACGTTAGGGAGCCGATCGCTTGGGAGTAGTGGGTACACCTAGTAATGATAGGGGCAGACGGCACCTATGTAGGGGTACTAGAAACTACTGGGTAAAAATTACTAAGTACATTTAGTGGGATCAACCTTTAAGTAGGAATTAATCTTAGGTAGGTAAAACTGGTGTGGTGCAGTGTAGGAATTACTATTGGGTGGATAAGTCTGGGGCGGTGTAATCTAGTAATTATCCTTGGGTGGATAAATGTGTCTTTACGGTTATCTTAGTTTATCCTAAGTTTACCAAGCTGCTTAGTGTAGCCATTCATCCCCAGTCGTTACCGTATATCAACTTATGTCTTCTCTGGTTATTTTAATGATTGTATTATTAGGGTTATAGGACTCACTCAGACTTATGTCTGACCCCGTTGTTTTTATCTTTTTCCCCCAACCCCAGGTTATTAGAGTGGGCCTGGTGCTAGTGGGCTTTGATCTGATTGCTGTATCTATCCTATGAAGCTTGGACCTCTGAAGTGAAGCCGAGCTTATCTTTCCTTTTATGGCTATTAGTTATGTAGTGGGATTATGTACTTCTATTTTATCAAGATGGATATTATGTACTTGACTTTGGTTTATGGTTTTGTGATGTAACCAAACATTTATTACTTTCCGCTGCAATGAAATGATGTTTTAAATTTTCAAGTATTACTTATATCTGTCTTGTTGTAATTTTACTGTTCTATATTCACTTAAAATACTTCACCGAAACTAAGGCATTCCCCTGGTATGAGTGACCTTAGCGGACGTGGGGTGTTACAGTATTTATGTATTAGGGAGCCGATCGCTTGGGTAGGATTTAGGGTACACTTAGCTCTGTCTGATTCTGTTGGTACCGTCTGTTTTGTTGGGTGGTAACACCCGTCTGTTTCTGCGTGGTACCGTTCTGTTAGGGTGGTAAAGGCCCATTATTGTTAGCATTCCGTTTCTGTACTTTATCTGTTAGGATGGTAAAAGCCCATTTTTCCTAAACTCTATCTCTGTATGGACCATTCGGCTCCATCCTGTTTCGATGTAAACATTGGGGTAACACCTAATCCTGTTATACTAGAATTGGTACCAAGAAGTTGGATCTTAATTTAAGTCAAACACCTGATACTGGGCCAAGTTTAGGCCAAGGGATAAATTCTTGTTTATACATGACATGTTAGAATGCTGGTACACCTGTGGTGAAAAACTTCACCTTTATTATGCGATGACTCCTTTGAACTATCTGTTAGATATTCACCATGCTAGTATGTAATTATCCTTATGTTCATCTCAGTTCCTCATGCCAGTTAACTTTATCAGTTTTCATTGATTGTAGTAGGGCTTACTCATTCTTTTTGACTGACCTGTTTTTCTTTCGCCTCTTTTCTTCCGTTTCCCCCCCCCCAGGTTCTCAGGGAGGGAATATTGGAGCTTAGCTTGGATTTCTAATCGCTTGCGTGTGGGACTTTAGCTCATGTACGGTCTTGACATGAAGCTAGCTATGGTTATCACTTATTTTGGGGATAGTACTTATGTATTTCAGTTTTTCAGTGATGTTGTTTTTATCTAGACTTGTGTATTTGGAAAGTTGACATTATGTTGTACCAGACTTGTTTTGAAATAATTGAAATCTTCCGCTGTTTTACTTATCTTATTTACTCTGTTTACATATATACATATGTTCTTGTTCTGCCTTGATATATCATTATGCATGTTTACCCGGTACAAACGCCCCTCCAAAGTCAGAGTGCTTGCAAGAGCCACCCTGGCGGAGGTGGGGTGTTACATTTGGTATCAGAGCATATGGTTTACGAGAAGGAACAAAAAGGTTTTTAAAACTTTTGGAAAACTAGTTTCAAAACCAAGTATAAAGTATTTTCCAAAGAAAAGTCTAGTATTTTATAAAAAAAAGGCTATTCCCCAAAAGCCATTAGCACAATCCTTAGTTATCTATTCTTAGTTTCCTCGTTCTGAATCTATCTTTTCCTTCGTTTCAGTATGGCAGATAACTTTGTTATCCCAGAGGGAGTGCAAGTTCCTGTTTGGTATAGGAGACTTATGGAGGCTAGGGCGACCGAAGCCGGCCCCGCAAATGTTACTCCTCCTCCGGTGGTTAATGTTCCTCCTCCTCCTGTCGCAGAGGTTCCTCCTCCTCCTCCCCCTCAGCATCCTCCAGTAGAGTTCACGAAGATTTGCAAGGACTTCAAAACAATGGGTGGCAAGAACTTTCTAGGTACCGAGACTTTTGTAGAGGCCCGGAATTGGTTGAAAGAGACCGAGGATTTATTCGCTATCTTTGGATTAGATGATCAGAGAAAGATCTTGTTGGCGGTTTGGCTTATGAAGGATGAAGCCGCTTATTGGTGGGAGATCACCACCGCGACTAGGCCCGTTGAGACTTGGGCCGATTTCAGGACAAGATTCGGGCTTAAGTTTCTGTCTTCTGCTGAAGAGAATTTGCAAATGGAGAGGTTTATTGCTTTGAAGCAAGGAGACATGTCTGTCAAAGAATATGTGAACAAGTTCAATCAGTTAGCTCGTTTTGGCTTGGATATGGTGAGTACTACTCAGAAGAAGGCTCTTCGTTTTGCTAGAGGATTGAATGAGCCGTTACAGGAGTTAGCTATGTCTCATGTGCCCATGGGGGCCACGTTTGAGAGTTTGGTAGATATGGCCTCACTCAATGAAGAGAACAAGAGTGCAAAGAAGGAGGTCAAGGTGAATGAGTCTCAAAACAAGAAAACGGGGCCCAAAAAGGAAATGCAAAAGAAGGAGGAGAAGTCTGAAGATAAGAAGGAAAAGAAGTGCTTTACTTGTGGAAGCTCAACTCATTTAAACAAGGATTGCAGAAAGAGGAAGGGCACTTGCTTTAACTGTGGAGAGATGGGACACTTCACTAGGGACTGCCCGAAGAAGAAAGGGACTACATCGGAAGGAACGGTGAATACTCGCATGGCGAGTGAATAGATTAGGGCTAGAATAATTTGTTTGTAGGATGTTTAATTTTCCTTGTCTGATTTTCAGTTTGAAACTCTTTTTCTGGTATTTTGATTCTGTAATGGAAACTCGGTACTTTAATGCTAGTCTTGCTTCTGATCTGGTAATAGTCTCAAACTCCCTGAGAGTTATAACTCATCTGTTTGTGATCAGTTGGGGTTTGAGAGTATCTGTGTTGGGCATGAGGGTGACTATGACGAATACATTCTGGGTTTCTACCATGCTTAGTTTCCTAAGAATCATTTGGGGAAATCTGATCTGTACTAGTATTCTGTAAGTATATGTACCAAGTTTTTGTTTTATCTGTACTTGCTTCCATCACTCGACTGTATCTTGTTGAGATAGGAATCCTATGGATGTAAACATGTGTTTGAGACATGTTATGTTTGATGGTTGCAAGTGGATGCAAGTGGTTGCTCGTGGATGCATAAACACACACTAGGCACTAGATCGGCTTGAAATACACTCTCATATTGCATATGGACTTGTGTACATTTTCAATTCTTATGGTTGCAAGATGGTTAATTCAGCACATGGATGTTGCATATGGACGAATGTTTGTGCACACATATAGTATTATATGATTAGGACTATTTGCATACATAATGGATTCATTTCACTAACATACTTTGCATTGAGGATCTTTGCATTAGATAAGAACATATACACACACCTTTTGCATATGTTCATACCGCATTAGAATCTTTAAGGACAATGATTGCTCGTGAATGATGATTTGAGTAGATGGATGATGGATGGTAGGATGCGTTCTTCCTAACTTGAAGATTTCGAGGACGAAATCCTTTAAGGAGGGGAGAATGTAACAACCCGTATTTCTGATAACCTGTTATAACGTAAATCGAGGCAGAATTTAATTTATAAATCTGAATCAAGGGAAACGGGCTGTGCCATTGCGTTCGTCTCGGAAAAATACGCGAAATAGAGTCCGAGTTTTCGAAAATCGGAGTCCGTATGACCTGATTAAGGCCCAATGAAGTTTTCAGAAAATTTCAAGTTCAAAACAGATTTGAATTTCAAGTTCAAATTTCGGGCCTGGAAGGCTAGGCGGGAAATTTCCCGCCAAGCCAACCAAGTCGACAGGCCTGTCGACTTGGTCGGACCCAAGTCGACAGCCCTGTCGACTTGGTTCAGCCGGGCAGTTTTGCCTGGTGCACCATTTTGGGGTTTTGGTTAGGTTTTGGGGCCAGATTCGGTTTTAAGGGCTGAGATTGGAATTAGGGTTTAATCCTAAGGTTGAAACTAATCCTAATCTCTATAAACAAGCCCCTAACCTAACCCTAAATCATCATTATTCAACCCTACAACTAAACTATGGCAAAATTATTCCTCTCATGGCCTCCACTCTCTTCATAAAATTCTAAGTTATTTCTATGAGAGATTTTCCATGCATACAAGTGTTTTCAAGCTTGTATGAGTGTCATTAGCTTGCATTCAAGTCAAGTTTCCATATTTACATCATAAAGCAAGGGTTTTGATCATTTTGGCTCAAGGGTTTCTCTATTGGAGCTTGCATTTTGGGTTTATTTGATTGCATAAGGGCTTTGTCTCAATCTATATATATATATTTGTGTCTTCATAAGCATTGTAAGCCCTTTTCTACTTTCATATTTAAACTCTAAAGTTAAATGAATAATGCAAGTTTGGTTGATCATTATGATATGCAAGTTTACTATGTCATGTTATGCAAGTTTGATATGTTATGATATGCAAGTTTGCCATGTTATGATATGCAAGTTGTCATGTTATGTATGCAAGTTTGGGTGGATCATTTTACTCATGTTATCATGTTATGCAAGCTTACTGAGACGACCCGAACTTCCCCATGAAGGAAAGCACGGATAGAATTGAGGACAAGACAAAATAGAACGCAGACGGAAGAACATTTCATTGTTATTACAACAATTCCATCAGATACAAGAATATACAGAGTATAAATGAATAAATTACATTCGACAAATATCAGAGATTACAATAAATTACACAGCAGCGGGAAATAATACAAAATCACAACTAGAAGTGATACACGGATACAGAGCTTTCCGAGCATCGTTCCAGCTATAAATCAGGACCCTGTGAATATAAATCTGCAAAACCAAAACCACTAGCTGCCCGTGCGGAAAATAGGGGCACCCAGAGTTTAGGTCAAAACAATAAACTCCAGGTCAGTCATGTGACTGGTGTGAGAACTAAAGCAGTTATTAATCTTTATTTTTAAAGTTAGGTAAATCAAGGGACTACGCCGTATAACACGGAACGGGTTTCCTCCCAAGAATACCAGTGCATAAAACAAACAGCGCAATGCTAAATAAAGAAAAATGAAGCTGTTATAAGACCCAGGTCCCATCACACAATGCAACGCAAGCCGGAGGATAGGGTTTTTACCTTATAACAGCCAAAGCATGCTTGATACGTTTAAAACACATTATTTGATACTATAATAAGTGTATAGTGTCAAAACAATTCAAATCATAAATATCAATCATAGGCGGCATGGGTACCATCTATCATGTCGCCATACTAGGCTCTACAAATAAAACCGAAACACACGTATTGGAAATGGGATTCCGTCATGAGCCGAGGCAAGGGGCAAGCTCCTCTCCGCGTTCGAGACACTCTAGCAAATGCCTCGGGACCGCACACAGCAATCCATGGATCCTCCAAGGCCGGTCCTCTCTTACTTTTGAGGATTGGCAATTCCTGAACACACGTTTCCCGGTCCTTACAGACCTATATCCGAGGCGCCTCGTATCCAACAACCACACATGTGAAAAGTATATAAATGTCAGGGCTGGTAGGTCACTGACACCACCCTAGCTAGAAAGAAACGTCGTGCACTCCTTGGGTCCGTATCCCGTTTTTGACTCATACCAAGGTGTGAGGCTCGCGAATTCACGTTATACACAAAGCTATGCCACACAGGCCGTGCTTTGATCATCAACCACAAGACTTTGCTTTTCAACAGAAGCCTTGATCAATTGCCACTTACGCATGCCACACTGGCAATTCACTCCATGCGACTGATGTCCATCGATATACAACCTCTGAGCTCGTACGTCTCAGAGAAGGGCGTTAAGCAAGAGAATAAATTCTCCGCCGCCAAACAGATGTATATTTAATAGAGATCAATCAACACAGAATAAAATCCAATGTCAGACACACAATCCATTTACAAGTTCGTTCTGGGTCTGAACGAAACCGGAGGCACTTTCCTCGCATATCCATCCATCTCCAAGTACGTCTGGACGATCACCAACTGATTCCCTCATCCTGGGTGTACAGCCCAATCAAGATCATCAGTAATCACCCAAACGATGTGAAGACTTCCGGTCTTCAACCACCGTCTTCATCTTCGACATCTCGTCGAATCGGTTATTCAGAATGGGTATAACCCGGCCTTTCTGAATAACCCACGTATATAATAAACAAATGTTACACAAAACACAACAAACGCCTCATTCCAATTCAGAATATTCTTTTACTCACAAAATCACATTCTTAGGGAAAGGTTCCCATTAATTTTATCCAAGATAAATTCTTCTAAATTTATTCTTTAATCCTCCTTTGGATATCATTTCAAACCATTTTATGGTTTTTCCTAACTAGTCGGGATTAACGAACCACACCGAAGTAATTATTTATTTTATTTCCCAATCCCAACTTATATATCCCATGGAGAAAACTGGTGATACTCCATTCCTAACACCACGGTGTTATCGGTAAAATTAATTACCATTTCACGTTCAAATCTAATTAAAGATTTAACTATCGCTTTGGAGCAAAACTGGTGATACTCCACTCTCGATCACTTTTCAGATTTGATAATTTAAATTATCAATTCACATTTTAATCTAATTAAAGATTCATTAAAACTTCACTTAGTTTTAATCTTTTCAAAAATCAACATCTTGCCTTTAACTGGGTTAAAGAACCAATGTCATCTAAAACACGATCCACGATAAACCCAAATCACATTTGATATTAAATACAAGGCTCTGAATAGAAAATATATCGGCTTATATTCAATGTCAAATTCTGAAACCAACAAATATCGTATTGGAAATAACGATATAAAATATATCTTTCAAATCCCCATAACAATATTTGTATAGTCACGAAATCCAACATCGAAATATCCCGAAGATAATTTCGATTCAACCCCAGTCCAATCCACGTATTGGGAATATTGATTATTTTTAAAATCACTTCAAATTCAATTTATTTATTTAAAAATAAATTGATTTTAATTCTAGTTCAAAACTAGTTCATTTCGATAAAAATCTATTTTTATCTTTTCAAATGTGGAATTCTTCAGCCCAATTTTCCCAAATCATTTCTTATGATTTTACACAAATTATCTATATTTTTAATAATTTTATCATGGCCCGTACAGTCGATTTCCATCAACGGCTATCGAACTGCACTTACAGCGACCTTTTTCAAATTTGATTTGGACATAATTCCAAATCCAAGCGTTAGATTTCAAATTTCTAATATTCATTGGAAAGCTCTTTTCGATACGAACCCAACGGTTCCGGTTTTAGGAGAATCCGACGGTCGGATCTCCGCAACGTCAATTCGAATTCAATGGTCGAAATTTACGAACTGCCGCGGCGCGGCGCGTTCTATTCAGGCCATTATATATATATAATATATATATATTATATATATTTCGTCGATTTCCTTTTTAAAACGTATTTTATAAATCGTTTTAAATTCGTTTTCAAAACCATTTCAACACTATATTCAATTTCAGATCGATTTGATTTCAATTCAATTCGAATTCATTTCAATTTGAATTTACCTTCTATTTGATTCAATTCGAATTCGTTTCAAATCGATTTCAATTCAATTTCAATTTAATTTCATTTGAATTCTTTTCTATTTTATTCGAATTTAAATTCACTTTCTATTCAATTCAAATTCTAATTCGTTTTCTATTCAATTCGAATTCTACTCTAATTCAATTTGAATTTCATTTCAAAATATTTAATTTTGAAATCACTTTTCAATATTCATTATATAACGAATGAAATCGATATAAATATCGTTCACGTCAAAATAACGCATCTCTAATCAACACGGCTTTATATTTTTCGAAACTTCTTTATTCTATCCAACAAATGAATATTTATCCCATTCAACACATGAATCTATATTTCTTTCAACACACGACTAATCTCAACACATGAGTACTGTCAACACATCACTATTTTTGTTATGTAAAATATTTTATAAAACTATGGTATCTATCGTTTGATTTTAATTAGACTCCACCGTAAAGTAGATTCTAATTTTAAATATGATAAAGATGTAATTTTCATTGTATAAAATATTTTACTCAACACACGAGTATTTTCAACACATGAACATCGTCAACACATGACTATTTTTATATTCAACACATGAATTTTCTTTTATAATATTCATTATTTTCCCGATTGGAATGAGGCCCAATCAATCACCATATAATGTTAATTATATGGATTCCATACAACACATGTATATAATAGCATTGATAAACAATCAACCATCATCCAAAGTGCACTACACTGTATAAGCATCAAATATAGATATCTAACGCTTATAACAGCCTGTCAATCAATCGATCGACATACTTAATCAATCAGGATGAGTGAACATCAAATTTCATCCCAACACCCGTGTGGGGTTTCAAACAATCAAACACAGATTTTATTTGTGCAGTTGGGCGACGTGTAAAATTTATCGACCCAATCGATATCAGTCAAATCAGTGTATATAAACAAATTGGTCGATTTGTTTATAAATATTCATTTATTCACTTTCACGTTAAAAATTATATTTTTAACGATAAAACATTTTATTTTAACACATGAATTTCTATTCAGTTCATTTACACAATAAAATGATATTTTTATTTTTCTAACATATTTTAGAAAATTTCGGCGGCATAACGGCACGATACTAGAAACGGGACGAGGCCTAGCCTTATCCCCGGTCTAGTGAAGGCCCACGCCATTCACACATCAATCAAATCCATTCCATCTCACCAAACAATTCAATTCAAACCAATTAGACTAACCAACTACACAAGCAAACAATTTAACAAACAAGCCATCCATGGTCTGTGGATGACGGGTGTCGGGTGCTACTAAGCACCGTCTGCATCCTAGTATATATATATAACCAGAAAAATAAGTTGAAGAGTGAGAAGTTCTCACCGAAAGCTATCCAATACCACGACTCTTCATTTATAGAAATCTTCTTCATTCTCGCCTTTTTATCATCTTCGTTTGCCCGTAGCCACTACATATATAAAAATCACACATTTTTATATTTTGATGTCTTTAAAATAAAAGTCACATTTTTATTTGTTCACTCTCAATTTAAAAATCATATTTTTATAATCACTTCATATATTTAAAAATCGAATTTTTACTACGCTATTCAATATATAAAGATTTCGCCTTTTCAAATATAAAGATGATATTTTTACTATCTTACCTATATGAAAAATTATATTTTACTATGTTATTCAATATATAAAAATCATATTTTTACTATGCTATTCAATATATAAAAATCATATTTTTACTATGTTATTCAATATATAAAAATCATATTTTTACTATGCTATTCAATATATAAAAATCATATTTTTACTTCGCTACATATGTAAAAATCTCACCTTTCTCCATTTAAAAATATCGTCTTCCTTCCTTTATAAATCTAATCTTTTATATTTTAAAAACCACGTCTTTTATATTTTAAAAATCCTGTCTTTTATATTTGAAAAATCCTAACTTTTATATTTGAAAAATCCTAACTTTTATATTTGAAAAATATACAAAAACTGATTTTTATAATTGCTAATACCAATTACATAGCAAAAAGAAATAAAAGAAATAAGTAAAAAGGGCTTACAGTCAAAATCGAAGGCTGGGGGGGGGGGGCTTCACCTCGTCTGAGGTAGTCGGAGGTCGGGTTTTGGGCCAAGGGGGGTGCGGGTTCGGGTCTAGGGGGGCGGCTGTCGGGTCTGGGTCACGGCAGGTGGGGTCAGGGAGGAGGAGAGCAGGAAGAAGAAGGAGGCGGGCGGAGCAGGGGTTTCGAAGGGGGAGGCGGCGGTTGCTGGCGCGATGGGGGGGGGGTTTGGGTGGCTCGCGGCGCCGCTGGAATGGTGGGAGGGGGGTCTCGAGCGAGGTGGCGGCGGCTCAAGGGGAGGGGCGATGCGGCGACGGCTCTCCCCCCGTCGCCCTCCTCTTTCCATTTTTTTTTCGGTTTAAAATCAGAAAGGGGGAGGGGCCAGAGAGATTAAAGGGGAGAGGAGAGAGGATTTCAAATTTTTTAATTATTTTAATTATGTAAAAGTTGACTTTTACATATGACCTCAAAACGAGGCCCACCCCCTGTCGTCCATAGCGTTTTACCCCCATTCCGAACACCATGGGATATGTATCGCAAGCTGATTCGATGGTTACAATCAGTTTCCGTTAAATTTACATTTAAATCACTATATTGAATTTTAAACGTACATTTCAAATTGTCGGGGTCACATACTAACTCGAAAAATTCCAGAAAAATATTTTCTAGCTTCGTATTGACGATACGGTCCTAATAAAACTAGTTTCGTCGAATTCTGAGACCGTTGGAAAAATGGCCATTTTCCAGTCGATTAAAATCAACTGAAACTGGTCAAACGCGTTTTCCTTTGCCACGCTCACATATTGAATCGAAAAATTATGAAATCTGAAACCTAGCAATAACTTGACATCACGGACCCAACAAAACTGGTTTCGTCGAAATCCGAGGTCAATTGCAAAATGTTCATTTTTAAGGGCCTGAATTCCATAACGACTATTCAGAATTTTCAACTGGACATATCTTTTGATTCCCGCTATGAAATCTTACTTTTTCGGATTCGTTGGAAAGGTATTCACGAATAGATCCTAATGTTTTTGGTTTCACTAAAATCCGGATTGTTTTGCACCCGGTATTTTCAATTGAAGTTTGAAATCGAATTATCGAACTACCGCGCCATTTTCAATTCCTTTTATAATTATATATAATTATTTATATTCTAACGACGACGTATATAAATATATACGTTCTATTATATTCAAAATAAATTTCTCGTCGATATTATTTAAAATAATTCATTTTAAATATTCAAAATTCGCTAAAATTGCCAAAATAAAAATTTTAAACTGGTTCAGATTTTCCGGGTTATTACAATCTCCCCCACTTAAAACTTTTCGTCCCCGAAAAGGAACAGAGTCGGAAGTGGTTTGATTATTCAGCTCTACGTTCGATCTGGCTTCCATTCTCCAACTTTTCAGTTTCTGAGAATTTTCAAATTCTCAAAAATTTGGCTAACACCCTAAATTTTCGAAAAATTTCGCCATAACCTCCCCTGCACCGGGAGCATCGGGGAATTTCAAATAGCTTCCCCGGTCCTTCTAATCTCAAAAAGAAAAAGAAAAAGCCAAGCGGCTAGCCAATAGGATCATAAAATCATCATCACCCAAACAAAACAGTAAATTATGTAGTAAACATGTACCTATTTGTCGGGCAAACAAATTTTATTCTCTGCTCTAGCCTCCTTGCTATGACCTGTTCAATGTAAGTATAGGTATATGCATGCAAATGCGACCAATTTTCAATACAGTTCAATATTTGATTCAATTAGGCTGAATGGTTCAAAATTCAATTAGGCAACAATAATCAAACAACACAAACATCAACCAATTAGTGAATTAGAGTTTCAAATTCATAATTTTGATACATATACAAAAAATCATGTTTTTGATGCCAATTCACAACAATGTATTCTAGCTATATTAGTTTTGGTTCTCACACCAGTCTAATGGAAATATATAGAAAATCACACCTTCGAAACTCGAATATAAATACTGATGATGTGGCCACATCATCAGAATTATCCCCGGGTGTCTAGAATGTGACTCTATATCTATCCAGTATATTAAAACTTCGAATATACGTTCATGACGCGTATATGCAAAATCTCTATATACTAGATTGTCCATATCAATATAAATAAAATATTCAAATACGTATAAAGCGATTTCAATTTCAAAACAAAATTGTTTTCTTTTGAAAAATATACTCTTCACACTCGTTCTAGGATAATACTGATCCTATCTCTAACGAGTCATTCTAATTGGATATTACTAATCCAATATCTGATGAATTCTTTCGTATGGTTCTAATGTGTCTTATTCTCGAGCTCTGTAAACCAAAGCTCTGATACCAAACTGAGACGACCCGAACTTCCCCGTGAAGGAAAGCACGGATAGAATTGAGGACGAGACAAAATAGAACGCAGACGGAAGAACATTTCATTGTTATTACAACAATTCCATCAGATACAAGAATATACAGAGTATAAATGAATAAATTACATTCGACAAATATCAGAGATTACAATAAATTACATAGCAGCGGAAAATAATACAAAATCACAACTAGAAGTGATACACGGATACAGAGCTTTCCTAGCATCGTTCCAGCTGTAAATCAGGACCCTATGAATATAAATCTGCAAAACCAAAACTACTAGCTGCCCGTGCGGAAAATAGGGGCACCCAGAGTTTAGGTCAAAACAATAAACTCCAGGTCAGTCATGTGACTGGTGTGAGAACTAAAGCAGTTATTAATCTTTATTTTTAAAGTTAGGTAAATCAAGGGACCACGCCGTATAACACGGAACGGGTTTCCTCCCAAGAATACCAGTGCATAAAACAAACAGCACAATGCTAAATAAAGAAAAATGAAGCTGTTATAAGACCCAGGTCCCATCACAATGCAACGTAAGCCGGAGGATAGGGTTTTTACCTTATAACAGCCAAAGCATGCTTGATACGTTTAAAACACATTATTTGATACTATAATAAGTGTATAGTGTCAAAACAATTCAAATCATAAATATCAATCATAGGCGGCATGGGTACCATCTATCATGTCGCCATACTAGGCTCTACAAATAAAACCGAAACACACGTATTAGAAATTGGATTCCGTCATGAGCCGAGGCAAGGGGCAAGCTCCTCTCCGCGTTCGAGACACTCTAGCAAATGCCTCGGGACCGCACACAGCAATCCCTGGATCCTCCAAGGCCGGTCCTCTCTTACTTTTGAGGATTGGCAATTCCTGAACACACGTTTCCCGGTCCTTACAGACCTATATCCGAGGCGCCTCGTATCCAACAACCACACAGGTGAAAAGTATATAAATGTCAGGGCTGGTAGGTCACTGACACCACCCTAGCTAGAAAGAAACGTCGTGCACTCCTTGGGTCCGTATCCTGTTTTTGACTCATACCGAGGTGTGAGGCTCGCGAATTCACGTTATACACAAAGCTATGCCACACAGGTCGTGCTTTGATCATCAACCACAAGACTTTGCTTTTCAACAGAAGCCTTGAACAATTGCCACTTACGCATGCCACACTGGCAATTCACTCCATGCGACTGATGTCCATCGATATACAACCTCTGAGCTCGTACGTCTCAGAGAAGGGCGTTAAGCAAGAGAATAAATTCTCCGCCGCCAAACAGATGTATATTTAATAGAGATCAATCAACACAGAATAAAATCCAATGTCAGACACACAATCCATTTACAAGTTCGTTCTGGGTCTGAACGAAACCGGAGGCACTTTCCTCGCATATCCATCCATCTCCAAGTACGTCTGGACGATCACCAACTGATTCCCTCATCCTGGGTGTACAGCCCAATCAAGATCATCAGTAATCACCCAAACGATGTGAAGAATTCCGGTCTTCAACCACCGTCTTCATCTTCGACATCTCGTCGAATCGGTTATTCAGAATGGGTATAACCCGACCTTTCTGAATAACCCACGTATATAATAAACAAATGTTACACAAAACACAACAAACGCCTCATTCCAATTCAGAATATTCTTTTACTCACAAAATCACATTCTTAGGGAAAGGTTCCCATTAATTTTATCCAAGATAAATTCTTCTAAATTTATTCTTTAATCCTCCTTTGGATATCATTTCAAACCATTTTATGGTTTTTCCTAACTAGTCGGGATTAACGAACCACACCGAAGTAATTATTTATTTTATTTCCCAATCCCAACTTATATATCCCATGGAGAAAACTGGTGATACTCCATTCCTAACACCACGGTGTTATCGGTAAAATTAATTACCATTTCACGTTCAAATCTAATTAAAGATTTAACTATCGCTTTGGAGCAAAACTGGTGATACTCCACTCTCGATCACTTTTCAGATTTGATAATTTAAATTATCAATTCACATTTTAATCTAATTAAAGATTCATTAAAACTTCACTTAGTTTTAATCTTTTCAAAAATCAACATCTTGCCTTTAACTGGGTTAAAGAACCAATGTCATCTAAAACACGATCCACGATAAACCCAAATCACATTTGATATTAAATACAAGGCTCTGAATAGAAAATATATCGGCTTATATTCAATGTCAAATTCTGAAACCAACAAATATCGTATTGGAAATAACGATATAAAATATATCTTTCAAATCCCCATAACAATATTTGTATAGTCACGAAATCCAACATCGAAATATCCCGAAGATAATTTCGATTCAACCCCAGTCCAATCCACGTATTGGGAATATTGATAATTTTTAAAATCACTTCAAATTCAATTTATTTATTTAAAAATAAATTGATTTTAATTCTAGTTCAAAACTAGTTCATTTCGATAAAAATCTATTTTTATCTTTTCAAATGTGGAATTCTTCAGCCCAATTTTCCCAAATCATTTCTTATGATTTACCACAAATTATCTATATTTTTAATAATTTTATCATGGCCCGTACAGTCGATTTCCATCAACGGCTATCGAACTGCACTTACAGCGACCTTTTTCAAATTTGATTTGGACATAATTCCAAATCCAACCGTTAGATTTCAAATTTCTAATATTCATTGGAAAGCTCTTTTCGATACGAACCCAACGGTTCCGGTTTTAGGAGAATCCGACGGTCGGATCTCCGCAACGTCAATTCGAATTCAATGGTCGAAATTTACGAACTGCCGCGGCGCGGCGCGTTCTATTCAGGCCATTATATATATATAATATATATATATTATATATATTTCGTCGATTTCCTTTTTAAAACGTATTTTATAAATCGTTTTAAATTTGTTTTCAAAACCATTTCAACACTATATTCAATTTCAGATCGATTTGATTTCAATTCAATTCGAATTCATTTCAATTTAATTCAATTTGAATTTACCTTCTATTTGATTCAATTCGAATTCGTTTCAAATCGATTTCAATTCAATTTCAATTTAATTTCATTTGAATTCTTTTCTATTTTATTCGAATTCAAATTCACTTTCTATTCAATTCAAATTCTAATTCGTTTTCTATTCAATTCGAATTCTACTCTAATTCAATTTGAATTTCATTTCAAAATATTTAATTTTGAAATCACTTTTCAATATTCATTATATAACGAATGAAATCGATATAAATATCGTTCACGTCAAAATAACGCATCTCTAATCAACACGGCTTTATATTTTTCGAAACTTCTTTATTCTATCCAACAAATGAATATTTATCCCATTCAACACATGAATCTATATTTCTTTCAACACACGACTAATCTCAACACATGAGTACTGTCAACACATCACTATTTTTGTTATGTAAAATATTTTATAAAACTATGGTATCTATCGTTTGATTTTAATTAGACTCCACCGTAAAGTAGATTCTAATTTTAAATATGATAAAGATGTAATTTTCATTGTATAAAATATTTTACTCAACACACGAGTATTTTCAACACATGAACATCGTCAACACATGACTATTTTTATATTCAACACATGAATTTTCTTTTATAATATTCATTATTTTCCCGATTGGAATGAGGCCCAATCAATCACCATATAATGTTAATTATATGGATTCCATACAACACATGTATATAATAGCATTGATAAACAATCAACCATCATCCAAAGTGCACTACACTGTATAAGCATCAAATATAGATATCTAACGCTTATAACAGCCTGTCAATCAATCGATCGACATACTTAATCAATCAGGATGAGTGAACATCAAATTTCATCCCAACACCCGTGTGGGGTTTCAAACAATCAAACACAGATTTTATTTGTGCAGTTGGGCGACGTGTAAAATTTATCGACCCAATCGATATCAGTCAAATCAGTGTATATAAACAAATCGGTCGATTTGTTTATAAATATTCATTTATTCACTTTCACGTTAAAAATTATATTTTTAACGATAAAACATTTTATTTTAACACATGAATTTCTATTCAGTTCATTTACACAATAAAATGATATTTTTATTTTTCTAACATATTTTAGAAAATTTCGGCGGCATAACGGCACGATACTAGAAACGGGACGAGGCCTAGCCTTATCCCCGGTCTAGTGAAGGCCCACGCCATTCACACATCAATCAAATCCATTCCATCTCACCAAACAATTCAATTCAAACCAATTAGACTAACCAACTACACAAGCAAACAATTTAACAAACAAGCCATCCATGGTCTGTGGATGACGGGTGTCGGGTGCTACTAAGCACCGTCTGCATCCTAGTATATATATATAACCAGAAAAATAAGTTGAAGAGTGAGAAGTTCTCACCGAAAGCTATCCAATACCACGACTCTTCATTTATAGAAATCTTCTTCATTCTCGCCTTTTTATCATCTTCGTTTGCCCGTAGCCACTACATATATAAAAATCACACATTTTTATATTTTGATGTCTTTAAAATAAAAGTCACATTTTTATTTGTTCACTCTCAATTTAAAAATCATATTTTTATAATCACTTCATATATTTAAAAATCGAATTTTTACTACGCTATTCAATATATAAAGATTTCGCCTTTTCAAATATAAAGATGATATTTTTACTATCTTACCTATATGAAAAATTATATTTTACTATGCTATTCAATATATAAAAATCATATTTTTACTATGCTATTCAATATATAAAAATCATATTTTTACTATGTTATTCAATATATAAAAATCATATTTTTACTATGCTATTCAATATATAAAAATCATATTTTTACTTCGCTACATATGTAAAAATCTCACCTTTCTCCATTTAAAAATATCGTCTTCCTTCCTTTATAAATCTAATCTTTTATATTTTAAAAACCACGTCTTTTATATTTTAAAAATCCTGTCTTTTATATTTGAAAAATCCTAACTTTTATATTTGAAAAATCCTAACTTTTATATTTGAAAAATATACAAAAACTGATTTTTATAATTGCTAATACCAATTACATAGCAAAAAGAAATAAAAGAAATAAGTAAAAAGGGCTTACAGTCAAAATCGAAGGCTGGGGGGGGGGGGGCTTCACCTCGTCTGAGGTAGTCGGAGGTCGGGTTTTGGGCCAAGGGGGGTGCGGGTTCGGGTCTAGGGGGGCGGCTGTCGGGTCTGGGTCACGGCAGGTGGGGTCAGGGAGGAGGAGAGCAGGAAGAAGAAGGAGGCGGGCGGAGCAGGGGTTTCGAAGGGGGAGGCGGCGGTTGCTGGCGCGATGGGGTGGTTTTGGGTGGCTCGCGGCGCCGCTGGAAAGGTGGGAGGGGGGTCTCGAGCGAGGTGGCGGCGGCTCAAGGGGAGGGGCGATGCGGCGGCGGCTCTCCCCCCATCGCCCTCCTCTTTCCATTTTTTTTTCTGTTTAAAATCAGAAAGGGGGAGGGGCCAGAGAGATTAAAGGGGAGAGGAGAGAGGATTTCAAATTTTTTAATTATGTAAAAGTTGACTTTTACATATGACCTCAAAACGAGGCCCACCGCCTGTCGTCCATAGCGTTTTACCCCCATTCTGAACACCATGGGATATGTATCGCAAGCTGATTCGATAGTTACAATCAGTTTCCGTTAAATTTACATTTAAATCACTATATTGAATTTTAAACGTACATTTCAAATTGCCGGGGTCACATACTAACGCGAAAAATTCCAGAAAAATATTTTCTAGCTTCGTATTGACGATACGGTCCTAATAAAACTAGTTTCGTCGAATTCTGAGACCGTTGGAAAAATGGCCATTTTCCAGTCGATTAAAATCAACTGAAACTGGTCAAACGCGTTTTCCTTTGCCACGCTCACATATTGAATCGAAAAATTATGAAATCTGAAACCTAGCAATAACTTGACATCACGGACCCAACAAAACTGGTTTCGTCGAAATCCGAGGTCATTTGCAAAATGTTCATTTTTAAGGGCCTGAATTCCATAGAGACTATTCAGAATTTTCAACTGGACATATCTTTTGATTCCCGCTATGAAATCTTACTTTTTCGGATTTGTTGGAAAGGTATTCACGAATAGATCCTAATGTTTTTGGTTTCACTAAAATCCGGATTGTTTTGCACCCGGTATTTTCAATTGAAGTTTGAAATCGAATTATCGAACTACCGCGCCATTTTCAATTCCTTTTATAATTATATATAATTATTTATATTCTAACGACGACGTATATAAATATATACGTTCTATTATATTCAAAATAAATTTCTCGTCGATATTATTTAAAATAATTCATTTTAAATATTCGAAATTCGCTAAAATTGCCAAAATAAAAATTTTAAACTGGTTCAGATTTTCCGGGTTATTACACTTACCTTGAGTATATGAACGTAAAGCTTTAAGCTTTATGTTAAAGGTTGCATTTTGGCAACATGTAAGTTATCATATCTCTTATGATAACTTGCATGTGAGGCTAGATGCGAACTTATGGCCATTTCTACATGTCATTTATCACCATGTATCACCAATATGCTAAGTTTGGTTTTATGCATGCTTTTGAGGCCTAAAAATGTAATATGCAAGTATATGAACATATGTACATTTCATATGCCACCATGTTAAACTTGTGGCTTCAACACCTTTATGTCATGATTATGCCAAGTTCCCTCTTTCTATCCTTTATGCGCTATTGCGATATGTAAGCGATGGGATTGCGTTTGGGGTTGGGTAAACTTAAAAGACATGAAAACATAAGATTGGGAATTTACCTATTAAGTTAGGTCTACCCATTGGGAATTTACCTATTAAGTTAGGTCTACCCAAATGCTTGAAAACTTGTAATATGTTTTGTAAACATAATGGACATGACACTTAGAAAATATAAGTGTGACCAACTCGAGGTTGGGTTGAGTTTGTAGCGTAAAACTACCCGGAACCGACCGGCTTAACTAGTTGCTACAAACAATAGGACCCAATGTGAGAAGTTGGTCATGTTGTACCTTGAACCCGAGGTTAGACCAAGTTGTGGTGTAAAGCTACCCGGAACCGACCGGCTTAACTAGTAACCGCAACAAAGTCTAATGTGAGAGGTTAAGGCACATTAATTAATTAATGCCTCATGATTAGGGTTAAGTCATGGTCCACTTAATACTTAACCAATTTGGACTTGGTGGATTAATCGGGGTTAAGTCGTGAACCCATCGTTACACTTAACCAAGTTAATCCATGATTAGTAAAAGGGCTAAGTTAACCTACACTTAGCCAATCTGAACTCGGTAATTTAACGGGGTTAAGTTGAACTATACTTAACCAATCCAACTCAGTAATTTGATAAGGCTGAGAACCGATTTGATACCTGGTCTGGATAAACTAACTTGATCGATAAATTAAACGAACCTGTTTTGCGGATCTGTAGGACCCACACCAAGTTAGGCAAGTTTGTAAATCTGTTATCTGATCCGTTAGTCTGAAAATTGATCGTCTGAACTTTGTATGTCTGAACTCTGTTAATAAGTTAATCTGAATCTGATAGTCTAGGGACACAAGGGGGAATACTTCTGTCATTTGTTGTTTGGGATCCATATTAGTCAGTAACCCTTTCTGGTATCAAAACTTTGACCCAACTGTAGGTAGGGTCCAGGCACGCTTACTGAACTAATTATAAGTGGTTCATTCTGATAATGGCGATGGGTGTTGATGGTGCGTTCCAACCGGGTCATGTGCGTGCATGGATCCCGGTCTCCCTCTGAGGATGTAAGACGCCGTGACATCTGTAAATATGCCTGTGCCAATTGATTGCCACTTTAGGGAGTGATACACCCTATCGTGGGGCCGACATAAGGTATTTATGTATTAGGGAGCCGATCGCTTGGGTAGGATTTAGGGTACACTTAGCTCTGTCTGATTCTGTTGGTACCGTCTGTTTTGTTGGGTGGTAACACCCGTCTGTTTCTGCGTGGTACCGTTCTGTTAGCGTGGTAAAGGCCCATTATTGTTAGCATTCCGTTTCTGTACTTTATCTGTTAAGATGGTAAAAGCCCATTTTTCCCAAACTCTATCTCTGTATGGACCATTCTGCTCCATCCTGTTTCGATGTAAACATTGGGGTAACACCTAATCCTGTTATACTAGAATTGGTACCAAGAAGTTGGATCTTGATTTAAGTCAAACACCTGATACTGGGCCAAGTTTAGGCCAAGGGATAAATTCTTGTTTATACATGACATGTTAGAATGCTGGTACACCTGTGGTGAAAAACTTCACCTTGATTATGCGATGACTCCTTTGAACTATTTGTTAGATATTCACCATGCTAGTATGTAATTATCCTTATGTTCATCTCAGTTCCTCATGCCAGTTAACTTTATCAGTTTACATTGATTGTAGTAGGGCTTACTCAGTCTTTTTGACTGACCTATTTTTCTTTCGCCTCTTTTCTTCCGTTCCCCCCCCCCCCCCCCCAGGTTCTCAGGGAGGGAATATTAGAGCTTAGCTTGGATTTCTGATCGCTTGCATGTGGGATTTTAGCTCATGTACGGTCTTGACATGAAGCTAGCTATGGTTATCACTTATTTTGGGGATAGTACTTATGTATTTCAGTTTTTCAGTGATGTTGTTTTTATCTAGAATTGTGTATTTGGAAAGTTGACATTATGTTGTACCAGACTTGTTTTGAAATAATTGAAATCTTCCGCTGTTTTACTTATCTTATTTACTCTGTTTACATATTGTAACGACCCAGAAAATCTGAACCAATTTAAAATTTTTAAATTGGCTAAAATAATGGATTTTAAATATTTAAAATAAATATTTTAAATGATGGCGATGAAAACTGAGTTAAAATCGACATTTGAAAACCAATATAATTAATTATAATTATATATAGAATTGAAAATGGCGCAGTAGTTCGATAATTCGATTTCAAACTTTAATTGAATATACCGGGTGCAAAACAATCCGGATTTTAGTGAAACCAAAAATATTTAAATCTAATTGATGATATCTTTCTAACGAATCCGACCAATCGAAATTTGATAGCGGGAATCAAAAGATATGTCCAGTTGAAAATTCTGAATAGTCGCTATAGAATTCAGGCCCTTAAAAATGGACATTTTGCGAATGACCTCGGATTTCGACGAAACCACTTTTGTTGGATCCGCAGGGTCAAGTTATTGTTAGGTTTCAAATTTCATAATTTTTCGAATCAATATGTGAGCGTGGCAAAGGAAAACGCGTTTGACCGGTTTCAGTTGATTTTAATCGACTGGAAATTGGCCATTTTTCCAACGGTCTCAGAATTCGACGAAACTAGTTTTGTTAGGACCATATCGTCAATACGAAGCTAGAAAATATTTTTCTGGAATTTTTCTAGTTAGTATGTGACCCCGGTAATTTGAAATGTACGTTTAAAATTCAATATAAGGATTTAAATGTCATTTCAACGGAAACTGATTGTAACGATCAAATCAGCTTACGATACATATCCCATTGTGTTCGGAATGGGGGTAAAACGCTATGGACGACAGGCGGTGGGCCTCGTTTCGAGGTCGTATGTAAAAGTCAACATTTTTGCAAAATTGAATAATTAAATAATAAAATAAAAAAAATATTCTTCCCTCCTTTTTCTTCTGCTTGCCCCCCCCCCCCCCCGTTTCATTATTCAGAAACGAAAAAAAAAATAAAAAATAAAAAAAACCTAACTTATCGAGCCGCCGCCCTCCAGACCTCGACGCCGACGAAGACCTCGACGCCGCCCTCACCTCGAAGCTGCCACCCCATCCCTCGTTCACCAGAACCCCTCGCGACACAATCGAAGCAGCCCCCCCTGAAGACATCGACGCCGCGACACCACCGAGCACCACAGCACATCGCCGACGCCTCCTTCTTCTTCCCTCCCCTTCGCAGGCGACGGTGAGCAATTTAGGTTGTTTTATTTTTATTTTTGTTTGCAGAAAAAAAACCGATTTAAAAAAGAATTTTTAAAAAGTAATTTCTGATTATTTTTTTTTAAGATATATAAACTGTTTTTTTTAGAAATTTAAAAACTGATTTGAAAAGAATTTAAAAACTGAATTTTTTTTTAGAATATAAAAACTGAATTTTTTTTTTAGATTTAAAAACTGATTTGATTAAGAAGTATTAAAAACTGATTTTTAAAATGATTTATAAACTAATTTATTTAAGATTTAAAATAGAAGGAGATTAGAAATTTAAAAAAAAGAAAAATTCGATTTTTATATATTGAATAGCGAAGTCAAAATTCGATTTTTATATATTGAATAGCGAAGTCAAAATCCGATTTTTATATATTGAATAGCGAAGTCAAAATTCGATTTTTATATATTGAATAGCGACGTCAAAATTCGATTTTTATATATTGAATAGCGAAGTCAAAATTCGATTTTTATATATTGAATAGCGACGTCAAAATTCGATTTTTATATATTGAATAACATAGTAAAAATTCGATTTTTACATATGTAGAGAATACGGGCAACGAAGCGACAAAAGGAGAGATTGGCGAAGATTTTATGCAAGGAAGTGTCGTGCAGTTGGATAGCTATTGGTGAGATTTCTGATTTAAAAAATATTATATATGTGTGAAATAAAAGTGAATTGCCATATATAAATATATATATATATATATATATATATATATATATATATATATATATATATATATATACGCCCCTCGTCCACAAACCATGGAAGATATTTATTGATTGAAATTGTTGTGAAAATTGATTGATAGCGAATGATTGTTTGGGATTGTTTGTGATTGATATTGGTTGATTGTGGTTGAAAAATACCCATTTGTGGTTGAGAAATATTTGGTTGAAACCACATAGGATTAGTTTGTGGAAATGAAATAAATATATACATGCCGCCTGCGTGCGAACTAGATGCATGATCCCCATTGTCAAGAACCGCGAGGTTTTAAGGTAGAGCGAGGAGCCGTACTAGAGACGGTGCCGGTTTTATTACCCTGCCGTTATGCTGCCGAAATTTTGAATAATATTCGTGTGTTTGAATTATTTTCATATGCTTAAACTATATTTATTCATTGAATAGAAAACATTCATGTGTTGAATTGATATTCATTCGTTGATTAGAAATTCATGTGTTGAATGGTATTCATATTTTGAAAATAAATTGTTTGATGATAAAAATCACATTTTTATCTATATATAAAAACTATAGAAAACATTCATGTGTTGAATTGATATTCATTCGTTGATTAGAAATTCATGTGTTGAATGGTATTCATATTTTGAAAATAAATTGTTTGATGATAAAAATCACATTTTTATCTATATATAAAAACTATAGAAAACATTCATGTGTTGAATTGATATTCATTCGTTGATTAGAAATTCATGTGTTGAATGGTATTCATATTTTGAAATAAATTGTTTGATGATAAAAATCACATTTTTATCTATATATAGAAACTATAGAAAACATTCATGTGTTGAATTGATATTCATTCGTTGATTAGAAATTCATGTGTTGAATGGTATTCATATTTTGAAAATAAATTGTTTGATAATAAAAATCACATTTTTATCTATATATAAAAACTATAGAAAACATTCATGTGTTGAATTGATATTCATTCGTTGATTAGAAATTCATGTGTTGAATGGTATTCATATTTTGAAAATAAATTGTTTGATGATAAAAATCACATTTTTATCTATATATAAAAACTATAGAAAACATTCATGTGTTGAATTGATATTCATTCGTTGATTAGAAATTCATGTGTTGAATGGTATTCATATTTTGAAATAAATTGTTTGATGATAAAAATCACATTTTTATCTATATATAGAAACTATAGAAAACATTCATGTGTTGAATTGATATTCATTCGTTGATTAGAAATTCATGTGTTGAATGGTATTCATATTTTGAAAATAAATTGTTTGATAATAAAAATCACATTTTTATCTATATATAAAAACTATAGAAAACATTCATGTGTTGAATTGATATTCATTCGTTGATTAGAAATTCATGTGTTGAATGGTATTCATATTTTGAAAATAAATTGTTTGATGGTAAAAATCACATTTTTATCTATATATAAAAACTATAGAAAACATTCATGTGTTGAATTGATATTCATTCGTTGATTAGAAATTCATGTGTTGAATGGTATTCATATTTTGAAATAAATTGTTTGATGATAAAAATCACATTTTTATCTATATATAAAAACTATAGAAAACATTCATGTGTTGAATTGATATTCATTCGTTGATTAGAAATTCATGTGTTGAATGGTATTCATATTTTGAAATAAATTGTTTGATGATAAAAATCACATTTTTATCTATATATAGAAACTATAGAAAACATTCATGTGTTGAATTGATATTCATTCGTTGATTAGAAATTCATGTGTTGAATGGTATTCATATTTTGAAATAAATTGATTGATAATAAAAATCACTTTTTTTTATCGACTATATGAACTGTGTAAAATAACCTCGTTTTAAAAGAAATTGTTTTATGATAAAAATCCTATTTTTATCACCTATATGAACTATATAGAAAAATAGTGTTTTGAAATGAATTGTTTTACAATAAAAATCACATTTTTATTGTATGCATAAATCGTTGAAATGCGAAGTGTTAAAAATAGCCACTTGTTCAAAATAAACATATATGAGTTGAAATATTCATTAATTAGCTAATGAAATGATTTGCACCTATTTATGTAACATTAGAATGAATGGTGTTTTTAAACCAAATAGAAATCAAATATGAAGTCGAATAGAAAATGATAAATGATAAGAACTGTGTATATATGTACATACATATTCATTGAACAGGTTATAGCAAAGGGGCTAGAGAAGAGGAATAAAATTTTGTGCCCGACAAATAGGTACACATTTACTGCTTTGTTTGGGTGATGATTTTATGAGCCTGTTGGCTAGCCGCTTGGCTTTTTCTTTTTCTTTTTGAGATTAGAAGGACCGGGAACGCTATTTGCGATTTCCCGATGCTCCCGGTGCAGGGGAGGTTATGGCGAAATTTTCCAAAATTTTAAGGTGTTAGAAAAATATTTAAAGTGAAAACGATATGGAAATCATTGAATGAACTATATTTATATAAATATATAAATATAAATAAAATTAAAACGAAACGAGGCCGTGCAGTTCGTATTTTGAAATCGTGATTTCAAACGACTAGTGCGGGAAATCCGACCATTGGATTTTCCCGAAACCTCAACCGTCGGGTTCGCCTTGGAATAATCTTTCCAACGGCACCAACCTTGTAAAAATCCAACGGTTGGATTGTCTGGAATGTTTAATTCAAATCTGAAGAAAAACAGCGCCAGAAGCGATTATATTTATATATATATATTAATATAATTATATATTTAATCGAATAACGACGCTGCAGTTCGTATTTTGAAATCGAAACTTCAAACGATTGTACCGGGAGATCCGACCGTCAGATTTTCCCGAAACTGGAACCGTTGGATTCGTTTTGAAAAGACCTTTCTAATGATGTAAATTTTGCGAAGATCCAACGGTTAGATTTTCAGATATGTGTAAATCAAATCTGAAGAAAAACAGCGCCACGGTCGCCTTATGGCCCGAAGCGTCGTTTTGAATAAAATGGCTATTTTAAAATAAATAAAAATAGCGATAAATAGTTATAAAATATCATAAGCGATATGGAATGGAAATAAACTGAATTTGCTTGATTTATGTGGCTTTTGATGGTTGAATGTGTTTGGTGTGAAAATTACATTAAAGAACACAATTGGTGTTGTCGAATAATTTAACCATTGAAATAAATTGATTTGAAATTCTAAATATACGTGAATTATTTGAGAAGGCCGAGTTAATTCTCATTTCAAATAATTGACCGATGATTGAAAGTCGAAGATGAAGACGATGGTCGAAGACCGGAGATCTTCACCTCGTTTGGATGGTAACCGAGGTCCTGATTGGGAGGCATCCCGAAATATGGATAATGAGTGGTGATCGTCCAGACGTACGTGGTGATCGATGGGTTTGCGAGGTATTTAGTGCCTCCGGTTTCGTTCAGACCCAGAACGGACTTGTAAATGGACTTGTGTCTGACATAGAATTTATTCTGTGTGGCATGCTAAGATGCAGTGATCAGGGCTTCTGTTGAAAAGCAAAGTCTTGTGGTGATGATCAAAGCACCGCCTGTGTGGCATAGCTTTGTGTATAACGTGAATTCGCGAGCCTCACACCCCGGTATGAACCTAAAACGGGAGAACGGACCTCAGGGAGGGCCTACGTTTCCTCCTAGCTAAAAGTGGCGTCAGTGGTTTTACACGCCCTGACGAGTTTGACTTATGTGGTTGTTGCTGTTGCGAGGCGCCTCGGTTAGATCGGACGATCCGGGTCCGATGGAGTCACTTGTTGGCTCGCTTACGCCCCAAAGGGCGGCGAAACGTAGTGCTCTGGCATTTTTAATCCACTCCGTGTGGACCGGCCCTGTCGCTCCAAGGATCGATGCGTTCTGATCCTGAGACTCGGGCTAGGCAGTCTCGAATTCGGTGAGGACTATCTTTTGCCTTGGTTCATGACGGAAATCCAATTTCCAAATACGACATCGTGCGATTTTGATTGTATATATATATGGCGACATGATATATGGTACCCATGCCGTCTATGATTGATAGTTATGATTTGAAATTGTTTTCAAAACATATAAACACTAGCAATAATATCAATTGCCTTTGTTTTATTCGTATCAATCATATTTTGGCCATTATAAGGTAAAACTCTATCCTCCGGTTTGCGTTGCATTGTGTGATGGGAACTGAGTCTTATAATGGCTTCATTTTTATAAAAAGCATAGCGATGTTTAAAAGAAAGATTTGTTTTAAAAGCACTGGCAATCCAATGGAGTAAACCCGTTCCACGAAAGTGGCGTGGTCCTGTGATTAGCCAAATTATATATGTGTTGAGTAGATTTCTCATACCAGTCCCATGACTGACTCGTGGTTTGTTTCACTTTCAAACTCGGGTGCCCCTTTTTCCACACGGGCAGCCTTGTATTCAGGTTTAGCTGGTTCTTTCTGGATAGTTGGAGCTGAAGATGGATTCTATCATTTATTTCCTTTTATGCTGTTCAGCTCCTATTGTACATATTTTGTTTATTTCCGCTGTAGACATTTATGTATAGCTGAACTGTATTTGTACTAAGTAAGATCCTGTATACTGTGTAACTCTGATGATTACTTTTATCCAGTATATTCTATTGTTCATTACCTGGTGTATTTATTTAATTCTGTTCTGCTATTATCTGTTTCTGTGTTATATTCCAAAGATAACCTTGTTTCCGTGAGAACGGGAAATCGGGTCGTCTCAACGTGGTATCAGAGCTTTGGTTAAGCTTAGCTCTGGAATATAACATTTGAACGAACTCGTCAGAATAGAACCAGTAGTGTTCTAGGACGGGTAACTCTATACAGATAGGATCAGTAATATCCTAGTATGAGTAGCAGAATCAGAACAACTCGTTAGAGATGGGGTCAGAAGTGCCTCAGAACGAGTCGAGAGTAATATGTTTTTAAATAACGTATTTGTGATTATATTTATATATAGTCTGGTTTTAGAAATATAATTTTTGAATATATAAAAGATATATATTTGAAAAGTTAAGAGGGTAAAAAACAATTGGATTGGTTGTTGTGTTGTGTGATCGTAGATTTATCAAACCACTTTCGACTTTATTCCTTTTCGGGGACGAAAAGTTTTAAGTGGGGGAGATTGTAACGACCCAGAAAATCTGAACCAATTTAAAATTTTTAAATTGGCTAAAATAATGGATTTTAAATATTTAAAATAAATATTTTAAATGATGGCGATGAAAACTGAGTTAAAATCGACATTTGAAAACCAATATAATTAATTATAATTATATATAGAATTGAAAATGGCGCGGTAGTTCGATAATTCGATTTCAAACTTCAATTGAATATACCGGGTGCAAAACAATCCGGATTTTAGTGAAACCAAAAATATTTAAATCTAATTGATGATGTCTTTCTAACGAATCCGACCAATCGAAATTTGATAGCGGGAATCAAAAGATATGTCCAGTTGAAAATTCTGAATAGTCGCTATAGAATGCAGGCCCTTAAAAATGGACATTTTGCAAATGACCTCGGATTTCGACGAAACCACTTTTGTTGGATCCGCAGGGTCAAGTTATTGTTAGGTTTCAAATTTCATAATTTTTCGAATCAATATGTGAGCGTGGCAAAGGAAAACGCGTTTGACCGGTTTCAGTTGATTTTAATCGACTGGAAATTGGCCATTTTTCCAACGGTCTCAGAATTCGATGAAACTAGTTTTGTTAGGACCGTATCGTCAATACGAAGCTAGAAAATATTTTTCTAGAATTTTTCTAGTTAGTATGTGACCCCGGTAATTTGAAATGTACGTTTAAAATTCAATATAAGGATTTAAATGTCATTTCAACGGAAACTGATTGTAACGATCAAATCAGCTTACGATACATATCCCATTGTGTTCGGAATGGGGGTAAAACGCTATGGACGACAGGCGGTGGGCCTCGTTTCGAGGTCGTATGTAAAAGTCAACATTTTTGCAAAATTGAATAATTAAATAATAAAATAAAAAAAATATTCTTCCCTCCTTTTTCTTCTGCTTGCCCCCCCCCCCCCCCGTTTCATTATTCAGAAACGAAATAAAAAAAATAAAAAATAAAAAAAACCTAACTTATCGAGCCGCCGCCCTCCAGACCTCGACGCCGACGAAGACCTCGACGCCGCCCTCACCTCGAAGCTGCCACCCCATCCCTCGTTCACCAGAACCCCTCGCGACACAATCGAAGCAGCCCCCCCTGAAGACATCGACGCCGCGACACCACCGAGCACCACACCACATCGCCGACGCCTCCTTCTTCTTCCCTCCCCTTCGCAGGCGACGGTGAGCAATTTAGGTTGTTTTATTTTTATTTTTGTTTGCAGAAAAAAAACCGATTTAAAAAAGAATTTTTAAAAAGTAATTTCTGATTATTTTTTTTTAAGATATATAAACTGTTTTTTTAGAAATTTAAAAACTGATTTGAAAAGAATTTAAAAACTGAATTTTTTTTTAGAATATAAAAACTGAATTTTTTTTTTAGATTTAAAAACTGATTTGAATAAGAAGTATTAAAAACTGATTTTTAAAATGATTTATAAACTAATTTATTTTAAGATTTAAAATAGAAGGAGATTAGAAATTTAAAAAAAAGAAAAATTCGATTTTTATATATTGAATAGCGAAGTCAAAATTCGATTTTTATATATTGAATAGCGAAGTCAAAATCCGATTTTTATATATTGAATAGCGACGTCAAAATTCGATTTTTATATATTGAATAGCGAAGTCAAAATTCGATTTTTATATATTGAATAGCGACGTCAAAATTCAATTTTTATATATTGAATAACATAGTAAAAATTCGATTTTTACATATGTAGAGAATACGGGCAACGAAGCGACAAAAGGAGAGATTGGCGAAGATTTTATGCAAGGAAGTGTCGTGCAGTTGGATAGCTATTGGTGAGATTTCTGATTTAAAAAATATTATATATGTGTGAAATAAAAGTGAATTGCCATATATAAATATATATATATATATATATATACGCCCCTCGTCCACAAACCATGGAAGATATTTATTGATTGAAATTGTTGTGAAAATTGATTGATAGCGAATGATTGTTTGGGATTGTTTGTGATTGATATTGGTTGATTGTGGTTGAAAAATACCCATTTGTGGTTGAGAAATATTTGGTTGAAACCACATAAGATTAGTTTGTGGAAATGAAATAAATATATACATGCCGCCTGCGTGCGAACTAGATGCATGATCCCCATTGTCAAAAACCGCGAGGTTTTAAGGTAGAGCGAGGAGCCGTACTAGAGACGGTGCCGGTTTAACTACCCTGCCGTTATGCTGCCGAAATTTTGAATAATATTCGTGTGTTTGAATTATTTTCATATGCTTAAACTATATTTATTCATTGAATAGAAAACATTCATGTGTTGAATTGATATTCATTCGTTGATTAGAAATTCATGTGTTGAATGGTATTCATATTTTGAAAATAAATTGTTTGATGATAAAAATCACATTTTTATCTATATATAAAAACTATAGAAAACATTCATGTGTTGAATTGATATTCAATCGTTGATTAGAAATTCATGTGTTGAATGGTATTCATATTTTGAAAATAAATTGTTTGATGATAAAAATCACATTTTTATCTATATATAAAAACTATAGAAAACATTCATGTGTTGAATTGATATTCATTCGTTGATTAGAAATTCATGTGTTGAATGGTATTCATATTTTGAAATAAATTGTTTGATGATAAAAATCACATTTTTATCAATATATAGAAACTATAGAAAACATTCATGTGTTGAATTGATATTCATTCGTTGATTAGAAATTCATGTGTTGAATGGTATTCATATTTTGAAAATAAATTGTTTGATAATAAAAATCACATTTTTATCTATATATAAAAACTATAGAAAACATTCATGTGTTGAATTGATATTCATTCGTTGATTAGAAATTCATGTGTTGAATGGTATTCATATTTTGAAAATAAATTGTTTGATGGTAAAAATCACATTTTTATCTATATATAAAAACTATAGAAAACATTCATGTGTTGAATTGTTATTCATTCGTTGATTAGAAATTCATGTGTTGAATGGTATTCATATTTTGAAATAAATTGTTTGATGATAAAAATCACATTTTTATCTATATATAAAAACTATAGAAAACATTCATGTGTTGAATTGATATTCATTCGTTGATTAGAAATTCATGTGTTGAATGGTATTCATATTTTGAAATAAATTGTTTGATGATAAAAATCACATTTTTATCTATATATAGAAACTATAGAAAACATTCATGTGTTGAATTGATATTCATTCGTTGATTAGAAATTCATGTGTTGAATGGTATTCATATTTTGAAATAAATTGATTGATAATAAAAATCACTTTTTTTTATCGACTATATGAACTGTGTAAAATAACCTCGTTTTAAAAGAAATTGTTTTATGATAAAAATCCTATTTTTATCACCTATATGAACTATATAGAAAAATAGTGTTTTGAAATGAATTGTTTTACAATAAAAATCACATTTTTATTGTATGCATAAATCGTTGAAATGCGAAGTGTTAAAAATAGCCACTTGTTCAAAATAAACATATATGAGTTGAAATATTCATTAATTAGCTAATGAAATGATTTGCACCTATTTATGTAACATTAGAATGAATGATGTTTTTAAACCAAATAGAAATCAAATATGAAGTCGAATAGAAAATGATAAATGATAAGAACTGTGTATATATGTACATACATATTCATTGAACAGGTTATAGCAAAGGGGCTAGAGAAGAGGAATAAAATTTTGTGCCCGACAAATAGGTACACATTTACTGCTTTGTTTGGGTGATGATTTTATGAGCCTGTTGGCTAGCCGCTTGGCTTTTTCTTTTTCTTTTTCTTTTTGAGATTAGAAGGACCGGGAACGCTATTTGCGATTTCCCGATGCTCCCGGTGCAGGGGAGGTTATGGCGAAATTTTCCAAAATTTTAAGGTGTTAGAAAAATATTTAAAGTGAAAACGATATGGAAATCAATGAATGAACTATATTTATATAAATATATAAATATAAATAAAATTAAAATGAAACGAGGCCGTGCAGTTCGTATTTTGAAATCGTGATTTCAAACGACTAGTGCGGGAAATCCGACCATTGGATTTTCCCGAAACCTCAACCGTCGGGTTCGCCTTGGAATAATCTTTCCAACAGCACCAACCTTGTAAAAATCCAACGGTTGGATTGTCTGGAATGTTTAATTCAAATCTGAAGAAAAACAGCGCCAGAAGCGATTATATTTATATATATATTAATATAATTATATATTTAATCGAATAACGACGCTGCAGTTCGTATTTTGAAATCGAAACTTCAAACGATTGTACCGGGAGATCCGACCGTCAGATTTTCCCAAAACTGGAACCGTTGGATTCGTTTTGAAAAGACCTTTCTAATGATGTAAATTTTGCGAAGATCCAACGGTTAGATTTTCAGATATGTGTAAATCAAATCTGAAGAAAAACAGCGCCACGGCCGCCTTATGGCCCGAAGCGTCGTTTTGAATAAAATGGCTATTTTAAAATAAATAAAAATAGCGATAAATAGTTATAAAATATCATAAGCGATATGGAATGGAAATAAACTGAATTTGCTTGATTTATGTGGCTTTTGATGGTTGAATGTGTTTGGTGTGAAAATTACATTAAAGAACACAATTGGTGTTGTCGAATAATTTAACCATTGAAATAAATTGATTTGAAATTCTAAATATACGTGAATTATTTGAAAAGGCCGAGTTAATTCTCATTTCAAATAATTGACCGACGATTGAAAGTCGAAGATGAAGACGATGGTCGGAGACCGGGAATCTTCACCTCGTTTGGATGGTAACCGAGGTCCTGATTGGGAGGCATCCCGAAATATGGATAATGAGTGGTGATCGTCCAGACGTACGTGGTGATCGATGGGTTTGCGAGGTATTTAGTGCCTCCGGTTTCGTTCAGACCCAGAACGGACTTGTAAATGGACTTGTGTCTGACATAGAATTTATTCTGTGTGGCATGCTAAGATGCAGTGATCAGGGCTTCTGTTGAAAAGCAAAGTCTTGTGGTGATGATCAAAGCACCGCCTGTGTGGCATAGCTTTGTGTATAATGTGAATTCGCGAGCCTCACACCCCGGTATGAACCTAAAATGGGAGAACGGACCTCAGGGAGGGCCTACGTTTCCTCCTAGCTAAAAGTGGCGTCAGTGGTTTTACACGCCCTGACGAGTTTGACTTATGTGGTTGTTGCTGTTGCGAGGCGCCTCGGTTAGATCGGACGATCCGGGTCCGATGGAGTCACTTGTTGGCTCGCTTACGCCCCAAAGGGCGGCGAAACGTAGTGCTCAGGCATTTTTAATCCACTCCGTGTGGACCGGCCCTGTGCTCCAAGGATCGATGCGTTCTGATCCTGAGACTCGGGCTAGGCAGTCTCGAATTCGGTAAGGACTATCTTTTGCCTTGGTTCATGACGGAAATCCAATTTCCAAATACGACATCATGCGATTTTGATTGTATATATATATGGCGACATGATATATGGTACCCATGCCGTCTATGATTGATAGTTATGATTTGAAATTGTTTTCAAAACATATAAACACTAGCAATAATATCAATTGCCTTTGTTTTATTCGTATCAATCATATTTTGGCCATTATAAGGTAAAACTCTATCCTCCGGTTTGCGTTGCATTGTGTGATGGGAACTGAGTCTTATAATGGCTTCATTTTTATAAAAAGCATAGCGATGTTTAAAAGAAAGATTTGTTTTAAAAGCACTGGCAATCCAATGGAGTAAACCCGTTCCACGAAAGTGGCGTGGTCCTGTGATTAGCCAAATTATATATGTGTTGAGTAGATTTCTCATACCAGTCCCATGACTGACTCGTAGTTTGTTTCACTTTCAAACTCGGGTGCCCCTTTTTCCACACGGGCAGCCTTGTATTCAGGTTTAGCTGGTTCTTTCTGGATAGTTGGAGCTGAAGATGGATTCTATCATTTATTTCCTTTTATGCTGTTCAGCTCCTATTGTACATATTTTGTTTATTTCCGCTGTAGACATTTATGTATAGCTAAACTGTATTTGTACTAAGTAAGATCCTGTATACTGTGTAACTCTGATGATTACTTTTATCCAGTATATTCTATTGTTCATTACCTGGTGTATTTATTTAATTCTGTTCTGCTATTATCTGTTTCTGTGTTATATTCCAAAGACAACCTTGTTTCCGTGAGAACGGGAAATCGGGTCGTCTCACATATATACATATGTTCTTGTTCTGCCTTGATATATCATTATTCATGTTTACCAGGTACAAACGCCCCTCCAAAGTCAGAGTGCTTGCAAGAGCCACCCTAGCGGAGGTGGGGTGTTACAACCTGGGTAACCCGTGTCGACTGGCAAGTCAACACGGTGTCGATTGGGCTGTCGACCTGGCCCCTGAGCCAGGTCAAACCCAGCCCACCCTGGCTGGCCAGGTCTGTGTTTGGTCGATTTTCTGAGCCTTCCCTTGTCACTAGGGCTAGGTGTCAGCTCCTGGTTGGTCTCTCCTTCAAACGAACGGCTATCATTGAACCAAGCTTCATCGACGGTCTAAATCAACTCACAAACTCTATAAAAAGGACCTAAGACTAACCCTAATTCACACAAACTAAAATGGAGCTGAGACCGTCATGTTGCTGAGGAGAGACTAAAGATAGCCGTCAGATATAGAGAGACAATTAGGAATAAATCAAAAAGCTTAAAGCAACGTCAAATCAATCAAAGCAACGCCTACAACAAAGGATAGCATCTCCAAATTCAGAATTCAGAATTCAGATTTCTGAATTGAAGATTCGCCATACGCTGTAAGTAGAGTGCTATTCCGATATGAATTAAATAATTGTGTTGATTTGTGTAATGTAAGAAATGGAATTGTGGCGATAATAATCTATATTTGTATGTTGCTTTGATGCAAAACGATTTGGGAATATTATGGTATACGATTGGATATTTGCAAGTACGCGATTTGCGTTGGAAACGAAATGGAATTGTGGCGATAATGAATTATATTTGTAAGTTATTTTAAACGATTTGGCAATGCTATGGTTTGATTCATACAAGTATGTGGCTTATGTTGACAACCACATGTTGTGGAATTTTGATTGGGACTTATGCAAGCATATGATTCATATTGAAAACTACATGTTTGTGGTAGTTATTTACAACACCCATTTGGTAAATGCAAGTATAAGATTCATGTTGAAACAACAACTATATGTTGTAATAGTTTATTTTGAAATTCATGCAAGTCTATGATCTATTGTTATGACAACATGATGTAAAATTCTATGGTCATCTTTAGTGTAATTTGATCCATTTGAGTACTATGATTCATATGAAGTTATGTTGGAATTGGCATCATAGTTCAAGTATAAAAATCATATTTTTGTGATAGTGACAAAAACACGCATCTTTGTAAAATTTGTATTAATTTTATGAACATGACTAAACTATGTTCATTATTATGCCCAATTGAAAAACATGTTTTTAGGCTCATGTTGTTATCATAAGTTACATTAGAATTACATTAGAGTTACATTCCTCTTGCAAGTTTACATAGATAAAATAAAAACCATGATGTAAGTTTAGATATGTTTATGCTATAATTCTATGAATAGAATGAAAACCATGATTCATATAAGAATTAGGTTGGGATAATTCTATTTGAACCATACTTTTGTATTAGTGACAAAAGTAAGTACCTTTTTGTTAACATGTAGTGATTTTATGAACACGATTAGTTTATATCATGCCTAAATAAAAAATATAGGCTTATATTTCTAGTCAAGACCCTGTGCCAATAATAATGATATCTAATTTAGTTAGATTCTTAATTTCAAGTTTACATGGTTAGTTGAACCTATGATTCATGTTTAAGTATTGTTTATGCCATAATCATATGAATTGAATAATTCATGCTTAGGTATTGTTTATGCCATAATCATATGAATAGAATAATTCATGTTTAGGTATTGTTTATGCCATAGTCATATGAATAAATGATTCATTTTTAAGTATTGTTTATGCCATAATCATATGAATTGAATAATTCATGCTTAGGTATTGTTTATGCCATAATCATATGAATAGAATAATTCATGTTTAGGTATTGTTTATGCCATAGTCATATGAATAAATGATTCATGTTTAAGTATTGTTTATGCCATAATCATATGAATTGAATAATTCACGCTTAGGTATTGTTTATGCCATAATCATATGAATAGAATAATTCATGTTTAGGTATTGTTTATGCCATAGTCATATGAATAAATGATTCATGTTTAAGTACTGTTTATGCCATAATCATATGAATAGATTGATTCATGTTTAAGTATTGTCTATGCATTAACCATATGAATAGAATGATTCATGTTTAAGTATTGTTTATGCCATGATTATACGAATAGAATGATTCATGTTTAAGTATTGTTTATGCTATGATTATATGGATAAAATGATTCATGTTATGCCATGATTATATGATGTTACAATTGCAAGTTCACATGTGCCTATTTTATGTTAATTGAATCGTTCGTTGCAAGTTCATGCGTTCACACTCCCTTTTTTTTCATGTTATCTTATAAACATCATGTTATAAGCCTCCCCTTTTCATTTGGCTAAATTGGGTTTAAGTATTAAACCCAACACACCTTACGTTGGAGCGAACGTATAATACGGGGGTAATGACGTTTGGGCTAAAATATAGAACATATGTGTTGGCATGTTTAACGCATAACAACAACCTTGAAAGAACAATTAAGTGGCATAAATGAAATTTAACCAATAAAGATGAATTTGAATAATGGGCCGCAAATATTTACATATAAAAAGAAAAGAGACAAAATATGTAAATGTAGAAAAATACGATGTGTTTAACCCGAGGTTGGATTGAGTTGTGATGTAAACCTGCCCGGAACCGCCCGGCTGTCCAGTAGTCACAACAATACCTATCCAATGTGGGTGGTTAAACACGGAGCCCAATAAGGACCCGAGGTTAGACTGAGTTGTGGCGTAAGACTGCCCGGACCCAACCGGCAACAGGCAGCCACAACAATACCTGTCTAATGTGAGAGGTCAAGGCTTTAATAAGACAATTAAGGCTGAGCCAGGATTGATAGGATTAAGTAAACTATATTAATACTTAATCAAAATGGAACATGCTAAACTAAACAGACTGATTGGGGGTTAGGTTTATAAAACACTTAACCAACTTAGCATGTTGGCTAGAAAAAGAAAACCTAGTAGCGAGGGACCCTTTTCGCAGTAACCCTACAAGGTATCATGATACCCTGAAACTAGGCAGGGTGGGGCACGATTACTGGGCTGATTGTAAGAGGTCAAATCGACGGCGGTGGTGCAGCAGTGTAGGTTCTAACGGGGTGCGGGCGTGCACACACTCCGGCGCAGAAAAATAAGGCACTGGGCACCAGTAGCATACCTGTGCATTCTAGGATTGTGTCGGGCCGCCACCATGGGACTTGATACACCCCATGGTGGGACCAGCATAGGTAACTACAACATCGGGGGCCGTAAGACACATGTAACTATGCGAGTAGGAGCCGATCATCGTAAAAATGGATCGCTTCACCCTGATTATGGGGTGTCTGTTGGGAACTAGTTTATATGGGTACAGAGATTAATATGGGGTACGATAGTATATTCAACCCTAGACAACTTGACTTAGTTTATGGTGCTTTCCCATTTCTAGTCTATACTTATCATACCCAGTTCTTTATTCATAGACTGAATAGTCCTAGACTTACTCAGGCTTTATGTATGACTCTACTTTTCTTTCGTCTTCTTTTCTTCCGTCCCCCCCCCCCCCCCCCCAGGTCCACAGGGAGGGAATACCGCAGCTTGACCAGCCTTCATATCCAGCTTGAAGAGAAAAAATGTATTGCTTGGATCTTTTCGTTTTGGACTATGGCTTTGGACAGCAACTATGGGACTTTTGCAGTTTATTTATGTTTTCTTTATGCTTCTTTAAATAATGTAATCAAGACAGTTATGATTTTGGAAATATTGTAAGACAATTATAGCATGGTTTGTGTAACACATATTTTAATGAAATAAAAGTTGTTGTTTTCCGCTGTTCAAAAATATGTGTTCTTATATCTGTCTTGTATATCTGTGACTTATACTTATAAACCTCCACCAAAATTAGGGCATTCCCTTTGAGAGTGACCCTAACGGAGGTGGGGTGTTTCACTTGGTATCAGAGCATAAGTTTACCAGATAAGATAAAAAGTTTTGAAAATTTATTTTCAAAAGGAAATTTAAAGAAGCATTTTTTTTAAAAAAAAAGATAAAATATTTTATTTTAAAGAGGCAAAGTCCCCAAAGCCATAGGTACTATCTCTTATCCTTCGTTTTGAATCTATCCTTTCTGTTTCAGCATGTCTGGAGACCTTACTCCCCAGCTGCTGATGCTTTCACTCCTCCTCCTCCACGTGAACCAGCAAGCGGAAGAGTCCCAGAGTAGGAAGACGAATAATAGTCAAACAAGAAAGGATCGTAACAGTAATAATAAGAAACAGGAAAAAAGGAAATGCAATTTTTGTGGTACGGAAGGGCACATAGCCAAGGATTGTAGAAAGAGGAAAAGAAAGCAAGGAGAATGTTTTCATTGTGGGGAGACTGGACACATCAGCATAGACTGCCCTGAGAAGACAGACTTTGAGAAGGGCGGGAAAGACAACAAGTCCCGAGAGAAGAGGAAGTGTAAATTCTGTGGCAAAGTGGGGCACTTAGTGAAAGATTGCCGCAAAAAGAAGGCCAAGATGAATGGTGGGTGCTTTTCTTGCGGTGAAACAGGCCACATGGCTAAGGACTGCCCAAAGAAACGAGGTATAAATACTTCTGTAGGAAGTGTAGTTCATCTTTATGATCACCCCGTTCGCACTTTATTTGACTCTGGCGCATCACACTCCTTTATCTCGTCTGCTTTAGTAGAATCACTGCACCTAAAAAACTAGTATGGTAGAGGACCCCTTAATTGTTTCAAACCCAATTGGGGGCCCAGCTCATTTGTCTATGATCTGTTTGGGATTGAAAATTTCTATTCTAAGCATAGAATTTCAATGTAGTGCCTTTGTTTTGGGCTTTTCGGGATATGGTTTGATTCTGGACATGAATTGGCTATCCAGTAATGGGGCCATCCTTGATTGTGAGAAAAGGGTTGTTAGGCTCCTAACCCAGCTCGGTAATACTTTGGAAATTTCTTGTAATCCTTCGTATGCGGTTATGCTTAGTTATCTTGAATCGCTAGATGCCTCCGTTGAAAATTTGCAATCGATTAGAGTAGTCCGGAAATATCCGGATGTCTTCGAAGAGGTGAAGGGCTTGCCTCCGAAGCAGGAGATAGACTTCCGTATACATCTTGTAGATAATGCAAAGCCCGTTGCGTTGCCCGTTAGACACATGGCTCTACGGGAAAGGAAAGAGCTCAGTAAACAGATTAAAGGAGCTTCTAGAGAAGGGGTTCATTAGAAGGAGCATTTCAGAATGGGGCGCTCCAGTAGTGTTCGCCACTAAGGCAGAAGGTTCATTTCGCTTATGCATGAGTTGTGGAGAATCACCTTAGTAAGTACATTTGGCAACATGGCTGGTATTTATTTCCAAGGGATAGTTCTGCTACGTGGAATACCTGATAGTAAGAGGACGAGATCTAAAATTCACTAGTGAATTTTGGAGAGCTTGCATGAAACCATGAGTACGCAGTTATGCTTGAGCCAAGTATACTAGAAGGAGAATAAGTGAAAGTGGAACGAGAGGCAACAGTGAAATAGGTTCCAACTCATATTTTGGAAACAAGAATTAAGAAGCTACGAAATTGTGAAGTTAAAGACGGACAAAGCATAATGGAGTTAAGCTCAAGGAATGCGACTTAGAAGATTGGAGACTAGATTCGTGCATCATATCTCTTCTTAAGAATATATCCTTGATCCCTCTTTTCCTGTAGAGCTTACTTGCATGCTATCTTTTGTATATATCCTCTCGGTCCCATTCTCAATCCAATTTCTATTGCAAACCCCATAGGGAGTATGACTCATCTTTTAGTAACACATGTTGGGGCTGGAGGGTGTTCGTTGGTTTGACTAAAGTTTTTGGGTTTTATAGGATACGGGTTGGTCTTACGAAGGAACTCCCTTGTGACCTAAAAGGAGTCCATCATGCTTAGTTTCCTAGAATCATATATAGTGGTTGGGTTGAGAAATTCTTTGGGTGTCAGTCTGATGTTGATTTCGGTCTTCGGGGCTGATGCTTAGAGTGTTCTTCTCCTAATCAATATATATGTGGCATAGATTTCCAGTTTTGACATTGCCTAATGGGCACAAAGTTTTTACTTGCTTCTATCATTCGACTATACCTTTAGGTAGGACCATTTCCTATCATTGGGAAAATTGGGAAAATGGCCTATAGATTAGAGCTACCCGAAAAGCTGGCCGGAGTTCACAACGTTTTTCATGTTTCACATCTCCGGAAATGTCTACATGAGTCTGCTGAAGTGGTAGAGCTAAATATCCTAGAAGAAGCTGAAGTGGAACGCAAAGCAACCGTGAGGAAAGTTCCAACCCGCATATGAGGAACGGAAGTGAAGAAGCTACGCAACCGCGAAGTCAAGCTCGTCAAAGTTCAGTGGAGCGACGCCGAAGGAGATGCAACTTGGGAAACTGAAGCTAAAATACGCGCAGCCTACCCTTTTCTTTTCGAGGGTACATCTTTGATCTTTCCTTTTTCCTTAAGTTGCGCTTTTATCTATCTTTTTAGGTATATCTCCTCGACCTTATCTTTTAGGTAGAAACTCTTTGGATGGAAACATGTAATTGAAACATGTTATGGATGATGGTTGCAAGTGGTTGCAAGTGATTGCTAGTGGTTGCTCGTGGTTGCATATACACACACAATCTAGGTTTTAGATCGGCTCAGTCACTTCGTATTGCATGTGCATATATGTTTGCATTCGTATATGGTTGAACTTTAATGTGTTGTCATATGGATGTTGCATTTATATGAATGATTGTGCACTCATGTAGAATCATGAATAGGAGGATTTGCATACATAATGGATTCATGGCACTTACATAATTCGCATTAAGGAGGTCAACTGAATCAGTAGACCGCCTGATTTTGCATTAGATAAGTACATGTACACACACACGTCGCATATGATCATGAAGCATTAGAAGTCTTTTAAGGACAATGGATGCTCGTGTTTGATGGATGAGTAGATGGATGTTTGGATGTTAGGATATACATTCTTCCTAACTTGAAGATTTCGGGGACGAAATCCTTTTAAGTGGGGGAGAATGTAACATCCCGTGTATTCTATAACCGTGAAATTCATAAATTAAAGTATAATTAATTTCAAATCAAAGAATTAAGGGAAACGGGATACGCCATTGCGTTCGTCTCGGAAAAATACGCGAAATAGAGTCCGAGTTTTCGAAAATCAGAGTCCGTATGACCAAGATATGGCCTCCGGAAGTTTCAGAATTAGGTTTAAAATTCGAACAGACGAAAACAGCTCAGAAAAACTAATTCAAAATTCAAAATCGGGCCCAATTGGCCATGGAAGGAAAATTCCCGCCCAAAGCACCCAGGTCGACTTGGTAGTCGACCTGGGGCTAGCCAGGTCGACTGGGCAGTCGACCTGGGTAACCCGTGTCGACTGCCAAGTCGACACGGTGTCGACTGGGCTGTCGACCTGGCCCCTGAGCCAGGTCGAACCCAGCCCACCCTGGCTGGCCAGGTCTGTGTTTGGTCGATTTTCTGAGCCTTGCCTTGTCACTAGGGCTAGGTGTCAGCTCCTGGTTGGTCTCTCCTTCAAACGAACGGCTATCATTGAACCAAGCTTCATCGACGGTCTAAATCAACTCACAAACTCTATAAAAAGGACCTAAGACTAACCCTAATTCACACAAACTAAAATGGAGCTGAGACCGTCATGTTGCTGAGGAGAGACTAAAGAAAGCCGTCAGAAATAGAGAGACAATTAGGAATAAATCAAAAAGCTTAAAGCAACGTCAAATCAATCAAAGCAACACCTACAACAAAGGATAGCATCTCCAAATTCAGAATTCAGATTTCTGAATTGAAGATTCGCCATACGCTGTAAGTAGAGTGCTATTCCGATATGAATTAAATAATTGTGTTGATTTGTGTAATGTAAGAAATGGAATTGTGGCGATAATAATCTATATTTGTATGTTGCTTTGATGCAAAACGATTTGGGAATATTATGGTATACGATTGGATATTTGCAAGTACGCGATTTGCGTTGGAAACGAAATGGAATTGTGGCGATAATGAATTATATTTGTATGTTATTTTAAACGATTTGGCAATGCTATGGTTTGATTCATACAAGTATGTGGCTTATGTTGACAACCACATGTTGTGGAATTTTGATTGGGACTTATGCAAGCATATGATTCATATTGAAAACTACATGTTTGTGGTAGTTATTTACAACACCCATTTGGTAAATGCAAGTATAAGATTCATGTTGAAACAACAACTATATGTTGTAATAGTTTATTTTGAAATTCATGCAAGTCTATGATCTATTGTTATGACAACATGATGTAAAATTCTATGGTCATCTTTAGTGTAATTTGATCCATTTGAGTACTATGATTCATATGAAGTTATGTTGGAATTGGCATCATAGTTCAAGTATAAAAATCATATTTTTGTGATAGTGACAAAAACACGCATCTTTGTAAATTTGTATTAATTTTATGAACATGACTAAACTATGTTCGTTATTATGCCCAATTGAAAAACATGTTTTTAGGCTCATGTTGTTATCATAAGTTACATTAGAATTACATTAGAGTTACATTCCTCTTGCAAGTTTACATAGATAAAATAAAAACCATGATGTAAGTTTAGATATGTTTATGCTATAATTCTATGAATAGAATGAAAACCATGATTCATATAAGAATTAGGTTGGGATAATTCTATTTGAACCATACTTTTGTATTAGTGACAAAAGTAAGTACCTTTTTGTTAACATGTAGTGATTTTATGAACACGATTAGTTTATATCATGCCTAAATAAAAAATATAGGCTTATATTTCTAGTCAAGACCCTGTGCCAATAATAATGATATCTAATTTAGTTAGATTCTTAATTTCAAGTTTACATGGTTAGTTGAACCTATGATTCATGTTTAAGTATTGTTTATGCCATAATCATATGAATTGAATAATTCATGCTTAGGTATTGTTTATGCCATAATCATATGAATAGAATAATTCATGTTTAGGTATTGTTTATGCCATAGTCATATGAATAAATGATTCATGTTTAAGTATTGTTTATGCCATAATCATATGAATTGAATAATTCATGCTTAGGTATTGTTTATGCCATAATCATATGAATAGAATAATTCATGTTTAGGTATTGTTTATGCCATAGTCATATGAATAAATGATTCATGTTTAAGTATTGTTTATGCCATAATCATATGAATTGAATAATTCATGCTTAGGTATTGTTTATGCCATAATCATATGAATAGAATAATTCATGTTTAGGTATTGTTTATGCCATAGTCATATGAATAAATGATTCATGTTTAAGTACTGTTTATGCCATAATCATATGAATAGATTGATTCATGTTTAAGTATTGTCTATGCATTAACCATATGAATAGAATGATTCATGTTTAAGTATTGTTTATGCCATGATTATACGAATAGAATGATTCATGTTTAAGTATTGTTTATGCTATGATTATATGGATAAAATGATTCATGTTATGCCATGATTATATGATGTTACAATTGCAAGTTCACATGTGCCTATTTTATGTTAATTGAATCGTTCGTTGCAAGTTCATGCGTTCACACTCCCCTTTTTTTCATGTTATCTTATAAACATCATGTTATAAGCCTCCCCTTTTCATTTGGCTAAATTGGGTTTAAGTATTAAACCCAACACACCTTACGTTGGAGCGAACGTATAATACGGGGGTAATGACGTTTGGGCTAAAATATAGAACATATGTGTTGGCATGTTTAACGCATGCCAACAACCTTGAAAGAACAATTAAGTGGCATAAATGAAATTTAACCAATAAAGATGAATGTAACAACCCGTATTTCGATAACATGTTAAGACAAGAATCAAGGCAGAATTTAATTTTAAATTCTGAATCAAGTAAAACGGGCTATGCTATTGAGTTCTTCTCGGAAAAATACGCGAAATAGAGTCTGAGTTTTCGAGAATCGAAGTCCGTATGACCAAGTTATCGTCCGACGAAGTTTTCAGAAAATTCAAGTTCAAAAACGAGTTCTAATTTCGAAAATTTGGCCTAGAAGGCTAGGCGGGAAAATTCCCGCCAGCCACCCCAAGTCGACAGCCCTGTCGACTTAGGAGTCGACATGGCATGACCCAAGTCGACGGCCCTGTCGACTTGGGTGTCGACTTATGGTGGCCGGGCAGTTTTGCCTGGTGCACCTGTTTTCTGTTTTGGCTAGGTTTTTGGGCCTGGTTCGAAATCTGATGGTTCAGGTTGATCCTAGGGTTAATCTAAGGGTCCTAACTAATCATAATCTCTATAAATAAGCCTCTAACCCTCTCCTAAAATCCTCATTATTCATTCATGCAACTAAACTATGCCAAAATTGCTCCTCTCATGGCCTCCACTCAAAACCCTAGCCTCCATCCTCTTGCCCAAAGTTTCTATCTTCATTTCTATGAGAGGTTTCATGATCATGTGAGTGTTAGAGAGTCTCTATGTTAGTATGAGAGCTTCTCAAGTTGATTTCAAGGCTAAAGCTTTGATCTTTGTTCATCAAGGTCGGGTTTTTATTGATTTGGAGCTTTCATCTTTGGGTTTTTGGAAGATGGCATGCATAGGCTTTGTCTCAATCTTTAATTTAATCGATTTGTGCCTTCATAGCAATGTAAGCCCTTTCCCTACTCTTAGATATTAACTATGAAGTTAAATGTTCATGTTGCAAGTTTGGGTTTGATCATTAAGTATGATACATGCTATCATGTCATGCAAGTTTATGAAGTCATTATCTTGATCTTGTGGGCTAAAAGCTACAACCTTTATGTTGAAATGTTGCATTATGCAACATGAGAACCCTCATAACCTTTATGTCAACTTGAATATGAAGTCATAACCCTTATATGATGATATATGCGAGTTACTAGTCATCATTCCATGTCTTTTGTCACCATGATTCACTTATGTGCCAAGTTTGGGTTTATGCATGTTTTTGAGGCTTAAGAATGTAACATGCAAGTTAATGAACACATTTGTGCCTCATTTGCCACCATGATTAACTTGTGGCTTAATATCCATTTTTGTCATGCCTTTGCCAAGTCTCTTTTTTTAATCCATTACGTTGTTGCGAACGTATATGCGAGTTTAGAAGCGTTGGGTTATGTTATGGGTAATTTCTAATGACATGAAAATATAACTTAAAAACATGACTTGAAATATAACATGGAAGTTGACATGTAAGTATGCTTGAAAATATGAAATTGGGAATTTACCTATTAAGTTAGGTCTACCCATACTATGGAATTGGGAATTTACCTATTGAGTTAGGTCTACCCATATTCTTGAGAAAACTTGAATATGAACATGACACTAGACTAAACATGAAAGTGCTCAACTCGAGGTTGGGTTGAGTTTGCAACGTAAAACTACCCGGAACCGACCGGCCTAACTAGTAGTTGCAAACAATAGGACCCAATGTGAGAAGTTGGTCATGTTGTGCTTGAACCCGAGGTTAGACCAAGTTGTGGTGTAAAGCTACCCGGAACCGACCGGCTTAACTAGTAACCACAACAAAGTCTAATGTGAGAGGTTGAGGTGCATTAAGTAATTAATGCCACATGATAGGGTTAAGTTAATTTGATTAATGACTCTTAACCAAATATGACATGGACAAATGGGTTAAGTAATTTGATTAGGCTAACGATACTTAACAAAACATGACAAGGTTGGGTAGGTTAAGTAACTTGATTTGCCTAATGACACTTAACCATTTTTACACGACTAGTGGACGGGGTTAAGTTAACCAACACTTAACCAAACCAACACGTGAATTTGATACGGTTAATTAAGCTTTCCTAATTACACTTAACCGTATAATACAGTTAGGGGATGTGGTTAAGTTAACCTAGACTTAACCCATCCAATTCGGTGATTTTGAAGTGGTTAAGTTAACCAACACTTAACCAATCTAACTCGGTAATTTTGAAGTGATTAAGTAACCTATACTTAAACACTCCAACTCGGTTATTTGATAAGGTTAAGTTAACCAATACTTAACCAATCTAACGTGATAACATGATAAGGCTAAGTCACGAATCGTTTGAATACACTTGACCGATTTGACTAAGTAAATTGATAGGGTCAAGTTAATATATACTTAACCAATCTAGAATGATAATTGGACGAGGTTAAGTCGTGAATTGCTTAATATACTTAACCAACTTGACACATGGTTTGCAGGGTTAAGTCTTGAACTTGGATACTTAGCCAATTTTGACATGATTTGTAGACGGATTAAGTCATGAACTTAAGTGACACTTAATCCATTATATAAACCCTAGTTCAGAGAATTAGGTGGATAACCATAATTAACAAGAATAACGGGAATAAGCTAAGTGGTAAACCTTAGTTGGAGAATAGCTAAGTAATAATTCTTAGTCAAGGAATTTTGGACCAGTTCATAGATTGGATGAGTAACCCGATACGGTAGGTCATCGTTTAAGCACACGAGTAGGAGCAAGTTATCTGATTAAGATAAAGGCTCCAGCGAACTGGGTAACGAAGCAGCGGCTTCGGGGAACGTGAGGATATTCTTGGTATCCCTCTGTGAGCTGCCAGGTGATCATACTAGGCTCATGAGAGGTTAAGGTCTGCGTTAGAAGAACCAAGAGTATGCCTTGGTTGCTATACGAGTGACCTAAAGACGGGGATGGATAGGGGATAGTCGACGATACACGGTCGTGCCCTAGATAGCATTTCGTCAGGCTACCTACCATCTTTGGTCAAGCGTGTACGTACGGAAAGGCAGAGAACACCCAAAATACCATAATTGCTATCTAATTATGGTTGCGGTAAGGCTAGGATGTGGGTTGGCCAGTAGTGTGTTCTCATACAGGATTTATCCTGTCTTGTCTTTCACTAGTTGAGGGAGTGGTCTCGTGGGACCATAGCCACGTATAGGAAAAACAGACCTTAGCATCTGCATCGGCAGATAAATCGAAAGCTCCCGACCGAGTCCTGTATTTCTTGATCTGTCCTGTGACAGGACTCGGATGGCACGATGTGATACATGTGCATACAGTCATGGAAAAACGATTCACGATGAATGCGTGGGAAAAAGGGCGCGGTTGACGGTTAGCTTAATTCCTAGTGGCCCTGGGTGGTTGAACCCAAACCGAAATACGAAAACATGCAATAGGTAAGCATAATCACTAGTGGTCCTAGGTGGCATAAGTCCTAGTTGCACAAACGATGATTCATGTTGGGAAAGCCTAGCTAGGTCTAGGGTAACAGTCCAAACGAGCTTAAGGATCATGGAATTACATTGGAGTAGTATAGAACCTCATGGGAAAGCCCGTACGGTCTACGGCAAGGAACTGAACATTTACATGGAAAGAAACATACGAGTTGAGTAACCTATAAATGCGATATATTAGGTTGACATGAACCATTACACGATTTTTGAGTAAGGGTCATTCATGGTTAACACATGATACGGTGGGGATACTAGTATGGTAGGTGCAGAGCTAAAATACAGGATAGATACCATGGGACGTTACACGTGATAGATATCTTGGGGATATTATACTTGATAGGAACCTGACGATGGGATACCTTGTTTTATCTTGACATCGTAATTTATCATGACACCTTAGTTTATCTGAGTTCAGTAGTTCATCCTGTTATTTTGATTTAGCTTATCTATCTTGTCATCATGCTTATGTTCATCTCAGTTTCTCATGTCAGTTAACTTTACTAGTTTTTATGCTGATAGTAGATAGGGCTTACTCAGTCTTTTTGACTGACCCGTTTTGTTTCGCTTCTTGTCTTCCGTTTCCCCCCAGGTTACAGGGAGGAAATACTGTTGTTTAATTCGGATTTCTTCTGCTTGAAGGTCATCATGGATGGATTGGACTTTTCTTGGCTATGGCTACTTTACTGTTTTACTTGGGGAATAATTTTCGAAAATGTCTTTATGCTTCTTTACTATTGCAAGACAGGTTTTGATGTACTCTGATGTAAAAGGCTTTAGACCTTATTTATTCATGTTATGAAAGTTTGATTTTACTTCCGCTATTTTATATGTTCTGTCTTGTGATATTTCTGTGCATGTTTACCAATAATGCCCCTCTAAAGCTAGTGCATTCCTTTGCGAGTGACCCTAGCGGAGGTTGGGTGTTACAATGAATTTGAATAATGGGCCGCAAATATTTACATATAAAAAGAAAAGAGACAAAATATGTAAATGTAGAAAAATACGATGTGTTTAACCCGAGGTTGGATTGAGTTGTGATGTAAACCTGCCCGGAACCGCCCGGCTGTCCAGTAGTCACAACAATACCTATCCAATGTGGGTGGTTAAACACGGAGCCCAATAAGGACCCGAGGTTAGACTGAGTTGTGGCGTAAGACTGCCCGGACCCAACCGGCAACAGGCAGCCACAACAATACCTGTCTAATGTGAGAGGTCAAGGCTTTAATAAGACAATTAAGGCTGAGCCAGGATTGATAGGATTAAGTAAATTATATTAATACTTAATCAAAATGGAACATGCTAAACTAAACAGACTGATTGGGGGTTAGGTTTATAAAACACTTAACCAACTTAGCATTGTTGCTAGAAATAGAAAACCTAGTAGCGAGGGACCCTTTTCGCAGTAACCCTACAAGGTATCATGATACCCTGAAACTAGGCAGGGTGGGGCACGATTACTGGGCTGATTGTAAGAGGTCAAATCGACGGCGGTGGTGCAGCAGTGTAGGTTCTAACGGGGTGCGGGTGTGCACACACTCCGGCGCAGAAAAATAAGGCACTGGGCACCAGTAGCATACCTGTGCATTCTAGGATTGTGTCGGGCCGCCACCATGGGACTTGATACACCCCATGGTGGGACCAGCATAGGTAACTACAACATCGGGGGCCGTAAGACACATGTAACTATGCGAGTAGGAGCCGATCATCGTAAAAATGGATCACTTCACCCTGATTATGGGGTGCCTGTTGGGAACTAGTTTATATGAGTACAGAGATTAATATGGGGTACGATAGTATATTCAACCCTAGACAACTTGACTTAGTTTATGGTGTTTTCCCATTTCTAGTCTATACTTATCATACCCAGTTCTTTATTCATAGACTGAATAGTCCTAGACTTACTCAGGCTTTATGTCTGACTCTACTTTTCTTTCGTCTTCTTTTCTTCCGTTTCCCCCCCAGGTCCACAGGGAGGGAATACCGCAGCTTGACCAGCCTTCATATCCAGCTTGAAGAGAAAGAATGTATTGCTTGGATCTTTTCGTTTTGGACTATGGCTTTGGACAGCAACTATGGGACTTTTGCAGTTTATTTATGTTTTCTTTATGCTTCTTTAAATAATGTAATCAAGACAGTTATGATTTTGGAAATATTGTAAGACAATTATGGCATGGTTTGTGTAACACATATTTTAATGAAATAAAAGTTGTTGTTTTCCGCTGTTCAAAAATATGTGTTCTTATATCTGTCTTGTATATCTGTGACTTATACTTATAAACTTCCACCAAAATTAGGGCATTCCCTTTGAGAGTGACCCTAACGGAGGTGGGGTGTTTCAGGTTCGTTTGCAAATGCACCCTATACGTATTTGTACATAAAACATTGCAATTTTTTTTTAAACAAAATCATATAAAATAGACATCCAAGCAAAATCACAGCATATGATTCTCTGAGCAGCGCACTCCAAAGAACAGATCAAGTCGCACACTCTAAATTCAATACAACGAAAACAATACAGCATTCAAAATTCCAGACTAGAGAGAAAAATTCTAAAACTTTCAGATAAATACCAAATAGTTCAAGCGGTAAGCACGATGGCACCTCCATTTGCCTTGATCTTCTTCTCGGCATTTTTACCAACTAGCTTTGCCTTGATCACCAAACTCTTTCCTTGTGGCAGCTGCCCCTTCCCTAGGACTTCAAAATACCCAAATTGCCCGACGTCGATCATCGGAGCGGATTGGGGTCCATTAGCCTTCTCCTTAACGGAATCTAGTATAAGGGACCAGAGCTTGTCCACGTTGACGGTGGGGCAATAGAACTTGTTCTTTAGTTTAGGGAAGTAGCGCATACCGACATTTCCAAAGTAGCCGGGATGGTATTTGTCGAAAATAATCCGGTAATGGTGCAAGCCTCCAGCGTTACCACGACCTCCGGGATGCTTTCGGTGCTTGCTAATACGTCCATGTCCGGCACGGACATGGCCGCGCTTCTTTCGGTTCTTCTTTAAATGAGTGGTCATGGCGGCGCTAGGGTTTGATTGCAATTTTTGTTATCCCACTATAAATAGCAAATTTGGCTTAGCTATCGATGCCCTACCATTTTTCCCACTGTATGCTCTCGTTGTTTATTTAGAACTCAAAATGTCATCAAATTTTGACCTTACACACACACGTGCGCGTGTATACACACACACACACATGTGTATATGCGCACCAGAGACCAGATATGCTGCATTGTGTATTTAAAACTTAAAACGTCGTCGTATTTTGTCCACTCACGTGGTCGCCCTTTCTTTTTCAATTTTTAGTTCATAAATTTTGGAGGTGAGCTGGTTTTTGTTTTTTTTTTTTTTTTGCTCTAATGCAAATTTGAAAATTAATTACTAAACAAAGTTAGTTTCTGTCCAATCAGCCGTGATGTCAAGATTATCATAACTGTGTCGTCCTGACACAACTAATCCTAGAATTGTTATATTTTAACTTACAGTGGTGCAACTATAGAGTTGCATAATAATAAATTTGTGTTTTTTTTGGTAGAGCCGACCGGATTTTAAGGTGACCACAAACACTTATCATTATAGGAGTGGCAATTAGACCCGACCTGATGGATCCGGACCCGAACCCGACCCGGCGGGTCCCGGTTCTAGGCGGGTCGGGTTTTGTCAGGTCTAAACTATACATTTCAAAAATCTGGACCCAACCCGAGCTTCGGTTCGGGTCGGGTAGGGTTGAAGCTCTGGTCGGGTCCGATTGAATAATAACACTAAAAATACATATATTTCAATGTTATTTGGTCAAGTTTTTCGGGTCGGGTCCATGCGCGTCGGGTCTATGCGGGTTGGGTTTGATCGGGTCTTGATGGTATTTTTCATCACCCAGACCCGACCCGAGACCCATCGGGTTCAGTTCGGATTCGGGTCTTTTCGGGTCGGGTCGGGTCGGTTCGGATTTCGGTTCTCCGTTCTAATTGTCAGCCCTATATTATTATAACGAATAACTATTATAAGAATTATAGATGGTTGACTAATTATCAACCAACTATTTGTTTTTAAGGTGGACCATCCACTATAGAGAGTTTTATAAAGGACCATCCACTAATTGCTAATTAAGCTAACCGTACGGGAGCTAAACAGAAATGTTTAGACTACAAATACATACAACATTTCCTCACACACCATGAGGGGCATAAATACAAATTGCATTCACATGCATATATTAGGACTAATAACATCTGCTAAGAAATAAAACTACCAACAACATAGCTTACTACAGCACCCCATCTCTAAGTAAGATCTTTGCATAGCAGAACATAATGATAGGAAAGTACCTACCATCGCACAACTAGAGGACACATCAAGTCAAAGCAGAACTTCAACACTTTCAAAGCAAAATGACATGGCTGAAGAGCCAAACATCTTCTCATGTACAGTTAAGACCATCCTACCTTACTATCTAAGTTCACCAGAGAGGTTAAACCACACCTAACAAACATCCAAGGTACCATGTAGGATCCGCCTTGCCAATTCATGCCAAGACTGAAAACACAACCAAAAAACAAAGCAGAAAGGAAGCCACAAACATTAACCCAACCCAAACATGCTCAAAGATCCAAACCAACACAATTAGTTGCAACTGGCCTAGATGGCATATCATGAATGGAGACGACCTCATGAGAAACCCAAAACACCCACGGAATATAAATCGACCACTCTTGCAGTTTTATGCACTTGAGGGTGTTGGACTTGAGATGGAGTCAATGCACAAAAGCAATTAAAACCGACCTAAGAACATTTAGTTTAGCCAAGACGCGAAACCACCTAACTATTGAGAATTTGTCTAGCTCTGACAACAATTTGTTAACTATATGAACTACTGGACAATCTCTGAGAATTATAGCAAACATAGAAGGAGAAAACAAATACTGCAAGAAAATAAAAACTCTAGTTTTTTTGTTACTTTCTTCTTTTTTTGTTCCCTTTTTTCTTGATACAAATGAGGAGAGAGCTCTTCTATTTATAGTATACAATGGACCATTCTAGATTTGCAATATTCTAGGAATATATCTAAATATATGTGGAAAATATATTTTTCTAAATATATATTCTCCTTCATAATATAGGAGCATATATCTCACTTTCTCCGCTTTTGAAAAACTTGGTCAAATATGCTGAGATTAATCCGCCACAGATCCCTCCCTTAAGCTCAAGCATTTACCATCCTTTATTTCAATCATCGTCTTGCAATTTTCGAACAACAGTTTTGGCAACGGTTTGGTGAAGATATCCGCTACCTGATCACGACTCGTAACAAGATTCAGCTGCACATCCTTTTCCTTGACATGCTCCCAGATGAAATGAAAATGAACATCTATGTGCTTGCTCCTTTCGTGGTGAACTGGATTCTTCTATTGCAAACTTTTGATTCCTTTATATCTCACATGTTTTGGTAGAAGTATAGTAATCGTCCAAGCTTTCTTTCTCATCAGTTCCTCTTCTTTTCTCGCTTTCTTATCTTCGGGTTGCTCTACCACAACGGCTTCTGTAGTTGTCATTAGTGAAGAAACACTTGCAGTATCCACTAATGCAGTTCTGATCACTTTCAATTAATCGATAATACCAGCTTTTACCATATCAACGTATTCACCTTTAGCAGCATCAGCTTGATCCTGCTCCAAAAGCTTGCCAACAACAACCGCACCTTCTACTTTATCATTCGCAGCAATAATATATGCTGGCATCTTCAAAACATTTTGAATGATTTGAACATCAATTTTATGGTCAAAATTAGCCGTCTGCAAGTTCGCTAGTTCTTTGAATGCATACAGCAAGGCAACACCACCTCCAGACACAATTCTTTCTTCCACAGCAGCTTTAGTTGCATTCAAGGCATCGGTAACTCTATCCTTCTTCGCACCAAATTCAGCCTTCCTCGCTCCTCCAATTTTTAGAACTGCAACGCCACCAGATAACTTTGTCAACCGCTCTTGCGGTTTCTGTTTGTCATAGTCCGATGAATTCAAATCAATAGCAGACCTTAGCTGGTCACATCTTTCTTCAACTTTAGCTGTATTTTCTTTTCCTACTTTATTTGATTCAACCGCCCTATAAACATTCAAGGCATTATTTGCATCAAGCCCAACTTCAATATCCTTCAAATCTACTTCTTTCTCAACAACATCATCATTAGTGTTACTTCTATCCTCGCCTTCTATGTCAACGGCCTGAATCTCTTCTACATCATCAAGTTCGTCCTCATCAAAATTGCTATCAAATACGTTGTATTCTTCCTTGTTCACTGCTAGTACCTTCTCAACTTGGTCTGTATCTCCTTCTCTTGCTTCTAAGGCAGCCCTCTAAACCGCTGCTCGTTCTGCACGCAATCGTGCTTCAACATTTGCTTTATCAACAACTGCCCGTTCTTGTTTTGCAATTGCTTCAACGGCTGCTCTTTGTCTTGCCTCTTCTACGTTCATTATATCATCAATTTTTGTATCATCGTCATTAGTAATCTCATCATTATCCATTTTCCTAATGACTTCCTCGGCGAATTCTTGATTGTCAACAACTTCCTCTAACTCGACTCTTTTCAGATCCATACAATCAGCCTCGTCTTCTTTATTTGTCATTAGGGCCTCCTTGTTTGCGTATACCTCTTTCAGTAATTTCCACGAATCTCTTGCAGATTTTTTTCCAATAATATAGTTGAAAGCTTCTTCATCAACGTTCTCACACATAGCAAAATGGGCTTGATGGTCTTTCCATCTCGACCTTATAAATTCTTCACTCTTTTTCTCCGTCATATTTCTAACATCTTTTGGCCACTCGTAGCCACACTCAACAATCTCCCATAATCCTTTGGGGATCAATTCTTTTTTTTTATTACTCCACTCTTCGAAGTTTTCTTTTGTGAGAACAAACGACGAAAGAAACAAAATTGTCATAGTTTCAACTTGGCGCTCTGATACCAATTTGTTTAAAATTTGTCTAGCTCTGATAACAATTTGTTAACTATATGAACTTCTGGATAGTCTCTGAGAATTATAGCAAACACAAAAGGAGAAAACAAATACTGCAGAAAAATAAAAACTCTAGATTTTTTTTATTACTTTCTTCTTTTTTTGTTCCCTTTTTCTTAATACAAATGAGAAGAGAGCTATTCTATTTATAGTATACAATGGATCATTCTAGATTTGCAATGTTCTATGAATATATCTAAATATATGTGATTTTTTTTTTTTTTTTTAATAATAACAATTTAAAAGCTTTCTCAATAAAAAACAAATATATATTCTTCCTTTCTCCGCTTCTGAAATACTTGTCAAATATGCCGAGATTAATCCGCCACACTAACTACAGAATTTGAGAGGAGAAAAGTCAGGGACATGTCATGTCACCATGAACAAAGAGGATGATGATGAAAGAAAAGGATGTTGAGGGCGAAGGAGCTGAAAGTAGCGAACATGGTAGGAGGGAAAGCCGATACTGATCACAACCAAAAAACAAAGCTTTAAGATTACATAAGCAGGAATTGCAACAAAGGATATCTTCACCAAACCCAACATAGCCAGAGAAAAGCTTCTCAAAATCTACTGAGAATAATAAAGGGGAGCGGAGAACCCATACAACACCAAAACCCTACACAAGCCAGCAAAAGAAAGGTTCCCAAAAAAGCACCAAAAACCAACAATTAACACAAACCCTGTAAGTCCCAAAAAAGCTGTAAAACAGTCACATGCGAGAATCAACAAAACAGTTAGGTGGCCACGTTAATTTGGAGGAAATCTGAGGCTCCACGCATAGACTTAGCTAGGAGATCAACAAAATACGGTTCGGAAACGAAGGGGCTGAGGGATTCGAATATGAGAAAAAAAAGCAACAATTGTGTAGGTGTCCCCTGCAAAAGAAATAGGCGTAATGAAAGCATTCGAGGTTTCGTGGGAGAAGGGGATGATGAAGAGAAGCGAAGTTAGAGTGGAGATCGAAGTGTTAAGCATTGAAGAGGGACGAAGAATGTCGCCATTTCCATTTCTCGCAGAGGACGGAAGCTGTTTTTTTATATGACTTTAAATTTGTGTGTTTATTCAACATTGCTCATTTCTTGCTTCGAGTTACCGGTGACTTTCCAGCACTGCAACCAGATATAGAAGCAGTCGGGGTTGGCACATTTGCAGCTACATCAGTTGGTGGTGGAGCCTTGTACCTGGGTGGTGGAGGAATGTTAGCATATGGATTATTTGATAGCTTTGACTGCATGAGGGAGACAAGCTTAGTTCCATTGTCTTGCACAGTTGATTTGCTTTAAAGAGAAAAGTAGTTTTTGGTCATTATTTCCAACGGTTTTCTCTTTTCATTACATATAAAAGGACTGGGCTTGCCACTTTCAATTTCCTCACCTAAACTTTTAATATTCTCTAGGACACTTTTATCATTAGCTCCCTTAATTGCTTTCATTTTTACACGTGGTTGTCTCCCTTTTACCTTACTAGAAACTTCAGTTAGATTGAAGTTTAGTTGCAAAAAACTATCATGATTGTCAACTGCATTCTATATTGCAGTAGATTGAACCATTGGTAAGATGATAATATGAACAGTTAAAGAGAAGCCATCAATAGCCATCTGCTTGTCAAGGTTCACCACGTCATCTAGTTGCTCTTGCATGCGGTTCTGAAGAACATATCCTTTTAAGTGCTTGCTGAGTGGGTTAGTGCCATTCAGAAAGCCTGGTTTGAAAACTAAATTCATTGTTTGATTGCGAAGCAGTAACGTTAGTGGAATGTTAACATCAAAACCACTTGAACTCATGGTTTTCTCAAAGTCGGTAACATCATAATTTTCATAGCATCATCTTTGCAAATCCCTTCAACATCTCCTGTGGTATTTGCATTGGTAGTATATACATCATCTATGTTATGAGTTTAAGAGTTGCCAACTTCAGATCCCTCAAATTGTCGCCCTATCTCCTTAACTCCGACATTATTCGCATCAACCCAGAAATTGTTGGGACAAATCACACTTTTATCCATATTGGCTACAACATTCTTAATCATATTTGCACTAACCACTGTCGTATCAGGAATCTCACCATCTTCATACTCCTGCGTACTAGTAAGTGCTTCATTGTCATCACAAAGATTGTTTAAAATCTCAAAACTATTGCTAGTTGCTACTTTAGTTTTGCTAGTTGAGCACAAAACATCACCAGTACCTTGTTTTTAAAGTTACATCTTCAACTCTTTTTTCCAACTTTTTTGGTTTCTAACAGGGTGAACTCTTACCTTAAGACTGCTTCTCGATGATACCAACCCGGTTTGTCTCTTTAGTGTATCATTGTGGCCAACTTCACCAACTGTTTATTGTGTATTCACCACTTCACTTTGATCGTTAACATTTTCACTACCACTCTTATTATTGGTTTTCACTACTGGTACTTCGTTCCTAACACTACTAGGGAAGTTGTCAATTGTATGACCAAACACCTTACATGCTCGACAAATATCAGGTTCCTAGATATAATTGACCTTGACAACATGTTCTATACCATCAGGTAGGAGCACCGTAATTGAGTTTGGCAAGTCACTGTTAGAAGTTATCTCCACCAAACATTTCGCATATCCTAGCCATTCAAGACTCTTAGTAGCCTGGTCCATGCATAAAAACTTGCCAACATGAGATGCTAGCCAACATACACCTAACCTAAGCCACGCCACCATAAAGAGGTTGGTCATCATAAGCCACACTGGCACTTGTCTAATACCTTTTCCTAAATTCCCCATATTGACATCCCCATTTTTGATTATAAAGACTTTATTTCTAATCATAATGGGGTCGGCTTCCAAACTTCTTTTTCTGTCTTCCTTATCGGCTAAAAGAAGAAAAAAAATGTTGCCGTTATATTTTACCTTGATCGTATCTCGCGGTTTCCCATGCCTTTTCAGGTGTGAGTCCACAGCAGCATACGACAATGGGGTATCAAGGAAGAAACCAGTCAGATACTCTTGCCATACTTCTACACTAGCTTGAACAATATAATCTGTTGGATTTAAACGATTCCCAACATACTTGGGAGTAATTGGAGGAGGCAAGAACTCCCCGGCATTGCGTGGTTTTGTTGCGAAAGGAGACGACCATTTAACCAATGGTAAAGGTTGGTTCAAAGGTGGTTGAGGAAGAGGAAAGAAGAGGGGCGGTGGATGTAACACCCCGTATGTTGAATACCTTGTTATAATAGAAATCAGGGCAGAATTAAATTTAATAATTTGAATCAGGGGAAACGGGCTATGCCATTTCGTTCGTCTCGGAAAAATACGCGAAATAGAGTCCGAAATTTTGTAAATTGGAGTCCGTATGACCCAGTTATGGCCCAAAGAAGTTTTCAGAAAATTCAAAGTTAAAAACAGATTTAAAATTCAGTTCTAAAACAAGTTTGGAGCCAAAAGCGGAAAGGGCGGGAAAGTTCCCGCCTAGCCCCGTGTCGACAGGCATGTCGACAGGGGTGTCGACAGCCCTGTCGACAGGGGTGTCGACACAGGGTGTCGGCCCTGTTGATCTGGGTGCACCAGATCTGGTTTTTGGGTTAGTCTTGGGCTGTGTTCTAGAGGGTTCCGAAATCTAAGGGTCCTAATCTAATTTAGGGCTAATCTAAGGGCCTAAAACACTCACCTAATCTATAAATACACCCTAATACTACCCTAATTCATACTAAAAATAGAAATGATGCCACCATGCCGCCAAAATCAAACTTGAGAGGAGCCTCCACTAGTTTATGAAGAAAGTTGCAAGCTAATCAACCTCTAATCATCATCTTCCTCTTGTATAGCAACTAATTCCACTTCATAAGTTTGCTAATCTAGGTTTTGGTGAGTTTCTATCACTTTAACATCAATTGCTAAAGTAAGTAGATTAGGTGTAATGAGACTTATGGTCTTGAATGCGGATTAGTGAGTTTGAATCATTTGTAATGATATGCTACTCTATGTTTTCCTATGTTTATGCATATTTAATAAGTGGGTTTAGGCATGTTTAATAAGTTGGTTTATGCATGTTTAACAAGTGGGTTTATGCATGTTTAATAAGTGGGTTTATGCATATTTAATAAGTGGGCTTATGCATGTTTAACAAGTGAGTTATGCAAGTTCATATGCAAGTTATGTGTATGATGTTATGTAAGTTATGTGTATGATGTTATGTAAGTTATGTGTAGGTTGTTATGCAAGTTCATATGCAAGTTATGTATATGCTTAAATGCAAGTTTAACATGATATGCAAGTTATGCATGCTTATGCAAGTATGTGAATGCTTATGCAAGAATGTGAATGCTTATGCAAGTTATGTGTATGCTTAAATGCATGTTTAACATGTTATGCAAGTTATGAGAATGCTTATATGCAATTTCAACATGTTATGCAAGATATGTGTATGATAATATGCAAGTTCATATGCAACATGTTATGCAAGTCATATGTATGATAATATGCAAGTTCATATGCAACATGTTATGCAAGTCATGTGTATGATAATATGCAAGTTTGGGTTAAATGTAGTTGGGTTAATATATGCTCATATATGCAAGTTGACATCCTCTTAACCCATGACAAAGTTATATGCTAAGATTTGGTTAAACCCATGATATTTGTGATGGATTTTCCCTTTATTATGTCATGAAATGAGAACGATTTACGTGGAGAACGATAGGGTTAATAAATATGTTAATAAAAGTATGATTGGGTATGATTAAGCATACCATAAAAATAAATTAACATAAGTGGGAATTTACCTATTGAGTTAGGTCTACCCCATGAGAATTTACCTATTGAGTTAGGTCTATCCATGTTATGAAAAACTTGATATTAATTAGGGATAATTAATATGGGGGTGATTAATTAGGTGTAATTAATCGACTAAGACACGAGGTTGGACTCATTTGTAGTGTAAAACTGCCCGGACCCTACCGGCTTAACCAGTTGCTACAAATGTCAGCCCAATGTGAGAGGTCTTAGCCATAAATTAAATACGTGATTAAAGTAAAGACACGAGGTTAGACTCTGTTATGACGTAAGACTGCCCGGACCCTACCGGCTTAACCAGGTGGTCATAACAGCCAGTCTAATGTAGGAGGTCTTTATGGGAAATCACGGTCTTAATTAATTAAGAAACACTTAACCATATTAGCATGTAGTGGGACATGAGGGGTTAAGTGAGTGCCTTGGGTGGCATGTGGAAATTTAGTGGTTGCCTTGGGTGGCAATAGAAAATACGATTAGAATACTTAACCAAAGTGGAACATGTAACTAAAACATGATTAAAGGGTTAAGTGGGTGCCTTGGGTGGCATGAGGAAACCTAATGGGTGCCTTGGGTGGCATGTGGAAATCTAGTGGGTGCCTTGGGGGGCAATTGAAATATAATTAAATGACTTAACCAAACTTTAAACATGTAAGTGAACATGATTATTAAAAGGGTTAAGTGGGTTACACTAGATGAATGACAAGCTTAGGTGGGTAGCTTGTGGGGACCCATTATAGGGTTACATTTGATGAATGACAAGCTTAGGTGGGTAGCTTGTGGGGACCCATTATTGGGTTATACTAAATGAATGACAAGCTTAGGTGGGTAGCTTGTGGGGGCCCATTACAACCGGTATCCCATACGTATCTTTGTGAGCTCGGCCCAAGCCGAGGACGGGACACGCATACTGGGTTTGTCTATAAGTGGCCAAAACGGGGTAGCGGTGGCAACGCAAGTCCAACGGGCTTCATATGCGTGTGTGGGCCCGGGCTGGTAGATAAGCCGTTGTTGCATCGTGTAGGTATAACCCGTGCACCAGTGTTGCTTTTAGGTTGCCACTTTGGGAAATGATACACCCCACTGTGGGGCCAGCACGGATATCTACGTTAGGGAGCCGATCGCTTGGGAGTAGTGGGGTACACCTAGTGGAGGTAGGGGCAGACGACACCTACGTGGTCAGCTAGAAGTACAAGAAACTACTAGTTATATTTTCTAAGTCTTTGGGTGGGATCAACCTTTAAGTAGAAATGACCGGTGTGGTGCAGTGTTGTAATTACCCTTGGGTGGGTATATGCGTCTTTACCGATATCTTAAGTACAGTGTTGTAATTACCCTTGGGTGGGTATATGCGTTTTTACCGATATCTTAAGTACAGTGTTGTAATTACCCTTGGGTGGGTATATGCGTCTTTACCGATATCTTAAGTACAGAGTTGTAATTACCCTTGGGTGGGTAGATGTGTCTTTACGGTTATCTTAGTTTATCCTAAGTCTACCAAGCTGCTTAGTGTGGCCATTCATCCCCAGTCGTTACCGTATGTCAACTTATGTCTTCTCTGGTTACTTTAATGATTGTATTGTTAAAGTTATATAGCTCGCTCAGACTTATGTCTGACCCCGTTGTTTTATCTTTTTCCCCAACCCCCAGGTTCTCAGAGTGGGCCTAGTGCCAGTGGGCTTTGATTGGATTGCTGTATCTATCTTTTGGAGCTTGGACCATTGGAGTAAAGCCCAGTTTATCTTTTCTTTTATGGCTATTAGTTGTGTAGTGGGATTATGTACTTTTATTTTATCAAGATGGATATTATGTACTTGACTCTTGTTATGGTTTTGTGATGTAACCAAACATGTATTACTTTCCGCTGTAATGAAATGAAATGATGTTTTAAAATTTTCAAGTATTACTTATATCTGTCTTGTTGTAATTTTTCTGTTCTATATTCACTTAAAATACTCCACCGATGTTATGGCATTCCCTTAGCGAGTGACCATAGCGAGTGTGGGGTGTTACAGTGGATCCAGTGATGGAGGAATTAGGTCTGGTGGTAAATACAGTGTGGATACGGTTCGAGGAAGTGGCTAAATTTATGGATTTGTGTGGCTCGAGGAGAAGAGTAAAGGTGCTGCCATTTTTGTGTATTAATTTTTTATGATCATATGATTATTTTGTCCCTCTCTGGGTTTTTGGTCAAGTATAATCCATATATGATGGTTTAAAGCTTCTTCGCGCCGTTATTAAGCATAATTCATGCTTAATGCTGTGATTTTGGGTTGATATCTACTAAGCATAATCCATACATAGCGGTTCACGATTCAATTTATCCCCACTAAGCATAATCCATACTAAGTGGTTCTTAGTTTGGTTGGATTGCCAAGTATAATCCATACTTAACAGCCTATTTCTCAGATTCCCATCGAGCATAATCCATACTTGACGTTCCATTGATTCTCGTTCCACCAAGCATAATCCATACTTGATAGTCTATACTGAGCATGATTCATACTCAACATACTCTTAGTCTCTTAGGGCTGTTCCCATGCATAATCCATACATGATGTCATAGTTAAATAACCGAGCAATATTCATACTTGACACATCCCTAGCTTCTCAGGGCACTTACTATGCATAATTCATACATGACGTCATAGTTAAAGAGTTTTATACTTGATGAGCATAATCTGTACTTACCACGTCATTAAAGTCAAAATCGAGTTTGACACCAAATGAGCATAATCCATACCCACCAAATGGTTTGTTTGACATTTAATGAGCATAATTCATACTCACCAAATAATTCGTTCTACGTTTGATGAACATAATCCATACTCACTAAATGTTTTATTAAAGTTTTTCAAAATCTCATATTTCACATTTGACGAGCATAATCCATACATGCCAAGTGATCGTGTTAAAGTTAGAAAACATAAAATCTATGTTTGATGAGCATAATCCATACACCCAAATTAACTTTATTATAATGGGAAAAATGAATATTTTTATTGCAAAACTAATAGGTTTTTCATCATCTAGGACTTGCTTACAAATCTCTTTAGTTCCTCATACAACAGTAGACGGCTTAGCCTTTTTATTACAATTTGATTAATAGAATGAATTAAAACAAATACAAACAAAGTCTGGTGGTTCGGTCATCCAAGAGCATGCCTAACGAACTCTTCGGTTCCTGTACATGGGTAAGAGACTTACCCACCATTATCATCCCATTCTCACTTGTCAGTTGATGACATGGCTATACCGAGTGCTCAATTAACTTACATACGTGGCAGCCGATGGTTGTTCATGTTGTACTGCCGCGGTTGTTCTATTTTGGACATACTATTGTAGATTTCCATTTCTCACTTAGTCCTCAATGACATCTCGTAAATTCCAGCATTCATTTGTTTCAGGTCCCGCCCTTTCATGAAATAGACAGAACTTTCCGTAAGCCAAGTCTCCTTCGGTATGCTCTCATCCACTTAGTCTTCTTGCCGGAAGGCGGTCTTTGATAATTAGGAATATCTACTTCGGACTCACATTCAACTATATATACGAGTTGTATCTTTGTCCCTTTCTGATTTGGTTTGTGGAGGGTAGATTGCCTTCAACTTTCCTCTTCCCCTTGTTTTTCCCGGAATTTGACAATTCCCCGTCATTGACATGATTTACTTGGATGGATTCACGATCAGCTTTAGCATCCTCTTTCCTTAGGAACATACCCGCTTCAAGGTAAAAATCCCTTAGATCTCATGGAGGGCATCTCTCTATGGAAATCTAGATCTCTGAATTGTCCAAGACACCAGATACTAAGACCATCAACACCATCGATTGATTCGGTCGATCCGCAAAAGCCACAGCAGCGTTGAGATGCTCTAGGAATTTTCGCAGAGATATTCCTTTCCTTTGCTTGATTGTCATGAGGATCATCACATTCTTGAGTCTAGCGATATGAACCCGAAATTCGAAAAACTTTTCTACCTGGTTGTTCCAGCCTCTGATAGAATTCAATTCTAACCGCCTAAACCACAAGGCAGCCAAATCCGAGAGATACAGGGAGAACTACTTTGGCAAGACATCGTCAGACGCACCAAGTACTTCCATTTGTTCAATATATCGCATGATATGGACAATAGGATCCTTCCTGCAATCATAAGCTCTTGGCACTGGTAGTTTAAAATCCAGTGGATTCAACGTATTTGGATATTCTGATAGAATGGACTTCAGTTTCAGTCCAAGTCAGAGTTGGGTAGTCCAACTCTCGAGATTCTCTAGATCATTTGCATGACGCGCTTGTTGTCATTGAGCAACTGGTGTTAATCTCCAGTCCTAACACCCGCTGTTGGAGCGTTTTGAGTATCAAGTCTGAGGTTCAAGCCTGTGCGCGTCTCAGTTTCACGTCGATGTCATGGATTCTGATCCAAAGGTGGATTGAACGATATATGTGTAGCAGTACCAGGATATTTCTCCTGCTGTCATCGATTTAGTATCGATCCCGGAATCGGTACCAATCCCTCCAAGCATAGGGGGAGTTGGCTCTGGTTCCAAACTTCGAAGTACAGCCTCATTGGATCCGGTTCTAGCATTCTGATTCCGAGTTGGTGGTTGAACTGGTCATTCCACTTGATTGAGGAGCCTGGCCATCAAGTCCTCCTGCCTTTTCAATATAGTTTCATGATGTTTAAGGCGAGTTTGTAAAGTGTTAATCGCTTCATCCATGTCATCCCTAGTCAAGTACAAGGAAGGTTTACACATGGAAGAATCCTCCTGACTTTATCCATTTGTGCCTTATGGTCATTTGTCAGAGTTTTTCTTCTTATCCATCGTCTCCTGAGCATAAAAAGAAAATTCGTTGTGCCCTTACCTGGCATGCCAAATTGTTGACGCTTGATTTTGGTTAATCACACGCCAACACCCAATTCATATGAAAATTAGATATAAATCATAGTAATCACTCACAGAGCAATCACATAATGCATAGAAATAAATGAACACACAAGTTTTATAGTGGTTTAGCAAATCATTCCAACATCCACTTTTAGCAATCGATTGATTATACTCTTGATTACAAGTACCATGCAATTTATTCTTAAGAAAGTAGAGAAAAATAGTTGAAATTAATATCCAACAATGTACTTCCATAATGGAGTTCCCATGCTTGGAAGAGCTCCCTCGAAATGGCCTGGAAATGGTCTATTTGTAGCAGCAAAAAGTCTGTTCTCGTGCTAAAATATCGGAGGAAAAATGTATTGCAAATTGACTGGGTTCCAGAAGTTTTCGTATTGCAGGATTGGTATGACTCGCATGCTTGGGGATCCGTATGACTTGCATGCTTGGGGATCGATATGACTCTCTAGACTTAGCCATATCCTTTGCTCAATCATTAAGTTTTTTCTAAAATCTCTGGCCATATTATGTTTTTCCTATGGATTTGCACGTCCTGATCATTAAAAATGCACGGATCCGAAATCCTGTCTCCATCTTTTGTATCCCTAGATTTCATGGTTTGATCACGTGATTTTGCATGATCAAACCGTCCTAATTATGTTATTCTGAGTGATCAGCCTTATTGCCTGATTGATTGATCAAGTAAGTGTTTGGATCCAAATCCTTTAATTAATCACCAATTTTTGCATGATCAGACCGTCCCTATCCAGCGTTTTTTTCCAGATCCATGGTTTAGTTCTGAGCTTCGAGAGTAATACCAATCCCCGTATCAGTATGATCTGATCGTCATGTTTTTACCAATCCGCTCATACCGATCCCTGGATCAGATCAAAATACTGATCCCTGGTAGATGATCGGGCAAGTTGTTGTGTGCTCTGATCACTCATTTTCTAGTAAGGAGGTCGTCCAAATCATTTGTTTTCGTAGCGATCGATCATTTGCACTCTGTGTCGATCCAAATCTTCAGTGTGATCGAGCAAACTCTCGAATGATCTGATCATCCATTTTGAGTGATCAAATCATACCAATCACGATTTTTGTGAACATCGATCCGAACTTGCCGAAGTGATCGGGCAAGATTCAGATCAATCTGATCCTCAATTTTTATGTGATCGAGCCATGTTAATCAAGGTTTTTTGAGGTGATTGATCTGAACCCTCTCGTAATAGATCAAATTAATATGGAGTGATCTAGTGAGCCGATCATATTATTTTTGAGTAATCAAACAATGCCCTGAGGCAATCGATTCGAGCCATTTGTTTATTCATAAGCGAACGTCGATTCTGACACTTAGCCTGAATTCGTATGAGTCCATGCTCATGCCATGAGGATCCAGATTTCCAAATCCAAAGAGTAACGACCATATCAAAAGGTTGGTTAACAGATGGTGTATTTATAGCCGCACAAAACTCGTACCTACCAAAATTCATGGAGCAAAATTAGGATCCCGAGTTGACCAAGTTGGTGGAGAAGTCCGGTCGACATCCCTATAATTCATAGGGATCTGTACCGATCCAATGGGACCGACCTGATTAAGTTGAAGTTCCAAGTCCTGCATCTGATTTCCATGCTCTGATCCATCCTGTGCCCAAGCTGATCCGCAATGCTCAAATGCGTGATCGACTTGAGTGATCCACATGCTTTTTCCAAATTCAGACATGCTTACTTGTTGATCTCAAGTGATGCCTTAGGCCGATCCGGTGTTATACGAGAAGGCCAATCCAATTTCTGATAATTGTTTGATTCGAAGTTATGCCAAGTCCAAACCCTAGTGCGATCAATCGATATCACATCTAGGCCTCAAGGCCGATCTGAAGATCTACCTGATCTTATCCCTTTGGTCATGGCCGATTAGAACCAGATGTGTGCCAAATCCTGATTACTAGAAGTCTATGTGCTGCTCCAGTGGAATTTACGTGATTCAATGAGGCCAACAATTGGTTTGATCCGAAGTGATCATGCTGATCCCTCTATGATAAATGCCAGATTCACCAGATTGTCAGATTGTGGACCCTTGCCCGATCCAAGGCCAAGAGCAGATTAGTTGTACCCGATCCAGGGTCTCGAACGGCAAATCTGATCTGAGTTCATGCCATCGAATATTCCAAGTGTTCATCGAATCAGCTGCTCAATCCAAGTGTTTCCGAAGTCGTGTAAATCCACGCTCATGGCTCAACGACCCGGTAGTCATAAATCCAAAACATGACGGCCTTATCAAAAGACAGTCAATAACACGCAAACAAACACGCGTGTGCGCGCACACACACTCTCCTATTTCACAACATCCATTTTGCGCTCGAGCCACAATCACTAGTTTATATTTTAGCAAAGAGTGACTATGAAAGTAGTTTAATGAAAAGGGAGAAAAAATAGATTATGTGGTCGAAATCAAAGTAATATTTAGGGGTGCTGCATTGCTTGGGGTTTCTAAGCTACCGGGGGCATTTAGTATAAACTTCTGCCTCGGGCTTCTAAGCTGCATATTGACAGTGAAGAAAATTTAGGATTGCACAAATAGATACAGGAAACTAGCAGAGGAATCTAATAAGAACTTTTAAAATTGGCAACAAATTTTTAGTATCAGACGGTGCTTAACTGGACTGCAACTTTAACAGCATTATGTAACATAACATCTGTCACAGTAGAAAAACAATAGTAGGATGAAAACTGGACAAATGTCATATCAGGATAGCTTCATTTTCTTTGCCTAGTAGTGAGAGCACAGTCGCGGCTATGTGCTTCACAGAAAGTCCTGCTGCTTCAATTTGATCCTGATGAGCCCCATGATCAATATATCTAGGTGGTAGCACCATTTGTCTTAACTGCAGATAAGTTGATAATAAAATACCATACTTTGAGAGAAATATAGTACCATCTACAATATCAATACACTGCGCTTAAACTTGGAAACATACGCTCTCTTATTGGTTCATCCGAGATAACTGTATGTATACTGATTATATATCACTTGGAGGTATAACTCAGTGTCATATGTCTATTCATTTAATTTATTTCCTTATTATCTATACAATCAATGTTTCAACTTTCAACAGTGTCAATTGAATTTATAGTGCGTGTGGGAAAACTGAAAGAAAATAGTTTTACCTTGAGATTTCCATCTAATAATCCAGTTAAACATAGAAATTGTGCTACATGAGATCCAAATCCTCCAATAGCTCCTTCCTCAACTGTGATGATGAATTCGTGCTCCTTGGCCAATTTCCTAATAAGTTCAGTGTCGAGTGGCTTACAAAATCTACCATCTGCTACAGTTACATTCACATCATGTTCCCTCAATGAATCGGCAGCTTTCAAACATGACTGAACAATGGTACCATATCCAAGAATTGCAACTCTATTCCCTTCCTTCAGTATTCTTCCTTTACCAATCTGTTTATAACAAATTCAGGGATATTTTTCAAACTTTAGCCAAAGCAACTACTCTTCTTATGTAAACCTTGGTATAAATCGTTCATAAACTACTACTACTACTTCTTCCAGTGTTTCATAGTTTGTTGTGAAGAAGTACCTGACAGCGTACTTAAATATGAAACTGAATATAGATACCTCTATAGGAACACCTTTATTGTGTGCAGGAAGAGGAACTCCAATTCCATTTCCTCGTGGGTACCTGAAACAACTAGGCCTATCATCAATGGCTGCTGCAGTTGCGACCATGTGCATCAACTCAGCTTCGTCGGAAGGTGCCATAACAATCATATTAGGCAAGCATGCCATGTATGTTATGTCAAATGCGCCACAATGTGTTGGTCCATCTGCGCCTACAAGTCCTGCTCTATCCAATGCAAATCTTACTGGCAGCTTTTGCAGATCTACATCATGCACCACCTTCATAAGTAACGCAAAATTTTAACAATTTATTTATTTATTTTTGTTTATGTGGATGCTATTGACAGTGTCTGTTTGGCTGAAGGACATTATCAATCATGAAGGAAACCCGAATTTCAGTGGAAGTTTTTATATTTTCAGTTGTGGGTTGTTATTTTCTTTACCTGATCATAACCTCTTTGCAGAAAAGTCGAATAAATCGCACAAAAAGGTTTGAGCCCTTCAGTAGCTAAACCTGCTGCAAAAGTAACAGCATGCTGCTCTGCAATTGCTACATCAAAACATCTGCCTGGAAATTTGTTTTCGAAATAGTTCAGGCCTGTCCCACCGCCCATTGCTGCGTGGATGGCCACAATTTTATCATCAACTTCAGCTTCTTTGATGAGTGCCTCTGCAAAGTATTGGGTGTAGCTCAGTGTAGGAGATTTGGATTTTAACTGTTTACCAGTTTTTGTATTAAAATGAACAACACCTGCAGCACATAATAGAAATGTATATTATTATTATTATTCCAAAAATACAATATAATTATGTATGAATGAATTATGCTATGTTTCTACCATGCATTTTGTCAGCAGCAGCTTCAGCAGGAGGATACCCTTTTCCTTTATTTGTGACTATGTGAACGAGAACTGGTCCATGAACGGGCATTGCTTTAACTTTATTGAGTATTGTCACTAAATCTTCCACATTATGTCCATCCACTGGACCTATGTAATATAGCCCAAGCTCTTCAAACAAGGTCGCACCAGATGCACTTATCATTCCTCTAGCGTATTCATCTAATTTCGATGCTATTTCATGTGTTTTCCCTCCAATTTGTCTTGTTACATTCTGCAAATAAAGCATCTGGGTAAGGGGTTGCTTCTTACTATAAAGAACTCATATAATACTTACTCGGTGTCTGTCTTTTCAATTTCCTGGACATGAGAATATAGCATGCTACACTATAAGTCTTAATATTTGTCTGTAGCATGATACTGAGATATCAAATTTTGGCTTCCATTAATAGAAACTTTATTCATCCAGTATGATGTCCAAGCCTTTATAAATTATAGCAAAAGGATTTTTTTTGGTTGTAATTCTCATAAGTGTCCATATATTGTTTATGAGATGCAAGAGCTACCACATCTAGATCTAATTCTCTAAACTGAATAAATTGGAGGGGAACTGAATGTATGTTGATAAACTGCTATATTATCAAGTTTGTTCTTTTTAAAGAGAAAGGAAAAGTAAATAAATAAGTGAATATGATATGTTTTTCATTTAAACCTTTGCAGCTTCGCGCAGAACTCTAAACTTGGTGTTTGATTGGAGCCTGGTGAGAGCCCTGCTCAGAGCACCAACAGGAGTATCTGTGGGTAAGGAAACCTGTTCGTTATCATTTAATATCACAATAAGATTTGAATCCAGATGTCCTGCATTGTTCATTGCCTCGTAAGCTTGACCTCCAGTTATCCCTCCATCTCCTATCACTGTTATTACATGATTTTGCTTTCCTAATATGTCCCTAGCAACTGCCATTCCTAAATGAATGAAATGTCATAGTTATTATGCTGAGGCTGCATCAATACATATAAATCAGTAGCATAAAATTTGAACTAGCAAAATGGCACCTTAGCTGGCCAAATACTTTAACTGTGAATGATAGGTGCAAAGGTCATACTCAGATTATCACAGTAAACCAGTTTATATATCAGTTACTTAGGAGTTTGCACACAATGTTTGGTTTTTTTTTTTTAATTAGATGTGTAATAAATTGAGCCTCTTATTGTTATTTACCTACCCAGGCCAGCTGATATACTTGTAGAGCTGTGGCCTGCACCGAAGGCATCATGAGGGCTCTCATCCCTTTTGGGAAATCCAGCTAACCCCGAAGTCTGTCTTATGGTATGCATTTTAGACCTCCTTCCAGTCAAAATTTTATGCGCATAAGACTGTTTTCGACTAAACGAATTAGAATATACACATATAAAGCGATTAAAAATGCTATCAAAAACTTCATTTATATGGTACAGCCAATTGTCTACCTGATGCCCAACATCCCAAATGATTTTGTCATCGGGAGTGTTGAAAACATAATGAAGGGCTATGGAGAGTTCCACAACTCCTAAATTGGCACTTAAATGACCACCTGTTTTCGAGACAGAATGTACTATCTCCATTCTCAGTTCATCTGCCAGTTGCTTCAATTCCTGCACATTTTTGCTCTTTTAACTTATTCCTTATCATTCAAAAATATTAGACTAGTTACCAAACACATGGTACCTGAACAGAGAGTTTTTTCATGTGTATCGGGTAACTGATAGTGTTAAGCAATGGAGTTGGCTGTTTTTCTCCAGAAAAATCAATTTTGACATCTTCATCTTTTTCTTTTCTAAGAACCACCTTGATTCCTTTATCTGTGGTGCTAGCTCTTACTTCAAACTGAATACAATTGATGGCGATTTAGCATATGTGATAAAGTATTAGTTCATCAATATATTATATATAGTAGTGCTAGACATAAGAAACCAAATGATTCTTTTTTTTTTTCCTTTTAGTAAAGATGATCCGGAAATACTAAGCAAAGAGGACCAACTTTTCTTTACTCAAACTAAAATCCACCTTACAGAAATGACAACAATTTGTTCAAATTTGGTGTTATATCACAGATAACTACTTTACATACATATAAACCAACATATTATACATAAGATACCTGTCTGCAGCCAATTTTTGTAAATGACCGTCGTGAAAAAGTTGAAATTGCTACATTAGATGATAACAGTGAAGTAAAAGTTGCCATTAATTTCAAATTGACAGGCAATATTTACAATCAGAACAGATGCAACAAAAGCAGAGAGCTGTTGGGACAAAACAGAGAATAAGAAAGATTATGATGTGGTGAAGAGTTATTTCTTTAATTGAGTTTCCAAACTGTCATTTATTAGACAAATAGTTATCTCATTTATCAAATTGCAGGCTTAGCATGTTATTATTGTTTTGGTCATAGACATGCATGAATAATTAATGGTTATTTAATTCTTTTCCTAGATTTAAAAAGAAGAATTTTGCTTGATAAAGCCTAGCAAATGTTTGCATTTTTTTCCAAAAAAAAAATAAAAAAAAAGGAGATTTTTTTTTTTTTAATTATATAAACTTACAATTAATTTCAAATTTTGTTTGTCTAAAATATAATTTTCGTTTTGCTTGCACAGAAAATAAAATAGATGTATAAATTACATTATGTTTTTGAAAAGAGGAGTTATTTGCCTAATAAATGAGCGAAATTAAAATTATAACTTTTGGAACGTACACCAACCGTTGCTCAATGAAACCCAATGATAATGAGATTTCCTTTTGTGTGTACGTGAATCTTAAACTCTTCTTATTAAATTTCGATATGAATCACTATCTTTATCTCTTTAACTTTCCAATTTAGTTGCATATTTTAATTAATGAATAGAAAGAGGACGAATATGTTGTCCAGCCTTTGTAAAAGCGATGCTACCATAGAACTCGACCAATTTCAATCTATTTTGTTCGCTTTTCTTGTTGACTACAATCTTGTAATAATCAATTTTCTTGTTGCTGACGTTGAATTGTTTGTAAGCTTCATTTGTTGAATTGTTAAAGGTTAGTTCTATTTATACACCTAGTTTTGCTTTTCTTACACAGAATTTTCTAAAAAAAATAATGATAAATATACCCTAATGTATAATAGCCGTAAACTATACAATATAATTATATATTTTTAAAATCCAAACACGCTAATTAATTAGGTTAAAGGTAGAAACCCAAATTCAAACTTTTAGCAATAGAAATCGTTGAAGAAGAGACAATTTTGGATTAGGATTTTTACACGCTGATCATTTTGATTTTGATGCAGAAACCGAGAAAAATCATGATTTTGGAGTGAATATGTAGATTGGGTTAGTTATTTTCGGTTTGTAGATCAGATAGCGAAATTGACGTCGATACAACTACGGTGCGAGGTTGTGTGCTGGTCGCGCATCTCGACTGGGTGAAATGATTTTTTTCTCGCACCCGTCTACTAGGTTTTCATCTTTTTCCCGTAGTTACTGTCTTAGGATTAAATGAGAGTGAACGATTTGTAAGGCTAAGAGTATAATGGGAACATACATCGTGTAAGCAGAGTAAAAAAGGGTGTTTAAATTTTCAGCCTAACGTTTGGTGTATGTAAGGCAAAATTAGGTGTTCAAATAGAATTAGTAATTCTTATATGGGTTCTGTTACATAATTGATGATATCCAGTTTAATGAATATTAAATGTAAATGAGGTTTTCTTCAATAAGTTTCAAAGACACCGTTCAACATGGTCATCATAGCAAAGTCAAGTGTTCTTCCCTTCCAGCTCTCTTCTTTAATCTCAACTCAAAAGGAAAACCATACATTTATATTTACTTTCATGCTAGTTTCATTGGACAAGAAATCATATAAGATGTTCTTAAAGATACTTAATCAAAGTTTGTTTTATTTTCTTAATTCTTTCTTTACAATGATTTATGATAAATCATCATCATCATCAGGTATGAAAGTGAAATTAAGGAGCACTAGCTGATTCAACCATCACATCATACAAATGTTATAACTACATGAACTTGTATATAGAAAAAGAACCATTTCATTTTCATTTTTTCCAAAAACAGTTAACAAAAAATAGTGAAATTGAAAGCAGCATAATTTTGGTGTCTTCGGGGTTAAACACAAGACCTTTAGAGCCAGTCTAGAGCATTCATTTAAAATGTGTATTTTATGAACTCAGAATGCATGAAATTAAAGCTTTCTCATTATATGTATAACTAATTGTGGTGCTAAAACAAAATGAAATGCGCGTCCTAACACAACTACTAAAAGTTATAATGCAATTCAACGTTGCTTACTTCTTCATACCAATATTATAACCGAAATGGGCCACCACCCTATAAGCCCTTGTAGTCGTAAGATGCTTAAACATTATAACTTTTCATTAGTCATGGTTGACCATAATCGATTAAGCTACTAATGTATGATGTGACTTAAAAATTGCAAAGTGGCTACTCATCGAATATGTTATGAAATCACGGCGTACGTGTAAACACCAAAACGACCTACCATGTGCTTGACAGTCAAATGATATAAATTTACAGGAATGCGATGCACAGTCACGCGAAGCACAACTATGCATCAGTTGCAGAGCCCACTACATTGGCCACACGAAAAAAAAAAAAAAAAAAAACAGTGGGCTGCCCAGAATTTCTCTGTGTGTGTGTTGGGGGGACTGTGCATAACACTTACCTTAAAGCGTATTATTGAATCCTTCTCTTTTAAAAATGTTTTCTCTATCTCAAACCATAAAGAGTAGTTAGAAAAATTTCTTTTGAGATCCAATGAACTGAGTTTGTGCAAATTTATCTGTTGCACATATCAGAAGAACATTCGAGATTGACCATATGATGTTTATTTTGGTTTTAAAATGTGGGAAAGTGGAAAAGAAGTGTTTAGTGTAACGATCTAAAATTTCGAATACTTCGTATTTAAATATAAGAATTATTTTAATATTTAAATACTGGATAAAATATTACTAAATTGATTTAATAACCTTATTAACTCCCCTTTTTAATAGTAACAACTTTTCGAAATTTGTTTATAAAAATAAGTAGTTTGAATAAATATTTATAACAAAAGTAAAAATTATTTTATTTATAAATGACCTTGAAACAAGCAAAATTATTATCCTGGGGTATTATCTTGAAAATTGAAGAAATTATTGCCATTATGGTCGGAATAAAAAGCTGATGTACCTCGATATGTTTTATAGAGATACGGCATTCCACATGATTGTGCAAGCTCGAAACATGAAACAAATTTAAAAGAGAAATTAAATACAATAAATATTTAATATAAAATCATGTCCTACTGCTCTTTTTTTAATCACTTATCCTCATTTCCTTTATCTTTTCCTACTTATCCACAAAGCACCAGCTGCCCGCTTTCTCCAATTGTTCCTAGAGCTTAGGTCCTCGAGAGGAGCCGTTATAGGATCAGCTGGGATCGTATGAGTGAGAGCTTCCAATTTGTACTGTCGAAGTTGGGTACGACAATGATTGTTGAAGTCCTCTTTTGTAACAACCCTGGTTTTAGACGATTACATCCTACAATGATTAACAAATTATAATATGAATTATAATTTGTTAATCATGGAATAAATGTCATTTATAAAATAAATTGGGCTTGGTTGGTTAAATTGGGAATTTACTAATTACAAGTGGAAATTGATGGAAAATTTAAGAAATAGATTTTTGATTATTTTTGCGAGCTCCGTGAAAATTAATTCAAATATAAATTTGTTGGATCATATGAATATATCTATGAGGTTAACGTAGAACCAAGAATAAATGAATTTAATGATGGTTATGGGAATTTAAATAAACCATAAACATATATTGGGTGTTCAAAATTTAATTGAAATTCATATTTAAATATCAAAAGTTAAGATGAAAAATAAATGTTGGAAATGTCTTTTTGAATGATTTTTAAAGTAAGAATAAGTATTTTGTGATTTCCAAGCTAATCAATTAGAATGGATTGCAAAACATAAGCAATTTTTTTTGGACAAACGATGCTTTCTAGACCTTCAAGTTAAAATAAAAGATAAAAATGTTGGTTTTGGCTACAAACTACAAATATATGGGTTAAAAATAAATTTATAAGTTTGTAGAATTTTTCTATGAAAAAATAAAGTTATTGAATTATTATAACATATAAAATTGTAAATGTTTCTCAAAAGAAATAAAATATGTGAACAATTGTAGAATTTATAAACATTTATACATATTGGTAAATTTTAATGGAAAACCTTTAAAATAATTTTTAATGAGTGATTTAAACAAGTATTGGCATTTTGTTATGTGTGGTGTAATTTAAAACCAATAATAGAAAGTGGAAATTAGGTTCAAGTGCATTTTATTTTAGGGTAATAAGTTTTAAGGACAACACTTTGAATAATTAGTTTCAAGGACAATTTATAGAGAAAAGATAAATTCATTTATCCTTTTAAGTTATACAAAAAAATGATAAAAAATTTTATCATTATTTATTTATAATTGAAAATGATAAATTCTTTTATCTATTTCTTGTATAATGTCCTTAAAACTAATTTTTCAGAACTGCTATCCTTAAAACTTATTACCCTAAATAAATAAACCCTTTAAGTGAAAATCCCCTAATAGAAATTAGTGAAAGATAGTTATTTAAACATGATATAACTAGAGTAATTAGTCCAAATTTGGTTACCTAAAGCCTAATCACCTCTTAATGGCTCTTATTAGGCTAATTGGGCCTTTAATGTTTAATTAAATAAAGAAAAGTTTGAAGAATTTTCTCAAGTACCTTCTTTTCTTTCCTCACCAGGACCACCTTCTTCACTTCCATGACCTAAAAGCTAAACTAAAATGAAAAATCTATTTCTAGCCAAATCTTAATTCCAAAATACTTCAAATTAGTGAAAACAAGTTGAAATTGTGTCTCCAATAGTAATCGTCTTAGAAACTAATTTTATTTCATCAATAATCCCTGATATGAATTCTAGTTACTGTGTTTTGATGATTTAGGGTGAATGTTAAGTAACCTTACCTACAGGCTTTGAGAAGGCTTTTTGAAGCTCCAAGTTCCAATTTTGCTTCAAAATTCTTACTGTAGATTCTTAACTCCAGATTCCAAGTGAGTGAAACTCACTTATTCTAGTTGAAATCATTTGCATGTGGTATTCTCTGTGTTATTTGATTAATGTAACAGCCTCCCATAACCTCTGCACTAAACAAGAAGAATAATGCGTTGAAAGGTGTTCCAGATAGCTATGGACGATCATCAGAGTAGGTAAACACAAGCGGAACCTGTCGTAGAACTCACAGTGGATGAATAAAATACAATAGAGCATATACAACAGACAGAAATAGTGGAGCATCATATAGCAAACTTTTAAACTTTCATAACATCCTGAAAGATCATCCATACATCAACTGGATATCACATAAAAGTTTGTACATGAAGCCTCAATACAATCATTTAGAGTCCAACATCAAACATCAGAATTAGCAAATACTAGATAGTAGTAAACTGATACGTAAGCTTCCAGCTCGCCATCGATCAGCATCATCGTCCTCACTAAGACATCACATGTCACCTACTACTCAGTCTGGCCATCCAAACCGGATGAACAAACTAAGGTAATAAGGGGGAAACATAAAACCTTGAGTCAGACAACAGTCTTAGTGAGCGATAAAACATCTATCTAACATCATCAATAAAGTATATGAGAATATGTAGACTAACAAACTAATCTACCCAAAACTCTAAAGAAGAACCTGCATCTGTCTTTCCCACATCTGACAATGATAACAACCATACATCCATGGACACCAGAACAACCATCCATTCATCGCAATCAGAAGTAACCAAGCAATAGCAATCATAGCAACCAAATTATATATCTCACGTAAACCATCATAATCGAGCTCAATATCCCTCAAGCACAAGCCCTAGAGGCCTAAACCAATATCAGACATGCACCCAAGAAACATCTTCTTGGATGTCATACGATCTACGTGAGACGGTACAAACAAAACAACCAAACATCCATGACTGACTCTGGCTATCACTGCCAATCCTGTTTGGAAACCATTGTTAATCGTATGACGGCCTCCTGCATATGTCAAGGGCTAATGGAAAATCCCAATTCTAGCAAAAACTCCATACGCCTTCACGACTTGTATGTTTGTCTTCTCAAATCTCGACAACTAGACCCTTCACGACTGCCCAAGATACGAGGCCCTTCACGACTGCCTAAAGATTCCTTGCTTTGAGTCCGCTAGAACTTACGATAATGATAATCTCTCAGCCTTCGCATCTCTAGTTGTCAACACCAACAACTATTCACAACTCAAGTCCCTATTGAGTAACCATTATCCACAACTCAAGTCCCTATTGAGTAACCATTATCCACAACTCAACACCCTAGAGTTGTCTTCACATTCGTTGCTTTACACCGGTCAATGAACACATCACATCACTTCGAACATTCCACTTTGAACTCGTATCGAAGCTAGAACCATCATCGAGCCAATAAACATCATTGGTCATATACTTGATGGATCAATATCGGTCCATCCGATGGACCACTGCCAATGGACCACTGTCGATGGACCATTGCTGATGGACCACTACTGATGGACCCTACTGATGGGCACTACTATTGGACCACTATTATTGGACCCCTACTGATGGACCACTGCTGCTGGACCACTACTGTTGGACCACTGTTGATGGACCACTGCTGCTGGACGACCACTGTTGATGGACCACTTGTAACACCCCGAATTTTCTATTAACACTAAAGTTGCTAAAATAATAATAAGTGTGTAGAAGAGGGGATGTATCTAATATGAATATAAAAATATTAATAAGTATGTAAGAGAGGGGATGTATCTAATATGAATATAAAAATATTAATAAGTGTGTAAGAGAAGGGATGTATCTAATATGAATATAAAAATATTAATAAGTGTGTAAGAGAGGGGATGTATCTAATATGAATATAAAAATATTAATAAGTGTGTGAGAGAGGGGATGTATCTAATATGTACATAAAAACAATAATAAGTAAAGGGGGATGTATCTAATATGTACATTGTAGAAAATATATATATATTTATGACATGAATAGAAGTTTATTAATATGCTGAGTGTTTGCTGAGTCACTTCTGACTCATTGCTGAGTCAACAAGATAAACCCCATCTTGTCTGAACGGCTGCGGTTATTTCTAGGTTAAATCTAATGGCCTAAATGAATTCTAAAATCTATAAATAAGTGGGTAGACCCTAGACCTAAATCACTTGTAAAATTAGAGAAGCTACCGTCATGCTGCTGCCATGGAGTTCAGCATAGCCGTCACAAACTAAGAAGAGGAAGCCTAATCATCTACAACTAAATCTACACAAATCAAATCAAAAGATCTCTCTTTCTCTAATTCTTTTCTTTTGTTGGTGAGTATGATGATTCTCACAAGACTATTACAAACTAATTTGACTCAGTTATGAATGGATCACAAGAAAGTGATGTGATTTATAATTGTAAATTCTATATATTGTGGATCTCTTATTATGTTATTATGTTGTCGTATGATGTAAATTATATATGCTATGTCATGCTATGTTGTAAATTCTCTTATGCTATGTCGTGCTATGTTGAGAATCATGTCAAGCTATGTTATACTATCATACTATGCCATGTTATAAATCATGCTATATTATGTTGAAAAATCATGTTGTTGGATCATGCTTAAAGTTATGTTTTTTTTTTCTTAATTTAAATGGATCTTGTTTATGGGAATTTGCCTATTAGGTTAGGTGTACCCATAAACTTGAAACTATAATTAAATAAAACTTGATTATGGGAATTTGCCTATTGAGTTAGGTGTACCCATATAAAACCATGTTGTTAAAAAATTAGATGATGTTGATTCACACATGTTCATATGTAAGTTTATGAAAATTGATTGAGATTATATTAGGTGAATTTTGAACAAGTTGACACCTTTAGGTCCATGACATGTATAATCTATGCAAGTTGGACATATGCAAGTTTCACCCCTTATTATGATTCATTTGGTCACATATACATGTTGTTATTATGATAATCTCTTTTATGCTATGAGTTAGGCTATTCGAGTCTAACATATATTTTGCGAATAAACGTTCAAACGTGGGGTAGGGGTAATATTAGGAATTAATAAATTGGGTGCAATTTTGTAAGATTTTGCATACCATGAATGAATGCCCATAATTGAGTCAATTATGGACATTGTTAAAAATTGGAAGTAATTAATAATTCAAGTAGGGAATTATTAAAATTGGGGGAAAGTGGATTATTATTAATAATCAATGCTTAGGACACGAGGTTGGACCCGTTTGTGATGTAAACCTGCCCGGACCCGCCCGGCAAATCCAGTAGTCACAAATGTCGGCCCAATGTGAGAGGTCCTAGGCCCAAACTAAAACATAACAGTTGTAAAGACACGAGGTTAGACTCTTTTATGGTGTAAGACTGCCCGGACCCGCCCGGCAAATCCAGCTGCCATAAATGTCAGTCTAATGTGAGAGGTCTTTATGAGGTTATGGCCTTAATGAACTAAGAAATACTTAACCAGATAATCATGTAAGGTGGGACATGGGGGTTAAGTAGGTGCCTTGGGTGGCATGAGGAATCTGGTGGTTGCCTTTAGAGGCATTTGAAATACGATTAGACTTAACCAAACACACATGTAAATGAACATGACTAAGTGGGTTAAGTGGGATGGACTAATGGGGACAAGCTTAGGTGGAATGCTTGTGGTAAATAGTGGGGGCCCATTTCAACCAGTATCCCAAAATGTATCTTTGTGGGCTCGACCCAAGTCGAGGACGGGACACGCATACTGGGTTTGACTATAAGAGGCCAAAACAGGGAGCGGTGGCAACGCAAGTCCAACGGGTTTCATATGCGTGTGTGGACCCGGGCTGGTAGGTAAGATGTTGTTGCATCGTGTAGGTATAAGCCGTGCATGTCCGTTGTATCAGGTTGCCACTTTAGGGGAGTGATACACCCCACTGTGGAGCCAGCACGGGTATCTACGAGTTAGGGAGCCGATCGAATAATGGGAAGTAGGGTACACCTAGTGGAGATAGGGGCAGGCGGCACCTATGTAGTCAGCTAGGGGTACGTAAAGCCATTGGGAAAGTTTCTAAGTGAAGCTAAGTGGGATGAACCTTTAGGGTGACTGGTGTGGTGCAGTATAGTGTTTATCCTTTAGTATTTAGGAGCGCCTATAACGTTGCCTTTAGCGATTGTCTATGTCCTTAATCTGCTCTTCATAGACATTTTCTTGTTTTCCAGCTTATGCCTTAGTCCAGTTATTTTGGTAATAGTATTGTAGAATTATCATATTCACCAGACTTTATGTCTGACCCCCTCTTTTCCATCCTTTTTCTCCCTTCAGGTCCGCAGGTTGGGCCAAGTTCTAGTGGAGTCTAGTTGGATCGCTTATCTTCTGGAAAGCTTGGACTGCTGAAGTAAAGTCCAGCTTGTTATCTTTCTTTTTAATGGCTATTCATGTAATGGGATTATGTACTTGTTTTATCAAGATAGATATTGTACTTGACATTGAATGTGGTGTTATGATGTAATCAAACATGTTTTGACTTCTGCTACAATGAAATAAAGTTTTTGAATTTCCAAGTACTATTTTATATCTGTCTTGTTGTAATTTTACTGTTCTATATTCACTTAAAACCTCCATGGAAGTTAATGCATTCCCTTTGTGAGTGACATTAATGGACGTGGGGTGTTACACGTGGTATCAGAGCATAAGGTTACCAGAACAGATAAAAAAAATTTTTTTAGAAAAATATTTTTTTTCTAAAGTATTTTTGGAAGAAGTGCTTTCAAAAAAAAAAAAACATGTTATTTAAAGAGAGTTCTTATGAAAAACATAATCCCAAATAGCCACATCCTTATCTTTATCTTTCGAATTCTCCATTTTGAATCTTTCCTTTTTCGTTTCAGCATGGCTGAAGATCTTAATCTCCCAGAAGGTGTGACGATTCCAGGGTGGTTTAGGAGATACTTGGAGGCTAGGGCCACCACTGCAGGCCCAGCGGATACTCCTCCACCCCTAGTTGCACCCATTCCTCCTCCTCCTCGTGTTGACACTTTTGCAAAGACGTGCAAGGAATTCAAGGCTATGGGAGGAAAAACTTTTCAAGGGACTGAGACGTTTGTGGAGGCCAGAGATTGGCTTAAGGAGACTGAGGAATTGTTGGATATCTTTGAAGTGGAAGATGGGAGGAAAGTCCGTTTAGCTGCTTGGTTAATGAAGGGAGAGGCCTCGTTTTGGTGGGAGGTCACTAACGGGGAACGTCCAGTTGATTCATGGGCGTATTTCAGACGAAGGTTTGAGGCAAAGTTTCTTTCAAGGGCAGAGGAGAACTTAAATATGGAAAAATTCCTGGCACTAAAGCAAGGGAGCTCATCAGTAAAGGAATATGTCAATAAATTTAATCAGTTAGCAAGGTTTGGCTTGGAGTTGGTGAACACGCCAGAGAAGAAAGCTTTGAGGTTCGTTAGAGGCTTGAATGAACCGTTGCAAGGGTTGGCTATGACCCACATCCCTATGGGAGCCACCTTTGAAAAGCTAGTAGAAATGGCACTTATACATGAGGATAAGGCAGTTGAAAAGAAAGGGGATCAGAAGAAACCCCAACAGCAAAATAAGAAGGGTGGTAAAAACAATAATGGCAAAGGGAAGAAGAAATGCTTCAATTGTGGGACGCCTGGCCATCTCAGCAAAGATTGTAGAAAGAAAAAGAAGACTGGTTGTTTTCATTGTGGAGATGCAGGACATTTAGTGAAGGACTGTCCAAAGAAGGGGCAGAGGGCAGGGTCTACCTCGGGAGGACAGGTGCAGGCTCTTATGGCACCAGGGCAGGCAAGGGGGCAAGTTCAGGCTATTGCGGCCCCACCGCTGCAAGAAAGAGGTAGAACAATTTCTGTTGAAAGCTTAGTTTTTCTGTTTGATCATCCTGTCCGTACCTTATTCGATTCTGGCGCATCTCATTCGTTTATCTCTGCATCATTAGTTGAATCGCTGCACTTGAACACCAGTTTAGTAGAGGATCCCTTGGTCGTTTCAAATCCAATTGGGGGTTCGGCTCATTTGACCATGATATGTTTGGATTTGAAAATCTCTATACTTAGCGTTGAATTTAGATGTGATGCTTATGTATTGGGCTTCACGGGCTATGGGCTAATTTTAGGAATGGATTGGTTGTCTAGAAATAGGGCCATTCTTGATTGTGAAAGGAGAGTAGTTAGGCTTGTGACTCGCCTTGGTAATGCTCTCGACATCTTTTGTAATCCCATAAATTCCGTTATGCTAAGTTATCTTGAATCGCTTGACGCGTCTGTAGAGAACCTGCGATCGGTAGAAGTGGTCCGGGAATATCCGGATGTGTTTGAGGAGGTGAAGGGCTTACCTCCAAAGCGGGAGATAGACTTTCGAATTTATCTTGTGGATAATGCTAACCCGTATCTTTGCCAGTGCGCCACATGGCTCCTCGTGAAAGGAGGGAACTCAATAAGCAAGTAAAGGAGTTGCTTGAGAAGGGGTTCATAAGACGTAGTATATCGGAGTGGGGTGCTCCAGTAGTTTTTGCCACAAAGGCGGATGGGTCTCTTAGACTTTGTATGGACTATAGAGAACTAAACAAGCTTACTAAAAATAACCGACACCCACTGCCGAGGATTGACGATCTCTTTGATCAGTTAGTTGGCGCCTCAGTGTTTTCGCAGTTGGACTTAGCCACTGGCTTTCATCAACTGAGAGTGGCTGAGGATAGTATAGATAAGACTGCTTTTAGGACTCCTGACGGATTCTATGAATGGCTAGTGATGCCCTTTGGTTTGACAAACGCCCCTGCATATTTTGTTGATTTGATGAGTAGGGTGTTTAGGGAATACCTTAACAAATTCGTGGTAGTCTTTGTGGATGACATCTTAGTCTTTTCTAAGAATAAAGAAGAGCACTCCCTACATCTTAGGGAAGTGTTGGAAACCCTTCGAGCGCATAACCTTAAGGCAAAATTTTCTAAGTGTCACTTCTGGAGGAAGGAAGTACGGTTCTTAGGGCACGTGGTTTCCAAAGAAGGGATAGCAGTGGATCCCGCAAAGGTGGTGGCCATCCAAGATTGGAAGGTCCCTAAAAATGCAACCGAAGTAAGAAGTTTCTTGGGGTTGGCTGGCTATTATAGGAAGTTTATCAAAGACTTCGCAAAAATATCAGCTCCATTAACACGGTTAACGAAGAAGAACCTGGTTTTTACGTGGGACAAAGATTGCGATGATGCGTTCCAACGTTTAAAGAGAGCCTTAACTTCAGCCCCAGTCTTAGTGCTGCCAGACGGGAATAAACCGTTTACCATCTATACTGATGCTTGTGGGACGGGACTTGGCGCGGTCCTCATGCAAGAGGGAAGAGTAATAGCCTATGGTGGAAGGCAGTTGAGGGTTCATGAAAAGAATTACCCCACGCATGACTTAGAGCTAGCCGCAATTGTTTTCGCGCTTAAGTCTTGGCGTCACTATCTTCTTGGTGAGAAATTCGAACTGTTCACTGACCACAAATCATTAAAATACTTATTCTCTCAGAAGGATTTGAATTTAAGGCAGCAACGGTGGATGGAATTCTTAGCCTCCTACGATTTTGAAATAGCATATACCCCGGGCAAGGGTAACGTGGTGGCAGACGCCTTAAGTAGGAAAAGGTTGTCCTTGAGTCCGTTGTTTGTTGAACGACAAAGCTTAGAATTCATCTCTATGTTTGACTTTAGACCCTCCGTTGACTTAGTACCCGGTCTGTTAGCATCCTTGGAGGTTAGACCTACACTTCTAGGACGGGTTGGTGAGGCACAGCGAGACGACCCACAGTTGGTTGAGATAGTAGAAAAGCTCAAAGGGGGGGAGTCGTCAAGCCATCTTCGTAGGTATACCCTAGACGATAAGGGTTGGTTACGAAGGGATAATAGACTTTGTGTACCACAAGACGAAGACTTAAGGAAGGCCATTCTTGATGATGCTCATCGCTAAAAAATGACCATTCTTCCCGGCGGGGATAAGATGTACAAAGATATGAAGCGGGTTTTCTTTTGGGCCGGTATGAAAAAGGATGTGGCCGAGTACGTCGCTAGATGCTTGGTGTGCCAACGAGTTAAAGCAGAACAAAAGAAACCCGGTGGGTTGCTTCACCCATTAGAAGTTCCACTATGGAAATGGGAAAGCATCTCAATGGATTTTGTGGATGGATTACCAAGATCAAGGAAGGGTAACACGGGGATTTGGGTTATAGTAGATAGACTTACTAAAAGCGCCCATTTTATTCCCGTGAAAAGTAAGAGGACTGCTCCGTGGTTGGCTTCTGTATACATTAAGGAGATAGTTCGTTTGCACGGTATTCCTTCTAGTATAGTAAGCGACCGTGACCCCATCTTTACTAGCGAATTTTGGAAGAGTTTACAAGAGGCGGTAAGGACTCAGCTATGTTTGAGCACCGCATATCATCCTCAGACAGACGGCCAGACCGAGAGGGTGAATCACATTCTAGAGGATCTTTTAAGGCTTTGTATCCTAGACTTTGGGGGTACATGGGAAGAGCACCTTCCGTTAGTAGAATTCGCATATAACAATAGCTTTCAGTCTAGTATTGGCATGGCACCTTTCGAAGCTCTTTATGGAAGGCCTTGCCGTTCGCCTACATGTTGGTGGGAATCTACCGATAAAATCCTACTTGGGCCCGATATGGTTAGGGAAACCTCGGAGAAGATTGAGTTGATTCGAAGGAGGATGAAAGCAGCACAAGATAGGCAAAAATCGTATGCTGATAAGAGGAGGACAGATCTTGAGTTTGACATTGGGGACATGGTTTTTATCAAAGTATCTCCGTTACAGAATGTTGTTCGCTTTGGGTCCGTGGGGAAATTAGCACCAAGGTTTGTAGGGCCGTTTCCTGTAAAAAAACAGGATTGGGAAGATGGCATATAGGGTGGAGTTGCCTGAGAAACTTAGTGGAGTACATGACGTATTCCATGTATCACATTTGAGGAAGTGTTTGCACAAGACCGCGGAGGTGGTAGAGCCGAGCTTGCTTAAAGAGGTGGAAATAGAGCGTGATGCAACAATTAGACGAGCTCCTACATGCATTCTTGGGTCGGAGATCAAAAAGTTGAGGAATCGAGAGGTCAGACTGGTTAAAGTGCAATGGGGAGATGATGAGAGCAACGCAACTTGGGAGACAGAAGAGAAGATGCGTTCGTTGTACCCTTTTCTTTTTGAGGGTATGTCTTTTAATTTCTCCTTTATCGCTCAGCTTATCTTATCTTATCTTTAGTATGTCCTCTCATTAGTATCTTTGACCTTTAGTTAGGATAATCCTATGGTTGAAACATGTGTTTGAGACATGTTATGTATGATGGATGCAAAATGGATGCAAGTGTTTGCCAGTGGTTGCTCGTGGATGCATATATACACACACTTTAGGCACTAGATCGGCTCAGTCACTTCATATTGCATATTGCATATATATGGATGTATTTAGTATAATGGATGTATAATGGTTGTACCATCATATGGATGCTGCATTCGGTTGAATGGGTGCGCACGTATATAGAAGTAGTATGTAAGCAATTAAGATCTTTTGCATACATAATGGATTCATGACACTTACATAATTTGCATTAAGGAGGTCAACTGAATCAGCAGACCGCCTGATTTCGCATTAGGTAAGGACATGTACACACACTTGCATATGATCATAAAGCATTAGAAGTCTTTTAAGGACAATGGATGCCTGTGTATGATGGATGAGTAGATGGACGTTTGGATGGTAGGATATACATTCTTCCAGACATGAAGATTTCGGGGACGAAATCCTAAAAGGAGGGGAGAATGTAACACCCCGAATTTTCTATTAACACTAAAGTTGCTAAAATAATAATAAGTGTGTAGAAGAGGGGATGTATCTAATATGAATATAAAAATATTAATAAGTATGTAAGAGAGGGGATGTATCTAATATGAATATAAAAATATTAATAAGTGTGTAAGAGAGGGGATGTATCTAATATGAATATAAAAATATTAATAAGTGTGTAATAGAGGGGATGTATCTAATATGAATATAAAAATATTAATAAGTGTGTGAGAGAGGGGATGTATCTAATATGTACATAAAAACTATAATAAGTAAAGGGGGATGTATCTAATATGTACATTGTAGAAAATATATATATATATATTTATGACATGAATAGAAGTTTATTAATATGCTGAGTGTTTGCTGAGTCACTTCTGACTCATTGCTAAGTCAACAAGATAAACCCCATCTTGTCTGAACGGCTGCTGTTGTTTCTAGGTTAAATCTAATGGCCTAAATGAATTCTAAAATCTATAAATAAGTGGGTAGACCCTAGACCTAAATCACTTGTAAAATTAGAGAAGCTACCGTCATGTTGCTGCCATGGAGTTCAGCATAGCCGTCACAAACTAAGAAGAGGAAGCCTAATCATCTACAACTAAATCTACACAAATCAAATCAAAAGATCTCTCTTTCTCTAATTCTTTTCTTTTGTTGGTGAGTATGATGATTCTCACAAGACTATTACAAACTAATTTGACTCAGTTATGAATGGATCACAAGAAAGTGATGTGATTTGTAATTGTAAATTCTATATATTGTGGATCTCTTATTATGTTATTATGTTGTCGTATGATGTAAATTATATATGCTATGTCATGCTATGTTGTAAATTCTCTTATGCTATGTCGTGCTATGTTGAGAATCATGTCAAGCTATGTTATACTATCATACTATGCCATGTTATAAATCATGCTATATTATGTTGAAAAATCATGTTGTTGGATCATGCTTAAAGTTATGTTTTTTTTTCTTAATTTAAATGGATCTTGTTTATGGGAATTTGCCTATTAGGTTAGGTGTACCCATAAACTTGAAACTATAATTAAATAAAACTTGATTATGGGAATTTGCCTATTGAGTTAGGTGTACCCATATAAAACCATGTTGTTAAAAAATTAGATGATGTTGATTCACACATGTTCATATGTAAGTTTATGAAAATTGATTGAGATTATATTAGGTGAATTTTGAACAAGTTGACACCTTTAGGTCCATGACATGTATAATCTATGCAAGTTGGACATATGCAAGTTTCACCCCTTATTATGATTCATTTGGTCACATATACATGTTGTTATTATGATAATCTCTTTTATGCTATGAGTTAGGCTATTCGAGTCTAACATATATTTTGCGAATAAACGTTCAAACGTGGGGTAGGGGTAATATTAGGAATTAATAAATTGGGTGCAATTTTGTAAGATTTTGCATACCATGAATGGATGTCCATAATTGAGTCAATTATGGACATTGTTAAAAATTGGAAGTAATTAATAATTCAAGTAGGGAATTATTAAAATTGGGGGAAAGTGGATTATTATTAATAATCAATGCTTAGGACACGAGGTTGGACCCGTTTGTGATGTAAACCTGCCCGGACCCGCCCGGCAAATCCAGTAGTCACAAATGTCGGCCCAATGTGAGAGGTCCTAGGCCCAAACTAAAGCATAACAGTTGTAAAGACACGAGGTTAGACTCTTTTATGGTGTAAGACTGTCCGGACCCGCCCGCCAAATCCAGCTGCCATAAATGCCAGTCTAATGTGAGAGGTCTTTATGAGGTTATGGCCTTAATGAACTAAGAAATACTTAACCAGATAATCATGTAAGGTGGGACATGGGGGTTAAGTAGGTGCCTTGGGTGGCATGAGGAATCTGGTGGTTGCCTTTAGAGGCATTTGAAATACGATTAGACTTAACCAAACATACATGTAAATGAACATGACTAAGTGGGTTAAGTGGGATGGACTAATGGGGACAAGCTTAGGTGGAATGCTTGTGGTAAATAGTGGGGGCCCATTTCAACCAGTATCCCAAAACGTATCTTTGTGGGCTCGACCCAAGTCGAGGACGGGACACGCATACTGGGTTTGACTATAAGAGGCCAAAACAGGGAGCGGTGGCAACGCAAGTCCAACGGGTTTCATATGCGTGTGTGGACCCGGGCTGGTAGGTAAGACGTTGTTGCATCGTGTAGGTATAAGTCGTGCATGTCCGTTGTATCAGGTTGCCACTTTAGGGGAGTGATACACCCCACTGTGGGGCCAGCACGGGTATCTACGAGTTAGGGAGCCGATCGAATAATGGGAAGTAGGGTACACCTAGTGGATATAGGGGCAGGCGGCACCTATGTAGTCAGCTAGGGGTACCTAAAGCCATTGGGAAAGTTTCTAAGTGAAGCTAAGTGGGATGAACCTTTAGGGTGACTGGTGTGGTGCAGTATAGTGTTTATCCTTTAGTATTTAGGAGCGCCTATAACGTTTCCTTTAGCGATTGTCTATGTCCTTAATCTGCTCTTCATAGACATTTTCTTGTTTTCCAGCTTATGCCTTAGTCCAGTTATTTTGGTAATAGTATTGTAGAATTATCATATTCACCAGACTTTATGTCTGACCCCCTCTTTTCCATCCTTTTTCTCCCTTCAGGTCCGCAGGTTGGGCCAAGTTCTAGTGGAGTCTAGTTGGATCGCTTATCTTCTGGAAAGCTTGGACTGCTGAAGTAAAGTCCAGCTTGTTATCTTTCTTTTTAATGGCTATTCATGTAATGGGATTATGTACTTGTTTTATCAAGATAGATATTGTACTTGACATTGAATGTGGTGTTATGATGTAATCAAACATGTTTTGACTTCTGCTACAATGAAATAAAGTTTTTGAATTTCCAAGTACTATTTTATATCTGTCTTGTTGTAATTTTACTGTTCTATATTCACTTAAAACCTCCATGGAAGTTAATGCATTCCCTTTGTGAGTGACATTAATGGACGTGGGGTGTTACACCACTGCTACTGGACCACTATTGATGGACGACTGCTACTGGATCACTATTGATGGACCACAGTTGATGCCTTGCCATGATCCATGCCTTGCCACGTCATCATGGGGATCCATCATTTTTTCTACCTAAATGCAACTGGATCCAACCAATTTTCCTGCCAAAACAAACTACTTTTTGAATTTCGAACCAAATCTCGCGACATGATTGAGCACCAAAACCCCACTAGATCCGAACTTGCCTTTGACTTAATTTCATGCCCGAATCCAACTCGATTTCAACATATTTGCACACCAAAAATCAACGAGATCTATACTCGAATCCTACTTGATCTCGCGCTCGAATCCAAAACGGTTCCAACACTTTTGCAAACAACAATGAATCATCCAACAAAATTACACAAACAATCATCATTAATTATCATCATTCAAAGATGGAAAATTCACCAAAATCATGATAAATGAATAATTTATCAAACTAATGGATCTAACTTGCACAAACATGTGAAATTAACTGGAAACTACCGGTTTTAATTTGCTAGATTAGATCCTATGGTGATTCATATGAAAATAGACTTCCATGGTGTAGATCTAGGTGAAAAAGACCCAAAATGATGAAATTATGATCATACAACCCATATACTTGATTGAATCCGCGTGAGAGATGCATATCACTCACTAAATCTCCAAAACAAACAAAAACGATGAATCACGATTTCGGACAATGAAGAATGTTCTCCAAATCTTCCAATTTGATGAAATCAATCTTCAATCGACGTAGATCTAGCTTCAAACTATGTAGATCTTTGATTCTCTTATTTAGATCTAGAATTTTAATGGTAGAAAGGTGTATTTGCTTGAGCAAGGAACAATCACAAACTCAACCAAATGAGAGAATAAAGAAAGTAACCCTCTCTCCATACCTCTAACCCCCTATTATATCCTCCCACCAGCCCACTAATGGGCCTTTCCAAATCAGCCCATTAAGGTTCTAAAAACTTGAACAACCACCTGTGAAACACAAAAATAGTGATTCATCCCAAACCGCTGAACCAAATCTTTAATGTGTCCACTCTACGGAATGGGAAACATCATTTCCTTTCCAATGAGACCGATCTCAGCACCTGATTCGATCTAGTCAAAAGTTATTCTCTATACAAGGCTGATATGGGCAAAATGGTCACAAATAAAATTGGTAAAAATTATGGACATGTCTCATATCTCCATAAACAATCTATTAAAATATGAGAGTTATCCAACCATCGAGGAATTAAATAAAAATATTTTACGATCCTCTGATACGTAAAATGCAGGCTGCTACATTCTCTCCCCATCCCCTTAAGAATTTCGCCCTCGAAATTCCAATAACCATTAGCAAACAAAACAATTCTGCATGCCTATCATCCATGAGCAGCCAAATCTATCATCCAAACTAGCATCCATCAACGATGCATCCATTGCCTTATCCCAACACGAAGAATTCTATCACCCATAAGAGTACAAGCTACAACAACGAAATCTTCACAAAAACCATATCAACAATGTCAAATTCCAAATCTTTCTGATGATTATCGGTATAACTCTTCTGACGATCTTGGGCTGCCTTCATTCGTAGTCAAACGATCTTGATACAATCCGATGTCTCTCTGATCATCTCTGGCCCAAGTATCAACTTATCTCCAGTTTCTAACCAACATGCCGGAGAATTACATGGTCTACCATACAACACCTCGTATGGTTTCATCTTAATGCTTGACTGGTAGCTATTATTATATGCAAACTCAACTAAACGTTGATGGTCTTCCCATGATCCCCTGAAATCCAACACACAAACTCTTAGGAGATCTTCCAAAACTCAGTTAACCCTCTTGGTTTGACCATTAGTTTTGGGATGATAAGCCGTACTCAGACAAAACTCGTTCCCAAAGTCTCTTGCAAACCCTTGCAAAATCCGCTCGTGAACAACGGATCACGGTCACTTACTATGCTCTTTGGGATACCATGGAATCGAAATATCCATTTAACATAAAGCTCAACCAACTTCGATGCTGTCCTAGTCGATCAAACATGAATAAACCTTACACTTTTGGTCAAGCGATCAACGATGACCCAAATTCCTTCTGCCCTAGTTCTAGGTAGTCCTATCGATAAAATCCATCGATGTCTGCCCCCACTTCCATGTAGGAACTTCCAATGGCTGAAGCAATCCACTCATCTTCTTCTGTTCAGCTTTCATCAACTGACAGTTCATGCACTTTGAAATGAACTTTCCAATATCTCTTTTCATTCCTTCCCAGTAGTAAGATCGCTTCATGTCGTGATACATTTTATTACCGCCAGTATAAATCATCAACTTCGAGTGATGACATTCATTACAACAAAATAGGGATTTCATAGCATTTCAAAAACGCTATTATATCCAACCATAGTGTTTCAGAGATAGCTATATAACGACATGCTATGTTAGAGCTTCAACTTTAAATAGCAGTGACAAAAACACTATGAAAAATGAAATTTCTATAGCTGTAACACCCCGCCTCCGCTAGGGTCACTCGCAAAGGAATGCACTAGCTTTAGAGGGGCATTATTGGTAAGCATGCACAGAAATATCACAAGACAGAACATATAAAAATAGCGGAAGTAAAATCAAACTTTCATAACATGAATAAATAAGGTCTAAAGCCTTTTACATCAGAGTACATCAAAACCTTTCTTGCAATAGTAAAGAAGCATAAAGGCATTTTCATAAATTATTCCCCAAGTAAAAACAGTAAAGTAGCCATTAGCCAAGAAAAGTCCAAGCCATCCATGATGACCTTCAAGCAGAAGAAGTCCGAACTAAACAACAGTATTTCCTCCCTGTAACCTCTGGGGGGGGGGGAACAGAAGAAAAGAGGCGAAACAAAACGGGTCAGTCAAAAAGACTGAGTAAGCCCTATCTACTATTAGCATAAAAACTAGTAAAGTTAACTAACATGAGAAACTGAGATGAACATAAGCATGATGACAAGATAGATAAGCTAAATCAAAATAACAGGATGAACTACTGAACTCAGATAAACTAAGGTGTCATGATAAATTACGATGTCAAGATAAAACAAGGTATCACATCGTCAGGTTTCTATCAAGTATAATATCCCCAAGATATCTATCACGTATAACGTCCCATGATATCTATCCTGCATTTTAGCTCTGCACCTACCGTACTAGTATCCCCACCGTATCATGTGTTAACCAAGAATGACCCTCACTCAAAAGTCGTGTAATGGTCCATGTCAACCTAATATATCGCATATATAGGTTACTCAACTTGTATGTTTTATTCTATGTAAATGTTCAGTCCCTTGCCGTAGACCATACGGGCTTTCCCATGAGATTCTACATTACTTTAACATAGTTCCATGATCCTTAAGATCGGTTTGGACTGTTACCCTAAACCTAGTTAGGGTCTTCCAACATGAATTATCGTTTGTACAACTAGGACTTATGCTACCTAGGGCCACTGGGGATTACGCTTACCTATTGCACGTTTTCGTATCTCTGTTTTGGTTCAACCACCCAGGGCCACTGGGATTTACGCTAACCGTCAACCGCGCCCTTTTTCCCACGCATTCATCGTGAATCGTTTTCCATGACTGTATGCACATGTATCACATCGTGCCATCCGAGTCCTGTCACAGGGCAGATCGAGAAATACAGGACTCGGTCGGGAGCTTTCGATTTATCTGCCGATGCAGATGCTAAGGTCTGTTTTTCTATCCGTGGCTATGGTCCCACGGGACCCCTCCCTCAACTAGCGAAAGACAAGACAGGATAAATCCTGTATGAGAACACAACACTGGCCAACCCTCATCCAAGCCTTACCACAACCATAATTAGATAGCAATTATGGTCTATTGGGTGTTCTCTGCCTTTCCGTACGTACACGCTTGACCAAAGATGGTAGGTAGCCTGACGAAAAATGCTATCTAGGGTACGACCGTGTATCGTCGACTATCCCCTATCCATCCCCGTCTTTAGGTCGCTCGCATAGCAACCAAGGCATACTCTTGGTTCTTCTAACGCAGACCTTAACCTCTCATGAGCCTAGTATAATTACCTGGTAGCTCATAGAGGGATCCCAAGAATATCCTCACGTTCCCCGAAGCCGCTGCTTCGTTACCCAGTTCGCTGGAGCCTTTATCTAAATTAGATACTTGCTCCTACTCGTATACTTAAACGATGACCTACCGTATCAGGTTACTCATCTATCTATGAACTGGTCTAAATTTCCTTGACTAAGAATCATTACTTAGTTATCCTTCAACTAAGGTTTACCACTTAGCCTTATTCCCGTTATCCTTGTTAATTACGGTTACCCACCTAATCCTCCGAATTAGGGTTTATATAACAGATTAAGTGTCACTTAAGTTCATGACTTAATCCCGTCTACAAATCATGTCAACATTGGCTAAGTATCCAAGTTCGAGACTTAACCCGTCTACAAATCATGTCCAGGTTGGTCAAGTATATATTAACTTGACCCTATCAAATTACTTAGTCAAACCGGTCAAGTGTATTCAAGCGATTCATGACTTAGCCTTATCATGTTTTCACGTTATATTGGTTAAGTATGGGTTAACTTAACCTCAATAAATTCACGAGTTAGATTGGTTAAGTATAGATCACTTAACCACATCAAATTAACGAGTTAGATTGGTTAAGTTTAGGTCACTTAACCACATCAAATTAACGGGTTAGATTGGTTAAGTATAGGTCACTTACCCACATCAAATTAACGAGTTAGATTAGTTAAGTGTTTAACTTAACCCCATTAAACTACCAAGTGGGATTAATTAAGTCTAGGCGAACTTAGCCCCATCCGATTATCATGTTTAGACTAGTTGAGTCTAATCTTAACCCCATCCATTAACTGTATCTTTCGGTTAAGTGTCATTAAAAAAAACTTACTTAACCTTACCAAATTATCGTGTTGGATTGATTAAGTGTTGGTTAACTTAACCCCGTCCACTAGTCGTATAAAAATGGTTAAGTGTCATTAGGCAAATCAAGTTACTTAACCTACCCAACCTTGTCATGTTTTGTTAAGTATCATTAGCCTAATCAATTTACTTAACCCCTTTGTCCATGTCATATTTGGTTAAGAGTCATTAATCAAATTAACTTAACCCTATCATGTGGCATTAATTACTTAATGCACCCCAACCTCTCACATTAGACTTTGTTGTGGTTACTAGTTAAGCCGGTCGGTTCCGGGTAGCTTTACACCACAACTTGGTCTAACCTCGGGTTCAAGCACAACATGACCAACTTCTCACATTGGGTCCTATTGTTTGCAACTACTAGTTAGGCCGGTCGGTTCCGGGTAGTTTTACGTTGCAAACTCAACCCAACCTCGAGTTGGCCACACTTATATTATCTAAGTGTCATGTCCATTATGTTTCCAAAACATGTTACAAGTTTTCAAGCAATTGGGTAGACCTAACTTAATAGGTAAATTCCCAATGGGTAGACCTAACTTAATAGGTAAATTCCCAAGCTTATGTTTTTATGCATACTTACATGTCAACTTCCATGTTATATTTCAAGTCATGTTTTCAAGTATAACCACATGTCATATTTAACGTTACATGTTGTCATGTTTATACCCATTTACCCAAATCATGTTCATATCATTATGTTTTCCCATAATGTGAACCCAACGCTTTTTAAACTCGCATATACGTTCGCAACAACGTAATGGATTAAAAGAAGAGACTTGGCAAAGGCATGACAAAAAATGGATATTAAGCCACAAGTTAATCATGGTGGCAAATGAGGCACAAATGTGTTCATTAGCTTGCATGTTACATTCTTAAGCCTCAAAAACATGCATAAACCCAAACTTGGCACATAAGCGAATCATGTTGACAAAAGACATGGAATGATGACTAGTAACTCGCATATATCATCATATAAGAGTTATGACTTCATATGCAAGTTGACATAAAGGGTAAGAAGGTTCTCAAGTTGCATAATGCAACATTTCAACATAAAGGTTGTAGCTTTTAGCTCATAAGATCAAGATAATGACTTCATAAACTTGCATGACATGATAGCATGTATCATTCTCAATGATCAAACCCAAACTTGCAATATGAACATTTAACTTCATAGTTAATATCTAAGAGTAGGGAAAGGGCTTACATTGCTATGAAGGCCTAAATCGATTAAATTAAAGCTTGTGATGAAGCCTATGCATGCCATCACCCAAAAACCCAAAAATGAACACTCCAAATCAATAAAAAAACCCATCTTTATGAACAAAGATCAAAGCTTTAGCCTTGAAATCAACTTGAGAAGCTCTCATACTAACATAGGGACTCTCTAATACTCTCATGATCATGAAACTTCTCATAGAAATGAAGTGGAGGCTAGGATAGTTGAGTGGAGGCCAGGAGAGTAGCAATTTTTCCATAGTTTAGTTGCATGAATGAATAATGAGGATTTATGATAGGTTAGGGTCTTATTTATAGATTAGGCAAGTGTTTTAGGCCATAGGATTAAACCTAGATTCAATCCAAGCCATCAAAGCATGTCTTGGGGAAGAAGTCAAGTGTAGGAACCATCTAGGGCCTTTAGATTAAAGATGAACCATGAGAACCATCCAAATGCAAAATCTGCATTTGAGCGAATCGGCCCACGGGTTGACAGCCAAACACCCTGGATTAACCCCTAGTCGACCCAACGGGCTCGGGTCGACCTCAAAAATCGGCCGGTTCGGTTATTCCCCTCTCCCAATTCGCTGTTTTGAACATTTTTGCATATTTATTTATTTAATTTTCAATTATATATATATATCAATATATATATATTTCTCTGCGCAACCCATTTCACTTAATTAAGTATACTTTAATTTGGGAATTTTTCGTGAAACTTCGCGAGGCCATATCTTGGTCATACGGACTCCAATTTTCGAAAACTCGGACTCTATTTCGCGTATTTTTCCGAGACGAATGCAATGGCATAGCCCGTTTCCCTTGATTCAGATTTTACAGTTTAATTCTGCCTCCATTTATGTTATAACAGGTTATTGAAAATACGGGTTGTTACATTCTCCCCACCTTTTAGGATTTCGTCCCTGAAATCTCCAAGTTAGGAAGAACATATCCTACCATCCATCATCCATCTACTCAAAACATCATCCACAAGCAACCATTGTCCTTAGATGATTTCTAATGCTGTATGAATATATGCAAAACGTGTGTGTACATGTTCCTTAGCTAATGCTAATGATCAGGCCTGAATAATCTTTCTAATGCAAAATATGTATAGTGCCATGAATCCAACATGTATGCAAATAGTCCTAGTCATATAGATACTGTATGCGTGCACAATCATTCATTCATATGCAACAAACGCATGATAATACATTCGATTTCATCCATAAACAAGTATAAATACTCGTGCATATGCAATATGAAATGTGACTGAGTCAAGCTAGTATCTAATGTGTATTCGCGCATCCACGAGCAACCACTTGCAACCATATCAATCATAACATGTTTCAAATACATGTTTACATCCATAGGGTTCTACCTAGAATTCCCTGAAACAGGGTCGAGAAGATAAACAAGACAAACTCCTTACAGGGTTTGTAACGGAGAATAGGACCGAGAGGATGTCCACAAAAGATAGCCTACAAGTAAGCTCTACAAAAAAAACAGGGATCAAGGATATACTCCCAAAAAGAGATATCATGCGCGTATCTAGTCTTTGACCATCAAAGTCGTCTTTTAACTTCGCGATTTTGTAGCTTCTTATTCCTGTTTCCATAACATGAGCTGGAACTCATTTCTTCGTCGCCTCTCGTTCCACTTGCACTTATCCTTTTCCTAGAATACTTGACGCAAACATGACTGCGTACTCATGATCTCATGCAAGCTTTCCAAAATTCACTATTGAATCTTGGATCTCGTTTATACACTATAAGGCATTCCATGTAGAAGAACTTTCTCTTGAAAGTAAACAGATGTCAATCAGGTTATCATGCGCACTTACTAGGGTGATCTCTATAACCCATGCATAAATGAAGTAAACTATCCGTCTTATTGGCGAACACCACTCGATCGGGCTTCAAATTTCCAATAAAGGCATCAAGGGATTCTAAGTAACTAGTCATGACAGAACCTCAAAAAGGTTACCCGATACTTCGAGGGCATTACCAAGGCTAGTCAAAAGGTCTAACTACCCTGATATCAAAACCGAGAGTGGCACCCCCTACTGGATAACCACATCATCCCTAGAATCCATCCATAGCTTATAAACATAAGCATTATTTCCAAACTCAACACTTGGCATAGACATTCCCAAATCCAAACAAGTCATGTATAAATGGACTGATTCTCCAATAGGACTTTGAGACAAAAATGGGATTCTCTATTACGTTAGTACTTAAGGTGCAGAGACTCAACTACCGAAGCGGACTTAAATGATGCGGGGATCAAAACAAAGTCTTGGCGGGCTGATAGAAAAGAATAACTAGATCTTCAACAAGGATGTTATCCCCCTACTCAGGTACTCTAGTGAGGGTATACAACGATGATCTTGTCCTTGTCCCACAATACTTAACTATCCGTCCCGTTTCACCATACCAAAGATACTTTCTCGTCGTGGGTTTCATTGTTCATCTTTCTCCCTCCTTTGAGGACTAAGCATACCAACAAGTTGCTCATCCTTAAGCTCGTATCCTTTATCCTCTTTCTCACTATCCTTCCTTATAACGCGGCCACTGGTCTCTCGAGAACCACCTCCATCGCATGGAAAACACTTTTGTAGATAGAAAAGACTAGTCGCAGTTAAAACCACTGTGACTACAGATGGAGGAAAGAAGGAAAAAGAGATTCAATTAAGGAAACGAGGATAGTGCTAATGGCCTTTAGGGAATAGCATTTTTCTTTTAAAAGAAAATTTTCTTGAAAAAATGCTTCTTTGTAAACGATTTTCAAATAGTTTTCAGAAGGTCTTTAAAAACTTTTGCCCAGTCTGGTAACCTTCTGCTCTGATACCACGTGTAACACCCCGCCTCCGCTAGGGTCACTCGCAAAGGAATGCACTAGCTTTAGAGGGGCATTATTGGTAAGCATGCACAGAAATATCAGACAGAACATATAAAAATAGCGGAAGTAAAATCAAACTTTCATAACATGAATAAATAAGGTCTAAAGCCTTTTACATCAGAGTACATCAAAACCTGTCTTGCAATAGTAAAGAAGCATAAAGGCATTTTCATAAATTATTCCCCAAGTAAAAACAGTAAAGTAGCCATTAGCCAAGAAAAGTCCAAGCCATCCATGATGACCTTCAAGCAGAAGAAGTCCGAACTAAACAAAAGTATTTCCTCCCTGTAACTTGGGGGGGGGGGGAAATGGAAGAAAAGAGGCGAAACAAAACGGGTCAGTCAAAAAGACTGAGTAAGCCCTATCTACTATTAGCATAAAAACTAGTAAAGTTAACTGACATGAGAAACTGAGATGAACATAAGCATGATGACAAGATAGATAAGCTAAATCAAAATAACAGGATGAACTACTGAACTCAGATAAACTAAGGTGTCATGATAAATTACGATGTCAAGATAAAACAAGGTATCACATCGTCAGGTTTCTATCAAGTATAATATCCCCAAGATATCTATCACGTATAACGTCCCATGATATCTATCCTGCATTTTAGCTCTGCACCTACCGTACTAGTATCCCCACCGTATCATGTGTTAACCAAGAATGACCCTCACTCAAAAGTCGTGTAATGGTCCATGTCAACCTAATATATCGCATATATAGGTTACTCAACTTGTATGTTTTATTCTATGTAAATGTTCAGTCCCTTGCCGTAGACCATACGGGCTTTCCCATGAGATTCTACATTACTTTAATATAGTTCCATGATCCTTAAGATCGGTTTGGACTGTTACCCTAAACCTAGCTAGGGTCTTCCAACATGAATTATCGTTTGTACAACTAGGACTTATGCTACCTAGGGCCACTAGGGATTACGCTTACCTATTGCACGTTTTCGTATCTCGGTTTTGGTTCAACCACCCAGGGCCACTGGGATTTACGCTAACCGTCAACCGCGCCCTTTTTCCCATGCATTCACCGTGAATCGTTTTCCATGACTGTATGCACATGTATCACATCGTGCCATCCGAGTCCTGTCACAGGGCAGATCGAGAAATACAGGACTCGGTCGGGAGCTTTCGATTTATCTGCCGATGCAGATGCTAAGGTCTGTTTTTCTATCCGTGGCTATGGTCCCACGGGACCCCTCCCTCAACTAGCGAAAGACAAGACATGATAAATCCTGTATGAGAACACAACACTGGCCAACCCTCATCCAAGCCTTACCGCAACCATAATTAGATAGCAATTATGGTCTATTGGGTGTTCTCTGCCTTTCCGTACGTACACGCTTGACCAAAGATGGTAGGTAGCCTGACGAAAAATGCTATCTAGGGTACGACCGTGTATCGTCGACTATCCTCTATCCATCCCCGTCTTTAGGTCGCTCGCATAGCAACCAAGGCATACTCTTGGTTCTTCTAACGCAGACCTTAACCTCTCATGAGCCTAGTATAATTACCTGGCAGCTCATAGAGGGATCCCAAGAATATCCTCACGTTCCCCGAAGCCGCTGCTTCGTTACCCAGTTCGCTGGAGCCTTTATCTAAATTAGATACTTGCTCCTACTCGTATACTTAAACGATGACCTACCGTATCGGGTTACTCATCTATCTATGAACTGGTCTAAATTTCCTTGACTAAGAATCATTACTTAGTTATCCTTCAACTAAGGTTTACCACTTAGCCTTATTCCCGTTATCCTTGTTAATTACGGTTACCCACCTAATCCTCCGAATTAGGGTTTATATAACAGATTAAGTGTCACTTAAGTTCATGACTTAATCCCGTCTACAAATCATGTCAACATTGGCTAAGTATCCAAGTTCGAGACTTAACCCGTCTACAAATCATGTCCAGGTTGGTTAAGTATATATTAACTTGACCCTATCAAATTACTTAGTCAAACCGGTCAAGTGTATTCAAGCGATTCATGACTTAGCCTTATCATGTTTTCACGTTATATTGGTTAAGTATGGGTTAACTTAACCTCAATAAATTCACGAGTTAGATTGGTTAAGTATAGATCACTTAACCACATCAAATTAACGAGTTAGATTGGTTAAGTTTAGGTCACTTAACCACATCAAATTAACGGGTTAGATTGGTTAAGTATAGGTCACTTACCCACATCAAATTAACGAGTTAGATTAGTTAAGTGTTTAACTTAACCCCATTAAACTACCAAGTGGGATTAATTAAGTCTAGGCTAACTTAGCCCCATCCGATTATCATGTTTAGACTAGTTGAGTCTAATCTTAACCCCATCCATTAACTGTATCTTTCGGTTAAGTGTCATTAAAAAAACTTACTTAACCTTACCAAATTATCGTGTTGGATTGATTAAGTGTTGGTTAACTTAACCCCGTCCACTAGTCGTATAAAAATGGTTAAGTGTCATTAGGCAAATCAAGTTACTTAACCTACCCAACCTTGTCATGTTTTGTTAAGTATCATTAGCCTAATCAATTTACTTAACCCCTTTGTCCATGTCATATTTGGTTAAGAGTCATTAATCAAATTAACTTAACCCTATCATGTGGCATTAATTACTTAATGCACCCCAACCTCTCACATTAGACTTTGTTGTGGTTACTAGTTAAGCCGGTCGGTTCCGGGTAGCTTTACACCACAACTTGGTCTAACCTCGGGTTCAAGCACAACATGACCAACTTCTCACATTGGGTCCTATTGTTTGCAACTACTAGTTAGGCCGGTCGGTTCCAGGTAGTTTTACGTTGCAAACTCAACCCAACCTCGAGTTGGCCACACTTATATTATCTAAGTGTCATGTCCATTATGTTTCCAAAACATGTTACAAGTTTTCAAGCAATTGGGTAGACCTAACTTAATAGGTAAATTCCCAATGGGTAGACCTAACTTAATAGGTAAATTCCCAAGCTTATGTTTTTATGCATACTTACATGTCAACTTCCATGTTATATTTCAAGTCATGTTTTCAAGTATAACCACATGTCATATTTAACGTTACATGTTGTCATGTTTATACCCATTTACCCAAATCATGTTCATATCATTATGTTTTCCCATAATGTGAACCCAACGCTTTTTAAACTCGCATATACGTTCGCAACAACGTAATGGATTAAAAGAAGAGACTTGGCAAAGGCATGACAAAAAATGGATATTAAGCCACAAGTTAATCATGGTGGCAAATGAGGCACAAATGTGTTCATTAGCTTGCATGTTACATTCTTAAGCCTCAAAAACATGCATAAACCCAAACTTGGCACATAAGCGAATCATGTTGACAAAAGACATGGAATGATGACTAGTAACTCGCATATATCATCATATAAGAGTTATGACTTCATATGCAAGTTGACATAAAGGGTAAGAAGGTTCTCAAGTTGCATAATGCAACATTTCAACATAAAGGTTGTAGCTTTTAGCTCATAAGATCAAGATAATGACTTCATAAACTTGCATGACATGATAGCATGTATCATTCTCAATGATCAAACCCAAACTTGCAACATGAACATTTAACTTCATAGTTAATATCTAAGAGTAGGGAAAGGGCTTACATTGCTATGAAGGCCTAAATCGATTAAATTAAAGCTTGTGATGAAGCCTATGCATGCCATCACCCAAAAACCCAAAAATGAACACTCCAAATCAATAAAAAAAACCCATCTTTATGAACAAAGATCAAAGCTTTAGCCTTGAAATCAACTTGAGAAGCTCTCATACTAACATAGGGACTCTCTAATACTCTCATGATCATGAAACTTCTCATAGAAATGAAGTGGAGGCTAGGATAGTTGAGTGGAGGCCATGAGAGTAGCAATTTTGCCATAGTTTAGTTGCATGAATGAATAATGAGGATTTAGGATAGGTTAGGGTCTTATTTATAGATTAGGTAAGTGTTTTAGGCCATAGGATTAAACCTAGATTCAATCCAAGCCATCAAAGCATGTCTTGGGGAAGAAGTCAAGTGTAGGAACCATCTAGGGCCTTTAGATTAAAGATGAACCATGAGAACCATCCAAATTCAAAATCTGCATTTGAGCGAATCGGCCCACGGGTTGACAGCCAAACACCCTGGATTAACCCCTAGTCGACCCAGCGGGCTTGGGTCGACCTCAAAAATCGGCCGGTTCGGTTATTCCCCTCTCCCAATTCGCTGTTTTGAACATTTTTGCATATTTATTTATTTAATTTTCAATTATATATATATATATATATATATATATCAATATATATATATTTCTCTGCGCAACCCATTTCACTTAATTAAGTATACTTTAATTTGGGAATTTTTCGTGAAACTTCGCGAGGCCATATCTTGGTCATACGGACTCCAATTTTCGAAAACTCGGACTCTATTTCGCGTATTTTTCCGAGACGAATGCAATGGCATAGCCCGTTTCCCTTGATTCAGATTCTACAGTTTAATTCTGCCTCCATTTATGTTATAACAGGTTATTGAAAATACGGGTTGTTACAATAGCGTTTTATCTTTGCTATTAAACATAAATGCTATATGAAATCGAAGCCAACCGCTACCTATTATAACGTTTTACGCTTATTTATATAGCGTTTAATCAGCTTCTATTGTAGCGTTTCAAGTCTTATTCATGCTAGCAAAACATTTTATCATTTTTTTCAAGCCAAGAAAATTTTGAAGAAAAAAATCAACAATGTTTCGTAAATCAACATTAGAAACATCCTTAACATGAAAAATACATGCACTACTTTGCGATAAGTAATCTAAAGGCGAAAAGAAAAGAGATGCTTATCAAATGTTAAAATTGCTTCATGGTAACGATAAAAGATTTTGAGCTTATTGACAATTATTTGTGCAAGTATTTGATTCCTTGAAATTGAATTTAATTTATACAGTAACATAATTGCTATACCCATTACATTAAATAGTCAAAAAGATGTAGCAACTATTAATATACAAAATTCGAAGAAGAAACTATTCACATTTTCATGTATATGACTGTTACAGGAAACATAAAATATCCGCGTAGATACCAAGTTGGAAAAACAACTATCTTAATGTTAGGCATAAACTACTTTCATACTAAAAATACAATGAATTATTGTTATTCAGTCTTTCCTAAATTATCAACTTCATTTTTATAGCAACATATTAGATTTGTACATGAAGCATCGATTAAAGGCTAGTAACAAAAAAAAAATCAAGAATCAAAAGAAAAAACAGTAAAATATACATAATAAAGCTTGTAGTACCTATAGCGTCCTTCGCGATTTTGGATTCACGATTCATGATTTTGATGAAGGACGATGAGTAGTTGGTTTTAGTTAAGTATACGGTTCTCGATTTTCGGTTCTCGATTCCTAACTCAAGATAAGTTAGTAAACAGTTTGGAAGCGACGCACTATCCATTGGAGGCGGAGGCGGAGGCAAAGCGCTGTCCTCTGGAGAAGGAGGCAACGAAGACCTATGCACGAGAGGCGGATTTGAAAGATGCTCTTTTGGGATGAGAAAGAGCAAAAAAGTTTATTTTACTTCCCGCACAATGAATGTTTTTTTTGTTTTTTTCCGCCTCTGTTTTGGAATAGCGTTGAATATACGAGACTTGTCCGAATAGCGTTTAAGTACTATAGCTTTGGAGCGTTCACGCAGATACTATGAGGTGACGCTATGTGATATAACTATCAAAAATCCATTTTGTTGTAGTGCTTGTTCGAACTGAGCTAGCTTTATACTATTGGTTTCAAGTTGTTGCACATAAGCCTTCTTTCTTATTCTACTTTTTCTTGCTGCTTCTCTATTCTGAGCTAAGCATCTTAGTGTCTTGGCATCTGGTTTTTTCCATCTACATCTGCATTTGAACCAATCACTCTTCTCTTGTTTTGAGTATACAATTAAAAATCAGTAGCCATTATATGTTGGTTCTGTTCGGGGTTAGACGAATATTCTGATTGTGAAATAGTGTTTTGACCTGATCCTGTGTTTGTGCTTTCCTCTAAATGCAAATATAATCTGAGCTAAGCATCATTTACGCTATATGTATATATTCTATAAGAGATCTTGGCACTATACTAATCGCCTCTTGACAAATTTTCATTTAAATATGTATGGGGCTTGAACGGGCAACCCAGTTACTTCAGTACTTATGTTTTTAGCACATATTATATTTCTCTTCATCAAACATCACTTCTTAGAAAATCTTCCCCAAGTCGATTTCAGTCGATAATTACGCTTTATGTAAACTGCTCTAGATCTATTGTGTTATTGCAAAATATTCATTTACGTGTTACTGGATGGCAACTTCCTAATCCATGTTTTAGTTTTGAGTTGAAATATTAGGATATTATACTCCTCAGCATGGAAAAAAGATGCTTAGAATCAAATACTAATTTCAGCATCTTGAAAAGTTAATGCATCCTAATCCTAGACATTAAATTATATCATTTTGACAAATAATAAATGAATTAGAGTTTAAAACAAATGATTATGATCAAATTATGACAGTAATTATAACAAATCCTGTCTTTTGTATTGAAAATCTTTCTATATTTTTTTAAAATGTCATGGGGATTACGTTTGGATGTTGAGTATCATAAATTTCATGTGCTTCAGGTTAGTCAATTTGAGGCTACAAGTTCAAGTCAAACGCCAAATTTGTCACTTAACAATTCCCATCTTGCTTTGTAAATTTCCTTTTATAATATCACCTTTTAACATGTTTATATAGTTTCTACCCCATTAACGTAAGCAAGAGGAACAACAACAAGAAAATTTGAGATGGTTGTTATAGTTCAATGGAAGTACTTTTTAATTCTTGTTATTTTTGTTTGTTTTGTTGACCTGACTTGATCAACTTTAATGAGGCACATGAAAGTAAACATATAATAATAAGATAATAAAATCAAAATTAAACCAATTGCACCCATTGCAGATGTTCCATTGGAAATATTACTACCATTTAACCAAATAATGCAGCATATCATATAAAACATAATATATTTTTTCAAAGAACAACCAAAATCAATTTTTTTATATTAAATATTATGATACGAGTTCACTCAAGTTGGGTTTCACTTAATAACTAGCAGTAAAATCATCATGTGCATTTACAAGCATTTTAATTTTAACATTATGCCAGGACACACTTTTATATCGATAATCAATTATTTGACCTAGGTTTAATTTCACTCATGAACTTTAGTTTTTTAATCAAATTACCCAAGGATTGCTACTACTACTAATAATAAAATAGTGCTAATATCATGTATCATTCATATGTTTTTAACTTCTTGTAGTGACTTGCTATTGCTTAATTTGTCCATTAACCTGTTTTTATTCAAATTTTTAATAAATTCGCTTGACATTTTCAGATGCTTGAATCATGAGGTCAGAATGCAGCGATGGTAAAGGCATAAGATAGCGTTGTCCCTAGTGATTTGCAACATCAGCTGGTAGCCATCTATTTTTCATAATTAAACCTTGATAAATACGATTTTCACAATAAACATGATTTTCACAATCAACTAATAAAGCAATAGAAAAGTAAATGTAATGACCCGGGGATTTTGCGACCTTGGAAATCGACATAAACTCAATGTCGACTATCCAAGCATCGGAAATACCGGATAGTTAATAGAAAGAAATTAGAGGGTGACAATAGATAAGATAGAAAATTAGAATAGAAGAAGAAGAACATAACAACAGAATCAGAGTAACAGGAATCTCACAGCGGAACGAATAAATATATTATATAACATAATTTGGAAATAAAACAATACTGTATACAATACCATTATCGGAGTACAACACTTACAACACAGCGGAAATAAACAATAGCTATATAATCCTGAAGCCGCCTGCTCCAGTTTTCCAATTATATCTGTAAAATCCCGACTACTAGACTGTCCATACAAAATTGGGCACCCAAGAGTTTAGGGAAAACAAAACAAAATAAACTCTGGGTCAGTCAGGTAACTGGTGTGAGTAAACTCCAAACACTTGGTTTAACTTTTCCAAATCCTTTTCAAAAGAAATGATAATCGTAAGACCGATCCACACATAAATACGGATGGTTTTTACCATACGATAACCCAAAATATTTCTTAAGATCAATATTTTCTGATATTATAATAATGTCTAAATCAAGTAGATAACAATCTAGTAGAACACTTTCATCTCACGCTCTACATATATAATATACAATCAAAAACCACGGGCTCTTATTGGGTAATGAATTCCCAACTATGAAAAGGTATGTAACCACCTTCTGATCAGTGTACTCTAGAAGCGATACACTGGAGTTCAACAAGAACATCTTGTAACTCGGCCACACATGACCGACCATTCATTTCGCTTGAATGTTCCAAATATATTGCCATTCATACTTCTATTTATAGAATTTTCAGATAAAAACTTATTTTATACTTCTAACACTAAAATCTCATTTAATTCCCTTTAAAAATGCTAAGTTCAAATTCCATTAAAAACATCAGTGTTAAAACCGATTTTCGCTCCTCTATATAAATTCAGTTTTATATATCCAATTTATCCTATGACAAATATTTTATTTAATCTATAAACATTGTTTATAAATTTATCTTTCCAAATTATATACGTTAAAACAGATTTTTATTTAATATCTACTTTATATCCATATCATGTTATACCCACGTGCAGAGCACGGGTGTAAATCTTCCTAATGTAAAATTTTCTTTTTATAAAATTCTGTTCATTTTCCAAATATTTCCTTTTATAAAATTCTTTCCATTTTATAATTAATTCATTTTTATAAAATTCTTTTCATTTTATAATTCTACTGATTTCATATCAATAATTTCTTTTCAATATACACTTTGAAAATTTCCTTTATACATTCCAGTATCACTTATGAATATCAAATAACAAGACCAGTGTCGTCATAATCAATCACAGATTGTATATCACATCGTATATCACAATATATGAAAACAAACAGTATTATAAATATTGAGGAATCCAATTGGATCCCTCCAACCTATTTCCCTACATCATAGACGTTAAACAATATAAATAACATCGATTTAATTTCAATATGAAATATTCTGATAAACAGAATCAATATTTGATTAACGATTTATATATATATCGTTATTTATAATTCCAACCAATAAATCAACAATTCAACCAAACAATCAACACACAACAATCAATCATCATTTATCAACACTAGATTATATTTACAAAAATGTAAACTGTACAGAGTTAGCGAGATTTACTCACATTGGATGGTTATCGTTAAATAACGATAACTGTCGGTTGATTTAGACAGACAATTTATTTCACTATAAATTATAACGAGCTCCAATTCACTCCCAGTCAGTTCCATCGTGTAGTGTTTGTACATACGATCCCAACGTATCTGACCATTCGTGATTCTGACAACGTATGCATTATATATCACATTTACAAGTTCATATACACTATTAAATTAAACTATATTTTTAATTTTTAATGGGCCTTACCCTTTATATTAGGCCCAACTTCCCAGCCGTTAAAACGCAACCTGTAGTACTGCGCAACCATCTTTCCCAGACATGAATATCGCAGAAACCAGACATGTTCATAGACATTGCGAACTTAACATCCCTATAACATTCGAATGTGAATTTTCTTTTCTTTCTTTTGCCTTTTATTTTCTCTTACCATGGTCCTCACGTTGATAAGTTGGCCCAGATTCATGCTAATACATACTCAGACTCATTTACCACATAAGCTTTCTTCCCCGTCATGTATTATGTTCGAACACGCTCTCATTTTCACTGCCACTGACCAGACTTAGATCGACATTTTCTCATTCCCTACCACGTGAAACCCACCAAAATCTTCACCAATCTTTCTCTCTTCAGGAACCCGACAATTCCCCCACCACCTTATTCCATCGCGGCTACCTTGCAGAACCCGTCATCCTCCTTGCATCGTGTTTCGGGACCTAAGCTACAGTTCACAACAAGGATCGACATTTTTATAACCTAAATTCCACCCAAAACTCACTCGACTTGCCATTTCATTCACTGGTCCGTAATCCGAACTCCAATCCGTGAATGAACACTTCGATTTCCCATAACTTGAAACCCTAGCAATTTTAAACCAACTGTACAGTATTTCTAAAGAACCAAAAAGCCATCGAGCTCTACAAAAATTATATGAACATGAAGCCCCATCCCATATGATCTCAAAGAAATTTATATCAGATTTTTTTGAGGAGCTTTTGATTTTTAATAAAATTTAAAAACTCACGTTGGTTGATCTTATTTGTGGCGGCTTGCAATTGTTTCGCTGTTGACCAGGAAGAAATGAAATTAGGTTAGAAAGGAGGGTAGTGGTATTTATAGGAGATTTAAATAATTTTATATTCAAATATTATATTTATTTATAATCAATTGCTATTTGTTTTGCTATTTAAAAATTCGTGTGATCACATACAACATCCAAAAATCATGAAAATGGGCATGTAACTATAGTTCGACATTACGGACCCAACGAAACTTGTTTCGTTGAATTCCGAGTTCATTTGCTCACACATCATATTTTTAAAGTCAAATTATTGACTATTTTTCACATTAAAATTCCGTACGGCCACATACTGACACCAAAAATCACGAAAATTGAAATATAAAATAATTTAATATTCCGGATCCAACAAAATTAGTTTCTTCGAAAACGGAGATCATTTGCAAAACTCGCTATTTTTAAAGCTCTAAATAAGCCCATTTAAATATTAATATATTTAAAAATAATTAAATTAACTATTTATAAATAAGTATTATCGTATATATTCACAATAGAATATAATACAGCTCCAAAATATTCCTATCTGAGTTTATAACTCGACATTTCAATTCCAGATTAAATCAGTATTCAATTTATATTGAAAATCCATCTATAATATAAATAAATCATTATAAATTATAAAGGAATTCCATAGCGACTTTTCGAAAATTTGATTTTATCATAAATCAAAATCTACCAGTCGAAATTCCGATTTTTCTTTTCCATTATAAAAATATACTTCATCAGCTCCGAACGTTTCTTGTTTCACAGGAATCCGACTTAAAACAGATTCTGTATATTCGTTTAAAGTTCGAATCGGCAAATTACGAACCGCCGCGCCATTTCGAGCTCAACTATAATTATAATATAATTATATGTTCAACTCTCATTTATATAATATATTCGTCAATATAATTCAACTCTAAACTGAATTATATATTATAAATGATCCAATTCACACAATATTGTGAATTCCACTATTTCTGACTATTTCAGAAATTAAATATATTATTCTATTATATATTAATTAAATATTCAATATTATTTAATTCTGGTCATTTTAAATTACCAAACCATCATTTAAATAATTAAATAAATTATTTATTATCCGTTAAAAATACGGGCCGTTACATTCTTCCCTCCTTAAAATAAATTTCGTCCTCGAAATTGCTAAAGTAGAAAACAAACCCTATTAACTGGGTTCAAATTATTTGTTTACTTCTTTAACTTCAGTTTTAACTGAACCAATTTATTTCAATTAAATATTAATTCATTCTGACTAACTAAAATTTTAAAAAATTCTGAAAATTTTCTAACACCCGAAATTTCTGAAAAATTTCGCCAACACCTCCTTTGTACGGCTCAATCGGTACAACTACAACTCGCCTCTCTAAGCCTTTTCCAACCCAAAAGAAAATCAAACAGCCAAGCAGCTTGCCAAATAGGCTCATAAATCACCAAACTCGTATAAAAATAAACTTTTACCTTTTTGTCGGGCGTATCATTATATCATTTCCATCCGCTACCAACTCAGCATATACCAATGTCATCCCAATCAAAACTCCAATAAATTTTATCTTCAACACAATTATTCGATTATACCCAAGCCAAATTCCATCTCAAACTCGAGTTCCATTCTCGATTCCAAGCTTTTAACTTACCCCAACCAATACCATTTCAAATTCCTATCTCACAAATCCAATATACTTAACCCCGTTAAGTTTCATTTCACAAATTTCATTAACTGGTTAATCTCTCCAATCAGTTATCTTTATCTCAAAACCCTTATCTAGTTTTTATTTTGAAAATCAATCCATTTACTCAACTGAGTCAAATTATATTCATAATCCAATTTCACTCTATATCATTCTAATCCAATTCAATTTTAGTTACCACTTAACTGCCTTTATTTTCATTTCAATTTAGTTCCACAAATTTCCATCTAATTTGTTTTAATTCAAACAATCCTTTCCTGGGAGTTTTAAACAGTTTATCGATATCAAAAATCAAATCTCCTTTTCTAAATTCAAAACAACTTGCTTTTCTCAAACCAATTCAAAATCAAAATCTTTGGTAGCAATCCGTCACGTAGAACTCGAAAATGAGCACTGATAATGTGGCCAGCATCATCAAAGTTATTTCCCAGCGATCGAAGTGAGTTCAATACTATATCACTTTTCAAAACCGTATTTAAACATTTCCCATTTTGAAATCAATTTCAAAATACCATTCACACTGCTTGTAAAACAATTTAAAATCTCCCAGGATTTTAAATTTTTCATATATTTAATCCAAGTCCATTTACAAACATTTTTTTCCAATTTTTCGGAGTTTTAATTCCAATTCTGATTTAAATTCAGACTTAATCCTTCTGACTTTATAATTACACTTATATGAATTCGGGTTAGTTATTTATAATCATTTCAATAATAATCTTATTCGATTATAATAATGACCAACACATCAAATATAATAATTCCAAAATATATTTTCTTTATATCAAAATATATTTTGGGTAAAATTATTTCGTTTTACCCTCCTTTCAAAACATAACATGTCGGTTCATCGTATTCAAGCGTTTAGAAACCCCATCGATACAATGGATCAAACTGATTGACCAGAACTCATATACAACTCTACCAAAAAATCTCCATAATATAAAACAGTTTTTACAAAATTACAAACACGTTCACTCATACATATACACTCAACTCAATCTAGGGTATTACTAACCCCATCTCTACTGAGTCGCGCCATAGAGCCTAGAAAATCACTTAACCTTCAGCTCTGATACCACAGTAACGACCCAGGGATTTTGCAACCTTGGAAATTGACATAAACTTAATGTCGACTATCCAAGCATCGGAAATACCAGATAGTTAATAGAAAGAAATTAGAGGGTGAGAATAGATAAGATAGAAAATTAGAATAAAAGAAGAAGAAGAACATAACCCGAATCAGAGTAACACGAATCTCGCAGCGAAACGAATAAATATATTATATAACATAATTTGGAAATAATACAATACCATTATCAGAGTACAACACTTACAACACAACGGAAATAAACAATAGCTATATAATCCTGAAGCCTCCTGCTCCAGCTTTCCAATTATATCTGTAAAATACCGACTACTTGACTGCCCGTACAAAATTGGGCACCCAAGCGTTTAGGGAAAACAAAACAAAATAAACTCTTGGTCTGTCATGTGACTAGTGTGAGTAAACTCCAAACACTTGGTTTAACTTTTCCAAACCCTTTTCATAAGAAATGATAATCGTAAGACCGATTCATACATGAATAAGTATGGTTTTTACCTTACGATAACCCAAAATATTTCTTAAGATCAATATTTTCTGATATTATAATAATGTCTAAATCAAGTAGATAGCAATCTAGTCGAACGCTTTTATCTCACGCTCTACATATATAATATACAATCAAAAACCGCGGGCTCTTATTGGATAATGAATTCCCAACTATGACAAGGTATGGAACCACCTTTCGATCAATGTACTCTGGAAGCGATACGCTGGAGTTCAATAAGAACATCTTGTAACTTAGCCACACATGATCGACCATTCATTTGAATTGAATGTTCCGAATATATTCTACCTTACGGTTGGTATACCAACATAACCGTTCCCGAGAGATACAGAATTGAAAGAAGTAACAAATATGAATATTCTCTAGATGGTGACAAAATATACTAATTGGGTGCGATCCACTAAGTCATGCTGCCTGCCCATTTCTGTCATTTCTCAGTTGATGAGGCTTAAGGTCATAACGTATCTTTTAACAAATCACTCCTTCATTTACTTTGAATGCCACATCGTCATACCCGCCAAATCACAAATTGATTTTCCCCAAAAATATCACGGGTATAAAGCTAATAGAAACGAATTCCTCCGCCACCAACGTAAATACGTTTGAAACGATCAACTTACGCGATCTACCAGATATACTCTGTCATACGTTCGTCCATTCAAGTTGTCCTGGGACTGGACAACCCGAAGGCACTATTTTGTAAATCCATCTTAGGTAATTTCTACCTAGGATTTACTGAACATCCCTTGCATAACTCCGTCTTCAATTATCTTCATCATATTTGATTCGCAACGCTAATGCCATACGGAGGGGTTTTCAGATAATATATTTGATCCCGGTCTCTCCGTACTGACAACGAAAATGTTTAAAATCTTTGATAGTCGGTGATTTAACTATCAAAGGAAAACATGTGTACAAACAATGGTCGTATTTCCAAATGGAAATCTTACCGATCAATCATCATTTCATTTCCCAATTTCCCATTTATCGTTTCCATATATTCACAAATTCCTTATTTTATAAAATTAGAAAATATACGTTATTAACTTTGGAAAACGTTTCCATTTCTAATTCACGCATCAATATCTTCCCACCTCTATCAGTCTCTAACTGTAAACTAGTAAGAGAACAAAACCCCGACGGCTGAAACCAACATCAGATCGATACCTAGAAAGCCATTCAACTCAACTAATTTTCAGACAATTTCTAATTTCAGTAATTCCATTTAAATTCCTAATTCAAACCCCAAATTCCTTTATAATATTTTATTTGCAAAATATTTACTTTAATCTAATTTTTACACATAGAATGTCAATAACATGTCTATATATAATCAAACAATTTGATTTCGTATTTTAAAAACAATATCCCAAATCCAATTTCTTTTTATACTTCTATTTATAGAAAATTTAGATAAAAACTTATTTTATACTTCTAACACTAAATTCTCATTTAATTCCCTTTAAAAATGCTAAGTTCAAATTCCATTAAAAACATCGGTGTTAAAACTAATTTTCACTCCTATATATAAATTCAGATTTATATATCCAATTTATCCAATGATAAATATTTTATTTAATTTATAAACATCGTTTATAAATTTATCTTTCCAATTTATATATGTTAAAACAGATTTTTATTTAATATCTACTTTAAATATGTATTATGGTATACTCGTGTGCAGAGCACGGGTGTAAATCTTCCGAATGTAAAATTTCCTTTTATAAAATTCTGTTCATTTTCCAAATATTTCCTTTTATAAAATTATTTCCATTTTATAATTATTTCCTTTTTATAAAATTCTTTCCATTTTATAATTCTATTGATTTCATATCAATATTTTATTTTCAATATACACTTTGAAAATTTCCTTTATACACCAGTGTCATCATAATCAATCATAGATTATATATCACATCATATGTCACAATATATGAAAACAAATAGTATTATAAATATTGAGGAATCCAGTTGGATCCCTCCAACCTGTTTCCCTGCATCACAGACGTTAAACAACATAAATAACATCGATTTCATTTCAATATGAAATATTCTGATAAACAGAATCAATATTTGATTAACGATCCATGTATATATATATATGTTTATCGTTATTTATAATTCCAACCAATAAATTAGCAATTCAACCAAACAATCAACATACAACAATCAATCATCATTTATCAACACTAGATTATATTTATAAAAATATAAACTGTACAGAGTTAGTGAGATTTACTCACATTGGACTGTTATCGTTAAATAACGATAACTATCAGTTGATTTAGACAGACAATTTATTTTGCTACAAATTATAATGAGCTCCAATTCACTCCCAGCCAGTTCCATCGTGCAGCGCTTGTACATACGATCCCAATATATCTGACCATTCGTGATTCTGACAACGTATGCATTATATATCACATTTACAGGTTCATATACACTATTAAATTAAATTAAACTATATTTTTAATTCTTAGTGGGCCTTACCCTCTATATCAGGCCCATCTGTAAAAATGAAACCTATAGTACTGCGTAACCATCTTCCCCAGACATGAATAACGCATAAACCAGACATCTTCATATACATTGCGAATTTAACATCCCTGTAACATTCGAATGTGAATTTTCTTTTCATTCTTTTGATTTTTATTTTCTCTTACCATGGTCCTCATGTTGATAAGTTGGCCCAGATTCATGTTAATACAAACTCAGACTCATTTACCACATAAGCCTTCTTCCCCGTCATGTATTCTGTTTGAACACGCTCTCATTTTCACGGCCTTTGACCAGATTCAGATCGATATTTTCTCATTCCCTACCACGTGAAACCCACCAAAATCTTCTCCAATCTTTTCCTCTTCACGAACCCGACAATTCCCCCACCACCTTATTCCACTCGCGGCTGCCTTGCAGAACCCGTCATCCTCCTTGCATCGTGTTTCGGGACCAAGATACAGCTCATAACAAGGATCGACATTTTTATAACCCAAATTCCACCCAAAACTCACTGGACTTCCCATTTCATTCACTGATCTCTAATCCGAACTCCAAACACTTTGATTTCCCATAACTTGAAACCCTAGCAATTTTAATCCAACAGTACAGTATTTCCAACGAACCAAAAAGCCATCAAGTTCTACAAAAATTATATGAACGTGAAGCTCCATCCCATAGGATATCAAAGAAATTTATTTCAGATTTTTCCGAGGAGCTTTTGATTTTTAATAAAATTTAAAAACTCACGATGGTTGATCTTGTTTGTGCCGGCTTGGAATTGTTTCGTTGTTGACTAGGAAGAAATGAAATTAGGTTAGAAAGGAGGGTAGTGGTATTTATAGGAGATTTAAATAATTTTATATTCGATTATTATATTTATTTATAATCAATCGCTATTTGTTTTACTGGTTAAAAATTCGTGTGATCACATACAACATCCAAAAATCATGAAAATGGGCATGTAGCTATAGTTCGACATTACGGACCCAACGAAACTTGTTTCATTGAATTGCGAGTCCGTTTACTCACACATCATATTTTTAAAGTCAAATTATTGACTATTTTTCACATTAAAATTCCGTACGACCACATATGACTCCAAAAATAACAAAAATTGAAATATAACAATAATTTAATATTTTGGATCCAACAAAATTAGTTTCGTCGAAAACGGAGATTTTTTGCAAAACTGGCTATTTTTAAAGCTCTAAATAAACCCATTTAAATATTAATATATTTAAAAATAATTAAATTAAATATTTGAAAACAAATATTATCGTATATATTCACAATAGAATATAATACAACTCCAAAATATTCCTATCTGAGTTTATAACTTGACATTTCAATTCCAGATTAAATCAGTATTCAATTTATATTGAAAATCCATTTATAATATAAATAAATCATTATAAATTATAAAGGAATTCCATAACAACTTTTCAAAAATTTGATTTGATCATAAATCAAAATCTACCAGTCGAAATTCTGGTTTTTCTTTTACATTAGAAAAATATACTTCATCAACTCCGAACGTTTCCCGTTTCACAGGAATCCAGGTTAAAACGGATTCTGTATATTCATCTAAATTTCGAATCGCCAAATTACGAACTACCGCGCCATTTCAAAATCGATTATAATTATAATATAATTATACGTTCAACTGTCGTTTATATAATATATTCGTTAATATAATTCAACTCTAAACTGAATTATATATTATAAATGATCCAATTCACACAATATTGTGAATTCCACTATTTCTGACTATTTCAGAAATTAAATATATTATTCTATTATATATATTAATTAAATATTCAATATTATTTAATTTTGGTCATTTTAAATTACTAAACCATCATTTAAATAATTAAATAAATTATTTATTATCCGTTAAAAATACGGGTCGTTACAGCAAATATGATATTCCAATTTATTTTGCTATTGCTTTATTTGTTCATTTATTATATTTTTCTACAGCTTTATCAACTCAGCACAGTCTATTAAATTGATGTAATCATTAGTTAATTGTGATGCTATGACGAAAACCAGTGGTAATCATTAAAGTTGCTAAATAAGCATTTGATCGTCACTATTGCACATGAATTAATTTGTTCCAATAAATCATTTCGATAATCAAATGGCAGCTGGAATCGATGATTTCATTAAATGATTTAAAGTTTATTGCTAGTGAAAGTATAGACAATAAGATAAGCAAAAACTAACCAATCAGTTTAGCTGTGAATGACCCATAATTATAAGTCATTGCTGAAACATTTGCTTGAAGATCGAGCAAAAGATGCAAACAATCGGAGTGACCATATAATGCTGCCAAATGCGAAGTTGTCAAACCTCAATCCGTTGCTTCATTCAAAAACCTCCAAAGTGCACTACCATTATAAATAAATCAATGAATGAAAACCATATAATAATACTCTCGATAATTGAAATTATGAAACCATTTACATATCTGACTGAACTCACGTGCAACTGTTTTCAAACATCGAAAGGGATGCAGAGACTTTCGTGCTATTCATGCTTAAAGTTTCTTGTAATAAAATACGCAAGCAATAATCTAAAACTTTTGCAGTGCCCACCTGCTATTATTCTTCTACCAAGGTACCGTAATTTTTTCACCTTTAGTATCCAAAAAAGATAAAATGTATGAATTAGTATGCATCCTAAAGATGAATTAATCAATTATTTGTTACAACAAAAATTGTTTGCATAAAGAAAAATCATGATAATGTTAAAGATCATGAGTGTTAGTACAACCTCCCAATTGCCTTGACGACATGCCTGCATCAGCGTAGTCTAACAACAAACCACAATCAGATAGAAAATCATTTTTAGCATTAACCTATGATTAAAGAACCAAAAAAGACAAGCCTTATTAAGCCAGTTTAAGCTTAAGGATGTTACTAGCAGCAAATACTTAACTACCTATCTAAAGCGGGCTTTTTATCTATTACAGGTCATAAATTGGGTAGTTGCAACATGAGATAAATGTGTATCAAAAATTTACTACTACATGAAATATGTATCGAAATTTACTCCAGTGATAGAAAGATGACTCATGATAAACATAATACAGCATGAAATAAATACATATGAAGATGTATCAAAATTCTTATCTGCCTTCGTTATGTTAATATTACAATCTGTGTACATATATTGCTAAGATATTACAAATGCAAGGTCAGACATGAAATCCATACCTTTGCTTATATTCCAAAAAATACAACTCTTGAAGAAAAAACGAGGAAGATGTTACAATTTACAACTACTAAAACTGTTCATAATTTCATCTCATGCAAACAAAATGACTAACCTTTCTTTATTGTCGTAAATCCTAACATTAGCAGGCCTAGGCCCACTAGGCGATGGCCTAGGGCCTTTAATATTTGAGGGACCTAAAAATAAAGTAAACATAGTTAGTGTTTATATACTGTTGTTACTCAAATGCTATTCAAAATGTCATATGGCGTGTGGTTGGATTTCAGAATTGCTTATAGATGACCCATGATTGAAGCCCAGCTTAGCTCTAGTGTGATTTCTGTTTTTCTCTGTTTTGGCTACACAATATAGAATTCCTACAGGTATGTCTAAAGAGGTTGCTTTCCATGATTTTCCAAGGGCAGCCCTAAGATCAATTGACAAAAAATATTAAACAGTTAATGAACAATCAACGTAGTCGAAAGCAACAATTTGGAGTGATGAAAACTTCACAAAAGGAAAAGAATTACATAGAAAATGTATGATATTATTAATCCATAATAATAATAATATTCATATAGTACTTATGTAGTCTGAGTTAATCAAACTATAGGCTGACAACTTTGGAAACAATTACCGGGACAACAGTAAGATTAATTTCAAAATTTATTATACTAATCAAATATCTAAATGTTATTCATAAACTACCTTCATACTTACAATACAATAAATTAGTATTGTTATAACTTATCAACTTCATTTTTACACCCACAAAAATAGATTTCCATGTTTAACATGAGTTAAGCACTAGTAATAAACAAATTAAATATGAAAAGACAGAACAATGAAAAATAAATGATAAAATTTGCAGTACACCATCGATTTTCGGTTTGTAATTTCGGATTAGCGATTTTCGGTTCGCATTTTGGATTTGGGATTCTCGTTCGAGATTTTGTTGAAGGATACGAGGGTTATTTGGAGAGATAAAGAGATGCAGTTATTGATGAACAGGACGATTTAGAGAGATCAAGATTCAGGGTTAGTTTCCTTCTAGATGTGGAGGCGTGGGCGGCGGAATGAATAAAGAACGTTTTTTTTTTGCTGAAGAAGGAGGGGAAAGCGCGTCTATTTTAGTTGCTGCACAAAGAATTTATTTCCCGCCCTCCCCTCTTGAATAGCGTTGAACAAACGGCACGTGCTTCCCAAATAGCATTGAGACCTTCATTTTCTGACCACCTAAATGCGGAAACGTTATTTAGTACTGCTGTCCAAACCTCATTTTGTTGTTGTGTATTACCTCAAAACCTCATGCCTCAGTCCATCCATATCAGGAACAGTCAACCGTCCTTTCTTTCAAAGCCTACCCCCTCGATCGACTCGAACTCTTTATCCTTTGGTTCCAACTTCTGGATAAACTTGACAAGCTTGCATCTCGCTTTTGGCTCGCACCAATCCATTCAATAAGAGTAGGTCTTATCGATAAGCTTGCCAACATTTCATGTTCCAATTCACACCTTAGTCTGAAATCAAATCCTGCCAAAAACTCGAGGCTCTTCCACTCCAAAAACATCGCTCCCAAACTTGCATGTCTTCGAGTTAACGCATCTACCACTGCATTGCTTTTGCAAAAGTATAGGCTATACCAACATCATAAGATGCCAGAAACTCTAATCACAGTTGTTGCCGAAGATTCAAATCTTTAGGAAGAAAAGATACTTAAACAACTTATGATCCATGAACAACTCGAATCAAACTCCCAACAGGTAACATCTCCACATCTTCAGAGCAAACACAATCGCCGCTATCTCCAAATCATGAGTTGGGTAATTCTTTTCGTGCGGCTTTATCTGTCGACTCGCGTAGGCCACAACCTTATCTCTCTGCATTAGCGCTGCTCCAAGTCCAGTATCACATGCATCGATATATACCACTATTTCCTCATTCCCACTCGGAATCATCAAAATAGGAGCACTCGTCAGCCTCTCTTCCATGATTCTGAAAGCTTACTCACACTTTGCATCCCATGTGAAAACCTGATTCTTTCTTGTCAATCATATTAATGGTGCAACTATCTTGGAGAAATCCTTGATAAATCGGCGATAATATCCCGCCAACCCAAGGAAACTCCTAACATCCGTCACATTCTTAGGTCTATCCCAGTCCTAGATTGCTGTCACTTTAGCGGGGCCAACCGCTATCCCATTTCCAGAAACAACATGGCCTAATAATCTCATTTCTTTCTTCTAGAAGTGGCACTTTGAAATCTTAGCCTTTAATTGATGCTTTCGCAAGATTTCGAAAATAGCTCGCAAGTGCATCTTATGTTCTTCCTCATTCCGAGAGTAAACCAAAATATCATCCACGAACACATACACGAACTTGTTCAACTGATCCCTGAACACTTTATTCATAAGATCCATAAAATACGTACGTTGGCACATTATTCAACCCAAATGGCATCACCAACCATTCGAAGAAACTAGATGGTGTCCTAAAAGTAGTCTCCGACACACTATCCTTCGCCACCCTTAACTGGTGAAATCCCATTGCCAAATCCATCTAAGAAAACACTTTGTCTCATGAAGCTGATTGAACAACTCATCAACCCTCGGCAACAGATACGTGTTCTTCTTTGTCACCTTGTTCAACTCACGATAATCCATACACAATCTCAACGAGCCAACTGCCTTGGATGCAAACACAACTGGTGCACCCCGTTCTGATACACTTCTCCGAGTGAATCCTTTTCCCAAAAGGTCACGAACTTGCACCACTAACTCTCGCTATTCCGTAGGTGCCATCCGCCTAAGAGGCATAACGATAGGTCAAGAACTCTCGACCATATCGATGTTGAACTCAATCTCACGATGCGGCGAAAACCCATTGACCTCGTCAAAGACATCCTCAAACTCCTCAGCGATCAGCGCAGATGACAAGTCTTCCCGTGGAATCACAAGCGAGTACAAAAAAACTTACGAAGACCCCATCCTCGGGTTCACATCGAATCACAACCACTCGCCCTTCCACATTCCCAACTGTCACCTCCAGCTTCTCGCAATCCACCTTTGTCGCATACCTCTTGAGCCAATCCATGCCCAAGATGATCCCAATCCCAGCGAAGTTCAAAACAAAGAAAACACATAAAAAGGAGCAACTATGACTCGACAACACTAGACCACGACAAAGCATACAAAAGCTGGACGAACCCCCAACTGGAGTAGTCATGTAACACCCCACGTCCGTTAATGTCACTCACAAAGGGAATGCATTAAGTTTCGTGGAGAATTATAAGTAAACAGAACGGAATATTACATGACAGAAAAAGTAGTTCTTGAAAATTTTGTAATTTTATTGCAGCGGAAACAGAAATAAGTTTGATTACATTTCCAAATACCAAAATCAAGTACATAATTTCAGTCTTGTACAAAACCTTCGGAGTACATAATTTTAAAGCCATAATCCCCAACAGAAAAATGCCATATGCAGAATCAAAGCCAAGCAATACACCTTTCAACTTCAAGCTGGAAGAAAGAGATATTTGAACTAAGCTTGAGTATTTCCTCCCTAAGAACCTGGAGGGGGGGGGGGGGAACGGAAGAAAAGAGGTGAAACAAACTAGGCCAGACATAAGTCTGGCGAGTCCAGTGACTTTAACAATATAATCATTAATGTAACAGGATAAGAACATAAACTGGGAAGCAAGAAATGACTGTAGAATAAACAGGCATGACAAAGCCGACAAGATGAACAAGATGTAACGTTGATTTCGCTTCTAATCACTACAGGATAATTACTACACTGCACCAATGCTAGTAACATCGTATCATTACTAGTTACACCGCACCCTTACTAGTCCCATACTAAAAGTTGATCCCTCTTACTAATAACGATAATGGTAGTTTCGTATACTCCTAGCTGCTATCGTAGGTGCCCCTTTTTGCTCTTACCCCCACGAGTTGTACCCACTACCTTCCTCGTTCGATCGACTCCCTAATCGCATGTATTTATTACTTGTATCATTCGACCTCGCTGGTATGTATTTATTACTTGTGTCATTCAGCCCCGCTTATATGTAGATACCTTTGCTGGCCCCATCATGGGGTGTATCAATTCCCATGATGGCAACCCGACACGATTCAAGATGCACAGTGTATACTACTGATGCCCAGTGCCTGCTTTTTCCACTTCGGAGCACGTGCACACCCATACTTCGTCGGAACCTACACTGCTGCACCAACTGCCGCTATTTTGACTGCTTATAATCAGCCCAGTAGTCGTGCCCCACCCTTCCTAGCTCAGGGTACCATGATACATCTATGTTAGTTACTGCTGAAATGGGTCCCCGTTACTAGGGTTTCCTAATCAACATGTTATAATGTTTAAGTGTTCTCAATGTAACTTAACACCACCCATTTGCTTAATTAACATGTTGTACGGGTTAAGTGTTGCCTATTCATATGTTACTTAACCTTCTCACTGATTCACACATGTTTATTTAACGGTTAAGTTTGTGGGCCTATATATACTAATATTACCCACTTACCTAAGATTTACTTAACCCTTCCCCTTATCAAGTCCATATGTATTATTGGTTAAGCTTGCCTTAACCCTATCTACTTTGTTCATGTAATATTGGTTAAGTTGTCTTCTTGTCCATGTTAACTTAACCCACCCACCTAACATGTTGTATTGGTAAAGTGTCGCTTGTTCATATGTTACTTCACCTTTCCATTCTTAGCATGTCTGTTCCTTAGCTTTAATTTATTCATTAAAGCACCAACCTCTCACATTAGAACTGTTGTTTGCGGGTGCTGGATGTGCCGGGCGGTTCCGGGCAGACTTCAACCGCAAACTCATTCTAACCTCGGGTTTTTGGGCTTAATGCGCTAACTTCTCACATTAGATCTATGTTATTGCGGTCGCTGGATGTACCGGGCGGTTTCGGGCAGTCTTACACCGCAACTCAATCTAACATCGGGTTAGGCACGTTCATCTTTTAGCCAATTTACGTATTTCACATTCATGTCCAAGTTTATATGTAAATTATCCATAAGGGTGGTCAATTCAAGTTATGCCCAAAATTAATTATATGATCACAACCCCTTTTTATGCCAATTACATAATATTCAACATTTACCTAAACTTTTCCCCAACGTTCCCATGTCGTTCGTACGTATAGTTCATGTGATACGTTAGGCTCGCAATTAGCCCAACTCATAAAAAAAGGAAAAAGGGAAGAAACACATGACATCATAACTGGCATATACAATATAGATCTGAGACGACACAAATCTAGTAAACATATAAAAATAGATCCAATCAACATATTGAGTGCGAACTAGGATGGATCTAAACATAAACTTGCATAGATTTAAACATATGAACATATAATTCTAAACATATGGACTGATATAGATCTAATCATATAAGCATGTAGATCTAAACATATGAACATATAGTACTAAACATATGGATTGATATGGATCTAACATATAAACATGTAGATTTAAACATATGAACATATAGTTCTGGACTAATATGAATCTAATCATGTAAACATGTAGATCTAAACATATGGACACATAGTTCTAAACATATGGACTGATATGGATCTAATCATATAAACATGTAGATCTAAACATATGAACATATAAAATATGATCTTACATGTATGAACATGACTTGCATATAATCTTTCATAATTTGCACATATCGAGCAAACTTGCATACATAACTTGCATATGTAATTAGGCATATGAATTAACATAGAACATAACTTGCATATAATGAATCAAATCAAGCATAAATCAAAACATAGTTTGCAAAGACATAAACTTAATATGATTTACAAACATTTTTATACAGTCCAATTCAAAACCCGTCACAATTACGTTTAAACAATTATCTTGTGAAAGTAACTGCACTTATAGAAAACGGATCTTGAATTCTGGGATTTGATTTCTAAAGTTGCTAAGCTAATCTGTTGATGTAAGCGTTGATTCGTTCGTTGTTGTTCTAGAATTCCTTTTCGCAATTCCTAGGCTTTGAATCTTTATCTCTTATCTTTTTATCTTTAATCTATAATTTGATTTGTTATGGTGGCGGCTAGGTTAGTTTGTAGATGAATAGCATGACGACATCATAGAATAGGATTATGGGGTTTAGTGTGACGACCGCCCACAACCCCCGCACTATACTAAAAAAATAGTGCGCTGAAAGGTGTGCCAGGTAGCTATGGACGATCATCAAGGTAAGGTATATAAGCGGAACCTGTCGTAAATTCACAACACAAAGATAAAATATAATAGAATATATACAACAGGTAGTGATAGTGAAGCAGAAAACACTAAACTTTCATAACAACTAGAAAGTATTTTCCATACACGTGGATAACAACAATAGTGTTTGTACAATTTGCCTCACTACAACACTCTCAGAAATAGAAACAACGGAAAAAAAAATACTAGATAGTAGTAAAGATAGTACGCCAGCCTCCTGCTCGCATCCGAACATCAACAGCGTCCTCACTTAAGCTACCTGTCACCTGCTACTTAGTCTGCCCATCCAACAATCGGAGGAACAACCCAAGGTAATAAGAGGAGACATAAAACCTTGAGTCAGACAACAGTATTAGTGAGTGATAAAACAGCTAACAAACTTCATCGATAAAGTATATGAGAATGGGTAAATAAACAAACTAATCTACCCAGCTCCAGAGAAGAACTCACAACTGCCCTTCCCACACCTGACAGTGATAGCCTTTACGATCCATACACCCAAAGGAATAACAATTCAACTGTGGAAACCAGAACAACCATTCATACATAGCAATAGCAACTCAATCATGATCACAACAAAGCATTCAAACATCCATGACTGACTCTGGCTATCACCGCCAACCTTGCTTCGGAACCACCGTTAATTGTATGACTGGATAAACAATTTGCCATCAATTGTCAAGGGCCATACAACGAAACCCAGGTTCTAGCTAAAACCCCACACACCATACAACGAAATGTGTCTGCCACACAACGAAACCAAGGTTACTCGACCTACAATTGGTCTTCAATTGTGCCCCTGCTTGAGTCTGCTAGAGCCTACGAAAACGATAATTCCTCGGCCTTCTCATCTCTAGTCGTTATCAATTACGACTATTAATCAGCTCAGAACACCTTAGTGCAATGAACACTTTTCAACATTTCGAACTTCCCTAATTGAATTTACCTCGAAGCCACAACCATACCGGTCGGTCGGTCCTCCCAAAACATCACTGGTTGGCCCTCCCAAAACATACCGGTCGGTCCTCCCAAACACATCAATTGGTCCTCCCAAACACATCGGTTGGTCCTCCCAAACACATCGATTGGTCCTCCCAAACACACCAGTCGGTCTAGAAAAACTACCCACTGGTCCTTCAGCAATGGCTGACCGGTCGGTACTGTAGCAATGGACGATCGGTTGGCACGGTAGAAATGGACGACCGGTTGGCACGGTAGCAATGGACGACCGGTTGGCACTATGGAAAACACTGCAGAAATTTATGACCGGTCGACACTGTAGAAATGGATGACCGGTCGGCACTGTAGTAATGGACAACCGGTTGGCACTGTATCAATGGACGACCAGTTGGCACTATGGAAAACACTGCAGAAATGGATGATCGGTCGGCATGGTAGAAATGGATGATCGGTTGGCACTGTAGCAATGGATGATCGGTTTGCACTGTAGCAATGGCTGACCGGTTGGCACTGTAGCAATGGCTGACCGGTTGGCGATTTTGACCAAAACTTTGCCAAACGATCATATCGACAAAATCAACTTATCCAATTCATCCAATACAATCATAAGCATGTTATGAAACCACTAACATCATGAAAATGACGATTATCATCAAATTATGCAAATTCACCAAAAATCATGAGAAATGAACATATGATCAAAATGATGGTCCTAACTCGCACATTTACATGAAATCTCATAGAAATTACTTACCTAATCTTGCTAAACTAGATCATAAGGATATATATGAAAATGGACTTATAATGGTATAGATCCATGAGTAAACACTTGGATTTGGTGAAAAACATGCATAAACACTCATATAATTCATTGATTTCATGTGAGAGATGTAAATCACTCACCGTTTCTCCAAATAAAGCAAAAACGAAGAAATTAAATTTTGGACAGCGAAGAGATAACTCCTAGCCCTTCGATTTGATGAATCCACCCTCCTATTGATGTAGATCTAGCCTCCAAAGGTGTAGATCTATGATTTCCCTCCTTAGATTTGGATTTTTAATGGTGGAAAAGAATTTAGAGGAAGAAGGAACTCAAGGCCTTCAAATGAGAGAATGGGAGAAGTAACCTATTCTCCAGACCCCTCACCCCCTATTTATAGACTCCACCAACCCACTAATAGGCCTTCTCCAAATCAGCCCATTAGCTTTCTTAAACCAGGACAATCAACTGAAAAACTTTAAATCAGCGATTTCTCTCAAACTGCTGAGCCAAATCTTTAATGTAACCACTCTACGGAAAGAGAATCATCAATTCCTTTCCAATGGCACAGGTCACCCTCTGATTCGACCTAATTCCAAAGTTATACCCTGTACAAGACTGACAGGGGCAAAATAGTCACAAACAAAATCACTAAAAATTATGGACATGTCTCACATCCCCATAAGAAATATATTAAAAGATGAGAATGATCCAGCCCTCAAGGAATAAAATAAAAATATTTTACGATCTTCCGATACATGAAATGTGGGTTGTTGCATTCTCCCCTCCTTAAGAATTTCGCCCCCAAAATTCCAAACAAACACAAGCAACCACAACAATTCCGCATGCCTATCATCCATGTGAAGCCAATTCTATCATCCAAACTAGCAACCATCAAGTCATACATCCATAGCCTTATCCTAGCACGCGAAATTCTATTAAACAACAACAAGATACAACGATATTATGATGATACGATTAAAGGGTCCTACCGACGAAGAGTTCTGGATAAGTCGCCATCATGCTCTCTTCCGTCTCCCATGTACATTCGTCACAATCTCCACTCCATTGTACCTTAACTAGCTTAATCGTCTTCCTCCTAAGCTGTTTCGTGTCATTCCCCACAACACGAAGTGGCTTACGAGGTTTCGCAACTGCGGTTTCTACTTCTAGGTCTTCGTACTGCTCCGGAGGTACCACTACATTCGAATCATGCACAAACTTTCTTAGAAACGACACATAGAAAACATTATGCACACTCGACATCTTCTCGGGTAACTCCAATTTATATGCGAGCGTTCCAATTCGCTCGACTATCGGAAATGGTCCAACGAACCTAGGAGCTAACTTCCCTTTGCTTCTGAATCAAACCACATGCTTTAATGGTGAAATCTTCACGAAAACCATATAGCTTACGTCGAATTCTAAGTCCTTACGACTCTTATCGACGTAACTCTTCTGACGATCTTGGGTTGCCTTCATTCATTGCCGATCAACCTCGATATAATCCGGAGTCTCTCTTATCATCTCTGGCCCAAGTACCAACTTGTCTCCAGTTTCTAACCAATAAGCTGTAGAATTGCACGACCTTCCATACAACGCCTCATATGGTGCCATCCCAGTGCTAGACTGGTAGCTATTATTATACGCAAACTAAACTAGATGTAGATGGTCTTCCCACGATCCACCGAAGTCTAACACACAAGCCCTCAGGAGATCTTCCAAAACTCGGTTGACTCTCTCAGTCTGACCATCAGTTTGGGGATGATATGCCGTACTCAGGCATAACTCAGTTCCCAAAGCCTCTTGCAAACTTCTCCAAAATCCACTCGTAAACAATGGATCTCGGTCACTCACTATACTCTTTGGGACACTATGGAATCGAACAATACATTTCACATAAAGCTCAGCCAATTTCGATGTCGTCCTAGTCGACTTGACAGGAATGAATCCCACACTTTTGGTCAAGCGATCCACAATGACTCAAATTCCTTCATTCCCTGCCCTAGTTCTAGGTAGTCCATCGATAAAATCCATCGATACTTGCTCCCACTTCCATGTAGGAACTTCCAATGGTTGAAGCAACCCACTCGGCTTCTTCTGTTCAGCTTTCACTAACTGACAGTTCATGCACTTGGAAATGAATTCTCCAATATCTCGCTTCATCCCCTTCCAGTAGCAAACTCGCTTCATGTCCTGATACATCTTATTACCACCGGGATGAATTGTCAACTTCGAGTGATGACATTCCCTCAGAACCTCATCTCTCAATCCATCAACATCAGGAACAACTAACCGCCCTTGCTTCCGAAGCCAACCTTCTCGATCGACTTCGAACTCTTTATCTTCTAGTTCTAGCTTATGGATAAACTTGAAAAGCTTTGCATCTCGCTTTTGGCTCTCTCCAATCCTTTCGATGAGAGTAGGTTTTATCGATAAGCTTGCCAGTATTTCAGGTTCCAACTCACACTTTGGCCTGAAATCAAACCTTGCCAAATCCTCAAGGCTCTTCCATTCCGAAAACATCGCTCCCAAACTTGCGTGTCTTCTACTCAACGCATCTGCAACTGCATTGCCTTTGCCAGGAGTATAGGCTATACCAAAATCATATGACGCCAGAAACTCTAACCATCATTGCTGCTGAAGATTCAAATCCTTTTGGGAGAAAAGATACTTCAACGACTTGTGATCCGTAAACAACTCGGACTTCCTACAGGTAATGTCTCCACATCGTCAGAGCAAACACAATCGCCGCCAACTCCAAATCATGAGTTGGGTAATTTTTCTCATGTGGCTTTAGCTGTCGACTCGCGTAGGCCACAACCTTATCCTTCTGCATTAGCACTTCTCCAAGCCCAGTACCACATGCATCAGTGTATACCACCATCTCTTCATTCCCACTTGGAATTGTGAACACAGGAGAACTCATCAATTTCTCCTTCAGAATTCCGAACGCTTGTTCACATTTTGCATCCCATGTGAACACTTGGTTCTTCTTCGTCGATCCTATCAATGGTGCAACTATCTTGGAGAAATCCTTGATAAACCGTCGGTAATAACTAGCCAACCCAGGGAAACTCCACACATCTATCGCATTCTTAGGCCTATCCCAATCCTAGATTGCTGCTACTTTAGCGGGGTCAACTGCTATCCCATTACCAGAAACTACATGGCCTAAGAATCTCACTTCATCCTTCCAGAAGTGACACTTCGAGAACTTAGCATTCAACTGATGCTTTCGCAATATCTCTAACACAACTCTCAAGTGTGTCTTGTGTTCTTCCTCATTCCTGGAGTAAACCAGAATATCATCCACGAATACAAGCACAAACTTATTTAACTGATCTCTGAACACCCTATTCATAAGATCTACAAAATACGCTGGCGTGTTAGTCAACCCACATGGCATCGCCAACCACTCAAAGAAACCGGATGGTGTCCTAAAAGCAGTCTTTGGCACACTATCCTTGGCCACCCTCAATTGGTGAAATCCCATTGCCAAATCCATCTGAGAAAACACTTTGGCTTCATGAAGCTGATCGAATAAGTCATCAATCCTTGGCAACGGATACTTGTTCTTCTTAGTCACTTTGTTCAGCTCACGATAGTCCACACACAATCTCAACGAGCCATCTACCTTAGTTGCAAATACGACCGGTGCACCCCATTCGGAAACACTTCTCTGAATGAATCCCTTCCTTAGAAGGTCACTAAATTGCACCTCCAACTCTCGCTGTTTCTTAGGTGCCATCCGCCTAAGAGGCATAACGATTGGTCTAGCACCCTCGACCAAATCAATCCTAAATTCGATCTCACGATGCGGCGGCAACCCTTTGACCTCGTCGAAGACATCCTTATACTCATTAGCGATCACCACAGATGACAAGTCTTCTTGTGGAATCACAAGCGAATATAGATAGCTAACGAAGCCACCCTCTTCGCGCTTACACTTTATCAACACCTTTCGCCCTTCCACATCCCCGACTCTCACCTGTAGCTTCTCGCAATTCACCCTTGCCGCATACCTCTTGAGCCAATCCATGCTCAAGATGATCCCAAACCCAGCGAAGTTAAGAACAAAGCAATCACACACAAAAGAGCAACCATGACTCGACAAAACTAGACCTCGGCAAATCATGCAAAGATTTAACGAACCCCCAACTGGATTAGTTACTACGAAAGGTCTATCACATATCTCGGGTTCCAAACCCAAGCGGCACACAAGCTCATTACAAATGAAGGAATGCGATGCTCCAGTATCAAAAAGTACATGAACTGAAACACCATTAGCAAAAAGAGTACCTTGCACCACAATACCCTTTTCCTTTGCAGTTGGAGCTCTCAAAGAAGTTGGCATGGATTCCAAAGCATATGCCTTAACCACTTGCTTCCCTTTGGCTGATTTTGGACAATCTTTCTTCTCATGTCCTGGCTTCCCACACTTGAAGCACTTCTTCTCAGCTTTAGGATTCTTGCATTCACTAGCATAATGGCCCTTCTACCAATAATTGAAGCAAGTTACTCCTCTCTTCTGCTTCTTTTGGCCATCCTTTCCTTTCTGTTGTTGTTGCTTCCTTTTCTTATTATTACCACCCTGTTGTGGCTTCTGTTCCTCCTTAGGTGCAACAATAAACATCTTCTTAGGAAATAGACTTTCATGCCTCAAAGCCTTCTCGACGATCTTCTTAAAGCTATCATCGAGGTGATCCACAAGCTGATCCCCAAGATATTCATCCAACCCTAAGACAAACTTCTCGTTCTTTTGATAAGGAGTATCCACATATGAACGAGCATACTTTGATAAAGTCTCGAAGTCAGAAATTTAGTCAAGAACTGGGCGACCATTCTGCTTAAGCTCCACGAATTTCTTAAACAGAATAGACTTTTGTATGGTGGAGATGAATTTTGCTTCAAACTTAGCTTGGAATAGCTCCCATGAAATATCCTCTTCAAGGGTCTCAAGTGTGACAGAGTACCACCAGTCCATTGCTCTGCCCACTAACTGCCTTGATGCAAGTTTCCTCTTTATTGCATCATCAATACCCATATACTTGAAGATTAGGACACAAGTATCATCCACCTATGGACTTCTTCAACTGGCTCAGTGCCTTTGAACTGTTTCCCTCCCAACGAAGAAAAGTCTTTGCATAGCTTTGCAAATTCTACAACTCTAGGCACTTGGACTCCAACATCAACCATAGCTGCCACTGGGGCGGGGTTCCTTCGAAGGCATGCTTCAATCATAGCTTCAAACATGGCCGGTTAGTCTTGTGCCCCGCCATTACCCCTTCCAGTATTAGCTTCCCTAGCAATGCGTCTTGGTGGTCGTCTACTCATTTTAAATCAGCAATTTAGAATAATTAGCCACTTCCAATAAAAATTGCTAAAGAATAAAACCGCTACTACAATATATGCTAATATATATAGTAGGAGTCCAACAGAAATCTACAAATACGTCTCTCATATGTGATTACGTCTTCGAACTTTGGCTAAAATCGATAACCAGAGCTCTGATACCAAACGGGACGACCGCCGACAACCCCCGCACTATACAAAAGAAATAGTGCGCTAAAAGGTGTGCCAGGAAGCTATGGACGATCATCAAGGTAAGGTATATAAGCGGAACCTGTCGTAAACTCACAGCGCAAAGATAAAATATAATAGAATATATACAACAGGTAGTGATAGTGAAGCAGAAAACACTAAACTTTCATAACAACTAGAAAGTATTGTCCATGCACGTGGATAACAACAATAGTGTTTGTACAATTTGCCTCACTACAACACTCTCAGAAATAGCAACAGTGGAAACAAATACTAGATAGTAGTAAAGATAGTACGCCAGTCTCCTGCTTGCCTCCGAACAGCAACACCATCCTCACTTAAGCTACCTGTCACCTGGTACATAGTCTGCCCATCCAACAATCGGATGAACATCCCAAGGTAATAAGAGGAGACATAAAACCTTAAGTCAGACAGCAGTCTTAGTGAGCGATAAAACAGCTAACAAACTTCATCAATAAAGTATATGAGAATGGCTAAATAAACAAACTAATCTACCCAGCTCCAGAGAAGAACTCACAACTGCCCTTCCCACACCTGATAGTGATAGCCTTTACGATCCATACACCCAAAGGAATAACAATTCAACCGTGGAAACCAAAACAACCATTTGTACATAGCAATAGCAACTCAATCATGATCACAACAAAGCATTCAAACATCCATGACTGACTCGGGCTATCACCGCCAACCTTGCTTTGGAACCACCGTTAGTCGTATGACTAGCTAAACAATTTGCCATCAATTGTCAAGGGCCATACAACGAAACCCCTGTCCTAGCTAAAACCCCACACACCATACAACGAAATGTGTCTAGGCCATACAAAGAAACCCAGGGTACTCGATCTACAATTGGTCTTCAATTGTGCCACTTCTTGAGTCCTCTAGAACCTACGACAACGATAATTCCCCGACCTTCTCATCTCTAGTCGTTATCAATTACGACTATTAATTAGCTCAGAACACCTTAGAGCAATGAACACTTTTCAACACTTCGAACTTCCCTAATTGAATTTACCTTGAAGTCACACCCATACCGGTCGGTCGGTCCTCCCAAAACATCACTGTTTGGCCCTCCCAAATCATACCGGTCGGTCCTCCCAAACACATCGATTGGTCCTCCCAAACACATTAGTTGGTCCTCCCAAACACATTGATTGGTCCTCCCAAACACACCAGTCAGTCTTGAAAAACTACCCACCGGTCCTTAAGAAAACACTGTAGCAATGGCTGACCGGTCGGTACTGTAGCAATGGACGACTGGTTGGCACTGGAGCAATGGACGACCGGTTGGCACTGTAGCAATGGACGACTGGTTGGCACTGTGGAAAACACTACATAAATGGATGACCGGTCAGCACTGTAGAAATGGATGACCGGTTGGCACTATAGCAATGGACGACCGGTTGGCACTGTAGCAATGGACGACCGGTTGGCCCTGTGGAAAACATTGCAGATATGGATGACCGGTCAACACTGTAGAAATGGATGACCGGTTGGCACTGTAGCAATGGCTGACCGGTTTGCACTGTAGCATTGGTTGACCGGTTGGCACTGTAGCACTGGCTGACCGGTTGGCGATTTTGACCAAAACTTTGCCAAACGATCATATCGACGAAATCAGCTTATCCAATTCATCCAATACAATCATAAGCATGTTATGAAACCACTAACATCATGAAAATGACGATTATCATCAAATTATGCAAATTCACCAATAATCATGAGAAATGAACATATGATCAAAACGATGGACCTAACTCGCACATTCACATGAAATCTCATAGAAATTACTTACCTAATCTTGTTAAACTAGATCATAAGGATATATATGAAAATGGAATTATAATGGAATAGATCCATGAGTAAATACGTGGATTTGGTGAAAAACATGCATAAACACTCATATAATTCTTTGATTTCATGTGAGAGATGTAAATCACTCACCGATTCTCCAAACAAAGAAAAAACGAAGAAATTAGATTCCGAACAACGAAGAGATAACTCCTAGCCCTTCGATTTTGATGAATCCACCCTCCTATTGATGTAGATCTAGCCTCCAAAGGTGTAGATCTATGATTTCCCTCCTTAGATTTGGATTTCTAATGGTGGAAAAGAATTTAGAGGAAGAAGGAACTCAAGGCCTTCAAATGAGAGAATGGGAGAAGTAACCTATTCTCTATACCCCCTACCCCCTATTTATAGACTCCACCAACCCACTAATGGGCCTTCTCTAAATCAGCCTATTAGCTTTCTAAAACCTGGACAACCAACTGAAAAACCTTAAAACAACGATTTCTCTCAAACCGCTGAACCAAATCTATTATGTAACCACTTTACGGAAAGAGAATCATCAATTCCTTTCCAATGGCACAGGTCTCACCCTCTAATTCGACCCGAGTCAAAAGTTATGCCCTGTACAAGACTGACCGAGGCAAAATAGTCACAAACAAAATCGGTAAAAATTATGGACATGTCTCACATCCCCATAAGCGATATATTAAAAGATAAGAATGACCAGCTCTCAAGGAATAAAATAAAAATATTTTACGATCTTCCGATACGTAAAATGTGGGTTGTTACATTTAGGGTTAAGGTTTGAGGTGATTATATAGAAGTATAGGATTAGTTAGAGCCATTAGATCACCATAAGATCCATGCAGTCCGAGGAAATGAGTCATCGGGCCAATCAGAAGTCGCCACGTAGCCCTAAGACCTAGAAAATTGTCACTGCCACATCGGCGAGGTACAAAACGAAATTTTCGCCCAGATCTGGGGGGTTGACACTGGGGTCGACACCCTTATTGGGGGGGGGGGTCGACACCCTCTGGCGGGAATTTTCCCGCCCAGCCTGTTTTGGCAGATTTTGAATTTCGAACCCATTTTTGACTTTCTGGACCTATTTCTGAAGTACTGAACCCAATATATATATATATATTCTTTCCACGTGTATACAAACTTCAAAGCTTAGTAACTTCTTCGTACGTTGTCCGATTTACGCAAACTCAGACTCTATCTCAAGCAGAATTCCGAGACGAACACAATGGCATAATCCGTTTCACCTAATTCTTCTTCTAAAAATTAAATGTTCTTAAATTTATTAATTTTAATGTTTTTAAAATTACAGGGTGTTACATTCTCCCCTCTTTAAAGGATTTCGTCCCTGAAATCTCCAAGTCAAGAAGAATGTATTTCCTGCCTCAAACATCCATCTACTCAACCATTCAATCACAGGCATCCATTGTCCTTAAAAAGGTTTCTAATGCTTTTCATGAACATATGCATAGTGTGTGTATATATCCTTACCCAAATGCAAAAATCAGGCGGTCTACTGATTCAGTTGACCTCCTTAATGCAAATCATGATAGTGCCATGCGTCCATTTTGTATGCAAAAGAATCCTAATTATACATATTATTTCTACATGAATGCACAACTTTTCATTCAAATGCAACATCCATATGATAACACATTCAATGTACATCCATTTAATTAAATATGCACACATATTCATATGCTATATGAAACTGATTGAGCCGATCTAGTGCCCAATGTGTGAGTACATGCATCCACGAGCAACCGCTAGCAAACACTTGCATCCACTTGCATCCACCAAACATAACATGTCTCAAACACATGTTTACAACCATAGGATTTTCCTATTTAAAGATCGAGGATGTAAACGAGAGGATACACTAAACAATAGGACAAGTCTAAACAAAGTGATAGAAAAAGGAGAAATTAAGAGTATACCCTTAAAAATGAAAGGGTACAGTGTACACATCTTGTCTCCTGTCTCCCAAGTCGCGTCTCCTCGATCATCTCCTCATTGGATTTTAACCAACTTGACCTCTATGTTGCTTAACTTATTGATCTTCGATCCAAGGATGCATGTAAGAGCTTGTCTAATCGTGGCATCTTGCTCCACTTCCACTTCTCTAAGCATGCTCGGCTCTACTATTTCCGCGGTATCATGTAAACACTTCCTCACATGCAACACGTGAAACATGTCATGAACACCACTAAGCTTTTTCGGCAACTTCACTCTGTTGTTTGTCCGATTCTTTCTGTAATGGGGGATTGCCCTATTAACCTTGGTGCTAATTTCCCCACACTCCCCAAAGCAAACTACGTTCCTCCACGTGACACTTTAATAAAAACCATGTCTCCAACATCGAACTCAAGGTCGGCTCGTCTCTTGCTAGCATTTGACTTTTGTTGACCCTGTGCTTTCTTCATTCATCTTCGAATCAAGTCTATCTCCTCAGAAGTTTCCCTAACCATATCTAGCCCAAGTAAAATCTTATCCGTAGATTTCCACCAACAAGTTGGTGATCGACACGGTCATCCATAAAAACCCCAATACTAGCTTAATAATTGTTGTTATAAGCGAACTCCACAAATGGTAGGTGCTCTTCTCATATCCCCACAAAACCTAGGATACATAACCTCAAAAGGATCTTCAAGGATTATATTCATCCTTTCTGTCCATCCATCCGTCTGTTGACAATACGCGATGCTCAAACATAACTATGTACCTACCGCCTTTTGCATGTCACCCTTTTCCTCTTGCATCGAAAACTGCTCCAACCTTGTCCCGCAAGCACCGATATATACTGTGAACGGTTTGCTCCCCTCTAGCAAAGTCAAAACTGGGGCTAATACCTTTGCAAAGTCCTTAACGAGCTTCCTATAGTAGCCTTCCAACCCTATAAAACTTCTTACTTCCGTTGCTTTTCTTCGAACTTTCCAATCTTGGATTGCCACCATCTTTGCAGGATCCACTGCTATCCTTTCCTTAGAGACCACGTGTTCTAAGAACCTAACTTATTTCCTCCAAATATGACATTTGGAGAAATTAGCTTTGAGTTGATGTGCTCGTAGGGTCTCTAAGACTTCCCTAGATGTAGGGCATGCTCTTCCTCGCTTCTAGAGAAAATCAAAATACCATCCACAAAGACTACCACAAACTTGTTTAGAAACTCCCTAAACACACTACTTATCAAGTCTACGAAATATGCGGGTGCATTTGTTAAACGAAAAAGGCATGATGAGCCACTCGAAGAAATCGCCGGGAGTCCTAAATGCAGTCTTATCTATGCTATCCTCAGCCACCCTTAGCTGATAAAATCCTGTAGCTAAATCCAACTGCGAGAAAACCGAAGCGCCAACCAACTGATCGAACAAGTCATCTATCCTCAGAAATGGGTGTCTGTTCTTCTTCGTGATCTTGTTCAGCTCCCTATAGTCCACGCACAATCTAAGCGAACCATCAGCCTTTGTAGCAAAAACATTTGGAGCACTCCATTCCGAAATACTTATTCTAATACACCCTTCCTCAAGTAGCTCCCCTACGTGCTTACTGAGTTCCCTCCTCTCTCTCGGAGCCATGTGGCGCACTGGTAATGCAACTGGCTTTGTATTATCTACTAAGTATATACGAAGGTCTATCTCGTGCCTTGGGGTTAAATCCCGAACCTCATCAAAGATGTCACCATACTTACGGACTATATGAACAGATTTCAAATCATTGATGAATGCATTAAGAGATTCTAGGTAGCTAAGCATCACTGAACCCCTAGGGTCACAAGAAATATCTAGGGTCTTTCCACAATGAATCAACAGTCCAACTACCCTCTTTTTGCAGTCTAGGATGGCATTATGCCCGGCTAGCCAATCCATCCCTAGAGTCAATCTATAGCCCGTGAAACCAAGAACGAAGGCATTGCATTCAAACCCAATGCCCAAGATAGACACTCTCAAAACCCGACAAACCATAGATAAGTGAGCCGAACCACCAATAGGATTTGAGACTACAATGGGATCCATAACTAGACTAGTATTTAGGTACAGTGTTTCAACTAACGAAGCAGATACAAACGATTGCGAAGCGCAAGAGTCAAATAAAGTTCGAACAGAGTGACTGAAAAAGGAAAATCAAACTTTCAACAGAAATGCTTCTATCTCTCTCCTGTCCTGGTGCCATGAGAGCATGAACCTATCCTCCAGAAGTAGGTCCTGTCCTCTGTCCATGCTCTTGTCCTTACCTCCTTGGGTAATCTTAAATCATATGTCCTGCCTCGTCGCGATGGTAACAACCATGCTTCTTCTTCTTCCTACAGTCCTTAATTATATGGCCCGTTATACCACAATAAAGACACCTTCTTTTGTTATGGGGGTTAATAATTCTTTCCACTTTCTCCTTTACCTTCTTCGTGGATTAAAGCCATATCAACAAATTCCTCATCCTCGGGTTGTGTTCCTCAGCCTAAACTTCCTCATCGACCAAGCAGCTAGCTGAACTTTCCTTCCATTGTCTATCTCCAAGATACCAAACGAGTCCTTCACTTCCTTGAGACAATTTATAGCCTCAACAAACGTCTCAGTCCCATGAAAAGGTATTCTGCCATCACACCGAAGTCCTTCCATACCTTAGGAAAGGCATCTAAACACGGAGAAAGAGACTTAAGAAGAAAAAAGAAGAGATTCGAAACAAAGAATCGAAAGATAGATATATGGATTTTGGGGATTATGTTTTTCATAGTAAATCTTTCTCTTGAAAACTCCTTCTTTGAAACATGTTTTTGAAAATACTTCTTTATAAAAATGCTTTTAAAAACGGTTTTTCAAAATCCTCTATCTGTTCTAGTAACCTTCAGCTCTGATACCAAGTGTAACACCCCACGTTTAATGTCACTCACAAAGGGAATGCATTAAGTTTAGTGGAGCATTATAAGTAAACAAAACGGAATATTACAAGACATAAAAAGTAGTACTTGAAAATTTTGTAATTTTATTGCAGCGGAAACAGAAATAAGTTTGATTACATTACCAAATACCAAAATCAAGTACATAATATCAGTCTTGTACAAAACCTTCGGAGTACATAATTTTAAAGCCATAATCCCCAGCAGAAAAATGCCATACACATAATCAAAGCCAAGCAATACACCTTTCAACTTCAAGATGGAAGAAAGAGATATTTGAACTAAGCTTGAGCATTTCCTCCCTAAGAACCTGGGGGGGGGGGGGGGGGGAACGGAAGAAAAGAGGTGAAACAAACTAGGTCAGACATAAGTCTAGTGAGTCCAGTGACTTTAACAATATAATCATTAAAGTAACAGGACAAGAACATAAACTGGAAAGCAAGAAATGACTATAGAATAAACAGGCATGACAAAGCAGACAAGATAAACAAGATATAACGTTGATTTCGCTTCTAATCACTACAGGATAATTACTACACTGCACCAATGCTAGTAACACCATATCATTACTAGATACACCGCACCCTTACTAGTCCCATACTAAAAGTTGATCCCTCTTACTAATCATGATAATGGTAGTTTCGTGTACTCCTAGCTGCTATCGTAGGTGCCCCTTTTTGCTCCTACCCTCACGAGTTGTACCCACTACCTTCCTCGTTCGATCGGCTCCCTATTTCACATGTATTTATTACTTGTATCATTCGACCTCGCTGGTATGTATTCATTACTTGTGTCATTCGGTCCCGCTTATATGTAGATACCTGTGTTGGCCCTATCATGCGATGTATCAATTCCCATGATGGCAACTCGACACGATTCAAGATGCACAGTGTATACTGCTGATGCCCAGTGCCTTCTTTTTCCACTCCGGAGCACATGCACGCTCATACTCCATCGGAACCTACACTGCTGCACTACCCGCCGCTATTTTGACCTCTTATAATCAGCCCAGTAATTGTGCCCCACCCTGCCTAGCTTAGGGTACCATGATACATCTATGGGGGTTACCGCTGAAATGCGTCCCCGTTACTAGGGTTTCCTAATTAACATGTTATAATAGTTAAGTGTTCTCAATTTAACTTAACCCCACCCATTTTCTTAATTAACATGTTGTACTGGTTAAGTGTTGCTTATTCATATGTTACTTAACCTTCTTACTGATTCACGCATGTTTATTTAACGGTTAAGTTGGTGGGCCTATATATACTAATATTACCCACTTACCCGAGATTTACTTAACCCTTCCCCTTATCAAGTCCATACGTATTATTGGTTAAGCTTGCCTTAACCCTATCCACTTTGTTCAAGTAATATTGGTTAAGTTGTCTTCTTGTCCATGTTAACTTAACCCACCCACCTAACATGTTGTATTGGTTAAGTGTCACCTGATTATATGTTACTTAACCTTTCCATTCTTAGCATGCCTGTTCCTTAGCTTTAATTTATTCATTAAAGCACCAACCTAACACAATAGAACTGTTGTTTGCGGTTGCTGGATGTGCCGGGCAATTCCGGACAGACTTCTACCGTAAACTCATTCTAACCTTGGGTTTTTGGGCTTAATGCGCTAACCTCTCACATTAGATCTATGTTGTTGTAGTCGCTGGATGTGCCGGGTGATTCCAGGCAGTGTTACACCGCAACTCAATCTAACCTCGGGTTAGGCACGCTCATCTTTTATTCAATTTACATATTTACCATTCATGTCCAAGTTTATATGTAAATTATCCATAAGTGTGGTCAATTCAAGTTATGCCACACTTTCTAGTTATTCCCAAAATTAATTATATGATTACAACCCCTTTTTATGCCAATTACATAATATTCAACCTTTACCTAAACTTTTCCCCAACGTTCCCATGTCGTTCGTACGTACAGTTCATGTGAAACGTTAGGCTCGCAATTAGTCCAACTCATTAAAAAAAGGGAAGAAACACATGACATCATAACTGGCATATACAATATAGATCTGAGACAGCATAAATCTAGTAAACATATAAAAATAGATCCAATCAACATATTGAGTGCGAACTAGCATGAATCTAAACATAAACTTGCACGGATTTAAACATATGAACATATAATTCTAAACATATGGACTGATATGGATCTAATCATATAAACATGTAGATCTAAACATATGAACATATCGTTCTAAACATATGGACTGATATGGATCTAATCATATAAACATGTAGATCTAAACATATGAACATATAGTTCTAAACATATGGACTGATATGGATCTAATCATATAAACATGTAGATCTAAACATATGAACTAACTAAACATATGGACTGATATGGATCTAATCATATAAACATGTAGATCTAAACATATGAACATATAAAATATGATCTTACATGTATGAACATGACTTTCATATAATCTTTCACAACTTGCATAGATCGAGCAAACTTGCATACATAACTTGCATATGTTATTAGGTATATGAATTAACATAGAACATAACTTGCATATAATGAATCAAATCAAGCATAAATCAAAACATAGTTTGCAAAGACATTAACTTTATATGATTTACAAACATTTTCATATAGTCCAATTCATAACTCATCACAATTACATTTAAACAATTATCTTGTGAAAGTAACTACACTCACGGAAAACGGATCTTGAATTCTGGCATCTGATTTCTGAAGTTGCTAAGTTAATCCGTTGATGTAGGCGTTGATTCGTTCGTTGTTATTCTAGAATTTCTTTTCGCAATTCCTAGGCTCTGAATCTTCATCTCTTATCTTTTTTATCTTTAGTCTAGAATTTGATTTGTTATGGTGGTGGCATCATAGAATAGGATTATGTGGTTTAGGGTTAAGGTTTGAGGTGATTATATAGAAGTATAGGATTAGTTTGAGCCATTAGATAAACATAGGATTCATCCAAACCATCCAGTCCAAGCGAATGAGTCATCAGGTCAATCAGAAGTCGCCACGTAGCCCTAAGACCAAGAAAATCGTCATTGCCACGTTAGCCAGGTACAAAACGAAATATTTTGACCAGATCGGGGGGGGGGGGGGGGTCGACACCCTCTGGCGGAAATTTTCTAGCCCAGCCTGTTTTGACTGATTTTGAATTTCGAACCCATTTTTGACTTTCTGGACCTATTTCTGAAGTATTAAACCATATATATATATATATATATATATATATATATATATATATATAAATTCTTCCCGCGTGTATACAAACTTCAAACCTTAGTAACTTCTTCATATGCTGTCCGATTTATGCAAACTCGGACTCTATTTCAAGCAGAATTCCGAGACGAACACAATGGCATAACCCGTTTCACCTAATTCTTCTTTTAAAAATTAAGTGTTCTTAAATTTGTTAACTTTAATGTTTTTAAAATTACGGGGTGTTACAAGTCTCAACTAAAGGTCTATGACAAATCTCGGGTTCCAACCCAAGCGGCACACAAGCTCATAATGAACTTCTCATTCTTTTTATAAGGAGTCACCATATACGAACGAATATACTTGGTTAAGGCCTCAAAATAAGAAATATACTTAAGCACCGGTCGACCATTCTGTTTCAACACCACAAACTTCTTGAACAGAACGGACTTCGGAGAGGTCGAAATAAACGTTGTCTCAAATTTGACTTGGAATAGCTCCTATGTAATCTTATCTTAGGAGTCTCAAGCATGACAGAGTTCCACCAATCCATAGCTCTTCCCTGTAGCTGTCTCGACGCAAGCTTTCTCTTAGTCACATCCTCAATACCCAAGTCTCCAAAAATATGAATACATGTATCTAGCCAACTCGGAACCTTTTCAGTCTGCTCTGTCCCTTTAAACTGGTTTCCTCCTAGAGATGTGAAATCCTTACATAGCTTCGCAAAATCCACAGCCCTAGGCATCTGAACTCTAACATCTACCGCGTCTGTCTCTGGAGCGGGGTCCTTCTCATGATCGCTGCCACCATGGCCTCGAGCATAGTTGGGTAGTCTGGTATACCGCCATCATCCACTCTAGGAACTGTCTCCTTATTAACAGTGGCTCGACAATTAACAACTCATTCTAAATCTGAAAAATAGAATGATTAGTCACACATTCGAGAAATACTGCAAATAGAGTCGAAACGCTATTATACTATATAGTATGCATCCATCAGAAATCTACAAATACGTCTCTCATACATAATTATGTCTTCGAACTATTGTTAAAATTGTTAACCATAGTTTTGATACCAAATGTAACGACTGCCCATAACCTCTGCACTAAACAAGAGGAATAATGCGCTGAAAGTGTGCTAGACAGTTATGGACGATCATCGGAGTAGGTAAACACAAGCGGAACATGTCGTAGAACTCATTATGCAAGGATAAAATATAATAGAACATATACAACAAGCAGAAATAGTTGAGCATCATGTAGCAAACTTTTAAACTTTCATAACATCCTAAAAGATCATCCATACATCAACTGGATATCACATCAAAGTATGTACATGAAACCTTACTACAATCACTCAGAGTCCAGTGGCAGTGGTCCGTCAACTTAGATCCTATGGTGATTCATATGAAAATAGACTTACCATTATTTAGATCTATGTGAAAATGACTCAAAATTATGATCATACAACCTATATACTCGATTGAATCTGCGTGAGAGATGCATACCACTCACTTAATCTCCAAAACAACACAAAAACGATGAATCTCGATTCCGGATAGCAAAGAATGTTCTCCAAATCTTCCAATTTGATGAAATCAATCTTCACTTGACGTAGATCTAGCTTCAAACGATGTAGTCTTCGATTCTCTTATGTAGATATAGAATTTTAATAGTGGAAAGGTGTATTTGTTTGAGCAAGGAACAATCATAAGCTCAACCAAATGAGAGAATGAAGAAAGTAACCCTCTCTTCATACCTCTAACCCCCTATTTATGGCCTCCCACCAGCCCACTAATGGGACTTTCCAAATCAGCCCATTATGGCTCTAAAAACCTGGACAACCAACTGTGAAACACAAAAATAGCGATTCCTCCCAAATTGCTGAACCGAATTTTTAATGTGACCACTCTACAGAATGGGAAACATCATTTCCTTTCTAATGAGACCAATCTCAGAACTTGATTCGATCCGAGCCAAAATTTATTCCCTATACAAGACTGATAGTGGCAAAATGGTCGCAAATAAAATTGGTAAAAATTATGGACATGTCTCACATCCTTATAAATAACCTATTAAAATATGAGAGTGATCCAACACTCATGGAATTAAATAAAAATATTTTACGATCCTCCGATACATAGAATACGGGCTGTTACAATTAATTTTGATGAGTAAGTACTCTTTATGTACTAATTCATGTAGAATTTTACTCTTGTAGTCATCTCATTTTAGTGCCTACTTTGAAAAATCATAACTTCCTCAATTTATAGTGAAATACTATTAAATCTATTCTGAATCATTTTCCGGTTACTTGACTTCTTGCATGCAAAATTCAATGACTTTCTTTTGTTTTTGCACCTTGAATTTGAGTGCATAAATTTGATACGAGTTAGTTTTATCATCTATAACATCAAAAGTTGCAAACCTGAAGTTACGTTTCCCCTAAGGGGTGTCGACCTAAATGTCGTCTCATGAGAAGGGACGGTCGTATTTTTGCTTAGGGGGGGTCGACCTCAAGGTCGACCCGTATATTGATATTATGCGTGATTTTTTTAGTGAAGCAATTTGATGTAAAGCCTTATTCAGTTGGTTCTTGCACTTAATTTTCTGAAGTTTGGTGATTTGCTTTGGCCTATTTTTGTTGTTGATGATGAATGTTTTGGACGTGGAAATTAACTTTTTTGTGGAGTGCCAAGATTAATAATGATTCGTATATCCAATCGATATTATTTTGGGTGAATTGTTACTGTGCAATTTCGGTTGTTTCCATGCACATTTTAGTACCGTCTTCTATCAAGTATTTTCAAGTGATTTCCAAACTTAATAATTGCGTAGTATATACATTTTAAAGTATTTTGTAAACATTAAACTATACGCTATAGAGGGAAGGTTTTCGAAGCAAACAATTTTGCATATTTTTCAGAAAAATAATTTAAAACTCGTTTTTCTCCAAAACTGTTTTCAATATAAAAACATATGTTTTTGCAAACTTCTAGGGATTGGAAAGAGGTTTAAACGGTATATAAAAATGTGTGGTATGGGACACGTAACTTTATTATATCGATTTAAATTCCAACCTATTCTCATGAATTACACTAATGTGGAGTGGGCTATTTTTAATGAATCGATTAGGGAAAACATATGGTATGGGACATACCATTTTCACTTATTGGATTACTGTTTAGAAGTCTGTGATACGTTTTGTCGGTTTTATTGCCAGGACTTGGACCGGTGGGCCTGAATACACTTATATATATACACACAATGCTGGTGGGCAATACATAGGACTGGTAGGTCATAATATTTAGTCAGTGGGAAAATCAGGACTGGTGGGTCCTATACGAGACTGGTGGGTCTCTAGTTTATAGTTCCTGGCAGGCAAGAATTAGTAAGCCATATATAGGACTGGTCTATCCTAATCTTATCGTTGGTGGGTGACTTGAACGTCCTAATTTTATCTCTAGTGGACGACTTGGACTAGTGGTTACAAGATTTACACTATAACCGCTTTTGAGGTTTCTTCGTGTTGATTTCGTGAATTTGTTTATTTGAATGCTTTCACCTAGTTAATATGATTATAATTATATGTCTCTTTTGTAGGCGATTGGTGGTGAATTATTAGGTGATTTCTTTTATGACCTTTATACCTCCTATATGAGTACATGTTGTCTTGATAGAATTGATGGTGTCGTTTTTCTTGTGTGGTGTGACATGGTAATTCATACTGTTATGTTATCTTTAAAGTTTGGCGAGTTATATTGTGCCTAATCCTTTGTTGAGGTTACATAATATATGAATAGCTTAATAACTTTATGACGTGGAGTATTTCACGTCGTTGTATATCTTCAAGAGAATATCACCTCCAAAGTTTATTATTTTATTACCTTATGATCTGATACTTTAACTAGACTAACCCGTGTATATATTTCTTTGGTCTGACCGAGATCTTGTAGGTAGCACTTCATGTTGATCCCCTTTGCAGCTTATCCTTATTTATGGATGAACTACTTCATTTTTTCACTTTTGCGAGTTTTGTCTGTGCTTTGTATTCGTGCCAGACACTGTTTGTTGTACCTATTATGTTATGGGAATGTACCCATGCATATTATTATGTACTGTACTTGATGTGTGTGTGTGTGTATATATATATATCAGTTGATATTATTATGTACTGTGCTTGATGTGTGTGTGTATATATATATCGGTGGCTGTGATACTATATTCTGTGAAATGTGGAATATTATGCAGTGTATTTCTTGTACTTAATTGATTATGTAACCATCATAGTATTGTATTACATAAGTATTCAGTATGCCGAATCACATGGAAAAAATAAGAGCATACACTAACGTACTTAAGAATTGTTTAATACAAGATTACGAATGGTCGGTCCTAACCAGCCATATTCTCCGCACTAATAGACCGTATTACTCAGTAATGCTCTTCATTAGTGTGTGTCTCTGGGTGGGGCGTTTTAGCTTGGTATCAGAAATGAGTTCAAAAAAACATGATGAACACACAGAATAGTATACATAATACATTACATCGTGGTACAATACAAACAATGCATCATCCCCTTCTCGAGTTATTAATCGAGTCCCTAACCTTCCTTGTGCCTTTAGGGGATACATCTTGGAATGTTGTTTTCAATTCCATACTATTCCTTTTTTTTATTGAATTTAATCGATAATATCTTATTTTATGAATAATCTTATCTTATCTTAACTTTCTAGCTTATGGCTAAGAAAGGAAATGTTTGTACTATCTTTTTATATTATATGATACCATTCCATCTTAGGATTTTGATATTATGTTCTCATCTTTGATGTTTTGTATCTTATACAATTATTTTCACTGTAACAATTCGTCTTTCTAAAAATTGGATGCTCAATACGTGAATACCATTGATTTATTAGTGTCGACATTCTACAGTCAAAGAGATGAGTCATTACATGTGTTATTAGAGTGAGTTTAAGCAAAAACCTTGGCTCTAACTAGGCGTAATTCATCAAGAGATTAGGTAAAGGATTAGTCTAACCTAATTTAACTGTATAACACATATCAGAGCATATTCATTTTTGTTATAAACATATTCTTTAAAGGAAATTTATTCAACGAACATTAAAAAAATTAAACTATATAACTTATATAAGTATAAATTTATACCATTATTCAATTAATATAAAAATTAACAATGTCTAATTATTACTCGTCATTATTTAGTTTAGTCATGCTTAGCTAGTTTATGAACGTTTCTATCCTATGTAGGGGACATGCTCAACTAGTTTGTGAGCATCATTATCACTTATGTAATTATAAGCTTAATATCGATCATCCAATTTACGAGCATTGTTAGTGTTTATTGGTTGATAACTTATGCTTTCCCAATTTATGAGCATTAGATATTGTTTTTTATTAATTTTTGCTCAACTAATTTATAAGCAGTTTTACCTTTCTACGTCTTTTTTTATGGAAAAGTATGTATGTATGTGTGTGTGTGTGTGTGTACATATATATATATATATATATATATATATATATATATATATATATATATAAAGAAACAAACGGTCCTCAAAACTGCCAACATGCCTGGTAGGTAACTAGTAGATATAATATACCCAGAAAATAACTTATTTCATGTATAGAAAAATAGATAGATGAGCTCCGGACAAGCCAAAGCCAAAGAAGTATATCTATTCGTACACAATACAATAGTCATTCCAAAGCCAAAGAAGTACGAAAACCAAAAAAAGTCTCATAAGTACATCAACAGAAAAGAACCAAAACGTAGACAGAACCAGGATAGAGCAGACGACCATCCGATCGAAGACCACTGCAAAGTAGAAATGCTACCGAGAAGGCAAGAAGGATGCACAACTAATATGATCTATACCCAAAACATATGCAACCAGCAGCGCAATATAGCGAAAGCTCCAAGATCACAGAGTAAGTCCAAACCTGAAGAACAAAGTACTAGCGATCCAGCAAACCTGTAAATCCAAGCCCTGCAGCACTAGCAAACAAAATCATCGATTGAAAAAGGGAGTAGGTGTCGCTAGGAAAGTGGGACGGATATCGCTAACCTAAAAACAACAAGTTCAACTAATCCTAGCTCAGGAGGCTGTAGGAAACGATGAAACATCAAAGGTTCCAGCAAGTCGCCTCGACCGGGAGTCTAAGGAACCTCTAAATTATCTGCCACGAAAAGTAAGGAACATGTCATTTCTTACCTTTCAGATGATAGACGAGGAGTCCATAGGCACCTCATCAAACACCGCCTTATTCCGCGAGCACTAGATATGCCAACAGATGAGACAAGGGATAAGACGGAAAAGGATAGAATGCAAAGATTTTCTTGAGATTCCTATCCACCAGTTTCTCAGTAAATCTGCAAGAAAAGACGCATTACCTCAAAGACAAACTAAGTTTCCAAAGTAATTTCAAACAGCTCTGGTAGAGAATCCAAAGAAAGACAAGTAAGCCATGGATTCCGTATCCCCAGACCCATAGCACCGGTGACGGGAAACTAAAGGGATGCCAATCCTTTGGAGGTTCTCGTCTATCGTTAGTTCCTCGTGAAGGGTTCACCACATGAACAGAGAAACCATCGGGGGAATATGGACATCCCAGATGAAAGAGAAGAGAAGGAGATGTAGAGATGGTGTCCTTGCCGACCTCCAAGCTGCTCGAATCATAAAGAGGCTACAATCCCATCTGGATCCGCTGCCATGAAAATCTGAAAAAGCCTTCATGGATTGCATCCGTTTCCAAGTCTCACTTGCGTAAGACGGGACATCGGAGAAGTTCTCCGACCGAAGCCTGCGATATTTGGCGTGAAGGAATGTCACCTGTGATGACCCCAAACTTCCATAGAATGAAAGTAGGAGTAATCATTTGGAATACAACATAAATATGATAATAAAAACCAAAGAAACCACATAGCATAGGAAATTCATAGAGTAACAACATCATAGCAGCGGAAATATAATGTCATTAACCACAGAAAATCCATAGTCACAGAATACTGAGTTATTACATCAAGTTTGCAAAAGTGAAATGAGTTCCAACTTCAAAATAACAACATGAAATGAAACAAGTCTGATGTCTGAAATAAAAAGGAAAGATGAAATAGAAATAAAAGATAGATGTCTTCAAAGCTCTAAGTCATCACCTCTCCACAAAAGCAAATCCAAGGAAGAGAATGAGCAGCTCCAAAGAAAAGTTCCAAGAAAAGAATGAACTTGTTTACTTGGCTGCCCGTGTAGAAAGGAGGGCACCCGAGTTTGCAAAAAGGTGGAACAAACTACAGGTCAGTCGTGAGACTGGTGTGAGAATTCTTAACTAAAATAACTACTAGTAATAAGGCAAGTCCAAAAGACAACGCCGCTAACGCGGAACGGGTTCACTCTAATGGATTGTCATGCATAATTTAAAGTGTCATAACAAATAAATAAATACATCGTAAACAATGCAATGCTTTTGGAAAAATGGAATCACCATAAGACCAAGTCCCATCACACAATGCAACGCACACCAGAGGATAGGGTTTTACCTTATGATGATTAAACATGCTAAATACGGCAAATACGAATCTAATATTATCATTAGTGTATATGAAAACATTTCAAAGTAAATGTATTAATCCTAGGAAGCATAGGTACCCATATATTATGCCTCCGTACTAGTAATACAATCAAATTCGTCGGGTCGTATTTGGATTTTGGTTTCCATCATGAGTCAAGGCTAGAGCGGAGCTCCTTACCGATTCGAGACACTCTAGCTAATGTCTCAGGATTCCCCGCAGTGAACCCTTGGAAACAGCAGGGTCGGTCCTCACATACAGCTTTGAGGATTGGCAATTCCTAAGCACATGTTTCCCAGTCCTATAGGACCTAATATCCGAGGCGCCTCATTCCATCATCCACATAAGTAAAATGCCAGGCCGTGTAAAACCCAAACACCACTTCTAGCTAGAAAGAAACGTGCTGCTTTCCCTGCGTTCCCTTCGCCCGTTTTAGACTCTACCGGTTTGTGAGGCTCGTGAAGTTACGTAATACACAAAGCTATGCTTATTCAAGCTATGCTTTGATCGTCACCACAAGGTTCTGCTTTTCAACAAGAAACCTTGATCATTGCATCTTAGTATGCCACACTGTCACTCCATATCGTGTCATCGATCGCCCGTCAATATATAAACGGGTGTTAAGTAGAGAATAAATTCTCTACCACCAATTATTTATATATTAATAGAAAATCAACAACATGGTATTTAACGGGGTACAATGTAAGACACACCGTCCATTTAAACTTAAGCTCTGGGTCTGAACGAAAGTCAAATCCGTGAAATCAACACGTACGTTTGGGCAACGACCATGACCCTTGAATTGGGAGCAAGTCAAATCAGGGCCTCGATCATCGTCCATTCGAGGGAAGATTTACGGTCTTCATACACCATCTTCATACTTCCATTTACGTCGCTTGGTTATTTGGAATAAGAGAACTCGGGCTTTCCAAATAATCCTCGTATATACATATTGTAACACCCCACTCCCGCTATGATCACTCACTAAGGGAATGCCATAGCATTGGTGGAGTATTTTAGTGAATATAGAACAGAAAAATTACAACAAGACAGATATAAATAGTACTTGAAATTTTAAAACATCATCTCATAACAGCGGAAGTAAAACATGTCTGGTTACATCATAAAACCACAATAAAGGTCAAGTACAATATCCATCAAAATAAAGAAGTACATAATCCCACTCTCATACAATAGCCAAACAAAAGAAAAGATAACTGGATAACTGGAGCTTTACATCTATCCAAGCTCCTAAAGACTGGAACAGCAATCCGATCAAGCTCCACTACTGCTAGGATCCACCGTAGGACCTGAGGGTTGGGAAAAAGATAAAAACAACAGGGTCAGACATAAGTCTGAGCGAGTCCTATAACTTTAACAATACAATCGTTAAAGTAACCAGAGAAGACATAAACTGATATACGGTAACATATAGGGATGAATGGCTACCCTAAGCAGTCAACTAAACGAAGATAAAGGATAAAGACGCATCTACCCTCCCTAAGGTAAATTACTAAACTGCACCACACCAGTCGTTCCTAACTTAAAGGTTGATCCCACCCAAGGACTTATAAAATTTACTAATTAGTACCTGCGTACCCCTAGGTGACCAAGTAGGCGCCACGGGGCCCTACAATCCACTAGGTGTACACACTACTTCCCATTCGATCGGCTCCCTAACGTAGATACCCGTGCTGGCCCCACCGTGGGATGTATCATTCCCCAATGTGGCAACCTGATGGAACTAAAGGTGCACGGCTTATATCTACTCGATGCAACAACGGCTTACCTACCAGCCCGGGCCCACTCACGCATATGAAGCCCGTTGGACTTGCGTTGCCACCGCTAACCCGTTTGCCTCTTACAGTCAAGCCCAGTATGCGTGTCCCGTCCTCGACATGGGTCGAGCCCACAAAGATACGTATGGGTTACTGGTTGAAATGGGCCTCCACAAGCTACCCACCTAAGCTTGTCCCTTTTTCTAGTATATCCCACTTAACCCTTTAATCATGTTTTAATTACATGTTCCATTTTGGTTAAGTATTCTAATCGTATTTTCTATTGCCACCCAAGGCAACCACTAGATTTTCTCATGCCACCCGAGGCACCCACTTAACCCCTCATGTCCCTCTACATGCTAATATGGTTAAGTGTTTCTTAATTAATTAATTAAGAACGTAACCTTTGTAAAGACCTCTCACATTAGACTGTCTTTTATGACCGCTGGTTAAGCCGGTTGGGTCCGGGCAGCCTTATGTCATAACAGAGTCTAACCTCGTGTCTTTACATTAATTACGTATTTAGTTTGTGCCTAAGACCTCTCACATTGGGCTAACATTTGTAGCAACTGGTTAAGCCGGTTGGGTCCGGGCAGTTTTACGCTACAACTGAGTCCAACCTCGTGTCTTAGTCAATTAATTACACCTAATTAATCACCCTCATAATTTTATATTAATTATCCCTAATTAATCAAGTTTTCTTAACATGGGTAGACCTAACTTAATAGGTAAATTCCCATGGGGTAGACCTAACTCAATAGGTAAATTCCCAACACATAGTATGGGTACACCTAACCAAATAGGCAAATTCCCATACTATGTTTATTTATTTTGTGTTATGCATAATTATATTAATTTCACACAATCTTATTAACTTATGCATTTAATTACCCCATCGTTCCCACGTAATTTCGTTCATGATATAACACATATAAAAGGTGTCAACTTGCATATGAATGAACATGTTTCAAAGGTGCCATCTTGCATATTAACAAACACATAACTTGCATATGAACTTGCATAACATGTCACATAACTTGCATATAATATGTCACATAACTTACATATTCATTTTGCATAACAAACTTGCATATTAGCTTATAGACTTGCATAATGTGTCATCATGAACTTGCATATTAATAAACATGTAACTTGCATATTTACATACATGTAACTCGCATATTAACAAACATGTAACTTGCATATAAAGAAACATGTAACTTGCATATTTACATACATGTAACTTGCATATTAACAAACATGTAACTTGCATATTAACAAACATGTAACTTGCATATTTACATACATGTAACTTGCATATTAACAAACATGTAACTTGCATATTTACATACATGTAACTTGCATAGCATATTACCATGAACTTGCATAACATGCATATGATTACATAGCCCACAACTTGCATATTTAGCATCATGCAAACATAACATACATCATATTAAACTTGCATAAGCTTACATACTCAACATGCATAAACATAAGATTAATGCTAACATCATATCATATGATTCAAAGCTCATTAACCCACATACAAAACCATAAATCTCATCACATCTCATCTAATTAGTTTACCAAAAGATCATCAAAGTGATAGAAACTCACAACTAGCAACTTTGAACACCAAATGAAGAAGATTAAGATGCTAAGAAGGGATTAGAAGTTGATTAGAGAGTGATTAGTATGCAACCCTCTTCATAAAATTAGTGGAGGCCATGAGAGCTAGCATTTTGCCATAGTTTAGTCACTAGGTTTAATTATGAATGAATTAGGGTAGGTTAGGGTCTTATTTATAGATTAGGCAAGTGTTTTAGGCCATAGGATTAACCCTAGATTCAATCCAAGCCATCAAAGCATGTCTTGGGGAAGAAGTCAAGTGTAGGAACCATCTAGGGCCTTTAGATTAAAGATGGACCATGAGAACCATTCAAATGCAAAATCTGCACTTGAGCGAATCGGCCCACGGGTTGACAGCCAAACACCCTGGATTAACCCCTAGTCGACCCAGCGGGCTCGGGTCGACTTCAAAAATCGGCCGGTTCGGTTATTCCCCTCTCCCAATTCGCTGTTTTGAGCATTTTTGCATATTTATTTATTAAATTTTCAATTATATATATATATATATATATATATCAATATATATATATATATATATCTACACAACCCATTTCACTTAATTAAGTATACTTTAATTTGGGAATTTTCGTGAAACTTCGCGAGGCCATATCTTGGTCATACGGACTCCGATTTTCGAAAACTCGGACTCTATTTCGCGTATTTTTCCGAGACGAACGCAATGGCATAGCCCGTTTCCCTTGATTCCCATTTTAGAATTAAATTCTGCCTCGATTTATGTTATTACAGGTTATTGAAAATACGGGTTGTTACATTCTCCCCTCCTTAAAGGATTTCGTCCCCGAAATCTTCAAGTTAGGAAGAACGTATCCTACCATCCAATCATCCATCTACTCAAAGCATCATCTACGAGCAATCATTGTCCTTACAAGATTCTAAATGCTGGATGGATATATGCAAAAGTGTGTGTATATGTACTTACCTAATGCAAAAATCAGGCGGTTACTGATACAGTAAACCTCCTTAATGCAAACCATGATAGTGCCATGCATCCAATATGTATGCGAAACCCTATTGACACATACAAATTTCTACATGCGTGCACAACCATACACAAAAATGCATCATCCATATGATAACACAGCCATGATACATCCATCAATCTAACTACCACATCCATTTATGCAATATGCAACATGAAGTGACTGAGCCGATCTAGTGCCTAATGTGTGTGTATATGCATCCACGAGCAACCACTAGCAAACAATTGCATCCATATGCATCCATCAACCATAACATGTTTCAAACACATGTTTCAACCATAGGTTTTACCCTATCTAAAGGTCATAGGTATTAGCGAGAGGATATACTAAAGATAAGATAAGTACTAGACAAGCAATAAAAGAGAAGTTAAAAGACATACTCTCAAAAAGAAATGGATACAAAGAACGCATCTTTGCTTCCGTCTCCCAAGTAGCATTGCTTTCGTCATCTCCCCATTCCACTTTAACTAGCTGAACTTCTCTGTTCCTCAACTTCCTAGTTTCTGACCCAAGGATGCGAGTAGGAGCTCGTCGAATCGTCGCATCACGCTCTACCTCTACATCTCTAAGCAAGCTCGGCTCTACCACCTCCGCGGTCTCATGTAAGCACTTCCTCAAATGTGATACATGGAATACATCATGAACACCACTAAGTCTGTCGGGCAACTCCACCCTATATGCCATCCGTCCAATCCTTTCCTTAATAGGAAACGGCCCAACAAATCTCGGTGCTAACTTCCCTACGGACCCAAAGCGAACAACATTTCTCAATGGAGATACTTTGACAAAAACCATGTCCCCAACCTCAAACTCAAGATCCGTCCTTCTCCGATCCGCATAAGATTTCTGTCTATCTTGCGCTGCTTTCATCCTTTTTCGAATTAAATCAATCTTCTCTGAAGTCTCTCTAACCATATCCGGCCCAAGCAAGATCTTATCCGTAGATTCCCACCAACATGTAGGAGATCGACAAGGCCTTCCATAAAGAGCTTCGAAAGGAGCCATACCAATACTGGACTGAAAGCTGTTATTATATGTGAACTCCACCAAAGGAAGATGTTCTTCCCATGTACCTCCAAAATCCAAGATACAAAGCCTCAAAAGATCTTCTAAGATACGGTTCACCCTCTCAGTCTGACCGTCCGTCTGAGGATGATATGCGGTGCTCAAACACAACTGAGTCCCTACCGCCTCTTGCAAACTTCTCCAAAACTCACTAGTGAAAATAGGATCTCGATCACTCACAATGCTGGATGGTACGCCATGCAATCTAACAATCTCTCTAACATAGACTGAAGCAAGCCATGGAGCGGTCCTCTTACTCTTTACGGGTATAAAATGGGCACTCTTGGTAAGTCTGTCTACCACAACCCAAATTCCCGTATTGCCCTTCCTCGATCTCGGTAACCCGTCGATGAAATCCATCGAGACACTATCCCACTTCCACTGTGGAACTTCCAATGGGTGTAGCAACCCACCGGGTTTCCTTTGCTCCACTTTAACTTGTTGGCACACTAAGCATCTAGCCACATACTCGGCCACATCTTTCTTCATACCGGCCCAGAAGAAAACTCTCTTCATGTCTTGGTACATTTTGTCTCCACCGGGATGAATAGTCATTCTTGAACGATGTGCATCATCCAAAATAGCCTTCTTCAAACCCTCATCTTGCGGTACACAAAGTCTACCGTCTCTATGCAACCATCCCTTATCATCTATGGTGTATCTACCCAAATGGCTGGACGACTCCCCTCTTATAAGCTTCTCTACCAACACAACCAACTGTGGGTCGTCTCGCTGAGCCTCGCCAATCCGTCTCAAAAGAGTAGGTCTAACCTCCAAGGATGCCAACAAACCAGGTACAAAATCAACAGAAGGTCTGAAGTCAAACAAAGAAAGAAACTCCAAGCTTCGTCGTTCCACGAACAATGGACTCAAAGATAGCCTTTTTCTACTCAAGGCGTCTGCCACCACGTTACCCTTACCAGGGGTATACGCTATCTCGAAATCATAGGATGCTAAGAACTCCATCCACCTTTGCTGTCTTAAGTTTAAATCCTTCTGAGAGAATAAGTACTTCAATGATTTATGGTCGGTGAACAACTCGAATCTCTCACCAAGAAGATAATGGCGCCAAGACTTAAGTGCGAAAACAATCGCGGCCAACTCTAGATCATGGGTAGGGTAATTCTTCTCATGCACTCTCAATTGTCTCCCTCCATAGGCTATTACCCTTCCCTCCTGCATCAAGACTGCGCCTAATCCTGTTCCACAAGCATCGGTATAAACAACAAACGGCTTACTCCCATCCGGGAGCACTAAAACTGGAGCGGTGGTCAAAGCTCTCTTTAACCGTCGGAAAGCATCATCACAATCTACATCCCACGAGAAAACCAGATTCTTTTTCGTCAAGCGGGTTAATGGGGCTGATATCTTCGCGAAGTCTTTGATGAACTTCCTATAATATCCTGCCAACCCCAAGAAACTTCTTACCTCGGTAGCATTTCTAGGAACTTTCCAATCCTGGATAGATACTATCTTTGCGGGATCCACAGCTATCCCTTCCTTAGAGACCACATGCCCTAAGAATCGCACTTCTCTTCTCCAAAAATGGCATTTAGAGAATTTAGCTTTAAGACTATGCGCTCGAAGAGTCTCCAACACTTCCTTGAGATGTAAGGCATGCTCTTCTTCATTCTTGGAAAAGACCAAGATGTCATCCACAAAAACTACTACAAACTTATTCAGATACTCTCTGAACACTCTACTCATGAGATCAACAAAATATGCGGGGGCGTTTGTCAACCCAAATGGCATCACTAGCCACTCATAAAACCATCCGGAGTCCGGAAAGCAGTCTTCTCTATACTGTCCTCCGCCACTCTTAACTGATGAAACCCTGTAGCTAAGTCCATCTGCGAAAATACTGACGCGCCAACCAACTGATCAAAGAGATCATCTATCCTCGGTAATGGGTGTCTATTCTTCTTCGTGAGCTTATTAAGTTCTCTATAATCCACACAAAGTCTGAGGGACCCATCCGCCTTCGTGGCAAACACTACTGGAGCTCCCCACTCCGATATACTTCGCCTTATGAACCCCTTCTCAAGCAACTCCCCTACTTGCTTATGAAGTTCTCTTCTCTCACGAGGAGCCATGTGGCGTACTGGCAAAGACACTGGTTTGGCATTATCCACCAAATAAATTCGGAAATCTATCTCCCGCTTCGGAGGCAAACCCTTTACTTCTTCAAACACATCCGGATATTCCCGGACTACTCTGACAGAACACAAACTCTCGACCGAAGCATCGAGCGATTCAAGATAACTTAGCAAAACAGATTCCATGGGATTGCAAGAGATCTCGAGAGTGTTACCCAAGCGGGTCATGAGCCTGACAACTCTCCTTTCGCAATCAAGAACGGCACCATTACTGGATAACCAGTCCATGCCCAAGATCAACCCATAGCCCGTGAAGCCCAATACAAAAGCATCACATCTAAACTCAACGCTAAGTATAGAAATCTTCAAACCCAAACATATCATAGACAGATATATGGAGCCCCCAATTGGGTTTGAGACAACCAAGGGATCATCAACTAGACTGGTGTCTAAGTGCAGTGACTCAACTAACGATGATGAGATAAAAGAATGCGATGCGCCAGAGTCAAACAAAGTACGAACTGGATGATCAAACAGAAAAACCAGACTTTCAACGGAAATAGTTCTACCTCTCTGCTGAATCGGTGGAACTGAGAGAACCTGAACTTGCCCCCCTGACTGAGGTGGTGCTATAAGAGCTTGCACCTGGCCTCCTGAGGTAGACCCCGTCTTCTGCCCCTTCTTTGGGCAGTTTTTCACAAGATGCCCTGCTTCACCACAATGAAAGCAACCGGTTTTCTTCTTTTTGCGACAATCCTTACTAAGGTGTCCTGGTGTTCCACAATTGAAGCACTTCTTCTTCGTCTTCTTTTTGTCACCATTGCCTTTTCCGCCCTTGCCTTGTTGTTGCTGTTGCGGTTTCTTCTGATCCCCCTTTTTCTCTGGTGCCTTAGAATTCTTATCATCCTCATGCATAAGTGCCATGTAGACAAGCTTCTCAAAAGTGGCCCCCATAGGAATGTGAGTCATAGCTATTCCTTGCAATGGTTCGTTCAAGCCTCTAACGAACCTCAAAGCCTTCTTCTCCGGTGTATTCACCAACTCTATGCCAAACCTTGCTAATTGATTGAATTTGTTGACATATTCTTTCACCGTGAGATTCCCTTGCTTCAAATTCAAGAACTTCTCCATAAACAGATTCTCTTCCGCCCTTGAGAGAAACTTAGCCCCAAACCTTTGCTTAAAATCTGCCCAAGAGTCAACAGGGCGTTCTCCATTAGTGACCTCCCACCAGAATGAGGCCTCTCCCTTCATTAACCAAGCCGCCAACTTGACTTTCTTTCCCTCTTCCACTTCAAAGATATCTAGCAACTCTTCCACTTCCTTAAGCCAATCTCTAGCCTCTACGAAAGTCTCTGAACCAAGAAAAGGTTTTCCTCCTATAGCCTTGAACTCCTTGCAAACCTTAGCAAAATTATCCACTCTAGGCTGAGGAGGAGGAGCGGTTGTCTCTGGTGTAGTAGCATTGGCCGGACCCGCAGCCGCGGCCCTAGCCTCTTGCAACCTCCTATACCATAGTGGTATAACTAAACCCTCCGGGATGTTAAGATCTTCAGCCATGCTGAAACGAAAGAGGAAAGATTCAAAAAGGAGATTCCGAAAGATAAAGATATGGCTATTGGGGATTATGCTTTTCTTTTTCAAAAACTTTTTCTCTTAGAAGACATGCTTTTAAAAATCCTTTCTTCGAAAATACTCTTAGAAAGTAGTTTTTCTCAAAAATTTTATCTGTTCTGGTAACCTTAAGCTCTGATACCACGTGTAACACCCCACTCCCGCTATGATCACTCACTAAGGGAATGCCATAGCATTGGTGGAGTATTTTAGTGAATATAGAACAGAAAAATTACAACAAGACAGATATAAATAGTACTTGAAATTTTAAAACATCATCTCATAACAGCGGAAGTAAAACATGTCTGGTTACATCATAAAACCACAATAAAGGTCAAGTACAATATCCATCAAAATAAAGAAGTACATAATCCCACTCTCATACAATAGCCAAACAAAAGAAAAGATAACTGGATAACTGGAGCTTTACATCTATCCAAGCTCCTAAAGACTGGAACAGCAATCCGATCAAGCTCCACTACTGCTAGGATCCACCGTAGGACCTGAGGGTTGGGAAAAAGATAAAAACAACAGGGTCAGACATAAGTCTGAGCGAGTCCTATAACTTTAACAATACAATCGTTAAAGTAACCAGAGAAGACATAAACTGATATACGGTAACATATAGGGATGAATGGCTACCCTAAGCAGTCAACTAAACGAAGATAAAGGATAAAGACGCATCTACCCTCCCTAAGGTAAATTACTAAACTGCACCACACCAGTCGTTCCTAACTTAAAGGTTGATCCCACCCAAGGACTTATAAAATTTACTAATTAGTACCTGCGTACCCCTAGGTGACCAAGTAGGCGCCACGGGGCCCTACAATCCACTAGGTGTACACACTACTTCCCATTCGATCGGCTCCCTAACGTAGATACCCGTGCTGGCCCCACCGTGGGATGTATCATTCCCCAATGTGGCAACCTGATGGAACTAAAGGTGCACGGCTTATATCTACTCGATGCAACAACGGCTTACCTACCAGCCCGGGCCCACTCACGCATATGAAGCCCGTTGGACTTGCGTTGCCACCGCTAACCCGTTTGCCTCTTACAGTCAAGCCCAGTATGCGTGTCCCGTCCTCGACATGGGTCGAGCCCACAAAGATACGTATGGGTTACTGGTTGAAATGGGCCTCCACAAGCTACCCACCTAAGCTTGTCCCTTTTTCTAGTATATCCCACTTAACCCTTTAATCATGTTTTAATTACATGTTCCATTTTGGTTAAGTATTCTAATCGTATTTTCTATTGCCACCCAAGGCAACCACTAGATTTTCTCATGCCACCCGAGGCACCCACTTAACCCCTCATGTCCCTCTACATGCTAATATGGTTAAGTGTTTCTTAATTAATTAATTAAGAACGTAACCTTTGTAAAGACCTCTCACATTAGACTGTCTTTTATGACCGCTGGTTAAGCCGGTTGGGTCCGGGCAGCCTTATGTCATAACAGAGTCTAACCTCGTGTCTTTACATTAATTACGTATTTAGTTTGTGCCTAAGACCTCTCACATTGGGCTAACATTTGTAGCAACTGGTTAAGCCGGTTGGGTCCGGGCAGTTTTACGCTACAACTGAGTCCAACCTCGTGTCTTAGTCAATTAATTACACCTAATTAATCACCCTCATAATTTTATATTAATTATCCCTAATTAATCAAGTTTTCTTAACATGGGTAGACCTAACTTAATAGGTAAATTCCCATGGGGTAGACCTAACTCAATAGGTAAATTCCCAACACATAGTATGGGTACACCTAACCAAATAGGCAAATTCCCATACTATGTTTATTTATTTTGTGTTATGCATAATTATATTAATTTCACACAATCTTATTAACTTATGCATTTAATTACCCCATCGTTCCCACGTAATTTCGTTCATGATATAACACATATAAAAGGTGTCAACTTGCATATGAATGAACATGTTTCAAAGGTGCCATCTTGCATATTAACAAACACATAACTTGCATATGAACTTGCATAACATGTCACATAACTTGCATATAATATGTCACATAACTTACATATTCATTTTGCATAACAAACTTGCATATTAGCTTATAGACTTGCATAATGTGTCATCATGAACTTGCATATTAATAAACATGTAACTTGCATATTTACATACATGTAACTCGCATATTAACAAACATGTAACTTGCATATAAAGAAACATGTAACTTGCATATTTACATACATGTAACTTGCATATTAACAAACATGTAACTTGCATATTAACAAACATGTAACTTGCATATTTACATACATGTAACTTGCATATTAACAAACATGTAACTTGCATATTTACATACATGTAACTTGCATAGCATATTACCATGAACTTGCATAACATGCATATGATTACATAGCCCACAACTTGCATATTTAGCATCATGCAAACATAACATACATCATATTAAACTTGCATAAGCTTACATACTCAACATGCATAAACATAAGATTAATGCTAACATCATATCATATGATTCAAAGCTCATTAACCCACATACAAAACCATAAATCTCATCACATCTCATCTAATTAGTTTACCAAAAGATCATCAAAGTGATAGAAACTCACAACTAGCAACTTTGAACACCAAATGAAGAAGATTAAGATGCTAAGAAGGGATTAGAAGTTGATTAGAGAGTGATTAGTATGCAACCCTCTTCATAAAATTAGTGGAGGCCATGAGAGCTAGCATTTTGCCATAGTTTAGTCACTAGGTTTAATTATGAATGAATTAGGGTAGGTTAGGGTCTTATTTATAGATTAGGCAAGTGTTTTAGGCCATAGGATTAACCCTAGATTCAATCCAAGCCATCAAAGCATGTCTTGGGGAAGAAGTCAAGTGTAGGAACCATCTAGGGCCTTTAGATTAAAGATGGACCATGAGAACCATTCAAATGCAAAATCTGCACTTGAGCGAATCGGCCCACGGGTTGACAGCCAAACACCCTGGATTAACCCCTAGTCGACCCAGCGGGCTCGGGTCGACTTCAAAAATCGGCCGGTTCGGTTATTCCCCTCTCCCAATTCGCTGTTTTGAGCATTTTTGCATATTTATTTATTAAATTTTCAATTATATATATATATATATATCAATATATATATATATATATCTACACAACCCATTTCACTTAATTAAGTATACTTTAATTTGGGAATTTTCGTGAAACTTCGCGAGGCCATATCTTGGTCATACGGACTCCGATTTTCGAAAACTCGGACTCTATTTCGCGTATTTTTCCGAGACGAACGCAATGGCATAGCCCGTTTCCCTTGATTCCCATTTTAGAATTAAATTCTGCCTCGATTTATGTTATTACAGGTTATTGAAAATACGGGTTGTTACACATATATATATTGAAAATCATTCTTATTCGTTAATAATATTAACGATTCATTCCTATTTTAATTATTTAAAATAATTAAATTTTAATTAACGACGATTCAGGTCAATGGACGACCCTGGCGCTGCTTCCAACAAATTTTGATCTACACATTCCTAAAAATCTAATCATTGGATCATAACATATCTTATATCGTTGGAAAGAATTTTCCGAGATGGTCCTAATGTTTTCAGTTTTGGGAAAATCCGACGGTCGGATCTTCCGGTACATTCGTTTAAAGATACGATTTAAAAACGCGAACTACCACGCTCTATTCGTTTAATTTTAATTATATATATATATAAATCGTTAACTATTCATTCTTATGTACATTTTCTTACCTTATCTTTTCTTTTCTTTAATTACATGGAAATGTAATTTATAATTAGATAATGAATTATTCCTTTTATTTCTTATACTTCTATAATTTACATCAAAAAATGTAAATTATATCCCATCGTTCAATTCATTTCCTTTCATCTTTCATTTATATTATAAGTCTATTTACATATAAAATATTCATTCCTTTTTAAAGTGCATTCTTAATTCTTAATTACATCTAAAATGTAATTAAATTTTACGATGTAAATTTCATTCCAATTACATATAAGAATGTAATTTTTATTTTACATGTAAATCATCATTTTAATTACAATGTAGATAATATAATTTTTCCTACAGTGTAAATTCCTACTTCTTTTTTACATGTCACATTCTTATTTTATTTGTAAATTAAAATGTGAACTTTTTTCCTACGGTGGAATTCTTATACACATTACATTAATAATAAATGTAATCTCTATTTACCTGTCACATTCTAATTATATATAAAAAAAATGTGAACTTTTATTCTTCAATTACAATATAAAATCCATTCTTTATTTACAATGTAAAAATTCATTCTTTAATTACAATGCAAGATTCATTCTTTATATACTTACATTAGTAAAAATGTAATTTTTTTTTTGTGAAAATCCTATATATCTACTTTAGCAAAAATGTAAATTTTCCAATGCGATGAAATTTCTTTTATTTTTACATTAATAAAAAATGTAAACTTTTTTCCTATGGTATATATCCCTTTTAATTTACATTAACAAAAATGTAAATTTTAACATACGATGAATTTCTATATATTTACATTAAAGAAAATGTAAATTTTAACATACGGTGTATTTCTATATATTTACATTAAAGAAAATGTAAATTTTGACATACGGTGTATCGAATATTTAATTTACGTCAAAAATAATGTAAAATATACATGCGGTGAAATTCCTCTTTATTTACATTAAAAATAATGTAAATTTATCCTACGGTGAAATTGCCTTTTTATATACATTAAAAATAATGTAAATTTATCCTACAGTGAAATTACCTTTTTTTTTTAATTTTTTTTAACATATTGAGAATTTCATTCTTAATTAAATACAAAATCCCATACTTTAATTCGATACAGAATTTCATACTAAATTTCATGCTTTAATTTCATACTTCATTTCAATGTAAATGCCATGCCTCACTTCAATGTTCAATAATATTCTTATCGTATTCCATGTCAAGTCTCATGGCAACAACATCCGAACATAACAACATGTCAAATCCAATAACTAGCATCAAGGCAATTACAAATAGAGGTTTACCTTGGCATGAGGCAAAACAACAAGGCAGGATTAAATAAATTGCCAAATAATAAATTTAATAATTCGCTAAGCTCAGGTTTGGCGTTAAAATCTCAGATCTAGTATCGTGTCATCATAGGAAATTCCAATTCAAAATTATATGATGTGAACCGTTCAGATTCAGGTTTTAGATATCGTGACATTTCAGATCTACTATTAATAATCATGGAAATAATAATTAAGCAAATTTAATTTAATTAAAAATAAATTCTCACAGTGGTCTGGTCTGAGAAGATGATTTAGGTTCGATCTGATTCAGTGTTCGTAGTCAAATAGATTTCAGATCTGGAACGATTCGAATACAAATACATATGAAAATCAAAATACGACTTTTAACAACTGTCGCAGCGACGGAAATAAGTGTCGCAAAATCTGAAATAGATAATACCTTAATACTTTCAGTTTTGCTCAAATCTTTGGATCAATTTATCTCGAGTTCGGATCCAAGGATTGAGGAGCGGATTGCTGGAGGTGGTCGGGCTAGGTGAGGCGCAGGTTCGGCCAGAGGGGGGTGGCGTGCGATCGGCGTGGTGGGGCCCGGTTGAGCTCGGCGGCGGCGGCTTTCTGGGCGTCGGGGCGGTGGCTGCCGGGCACGGGAAGATCCGATTCCAGTGTAGAAACGTAGAGTGGAAGAAACTCTACAAAAAGTTCCACGGTGGGGTGTTCTAATTTCGAGTGGAAAGGGTTGAAAATCGAGCTCAAAGATTCGAGCAGTTCATGGGGTTCGGCGGCTAATGAAAGGGGAGAGGACGATGTACTGTAGCGTATTTATACGCATATTCTAGGGTTTTTATTTTATTTTTTAATTAATTAATTCCGAAAATTAGAGCTTTTTCATACGATCTCTAAACGAAGCTCAACGACTGTCGAACATAACGTTTTGACGTCTTCTGAACGCGATGGCGCTAGTGCCGAAGTCCAATTCTGAAGTTAACAGCATGTTTTCTTTTATTTTAAAATAATTCTTTAATTTTAAATTCGAACGTACTTTCTAATTTTTCCGGAGTCATATACGAACTCAGAAAAATCTCGAAAAATTATTTTTGACTTACTTATGACGATACGGTCTTAACAAAATTAATTTCGCCTTATTCTGAGACTGTTTGAAAAATGACTATTTTCAGTCAATTAATTTTGACCGAAATTGACAAAACACAGTTTCTTTTGCCACGCTCACATACTAGCTTCAAAAATCATGAAATTTGAAACCTAGCAATAATTTTACATTCCGAACCCAACAAAAGTGGTTTCGTTGCATTCCGAGGTCGTATGAAAAAATGACAATTTTTAACTGTTTATAAATTATTTAAAATTGGAAATTTTAAATCCGAACTCAATATTCAGCAAAATTTCTAAAAATAAAATTTTAAACTGGTTCAGATTTTTGGGTTGTTACATCACCCATAAGGAATCGTTTGCTTCAAACCTAGCCCATAGCTTGCAATCAAAGGTCATGCAAGTATCTTTAGGATTTCTGAGACTCAAGCCCCCTTCACTTTTGGGACGATAGATGATGTCCCAAGAAATTCAGTGATGACGATTAGCGTTGTCCTTTTCCCCCTAGAAAAAGGATGAAGCCAAAGAATGGTAAGATAGGAAAAAGGAAGAGGTAGGAGTCATAGCAGCAAAGATGTTCGATCCAATAGAGTCAAGCACTGACTTTATGAGAACAAGTTTGCCTGCCTAAGAGAGAAGCGTCGTATTCCACCGGATGATCTTCCCTCTAGCCTTATCGGTTAGAGGATCGAAAATGGCATTGAGCTTACGACCTATGTATAGAACAATACCGAGGTACGGTAAGGGTAGGGAAGCCGCCTTGAAGCCGGTGAAGGTTTCGATCCAAGAAGATCTAACCACAGACAAATCTCACGTTGGAACAAAACAACTTTTAGCAGTGTTAACGAGTTGGCCAGAACACCTCTCGTACTATTGAATGAGGTCGACTAGACGTCAGACTGAACGACGACTACCATTCGTGAAGATGATAATGTCATCAGCGAATGGCAAAGAAGAGATGATAGGGCAACCCGAAGGGGTGCCAAATTGGTGAATCTGATTAGCTATCGTTAGTGAATGCAATCCACGGACAAAAGCCTCAACAGCGATAACAAACAAAGTGGAGGGGTGAAGAGGATCTTCCTGACGAAGTCCCCTTCTCGCCTTGAAATACCCGTTGGCCGATCCGTTAATGAGAACGGAAAACCAACATTTGAAAATGAGCCTCCAGATAAGATCGATCAGGGCCTCAGGAAACCCAAACTCCCTAAGAAGCTTAATGATGAAAAACCAGGACATTCTATCGTAAGCTTTAGCCATGTCCAGCTTAGCGATCACATTAGAACCCTTGACTTTTCGATTAACCTGCGATACCAGCTCCTAGGCTAAAAGGATGTTATCCACAATCAAACATCCTTTTACAAACCCAACTTGAGAAGCGGAAATAATACGCTAGAGAAATGGAGCAAGCCTAGTGGCTAGAACCTTAGAAATAACCTTGTTGGTAAAGTTACACAAACTGATAGGGCGATAGTCTGTGCACGAGCTAGGATTTTCACATTTAGGAATAAGGGCCAAGTTGGTGGACGTCCAAACCTGAGGCAGGTCTCCACCAGAAAAGACGTACCGAATTGCTAGGCAAAAGTCCGAAGTGGAAGCCACAGAGAGTGTAACAACCCCAAAAATCAGAACCAATTTAAAAAAATTATAATTGTTTTTGATATTTTTTTCTGTAATTTTCGGAGTTAGTATGTGGCCTCAGTAATTTAAAATGTACGTTTAAATTAAATATATATTGATTTATATTTTAATTTTGATAAAAACTAATCAATTCAATCCGGGCTTTCCTTACAGGGAAGTTTGGGTCGTTTCATTTTTCAAAACAATGTCTATTTTATTCTAAAAAAATGATCCTTTTTATTCTAAAATGATATCTTTTAAATATTCTTCACTTTAAAATGTTGAATATTTAAAACATATAAAAATGATTCTTTTATATTTTTCGGATACCAGCTGTAACGACACGGATTCGCCCAGACCTAATCGATCGCAAAATCGACCAAGACCGTTCGAATCCCGCATACGCTAACTCTGGGCATACAACACATCAGAACAAATAGCAGAAAACTTTTATAAACATTATAATAATGTTACATTAGAGTACAAAATATATCAGAGTACATCGATAAATAATAATACGGCGGAAGATTAATTACAATGACCATAATACAATGCAGCGGGAACAACAAAATAACACAACGGAAGACTATCAATGCTCTGGACACAGCTTTAAGCTTCAATCTAGAATCCTGCTCAATAAATAATATCTGCAAAACAAGCTACTTGACTGCTCGTATGAAAAATATGGGCACCCGAGTTTGCAAGTGAAACAAACTACGGGTCAGTCATGGGACTGGTATGAGAAATCTCACAGTTAAAATTAACTTATCTAACAATAAGGTTAATCATAGGACCACGCCGCTAACGCGGAATGGGTTTACTCCATTGGGTTGCCAGTGCATAAATAAGTAAATCTTTTAAAACAACGCAATGCTTTTTTGAAAAATGAAACCATTATAAGACTCAGGTCCCATCACACAATGTAACGCAAGCCGGAGGATAGAGTTTTACCTTATAATGGTCAAAAATGCTTGATACGTATAAAACTTGATATTATTATTAGTGTCTAATCAGTTTAAAATATTTTCAAAGTAAATGTATCAATCCTAGACATCATAGCTACCATATACTATGTCGCCATATAATAGGTTTACAATCAAAACTGTAATGTCATATTGGAAATTGGGTTTCCAACGTGTTGAAAACAAAATTATTATTTTTATATGTTTTGTTGAAATAGAATTGTCAACAAAAACAAAATTATCATTTTTATATGTTTTGTTGAAATAGAGTTGTCAACAAAATAAAAGAATCATTTTTAATCATTTTGTTGAATTAGAATTGTCAACAAAAATGAAAGAATCATTTTTAATCATTTTGTTGAATTAGAATTGTCAACAAAAATGAAAGAATCGTTTTTAATCATTTTATTGAATTAGAATTGTCAACAAAAATGAAGGAATCAATTTTTATCATTTTGTTCAAATAGAATTGTTGACAAAACAAAGTTATCATTTTTAATATTTGTTGAAATAGAACTGTCAACAAAATAAGTTATCGTTATTCTTAATCATTTTGTTGAAATAGAATTGTCAAGAAAATAAATTATCATTTTTAATCATTTTGATGGAATAAAATTGTCAACAAAATAGATGTCAACAAAATAAAAGCTGTAACGACCCGCACCTCCGTTCACGCAATTATTCATAAACAATTCAATTGTTATAAATCACCATTTATCTAATTATAAATTGTTTATTAAAAATAATTTTGAAATCGTTTAATAATAACATCACAAAGTTAATATATAAAAATCATTTTAAATTCAAAATTTAATTTAAAAATGGATTTTTTTCAAATTCTGACACATTTTCTTTTGAAATTTCTTAGAACAAATTTTTTAAATTGGTTCTAATTTTACGGGTTGTTACAATCTCCCCCACTTAAAAACTTTTCGTCCTCGAAAAGGAACGGAGCTGAAAGTCGTTTAACTAACCAATTCAATTTTCATTCTTTAATTGGTTTCAATAATTTTATTAATTGAACTAATAATCACACAACACAATCATCAATCAATTAGTTGATTAGATTTTCAAATATATATAACTTTTATATATCAAAAATCATATTTTCTAAGATCGGATTATATAATCACAAATACGTTAATTATAAACTTGTCACTCTCAACTCATTCTAGGGCATTTCTAACCCCATCTCTAACAAGTTTTCTCATTCTAGGATACTGCTGATCCTATCTCTAATCAATATTCTTTTATATGATATTACTAATCCTACCTCCGATGAGTCTTTTGTTCATTTATAACGAGTTGTACCCCAAAGATTTGGATTAACCAAAGCTCTGATACCACTGTAACAACCCGCACCTCCGTTCACGCAATTATTCATAAACAATTCAATTGTTATAAATCACCATTTATCTAATTATAAATTGTTTATTAGAAATAAATTTAAAATCATTTATTAATAACATCATAAAGTTAATATATAAAAATCATTTTTAAATTCAATAATTTAATTTAAAAATGGAATTTTTTTAAATTCTGACACTTTTTCTTTTAAAATTTCTTAAAATAAAAATTTTAAATTGGTTCTGATTTTCCGGGTTGTTACAGAGAGATCTGAGCGCTGGATCCGACAAATCATAAGAAGTCTGTTCTTCTGACGAATGAAAGAATGGAAGAACTTGGAGTTCAAATCTCCATCGACAACCCACTTAACCCTCACCTTCTGGTGAAGATAATCGTTCTCGATCCGAAGTTCCGAAGAAAAAGCCGATTAGGCCAGCGACCATGCCTCCTTATTAGCAACAGAGGGATCTTCGTCAAAAGAAGCCTCTGATAGCACAAGTATCTCTTCGGCCGCTCTAACATGGTCGGAAATATTTTTGAAAACTTGAACATTCCAAGACTTGAGGCAAGCCTTGAGTCGCTTTAGCTTATGAGAAAAGGCGACAGCAGGCTAGCCAGCAACTGGATTGTTCCAAGATTTTTCCACAACACGAAGGAACAAGTGATGAGCTCTCCACATACTCAGGAATCTGAAGGAGGATGGCCCAGATTGAGTGTGGGAGAACAGCTGAGAAGCATAGGAGCATGGCCTGAAAAGGTCCGATTGCAAATGAGAGACAAAATAAACAAACGAAAGGCCGAACCAACTTCCCGATACGAAAACTCTATCAAGCCTAGACGAAATCTGATTAGGCCCTTCTTGGTTATTACACCAAGTGAAAGCCGAACCAACAAAAGAGGCCTCAGTCAGACCGAACCGATGATGAAGGCATTGAAATCTACCATAGCCGAGCGGCTAACGACATTTCCTCCCAGTTTTTCAGATTGACTAGCGACTACATTAAAGTCGCCACCCAAAACCGACACCGAGAGATCGATATCAGAAAGCCTTAGGATGTCGTTACAAAAAGTAGCTCACTCAATCCTGTAGCACTTAGCATAGAAAATAGAGAACATGAAAGACGTGGAAAAGGAAGGACACGAGCAGGCTACCGCAAGAAGCTGGTCGGAGTCGAAAACAGGATGTGCAACCATGTCTTTGAACCAAAGGATCCAAATCTTACCCGATACATTGGCTAAAGCACCGCCAAAGCCAAGGGAAAGACCAGATATGGTGACCTCTTTTGGGCCTAGCATAGGTTCCAGGAGCGCCACTAGTAGGATAGAGTGCTTCTTAACAATGCTCCTGTGTCTAGCCACTGATGCATCATTGCCGATACCACGAACATTCCAAAATAGGAAATTCTCCATCGAGAAACCAAAACCACCCAGAAAAGCAGAAACAAAAGGCAAAAAACCACATGCAAAACTAGAAACAATCCTCACCCAGCTCAGATAAGATACAACGTGTGTCGAGTAGATCTAACGATCTGCCCGGAGTTGGATAAGTAACAATTACGTGAATATTGAAACAATGACTATGTGAATATTGAAACGAACACTATGTGAACTTAGTTTCACGGTCATTCGATGATATTGTTGGGTTAAAAGTTAACTTTAGTAAAAATATGTTTATGATGATCTAAATAAAGGACAAGTTATTTATTGATAAACATTTGTGTAACTTTTTTATATAAGAAAGTGCCTATATATAAGTATGATTTACAAATATGGGTTATAAACAAAAAGGAGTTAAATGAATATATTGTGAACTTAAATCCCATTGGTTTTTCAAGATGTTTTCAAGGTTTTGAAGACAATAATAATAAATTAAATTATTAACCTGGAAATTGGTTTGGGAGGTTGAGATCATAATACTTTGTATTCTTATAAGAAGTATTTGATACCACTTTGAAAATTGTCTTAACTAAGTCTAAAAGGCATAATTTGGATGTACCGAACTCACTTTTTCCATTGGAAAATAGTTCTGGTGATGACTACAATGTCATTGATGTTTGTTTTTGGGTTTTGTAAGTCTTGAATTGAGAAGATGGTAATCTGAAACTAGTTTGGATTGGTTGAACATTATTGCTAAGTAAAATAAACATGTTTGAAATGGTTAAACATTCTTATTAAGTAAATTGAATTTTATATTTCTTTGCACCCTTAGGAAGCAATGAGTATTATGTATATGGTTATGTACTTAATTTATGAAATGTGTATAAACTAGAAGTTAGATTTTTATGAAATGATTCATAAACGGTTTAGTACTGAATGAAATACTAATTGGGGAAAGAAGTGTGAAAATTAAAGAAATTTGAGTAGTCATGGAACTGACAAGGTAAAGTACATAAGTCATACGTAAATTATTTTATCCGCATAACGGTTCTTGTTTTAGGATTTAAGTACATGATATTAAAGTGATTTACACTGGACCAAAAAATGGTTTTTTACTGGATCATTAATGACGAACACTTGATATCGATTCTTAATATGCTTATGAAGATCTTTATTATAGTATTTTGCTATATAAGAGAAGTAGAGGCTTCTAATCAAAGAATCAAATCAGAGTTCACATTAGAGATATTAAATGTTCTATAATAGTTTGGAAGTAACATATAAGTGACCAAGCATGTGATCAGATTGATATTGTATACATACTGCATATGTGTATCGTACGACCTTTGGTATAATTGAATACAACATTTTTTGGCATATGAAAGTTGAGGTGAAGGATCTTTGAATTTCCTAAGGTAGTATGTATATTTGACTAAGTATAATGGATTCTAAGTAGAGGAGATTGTAATGACATAGAATTTTGAACACTTCGTATTTATATATCCAGGTTGTTTAAAAATTGGATTTAATGTGATTAAATTGTTTAATAACATTGTTAACCCTTTTGAATAATAATAGATAAAAAGAACTTTTTTACATGAATAAACAGTTTGAATAAATATCGATAATGAGATCGAAAATTGTTCATCCATAAGTGACATCGTAACGCGTGAAATTATCATCTCGAGGCAATATCTCGGAATTTAATGAAACTAATGCCATCAATACCAGAATAACTAAGCCAACTTGATTCATAGAAATCCGACATCTTGGATTATTATGCTAGCTTGAATATAAAGCAATTTTAAAGGAGAAATTAAATGTAATAAATGTTATGTTATAAAATCATCGCCTATACACTCTCTTTATAACTTATCCTCTTTGCTATTTCTTTTCGTGCTCATCCACGAGTACAATCATGTTATTTTCTCCATTATTTCTAGAGCTTCAAACCATGAAAGGATCTATTTGTGTAAGTGAGAGCTTTGAATCCGTATTGTATAAATTGGTTATAGTGTTGATGGTCAAAATCAACATTGGTGGAAATTGATCTTGGGCTCGAATTTGGTAGCGATTGAAGTGGAGATAGGCAAAGAGAAGGTAAATTCGAGCCTCTTGAGTGAAAGTGTGTGGGTGACGGTCGTTTTACGGCGTTTGGATTATACATAATGATATGTAGCATTTTAGTTGTCAATTAGGGGAGGCAAGTCATTATGAGATAGGAGCCAAAGGTTGATTCAAAGATAGTGTTGAACCTGTAATGGAAAATGGAGTTAACTATCGTTAATTAGAAATGCTCTAAGGCCATGAAGCAAATCGCATCGATAACGATTTTAGGCTATGGCAGCAATTCCTTTCACTATTAGGTGGTTGAGATCAACGTGTTTAGGTAGGATGCGAAGCTCGTACAAAGTGGAGCACAACGGTGATGGTCGTTTGTCATTTATGGTTCATATCTCCAGCAAAGGGTGTTCATCCATGGTTTGGGGATGGTTTATTTATGCATGCACCAGAAGGAATTAAGAGAGGATGGATTAAGGGTGAATGATTACTAATTAAGTTATTTAGTTAATTAAGTAATCTCAGTTCTTATTTAATCAATTATTTTTTCATATGAGGTCCAATCAAAATGCCATTTTCCCTGTTGCACTCGTAATGGAATATTGTCCATGTCTATCTTGGTCCATGATGAGTTACTCACCATTCGATTGCATATATTGTATATATAATATTTGTTGTTGAAAATAAAAGGTCAAAATATATAATAATGCAAGTTATTATGTTTCTTACTTTTGAACGGAATTAACAACACTATGTGTAGTATAATTTCTCTTATAACCTTTTATAACATATATTGTGGTTAGAAATTGTTTTTACATGTTGCATAGTGTGTAACACCCTACACCCTTAGTATTCCCAATCAAGGTTATACTAAGGAATGTAGAGTGTTGTAGATATAAAGGAACTAATCACAGAGACTAAGGTTCACAAGACCTAAAAAAACAGCGGAAACAGATATAGTTTCAATAACTTACTATTACAAAACAATACTTTATACAAAATAAGGTTAATACAAAATAATTGTCTCTCATAGTCTTAGCTCAAATCAGAGTATACAAATAAACACTTTCCCTCTTATGTATAAATTCAGACTATGACATAGTGTGCCGTGAATGAATGAAGCGAAATACTCTTGAAACCACTAATGTCTAACATGTGTTTGATTGGTTAAAATGTGAGTATATTGTTATAAATATTTTGGTTATTTTCTACACATTATTTGGTCCATGGGAAGCAAGGAATTAGCATGGGGAATTGTTGATTGTGAAAAAAATTGTGAAAGATCACTATGGATGAACTTTTAAATTGCTTTACGTTCAACGATTTTCAATAATAACATAAAAGACATCCTAAAGCTTTCTTTGTCCAAAAATGGAGCTAACTCTAAATGATTATGAAAGCACTAGCCTTAAAGGAAGATCAGTTAATCAAACATACATATCTTATTGATATAGTAAGTAATATGCAGATAAAGCAGAAGAGACACAATTTTTTTATAGTGGGTCGACTGTCTCTGGCATATGTCCAATTCAATCAATTTTTTTATTGATCTAGCTAGTTAGGTCTCTCCAGATCTGAACAACTTTACCATTAGATTTATATTACAATTGATTAGAATTGTTTGGAGGTGATAAGTAGCGAAGAAGTGTTGATGATCCAATTGAAAAATTGTGATTCCATTCCAAATGTAATCCAGTAGAGTCATAGCATAGTCACCAGATCCCTCACCTTTCTAGTTTAAGTTCATCCTGTATTTATAGGATTTGAGGAAAAGAGTTAGGTCAGGCGCTACACTATGAAACTTGTGCTGGAGATAGGATGGCTCACCAAAAATGCTCGGGGTTATCTATAGGCGATGGATTGTTACCGGTCTATAGTCGTGAGCCGCTTGATGTTGCATTATGCTTTGCTTAATTTCTTATATTCTAGTGATTTCCCTGACAAGTTTCATGGCAATTGGACTTCATTTTCTTATATTTTATACTTGAGTTGTGTTGAGCTACTGTCTGGATTGGATGATCCATCCATAACTTGAGCTGAAGACATCTAAAGTAAACAACCTGAAACAACCCACTTCCTCGACCCTTAGAGATTGACTAATGCATCTATGGTACTCATGTGCCACAAAACCAAGTTCTGAAGAAGAGAATTGTTTATGGTAACAAAAAAATAGAAAGGAAGTAGAAGAACAAAATCTTCCATGGTAGAAAAATGTGTGTGTGTGTGTGTGTATATATATATTTATATTTATATATTTCATTATAGACGTTGCAATGGAAAATGTAATCGTAATTATCATAATGTGTACTATGTCAGCATGGAAAGTTGTAGAACATGTCCTTACGATTGTTGAATGAAACTAAGTAATTGTGAGAATCAGTGACTATCTCCAGATTCTTCAGCTCTAAGCTCCATCCAACTTATCTAATTAAAACCTAAGCTACTAGGCTGCTCGAAAAAAAATAGGGGAACCTAGAGTTTACGGAAAGAAAGTAAACTCTGGGTTAGTCATGGGACTGGTGTGAGAAACTTAAGTTCTTCATTCGAAAATAATGGTATCCCATGAAACCATGACCGCACATAAACATGATTAGGGTTTTTACCTAACGGTGACCAAATCCTTCCTATGTGAAATGGTTTGATATTATTTTTAATGACTTGTGGGATAAAACCAACTAAAATAAATTATATAAATAATGAAATTGTTGCCATTATTAAATTTTGCACACCTAATGGGCTCTATAAAAAAATTCACAACTCCTAGCAAAAATGGATTTTCATACAATGGAAAGGTAATGGGCAAGGTTCAGTACAAGACACCTCTAGAGGGATGTACCAGGGCTCTCCTCACTTCGTACTAGGTAAGATTGACCTAGATACACATACCCAAGGTGGTGCACCAACCGAATATGACATCACCCCGACCATTACCAGACTATCCGAGACATTTCTTAGCAATTAACACATACTCGACATAAAATGAGTAATCTAGAAAGGTGATGATCATATCCTAATGAGCGCGACCCACATAGCCTCACGGCGGGCTTATTTCTGCTGTTACTGAGTGATGAAGCTAAAGGTCAATGATTACCATGTACCAAACACATCCCTCACTTTGAATGTCGTGTTGCCAAGTCCGGTATAGGTAACTGATTACTACTAATGTACAACCTTTGAGCTCATACTTCTCAGAGAAGGGTGCATATAGTGCAGGAGAGTTATTTCCTGCACCACCAAGAAAATGTACATTTGTGGAGATCAATATGCCTGTATCAAAAGTGCAATGTCAGGCATTCATCCATACAAGTTATCCTGGGTTTAGATAAACCGAAGGCACTACTCCTATTATATCATATGACCTGATAAAAGTAGCAATTACACCAAAGATCTAAATGCAGAAATACTAACCCTTCATTCAATCTTTATCATTCATTGCTTATCCATCATTATTGCCTTCAAAACGTCGATTAATTCGAAGTGTTTTCAGATAGGGAGCATCTAAATTTGATCTTGGTTTCTTCAAATCAATCATCGTAAAAATACTATTTAAGTAGTATCGGTGTTGGGTGTTCTATATTTCTTAATTTATTTGTTCATGAAAACATTCAAGGATGTATAACTTCAAATATTCTTCAAGGATATACATGAAATAATTAAAACTTGTTCATTAGTTATCTTGGATGGTAATTCCATTTAGTACAGTAAGTCTGGAGAAATCACACTTATTTCTCGATATTAATTTCCATGTGCAGTCTCTACTGTTCATCAAATAACGTTGTAAACACCTTTTAATTTCTTACAGATAGTAAGGATTCCCTCCTCGGAATTTGATACTAAATACAAAAAGATCATCTTCAAGAAATTTGTTTTATTTATCTTAAGAAAACTTGGTCTTTTATACTTAACTTGTTTCCGACATTTCAACTTTATCTGTCCCCTACCCAGGAAAAGGCCAGGTGAGCCAAGTACTGGTTGCTTCTGAACATATCCATGGTGCAACACCCACATCTAAATCTCAAAAATAGAAAATCAGGTTTGCTCATTGGCTTATTAGAGCCAAGATTAAAATAATTGCTTATTATAGCTTTTCAATCCAATTTAATTATTTGACATCTTTAAATAATTTATAGAACTTCAAAACAATCTTTTAAAATGTGGGTTTAATCATTTGAAAACATGCATAGGTGGTCTAGAGAAGATTCATCTAGTTTAATTTCAAATTTCATTGTTACTGAAAAAGTGCTACAAAAGCTTAATTTATTAATTTTAGTGTCATTGGAAAATTCGTATATTCAAATCAAATAACTTTTAGAACATTTTAACTAATTCATAAGATTTATTCTATATTAAAAATCTCAATTTTAAATAATTTCATTTTTTGGATTTTGATCTGCAAAACCGTGATGTTTTTCAAATCTATCAATAGAATCTTTTTTTTAAAGATTTTTTGGAAAGCTATTATTATAAGGATTCAGAAAAATCTTATTCCAAAGAATTTATATATATACATATATTTCTATATACAAAATATCCACTTTTAAAGAATTTAACCATTCTATTTTCCTCTAAAAGAAAATTGTGGAAAGAAGACTGGTTGTATGACTATAGACATTGATTCCTTTTTACAGAGGATGGGTATGTTACCTTCCAATTTGTTTTCTGTACTATAAACATGGTATTTACAAAATAAAAATACATTTTTTAGATAATTATACTAAGCTACAAATTGGTTAAAGAAAAAACACCAGGCAAAGATGGTACTTGATTATTCATTTCAAAAATTCATAAAATTTTTCTGTTTAATAATGCAAGTTAAATCGCGAAAACCAAGTGTTTCGTTTTAAATTCCTATGGTCAAAAGATAATATTTTACTTGGTTATTCATTAAATTAAAGTAACCACCATATTTTCATCATTTTAAGAAAGCAATAAATAACAAGAAAAATATACAACTTTGTTTAGGTATTACCGTCAAAAGCTTAATCCCCACAATTATGGCCATTGTTGAGAATTTTGCATCCACCAACGTCTGCTGTAACACCCCACGTCCATTAATGTCACTCACAAAGGGAATGCATTAACTTCAATGGAGCGTTTTAAGTAAGTATAGAACAAAAATCACAACAAGACAGATATAAAACAGTACTTGAAAATTTAAAACTTTATTTATTGCAGCAGAAGGTAAATATGTTTGGTTACATCATCAAAACCATAAACCAAAGTCAAGTACATCATATCCATCTTGATAAAACAAAGTACATAAACTTAAAGACATAATCCCCAACATTAAAATATCCATAAATAAAGAGAAGCTGAACTTTACTTCAACGATCCAAGCAATCTTCTAAAAGCAGTCCAGACTCAAGCTCCACTGGTGCTAGTTCCAACCTGAGCACCTGGAGGGGGGGGGGGAGGAAAGAGATGGAAAAAAGGGGGGTCAGACATAAAGTCTAGCGAGTGCGATAATTCTAACAATATAATTAACAAAGTAACTAGGCTAAGGCGTAAGTTGGAAAATAAGGAAATGACCATGAACCATTGAGATGACAGAGTAAACAAGGAAACAAGATGAACAACGGTATCGTTAGAGTGCACCTAAACCCACTAAGATAATTTACTAAACTACACCAACACTATGAGATGATTGCTATACTGCACCACCACAAGTATACTGCACCACCACTAGTCACCCTAAGGTTGATCCCGCCTACAGACTTAATAATGATAATGGTAGTTTCGTGCACCCCTAGCTGCCTTCATAGGTGCCGTCTGCCCTTATCTCCACTAGGTGTACCCACTACCCCCAAGCGATCGGCTCCCTAACTCGTAGATACCCGTGCTGGCCCCACAGTGGGGTGTATCACTCCCCAAAGTGGCAACCCGATACCACCAAGAATGCACGGCTTATACCTACACGATGCAACAACGTCTTACCTACCAGCCCGGGTCCATACACGCATATGAACCCGTTGGACTTGCGTTTCCACCACTAACCCGGTTTGGCCTCTTACAGTCAAGCCTAGTATGCGTGTCCCGCTCTCGACTTGGGTCGAGCCCACAAAGATACGTATGGGTTACTGGTTGAAACGGGCCCCCATTACTTGACACAAGCTATCCACCTAAGCTTGGTCCCCTCTAGTACATCCCACTTAACCCACTTCTTATTCATGTTTCAATTTTGGTTAAGTGTTTCTAATCATATTTCCAAATGCCACCCAAGGCACCCACTAGATTCCACATGCCACCCAAGGCACCCACTTAACCCCCTCATGTCCCACTACATGCTTATCTGGTTAAGTGTTTCTTAATTCATTAAGACCGTAACCTCATAAAGACATCTCACATTAGACTGACATTTGTGGCAGCTGGATTTGCCGGGCGGGTCCGGACAGTCTTACACCACAAAAGAGCCCAACCTCGTGTCTTTACAATTGTTACGTATTTAGTTTATGCCTAAGACCTCTCATGTTAGACTTGACATTTGTGGCAGCTGGATTTGCCGGGCGGGTCCGGGCAGTCTTGCACCACAAAATAGCCTAACCTCGTGTCTTAGACGATTAATTATTCCTAGTTAATCATTCCCCAATTTGAATTACTTTCCCTATTCAAATTATCAATCAATTCCAAATTTAACGATGTCCATAATTGACTCAATTATGTCCATCCATTTATGGTATGTAAAATCATACCAATTTTCACCACAATTATATTTTATGCCTTTTAAGGCATTTATGCCAATTAAATCTTTTTAATATTATCCACTTTTTACCCCACGTTGTACGTGTGTTCGTTTAACATAAAATATACGTTAGACTCGAATAGTCTAACTCATGAAATAAAAGAAAACATCACAATATATACACATAATTAAAACATAGATCTAACATAAGGGTGAACTTGCATATGTGAATGATGTTCTACCTCTAAAACTTGCATAGGCCAAAGTTACAACTTGCATAACCAACATATGTCATGGATCCAAATATAAAGATGTGAACTTGGTGAGATAATGGCCACAAAATTGCATAAACAACATATGTCATAGATCTATATCTAAAGGTGTGAACTTGATGAAATAATGGCCACAAACTTGCATAAACAACATATGTCATAGATCTATATCTAAGCCAATCGTAGGATTATAACATGGGTGATAACATCATAACTTTACATCGTAAATGATAGCATCATAACACAACATCATAGAAATTACAACACAATTCTACAACATAATTACAACATGCGATCAATAATTCATATCATATCCAAATTATCCGCATTATAACTCAATCCAACTCATTTATTAATTATTTCGTTAAAACTATCGAATTCACAACTCAAAAGCAGTCTTGAGTTCTGAATTCTGATTTCTGGAGTTGAATTAGCTCTCCCTTGATGAAGATTCACTGTTAGGGTTGAGTAGTTCTGATTTGGTTGCTGTTCTTCCTCTTAATTTTGGTGGCGGCTGTAAAGACCCGCAAATTCCCACCCTTTGAATCGACCATAAGCCACACAGGTCTGACCCAAAAAGTGAAAATCTACGAATACTTTAACTTTGGGCATACAACACATTACAACAGATAACAGAAGACTTTTATAACACTATAATAAATGTTACATCAGAGTACAGAATATACATATCAGAGTACATTGGAATATAATTACAGCGGAAGATAAATACAAAAAATGTAATATACTGTAACGGAAGAACCCAGCGGAAGACTCTCTATCTCTGGACACAGCTTTAAGTTTCAACCCAGAATCCTGCGTAATATATCTGCAAAAATAGCTACTCGACTGCCCGTGTGGAAAAAATGGGCACCCGAGTTTGCCAGTGGACAAACTACAGGTCAGTCATGGGACTGGTGTGAGAATTCTACTTAACCTATATAATATAGTACGGCTAATCACAGGACCACGCCACTTTCGCGGAACGGGTTTTCTCCTATGGATTGCCAGTGCATGACTAAAGTAAATCGTCAAAATAGCGCAATGCTTTTTAGAAAAATGAAACCATTATAAGACCCAAGTCCCATCACACAATGCAACGCAAACCGGAGGATAGGGTTTTACCTTATAATGATCAAAATATGCTTGATACGATAAACACGGTATTATATAATAATAGTGTGCAACCAATTTGAAATACATCAAAGTAAATGTATAAATCCTAGACGGCATGAGTGCCCCATCCCACTATGTCGCCATATATAGGTATACAATCAAAACCGCGTGATGTCGTATTGGAAATTTGGGTTTCCATCTGAGTCAAGGCTAGGGAGGAGATCCTTACCGATTTGAGACACTCTAGCAAATGCCCCAGGATTGGTACTCTGTCCAACCCTTGGATCCTGCAGGGCCGGTCCATACGTTAACGCTTAATGGATTGGCAATTCCTGAACACACGCTTCCCGGTCCTTTTGGACCTATAATACGGCCAGTGGCGACCGCATAAACCGAGGCCTCGAAAATCCAACAACCACAATGAATAAATGCCAGCGCTGGTAGGTCCCTGGCACCACTCTAGCTAGAAAGCAACGTGTGCACTCCCTGCGTTCCCTTCTCCCGTTTTAGACTCTACCGGGCTGTGAGGCTCGCGAAGTCACGGTATACACAAAGCTATGCCTAAATAGACTGTGCTTTGATCATCAACCACAAGGCCTGCTTTTCAACAAAGGCCTTGATTAATGCATCTTAGTATGCCACATTGTCAGTCCATACTATACCATTGATTTCTACCAATATATAACCTCTAAGCTCGTACGTCTCAGAGAAGGGTGTTAACCACCAAACAGATATATATTGAGAGAGATCAACGAATGTAGTGTAAAGGACTACAACGTCAGACATACATTCCATTTAAAAACTTATGCTCTGGGTCTGAGCGAAAGTCAAATCCGTACAAATCAACACTACGTCCGAATGGCCACCACTGAACCCCTTTCAAGGTAGCTACTCCTCTCATGGGTCTCAGTGGCAACACATCCATTCGATGTGAAGATCGTCGGTCTTCAATCACCGTCTTTAAATCTTCGACTTAGAACGTCGTATAATCATTTGAAATGAGATTGAACTCGGTCTTTTCAAATGATTCTCGTATATATATATAACTTGAAATCATTTCATATCGTTATTGGTATTTAGTAACGATCTATCGCTATTTTTATTTATATAAAAATAGCTCGAATTAATTTAACGACGCTTCGGGTCAATGGGCGACCTTGGCGCTGTTTTCAACCAAATTTGATTTACACTTATCTCGAAACTAACCGTTGGATTTTGATGAAGTTTATATCGTTGGAAAGGTCTTCCCAAAGCGGTCCTAACGGTTCCAGTTTTGGGAATATCCGATGGTCGGATCTTTCGGTATAACCGTTTAAAGTTACGATTGTCGATACGCGAACTGTCGCGCGTATGTCATTAAGTTTATAATTTATATTTATATATATAAATATAAATCATTTGGCGATTTTAATTATAAAAATTTATTTGTTTTATCGCATATAAAATGACGATAAAAATGTCACCTTTATTATCTCTGTTTTATTTACACTAAATGTAAATAAATTATTCTTTCCTATCATTTATTTATTTACCTAGATATACATAAATGTTTTCATTTTCCTTTTCTTATTTATTTACCTAAATAATTTTTTTTTCTTTTTATTTACCCAAATGTAAATAAATATATTCTTATCCTTTTGTTATTTATTTACCTAAATATAAATAAATGGTTGCATCTTCTTTTTCCTCCTTATTTACACTATTTGTAAATAAAGGGTTTTAATTTCTTGTTCTTATTTATTTACTTAATTCCTCTCCAATCTAATTAAAGTTTTAATTAAAACCTTATTTCGTTTTAACCTCCCAAAGTCATTATTAAATAATTAATCAAAAATTAGGAAATTAATCCCCTCGTTAATCCGGGTTAAAGAATAAATGTTATTTAAATATAATTCACGATAAATCCAAATTCAAATTTCATTGTAAATCTGTAGTTATGATAAAAACATTTTTTATTCCTTTTATTTATTTTAAAATAAATAAACCATTTATTCTGATCAAAATATTATTTCTCATATTAAAACATATATTTCAAAATATTAATTTTGAAATTAACCCTTTTAATATTCCTTATAAAATGGATAATAAAAGTTAATAAACTTATTCAGGTTAAAATGATATTTCTATTCACAATGGATTAAATAATCCAATTCGTTATATTATCCATTTATGTTTTATAATGGGCCAGACTTCTCACATTAGGCCTACAACTTGTGGATGCTGGATATGCCGGTTGGGTCCGGGCAGACTTATTCCACAGTTGGGCTTAACCTCGAGTCAAAACCCAATTTGTATTCGTGTACTTGGACCTCTCACATTAGGCCCAACATTTATGGCTGCTGGATATGCCGGTTGGTTCCGGGCAGACTTCCGCCATAAACGTGACCTAACCTCGTGTCCAAGAACAACTATAATTATAATTATTTTCTAAAAATGTTATTTTAAAATATTTCATATTTTAAAAATATTTAACTTCTGAAATATTATATTTTCCTTTTCAACTCTTTACATTGAAATGTGAATCCTTTTCCTTTTTACATAGAAAACGTAAGTGTTTGCTTTTATTTTCTTTTGCATTGAAAATGTACATATTACTTTTCATTTACATTTACATTAAAAATGTACATATTACTTTTTATTTACATTTACATTAAAAAGTACATATTACTTTTTATTTACATTTACATTAAAAAGTACATATTACTTTTTATTTACTTTTTAAATAGCATAAATATACTTTTATCTTAATTACATTTTAAATATCATAAAATGTACTTTCACTTTGATTATGTTTCATTAACATAAAAATGTATTTTTAATTTTAGCTACATTTTAATAACATAAAATGTATTTTAACTTTATTTACATTTTAATAACATAAAATGTATTTTACTTTGATTATGTTTAATTAACATAAAAAATGTACTCTTAACTTTAATTACATTTCAATAACATAAAATGTACTTTTAACTTATGACATTTTAACACATCAAATGTGAATCTGTCTAATAACATTTTTAATATGTAAAAAAAATGTGAATTTCCATGTCATTAACATAACGATGTAATTCGGGGTCATAATATTTAAATTAACACAACGATGTAATCTTGTGTCATAACAATAATATTAACATGATGATGTAAATTTGCGTCATCTCAATAACGTTAACACAACATATAAATTGGTGTCATTACAACAAGGTTAACCTAACATATAAATCGGTGTCATCTCAACTATATTAACACAACGGTGTAATTCATGTCATTGAAACTATACTAACACAATGATGTAAATTGTGGTGTACTTTTGATGAATCACAATAAAAGTCTCATCTTTATTTGTAAATGAAAATAAGATTAAAACTTACATTTTGTTTTATAAATAAAGATTTAACTTGCACTTTATAAAATAAACATAAAAATTAGTATTTTAATTTGTAGACAAGACAAAGATAAAAATTGTCCTTTTATTTATGTTGACAAAATAACATAAAAATTTGTCTCTTTATTATGTTAACAAAATAACATAAAAGTTTGTTCTTTTTATTATGTTAAAAAATGACATAAACATAAACACTTGTATGTTAATAAAATGACATAAAAACTTGTTCTTTTTATATGCTAACAAAATTTATCCTTTTATTATGTAACAAAAATTTGTCCTTTTATTATGTAACAAAAATTTGTCCTTTTATTATGTAACAAAAATTGTGATTTTTGTTTACATACAAATATTCTAACTAAACATGTTATGTTTGTCTAACGTTTCATTTTATATTAAAAACGATATTTTTATTCTTACATAACATTTTAACAAAAATGTGTTTCCTATTCTAAATGAACATTTTAACAAAAATGTATTTTCTATTCTAAATGAACATTTTAACAAAAATGTTCTTAACTAACGACATAAAATATGTTTACTATTATTACACAAATGAATATGTGTCTATTTCTATATTCTTAACATAAAAAAATGTTAATCTTTAAATGAAATCATGTTTTTAATCTAAAACATGAATCATTTTCTATTTTTATAATATAACATTAAAATGTATATTTTAATTGAAATCATGCTTTTAAGCCTAAAACATGAAACAACTTCTATATTTTATTATTACATGTAAATGTACATTTTTGTAAAAATCGTGTTTTTACTATTTTAAAACACTTTCCTATTTACCACAAAAGTCAAATTTGGTGTCACAAATTTGATAATTAAATTTGATAATTAAAAATGATGGTTTTTGTATAACCATTTTTTTTCTATTTACCCAAACGTAAGATTTTGGTTATTAACACAATTGTCCATTTTTGACAGATCCACATAACATAACAATCACAATCAAAACAAGTATGACAGTCACAAAACAATACAACATATGAATAATAACACTTTTAAAATTAACAATTTCTAATTATAATAATAATATTAAAAAGGGATTGCTCACCTTGGTTTGAAGCGGATCTAAAATTCTAAAAAAAGAATCAGAATCTGTTCTAGTTTGTCCCATGTTGTAGATATGGTTATCACGATTCCAACACTTCCGAATTTGCTGAATTCTTAATCACTTTGTTTAGCCACTATTTCTCCTTCACCTCCATCGTTCTCTGTACATTGTTCCTTGCTCGTTTTTGAACCCATCGTCGCTTTAGAAATCCGGCCACCGCCATCACCTGAGGCCACCGACCATAGATCGGGACCCACCGCTTTGGGGCTCTCCCTGCTGTGCCTCCATTCTGACCACCCTCATCGAGCTCGCACCCCTCCTCGCTTCAGGAAACCCAACGATTCGCCGCGATTTTGTGTTGGAAATTCTCCCATACGCTACGCCTTATACGATCTCGACCATCAGTTTTATAGATCAAGAAGAGTTCTACAAGGTTTGTTTTGGAAGTGGTTCGAATTAGTTGTAGGATTGGAAGAGAAAGGAGGAAGATTGAGGGAGTGTGATGGCCATTGAAAGAATAAGAGGCGGCGGCTGATGTTTTGCAATTAGGAAGGTTTAGAGAATTTTCATATTATTTATAATATTTAGTACTGTTTTTAATTTCTTTAGTTTCATTCCCCTAATCTGTCCATTACAATATAGTAAGTTACCCAGAATTAATTAGCTGACTAGGTGTGATGGGACCACACTATTTATTATTGTATATTTTTATTCCAATTTCGAAAGTAAATTACAAAGAGAGAGGGGGGATAAATGGAAAGGGGTGAAGGTATGATTTTTTTGTCGGATGTTGATTATTTCAAAACACATAACATTATATCCTAATTTAAGTTACATGTTCAATGGGTTGGAAAGAATAAATAGAAGAGAAATGTATATGTATATGTATTTATTTATATATATATATATATATATATATATATATATATGTAGGTGGTTTGTTTGTGAGGGAAAAATAATAACAAGGGAAAACAAAAGGAGGAAAGATAAATGAATGCATGAACATAAGGAAACATGATTAGAAAAATAAAGAAAAGAAACTAATAAAATAAAGAATAATAAATTAATTGCATGAAAGAGAGAGATGAATGCATGGTTAATGCTATTTTATTTGTCAATGCTTTATTTTTCAAGTAGTATATACATTAAAAATGTAAAACTTCATATCAATACATTTCTTTTCCACAAATTTGCCAATTAATACATTTTATGATTTCCTCTCCATATGTTGTATGTTAATGAGTTGCTGACTAGGATTGAGGTGGCGTATTTATGTTTCAAAACAAAATTTACAAAGATAAAGAGAAAACATGGAAAGAAATAAAGGCAAAATTTGTTGTTTAATGTTAAATGTTAGAATGTACATGACTTTAAAATTTCAAACACATAATATTTAATATCATATGTTATTACGTATATAATGTTAAAAGTTTTACTATATTTCTTTTTTCCTCATGCTTTTTTTAAATATAAACGACATGATATAAAAGATAAGGGAATACATACATAGATATATATATATATATATATATATTTATAACAAAATGGAGAAAAGAGATTTAAAGGGATGTAGATGAAAATACAAAATAAAATACATGTGAATAAAATGTAGGAAAGGAAATAAATGAATGCATAGGTAATGTGAACTAGGATGCATGAATATAGAGAAAAGAAAAGAAAAAGAAGAAGAAAAATGAGCATGCAGATGCATGAACGTAGAAATAAGGAAAGAAAAGAAATGTGTAATTAATGAAAAAGTGGAGAGAGAGAGAAAGTCTATGTATGCATGTAAAGTTTTATTAAATAATTTATGCACTATGAAATTAACACTCACAATGATGAGATTTTGAAACTAATTTAATGATTGCTCAATTTAATTAAGTTTAAGTCAAAGAGACATGCAATAAAATGTGTTTGTAATTTAAAAATCATTGTTAGTAAACAAAATCTACCCTTAGTAAAAAGATTTAAAAGGAGCATGTGACATTGGAAGACATACTAATTAAATGTAAAACATAAAATAACCAAACAAAATATGGATAAATACATGAAAATTGTCATTGATGTCAAGAATAAATAAGAAGATTAAAACCATATAAATTAAATAATACATAAACAAAATTAGAGTTCACTTAAATATCGCCAAAGGTATAGGTATATTGCTATAAATTATTTATCTAGAATACACATTAACAAAAATAACGAAACCTCATTAATAATATCATAATTTCATTTAGGACCAGTTTATACTCAATAATTTTAGTTTAATAATTTAAAATAATGAAATTTTAAATTTTGACGCAATTTCGAACCTAATTTTCTTAAAATAAAATTTTTAATTGGTTTAGAATTTGCGGGTTGTTACAGCGGCTGCTCTAGGGTTCAAGACAACACCATGATGACCATAGTTTCAATTTTAATTCTGATTTAGGGTTTGAGTCTATGGGTCTTTTTATAGAGTTATGAATTAATTTAAGCCGTCGGATGATCTTAGGTTTAATCAAAACCATTCAATCATGATAGGGTGATGAGTCAGCCCTAATGACTCAGCAAGGAGTCAGAAAGGACTCAACAACATGGGTCAGCCTGAACCAGAAAGCTGTGCAGGCTCCTGCCTCGGCCTGGGCGCACTTGGCAGGTGCGCTAGTGCAAATATGTACTGGCGCACTTCCCAAGTGCGCTAGTGCATTTTTTTTCTACTTTGCCACCAAATTTCGTTCGTCCATAACTCCTTCATCCGGTACTCGTTTCCTGAAAACTTGGACTCTATTTCAACCAAAATTCCGAGACGAACACAATGGCGCAACCCAGTCCCCATAATTCTCACGTCTGAGATTAATTATTCTTTAATTTAGTTAATTCGATTATTCAAAAATCCGGGGTGTTACATTCTCCCCTCCTTAAAGGATTTCGTCCCCGAAATCTCCATGTCAAGGAGAATGCATATCCTACCATCCAAACAACCATCTACTCAACCATCAAACACAGGCATCCATTGTCCTTATAAAATTTCTAATTCTGTATGAACATATGCAAGAAGTGTGTGTATATGTTCCTTATCTAATGCAAAAGTAGGTGGTCTACTGATTCAGTTGACCTCCTTAATGCAAACCATGATAGTGCCATGCGTCCATTATGTATGCGAAAGAACCTTATCGATACATATTATTTCTACATGTGTGCACAGCCATTCACCAAAATGCAACATCCATATGATGGTACAACCATTATACATCTATTACTTAAATATGTACACACATTTATATGCAATATGCAACATGAAGTGACTGAGCCGATCTAGTGCCTAAAGTGTGTGTATATGCATCCACGAGCAAACACTTGCATCCACGTGCATCCATCATACATAACATGTCTAAAACACATGTTTCAACCATAGGACTATCCTATCTGAAGGTCAAAGATACTAGCGAGAGGACATACTAAAGATAAGATAAGTACATGGTAAGCGATAAAGGAGAAATTTAAAAGACATACCCTCGAAAAGAAAAGGGTATAATGAACGCATCTTCGCTTCTGTCTCCCAAGTAGCGTCGCTCTCATCATCTCCCCATTGCACTTTGACTAGCTTGACCTCTCGATTCCTTAACTTTCTAATCTCTGATCCAAGAATGCATGTAGGAGCTCGTCTAATCGCTGCATCACGCGCGATCTCCACCTCTCTAAGCAAGCTCGGCTCTACCACCTCCGCGGTCTCGTGCAAACACTTCCTCAAATGTGATACATGGAATACGTCGTGTACACCACTAAGTCTCTCGGGCAACTCCACTCTATACGCCATCTGCCCAATCCTTTCCTTAATAGGAAACGGCCCTACGAACCTTGGTGCTAACTTCCCAACGGACCCAAAGCGAACGACGTTCCGTAATGGAGACACCTTGACAAAGACCATGTCCCCAACATTAAACTCAAGATCTGACCTTCTCTTGTTCGCATAAAATTTATGCCTATCTTGCGCCGTCTTCATCCTCCTTCGAATCAAATCGATCTTCTCCGAAGTCTCTCTAATCATATCGGGTCCAAGCAAGATCTTATCTGTAGACTCCCACTGACATGTAGGCGAACAGCACGGCCGTCCATAAAGAGCCTCGAACGGTGCCATGCCAATACTAGACTGAAAGTTGTTATTATATGCAAACTCCACCAACAGAAGATGTTCCTCCCATGTACCTCCGAAATCTAAGATACATAACCTCAATAAGTCCTCTAGAATACGATTCACCCTCCCGGTCTGGCCGTCCGTCTGAGGATGATATGCGGTGCTCAAACATAACTGAGTCCCTACCGCCTCTTGTAAGCTTTTCCAAAATTCGCTAGTGAAAATAGGATCGCGGTCGCTCACTAACACCATGCAAATGAACTATCTCTCGAATGTATACAGAGGATAACCATGGAGCAGTCCTCTTACTCTTTACGGGAATGAAATGGGCGCTCTTAGTAAGTCTGTCTACCACGACCCAAATCCCCGTATTATCCTTCCTCGATCTTGGTAATCCGTCAACAAAGTCCATCGAAACACTTTCCCACTTCCATTGTGGGACCTCCAATGGGTGTAGCAATCTACCGCGCTTCTTTTGCTCTGCTTTTACTTGTTGGCACACCAAGCATCTAGCGACATACTCGATCACATCCTTCTTCATGCCGGCCCAAAAGTAAACTCGTCTCATGTCCATGTCCATCTTGTCCCCGCCAGGATGGATGGTCATCTTCGAACGATGTGCATCATCAAGAATGGTCTTCCTTAGGTCACCGTCTTTTGGTACACAAAGTCTACCGTCCCTACGTAACCAACCCTTATCATCTAGGGTATACCTACGGAGATGGCTCGATGACTCCCCTCCTTTGAGCTTCTCTACTAACTCAACCAAATATGGGTCGTCTCGCTGTGCCTCGCCAATCCATCCCAAAAGCGTAGGTCTGACCTCTAAGGATGCTAGCAAACCGGGTACAAAGTCAACGAAAGGTTTAAAGTCAAACGTAGAGATGAACTCTAAGCTTCGCCGCTCAACAAACAACGGACTCAAGGACAACCTTTTTCTACTTAAGGCGTCTGCCACCACGTTACCCTTGCCAGGGGTATATGCTATCTCAAAGTCGTAGGATGCTAAAAATTCCATCTACCTTTGCTGCCTTAAGTTCAAGTCCTTCTGAGAGAATAAGTATTTTAGCAATTTGTGGTTAGTGAATAATTCGAATTTTTCGCCAAGAAGATAATGACGCCAAGACTTAAGCGCGAAGACAATAGCGGCTAACTCAAGGTCATGTGTAGGGTAATTTCTCTCATGTACTCTCAATTGTCTCCCACCATAGGCTATTACCCTTCCCTCTTGCATTAAGACTGCGCCTAGTCTTGTCCCACAAGCATCGGTATAAACGGTAAATGGCTTACTCCCATCTGGCAACACTAAGACTGAACTATGGTCAAAGCTCTCTTTAAACGTTGGAACGCATCATCAGAATCAACGTCCTACGTGAAAACTAAGTTCTTCTTCGTCAAACATGTTAATGGGGCAGATATTTTTGTGAAGTCTTTGATGAACTTCCTATAGTAGCCAGCCAACCCTAAGAAACTTCTCACCTCGGTAGCATTTTTAGGAACCCTCCAATCTTGGATGGCCACTATCTTCGCGGGATCCACGACTATCCCTTCTTTGGAAACCACGTGCCCTAAGAATCACATTTCTTTCCTCCAAAAGTGACATTTAGAAAAAATTTCTTTAAGGCTATGCACTCGAAGAGTCTCCAACACTTCCCTAAGATGTAGGGCATGCTCTTCCTCGCTTCTAGAGAAAACCAGGATATTATCCCATGCAAAATCGTCACAACTATCCATCTCTCACGCAGACCATCCTAGTCGAACTCGACATCCCCCAAGTGCAAGCCCCAAAGGCCTAAACCAATATCAGACAAACACCCAAGGGAAACCTCCTTTGAATTCAGATGACCTACGTGAGATGATACTAGTAAGACGGTCAACCAATTGAGCACTTGACCGACTCTGGCTGTCCTTGCCAGTCTTGCTCCAAAATCACCGCTGATTACACAACTGGCTTTGCTTAATCTATTAAGCACGCACGAAAACTTATTTCACGCCTCTGGGTAAACCCCGCACTTTCAACGACGTCTCCATACACACGGACCACACAAACAGATTTCCAATCATCGTTGGATGCGTCAGAAGATTCTAGGCAGCTAAGCATCACTAAACCCCTAGGGTCACAAGAAATATGAGGGTCTTTCCATAACGAATCAATAGTCTAACTACCCTCCTTTCACAATCTAGGATGGCCCCATATCTAGTTAGCCAATCCATACCTAGAATTAAACTGTAGCCCATAAAGCCAAGAACAAAAGCATTGCACTCAAACTCAACGCCCAAGATAAACACTCTCAAACCCCGACAAATCATAGAAAGATGAGCCGAACCACCAATAGGATTTGAGACAACTAAGGGAATAGTAACAAGACTAGTATCTAGGTGTAGTATTTCAACTAATGATGTAGAGATAAACGAATGCGATGCGCCAGAATCAAATAAAGTACGGACAGGATGATCAAACAGAAAAACTATACTTTCAACAGAAATTGCTCTACCTCGTACTTGCAGCGGTGGGACCACGAGAGCCTGAACGTGTCCCCTTGCCTGCTCCGGTGCCATAAGAGCCTGCACCTGTCCTCCCGAGTAGACCCTGCCCTCTTCCCTTTCTTTGGGCAGTCCTTAATAAGATGTCCCGCTTCGCCACAGTGGAAACAACCAGTCTTCTTTTTCTTTCTACAATCTTTGCTTAGATGGCCGGGTGTCCCACAATAAAGACATTTCCTCTTATCACGGGGTTTATTATTCTTTGCACCCTTCTTAGGTTCCACTTCCTTACCCTGTGCCCTATCCATGCCTCCACTATACGTTCTCCATTCGTGACCTCCAACCTACAAGAAACTTCGTCCTTCATCAACTAAGTAGCTAGTCGAACCTTCCTCCCCTCGTCTATCTCCAAGATACCGACAAGTCTTCCACTTTCTTAAGCCAACTCCTAGTCCCGACAAACGTCTAAGTCCCATGAAGCGGTTTTCCGCCCATCGTATGGAAGCATCTATACGCGGAGGAAGAGATTCAAAAAGGGAAGAGGAAGAGATTCAAAACGGAGAATCGAAGGAAAGATATATGGCTCTTGGGGTTATGCTTTCTAAAATATACTTTTCTCTTGAAAATACTTTCCTTAAAACATACTTTTGAAAGTACTTCTTTATAAAAATTGTTTTGAAAAATAGTTTTTCAAAATTCATATCTGCTCTGGTAACCTTCAGCTCTGATACCACGTGTAACACCCCACGTCCATTAATGTCACTCACAAAGGGAATGCATTAACTTCAATGGAGCGTTTTAAGTAAATATAGAACAGGAATCACAATAAGACAGATATAAAATAGTACTTGAAAATTTAAAACTTTATTTATTACACCAGAAGGTAAATATGTTTGGTTACATCATCAAAACCATAAACCAAAGTCAAGTACATCATATCCATCTTGATAAAACAAAGTACATAAACTGAAAGACATAATCCCCAACATTAAAATAGCCATAAATAAAGAGAAGCTGAACTTTACTTCAGCGATCCAAGCAATCTTCTGAAAGCAGTCCAGAATCAAGCTCCACTAGTGCTAGTTCCAACCTGAGCACCTAGGGGGGGGGGGGGAGGAAAGAGATGGAAAAAAGGGGGGTTCAGACATAAAGTCTGGCGAGTGCGATAATTCTAACAATATAATTAACAAAGTAACTAGGCTAAGGCATAAGTTGGAAGATAAGGAAATGACCATGAACCATTGAGATGGCAGAGTAAACAAGGAAACAAGATGAACAACGGTATCGTTAGAGCACACCTAAACCCACTAAGATAATTTACTAAACTACACCAACACTATGAGATGATTGCTATACTGTACCGCCACAAATATACTGCACCACCACTAGTCACCCTATTGTTGATCCCGCCTACAGACTTAATAATGATATTGGTAGTTTCGTGCACCCCTAGCTGCCTTCATAGGTGTCGTCTGCCCCTAACTCCACTAGGTGTACCCACTAACCCAAGCGATCGGCTCCCTAACTCGTAGATACTCGTGCTGGCCCCACAGTGGGGTGTATCACTCCCCAAAGTGGCAACCCGATACCACCAAGAATGCACGGCTTATACCTACACGATGCAACAACGTCTTACCTACCAGCCCGAGTCCACACACGCATATGAACCCGTTGGACTTGCGTTGCCACTGCTAACCCGGTTTGGCCTCTTACAGTCAAGCCCAGTATGCGTGTCCCGTCCTCAACTTGGGTCGAGCCCACAAAGATACGTATGGGCTACTGGTTGAAATGGGCCCCCATTACTTGACACAAGCTATCCACCTAAGCTTGGTCCCCTCAAGTACATCCCACTTAACCCACTTCTTATTCATGTTTCAATTACATGTTTCAATTTTGGTTAAGTGTTTCTAATCATATTTCCAAATGTCACCACAGGTTCCCACTAGATTCCACATGCCACCCAAGGCACCCACTTAACCCCGTCATGTCCCACTACATGCTTATCAGGTTAAGTGTTTCTTAATTCATTAAGACCGTAACCTCATAAAGACCTCTCACATTAGACTGACATTTGTGGCAGTTGGATTTGCCGGGCGTGTCCGGGCAGTCTTACACCACAAAAGAGCCTAACCTCGTGTCTTTACAATTGTTATGTATTTAGTTTGTGCCTAAGACCACTCACATTAGACTTGACATTTGTGGCAGCTGGATTTGCCAGGCGGGTCCGGCCAGTCTTACACCACAAAAGAGACTAACCTCGTGTCTTAGACGATTAATTATTCCTAATTAATCATTCCCCAATTTGAATTACTTTCCCTATTCAAATTATCAATCAATTCCAAATTTAACGATGTCCATAATTGACTCAATTATGTCCATTCATTTATGGTATGTAAAATCATACCAATTTTCACCACAATTATATTTTATGCCTTTTAAGGCATTTATGCCAATTAAATCTTTTTAATATTATCCCCTTTTTACACCACGTTGTACGTTTGTTCGTTTTACGTAAAATATACGTTAGACTCGAATAGTCTAACTCATGAAATAAAAGAAAACGTCACAATATATACACATAATTAAAACATAGATCTAACATAAGAGTGAACTTGCATATGTGAATGATGTTCTACCTCTAAAACTTGCATAGGCCAAAGTTACAACTTGCATAAACGACATATGTCATGGGTCCAAATCTAAAGATGTGAACTTGGTGAGATAATGGCCACAAACTTGCATAAACAACATATGTCATAGATCTATATCTAAAGGTGTGAACTTGATGAAATAATGGCCATAAACTTGCGTAAACAACATATGTCATAGATCTATATCTAAGCCAATCATAGGATTATAACATGGGTGATAACATCATAACTTTACATTGTAAATGATAGCATCATAACGTAATATCATAGAAATTACAACATAATTACAACATGCAATCAACAATTCAGATCATATCCAAATTATCCGCATTATAACTCAATCCAATTCATTTATTAATTATTTCGTTAAAACTATCGAACTCGCAACTCAAAAGCAGTCTTGAGTTCTGAATTCTGATTTCTGGAGCTGAATTAGCTCTCCCTTGATGAAGATTCGCTGTTAGGGTTGAGTAGTTCTGATTTGGTTGCTGTTCTTCCTCTTAATTTTGGTGGCGGCTGCTCTAGGGTTCAAGACAACAACATGACGACCATAGTTTCAATTTTAATTCTGATTTAGGGTTTGAGTCTATGAGTCTTTTTATAGAGTTATGAATTAATTTAAGCCGTCGGATGATCTTAGGGTTAATAAAAACCATTCAATCATGATAGGGTGATGAGTCAGCCCTAATGACTCAGCAAGGAGTCAGAAAGGACTCAACAACATGGGTCAGCCTGAACCAGAAAGCCGTGCAGGCTCCTGCCTCGGCCTGGGCGCACTTGGCAGGTGCGCCAGTGCAAATATGTACTGGCGCACTTCCCAAGTGCACCAATGCATTTTTTTTCTACTTTGCCACCAAACTTCGTTCGTCCATAACTCCTTCATACGGTACTCGTTTCCCGCAAACTCGGACTCTATTTCAACCAGAATTCCGAGATGAACACAATGGCGCAACCCAATCCCCATAATTCTCACGTCTAAGATTAATTATTCTTTAATTTAGTTAATTTGATTATTCAAAAATCCGGGGTGTTACATCTGCTCTCTCTTCGTTGTTCTAAATAACCATCACGACTAAACACCTACTTAAAACTCCTCTATTATAATTCTGATTAAAAACTAAATATTTACAATTTTGATTTATCATCAAAAAACAACAATGAAGGTTTGCATTGCCTCAAGTGAAAACTATGCAAATTCATAATTTACTAGTTTGTAAAACACAAAGAAACTATGAATCCAAGCTGTAAATTCATAATGGTTCATGCTTCTTGTGGTCAACGTAAATATGTTAACATGCAAAACATGTCATGTAGAAAAGTATTATATACAAATTGTATAAAATGATCATTATAAAATTTATTTGACTACCTCTACTATCGTGTAATGTGTAGGATGTGATTAACTCACAAATTCAAAATGATATAGTCAGATGTTACCACTGCTTCATGGAAGCCTATTGGTGGATTTGGTTTTATATACATTTTTATGTTGGCGTGGTCGAAAATTCAATTTTATTTAGATTCTCTAAAAATTAACTGGATATTGAGTTTGAGAACTCACATTATAATAGCTTATTTTAGTTCAACATATCCATAGAATTTGAAATAGCGAAGAACATTTTGTTCATGCTTTTATTTGAAGCTTATGGGTGTATTCCACACAATATGTCATTCTCATTCTATATTTACATAGAATACTAACTAACGATTGAAAATACAACCAAGATTTTGTGTGACTTGTTTATATTATTTCATAATAGAAGAGTTTTCTTATATGTATTTATATGTATCAAGTATTATTCATTTATATATATATATATATATATATGAATATCTCATAATAAACAAATTTGCTGCTTTGCCAAAAAAAATTGCTTTCAGTCTTCTATGCACACATCCAACGGACGTGCCTAACATACTGGTATATACACACACATATGTATGTATGTACATACATACATACATACATGCATATACATATACATATATATATATATATATAAATATATATATATGGAATCATGTGAAGTGTTCCAAGTTAAAAAGGAGTTCTGTGGACTAAAGATATTCCATAGTGCATATCATGATACGGTTCTTTCCAGGTGAGCTGCCACATAAAATTCCAAAAGAAAGCACATGGTATTGTTAAACAAAAACATATCTAACACTCAACATTTAGCAATATATTGGTATAGTAACAATAACTTATAAATATTATTTTTATTATAAGAAAACTTAAGCACCGTAACACGATATAAATGGAGTGCGAATTTACTTAGGGTAAACTAGTTGCCTTAGCGCTACTAAGCATTATTTGCACTCCTTTTACTTTCTACTTCAACTATATTACTAAAGGATAATTGTTACTCGCATAAGAAATTATCAACTATATTCTATCCACGATTAGGATATTTTTTTCAAATATTAAGTTTATGCTATACCAACCGTATGATCGGTTTTGTCGTGTGAAAGGAAATATGACATGTCATCCAATATAATTTTGTAAAGAAATTAATAGTTGTCATCTAAAGAAGGCTTACATTCTATATCATTTTGTGTAGTAATCTTTTACATGAAAATACTTATTTCTTCATTAGTTATTTATCAGTACAGTAAAAAAAGTATTAAAACCAAATATCTTTGGTTTACAATATAACCACGGTCATGTATTCCTTGATTAGTTAGCCAAAATGTATGCAATTATTTAGACTTTTACACCTATACTAGACAAAAATGGCAGAACTTTACTTTAATCTTATATCTTTGCTCCATTTTTCTGACGCGAATTTTTAAACACATATCATATACTACTTATTAAAAATCGCTTAGAATGAAAAGTTAGAAAAAAAACTATGGAAGTGTAAACCAAAAGAAAGCATATTCGATAAGGTATTATATTGTTCCCAATCATGACTATAAGATATGTCAGTAGTAATATATATCATTTTAAATAATGCCATTCACTGTATTACATATATCAATACATCATCAAGTAGAACGATTCTAAATATTTATTTGTATTGAAATTAAAATATTTGTCAATAATATTTTTAAAAAATTGTAAGATTCAAAGGATTTGTTGTACCAACGAAAGAAAATTTGTGTTGATACAGTAACATCAGATTGATAATAGTCTGGAAACTTTGCAAAAGAAATGCAACAAAAGCCGAACAGCGTGGAGAATATACCATCACAGTTGATCAGAGAATAATTGGTTAATAATCCGAGTCCAGCCCGAAATTTGGCTTTTTCCTTAAATCGTATTTGCGCCCCTTTGTAGCACTGGAGGGTTTTGATGCAAATTGATTCCCAAGATTAAACAGATCAACTTCACCATACAATGCAGCAAGAAAAGCAACGACAAACGCAAGGTAGTTTTATTTTACAGAAAGCTAGAAAAATCGATGATGATTTGATTTTCGCTGCCCTTTATATAGGCTGTGAAAAGAGGTATTTACTCGTGAAGAGGTGCCATTGTTCGAATTGCAATGACAACGACTGTTGGAAATGTTGCGACCCTTTACCAACAGTGGTTTCCGTTGGTATTTGCGCGGCTATTAAAAAAAATAGTCGTTTGAATAGCGCAAGCAGGCCTGGCGGCATTCGGAAGCCCTATACGATCATGAGACCCCAAGAGCACTAAGGCCCAAGGCCCTAATCTTTTACCTTTTTAATTTAATATGAAAGATATGTATGCTTTGTTCATGCTATTCCATTGCCTCTCTCTCTTCCTCTTTCTTTTGATATAACATATCAAGCTTTTGTATATGTAGTGAATTAAGGCACAAGTTTTCCGGATGTGGGACTTAGTGATTTTGCTAAATTTTGCCAAATCCACTTATTCATTTCAAACAATCCCCCACATGAATGAGTGGTTGTCTAATATGTTCTGAGATTTTGTAGGATATTTATCATATCGGTAAAAGTAGTACAGATGCCTTGAACTTTTCCTAGTGTTTTATCTTTATAACTAACTAGCGAACCAGTGGACTAGACTGTCTTTGACTGTAAGCCGTTTGTGTAAGTCTATAAAGATAACACATGATAAATATTCTTTAACTCCTTGGTTCTCTGTTTGTGTTTGTTTTTGCCATGAACACTGTCTTGGTTTCATGAGTGCTTGAAGAATTTGACCTTACAGTTCTTCTTGAAGCGGTGCCTTTGCACACAGAGGTGATTCTATATTGAGTATCCCGTAATACCCCACTTGGTTCTTTATAACACCACAGTACAAACATCATTAAAAGCCATGCTTATCCTATTCTCAGATGGGTAGTGCACTGACTAATCATAGGAATGGTTTGCATTTAATAGTGCCGTCAAGTTTATCTTAAACTTAGTTGTCCCTTTGAACCTAGATCTTGGGTTCTCCAATCAACTAGGTGGGTTTCCATTTTAGAAAGCTTTTAATTCATAGGTCTTAAACCCATTCCCATCAATAAGGTTTGAACTTTCTCTCTTGGCAAACCTTTGGTTAGTGGATCCGCTATGTTATCCTTTGACCTTACATAATTTAGAGTGATAACTTGATTAGAGAGAAGTTGTATTATGGTTTTATGTCTATGACGAATATGTCAAGACTTACCATTCAATGTACTATTTGCCCTTCCCATAGCAGATTAACTATCACAATGTATACATATTGGAGGTACAGGTTTTTCCCAATTTGGAATATCTTCCAAGAAACTCCTAAGCCAATCTGCTTCTTCTACGGCTTTATCTAGAGCAATGAATTCCGACTCCATTGTCGACCTTGCTATGCAAGTCTATTTGGATGATTTCCATGAGATTGCTCCATTTCCTAATGTAAACAAATATCCATTTGTGGATTTTGTCATTTGAGCCAGTTATCCAATTGGCATCACTATATCCTTCTACCACTGAAGGATACTTCTCATATTGCAACACATAGTTTTGTGTCTTTAGATATCCTAGGACCCTGATTATTGCTTTCCAATGATGTTTGCCAAGATTACAAGTATATCTACTCAAATTGCTTATAGCACATGCAATATCAAGCCTAGTTGTAACGACCCAGAAAATCTGAACCAATTTAAAATTTTTAAATTGGCTAAAATAATGGATTTTAAATATTTAAAATAAATATTTTAAATAATGGCGATGAAAACTGAGTTTGAATCGACATTTGAAAACGAATATAATTAATTATAATTATATATAGAATTGAAAATGGCGCGGTAGTTCGATAATTCGATTTCAAACTTCAATTGAATATACCAGATGCAAAACAATCCGGATTTTAGTGAAACCAAAAATAATGGAATCAAATTGATAATATCTTTCCAACGAATCTGACAAATCGAAATTTGATAGCGGGAATCAAAAGATATGTCCAGTTGAAAATTCTGAATAGTCGCTATGGAATTCAGGCCCTTAAAAATGGACATTTTGCAAACGACCTCGGATTTCGATGAAACCACTTTTGTTAGATCCGCAGTGTCAAGTTATTGCTAGGTTTCAAATTTCATAATTTTTCGAATCAATATGTGAGCGTGGCAAAAGAAAACGCGTTTGACCAGTTTCTGTTGATTTTAATCGACTGGAAATTGGCCATTTTTCAAACGGTCTCAGATTTCGATGAAACTAGTTTTGTTAGGACCGTATCGTTAATACAAAGCTAGAAAATATTTTTCAAGAATTTCTCTAGTTAGTATGTGACCCCGGTAATTTGAAATGTACGTTTAAAATTCAATATAGTGATTTAAATGTAAATTCAACGGAAACTGATTGTAACGATCAAATCAGCTTGCGATACATATCCCATTGTGTTCGGAATGGGGGTAAAACGCTATGGACGACAGGCGGAGGGCCTCGTTTAGAGGTCGTATGTAAAAGTCAACTTTTTGAAATAAAATAAATTAAATAATATAAAAATAAAAAAATATTCCTTCCCTCTCCTTTTCTCTGTCTGCCCCCCCCCCCCCCGATTTCATTAATCAGAAAACAAAAAAAAAGAGAAAAGAAGAAGAACGGAGCAGCAGCGACGCCGCCACCACCGAAGCCGCCTTCCCCCGTTCGAAACCCTAGCGCCGCCTTTCCCCCGTTCGAGACCACGAAGCCGCCTTCCTCCCTGTTCGAACCAAAATCGCGATGCCCCATTTCGCGAGCCCCAGTTCGACGCCACCGACCCACCGCCCCTCCGTCCAGCCTTCCTCCTCCCAGTGGCGCAACCCCCGAAGCCCCCCCCAGATCGCACGAGCTCCGACGAAGACGAGCCCCCCCCCCCCCCCCCGTTCGAGACGCTGAAGCCGCCGCCCCCTCGAAGCTAGCTCCGCCCAGTTCGAGACCCACCGCCGACCTGACGCAAAACCACCCCCCTCCTCCTTGTCGAATCAATGTAAGTTGTTTTTGTTTTTATTTTATTTTTAAGTTTTAAAAACTGAGTTTTTTAAAAGCATTAAAAACTGATTTTAAAAATGATTTGCAAACTGATTTTTTTTAAAGCATTAAAAACTGATTTTAAAAATGATTTACAAACTGATTTTTTTAAAGCATTAAAAACTGATTTTAAAAATGATTTAAAACTGATTTTCAAAAGCGTTTAAATTCTGATTTTTAGAAAAGTTTAAAACTGATTTTGAAATGATTTAATTTTTAAAAAGAAAAAGGTTTAAACTTTAAAAAGAAAAAGGTTTAAACTTTAAAAAGAAAAAGGTTTAAACTTTAAAAGGAAAAAGATTTGAGCTTTAAAATAGAAAATATTTGAACTTTAAATAGAAAAGATTTGAGCTTTAAAATAGAAAGGATTTGAACTTGGAAAAAAAAAAGATCATATTTTTAAAATAGAAAAGACGGAATTTTTATTAAGTAGAAGAAGTAAGTTATGATTTTTATATTTTTAAAGGAATAAAAATATAATTTTTACATCATAGGAATATTAAAAATATAATCTTTATTTTTGAAAAGGCGGAATCTATATTTTTGAAATGCAATCTTTATATATTGAATAGCGAAGTCAAAATTCGATTTTTATATATTGAATAACATAGTAAAAATTCGATTTTTACATATGTAGAGAATACGGGCAACGAAGCGACAAAAGGCGAGATTGGCGAAGATTTCTATAAAGGAAGAGTCGTGGTATTGGATAGCTATTGGTGAGATTTCTGATTTAAAAATTATAAATGTGTGAGAATTTCTCACTCTTCAATTTCTTTTTCTATATATATATGTGTTGAAATAAAAGTGAATTGCTATATAATATATATATATATATATATATATATACATATATACGCCCCTCGTCCACAAACCATAGACGATATTTATTGATTGAAATTGTTGTGAAAATTGATTGATAGCGAATGGTTGTTTGGGATTGTTTGTGGTTGATATTGATTTGATTGTGGTTGAAAAATACCCATTTGTGGTTGAGAAATATTTGGTTGAAACCACATAGGATTAGTTTGTGGAAATGAAATAAATATATACATGCCGCCTGCGTGCGAACTAGATGCATGATCCCCATTGTCAAAAACCGCGAGGTTTTAAGGTAGAGCGAGGAGCCGTACTAGGGACGGTCCCGGTTTTAACAACCCTACCGTTATGCTGCCGAAATTTTGAACAATATTCGTGTGTTTGAATTATTTTCATATGCTTAAACTATATTTATTCATTGATTAGAAAACATTCATGTGTAGAATTGATATTCATTCCTTGATTAGAAATTCATGTGTTGAATGGTATTCATATTTTGAAATAAATCGTTTGATAATAAAAATCACATTTTTATCTATATATAGAAACTATAGAAAACATTCATGTGTTGAATTGATATTCATTCGTTGATTAGAAATTCATGTGTTGAATGGTATTCATATTTTGAAATAAATTGTTTGATAATAAAAATCACCTTTTATCGACTATATGAACTGTGTAAAATAATCTCGTTTTAAAAGAAATTGTTTTATGATAAAAATCCCATTTTTATCACCAACATGAACTATATAGAAAAATAGTGTTTTGAAATGAATTGTTTTACAATAAAAATCACATTTTTATTGTATGCATAAATCGTTGAAATGTGAAGTGTTAAAAATAGCCACTTGTTCAAAATAAACATATATGAGTTGAAATATTCATTAATTAGCTAATGAAATGATTTGCACCTATTTATGTAACATTAGAATGAATGGTGTTTTTAAACCAAATAGAAATCAAATATGAAGTTGAATAGAAAATGATAAATGATAAGAACTGTATATATATGTACATGCATATTCATTGAACAGGTTATAGCAAAGGGGCTAGAGAAGAGGAATAAAATTTTGTGCCCGACAAATAGGTACACATTTACTGCTTTGTTTGGATGATGATTTTATGAGCCTGTTGGCTAGCCGCTTGGCTTTTTCTTTTTCTTTTTGAGATTAGAAGGACCGGGAAAGCTATTTGCAATTTCCCGATGCTCCCGGTGCAGGGGAGGTTATGGCGAAATTTTCCAAAATTTTAAGGTGTTAGAAAAATATTTGAAGTGAAAACGATATAGAAATCATTGAATGAACTATATTTATATAAATATATAAATATAAATAAAATTAAAACGAAATGAAGCCGTGCAGTTCGTATTTTGAAACCATGATTTCAAACGACTAGTACGGGAAATCCGACCATTGGATTTTCCCGAAACCTCAACCGTCGGGTTCGCCTTGGAATAATCTTTCCAACGGCACCAACCTTGTAAAAATCCAACAGTTGGATTGTCTGGAATGTTTAAATCAAATCTGATGAAAAACAGCGCCAGAAGCGATTATATTTTTATATATATAAATATAATTATATATTTAATCGAATAACGACGCTGCAGTTCGTAATTTGAAATCGAAAATTCAAACGATTGTACCGGGAGATCCGACCGTCGGATTTTCCCGAAACTGGAACCGTTGGATTCGTTTTGAAAAGACCTTTCTAATGATGTAAATTTTGTGAAGATCTAACGGTTAGATTTTCAGATATGTGTAAATCAAATCTGAAGAAAAACAGCGCCACGGCCGCTTTATGGCCCGAAGCGTCGTTTTGAATAAATGGGCTATTTTAAAATAAATAAAAATAGCGGTAAATCGTTATAAAATATTGGAAACAATATGGAATGGAAATAAACTGAATTTGCTTGATTTATGTGGCTTTTGATGGTTGAATGTGTTTGGTGTGAAAAGTACATTAAAGAACAAAATTGGTGTTGTCGAATAATTTAACCATTGAAATAAATCGATTTGAAATTCTAAATATACGTGAATTATTTGAAAAGGCCGAGTTAATTCTCATTTCGAATAATTGACCAACGATTGAAATTCGAAGATGAAGACGATGGTCGAAGACCGGAGATCTTCACCTCGTTTGGATGGTAACCGAGGTCCTGATTGGGAGGCATCCCGAAATATGGATAATGAGTGGTGATCGTCCAGACGTACGTGGTGATCGATGGGTTTGCGAGGTATTTAGTGCCTCCGGTTTCGTTCAGACCCAGAACGGACTTGTAAATGGACTGTGTGTCTGACATTGGAGTTTATTCTGTGTTGATTGATTTCTGTTAATATACATCTGTTTGGCGGCGGAGAATTTATTCTTTTGCTTAACGCCCTTCTCTGAGACGCACGAGCTCAGGGGTTGTATATCGATGGACATCAGTCGCATGGCATGAATTGCCTATGTGGCATGCTAAGATGCAGTGATCAGGGCTTCTGTTGAAAAGCAAAGTCTTGTGGTGATGATCAAAGCACTGCCTGTGTGGCGTAGCTTTGTGTATAACGTGAATTCGCGAGCCTCACACCCCGGTATGAACCTAAAACGGGAGAGGACATCAGGGAGGGCCTGCGTTTCTTTCTAGCTAGGGTGGTGTCAGTGACCTACCAGCCCTGACATTTATATACTTTTCACCTATGTGGTTGTTGCTGTTGCGAGGCGCCTCGGTTTGATCGGACGATCCGGGTCCGATGGAGTCATTCGTTGGCTCGTTTACGCCCCAAAGGGCGGAGAAACGCAGTGTTCAGGAATTTTAATCCACATCGGTGGACCGGCCCTGACGATCCAAGGGCCCACCCGTGTTTGGGTCCTGGGACACGGGCTAGAGCGTCTCGAATTCGGTAAGGACTATCTTTTGCCTTGGTTCATGACGGAAATCCAATTTCCAAATACGTGACGATGCAGTTTCGATTGTATATATATTTGGCGACATAGTGGCATGGGACGCTCATGTCGTCTATGATTGATAGTTATGATTTGAAATTGTTTTCAAAACATATAAACACTAGCAATAATATCAAATGCCTTGTTTTATTCGTATCAAGCATATTTTGGCCGTTATAAGGTAAAACTCTATCCTCCGGTTTGCGTTGCATTGTGTGATGGGAACTGAGTCTTATAACGGCTTAATTTTTATAAAAAGCATAGCGATGTTTAAAAGAAAGATTTGTTTTAAAGCACTGGCAATCCAATGGAGTAAACCCGTTCCACTAAAATGGCGTGGTCCTGTGATTAGCCAATTATATATATGTTGAGTGCATTTCTCATACCAGTCCCATGACTAACTCGTAGTTTGTTTCACTTTCAAACTCGGGTGCCCCATTTTCTACACGGACAGCCTTGTATTCAGGTTTAGTTGGTTCTTTCTGGATAGCTGGAGCTGAAGATGGATTCTATCATTTATTTCTTTTTATGCTGTTCAGCTCCTATTGTACATATTTTGTTTATTTCCGCTGTAGACATTTATGTATAGTTGAACTGTATTTGTACTAAGTAAGATCCTGTATACTGTGTAACTCTGATGATTACTTCTATCCAGTATATTCTATTGTTCATTATCTGGTGTATTTATTTAATTCTGTTCAGCTATTATATGTTTCTGTGTTATATTCCAAAGATAACCCTGTTTCCGTCTGAACGGGATTTTGGGTCGTCTCAACGTGGTATCAGAGCTTTGGTTAAGCTTAGTTCTGGAATATAACATTTGAACGAACTCGTCAGAAATAGAACCAACAGTGTTCTAGGACGGGTAACTCTATACAGATAGGATCAGCAATATCCTAGTATGAGTATAGCAGAATCAGAACGACTTGTTAGAGATGGGGTCAGATGTGCCTCAGAACGAGTCGAGAGTAATATGTTTTTAAATAACGTATTTGTGATTATATATATATAGTCTGGTTTTAGAAATATAATTTTTGAATATATAAAAGATATATATTTGAAAAGTTAAAAAGGTTAAAAACAATTGGATGGGTTGTTGTGTTGTGTGATTGTAGATTTATCAAACCACTTTCGATTTTGTTCCTTTTCGGGGACGAAAAGTTTTAAGTGGGGGAGATTGTAACGACCCAGAAAATCTGAACCAATTTAAAAATTTTAAATTGGCTAAAATAATGGATTTTAAATATTTAAAATAAATATTTTAAATAATGGCGATGAAAACTGAGTTTGAATCGACATTTGAAAACGAATATAATTAATTATAATTATATATAGAATTGAAAATGGCGTGGTAGTTCGATAATTCGATTTCAAACTTCAATTGAATATACCGGATGCAAAACAATCCGGATTTTAGTGAAACCAAATATAATGGAATCTAATTGATAATATCTTTCCAACGAATCTGACAAATCGAAATTTGATAGCGGGAATCAAAAGATATGTCCAGTTGAAAATTCTAAATAGTCGCTATGGAATTCAGGCCCTTAAAAATGGACATTTTGCAAACGACCTCAGATTTCGATGAAACCACTTTTGTTAGATCCGCAGTGTCAAGTTATTGCTAGGTTTCAAATTTCATAATTTTTCGAATCAATATGTGAGCGTGGCAAAAGAAAACGCGTTTGACCAGTTTCTGTTGATTTTAATCGACTGGAAATTGGCCATTTTTCAAACGGTCTCAGATTTCGACGAAACTAGTTTTGTTAGGACCGTATCGTTAATACAAAGCTAGAAAATATTTTTTGAGAATTTCTCTAGTTAGTATGTGACCCCGGTAATTTGAAATGTACGTTTAAAATTCAATATAGTGATTTAAATGTAAATTCAACGGAAACTAGTTGTAACGATCAAATCAGCTTGCGATACATATCCCATTGTGTTCGGAATGGGGGTAAAACGCTATGGACGACAGGCGGAGGGCCACGTTTAGAGGTCGTATGTAAAAGTCAACTTTTTGAAATAAAATAAATTTAATAATATAAAAATAAAAAAATATTCCTTCCCTCTCCTTTTCTCTGTCTGCCCCCCCCCCCCCCCCCCCGCCGATTTCATTAATCAGAAAAAAAAAAGAGAAAAGAAGAAGAACGGAGCAGCAGCGACGCCGCCACCACCGAAGCCGCCTTCCCCAGTTCGAAACCCTAGCGCCGCCTTTCCCCCGTTCGAGACCACGAAGCCGCCTTCCTCCCTGTTCGAACCAAAATCGCGACGCCCCATTTCGCGAGCCCCAGTTCGACGCCACCGCCCCACCGCCCCTCCGTCCAGCCTTCCTCCTCCCAGTGGCGCAACCCCCGAAGCCCCCCCCCCCAGATCGCACGAGCTCCGACGAAGACGAGCCCCCCCCCCCTCCGTTCGAGACGCTGAAGCCGCCGCCCCCTCGAAGCTAGCTCCGCCCAGTTCGAGACCCACCGCCGACCTGATGCAAAACCACCCCCTCCTTGTCGAATCAATGTAAGTTGTTTTTGTTTTTATTTTATTTTTAAGTTTTAAAAACTGAGTTTTTTAAAAGCATTAAAACTTATTTTAAAAATGATTTACAAACTGATTTTTTTTAAAGCATTAAAAACTGATTTTAAAAATGATTTACAAACTGATTTTTTTAAAGCATTAAAAACTGATTTTAAAAATGATTTAAAACTGATTTTCAAAAGCGTTTAAATTCTGATTTTTAGAAAAGTTTAAAACTGATTTTGAAATGATTTAATTTTTAAAAAGAAAAAGGTTTAAACTTTAAAAAGAAAAAGGTTTAAACTTTAAAAAGAAAAAGGTTTAAACTTTAAAAGGAAAAAGATTTGAGCTTTAAAATAGAAAATATTTGAACTTTAAATAGAAAAGATTTGAGCTTTAAAATAGAAAGGATTTGAACTTGGAAAAAAAAAAGATCATATTTTTAAAATAGAAAAGACGGAATTTTTATTAAGTAGAAGAAGTAAGTTATGATTTTTATATTTTTAAAGGAATAAAAATACAATTTTTACATCATAGGAATATTAAAAATATAATCTTTATTTTTGAAAAGGCGGAATCTATATTTTTGAAATGCAATCTTTATATATTGAATAGCGAAGCCAAAATTCGATTTTTATATATTGAATAACATAGTAAAAATTCGATTTTTACATATGTAGAGAATACGGGCAACGAAGCGACAAAAGGCGAGATTGGCGAAGATTTCTATAAAGGAAGAGTCGTGGTATTGGATAGCTATTGGTGAGATTTCTGATTTAAAAATTATAAATGTGTGAGAATTTCTCACTCTTCAATTTCTTTTTCTATATATATATATGTGTTGAAATAAAAGTGAATTTCTATATAATATAATATATATATATATATACGCCCCTCGTCCACAAACCATGGACGATATTTATTGATTGAAATTGTTGTGAAAATTGATTGATAGCGAATGGTTGTTTGGGATTGTTTGTGGTTGATATTGATTTGATTGTGGTTGAAAAATACCCATTTGTGGTTGAGAAATATTTGGTTGAAACCACATAGGATTAGTTTGTGGAAATGAAATAAATATATACATGCCGCCTGCGTGCGAACTAGATGCATGATCCCCATTGTCAAAAACCGCGAGGTTTTAAGGTAGAGCGAGGAGCCGTACTAGGGACGGTCCCGGTTTTAACTACCCTGCCGTTATGCTACCGAAATTTTGAATAATATTCGTGTGTTTGAATTATTTTCATATGCTTAAACTATATTTATTCATTGATTAGAAAACATTCATGTGTAGAATTGATATTCATTCCTTGATTAGAAATTCATGTGTTGAATGGTATTCATATTTTGAAATAAATCGTTTGATAATAAAAATCACATTTTTATCTATATATAGAAACTATAGAAAACATTCATGTGTTGAATTGATATTCATTCGTTGATTAGAAATTCATGTGTTGAATGGTATTCATATTTTGAAATAAATTGTTTGATAATAAAAATCACCTTTTATCGACTATATGAACTGTGTAAAATAATCTCGTTTTAAAAGAAATTGTTTTATGATAAAAATCCCATTTTTATCACCAACATGAACTATATAGAAAAATAGTGTTTTGAAATGAATTGTTTTACAATAAAAATCACATTTTTATTGTATGCATAAATCGTTGAAATGTGAAGTGTTAAAAATAGCCACTTGTTCAAAATAAACATATATGAGTTGAAATATTCATTAATTAGCTAATGAAATGATTTGCACCTATTTATGTAACATTAGAATGAATGGTGTTTTTAAACCAAATAGAAATCAAATATGAAGTTGAATAGAAAATGATAAATGATAAGAACTGTATATATATATATATATATGTACATGCATATTCATTGAACAGGTTATAGCAAAGGGGCTAGAGAAGAGGAATAAAATTTTGTGCCCGACAAATAGGTACACATTTACAGCTTTGTTTGGGTGATGATTTTATGAGCCTGTTGGCTAGCCGCTTGGCTTTTTCTTTTTCTTTTTGAGATTAGAAGGACCGGGAAAGCTATTTGCAATTTCCCGATGCTCCCAGTGCAGGGGAGGTTATGGCGAAATTTTCCAAAATTTTAAGGTGTTAGAAAAATATTTGAAGTGAAAACGATATAGAAATCATTGAATGAACTATATATTTATAAATATATAAATATAAATAAAATTAAAACGAAATGAAGTCGTGCAGTTCGTATTTTGAAACCATGATTTCAAACGACTAGTACGGGAAATCCGACCATTGGATTTTCCCGAAACCTCAACCGTCGGGTTCGCCTTGGAATAATCTTTCCAACGGCACCAACCTTGTAAAAATCCAACGGTTGGATTGTCTGGAATGTTTAAATCAAATCTGATGAAAAACAGCGCCAGAAGCGATTATATTTATATATATATATAAATATAATTATATATTTAATCGAATAACGACGCTGTAGTTCGTAATTTGAAATCGAAAATTCAAACGATTGTACCGGGAGATCCGACCGTCGGATTTTTCCGAAACTGGAACCGTTGGATTCGTTTTGAAAAGACCTTTCTAATGATGTAAATTTTGTGAAGATCCAACGGTTAGATTTTCAGATATGTGTAAATCAAATCTGAAGAAAAACAGCACCACGGTCGCTTTATGGCCCGAAGCGTCGTTTTGAATAAATGGGCTATTTTAAAATAAATAAAAATAGCGGTAAATCGTTATAAAATATTGGAAACAATATGGAATGGAAATAAACTGAATTTGCTTGATTTATGTGGCTTTTGATGGTTGAATGTGTTTGGTGTGAAAATTACATTAAAGAACAAAATTGGTGTTGTCGAATAATTTAACCATTGAAATAAATCGATTTGAAATTCTAAATATACGTGAATTATTTGAAAAGGCCGAGTTAATTCTCATTTCGAATAATTGACCGACGATTGAAATTCGAAGATGATGACGATGGTCGAAGACCGGAGATCTTCACCTCGTTTGGATGGTAACCGAGGTCCTGATTGGGAGGCATCCCGAAATATGGATAATGAGTGGTGATCGTCCAGACGTACGTGGTGATCGATGGGTTTGCGAGGTATGTAGTGCCTCCGGTTTCGTTCAGACCCAGAACAGACTTGTAAATGGACTGTGTGTCTGACATTGGAGTTTATTCTGTGTTGATTGATTTCTGTTAATATACATCTGTTTGGCGGCGGAGAATTTATTCTTTTGCTTAACGCCCTTCTCTGAGACGCACGAGCTCAGGGGTTGTATATCGATGGACATCAGTCGCATGGCATGAATTGCCTGTGTGGCATGCTAAGATGCAGTGATCAGGGCTTCTATTGAAAAGCAAAGTCTTGTGGTGATGATCAAAGCACCGCCTGTGTGGCGTAGCTTTGTGTATAACGTGAATTCGCGAGCCTCACACCCCGGTATGAACCTAAAACGGGAGAGGACATCAGGGAGGGCCTGCGTTTCTTTCTAGCTAGGGTGGTGTCAGTGACCTACCAGCCCTGACATTTATATACTTTTCACCTATGTGGTTGTTGCTGTTGCGAGGCGCCTCGGTTTGATCGGACGATCCGGGTCCGATGGAGTCATTCGTTGGCTCGTTTACGCCCCAAAGGGCGGAGAAACGCAGTGTTCAGGAATTTTAATCCACATCGGTGGACAGGCCCTGACGATCCAAGGGCCCACCTGTGTCTGGGTCCTGGGACACGGGCTAGAGCGTCTCGAATTCGGTAAGGACTATCTTTTGCTTTGGTTCATGACGGAAATCCAATTTCCAAATACGTGACGATGCGGTTTCGATTGTATATATATTTGGCGACATAGTGGCATGGGACGCTCATGTCGTCTATGATTGATAGTTATGATTTGAAATTGTTTTCAAAACATATAAACACTAGCAATAATATCAAATGCCTTGTTTTATTCGTATCAAGCATATTTTGGCCGTTATAAGGTAAAACTCTATCCTCCGGTTTGCGTTGCATTGTGTGATGGGAACTGAGTCTTATAACGGCTTCATTTTTATAAAAAGCATAGCGATGTTTAAAAGAAAGATTTGTTATAAAGCACTGGCAATCCAATGGAGTAAACCCGTTCCACTAAAATGGCGTGGTCCTGTGATTAGCCAATTATATATATGTTGAGTGGATTTCTCATACCAGTCCCATGACTGACTCGTAGTTTGTTTCACTTTCAAACTCGGGTGCCCCTTTTTCTACACGGGCAGCCTTGTATTCAGGTTTAGCTGGTTCTTTCTGGATAGCTGGAGCTGAAGATGGATTCTATCATTTATTTCTTTTTATGTTGTTCAGCTCCTATTGTACATATTTTGTTTATTTCCGCTGTGGACATTTATGTATAGTTGAACTGTATTTGTACTAAGTAAGATCCTGTATACTGTGTAACTCTGATGATTACTTCTATCCAGTATATTCTATTGTTCATTATCTGGTGTATTTATTTAATTCTATTCTGCTATTATATGTTTCTGTGTTATATTCCAAAGATAACCCTGTTTCCGTCTGAACGGGATTTCGGGTCGTCTCAACGTGGTATCAGAGCTTTGGTTAAGCTTAGTTCTGGAATATAACATTTGAACGAACTCGTCAGAAATAGAACCAGTAGTGTTCTAGGACGGGTAAATCTATATAGATAGGATCAGCAATATCCTAGTATGAGTATAGCAGAATCAGAACGACTCGTTAGAGATGGGGTCAGAAGTGCCTCAGAACGAGTCAAGAGTAATATGTTTTTAAATAACGTATTTGTGATTATATATATATATAGTCTGGTTTTAGAAATATAATTTTTGAATATATAAAAGATATATATTTGAAAAGTTAAAAAGGTTAAAAACAATTGGATGGGTTGTTGTGTTGTGTGATTGTAGATTTATCAAACCACTTTCGACTTTGTTCCTTTTCGGGGACGAAAAGTTTTAAGTGGGGGAGATTGTAACGACCCAGAAAATCTGAACCAATTTAAAATTTTTAAATTGGCTAAAATAATGGATTTTAAATATTTAAAATAAATATTTTAAATAATGGCGATGAAAACTGAGTTTGAATCGACATTTGAAAACGAATATAATTAATTATAATTATATATAGAATTGAAAATGGCACGGTAGTTCGATAATTCGATTTCAAACTTCAATTGAATATACCGGATGCAAAACAATCCGGATTTTAGTGAAACCAAAAATAATGGAATTTAATTGATAATATCTTTCCAACGAATCTGACAAATCGAAATTTGATAGCGGGAATCAAAAGATATGTCCAGTTGAAAATTCTGAATAGTCGCTATGGAATTCAGGCCCTTAAAAATGGACATTTTGCAAACGACCTCGGATTTCGATGAAACCACTTTTGTTAGATCCGCAGTGTCAAGTTATTGCTAGGTTTCAAATTTCATGATTTTTCGAATCAATATGTGAGCATGGCAAAAGAAAACGCGTTTGACCAGTTTCTGTTGATTTTAATCGACTGGAAATTGGCCATTTTTCAAACGATCTCAGATTTCGATGAAACTAGTTTCGTTAGGACCGTATCATTAATACAAAGCTAGAAAATATTTTTTGAGAATTTCTCTAGTTAGTATGTGACCCCGGTAATTTGAAATGTACGTTTAAAATTCAATATAGTGATTTAAATGTAAATTCAACGGAAACTGATTATAACGATCAGATCAGCTTGCGATACATATCCCATTGTGTTCGGAATGGGGGTAAAACGCTATGGATGACAGGCGGAGGGCCTCGTTTAGAGGTCGTATGTAAAAGTCAACTTTTTGAAATAAAATAAATTAAATAATATAAAAATAAAAAAATATTCCTTCCCTCTCCTTTTCTCTGTCTGCCCACCCCCCCTCCCCCCCCCCGCCGATTTCATTAATCAGAAAACAAAAAAAAAGAGAAAAGAAGAAGAACGGAGCAGCAACGACGCTGCCACCACCGAAGCCGCCTTCCCCCGTTCGAAACCCTAGCGCCGCCTTTCCCCCGTTCGAGACCACGAAGCCGCCTTCCTCCCTGTTCGAACCAAAATCGCAACGCCCCATTTCGCGAGCCCCAGTTCGACGCCACCGACCCACCGCCCCTCCGTCCAGCCTTCCTCCTCCCAGTGGCGCAACCCCCGAAGTTCCCCCCAGATCGCACGAGCTCCGACGAAGACGAGCCCCCCCCCCCCCCCCCGTTCGAGACGCTGAAGCCGCCGCCCCCTCGAAGCTAGCTCCGCCCAGTTCGAGACCCACCGCCGACCTGACGCAAAACCACCCCCCTCCTCCTTGTCGAATCAATGTAAGTTGTTTTTGTTTTTATTTTGTTTTTAAGTTTTAAAAACTGAGTTTTTTAAAAGCATTAAAAACTGATTTTAAAAATGATTTACAAACTGATTTTTTTAAAAGCATTAAAAACTGATTTTAAAAATGATTTACAAACTGATTTTTTTAAAGCATTAAAAACTGATTTTAAAAATGATTTAAAACTGATTTTCAAAAGCGTTTAAATTCTGATTTTTAGAAAAGTTTAAAACTGATTTTGAAATGATTTAATTTTTAAAAAGAAAAAGGTTTAAACTTTAAAAAGAAAAAGGTTTAAACTTTAAAAAGAAAAAGGTTTAAACTTTAAAAGGAAAAAGATTTGAGCTTTAAAATAGAAAAGATTTGAACTTTAAATAGAAAAGATTTGAGCTTTAAAATAGAAAGGATTTGAACTTGGAAAAAAAAAAGATCATATTTTTAAAATAGAAAAGACGGAATTTTTTTTAAGTAGAAGAAATAAGTTATGATTTTTATATTTTTAAACGAATAAAAATATAATTTTTACATCATAGGAATATTAAAAATATAATCTTTATTTTTGAAAAGGCGGAATCTATATTTTTGAAATGCAATCTTTATATATTGAATAGCGAAGTCAAAATTCGATTTTTATATATTGAATAACATAGTAAAAATTCGATTTTTACGTATGTAGAGAATACGGGCAACGAAGCGACAAAAGGCGAGATTGGCGAAGATTTCTATAAAGGAAGAGTCGTGGTATTGGATAGCTATTGGTGAGATTTCTGATTTAAAAATTATAAATGTGTGAGAATTTCTCACTCTTCAATTTCTTTTTCTATATATATATATATATATGTGTGTTGAAATAAAAGTGAATTGCTATATATAATATATATATATATATATATATATATATATACACACGCCCCTCGTCCACAAACCATAGACGATATTTATTGATTGAAATTGTTGTGAAAATTGATTGATAGCGAATGGTTGTTTGGGATTGTTTGTGGTTGATATTGATTTGATTGTGGTTGAAAAATACCCATTTGTGGTTGAGAAATATTTGGTTGAAACCACATAGGATTAGTTTGTGGAAATGAAATAAATATATACATGCCGCCTGCGTGCGAACTAGATGCATGATCCCCATTGTCAAAAACCGCGAGGTTTTAAGGTAGAGCGAGGAGCCGTACTAGGGACGGTCCCGGTTTTAACAACCCTACCGTTATGCTGCCGAAATTTTGAACAATATTCGTGTGTTTGAATTATTCTCATATGCTTAAACTATATTTATTCATTGATTAGAAAACATTCATGTGTAGAATTGATATTCATTCCTTGATTAGAAATTCATGTGTTGAATGGTATTCATATTTTGAAATAAATCGTTTGATAATAAAAATCACATTTTTATCTATATATAGAAACTATAGAAAACATTCATGTGTTGAATTGATATTCATTCGTTGATTAGAAATTCATGTGTTGAATGGTATTCATATTTTGAAATAAATTGTTTGATAATAAAAATCACCTTTTATCGACTATATGAACTGTGTAAAATAATCTCGTTTTAAAAGAAATTGTTTTATGATAAAAATCCCATTTTTATCACCAACATGAACTATATAGAAAAATAGTGTTTTGAAATGAATTGTTTTACAATAAAAATCACATTTTTATTGTATGCATAAATCGTTGAAATGTGAAGTGTTAAAAATAGCCACTTGTTCAAAATAAACATATATGAGTTGAAATATTCATTAATTAGCTAATGAAATGATTTGCACCTATTTATGTAACATTAGAATGAATGGTGTTTTTAAACCAAATAGAAATCAAATATGAAGTTGAATAGAAAATGATAAATGATAAGAACTGTATATATATGTACATGCATATTCATTGAACAGGTTATAGCAAAGGGGCTAGAGAAGAGGAATAAAATTTTGTGCCCGACAAATAGGTACACATTTACTGCTTTGTTTGGGTGATGATTTTATGAGCCTGTTGGCTAGCCGCTTGGCTTTTTGTTTTTCTTTTTGAGATTAGAAGGACCGGGAAAGCTATTTGCAATTTCCCGATGCTCCCGGTGCAGGGGAGGTTATGGCGAAATTTTCCAAAATTTTAAGGTGTTAGAAAAATATTTGAAGTGAAAACGATATAGAAATCATTGAATGAACTATATTTATATAAATATAAATAAAATTAAAACGAAACGAAGCCGTGCAGTTCGTATTTTGAAACCATGATTTCAAACGACTAGTACGGGAAATCCGACCATTGGATTTTCCCGAAACCTCAACCGTCGGGTTCGCCTTGGAATAATCTTTCCAACGGCACCAACCTTGTAAAAATCCAACGGTTGGATTTTCTGGAATTTTTAAATCAAATCTGATGAAAAACAGCGCCAGAAGCGATTATATTTATATATATATATATATATAAATATAATTATATATTTAATCGAATAACGACGCTGCAGTTCGTAATTTGAAATCGAAAATTCAAACGATTGTACCGGGAGATCCGACCGTCGGATTTTCCCGAAACTGGAACCGTTGGATTCGTTTTGAAAAGACCTTTCTAATGATGTAAATTTTGTGAAGATCCAACGGTTAGATTTTCAGATATGTGTAAATCAAATCTGAAGAAAAACAGCGCCACGGCCGCTTTATGGCCCGAAGCGTCGTTTTGAATAAATGGGCTATTTTAAAATAAATAAAAATAGCGGTAAATCGTTATAAAATATTGGAAACAATATGGAATGGAAATAAACTGAATTTGCTTGATTTATGTGGCTTTTGATGGTTGAATGTGTTTGGTGTGAAAATTACATTAAAGAACAAAATTGGTGTTGTCGAATAATTTAACCACTGAAATAAATCGATTTGAAATTCTAAATATACGTGAATTATTTGAAAAGGCCGAGTTAATTCTCATTTCGAATAATTGACCGACGATTGAAATTCGAAGATGAAGACGATGGTCGAAGACCGGAGATCTTCACCTCGTTTGGATGGTAACCGAGGTCCTGATTGGGAGGCATCCCGAAATATGGATAATGAGTGGTGATCGTCCAGACGTACGTGGTGATCGATGGGTTTGCGAGGTATTTAGTGCCTTCGGTTTCGTTCAGACCCATAACGGACTTGTAAATGGACTGTGTGTCTGACATTGGAGTTTATTCTGTGTTGATTGATTTCTGTTAATATACATCTGTTTGGCGGCGGAGAATTTATTCTTTTGCTTAACGCCCTTCTCTGAGACGCACGAGCTCAGGGGTTGTATATCGATGGACATCAGTCGCATGGCATGAATTGCCTGTGTGGCATGCTAAGATGCAGTGATCAGGGCTTCTGTTGAAAAGCAAAGTCTTGTGGTGATGATCAAAGCACCGCCTGTGTGGCGTAGCTTTGTGTATAACGTGAATTCGCGAGCCTCACACCCCGGTATGAACCTAAAACGGGAGAGGACATCAGGGAGGGCCTGCGTTTCTTTCTAGCTAGGGTGGTGTCAGTGACCTACCAGCCCTGACATTTATATACTTTTCACCTATGTGGTTGTTGCTGTTGCGAGGCGCCTCGGTTTGATCGGACGATCCGGGTCCGATGGAGTCATTCGTTGGCTCGTTTACGCCCCAAAGGGCGGAGAAACGCAGTGTTCAGGAATTTTAATCCACATCGGTGGACCGGCCCTGACGATCCAAGGGCCCATCTGTGTCAGGGTCCTAGGACACGGGCTAGAGCATCTCGAATTCGGTAAGGACTATCTTTTGCCTTGGTTCATGACGGAAATCCAATTTCCAAATACGTGACGATGCGGTTTCGATTGTATATATATTTGGCGACATAGTGGCATGGGACGCTCATGTCGTCTATGATTGATAGTTATGATTTGAAATTGTTTTCAAAACATATAAACACTAGCAATAATATCAAATGCCTTGTTTTATTCGTATCAAGCATATTTTGGCCGTTATAAGGTAAAACTCTATCCTCCGGTTTGCGTTGCATTGTGTGATGGGAACTGAGTCTTATAACGGCTTCATTTTTATAAAAAGCATAGCGATGTTTAAAAGAAAGATTTGTTTTAAAGCACTGGCAATCCAATGGAGTAAACCCGTTCCACTAAAATGTCGTGGTCCTGTGATTAGCCAATTATATATATGTTGAGTGGATTTCTCATACCAGTCCCATGACTGACTCGTAGTTTGTTTCACTTTCAAACTCGGGTGCCCCTTTTTCTACACGGGCAGCCTTGTATTCAGGTTTAGCTGGTTCTTTCTGGATAGCTGGAGCTGAAGATGGATTCTATCATTTATTTCTTTTTATGCTGTTCAGCTCCTATTGTACATATTTTGTTTATTTCCGCTGTAGACATTTATGTATAGTTGAACTGTATTTGTACTAAGTAAGATCCTGTATACTGTGTAACTCTGATGATTACTTCTATCCAGTATATTCTATTGTTCATTATCTGGTGTATTTATTTAATTCTGTTCATCTATTATATGTTTCTGTGTTATATTCCAAAGATAACCCTGTTTCCGTCTGAACGGGATTTCGGGTCGTCTCACTAGTACAATTCATGATGTACATAATACTTCCTAGTATATGAGAGTATTCAAGATGATATATTCCATCACCGGTGTTCTTTACCCAATTTTGGTTAGAATCCACTGGTGATTTTGCAACAGTTATATTATACTGCTTGAACATTTTAAGTAATTTGGCAATGTAATGTGACTGAGATAATGCATATCCTTGTGGTGTTTTTATAATTTTCACACCCAAGATTACATCAACCACTCCTTGGTCTTTCATATCGAATCTAGAGGACAATATTTCCTTCGTAGATTTTATTATGGCCTTATTATTCCCTAGGATTAGCAAATCATCAACATAAAGACATACAATGACATACCCAATATCCGTATATCTTATATATACACATTTATCTAATTCATTTATTTGAATCCATTTGATAACATAGTTTTATCAAATTTCTTGTGCCATTGTTTCGGAGCTTGTTTAAGGCCATAAATTGACTTTACTAATTTGCAAACCTTATTTTCATTTCCTAGGCTTAGAAACCCTTCAGGTTGCTACATATATATTTCTTCTTCTAGTTCACAATTCAGAAACGCAGTATTCACATCCATTTGGTGTATTTCCAAATTTAATATGGATGCGATTGTAATAAGCATCCTAATCGATGTTATTCTAGTTACTGGTGAATACGTATCAAAGTAATCTAGATCTTTCTTCTGTCTAAATCCTTTTATTACAAGTCTCGCTTTATACTTGTCTATTGAGCCATCAACTTTTTTTTTTAAATACCCATTAATATCCTAGTGGTTTGATCCTTTGGGTAGATCCACTAGTTCCCACGTATGGTTTTGTAAAATGGATTATATTTCACTATTGATAGTGTACTTCCAGTATGGAGCTTCAGGAGATGACATTGCTTGTTGGTAAGTAAGAGGTTCATTTTCTATCATATATGCATAGAAATAGGGTCCAAAGGTTTTCGAAGTCCTTTGACGTTTGCTCCTTCTGGGTTCCTCTACCTCAGTTTCAACATTTCTCTCATTCGAGTTTTGATTAACATTATCCTTAGGAGTATTTGTGTCTCTTGATCTCTTTTGAACAATTGTTTCAATAGAGGATTTTAGAAGATAAATGTGTTCAAAGAATCTAGCATTTCGTGACTCGATAATGGTATTTTCATGAATGTCATCAATTTTAGATTCGTACACCAAAAATCGATATGCACTACTATTATGAGCATATCCAATGAATATGCAATCTATAGTCTTTGGTCCAATTTTGACCTTTTTTGGTTTTGGTATTTCTACTTTGGCAAGACACCCCAACACTTTCAAGTATTTGTAGGATGGTGGTCTATTTTTCCAAAGTTCTTGCGGAGATTTTGATGTTTTCTTTCGCGGTATTTTATTCAAAATGCGATTTTCCGAAAGAATAGCTTCTCCCCAAAAGTTATCTGACAGTCCAGAACTAATTAGTAAGGCATTCATCATTTCTTTAAGAGTTCTATTTTTCCGTTCGGCTATACCGTTGGATTGAGGTGAATACGGGGCTGTAGTTTGATGTATAATTCCATGCTCAGCACAAAATTCCTCAAATGGAGACTCGTATTCTCCTCCTCTATCACTTCTTAAAGATTTTATTTTCTTATTGATTTGATTCTCAACTTCTTCCTTATACTGTTTAAACATATCGATTGCTTCGTCCTTGCTTCTAAGGAGATATACATAACAATACCTGGTACAATCATCAATGAATGTGATAAAGTACTTCTTTCCACCTCTAGTTTGACACATTTCAAATCGCATACATCAGTATGTATTAATTCTAGAGGTTCGGTCTCTCATTCAACGTGATGAGACGAGGTTCTTGTCAATTTCGCTTCTGCACAAATTTGACATTTATAGTTGGAGTCTATGTTACATTTCAGTATAAAGTCTAGATTAATCAATTTTCGCAATGTTTCAAAGTTAACATGCCCTAATCTAGAATGCCAAATGTTAAAAGAGTCTACGATATAAACAAAAGATTCCACTTTATTCATATCGTCTTTTGGTACAATGGTAGTTACGTTGGCTTTAAACAAGCCATCACTAACATAGCCCCTTCCCACATACACCCAATTTTCCGATAATACAAATTTATCAGCCACAAATATGAGTTTGAAACAATGCTTACTAAGAAGCGATCCAGAAATAAAGTATTTACGAATGTTTGGAACGTGAAGGACATCAGTCAACATAAGTTCAAGTCAGTCTGAGCACGACCTTTCCTTTTCCTTCAACTTTTGATGTGGATGCGTTTCCATAAAAAACTGTTCCTCCTCGGTAGCAACTTTGTAAGTCATGAACATCCATTTATTTGCACAAATGTGGCGAGTGGCCCCAGTGTCCACGAACCATTCCTTGTTGTTGCCAACAAGGTTGCATTCAGAAACTACCGCGCACAAGTCCACGTTAGTAATGCCATCAGAAACATCAGCCACATTTTCTTTAGACTTCTTCTTCTTTCCGCGACATTCTGCTGCCTTGTGTCCTTTCTTTCCGCAGTTATGACAAGATCCTTTAAACCTTTTAGCCTTTTTATTTGCACCATTTTCGCTCTTTCTTTTGTTGGGCTTTTCTTCTTCAACTACATTCACCTTTGCTACCATGTTGAAGGACCCCTTTTTCTCTGATTTTCGGTTGTCTTCCTCAATCCTCAATCGAACCACTAGTTCTTCGACAGTCATCTCCTTGCACTTGTGCTTTAAGTAAATTTTGAAATCCTTCCATGAACGGGGAAGTTTTTCAATTGCAGCAGCCACTTTGAATGATTCACTGAGCATCATTCCTTCATCATTTAATTCATGGAAGATGACTTGCAATTCCTGCATTTGATTGATTACAGTTTTGCTATCAAACATTTGGATGTCGAGGAATTTCCCTGCTATGAACTTCTTCATTCCTACATCCTCAGATTTGTATTTCTTGTCGAGTGCAGTCCATAGTTGCTTGGAAGTTTCAGCAGTACAGTGGACATTATACAGAGAATTGTCCGGGCTATTGAGTATATAATTCTTGCACATAAAATCTGCATTTTTCCAGACATTAAGGGCTTTAACCTTCGTTGCATCTGGTTCCAATTCAGCCACTATCAGAGCATCTTCTGTCAGATACTTCGCAAGGCCCAGAGTTGTCAAATAGAACAACATCTTTTGCTGCCACCTTTTGAAATCCATCCCCGTAAAATTTTCAGGCTTTTCTCCATGGGATAGACTTACCAGTGGAAGGACCGTCGGAGGCTGAGTTACTGTTACTACTGGTGCTGAGGGATTGCTTTGTTTAGACATATTCACCTGTACAATGCAACATAGCAAGACACAATACGATTTAAGATTGTTGTACCAACGACAGAAAAACTGTGTTGATACAGTAACAATAGATTGATAATAATTTGGAAACTCTGCAAAAGAAATGCAACAAAAGCAGAACAGCATCAAGAATATACCGTCGCAGTTGATCAGAGAATAATTGGTTAATAATCTGAGTCCAGCCCAAAATTTGATTGTTTCCTTAAATCGTATTGGCACCACTTTGTAGCACTGGAGGGTTTTAATGCAAATCGATTCCCAAGACTAAATGGATCAACTTAGCCGTACAATGCAGCAAGCGAAGAAACGACGAACGCAAGGTAGTTTTATTTTACAAAACAGATCGTTGGAGGAAGAACGGTAAAAGCCAGAAAAATCAATGATGATTTGATTTTCACTGCACTTATATAGGATGTGAAGAGGTATTTATTCATGAAGGGGTGCCACTGTTCGAATTGCAATGGCAACGTCTATTGGAAAGGTTGCGACCCTTTACCAACAGTGATTTCCATTGGTATTTTCGCGGCTATTAAAAAAATAGTCGTTTGAACATCGCAGGCAGGCCTGGCGACATTCGTAGTCCCTATACAATCACGAGACCCTAAAAGCCCCAAGGCCCTAATCTTTGACCTTTATAATTTAATATGAAAGATATGCATGCTTTGTTCATGTTATTCCATTGCCTCTCCCTCTTCCTCTTTCTTTCGATATAACATATCAAGCTTTTGTATATGTAGTGAATTAAGGCACAAATTTTCCGATGTGGGACTTAGTGATTTGCCAAAATTTTCCAAATTCGCTTATTCATTTCTAACAGGATTTAGCTATAATAATGATTGTTCTAGTATAATTATTGAAATTTGCATGAAAATTAATCAAATTTGGATGGAAAAAGAATACAAAGAGAAAAATGAGCATAGTAGGTTTAAGTACATGATGTAGAGTGCTAAACATGATTATCTTCTAAAGAATCCACAAGTTAAGGATGCATATTTCAAGCATGATTAACTATTATATTGAAGGTTTTAGTCAAGATAATCCTAGAGAAAACAGTGTAAATCTTATAATGAATTTTAGCTCTCAATTATTCATATCCATAACAATGATTTATTGGTTTTAAATTTTGAATAGCGTAGAATACAAATACCTGTTAATAAAGCTTCAGTTTTGAGAAAAACAAAAAAAGTTAACTATGGTAATTGAGGCAATTCAAACCGAGTGGTCAATGTAGAAAAATTATTTTTATAGAAAACTTAATCTTTGTGTAGGGTCTTCCTTGATATTATGAACCAAGCGATATAGTGACGAATACTCTACATGTCAACTATAAATTACATACTAATTACTTGCAAATGATCCAATGTTTGAAGAAGAAAAATGGCAGTACATTAAAAAAATTGTTTGAAGGAAAATCATGTATGTAACAACCCGTATTTTCAGAACCAATTTAAAATTATAATTTAAGCTATTTTAATGAATATAGGAATATAAATTGGTTATTTTTGCTAAATAAAATTTGAGAATAATTTTTAATTTAGTTTTTACATTTTATTTGACTTAAAACAAACTCAGTAAAATTATTAAATTGATTTATAAGCCTGGGATTTGAAAATTTGGAAAATTTGATTTTTAAAATCATCGCATAGCCCTTAAAAGGTGAAATTTTGCTAGTAATTCACAATTTGACGAGACCAACTTTATTGGATTCATAATAATAATTCATGTCTAGATTTCAAATTTCATGCGAAACGGAGTTAGTATGTAGCCGTGAGAGACAAACCCATTTGGGGTAAAACTGATAGTCAGTTTACAAAGGAACGTTATTAAGACGATCTTAGAATTTGATTTCGCTTTATTTTTCAGATTCATATCATCAAATAATGGTAAAATCCAAAGTTTTATGATTTTTGGAGCTAGCGTGTGGGCGTGCAAGAAGAAAATATACGCTAAAATTGCATTTTTGAAGCTAATTTGAGCATATTTGAGAAATTAAACGAAAGGCCAAACGAACTTGGAATTCGACGAAACTTGATTCGTTAGATTCTAATTCTGTGTATTATCTCGTGCCCAAATTTCATGGCAAATGGAGATCATTCGCGGTCGGGCGATCGGAGAAATGAGCATATAATCCTTTTTCCCCTTCCTTCTTCATTTTTCTCCTTCTTCTTTTTTTCTTCCTCCTTCAAAAAATGGCCTCCTCCCTCCACACGGCTGCCGGTCCTCCTTCCCCCACCAGCTGCCGCAGGCACCCTGTCGCCGCTCCTCCTCCCCTCACCGGCTGCCGCAGGCACCCTGTCACCGCTCCTCCCTCTGGCGCCACCTCCTCCTCTTCCTCCCCCTCTCCTCTTTTTCCTCTTTTCTAAAACCCTAGCCCCTTTTCCTCCTCCTCGAAGCTCCTCCCCTGGCCCCACTACAGTCGCAGCAATCTCCCCTCCAGCCTGCCACCACAATGCGCTGCCTGAAACGCCAGCAACCCCTTCTTCCTCCGACCATGGACCCCATTTCGCCAAAATCCCCTCTTTTACAAAAAATCCATTTAGCAAATAAGCCCATCTCCTTCTTCGCGCAATAACTTCTTATCAGAGCATTTCTGGCCAAGGTTCCATAAATGGAAGTCATAGTTCTCGTTTTTCTCTACGAAATGCGCAAATCAAAATCAAATTTTGGAGTACGGAGCTGCTCTAAAAGCGCAATTGAAATTCGCAGAACCTGGAGCCTATTTTGGTGATTTCCTACGAATCCGTGTGTTTCCAAGAGAAAGTGCACTAGGAAAAGTTGTCAGGAACGACGTTTCTGTGTTGGTGACTAAGTTTGGTGAAGATTGCAGGTCGTATGCAGTCTATATAGCCAAAATGGTGAATTTGAGTTGCGAAGAGCGATAACGGTGAATGCGCGGCGAAAATCCTGGATAATAAGTGTCGCGGCGTTTGGTTTAGCTATTGGGTGATAACTCTCTCAATCAAACTATTTTTACATTTATTATAGCTGTGACTGAATATATATCGATTGCCTATGATTGCAATATTTCTTTGGTGATTGATGGATGTTTACAGTTTTAATGTTATCATTATTAAACTATGATTATAAGTGTCGATAAATAAAACATTTATATTATGTATTATTTTTTGATGGCAATTTACCTACCCATCTCCAAAATAATAGATAAGTTCACATCGATTGTGGTGTAAACCCCACACGGGTATTGGGACGATAATTTCACACATCACCCAAGTGTACAAATAATAATTGATTATTTATTGGTTGAAAACCCCACAGGTTATTGGGATGATATACAATTTACACTAATCCCAAGTGTTTGGAGCTGGATGATAATCGATTGATTTACAGACTGTTATAAGCATTATTTAATTATTTAATGCTTATATGGTTGTAGATGCACTCTAGATGTGAATTGAATGTTTAATATTTGTTTATAGCTATTATTGAATACATGCGATGTATGGAATCTGTATAAATAAAATTATATGGTAATTGATTGATTCACATTCCAATTTGGAAATAACGAATATTTTAATATAATATTCAGTGAAGAATTGAAGTATGGTTTTGATGTCCGATTTTGGATGGACACAAAAATATTAAAGTTTGGTTTTGATGTCCGGTTTTGGATGGACATGAAAAGGACCTATTTTTAAAATGATTAAAAATAAAGAAAGTTTATGTTAAATCATAATAAATGATTTGGAAGGATTTTAGGATGAAATATTCCACTTTTTGTAAAGATAAAAGATATTTTTATCCGAATAAGCTGTTTATCAACTTGAGTAGAGAACTGAAAGGAATTATATGGTTTTAATATAACTAGGATTTCCAACATATGAATTGGAATGGATTTTAATGGAAATTATCTTCGGAATATTTTGATATTGGATTCCATGATTATATGGATATTGTTGAGGAATTTGGAAGATATAGATATCGTTATTCCCAGTACGATGTCTGTTGGTTTTAGAATTTGATATTGAATATAAATCGATATAATTTATATTTAGAGCCTTGTATTTAATATCAAATTGGATTTTGGGTTTGTCGTGAATGACATCTTTAATAATATTGTTCTTAAATCCAGTGGAGAAAGGAATAAATCTTTTAATTAAGATTAATGAAGTTTTCCAATTAATAAACATAATTGGAATTAAATGAAAGTTGATTTTGGGTTTGTTGCGAACGATGTTTTGAATAACATTATTTTTTTAACCAAATTAACAGTGAAGATGTGATTTTTAATTTATTAATCTTTTAATCGAGATTTAATGAAAATTTCCAAAGTAAAGTTTTCCAATTTAATAAATTAAATTGGAATTGAGTGGAATTCTATCTAGTGATAATCGAGATGAGCTTCCGTGAAGGAAGACCGTTACTATTTATGGAATTTAAAAGGCTTTGCTATTATTCCACTTATAGTATTATTCTAATACAGAAATATATATAGATTATATACTGTTACAATTTCCTTGAAGATTCCATTTTGATGGGAGATGGGTTTGGGTCTATCATGAACTGTGTTTTAAATGACATTAGATCTTTAACCCAGTTAAAGACATGATTATTTTCTTAAGATTGAATAATCATTAAGTATGGGAACCTATCAGTTTCAGTAGGATTCAACAATAGAAGCTAAAGAGTAGGCCATTCCCCCACTGCTCATAGATAGAGGCCTTTCGCTTGCCCAATGAAATTAGTATTGCGAGGTGCTAACCTAACTATGAGAAAAAATTGGATTTCAGTATTGATTTATGCGATTCTCTTTTTTCATAATGATTTTTTAGATTAAAACTAAGTGGAGTTTTAATGAATCTTTAATTAGATTGAAATGTGAATAAGGTAATTAAATTTACCGAATTCAAGAAATGTTCGTGAATGGAGTACCACCAGTTTTACTCCATGCGATAGTTAATTATTTAATTAGATTTGAACGTTAAATGGTAATTAAACTTACCAATAACACAATAGGTGTTAGATATGGATTACTACCAGTTTTGCTCCATTGGATGAATAGGTTGGGATTGGGATAATAGAATGAATGATAACTTCGGTAAGGCTCATTAATCCCGACTGGTTGATAAACCTTTATTTATTTTAAGATATGAAAAGATATTATGAATCTTTTGAAATGATTTCCAAGAATATTTGAACAAAAGAATATTCTAGATTGGAATGAGGCGTATGATGTGTTTATATTTCACATGATTATAAGATATGCAAGTTATTCGGAAAGACCGGGTTTAACCCATTATGAACAATTGATACGATGACTAAAAAGTCAAAGATTTGAAGATGGTTGTTGAACACCAGAGATCTTCACATCGTTGGGATGATTACTAATGTCTTGATTGGGCTATACACCCAAGATGAGGTAATAAGTGGCGATCGTCCAGATGTACTTGGAGATCGACCGGATATGCCAGGGCCTCTCTCCTGTATTAGACATATGGGATGAAGAATAAGGTTCCTCTGGTTTCGTTCAAACCTAGAACGAACTTGCAAATGGATTATGTGCCTGACATTGTATTTCATTATGTATTGACTGATTTCTATTGAATATATATCTGTTTAATGGCGGAGAATTTATTCTCTTGCTTAACACCCTTCTCTGAGACGTATGAGCGTAGAGGTTATATATTGGTAGACATCTGTTGTATGGCATGGATTGACAGCGTGGCATGCTGAGATGCATGGATCAAAGCTTTTGTTGAAAAGCAGAGCCTTTTGGATGATGATCAAAGCACAACTTTAAATAGCATAGCTTCGTCTTGTAGCGTTAATTCTTGAGCTTCACACCTCGGTATGAACCAAAAACGGGATGAGGACACCAGGGAGGACATGCTTTTCTTTCTAGCTAGGAGTGGTGTCATGGTATGGAGCCCAGACATTTTACTTATGTGCATGTTTACTAACGAGGTTGTAACAACCCGAATTCCGACAAACTGATTTTTTTTTCAAAATTCTAATCTATCGAAACTCGTGTTGGTTTGCACTGGTATCCTGTAGAAAAGAAAGAGATATAAAATATGTCAGAGCTCAAAAAATATCTCACAGCGGAATGGATAAAATATAATATACTCAAAGTATAGCCTTACCGTTTTAATAATACTGCCTAACCAAAATCCAAAGCTATCATGTCTCTTCCACAAATCTAACCTGCGAGTATGTTATGAGGAGGGGTCAGAACACAAGTTCTGGTGACTGGATTTAAATTATACACTTTGGATAACACTACATATACCGTTTAATCACATTTTTTTATTTATTAGGTTACTTGGGTTAACAGCGCTCAAGGTTTACGTACACGTTGCACCCATTTATTTCCCAGTGGATTAACCTAATACAGTATACATGTAGTTGCCCCGAATATTAAGGTACACCCCATGGTACAACACTCGCACGGTCTCTGCCATAATACCACCGAAATGTACGCAGTCCCTCATCCTATGCCGGAGTGACGTACAAACCTCTATATAACAATATTACGTTCCGCATATGTCTGTCATTACTATGTTACGCAAAAGTGCGGACTGCCGTGTAATAGCCCGCATTTTACGTATCGGAAAATCATAAAATATTTTTATTTTATTCCCTAAGGGTTAGACCATTCTCATCTTTTGATATGTTGCTTATGGGGATGTGAGACATGTCCATAATTTTTATCGATTTTGTTTGTGATCATTTTGCCCCTATCAGTCTTGTACATGGCATAATTTTTGACTCAGGTCGAATCAGAGGGTGAGACCTGTGCCATTGGAAAGAAATTGATGGTTGCCTTTCCGTAGAGTGGTTACATTAAGGATTTGGCCCAGCGGTTTGGGAGAAATCATTGTTTTAAGGTTTTTCAGTTGGCTGTCTAAATTTGGTAAGCCATAATGGGCTGAACTGGAGAGGCCCATTAGTGGGCTGATGGGTGGGTACAAATAGGGAGTGAGGGATATGGGAAATGGTTTAGTTTTTCATTTCCTCATTGGGTGGCCTTGTGCTCCTCCTTCTAACACCTTTCCACCATTAAAAATCCAAATCCAAGGAGGGAAATCATAGATCTACACCATTGGAGGCTAGATCTACATCAATCAAAGCAAGAGTTCTTCAGATCAAGGTGATTGGTGCGAGGTGCTTACTGTCTAGATTCCTATTTCATTGATTTTAGCTTGTTTTAGCAAATCGGTGAGTGGTTTACATCTCTCACATGAATGCAATGAAGTATATGAGTGTTTGTGCATGTTTGTCATCACATTAGAAAGTTTTACCATAAATTTACACCATTACATGTCCATTTTCATATGAATCACCTTATGATCTGATTTAGCCAGTTTTAACCATTAGTTTCATGTCATATCACATGTTTAGGTAAGTTAGATCACTCATTTAGATCATATGTTCATTTTAGTGGCTTTTGGTGAGATTTACATCATTTTTATGGTAATCTCCATAATCATGTTGCTAGAAATGTTTTGACATGTTTATGATTGTGTTTAATGATTTTGGTTGATTCGGTTTCGTCGGATTCGTCATTTGGCGAAGATTTGGTTGAAATCAGAGTTGAAGTGGAGATGTGCAGGAAATGGATCGGGTCGGTCTCAAATCCTGTCTTGGAGAACAAGTCAGAATGGATCGGTCCTAGTAAAGTGGGTCGGATCGGTCAGATTTTGATCGGGTCGGTTAACTGAGGTGAATATAGACAGAGCCGATGGATCGGTCAGTGGGAGACTGGTCGGGTTGGTTAGAGGATGGTGGATCGGGTCGTTCTGAAGTCTTTGACGTGGAAGAAAACTCTTGTTCGACGGATCAGTCGAACCGGAGTGAAGTGGGTCGGTCCTAACTGGATCGGTCAGGGAAGTTAGTTGAGAAGGAAATGGGTCGGCCTCTCACTGGGTCGGTCTAGTCCTCTGAGGTGGATCGGTCCATAGTGGATCAGTCGAGTTCAGAAGCCAGAAGGAAGTTGGGTCGGGTCGGCCTAGAGTGGATCGGGTCGGTCAGGAGGTGATGGGTCGGGTCAGTCATAAGGGTTGGGTCGGCCTTTATTCTGGTCGGACATGTTTTCAGCAGCGCTTTTAAACGTTGTGTTGGATGGCCTAAGTGTTGTAGTTGGTTTCCTTAGCTCGTGTGTATGAATGCTACGAATTGTTTTGAACCATATACTGATGTTGTTTGGTTCGATGATGATGATGGCTTCGACGAGAGTCCAGAAGGGGATGTTCGAAGTGATGTGATGTGTTCGTTGATCGGTGAAAAGCAACGAATGGGTGGATTCAACTCAAAGGTCGTGAGTTGGTGGATAATGGTTGCTCAAGAAGGTTGCTTGAGCCATGAAAAGTTGTCAAGTTGGGTGACTAGAGATGCGAAGGCTGAGAAGTCATCGTTGTCATAAGTTCTAGCAGGCTCAAAGCAGGGGAACAATGGGGGCACCCAAAAGATTGAAAGGTTGCTGGTCGAGTACCCTGGGTATCGTTGAAAAGCCTAGTTGTCAAGGTTGGACAGACATACGTATCATTGAAAGGCGTATGGTGTTTATGCTAGAACTGGGGTTACCATTAGCTCTTGACATATGGCAAGGTTGGCCATCATAAGGTAACGGTGGTTTCAAAGCAATATTATCGGTGATAGCCAGAGTCAGCCATGGATGATTGGTTGTTCTGTTTGTACCTTCTCATGTAGATTGTCCAATGTCGAAGGAGATGTTCCTTGGGTGCTTGTCTGATATTGGTTTAGGCCTCTGGGGCTTGTGCTTGAGGGATGTTGAATTCGATTAGGACGGTTTACATGAGATATATATAATATGGATGTTATGAGTGGTTTGCCATGATTGAATGAGTGTTCCGGTTTCCATGGATGAATGATTGAATGGTTTAAAGTAAAGGCTATCACTGTCTGATGTGGGGAAGATAAGGTTGAGTTCTTCTTTGGTATTATGGGTAGATTAGTATGTTTATCTATCCCTTCTCATATACTTTATTGTTGAAGTTTGTTAGCCGTTTTATCGCTCATTAAGACTGTTGTCTGACTTAAGGTTTTATGTCTCCTCTTATTACCTTGGGCTGTTCATCCGGTTGTGGATGGGCAGACTAAGTAGCAGGTTACAGGTTATTAGTTAGGTGGATGCTGCTGTGCGGAGGTGAGTAGGAGGATGGCGTACCAGTTTTATTACTATCTAGTATTTCTGCTTCCGCTGTTTGAATGCGATATGAGTGTTGTGGTGAGGACTTATGTTCATACTTTGGTATTAGTTAGATAACCTTTCATGATGTTAAGAAAGTTTTCTAAGGTTTTGCTATATGATGCCTCATTACTTCTACCTGTTGTATATGTTCTATTATATTTTATCCTTGCTTTGTGAGTTCTACGATAGGTTTCGATGTTATTTACTTACTCTGATGATCTTCCATAGCTGCCTGACACACCCTTCAACGCGTTATTCCTCTTGTTTTGTGCGGGGGATGTGGGCGGTCATCACATTGGTATCAAAGCGAGGTTAACGATTTTAGCCAAAGTTCAAAGACGTAATCACGTATGAGATACGTACTTATAGATTTCAGTTGGATGCTTACTATATACATTAGCATATATAGTAGTAGCGGTTGTATCTCTTTAGCAGTTTCTCTTGGAAGTGGCTAATTATTCTAAATTGCATATTAAGAATGAATAGACGGCCATCAAGACACATTGCTAGAGGAGCTAATACTGGAGGGGGAAATGGTGGCGAACCAGACTACCCAGCCATGTTCGAGGCCATGGCGTCAGCGATCATGAATAGGGTTCCCGCTCCAGTGGTGGCTACGGTTGATGTTAGAGTTCCAGTGCCTAGAGCTGTAGAATTTGCAAAGCTATGCAAAGACTTCTCTTCATTGGGAGGAAAACAATTTAAGGGCACTGAGCCAGTTAAAGAAGTCCAGAGGTGGATGGATACTTGTGTTAGGATCTTCAAGGACTTGGGCATTGATGATGCAACAAAGAGAAAGCTTGCATCAAGGCTGTTAGAGGGCAGAGCAATGGAATGGTGGAATTCTTTTGCACTTGAGACCCCTGAAGAGGATATTTCATGGGAGATGTTCCAATCTAAGTTTGAAGCGAAGTTTATCACCACCGTGCAAAAGTCTATTCTGTTTAAGAGATTCGTGGAGCTTAAGAAGAATGGTCGGCCAGTTCTTGACTATATTTCTGACTTTGAGGCTTTGTCGAAGTATGCTCGTTCATATGTGGATACTCCTTATCAAAAGAACGAGAAGTTTGTCTTGGGGTCGGATGAATATCTTGGGAATCAGCTTGTGGATCACCTCGATGATAGCTTTGAGAAGATCGTCGAGAAGGCTTTGAGGCATGAAAGTCTGTTTCCTAAGAAGATGTTTGTTGTTGCACCTAAGGAAGAACAGAAGCCACAACAGGGTGGTAATAATAAGAAGAGGAAGCAGCAACAACCGAATGGGAAGAATGGCCAAAAGAAGCCTAAGAGTGAGGTGGTTTGCTTTAACTGCTGACAAGAAGGCCATTTTCCAAGTGAGTGCAAGAACCCCAAAGCTGAGAAGAAGTGCTTCAATTGTGGAAAGCCTGGGCATGAGAAGAAAGAATGTCCAGAATCTACTAAGGGCAAGCAGGTTATGAAGGCATATGCTTTGGAATCCGTGCCAACTTCTTCAAGAGCTCCTACTAAAGAGGAGAAGGGAAAGGGTGTCGTGGTTCAAGGTACTCTTTTTGTTAATGGTGTTTCAGTTCGTGTGCTTTTTGATATTGAAGCATCGCATTCATTCATTTGCAATGAGCTTGTTTGTCGCTTGGGTTTTGAACCCGAGATTTGTGATAGACCATTAACTGTGACTAATCCAGTTGGGGTTTCATCCAGTTTGTGCATGATTTGTTGTGATCTAGTGTTGTCGAGTCATGGTTGCTCTTTTGTGTGTGATTGCTTTGTTCTTAATATCACTAGGTATGCGATCATCTTGGGCATGGATTGGCTCAAGAGGTATGCAGGAAGGTTGAATTGCGAGAAGCTAGAGGTGAGGGTCGGGGATGTGGAAGGGCAAAAGGTGTTGATTAGATGTAAGCGCGAAGACGGGGTCTTCGTGAGTTATCTATATTCACTTGGGATTCCATAAGAAGACTTGTCATCAGTGCTGATCACTGATGAGTATGTAGATGTCTTTGATGAGGTCAAAGGGTTGCCGCCGCATCGTGAGATTGAGTTTAGGATCGATTTGGTCGAAGGTGCTAGACTAATCGTTATGCCTTCTAGGCGGATGGCGCCTAAGGAACAATAAGAGTTGGAGGTGCAAGTTCGTGACCTTCTAAGGAAGGGATTCATTCGGAGAAGTGTTTCCAAATGGGGTGCACCGATCGTGTTTGCAACCAAGGAAGATGGCTCGTTAAGATTGTGTGTGGACTATCGTGAGTTGAACAAGGTGACTAAGAAGAACAAGTATCTGTTGCCAAGGATCGATGACTTGTTCGATCAGACTATCGTGAGCTAAACAAGTAGGGGTGAGCGTTCGGTCGGTTCGGTTTGTTTGGAGCTAAAAAAACTCAAACCGAATTGAAACCGAAAATTTTCCAAATCGAACCGAATTAATTTCGGTTAATTCGGTCCATAACCGAATTAACCGAACTTGAAGGATGTATTCTTTTTTCAAATGATGAATTCACTCAAGATATAATATAAATTCATGTTTGGAGAAATTTTACAAAGTAAAATTTATGTTTATGATAAGATTTGATTTATTTGCAGCAAATGTCTTTGCATTATATAGCTAAACTAAATATATAAAGTACTACAATATTGTAAAATTAGATGATAAATTAAAAGTTCGGTTAATTCGGTTAAACCGATAACCAAAAAAATTTATTTTACAAACCGAATTCAAACCAGTTTAGTTTTAAAACCGAACCGAACCGACCGAAATGAACCGGTTTGGTCGGTTAATTCGGTTTGAACCGAATATTGCTCACCCCTATAAACAAGGTGACTAAGTAGAAAAAGTATCTGTTTCCAAGGATTGATGACTTGTTTGATCAGCTTCACAAAGTCAAAGTGTTTTCTTAGATGGATTTGGCAAAGGGATTTCACCAATTGAGGGTGGCCAAGGATAGTGTGCCAAAGACTTCTTTTAGGACACCATCCGGATTCTTCGAGTGGTTAGTGACGTCATTCGGGTTGACTAATGCACCAGCGTACTTTTTGGATCTTATGAATAGAGCGCTCAAAGATCAGTTGAATAAGTTCGTGCTTGTGTTCGTGGATGATATTCTAGTTTACTCCAAAAATAAGGAAGAACATAAGACGCACTTGAGAGTTGTGTTAGAAATTTTGCTAAAGCATCAGCTGAGAGCTAAGTTTTCGAAGTGTCACTTCTGGAAGAATGAAGTGAGATTCTTAGGTCATGTTGTTTCCGAAAAAGGGATAGCGGTTGACCCTACTAAAGTAGCAGCAATCCAGGACAGGGATAGGCCTAAGAATGTGACAGATGTTCGAAGTTTCCTTGGATTGGTCGGTTATTACCGACGATTTATCCGGGATTTCTCCAAGGTAGCTACACCGTTAACAGGATTGACGAAGAAGAAACAAGTGTTCACATGGGATGCAAAGTGTGAGCAAGCGTTCAGAATCCTGAAAGAGAAATTGACGAGTGCATCTGTGTTGACCATTTCGAGTGGGAATGAAGAGATGGTGGTATACACTGATACATGTTGTACTGGGCTGGGAGCAGTGCTAATGCAAAAGGATAAAGTTGTGGCCTACGCGAGTCGACAGATGAAGCCGCATGAGAAAAATTACCCAACTCATGATTTGGAGTTAGCAGCGATTGTGTTTGCTCTGAAGATGTGGAGACAATACCCATTGGGGGTTCGATTCGAGTTGTTTATGGACCACAAGTCATTGAATTATCTTTTCCTCCAAAAGGATTTGAATCTTCGACAGCAAAGATGGTTAGAGTTTCTGGCATCGTATGATTTTGGTATAGCGTATACTCCTGGCAAAGGCAGCGCAGTTGCAGATGCGTTGAGTCGAAGACACACGCGAATTTGGGAGTGATGTTTTCAGAATGGAAGAGCCTCGAGTATTTGGCAAGGTTTGATTTCATGCCAAGGTGTGAGTTGGAACCTGAAATGTTGGCAAGCTTGTCGATAAGACCTACTCTTATCGAAAGCATTGGTGAGAGCCAAAAGAAAGATGCAAAGCTTGTCGAGTTTATCTAGGGATTGGAACCAGAGGATAAAGATTTTGCGGTCAATAGAGAAGGTTGGCTTCGAAAGCAAGGGCGACTAGTCGTTCCTGATATTGATGGATTAAGAGATGAGGTCCTAAAGGAATGTCATCACTCGAAGTTGACGATTCATTCTGGTGGTAATAAGATGTATCAGGACATAAAGCGAGTCTATTATTGGGAACGGATGGAGTGAGACATTGTGTAACAACCCGTAAATCTGGGCTAGTTTAAAATTTTTATTTTGGCAATTTTAGCGAATTTTGATTATTTAAAATGAATTATTTTAAATAATATTGACGAAAAATTTATTTTGAATAGAATTCGAACGTATATTTATATACGTCGTCGTTAGAATATAAATAATTATATATAATTATAAATAGAATTGAAAATGGCGCGGTAGTTCGATAATTCGATTTCAAACTTCAATTGAATGTACCGGGTGCAAAACAAACCGGATTTTAGTGAAACCAAAAATATTGGAATCTAATTGTGACTATCTTTCCAAAGAATCCGAAAAATCAAAATTTCATAGCGGGAATCAAAAGATATGTCCAGTTGAAAATTCTGTATAGTCGTTGTGGAATTCAGGCCCTTAAAAATGGGAATTTTGCAAACGACCTTGGATTTCGACGAATCCACTTTTGTTGGATCCGTGATGTCAAATTATTGCTAGATTCCAAATTTCATAATTTTTCGAGTCAATATGTGAGCGTGGCAAAGGAAAACACGTTTGACCAGTTTTAGTTGATTTTGATCGACTGGAAAATGGTCATTTTTCAAACGTTCTCAGAATCTGATGAAATTAGTTTTGTTAGGACCGTATCGTCAATACGAAGTTAGAAAATATTTTTTGGGAATTTTTCGAGTTAGTATGTGACCCTAGTAAATTGAAATGCACGTTCAAATTCAATATATAGAGTTATATGTTGATTTTGACGAAAACTGATCGGAACAGTTGAATCAACTTACGATACATATCCCATTGTGTTCGGAATGGGGGTAATTAGCTATGGACGACAGGCGGTGGGCCTCGTTTCGAGGTCGAAATAAAAAGTCAACTTTTTGAATAAAAATAATATAAAAATAAAATTCCCCCTTTCTCCTTTAACCACTCAGGCCCCCCCTTTTACTTTTCCAGATCGGGAATTTTAAAATAAAAAAAAGAGAAAGAAAAGGGGGCGGAGCCCCGCCCCGTCGGTCTCGATGCCGACCACCGCGCCGAGGTTCCCCCTCCACCTTCACCCGCACCTCCTCCGATCCCTCTCCGCTTCTTCCTCCCTCTCCTCTTGGAACGAACGCGCCCACCCCCTAGCCCTTCAAACCCTTACACCGCCCGTCGCTCCCTGACCCGACGCTCCGACCCCACCTCCCACCAATGTCACGCCGCTCGGACCCGAGCCTCCCTCCTCCTTGCGACGCAGACCAGCCTCGACTCACTCCGCCCCCTCTCTTCCTTCTCCTTCCTCCTCTGAACCCAAACCGCGCCGCCGATGCTTGAGGGAACCACTGCGCCACCCGAAGCCTGCTGCCGACCCCCTCCGACACGCAGACAATACCCCCAACCCAATTCGATTTATGGTGAGTGTTTAACTAATTTTAATTTCAGTTTTATTTTATAAAATAGTGTTTTTTTTAAATCAGTTTTAATTTATTTAAAGCTTAGTTTTTTTTCTAGCAATAGGAAAACATGATTTTGATGATATGGAAAAACTAGATTTTTACTGATCTAAACATGAGATCTTTTAATGTGTAAAGTATAGATTTTTATTCATGAAAAGGAAGGATTTTTATAAATGAAAAGATTTAATTTTTATAAAATAAAGATTTGATTTTTAGCTTTAAAAAGGTTAGATTTTATATTTGAAAAGGCGAAATCTTTATAATGTTAAAGGCGAAATCTTTATGTAGAGAATAGGTGATAAAAATATAATCTTTATTATATGAACATCGATATAAAAATAGAATTTTTATCTATATAGTATCAGTGTAAAAATAGAAGTTTTATCTATATAGTAGCGGTGTAAAAATAGAATTTTTATCTATATAGTAGCGGTGTAAAAATAGAATTTTTATCTATATAGTAGCGATGTAAAAATATGATTTTTATATACATAGCAACAATATAAAAATGTGATTTTTATATATGTAGTGGCTACGGGCAACGAAAGTGAAGAAAGGCGAGAATGACGAAGATTTCTACATATGAAGAGTCGAGATGATTGGATTAGCTTTGGTGAGAACTTCTCACTTTAAATTTCTTTTTCTAGTTATATATATATATATATATATACTAGGATGCAGACGGTGCTTAGTAGCACCCGACACCCGTCGTCCACAGACTATGGACGGCTTGTATGCTTGTTTGATGTGTTGTGAAATTTGTTTGTGTTGTTGATGTGAAATCGATAATAAAATGTAGATGATTGAAATAAATTAATTATCGTTAAAAATATAATTTTTAACGTGAAAGTGAATAAATAAATATTTATAAACAAATCGGCCGACTTGTTTATATACACTGATTTGACTGATATTGATTGGGTCGATAAATTTTACACATCGCCCAACTGCACAAATAAAAATCTGTGTTTGTTGATTTGAAAACCCGCACGGGTGTTGGGATGAAATTTGACGTACACTAATCTCAATTATTTAATTGTATGTCGATCGATTGGTCGACAGACTGTGTAAGCGTTAATTATTTATATTTGATGCTTATGCAGTTGTGTGGTGCACTTTGGATGATGGGTGATTGTTTATCGTTGCTATAATATACATGTGTTGGGTGGAATCCATATAATTAACGTTATATGGTGATTGATTGGGCCTCATTCCAATTGGGAAAATAATGAATATTATAAAAGGAAATTCATGTGTTGAATATAAAAATAGTCATGTATTGACGATGTGCATGTGTTGAAATTATTCATGTGTTGAGTAAAATATTTTAATCATAAAATTTACATCTTCATCATATTTAAAACTGGAACTACTTCCCAGTAGGAGTCTAATTAGAAATCAAACGATAGATACCATAATTTTTAAAATATTTTACATACCAAAAATAGTGATGTGTTGACAGTACTCATGTGTTGAGATTAGTCGTGTGTTGTAAGAAATATAGATTTATGTGTTGAATAGAATAAATATTCATTTGTTGAATATAATAAAGAAGTTTTTGAAAAATATAAAGCCATGTTGATTAGAGATGCGTTATTTTGACGCGAACGATATTTATATCGATTTTATTCATTTTATAATGAATATTGAAAAGTGATTTCAAAATTACATATTTTGAAATGAAATTCAAATTAAATTAGATTAAAATTCAAATTGAAATTTTGAAATGAATTCGAATTGAATAGAAAATGAATCCAATTCGAATTGAATAGAAAGTGAATTTGAATTCGAATTGAATAGAAATGAATTCAAATTGAACTAAATTGAAATTGAATTAAAAACGAATTGAAATCGTTTTGAATGAAATTTGAAATGAATTAGAATTGGAATTGAATTGAAACGAATTTGAATTCGAATTAAACAAAATTGAAATGAATTCGAATTGAATTGAAATCAAAGCGATTTGTAATTGAAGATGAAGTTGAAATTGTTTTTGAAACGAATTTAGAACTATTCATAAAATAAGTTTTAAAAGGAAATCGATGAAGTATATATAACATATATATATATATATATGTATATGTATATTATATATATACTGGTCTGAATAGAACGCGCCGCGCCGCGGTAGTTCGTGAATTTCGACCATTAACTTCGAATTGACATTGCTGGAGATCCGACCGTCGGATTCTCCTAAAACCGGAACCGTTGGGTTCGTATCGAAAAGAGCTTTCCAATGAATATTAGTAATTTGAAATCTAACGGTTGGATTTGGAATTATGTCCAAATAAATTTCAGAAAAGGTCGTTGTTAGTGCAGTTTGATGGCCGTTGTTGGAAATCGACTGTACGGGCCTTGATAAAATTATTAAAAATATCAATATTTTGTGTAAAATTGTAATATGTGAATTGGAAAGAACTGGGATGAAAAATTCCACATTTAAAAAGATAAAAATAGATTTTTGTTGAAATGAACTAGAATTAAAATCAATTTATTTTTGAAATAAATAAATTAAATTTGAAAGTGATTTAAAAAATAATCAATATTCCCAATACGTGAATTGGACTGGAGTTGAATCGAAATTATCTTCGGAATATTTCTATGTTGGATTTCGTGACTATACAAATATTGTTATAGGGATTTGAAAGATATATTTTATATCGTTATTTCCAATATGATATTTGATGGTTCCAGAATTTGATACTGAATATAAGCCGATATATTTTCTATTCAGAGCCTTGTATTTAATATCAAATATGATTTGGGTTTATCGTGAATCGTGTTTTAGATGACATTGGTTCTTTAACCCAGTTAAAGGCAGGATGTTGATTTTTGAAAAGATTAAAACTAAGTGAAGTTTTAATGAACCTTTAATCAGATTGAAAAGTGAATTGATAATTTAAATTATCAAATCTGAAAGGTGATCGAGAATGGAGTACCCCCAGTTTTTCTCCAAAGCGATAGTTAAATCTTTAATTAGATTTGAACGTGAAATGGTAATTAATTTTACCGATAACACCGTGGTGTTAGATATGGAGTATTACCAGTTTTGCTCCATGGGATGAATAGGTTGGGATTGGGAAATAAAATAAATAATTACTTTGGTGTGGTTCGCTAATCCCGACTAGTTTGGAAAACCATAATTTGGTTTGTAATAATATCCAAAGGAAGATTAAAGAATAAATTTAGAAGAATTTATCTTGGATAAAATTAATGGGAACCTTTCCCTAAGAATGTGATTTTGTGAATAAAAGAATATTCTAAATTGGAATGAGGCGTTTGTTGTGTTCGTGTATCATTTGTTTATCATATACGTGGGTTATTCAGAAAGGCCGGGTTTATACCCATTCTGAATAACCAATTCGACGAGATGTCGAAGATGAAGACGGTGGTTGAAGACCGGAAGTCTTCACATCGTTTGGGTGATTACTGATGATCTCGATTGGGCTGTACACCCAAGATGAGGGAAACAGTTGGTGATCGTCCAGACGTACTTGGAGATGGATGGATATGCGAGGAAAGTGTCTCCGGTTTCGTTCAGACCCAGAACGAACTTGTAAATGGATTGTGTGTCTGACATTGGATTTTATTCTGTGTTGATTGATCTCTATTAAATATACATCTGTTTGACGGCGGAGAATTTATTCTCTTGCTTAACGCCCTTCTATGAGACGCATGAGCTCAGAGGTTGTATATCGATGGACATTAGTCGCATGGAGTGAATTGCCAGTGTGGCACGCGTAAGTGGCAATTGATCAGGGCTTCTGTTGAAAAGCAAAGTCTTGTGGTTGATGATCAAAGCACGGCCTGTGTGGCGTATCTTTGTGTATAACGTGAATTCGCGAGCCTCACACCTCGGTATGAGTCAAAAACGGGAGACGGACCGCTGGGAGAGCACGACGTTTCTTTCTAGCTAGGGTGGTGTCAGTGACCTACCAACCCTGACATTTATATACTTTTCACCTGTGTGGTTGTTGGAATGCGAAGCGCCTCGGATATAGGTCTGTAAGGACCGGGAAACGTGTGTTCAGGAATTGCCAATCCTCAAAAGTAAGAGAGGACCGGCCCAGCCGATTCCAAGGATCAAAGTGGGGTCCTGGGACATTTGCTAGAGTGTCTCGAACGCGGAGAGGAGCTTGTCCCTTACCTCAACTCATGATGGAATCCAATTTCCAATACGTGTGTTTCGGTTTTATTTGTAGAGCCTAGTATGGCGACATAGTAGATGGTAGCTATGCCGCCTATGATTGATACTTATGATTAAAACTGTTTTGACACTATACACCTATAATAGCATCAAATAATGTGTTTTAAACGTATCAAGCATGCTTTGGATGTTATAAGGTAAAAACCCTATCCTACGGCTTGCGTTGCATTGTGTGATGGGACCTGGGTCTTATAACAGCTTAATTTTTCTTTATTTAGCATTGCACTGTTTGTTTTATGCACTGGTATTCTTGGGAGGATACCCATTCCGTGTTATACGGCGTGGTCCCTTGATTTACCTAACTTTAAAAATAAAGATTAATAACTGTTTTAGTACTCACACCAGTCTCATGACTGACCTGAAGTTTATTGCTTTAACATAAACTCTATGTGCCCCTATTTTCGACACGGGCAGCTAGTAGTTTTGGTTTTGCAGATTTATATTCACAGGATCCTGATTTATAGCTGGAACGATGCTCGGAAAGCTCTGTATCCGTGCATTACTTTCAGTTGTGTTTTATATTGTTTTTCTGCTGCTACGTAATTTTTTGTAATCTCTGATAATTTTCGAATGTAATTTATTCATTTATACTCTGTATATTCTTGTATTCTGATGGAGTTGTTGTAATAAACAATGAAATGTTCTTCCGTCCGCATTCTATTTTGTCATGTTCGCAAAGTATCCGCTCTTTCCTTCACGGGGAAGTTACGGGTTCTTACAGTTGGTATCAGAGCTTTGGTTTACAGAGCTCGAGAACAAGACACATTAGAACAGAACGAAAGAATTCGTCAGATATCGGATTAGTAATATCCAATTAGAATGACTCGTTAGAGATAGGATTAGTAGTATCCTAGGACGAGTGTGAAGAGTATATTTTTCAAATGAAAACAATATTGTTTTGAAAATTTAAATCGCTTTATACGTATTTGAATATTTATTTATTTTGAATTTGGACAATCGAGTATATATAGATTTTGCATATACGCGTCATGAACATATAGTCGAAGTTTTAATATACTAGATAGATATAGAATCACACTCTAGTCGCCCGGAGATAATTCTGGTGATGTGGCCGCATCATCAATATTTATGTTCGTGTTTCGAAGGTGTGATTTCTACATATTTCCATTAGACTGGTGTGAGAACCAAAATATAGCTAGAATACATTGTTGTGAATTGGCACCAAAAACATGATTTTCTATATATATGTATCAAAAATTATGAATTTGAAATGTTAATCCACTAATTGATTGATGTTTGCGTTGTTTGTTTATTTGTTTGACAATTTTGAACCATTTAGCCTAATTGAATCGAATATTGAATTGTATTGAAAATTAGTCGCATTTGCTTGCATATACATGTGCTTACATTGAACAGGTCGTAGCAAGGAGGCTAGAGCAGAGAATAAAATTTGTTTGCCTGACAAATAGGTACATGTTTACCATAATTTACTGTTTTGTTTGGGTGATGATGATTTTATGAGCCTATTGGCTAGCTGCTTGGCTTTTTCTTTTTCTTTTTGAGATCAGAAGGCCTATATGGTAATTTCAGGATTTTCCCGTTGCTCCCGGTGCAGGGTAGGTTATGGCGAAATTTTTCGAAAATTTAGGGTGTTAGCCAAATTTTTGAAAAATTTGAAAAGTTCTTAGAAACTGAAAAGTTGAAGAACTTAAGCCGTAGTCGAAATAATGGAAATCCATTGTTATGTTCCTTTTCGGACTTTGGTTTAGAGAAGATTAGAATATCATCAATAAAACCAGAACAAATTTATTCAATTAAATCACACATTGAACTGATTGGAAAATAGTTAGAAGTATATACTTGTGCATTATATATGTTTGAACAGGAAATTGGATAGCTGTTGAGTAAAGATTTAATTTGCGTGCCCGACAAATAGGTAAATCTTAATGAGTTGGATGCGAAATATTATTATATCAACTCCTGTGAATGCCATTGGATGCGGAGTGCTGGTTATTCTGTGTGAAATAATAAACATCGCCATAAGATAGCAACAACTAATTTTGAACTACATTACATGGCATACTTCTGGAAGATAAGCATACTTCATCATATACCACATAAGCATTTGGAGCTTGTGTGACGAGGTGAAAGATTTACCATACGAGCGAGAGGCTTGTATGGCGATGACTATGTTTTACAGGTTGAACTGATGACTGATACGGACAATATAAAATTGTAACGGTAAAATTGCCAGATTAATAAAAACCCCACACGGGTCTAGAGTTAACAATAATCACGTCTCTCTAGTTATTAGATACGACACATGGACTATGTATTTCCCACACGGGACGAGGTGACGAGGATTTATCCTCTGGAGCATTTAAAATACACACTCCCTCAAGCTTTGACAGGGTGACGAGAATTTATTCTCTGGAGTTATTATCAATACACGCTCCCTTGTAAACACCAGAATATATCACTATAAATATGTGTATGCTTATTAGGATTTATTGGGTACCTAATACGACCCAATAAATTTCCAAACCACTCCCCGTACAAAGGAGGTTATGTCGAAATTTTTCGAAAATTCCGGGTGTTAGCCAAATTTTTGAAGAATTTGAAAATTCTCAAAAACTGAAAAGTTGGAGAATGGAAGCCAGATCGAACTTAGAGTTGATTAATCAAACCACTTTCGACTTTGTTCCTTTTCGGGGACGAAAAGTTTTAAGTGGGGGAGATTGTAACAACCCGAAAATCTGGGCCAGTTTAAATTTTTTATTCTGGCAATTTTAGCGAATTTTGATTATTTAAAATGAATTATTTTAAATAATATCGATGAAAAATTTATTTTGAATAGAATTCGAACGTATATTTATATACGTCGTCGTTAGAATATAAATAATTATATATAATTATAAATAGAATTGAAAATGGCGCGGTAGTGCGATAATTCGATTTCAAACTTCAATTGAATGTACCAGGTGCAAAACAAACCGGATTTTAGTGAAATCAAAAATAATGGAATCTAATTGTGACTATCTTTCCAACGAATCCGAAAAATCAAAATTTCATAGCGGGAATCAAAAGATATGTCCAGTTGAAAATTCTGAATAATTGCTATGGAATTCAGGCCTTAAAAATGGGAATTTTGCAAACGACCTCGAATTTCGACGAAACCACTTTTGTTGGATCCGTGATGTCAAATTATTGCTAGATTCCAAATTTCATAATTTTTCGAGTCAATATGTGAGCGTGGCAAAGGAAAACGCGTTTGACCAGTTTCAGTTGATTTTAATTGACTGGAAAATGGTCATTTTTCAAACGGTCTCAGAATCTGATGAAATTAGTTTTGTTAGGACCGTATCGTCAATACGAAGCTAGAAAATATTTTTTGGGATTTTTTCGAGTTAGTATATGACCCCAGTAAATTGAAATGCACGTTCAAATTCAATATATAGAGTTATATGTTGATTTTGACGAAAACTGGTCGGAACAGTCGAATCAGGTTACGATACATATCCCATTGTGTTCGGAATGAGGGTAATTAGCTTTGGACAATAGGCGGTGGGCCTAGTTTCGAGGTAGAAATAAAAAGTCAACTTTTTGAATTAAAATAATATAAAAATAAAACTCCCCCATCCTCCTTTAACCACTCAGCCCCCCTTTTACTTTTCTAGATCGGGAATTTTAAAATTAAAAAAAACAGAAAGAAAAGGGGGCGGAGCCCCGCCCCGTCGGTCTCGACGCCGACCACCGCGCCGAGGTTCCCCCTCCCCCTTCACCCGCACCTCCTCCGATCCCTCTCCGCTTCTTCCTCCCTCTCCTCTTGGAACGAACGCGCCCACCCCCTAGCCCTTCAAACCCTTACACCGCCCGTCGCTCCCTGACCCGACGCTCCGACCCCACCTCCCACCAATGTCGCGCCGCCCGGACCCGAGCCTCCCTCCTCCTTGCGACGCAGACCAGCCTCGACTCCCTCCGCCCCCTCTCTTCCTTCTTCTTCCTCCTCTGAACCTAAACCGCACCGCCGATGCTTGAGGGACCCACTGCGCCACCCGAAGCCTGCTGCCGACCCCCTCCGATACGTAGACAATACCCCCAACCCAATTCGATTTATGGTGAGTGTTTAACTAATTTCAATTTTAGTTTAATTTTATAAAATAGTGTTTTTTAAAAAAAAATCAGTTTTAATTTATTTATAGCTTAGTTTTTTTTCTAGCAATAGGAAAACATGATTTTGATGATATGGAAAGACTAGATTTTTACTGATCTAAACATGAGATCTTTTAATGTGTAAAGTAGAGATTTTTATTCATGAAAAGGAAGGATTTTTATAAATGAAAAGATTTGAGTTTTATAAAATAAAGATTTGATTTTTATCTTTAAAAAGGTTAGATTTTATATTTGATGTTAAAGGTGAAATCTTTATGTAGAGAATAGCGTGATAAAAATATAATCTTTATTATATGAACATCGATATAAAAATAGAATTTTTATCTATATAGTAGCGGTGTAAAAATAGAATTTTTATCTATATAGTAGCGGTGTAAAAATAGAATTTTTATTTATATAGTAGCGGTGTAAAAATAGAATTTTTATCTATATAGTAGCGATGTATAAATATGATTTTATATACATAGCAACAATATAAAAATGTGATTTTTATATATGTAGTGGCTACGGGCAACGAAAGTGAAGAAAGGCGAGAACGACGAAGATTTCTACATAGGAAGAGTCGAGATGATTGGATTAGCTTTGGTGAGAAATTCTCACTTTAAATTTCTTTTTCTAGTTATATATATATATACTAGGAGGCAGACGGTGCTTAGCAGCACCCGACACCCGTCGTCCACAGACCACGGACGGCTTGTATGCTTGTTTGATGTGTTGTGAAATTTGTTTGTGTTGTTGATGTGAAATCGATAATAAAATGTAGATGATTGAAATAAATTAATTATCGTTAAAAATATAATTTTTAACGTGAAAGTGAATAAATAAATATTTATAAACAAATCGGCCGACTTGTTTATATACACTGATTTGACTGATATTGATTGGGTCGATAAATTTTACACATCGCCCAACTGCACAAATAAAAATCTGTGTTTGTTGAGTTGAAACCCCACACGGGTGTTGGGATGAAACTTGGCGTACACTAATCCCAATTATTTAATTGTATGTCGATCGATTGGTCGACAGACTGTGTAAGCGTTAATTATTTATATTTGATGCTTATGCAGTTGTGTGGTACACTTTGGATGATGGTTGATTGTTTATCGTTGCTATAATATACATGTGTTGGGTGGAATCCATATAATTAACGTTATATGGTGATTGATTGGGCCTCATTCCAATTGGGAAAATAATGAATATTATAAAAGGAAATTCATGTGTTGAATATAAAAATAGTCATGTGTTGACGATGTGCATGTGTTGAAATTATTCATGTGTTGAGTAAAATATTTTAATCATAAAATTTACATCTTCATCATATTTAAAATTAGAACTACTTCCCAGTAGGAGTCTAATTAGAAATCAAACGATAGATACCATAATTTTATAAAATATTTTACATACCAAAAATAGTGATGTGTTGACAGTACTCATGTGTTGAGATTAGTCATGTGTTGAAAGAAATATAGATTCATGTGTTGAATAGAATAAATATTCATTTGTTGAATAGAATAAAGAAGTTTTTGAAAAATATAAAGCCGTGTTGATTAGAGATGCGTTATTTTGACGCGAACGATATTTATATCGATTTTATTCGTTTTATAATGAATATTGAAAAGTGATTTCAAAATTTAATATTTTGAAATGAAATTCAAATTAAATTAGATTAAAATTCAAATTGAAATTTTATTGAATCAATTTGAAATGAATTCGAATCGAATAGAAAATGAATCCGATTCGAATTGAATAGAAAGTGAATTTGAATTCGAATTGAATAGAAATGAATTCAAATTGAACTAAATTGAAATTGAATTAAAAACAAATTGAAATCGTTTTGAATGAAATTTGAAACGAATTAGAATTGGAATTGAATTGAAACGAATTTGAATTCGAATTAAACAAAATTGAAATGAATTCGAATTGAAATCAAATCGATTTGTAATTGAAGATGAAGTTGAAATTGTTTTTGAAATGAATTTAGAACTATTCATAAAATACGTTTTAAAAGGAAATCGACGAAGTATATATAATATATATATTATATATATAATGGCCTGAATATAACGCGCTGCGCCGCGACAGTTCGTGAGTTTCGACCATTAACTTTGAATTGACGTTGCGGGAGATCCGACCATCGGATTCTCCTATAACCGGAACCGTTGGGTTCGTATCGAAAAGAGCTTTCCAATGAATATTACAAATTTGAAATCTAACGGTTGGATTTGGAATTATGTCCAAATCAATTTCAGAAAAGGTCGCTGTAAGTGCAGTTAGATGGTCGTTGTTGGAAATCGACTGTACGGGCCTTAATAAAATTATTAAAAATATCAATAATTTGTGTAAAATCGTAATATGTGAATTGGAAAGAACTGGGATGAAAAATTCCACATTTGAAAAGATAAAAATAGATTTTTGTCGAAATGAACTAGTTTTGAACTAGAATTAAAATCAATTTATTTTTGAAATAAATAAATTGAATTTGAAAGTGATTTTAAAAATAATCAATATTTTTAATACGTGAATTAGACTGGAGTTGAATCGAAATTATCTTCGGAATATTTCGATGTTGGATTTCGTGACTATACAAATATTGTTATGGGGATTTGAAAGACATATTTTATATCGTTATTTCCAATACGATATTTGTTGGTTCCAGAATTTGATATTGAATATAAGCCGATATATTTTCTATTCAGAGCCTTGTATTTAATATCAAATATGATTTGGGTTTATCGTGAATCGTGTTTTAGATGACATTGGTTCTTTAACCCAGTTAAAGGCAGGATGTTGATTTTTGAAAAGATTAAAACTAAGTGAAGTTTTAATGAACCTTTAATCAGATTGAATAGTGAATTGATAATTTAAATTATCAAATCTGAAAGGTGATCGAGAATGGAGTACCACCAGTTTTGCTCCAAAGCGATAGTTAAATCTTTAATTAGATTTGAACGTGAAATGGTAATTAATTTTATTGATAACACCGTGGTGTTAGATATGGATTATTACTAGTTTTGCTCCATGGGATGAATAGGTTGGGATTGGGAAATAAAATAAATAATTACTTCGGTGTGGTTCACTAATCCCGACTAGTTTGGAAAACCATAATTTGGTTTGTAATGATATCCAAAGTAAGATTAAAGAATAAATTTAGAAGAATTTATCTTGGATAAAATTAATGGGAACCTTTCCCTAAGAATGTGATTTTGTGAATAAAAGAATATTCTAAATTGGAATGAGGCGTTTGTTGTGTTCGTGTAACATTTGTTTATCATATATGTGGGTTATTCAGAAAGGCCGGGTTTATACCCATTCTGAATAACCGATTCGACGAGATGTCAAAGATGAAGACGGTGGTTGAAGACTGGAAGTCTTCACACCGTTTGGGTGATTACTGATGATCTCGATTGGGATGTACACCCAAGATGAGGGAAACAGTTGGTGATCGTCCAGACGTACTTGGAGATGGATGGATATGCGAGGAAAGTGCCTCCGGTTTCATTCAGACCCAGAACGAACTTGTAAATGGATTGTGTGTCTGACATTGGATTTTATTCTGTGTTGATTGATCTCTATTAAATATACATCTGTTTGGCGGCAGAGAATTTATTCTCTTGCTTAACGCCCTTCTCTGAGACGCATGAGCTCAGAGGTTGTATATCGATGACATCAGTCGCATGGAGTGAATTGCCAGTGGGGCACGTGTAAGTGGCAATTGATCAGGGCTTCTGTTGAAAAGCAAAGTCTTGTGGTTGATGATCAAAGCACGGCCTGTGTGGCGTAGCTTTGTGTATGACGTGAATTCGCGAGCCTCACACCTCGGTATGAGTCAAAAACGGGAGACAGACCGCTGGGAGAGCATGACGTTTCTTTGTAGCTAGGGTGGTGTCAGTGACCTACCAGCCCTGACATTTATATACTTTTCACCTGTGTGGTTGTTGGAATGCGAGGCGCCTCGGATATAGGTCTGTAAGGACCGGGAAACGTGTGTTCAGGAATTGTCAATCCTCAAAAGTAAGAGAGGACCGGCCCAGCCGATTCCAAGGATCAAAGTGGGGTCCTGGGACATTTGCTAGAGTGTCTCGAACGCGGAGAGGAGCTTGCCCCTTGCCTCGACTCATGATGGAATCCAATTTCCAATACGTGTGTTTCGGTTTTATTTGTAGAGCCTAGTATGGCGACATAGTAGATGGTAGCTATGCCGCCTATGATTGATACTTATGATTGAAACTGTTTTGACACTATACACCTATAATAGTATCAAATAATGTGTTTTAAACGTATCAAGCATGCTTTGGCTGTTATAAGGTAAAAACCCAATCCTCTGGCTTGCGTTGCATTGTGTGATGGGACTTGGGTTTTATAACAGCTTCATTTTTCTTTATTTAGCATTGCGCTGTTTGTTTTATGCACTGGTATTCTTGGGAGGAAACCCGTTCCGTGTTATACGGCGTGGTTCCTTGATTTACCTAACTTTAAAAATAAATATTAATAACTGTTTTAGTTCTCACACCAGTCCCATGATTGACCTGGAGCTTATTGTTTTAACCTAAACTCTGGGTGCCCTTATTTTCGACACGGGCAACTAGTAGTTTTGGTTTTGCAGATTTATATTCATAGGATCCTAATTTACAGTTGGAACGATGCTCGGAAAGCTCTGTATCCGTGCATTACTTTCAGTTGTGTTTATATTGTTTTTCCACTGCTATGTAATTTATTGTAATCTCTGATAATTTTCGAATGTAATTTATTCATTTATACTCTGTATATTCTTGTATTCTGATGGAGTTGTTGTAATAAACAATGGAATGTTCTTCCGTCTGCGTTCTATTTTGTCCTGTTCTCAAAGTATCCGCTCTTTCCTTCATGGGGAAGTTACGGGTTCTTACACATTGGAAAGTTCATTTCCAAGTGTATGAACTGTCAGTTGGTAAAAGCTGAACAGAAGAAGCCGAGTGGTTTGCTTCATCCATTAAAGTTCCTACGTGGAAGTGGGAGCAAATATCTATGGATTTTATCGATGGACTACCTAGAACTAGGATAAGAAATGAAGGGATTTGGGTCATTGAGAATCACTTGACCAAAAGTGCAAGATTCATTCCTGTCAAGTCGACTAGGACAGCGTCGAAGCTGGCTGAACTTTATGTGAAATGAATTGTTAGATTCCATGGCATCCCAAAGAGTTTAGTGAGTGATCGAGATCCGTTATTCACTAACGGATTTTGGAAGAGTTTGCAAGAAGCTTTGGGAGTCGAGTTGTGCTTGAGTACGGCATATCATCCCCAAACTGATGGTCTGACCGAGAGAGTCAATAGAGTTTTGGAAGATCTCCTAAGAGCTTGTGTGTTGGATTCTGGAGGATCGAGGGAAGACCATCTACATCTAGTTGAGTTTGCGTATAATAATAGCTACCAGTCAAGCATTGGGATGGCACCATACGAGGCGTTGTATGGGAGACCGTGCATTTCTCCGGCATGTTGGCTAGAAACTGGAGATAAGTTGGTACTTGGGCCAGAGATGATTAAAGAGACCTCGGATTGCATTGAGATCCTTCAACAACGAATGAAAGCAACCCAAGATCGTTAGAAAAGTTACGCCGATAAGCATTGTAAGGATTTGGAATTCGACGTTGCCAATATGGTTTTCGTAAAGATTTCACCATTGAAGTATGTGGTTCAGTTCGAAAGCAAAGGAAAGTTAGCTCCAAGGTTCATTGGACCGTTTCCGATAGTCGAGAAAATTGGAAAGCTCGCATATAGATTGGAGTTACCCAAGAAGATGTCGAGTGTGCATAATGTGTTCCATGTGTCTTTCTACGGAAATTTGTGCATGACTCGAATGTGGTGGTATGTCCAGAGCAGTACGAAGACCTAGAAGTTGAAACTGCAGTTGTGAAACCTCGTAAGCCGCTTCGGGTTGTGGGAATAGGAGGAAGATGGTTAAGCAAGTCAAGGTACAATGGAGTGAAGATGGCGACAATTGTACATGGGAGACGAAAGAGTGTATGAAGGCGACTCATCCAGAATTCTTCATCGGTAGGACCCTTTGATATCGTATCATTGTTATATCGTTGTATCTTGTTGTTGTGTGGTAGAATTCCACGTGCTAGGGTAAGGCTATGGATGCTTAGCTTGATTGTTGCTAGTTTGGATGATAGAATTGACTTCTCATGTATGATAGGCATGCAGAGTTGTTGTTGTTACTTGTGTTTGATTGGGATTTCGGGGGTGAAATTCTTAAGGGGGAGAATGTAACAGCTCGCATTTTACGTATCGGAAGATCATAAAATATTTTTATTTTATTCCCTAAGGGTTGGATCATTCTCATCTTTTGATATGTTGCTTATGGGGATGTGAGACATGTCCATAATTTTTATCAATTTTGTTAGCGATCATTTTTCCCCTATCATTCTTGTACAGGGAATAATTTTTGACTCATGTCGAATTAGAGGGTGAGACCTATGCCATTGGAAAGAAATTGATGGTTGCCTTTCCGTAGAGTGGTTACATTAAGGATTTGGCTCAGCGAATTGGGAGAAATCGCGATTTTAAGGTTTTTCAGTTGGCTATCCAGATTTGGTAAGCCATAATGGGCTGAATTGGAGAGGCCCATTAGTGGGCTGATGGGTGGGTATAAATAGGGAGTGAGGGATATGGGAAATGGTTTAGTTTATCGTTTCCTCATTGGGTGGCCGTGTGCTCCTCCTTCCTCTAACACCTTTCCACCATTAAAGATCCAAATCTAAAGAGGGAAATCATATATTTACACCATTGGAGGCTAGATCTACATCAATCAAAGCAAGAGTTCATCGGATCAAGGTGATTGATGCGAGGTGCTTGCTGTTCGGATTCCTATTTCATTGATTTTTGCTTATTTTAGCAAAACGGGGAGTGATTTACATCTCTCACATGAATGCAATGAAGTATGAGTGTTTGTGCTTGTTTCTCATCACATTGGAATGTTTTACCATAAATTTACACCACTACATGTCCATTTTCATATGAATCATAGTGATCTGATTTAGCAAGTTTTAACCGTTAGTTTCATGTCACATGTTTAGGTAAGTTAAATCACTCATTTAGATCATATGTTCATTTTAGTGGCTTTTGGTGAGATTTACATCCATTTTGCAGTAATCGCCATATTCATGTTGCTAGAAATGTTTTGACATGTTTATGATTATGTTTAATGATTTTGGTTGAGTCGGTTTCGTAGGATTCGTCATTTGGAGAAGATTTGGTCGAAATCAGAGTTGAAGTGGAGATGTGCAGGAAATGGATCGGGTCGGTCTCAAATCCTGTATTAAAGAACAAGTTAGATTGGATCGGTCCTAGTAGAGTGGGTCGAATTGGTCAGATCTGGATCGGGTCGGTCAACTGAGGAGAATATAGATGGAGCTGATGGTTCGGTCAGTGAGAGACTGGTCAGGTTGGTTAGAGGATGGTGGATCGGGTCGGTCTGAAGTCTTTGACGTGGAAGCAAACTCTAGTTGGATGGATCGGTCGAACTGGATTGAAGTGGGTCGGTCCTAACTATATCGGTCAGGGATGTTAGTTGAGGAGGAAATGGGTCGGCGTCTCACTGGGTCGGTCTAGTCCTCTGAGGTGGATCGGTCCATAGTGGATCAGTCCATAGTGGATCGGTCGAGTTCAGAAGCTAGAAGGAAGCTGGGTCGGGTCGACCTAGAGTGGATCGGGTCAGTCAGGAGGTGATGGGTCAGGTCGGTCATAAGGGTTGGGTCGGCCTATATTCTGATCGGTCATGTTTTCAGCAGCGCTTTTTAACGCTGTGTTGGATGGCTTAAGGGCTATAGTTGATTTCCTTAGCTTGTGTGTATGAATGCTATGGATTGTTTTGAACCTTATATTGATGTTGTTTGGTTCAACGATGATGATGGCTTCGACAAGAGTCCATAAGGGGATTTTCGAAGTGATGTGATGTGTTTGTTGATCGGTGAAAAGCAACGAATGGGTGGATTCAACTCAAAGGTCGTGAGTTGGTGGATAATGTTTGCTCGAGGAGGTTGCTTGAGCCATGAAAAGTCATATGGTTGGGTGACTACAGATATGAAGGCCGAGAAGTCATCGTTCTCGTAAGTTCTAGCAGGCTCAAAGCAGGGGTACAACGGGGGCACCCATAAGATTGGAAGGTTGCTAATCGAGTACCCTGGGTATCGTTGAAAGGCCTAGTTGTCAAGGTTGGACATACATACGTATCATTCAAAGGCGTATGGAGTTTATGCTAGAATTGGAGTTACCATTAGCTCTTAACATATGGCAAGTTTGGCCATCATATGATTAACGATGGTTTCAAAGCAAGATTGGAGGTGATAGCCGAAGTCAGTCATGGATGATTGGTTGTTCTGTAAGTACCTTCTCATGTAGATTGTCCAACGTCGAAGGAGATTTTCCTAGGGTGCTTGTCTGATATTGGTTTCGGCCTCTGGGGCTTGTGCTTGAAGGATATTTAATTCGATTAGGACGGTTTACATGAGATATATATAATATGGATGTTATGAGTGGTTTGCCATGATTGAATGAGTGTTCTGGTTTCCATGGATGAATGATTGAATGGTTTAAAGTAAAGGTTATCACTGTCTAATGTGGAGAAGATAAGGTTGAGTTCTTCTCTAGTATTGTGGGTAGATTAGTACATTTATCTATCCCTTCTCATATACTTTATTGTTGAAGTTTGTTAGCTGTTTTATCGCTTACTAAGACTGTTGTCTGACTCAAGGTTTTATGTCTCCTCTTATTACCTTAGGCTGTTCATCCGATTGTGGATGGGCAGACTAAGTAGCAGGTTACAGGTTATTAGTGAGGATGATGCTGCTGTGCGGACGCGAGCAGGAGGCTGGCATACCAGTTTTATTACTATCTAGTATTTCTTTTTCTGCTATTTGAATGCTATATGAGTGTTGTAGTGAGAACTTATATACAAACTTTGGTATTAGTTGGATAACCTTTCATGATGTTAATAAAGTTATCTAAGGTTTTGCTATACGATGCCTCATTACTATTACCTATTGTATACATTCTATTATATTTTATCCTTGCGCTGTGGGTTCTACGATAGATTTCAATGTTATTTACCTACTCTGATGATCGTCCATAGTTTTCTGGCACACCCTTCAGCGCATTATTCTTCTTGTTTAGTGCGAGGGCTGCGGGCGGTCGTCACATGCCACCTTTGTTCGAATCAGATTCTATACCTGAGTAATGCCTTCAAGTCTACGATACACCACCCAAAGTAGACATGCATGTATCCAGACTGTCCCACGTACGTACCATTAATTGTAGCTTGATGCCTCAAACGCACGTCCTCTAATGTGCACCAAGTTCCATGGCAGGGCGATACAAGAAACACGGAACTCGGTCGGGAGCTTTTCCGTATCTGCACAGGCCCACCTTTATGAGCCTCAAAATACAGATATTCTTAGGGTCTGTTTTCCATGGTGGATATAGCCCCACCTCGGCCCCATCCTCAACTAGTAAAGACTACAAGAGCTAAGCGACATGCCCCTAACAATAAGCAATCTTAACATCCAGTTGGCGTCTCCCCTCAACCACCGTACCTCAATAGTAAATGGTGAATGGTCTACTAGGTCTAGCTCTAGACTTTTCGCGTCCCACTAGCTGCCGATGATGGGTATCCGACAATCTACTATCCTTGTTGGTCGTGACTCTCTGCCTCCCCATTGAGGCGACCGCCGAATCACCCTGGTGTCACCTCGTCATAGCATTCTGACTGCAAAGCTACTTTTGTAGTCAAGGCCCACCCACCTAGTAGTTATGCGCAGACCCAACCTCTGCGAGCACAGCCTAAACATCTACCACCGCACAGAGGACTACCAGAAGCAACATATGTATCTCAGGAAGCCGTATGCTTCCCCTTCCAGTCCTTCGGAGCCGACAGAATAATCAGATGAATGTGCGCTACCCTTGTGCCTTATAACACCACGATGATCTACCCCATTGGGTTATTCACCCTCAAACGTACAGACTGGTCCAAGCACCTCACTTTAATATGTTATTAGACCCTATGTCTAAACATTCTTTTACGCGCTTGGTTTACCTTATCAGGTTTCCATTTAGCTTGGTTATCTTAACTTTTTATTCAGGTTACCAAGTTCTTCCTAGCCCCTTATATCTCTGAGGAATAGGCCCCTCCTGCTTATTAATTTCAGTTATACAACTTAACCCATTTAAGTTTATTAATAAGCCCACAACATGTCATTCTGTAGATTGTGATCCAAGGTCTGTAATCCACAATCCCTTTATATTCTTGTTTGATTCAAGGTTACAATAACATGTTCTACTTATATGTAATTAAGTATATCTTAATTCACATGTTTTCTATTTAACATGTCAATTAACATGTTATGATTAAATATAAGTGGATTATGGTTTGAAGGACACATTTTTTTTTTAATTTTAGAACAAAGGAAAGGCCACTTTCGTAATGGGCCAGGAGGACATATTATTTTCGTTCTTCAGTTTTGGGCCAAAAATTACGTTTTAAGGATATTTACACTGTTCTGCTTTCTTCTTCTCTTTTTGATTCAGCTTTACCTTTTCAAATATTATCGATCAAACAATATTCATCAAGGTTCATAAATTCATCTTTTGGTTTTCGATTAAACGGTATCGATTCAGCAATATCGATTCGTGGAAAATTATCTTCTATGTTTTTTTATTTTCGATTTAGGTTTATTGTTTCAAATAATGTTGATTAAAGAATATTCATAATTTCAGGTTCTGAATCTCGATTAAACAGTATCGATTCATCAATATTGATTTGTGGTAAATTCTCTTTTCAATATGTTTTTATATTTTCTTGTTCAATTGCGTAATTATTTTAATTTTTTAATTTAATCTTTATAGGCTTATGTTTTAATGGCGGATAGGAGTGCTTGTAATTAAATTTCTTCTGACTGGTAATTCGGTATCTTTAATTTTTTATTTTAATCATGTCTATTATTTTAATTCTGCATGTTAATTTTATTTTTGCTATGTTGAATTAGCTTTTATTTTATACAATTTGTTGTTCTGTTTTTTAATATGTTTCAGTTATAGCATTAAATTTATTTTTTGTTGGTTGCTTTATTTTGAATTTTTTTCTGTTGTTTTTATTTTTTTGAAACAGTGGCACAAGTTCAATTTTAGCTGTTTTCATGTGTGATGATAACAGTTATAGTTGACGTGTTGGTTTGAATGCTTCTCTTCTTCTTCTTCTTCTTAAGAATGAATTATGTGAATACTGGTTGTCATTAACTCCATTGAGTATTGAATTATCATACATGCTTGAAGGAAATTGTAGAGTTGTTGATACTAATTAAGATTTATGGAGTATTGTATGTTTTTCATTGTTTAAGAAGAATGAATATGTGGTATATATGGTAAGTTTGAAATTAGTTTTGGTCGAATATGAGAGTGTTAATGTTAGTGAGTCTGCTACTGGAAACTCTTTGATATCTGATTCTTCTAGTACAAATATTTGGTTTAATTTTAAGGAAATTTTGAAGAAGGGAAATAATATTTCAGTTTTGGATTTTGTTGGATATCGGTTTGATGGAACTTTGGAATTCAGTTTTTTTAATAGCCTATCAAATTAAAAATGGTTATAAGTTGAAGGATGTTAAGAATTGCAGAGAAAGAGTTACTTCCATTTGTTCTTGGTTTGATGAGGGTTGCAAGTTCAAAATTCATGCTAGTCGTGATTCTGGAAATGTTAATAGTTTTTGTATTAGAAGATTGACACATGAGCATTCTTGTGATGCTGGGTTACGTGATATCAATCATCCTCCTATTTCTAGTAAATTCGTCAAGTCTATGATTATTGATCAAATTAGAGATGAGCCTTTGAAGAAACCAAAATATATTATTAATCAATTTAGAAGAGAATGTAATTTTAGTATGAATTATTACTATGCTTATTCTGGGAAACAAATGGCTATGAAAGAAATTTTTGGTGATGATGCTTTATCTTACAATGATTTACGGTGGTATATAGATGTTGTTAACAAGTCAAATCTAGGGAGCTATGCTGATATGGAAGTGAATTCTAAAAAAATTTAGTTTGAGAGGTTTTTTTTTTTGGTGTTCATGCATGTATTGTTGGTTTTAAACACTGTAGGCCTTTGATTTTTTTTGGATGCTACTTTTTTGAAAGGTCGGCCTGGTGTTTTGTTGGCTGCAACTGCCAAGAATGGAAATCAAGGATTTTTTTTACTTTCGCTATGGCTATCGTCTCTAAAGAAAATGAATGTAATTGGAGTTGGTTTTGTGAACATTTGAAAAATATGTGTTAGTGAACCCCATGTTATCACAAAACCAATTGGCAATTTGAAGGGTGAACTCATTATAGTTATACAGGATTCATTTTACAAATTCCCCAATGTGGGACTTGCACGCCCCCGCACGTGTGGCATATGATGAACCTAACACGTGGACCTTTATTGGGTGACGTGGATAAGTGTGACATTGTGCGCATGAATTAAACCTGCTATGATACCTTCTTAGAGAACTCCAGATTATCTAAAAACCAATTGGCAATGTGAAGGGTGGACTCCTAATGTTTATACAGGGATTATTTTATAAATTCCCTGATGTGGTACTTATTTCAACAATATGCTTAATGAAGATCGACCATTGGTTTTCATGTCTGATAGGCATTGGGGTTTTCTTTTAAGTGTTTCGAAATTATTTCCATCTTCTTACCATTTATTTTGCTTGTTTCATATGCGAAATAACCTTCTAAGTTCTGTGAAGGTGAAGAACAAAATTAAAGATTTATTTGAAAAAGTTGCTAGGTCTACACGCTTTTCGAGTTTGAAAGATCTATGAACAAATTTGTTGAGATTGGTGGTTCTGCTGCATTAGATTTTTTAAATGATAAACCATACGATCATTAGGTTGATTTTTTTCCCGGGGAAGAGGTATGGAGAGTTGTATTCTCATGTGGCCGAAAGTTTTAATTCATGGATTTTAGCTGAACATGCTCTTCCCATTACTTCTTGTTTAGATTCTATTCGGATTAAGTTGATGGAACAAATGTCTAAACGTAGAGAGGAGGTTCAGAATTGGAAAAGCATACTTTGTCCAACTATGGAAACTCGATTATCTGAACTTATTAATAAAGGATATGGATGGGATGATTTTAAGTCATCTAATCATATTTTTGAGGTTAAATCTTCAAAGTCTCATCATGCTTATTTGAATTTGAAAATGTGCAGCTGCAATCAATGGAAAATTACTTGTTTCCCTTGTGCTCATGCCATTAAATGTATGAATAGGTGTAAAATGTTCTGTTTATGGGTTTGTGGATTATTATTATACAACTGAAGCTTATCATGCTAGCTATTCTCATATTATAATGCCAATTCCTAATTTTGATAAACCAAAAGCTTCCCTTGAAGATAGTGAAATTGTAAGACCTCTTAAATCCATTCGGCAAGCTAGTAGGCCATCATTCAAAAGAAAGGGAGGTCCGACTGTTTTTAAAACCAAGGAAAACAAATGTGGAAGATTTAGTCGATATGGCCATAATCGTAGAAATTGCAAGTCTGTGCTAAAGTTTTAGATGGTTCAGGCATTTTTTTAATGCTGTTTAGTTTTTAACTTTTAGATGCTTCAGGTTTTATTATGTTTTTTTCCTGTTAATTGTATACAATCATTTAGTTTAGTTCTTTTACTTATTTAGCTTTATCTGTTTATTCTAACTGTTTTATTTTATAATTGCAGAAATTATTTTCTACAGCTGTGTGGAATGAAGTTATTTTACTTGATATATTAGGATGTTGGCTAGTGTTTGATTTCAGATATTGTTAAGTTTTAGATGGTTCAGGTATTTATTTTTATGCTGTTTAGTTTTTAAGTTTTAGATGGTTCAAGTTTTATTATGTTCTTTTCCTTTTAATTGTATAATAATGTTTAGTCTATTTCTTTTATTTATTTAGCTTTATTCTTTTAAATTAATTGATTTGTTTTTATAATTGCAGAAATTATTTCTTGCAGCTATGTGTAATGAAGATGGTGTTGTTTTACTTGATGATATATTGGGATGCTGGCTAGTGTTTGGTTTTAGATAGTTATAGGCTGTTAATCAATAGTAGCTGATATGTTAGTTGATACTATTATAAGTTGTTTTGAGTTGGATACTTTTTGTCAATTTGTAAATTTCAGGTCGTACTTTTTAGTATAGATAATAGTACATGGTATAGTTATAGGTTGTTGATACTTTGATATATTGCTTTGAAACTTATAATGTTTGATCAATTAAATAATGTTTGAGTATTATCTATTTATTTGTAGTTTTGTAATGTATTTGTAGTTTATTAGTATAGTCTGTAATTTTGATTAATATTGTTTTTGTATTTGTTGTTCATTAGTATTGTCTGTGTATTATATGGCTTTCAGTGTACTTGTACTGTATTATATAGCTTTGTAATTATTTGCATAGTCTGTATGAAACGTAAATCATTTTGTGTGTCATATGGATTTCAGTGTTGTATACTGCGGTAATTTCAGCTTGTAATGTAGTATGATATATAGCAGTATTTTCAGCTTTCACATTATATATATGATTGTGTTGTCTAGTAAATTTATGGTAATAATGTACTGTGTCGTACGGGTTTAATAGTTAGATGATTAAGTCGTTTATATTATACTAAAGGCTACTGAAATTGTTTCAGATAAATTGCAGTAGTTTGTATGATTATGTCATCTATTACTACATAGGCTTCAAACACATTACAGTAGTGGGTTTCAAAAATATTGCAAACATGTCCAAATATATTGCATTTCACATGATATTTATGAGTATGCAGTCTATATAGTAGTAAAGGATTCAAACATATTGCAGTAGCTTGATTCTCATAGGTCTTAAAGATTCATTATCTATGTGATTTTATTTTTTGGCTTAAATCGGCCATACAACAAGATAATGCATTTCAGCCACTTCTTATGTTGCAAAAGAATACAACTGCACGAACATAAGGCAAATTGATCAAAATCATTATATGACAAACTAAATTACAAGTCACAGTAGTTAAACTCTGATTAGAATTAATTTTCAAATTGATCAGCATTGTAACAACAAAATTACAAGTCACATAGTTAACTATATAAGTAGAAATTCAGCAACACAATTACAAGTCAAAGATGAACATTAACTTGCAGTATCCTTGAACTAACTAGAGTTAACTATTCTGATAACGAGTCACAGATTTCAGAAACTTACAAGTCTAAAACAGAATGTATATTTTCTAACAAGTCATAATATCCTTGATACCATTTTCAACTAGACCTATGCACTAATACCTTTTTCCACTAAACCTTTTTTTTCCACTAAACCTATGCAGTAATACTTTTTTCCACTAAGTAGAGGTAACCATTTTAGTTGTTTCAGGCATAGGTCCTTGAATACAATACTTGTATATCCATGGGCTTTTTACATCTGTCACCAACTCGTATGCTAATGTTGTTTTGAACATGTCCATTGTTGCGTCGTCATAAGAAAATGGCAATGAATAAGGTGCCATTTCTGTCAAATGTTTCATGTTCATGGCATACAACGCATAGTCAAGTCTGTTGAATAAACATGATGAGTAAATAATGATTAGCAAGTAAATAAATGGTATTGAAATTCAGTATTATTCTAAAGTTCTTAGCCGTTTGAATATTACATGTCCTAACGGGGTTAATATCGTATAATCAAAGCACCTCATTGGCCAATGTCGCATAATTGACTATATTATAATGTCACATGAGCTTCTAAGTGGTTACAATATCAAATTTTTTTGAGACCATGGTGCTGCTTGAAAATAGTCTTAGGAAATCTCACTATTCAATAAAATGGAGCTCAATATTTTATGCATTTTCAAGGATGGGTTTTTCCATGAAATACATTACATGGAATTAGATATGTATCACTTCCTTGGAATATTTTTTGCAAATAAATTTCACTATTAGTTGATATTTTTAGGGATCCTTGGAATATTTTTTGCAAATAAATTTCACTATTAGTTGATATTTTTAGGGAATATGTGGAATTCGGCAAGGATATCTATGAAGCTCTTATATTTTTCAATTACAAGTGACTAGCTAAACATTATTGATGATAATGTAAGTATAAACAGGCTGCCACTAGTGATAAATGGAAATAAGCATTCAATGCAGAAAGCATGCTACAAGTAGGTAAACCGAAGGGATAGTGCTGACTGATGTTTAATGCTAATTAATGTAGTTATGTTTATTGATATCGTACATGTTGTATTGCACAGAATGCATAAAAAACATGTTTTATTGCAGCACAAGTCAATGTAACAAAAGACAATGACATGTGCGGACACACGCATACGCATGCACACAAAAGGGTAGGAACGTATTACGAAATGATATATTGCTGTGTTTGTGCTTGCTTTTGTGTGTATCTTACATGTATGGAATAGTACAGATATTAAATATAATTTTGTTTTGTGTGTAGCTTGGTTAGTATATTAATATGCATTTCAAAAAATTTAAAAATATATATATATAAGGAAAGTTGTTACGATGTAAATGGTTGTTGTGGACAATTTGGTTAATCAATATTCTTTTTTGGTGTCATTTTCTTTTTGATTTGATTTTTTGTAACAACCCATATTTTCTCTATATTTAAATTTCTGAATTTAATAGAATAAATTCAATGATAAATGGTAACATTCAAATTTTAATGGTTTATCTTATATGATAACTTACCTTAAGCATAAACTGGAAATCTAAATTTGATAATATTAATTTTGATTTGAAACTTTTAATTTAATATTAATGATTTTGAATAAATTGAGTTAGGTTAGAAACGTTGTGATGTGAAATTTAATATTTTAAATGACTAATTAGACTTAAGTTTTAAGATAAAAAGGAAATTTAAAATACCTGAAACCCATTTGTAAAGTCTATTAAAAGTTAATTTTAATGACTTAGGATAAGTGAAATTTCATTTTGTTATAGTGATAAGGAATTGAAAATTCAAATATAGTATCTACAATTTAACTGAAGTTAAATTGTTTAAGGTATAATTGAAATACAAATTTAAATTGATAAATAATAAAATTTGGGAACTTAAAATATGTGAAATTCGATTTATAAATTTATTTAAGTTATAATTTGATTTAAATGGAATTTAATGGATATTCAAATTTAATTAAAACAGTTAAATGAATATTTGAATATTTTATTAATTAATTAACAGTGAAATTTAACTGTTTTGGCGACGGTCTCAGAATTTGACGAAACTGGCACCATCAGAACCAGAACGGTGAATTATTATAGGATTTCAATTTGCGTTACAATCTGACTTACCGTTTGACCGTACGAGGGAAAATGTGAATGAGATCAATGTAATTAGATAATTGGTTATTTCTACTTTTGGGCCTTATATATGTATAAAACTATAGCCCATGACCACCTCATCAGCCATTTTTCCATCATACGTACACTCTCACCTTCACAATCCTCTTTAATGGCTAGAGAAAAATTTAAAACCCTAGCTCAAAGTCAAAATACAGCTTCAAAATCAAATCTCCACAAAACCTATCGTATTATATATCAAAACGAAGCTCTTGACGATACGAAGCTTCTGGTATGATTAGTTTCAACATGCAGTGGCCGGAGTTGCTCGAAATCGACGGTCAAAGCCCTGTTTTTCGAACCCTAAAACTCGATTTGGGGGTTTTTGATTTGGGGCTTAATCGAAGAAAACACGATATGGGTTTTGGAGAGAGTGGCCTGGGGAGTCGATCTTTGATAGTCGCTGGCCGTAACACAGTCGGAGGAGGCGGGAATTCGTATTTTAGGGTTTCAAAACCCGAGTTGGGGCTAACTTGGCGCGAGCGGAGGGGTTGACTGGGGACCATGGAAGTGCTATAGTGAGATGCGGTTTTGAATGGCCTTACGATTGCAAGTGGTTAGAGCTTCCGGTTCGGTCGGAGGAAGAAGCTATCGACGGTCAAACTTCAAGAGGATGGGTTGCTTTGCGCGTCGTGGCTGTAGCGTGGAAATAGAGGAGCGGGAATCTGTTTGAGGGATGATGACGTGGCAGCATAGGAGTGGTGAGAAATAATATTTTATTTATTTTATATATTTTAAAATTCAGAGAGTAAAACGCTGATAACTCTTTCGTTTTGACTCGGATTTGGATGCGGTTTGTTGTGTTGGGATCGTGGCGGAATTGCGGACATTTTGGCACTGACCTTGCTGTGTTTAGAGACTGTCAAATTTTGGGCTTCTTTTGGACGTCCGATCCAATTAAGACCCAAAGGTGAGTGATTTTTCCACTCACGAAATACTGAATTATTCCCATATTTATTGAATTAAATTATGAAATAAGTTTGGTTGCATGGTTGTGTTGGATTGTTGATGTGTTGTTTCAATTTGACATGCAAGTGTGTTAACATGCAATTTAGGTAACGATTAGTTACTTAATTTAATTTAAATTTATAAATTAAAATTCGAACCCTTGAATAATCATGAAACAGTTTAATGCTGATCTATTGAATGAAATTGTGTGATGGATGTTGGTTGAAATTTATTACTAAATTTATAGTGACATTTTAATGTTCCTTATTTCAGTATATTATAATGCATGTTGATTATGACGATAAATCTCATTTACCCTTGATGTTACGGGCATCTAATGAACCCAGGATTTATTGATAAAATAAATTAAATTTAAATCACTTGGCCATTGGATAGATAATTATATACAGACATCGGTTGGTTAAATGATTTAAATATTTGAAATTCTATATTGAGGGAAAATTTATTTAAAGGGAATGTGTCGAGTTGACAAATTTTATTCTTCCTTTAAAGATCTGATTCTTGAAAGTTATTTGAAGTGATTAAGGAAATTACCCAAAGTGAGCTCGAAGTTTAAAGATTCAGAAATTAATATGATTTAGCATTTTAAGCATTGGGTAGACTCAAATTTAATAAATTCTTATTGAATTTAATATTGGATAGTAGGAAAAAAAATCGAGAAGACTCAGAGTTGCTTTGAACTAAATACAACTATGGTTTTAAATCCTTGAATTTGGAATATGGGTTGAAATGGGATTTTGAAACAAGTCCTTTGGGCTAGGCAACTCCATTGAGACTGGAGTTAGATTCAAGTGTTGAAGTTCGGAAGAAAGAATCAATTTTAGTTAAAGAATTTTCATATATATATTTACACTGTTTGATTTCAATAACTATCCTTTCTTCAAAATTTATTTATTAAACTTTTATCTATAACTATTTTATTATAACGAAAATTTTCTTATATTCTTTTATCTAAACTACTTAGTAAACTCTTAAATTTATATTTATATAGTGGTTTAAACTTACTTATCCTATTTTAACTACTATATTCCATACATATATTATTTATATAAAGGTTTTCTTTATAAACATTAATTTCATAGTTATATCCTTTAAAATTTTCATTTTCTTCCGAATGATAAGTGTTTGAATCAGAATTGTTGGTTTAAATGGAGTTGAGATAAGAATTCCTTCTATTTGAAGATGAACCGATTTAAATCGATTTTTTTATACGGATTTATGAATTATATTCTTCTTGAATAAATGGATCTCATAAGAGATTTAAAATGAGTGGTTATGAAATATATATATTCGAGTTGAATATGAATGGATTTTACATAAATCGATTTGAGATAATTATAATCTTGATATGAAGTATATTCTACCTGAATATGAATCAAATTGGTGAAATATTTTATGATTATAATATAATGAAATGAATATATTCTAGTTAGAATATAAATCGGTCTGGAATGATTACGATACATTGATATGAAATTATATTCTATTTGAATATAAATTTGGTTCGAAACAAAATATGATATTTTGATATGAAACGAACCTTTGAGAAAGTGTAAAAGAACCAACCGATGTGGAAAATGTAAGCGTTGGTTGTTAAAGAGACCGGAGTCGACATAAGACATACTCTCCATCGGTGTCGATACCACTTTGACAGCTGTGAATGTTATGACGTATCCAGATTGAGTATGATGACTTTTAGGCGATTATTGAATCGAAGAAGATGATCGATGACAAATAGCCCTGACCTTCGGATCAGAATTGGAATGACTAAAACAGGAGCTATACCGTGACTAACTGAGGTAGCACCTTTGATCGGACACACTTCTTCGAAAATATTTCTATGACTATGATGATGACGATTTGGGCCCATTTATGACTTTGGGAGTGTGTTCCGAGATGGGCGGTAGTGGCTGCTATGCGTTACCACCGGTCCGGGAGTGCAATTGGTAGAATCCTACCCTGGGCATTGCCTCGAGTGCCTTGTCATATATATCCATATCGAGCCCATACGATTTTGATTTAGCATTGCCTTCTATGGAGTGCCCTCTGATAACACCAGTACGGTGAATTTACGGTACCGTATAGACTGTTGATGCCTATAAACGGCGTAAGGGTAATATGGTAATCCCGCTTACGCTATTTTCAGTATTTATACTTTACTGGATAGACACTATCATAATAGCATACTATATTATATATGTATTGGTTTAACGGATCCTTGAGAGATGGAAAATATATCCCGTAACATCTCTTGTGTTACTGCACCCGTGACACTGATATTAATTCGTATTTTAATTTGACTAATATGAGAATGATTTAGTGCTGATTCGAGTGTTTGTTGTGTTTTATTTTTATGCAATACGCTCGGGTCAGCAGGCGTTTGCAGTTAACAGGGATGACTATGACTAGGAGATCGAAGACGAAGATTTGGTATATCTATTATCTATACATATGTATATCCGCTGCATTATTTCCGCTGCTTATTATGTACAGCTGTATGTATATGTAACTCTGATAATCATTGAATGCTATAACCGATGTATACATTTCCACTTCTTTTAAACTGCTATTTGTTTATTATATGTTGTCCTTCCGCTGTGAGGTTCTGTGATTGGTTTTCTCTTCTTTCTTTTCTTCTTTTTCCAATAACTACCTGCATTTGCGATTTGTTTGGGTCGACATGGGTGGTTTATTGTCGATTTGAACGGTCAAAAATTTGGGTCGTTACATTTTTGTTCCATGCTTCCTGGATGTACTTTTCTACTCTTTCTCACTGCATTGATTAGTAAAATGATATTAATGATTATGTTTTGAACAAATAAACATAGTACAGCATGTATATCTTACCATTAATTGTGCTAGCTTGTAGTTTGGATTTGTATATCTAGTTGATCTCATAGGTCTCAAAGAGTCATAGTGCTTCTATTCCATGGTTGTGTAGTCATGAGTTACTAATGTCCAGTGTACACCTTGGTGCATTGGAAAAAATAGAGTGTCTGCAAATTCATCACTGACAATTTCTTCGATCTTTGGGATGACAAGATGATCTGTAATGTTTTCATAATTTTCTGTCAATGCTTTCTAATGAAATAAAATTTGAATGTTTTAGCTTGTTAGTTTATCAATACTTGTACGCATACTAATGAAGATATTAAGAAATCTTACTGTCATGGTTGTTGTGAAATAATATTTGTGCTCGGTTTTTTTTTAGCTTTTGCAGAAACCAGTCTACCACCTACAATTAAAAAAAAAGAATTTCTTTTATTTTGATTAGCAGACTATATATTGCAATATGATAGTGTAAAGAAATATCTTATTATGTCATATTATGATATCCAATATGGCACTGTATAGGTTGTACTATTCTGTGTCTGGAATGCAAAAATTATATCAGATTTATAATGGAAGCTGCTTGAATCCTGGCTTTTAGCTATTTCAAAGAATTCTTAGTGAATTTATTTATATTAAATGTGTAGTAACATATTCTTCTTTCTTTTATAGTTTTCAACTATTATTTCCTAATTAATAATGATAACTGTAGCAATTACTTTCAAATCATACAGAGCTGTTGTATTTGAGTATGGATATTTTACTTGGCAATTTATTTATCATACACAATCATATTACTTTATTCCTTGATGACATAAGCTTATGATTATAAGTTTTTGAAGTGAATGTAGTTATCTAATTACTGTTTTTTTATTTTCTGACAATAAAACATAGTATAAATTTACTTAACACTTTATTTGTACTTATGTCAATAATAATACGTAGCATACATGTACCAATAATATATATCCTTGTAAAAGGTCTTTTTTTTTCGTACATACATTCATTTTGTAGTTGAAAAAAATTACCAAACCGCTAATGAAAGATCCTAGTAAAAGGTCTTCAATTTCTTTTCTATTGATAATTAGAAGGTCCTTTCCTACTTCACCTTCCCAAGCTGTTGCACTGTAAAAGTAACAAATAAAATGTTAGTGAAATAGTTAGTTTGTCATATTTTTTTGATTTAAATTGAATGGGTTGTGATACGTACTTTAATTCACCTACACAGTAAAAAAAGATTGAATAGCAGACATTTTTGAATACTCTAAAAGTTGAAGATGAGAGCCTTCCAAGTTTCTAGTTGGCGGTGTAGATTCGGTTTCTGGTGTAGCAATTTTTTCGATGTCAATAATTTCTGTCTCTACGTCTTTACCATCTTCAATTGTCTTACTGTTTTTCCTTTTTCTTTTCTGTTTCTCATAAGTAAAATCCAAATCTTCTTTTTTTTTGCTCTTTTTCTTTTTGTTTTGATTCGTTGAATCATTGAAGATATGTTTCACTATCACTTTCTCTGCATTTGCAATGCTTATTTCTTCATTTTTTGGCTCTGGTCTTCCTTTTTATTTGGAGTTGGTGTTTCTGACTCCACTAATTCGGTGTATTCTTGGGGTGCTAATCAACTTGAATGTCGGTGGTGTCATATTCATGATTTTGTCGCTGTATAGCCGTATTGGTTTTGTGTTGTCACTGCTGTTGGCACTTTCTGGAGTATTAATTTTTTTTCTAAAATTTGATTTTCTTTCAACAACTTCATAATCTCCAAGTCTTTTTTCTTTCTCAATTCAATTTCGTCAGATAATTGTTTTTGCATATCCTTTAGCTTTCATTCCAGTTGCTAAATTTGATGTTGCATCATATTTTGCTATCCCAAACTATTTGTTTGTAATTTCAAATCTTGGTTGTCTTCTGAACTTCTTGTTTCATCACTGTCTTCTACTTCTTAAAACAGTCTTTTCTCATAATCAGTGACATTTAGTAGCTGCATGTTGATATGTATATAAAAATTCAGTATAATATATTGCATATAGTGTGACTGCTATTTTAGTGGCATATACAGGAAAATAGTATTATGTACATAATTGAAACATATGCAGCTATTTGTTTTTCAACATTATTTATTCAAACAAAGTAGCTTAAATTAGCAGTAAAAATACAAAAAAACTATAGACAGAAAGCCATTTGCTATTTGGCAGCTTCACAGCGTACAAGTTAGTGTATGATAAAATGGGACTGATTTATTGTTAGATAGACAGCAAATATAAAATATGGTTGATTTTTGTGTCATTTCCATTTTATAAAAGAGTAAGTAGCTTGAATTTAACAAAATAAATTGTAGTAGATCAAAAATTTGTTAACGAACAATTTATGAGATAAAATATATATATTCACAGAATATTAAGCACCACTGAAATTTGTATAAGAATGTAGAATAATAGAAGTTATAAATAAAGTACAGTATGATTCAGGAAACAACAGTATTTTTAATAGATCGCATACAAAAAAAAGATGTCATTTTTAATAATAAAAACAGTAAAGCTTGTGATCATTTTCAGCCAATATTTAAAATTGGGAGTATTAATAGAGAACTGAATAGTTTAAAGAATAGTGGTACCTTTGATTTTGGCAAGTATTTCAGACCATCATATGATATCATGTGTCTCAATATGCTAAGATTCCATTTAGCTACTCTTGGTAATGTGGAGTCGGTAATTTTTTTAGGGATAACAATTTTAATATGCTCACATAGCCAATACTGTTATAATGGAGAACAAAGTTAGTTTGTAGTTATTTTATTTAAAATTAAATTTACTTGTACATACTAGTGTAAGCATTACACAGCTAGAAATGTTCCTTGGTGATTTTTTGAAGTGACTAAGCTTTTAGTGATGCTTTTCTTCAATGATGATGGCCATGAGATGGAATTCATCTTTCTCAAATTAAGGATATATGGAACAAATGCCCATCGTAGTAGCCTTTGCTTGTTTGGAAAAAAGAATGTTACTAGAAGATGCATTATTATGAGAAGCAGGAGATATTTTTCATTTTTGTAGCCTATGATTTCCAATGGTTGCTTGATTCTTTTTTCAATAATATCTCTTGATATAAACCCACATCCTCCAAAGTTCCTTGTAATGAATTATTGTTCATTTTCATCTAAACTAGTAAAGCCTATTGGTCCTTAAGAGAATAAGCTTTTTCCAAATTTTGGCATTCCAAAAATAAAACTTATATCATCTACTGTCACTTCCATAAATTCTCCTCCAATTTCAAACATTTCTTTGTCAATTGAGTAACAAGTAATTTATGCATTTAAATTCCTTGCACATTTACCAAAATCCAATGTATTAACATGGTCTTCATAGAACATTCTAATAAAGTTGTGAAATGGTGTTTTCCTTAGAAACTCTAACTGATTTTCTATAAAATAATCTTTTTATTTGATAAGTTGGATCATCTTAAAAATACCTCGCAAATTGCATCTATAAGTATTGTTGATGATTTCTACTTAAACATCTTCAACATTGTCATATTCTGTTACGGTAATGTATTGTGGTTCTACCTCTTTTTTTCTTCTTCATTTTTGTCTGTTTTTTTTAAAGTCTTTGCTTCAGTTTGGTTTTCAGCATTCGCTTCAGGTTGGTTTTCATTCTGCACTTCAGCTTGGTTTGTATTGCGCTGTTAAGCTTGCTTTGTATTCAGACCTTCATGTTGCTTTTCATCATTCATCTCAGTTTGCTTTTCTTTGTTCTCTTTAACTTATCTCCTTTTTTGTTTCTCTTTTTTATCTTGAGATGATTCAAAATTTGATATATCTTCACCAATTTGAACCTGTAAAATAGAAATAGTGTTAACAGTTATAATGTAAGATAAAAGTAGTGTTTCTAGTTGCTACGATTAGCTTTAAAATATGTAATAATTACCTTTATATTGACAATCAATTAGCTTTATAATATGTAAATTGACATGCAATTAGCTTTAAAGTATACAATAATTACTTGTACAATAAGATAAATCTATAGATTAAAATAACAGATATACAGAATTTATCTTTAATTTAATAGTAACTAGCTGTATAAAAGTGTGAATGTATAGGTCATATTAAATTGAATGGTTGAATTTAGCTTTAAATTAGATGAAAACTAGCAGTATAAATGGGATAAATCGAACAACCATTGAAATTTAACTTCATATTATATAATAAGTATCTGCTGGAAAGTATAAATTTATATAACGTTGAAATTAGCTTTTTATTAGAGTAAGTAGCAGTTCAAAAATGATAAATATGTAGGCCAATATAAATAGATTTGTGGAATGTTAAATTTTATCTTTATTTTATATAATAAGTACCAATTGAATAGGATTTATCTATATATCACTGAACTTATCATTTTATTATAATAATTTGCAGTTGAAATTGATAAATGTACAAGACTAAATTAATTGTATTGTGGAATTTAGCTTTATATTACATAACAATAGAAGTTGAAAATGATAAATCTACAAGTCATAATTTGTTCAATTGTTGCATGCAGTTGAAATTGATAAATGTACAAGTCAAAATTTATTAGACTACGGAAAATTGATAAATCTACTACTCAAAATCTGTTGAACTGTTGTATGCAGTTGAAATTGATAAATCTACTACAAGGCATGAACTATGGAATTTAGCTTTTATTACTTAACAAGCTCTAATCCTCCCAGACAAATGGGAAATTAGTTTCAAAACTGCTTGATTTTCATTTTAAACTATTTTATTTCGTGAAAATGATAAATCTACAAGTCATAATTTCTTCAATTGTTGCATGCATTTGTAATTAATTAATAAATGTACAAGTCAAAATTTATTGGACTATGGAAAATTAATAAATCTACTACTGACATGTAATTGAAATTGATAAATCTATAAGTCATGAACTATGGAATTTAGCTTTTAATTACTTAACAAACTCTAATCCTCTGAGACAACTGGGAAATCAGTTTCAAAATTGCTCGATTTTCAATTTAAATATTTTATTTCACGCTTTAATGTTGAGATATTAGCTACAAGTGAAAAATCGTATGAATGTGAATATCGGTTAACTTTAAATTACCTTTTTGTTCAGTTATTTGCTTAATCGAGTTATCGTCATTGCTAGATCGATAGTAACCAGTGATGGATAGTAAGTAGCTGATGGTGAGTAAGCAAAACCCTAGCTCGCAAAAACCTAGCTCAAACTGTAAAATGAAGTTAGTAAGCAGCTTAAAACCCTAGCTCGCAAAACCCTAGCTCGCTGTAAAATGAAGTCGCCATTAAAATGGAATTTTAATCGAAAGAATAAAGTAGATAATAACGAGGCGGATTTGTTTTTGTTTAACGGTGTCCTTATTTTAATTATAAAACTTTGTTGTCCCGTGTTATAATTTTTTGTCCAATGTCCTTAAGTTATAATACCCCTAAATGTAACTTACCTCACTTCTTGAGTTGCCTCATTCTTTCTTATTTAACCATAATTCCCTCTTATGTTGTCATTACAACTTAATGTTGTTTACTTATTAACTTGTTTCTTTTAACTAAGGTTCACTAATAAGTCTCCTCTTCCCATAAATATAAATTATGTTGTCCTTATCCGTAGATTTTAGATTCTCGTTCTTACAAATAACTTAATTTAAAATTAAGTACATTTTATCCCATAACATAAGTTATTCCAATTTCCTTATTGTTTTATTATAACCTAAGTTATAATTTCCACTTGTCCCTAGGGCAAATCTTAACATAACATTCTTATCAGCATATTTCATACATCCAAGTTTTCAAATTACTTAATTTATAATTGTGTACAACTTCTTTCATTTCATAAGTTTTCCTCCTTTTCTCAACTGGTTTCAGATTTTCCCCATTTACTGATTACTTAGTTTACAATTAAGTGTTACTTATCTCATTTCACCAGTTACCTCATTTCCTTACTAGTTTATTATAACCTAAATTATAATCTTCACTTGTCCCTAGGACAAGTCTACCTATTATACAACATTCTCATTAATGTAATTTATTTATAATAGGTTATTATCATTCCCCATTCATTCCCATTTTCTTTTATTGTTGTATCTTTCTTCCAATTCCATTTATTCCCATAATTACAATTAATGTTGTTTATCATTCCTTCTATTTACATATATTTATATATGTATTTATTTATGCACTAAACCTCTCACATTAAGCTTACACTTGTGGATGCTGGATTTGCTGGGTGGTTCCGGGTAGATTTCTACCACAAGTCGACATAACCTCATGTCTTAGCACCATTACATGTTTTAATTATACACTTAGACCCCTCAAATTAGATTTACCGCTTGTGGACACTAGATATGTCGGGCGGTTCCGGGAAGACTTCTACCACAAGTGTAATCTATTCTCGTGTCTAAGCGCGATTACAGTTTCTTATTTACTATAAATCTTCTATATAATCTAGGCATGTCTATTTCTTTCAAATTTCCACTGTAATTTATAATTTACAGGTCATCATATTATGCCTATTTTATGTCATATGTTCTTTCTTACATATAATCAATTTTATTCTATCATGTAATCAATTAAACAAATAATTGTTCAAATTTAACAATAACTTGTGATCGCCAAATCATGTAATTTTTCTAACTTAACATGTAATTTTCTCAATTTTTATCGTTAACGGTCTAGGTGCATAAATGTCACAAGTAACATGGAATTGAAACAACAGTAATTGCTACGCATGTTTTAGCAAATTTCCCAACATATTAATATCTGTAACGACACGGATTTCGCCCGGACCTAATCGATCACAAAATCGACCAAGACCGTTTGAATCCCGCATACGCTAACTTTGGGCATACAACACATCAGAACAAATAACAGAAGACTTTTACAAACATTATAATAATGTTACATCAGAGTACAGAATATATCAGAGTACATCGATAATAATTATACAGCGGAAGATTAAATTACAATAAATGTAATCCAATGCAGCGGAAATGAATAAACTAGCACAGTGGAAGACTATCAATGCTCTGGACACAGCTCTAAGCTTCGATCCAGAATCCTGCTCAATATATCTGCAAAATAAGCTACTCGAATGCCTGTGTGGAAAATATGGGCACCCGAGTTTGCAAGTGAAACAAACTACGAGTCAGTCATGGGACTGGTATGAGAAATCTTACTTAACTTATCTAATAATAAGGCTAATCACAGGACCACGCCTCTAACGCGGAACGGGTTTACTCCATTCGATTGCTAGTACATAAATAAAGTAAATCGTTAAACAACGCAATGCATTTTAGAAAAATGAAACCATTATAAGACTCAAGTCCCATCACACAATGCAACGCAAACCGGAGGATAGAATTTTACCTTATAATGGTCAAAAATGCTTGAAACGATAAAACGGATTTGATATTATTATTAGTGTACATATGTTTCAAAAAAAATTCAATCATAATGTATCAATCATAGACGGCATAGCTACCATATACTATGTCACCATACTAGTTTTACAACCAAAACCGCATGGTGTCGTATTGGAAGTTGGATTTCCATCACGAGTCACGGCTAGGGACAATCTCCTTACCGATTCGAGACACTCTGGCAAATGTCTCAGGATCACACCTATGGGCAACCCTTGGATCCTACAGGGCCAGTCCACAAATACTTTAGTGGATTGGCAATTCCTGAACGCAAGCTTCTCGGTCCTATTGAACCTAAAATTGGTCACTATCGACCAATATAACTGAGGCCTTGTAATCTATCATCCACATAAGTAAAATGTTAGGGCTTGCAAAACCCTGGTACCACTTCTAGCTAGAAAGAAACGCGTGCACTCCCTACGTTCCCTTGTCCCGTTTCTGAACCTTACTGGGGTGTGAGGCTCGCGAAGTAATGCTATACACAAAACTACGCCTAAACAGGCCGTGCTTTGATCATCAACCACAAGGCTATGCTTTTCAACAAAAGCCTCAATCATTTGCATCTTGGCATTCCACATAGACAATTCACGCCATGCGATCAATAACTATCAATATATAACCTCTGAGCTCATGCGTCTCAGAGAAGGGTGTTAAGCAAGAGAATAAATTCTCCACCACCAAACAGATATATATTAAATAGAAATCAATTCACAAAGAATGAAATCCAATGTCAGACACACATCCATTTACAATTCAGTTCTGGGTCTGAACGAAACCGGAGACACCTTATTCCTCGTCCCGTATGTCCAATACAGAAGATAGGTGCTCACTTATCTGGTCAATCAACAAGCACATCCGGACAACTACCACTTTAACCCTTTCTTGGGAGCAAATCAGTCCAGGGCATTAGTAGTCATCCATTCGATGTGAAGATCGCCGGTCTTCAACCACCGTCTTCAATGTCTTCGACTTTAAATCGTCGTATAATTATTTGAAATGAGATTGAACTCGGTCTTTCCAAATAATTCTCGAATATATATATATTTTAAAATCATTTCATATCGTTAATATTGTTTAATAACGATTTATTGCTATTTTTATTTATATAAAAATAGCCCAATTTAATTTAACGACGTTTCGGGTCAATAGGCAGCCTTGACGCTGTTTTTACCTAAATTTGATTTACACTTTTCTCGAAATCTAACCGTTGGATTTTAACAACTTTTATATCATTGGAAAGATCTTCCTAAAGCAGACCTAAGGGTTCCAGTTTTGGGAAAATTTGACGGTCGGATCTTTCGGTATAACCGTTTAAAGTTACGATTCTGAAACGCGAATTACCACGCACGATTCGTTTAATTTTAATATATATATATATATAATCATATATAAATATAAATCATTCGATGACCCCACTAACGCGTTTAACACGCCAAATAAAAGAATGTTTTATCTTGCATAACCATTTAAATGTTTCTAATGATACATTAAAAATGGATATTGTATATGCAAACAAATTCCTATATTTTCTAATGACAAATAAATAGAGATTTTTGTTTACATGCATTTCCAATGTATTCGGATGTCAAATACAAGGAGAAGTTTTATTTGCATGACTTTCTACATGTTTTCTAATGTCAAATAAAAATATATTTTATTTGCATAACCTTTCAATATGATTCTAATGTCAAATAAAAATATATTTTATTTGCATACATTCGCTACATGTTTTCTATTGTAAAATAAAATGTAATTTATTTGCATATATTTCTCTAATGATAAATAAAAGCTAATTTTTATTTTTATGTATGGAATTTCTATTTTTAACTTTAACAAATAAAAAGAAATATTTTATTTGTATATATAGTTTAAATGTATAACATAACCTATAAAAATGCCTCTTTACTTTGTACACAAATTCTAATGTATAATTTGACAATAAAATGTCACTTTGATTTGCATACAAATACTATTGTACAATTTAACATAAAAATGTCACTTTGATTTACATACAAATTCTATTGTATAATTTAACAATAAAAATGTCACTTTAATTTACATAAAAATTCTATTGTATAATTTGACGAAAATGTTATTCGTATTTAGACACAAATCTATTTGACAAAAATGTAGTTTTTGTTCTAACTCATTTCTAATTAACAAAAATATAACTTTTGTTTTAACTAAATTCTAATTAACCAAAAATGTAATTTTTGTACTAACTCAATTCTAATTAACAAAAATATAATTTTTGTTCTAACTAAATTCTAATTAACCAAAAATGTAATTTTTGTTTCAACCATTATATTTTGACAAAAATGCCAATTTTGTTTCAACTATTACATTTGTAATGGCCTGAATTTCCATACACTTTGAGTTGACTAATTACACCACACATCCAACCCAAATTGCAAAGAAATACAAATCATTATTAGAAAGAAGTTAGAGGATGAGAAATAGAAAGAAATATTAGAATAGAAGATGAACGAAGAACACAATCTCACAGCGAACGAATAAAATATATTAAACAACATAACTTTTGAAATACAAATCAGTAACTGTATATACATACCATCATCAGAGCACAACAGTTATTCCCGGAACAGTTATAAACACATGTTTCTAGATACAACATAGTACACAGTGGAAATATGATAATCTATAGCTAACTGGTGAAGTCTCCTGCTTCGAACTCCTCTAAGTGAATCTGAAAAATCCCGACTACTTGACTGCCCGTACAAATTTGGGCACCCAAGAGTTTAGGGAAAACAAACAAAATAAACTCTGGGTCAGTCATGGGACTGGTGTGAGTAAACTCCAACCATTTGTTTAACTTTTAAAATCCTTTCGAAAGAAATGATAATCGTAAGACCGATCCACACATAAACACGGATGGCTTTTACCTTACGATAACCAAAAATATTTTTAATATCAAATCCAGTGATATTATAAAAACGTCTACATCAAATAAATAGAATCTAGCGGAACGCTTGCATCCCACGCTCCATATATAATATAAAATCAAAACTCGCCGGGTGCTTATTGGAGATTGGATTTCCAACATGACAAGGTATGGGACCACCTGCCGATAGTGTATCTCTAGAGGCGAATACAGTGGGTTCAACAAGAATGTCTTGCAACCCGGCCCTCACATGACCGACCACTCATTTTGCTTGAGTGTATCGAATGTATATCACCAACGGTTGGGATCAGCAACCGTTTCCCGAAAGGGACAGCATTGATAAATTAAAGAAGTAAACGGAATTTCTCTAGATAGGTGATTATACATCCTAATGGGAGCGACCCACATAGCCAGGCTGCTTGCCCGATTTTTGTCAATTCCCGGTTGTGAGGCTTGAGGTTTGAATTACCTTCCAGAACATTTGGCCACCATTCACTTTGAATGCCACATTGTCGATCCATTGGAAATCACTAATTGGTTTCCACAAAAATTCTCAGATTGTCAGGCTAAAGAAGTTTCCCTTCTTTGCCATCAACTTCGTACGTTTGAAGAAATCAACGTACGTAATCCCTTTGGAAATACTCTGTCAGATACTCGTCCATACAAGTTTTCCTGGGTCTGGATAAACTGAAGGCACCATTCTATTAATCCATCTTAGGCAATTCTACCTAGGGTTAACAGAACAGCCCTTGCATTTTACTCCGTCTTCCATTTTATTCAACATAAGTTGATTCATAACGCTTATACCAATACAGAGTGGTTTTCAGATATTAAATCAGATCCCGGTCTGTCCATATTGACAACGGAGGTATAAAATAAATCAAAACTTTGATAGTTAGTGATTTAACTATCAAAGAAACATCCATACAATCAACGGTCCTATTTCCAATTGGAAATCCTACCGAACAAGCATCAAACAACACTGGGCCACCTTTTTTATTTAATTTCTCATTAAATTATTATTTCCAATTCCTGTCTCTTAATTCCTCGTTGACAATTCATTTCATTTTCTATGTGTAGAAAATATCTCTCATTTTATTTGGAAAACATTTCAAATTAACGCAATGTTATAAACCATCGTTATTATAACTCAACCCACTAATCATTTATTAGCTAACCATATTGTTTAACCAAGTTTCACCATCGAACCTTAACCATTCCTCCATCGATAATGAAGTCAATCAAGTTGGGGTATAATTACCTCTCAGACCTTAATTGAACCACATTCTCAACTTTGAAATAGTCAAAGCTCAAAACTTTAAACAAACCGTCACTTACGCGACTCTCGGATTCGATTTAAGAACACATTCCCTTTACAGAAAAATATTGATTATAAGGGTAGCGTTATAATAGCTGTTTCCAAATATTTGATTTATAACACATTACTTTTAACAACAGCGTAACAATGGCTATCTAGAATTATAGAACATTTATTATAACAATAGCATTAAGATCGCTGTCTAAATTTACAAACCTTTATTATAACGGCAGCGTTAAAAATCGCTGTTTAGATTTTACAAGACATTTATTATAATGGCAGCATTAAAAATCGCTGTTTAGATTTATTTGGTTTATAAAAATATAACTTGTACTTATTCATTTCAATAAATAAATTAATAAGTAAATAGATAAATAATTAAATTTGATTCAAACCAGAAAGTAAAAATACTATTTTCCTAAATTCGATATAATCGAATTCCAATAACTTTCTATCAATAATCTATATTCGATTTATATTCCGAATTTCGGAATATATCTACCATTTAGGGTAACTCAAAATCCCAATTTCACTTTTGAATTTACGCTCTCTAAATTCTTACCAAAATCCTTTATACCTAATTAAGTCTACAAAACATTATCCCAGTTTATTCTATATTCCAAATGTTGGAATAAAACACATCGTTTTCTTAAAACGATTATCCTTTTCCTTTTTCATTCAATTTCCAAGTTGGATTCATATTTCAAGTCTAACTTTCCTTTAGAGATGTTTCATTTGCAAAATATCTCCTTTTAAACCACTATTCACTCTAAGCTTGAATATATTCCTTTTATATACAATCAATTTGATTTTCATACTTAAAAATAACATCATATACCCAAATTCTATTTAGAGTTTTTCATACAAATCTCATTCTTATTCCAATCATTTAAAACTTCTTTTAAATTTTCCTTTATAATTTGCTAAATTCAAAGCCATTTCCCAATATTGGTTTCAAACCCGATTCCCGCTTTTCTATATAAGTTCAACTTGAATTGTCCAACGCTAAATATTCTATTAAATTTATAAACATCGTTTATAATCAATTTCTTGTTTATTTCATTTAAACAAGTTTCCATTACCAAGTCCATTCAAAATTTAATTAGTATTTTGGAAATAAATTCCCCTTTTGAAATCTCAAATTCTTTTTCTATATTTGGAATATATTACGGTATTTAAAATACCAAATTTCTAGGGTCAGGGTAACTCAAACATAATTAATCACTCATTTTATATCACATAAAATAGCACAAATAAAATAACAACAGTAATATAAATGTTGAGGAATCCAGTTGGATCCCTCCAACCTGTTTCCCTGCATCCACAGATGTCGGTCATCATTAATCACAGTAAATAACACTAAAAATTGACCAATGGTATAACTATATCGACTATTCAACCAATTTTATCAACCATTCATTCAAACAACCATCACATCGTATAAAACGACTAGAAATAAATTTAAAACTCACTTATATATGAAAATATAAACGAGGTAGAGTTAGCGAGTTTACTCACCTTGGTTCGCAGTTGACGGTTCTGCTTTTATTTCGATTAAAATCAACCAAGCGTTTGATTTTATCACGAAAATTCAGTAGCTCGACTCTCAACGGAGATAGTTCTACAGTGTATATTTCATCGTCACGAATCCATCATAGCTTGTTCTTCTGATTCTGTTCTTTTACGGAATAAAGTTACATGTTATAACTTTTAATTCGAGTTGAAATAAATTATTTGGCGCTAACTATGGTCATTAAATCTAAAAATCCCAATTACCGTAAATCACCCGTTAATTCATCATCAACCTGACAGATATTGCCACCAACAAAGTCCAGAGACCGACGTCCCTCTTTAATTCCTTACTGGTGTGGACATGGACCACAAACCATTCAAAGCTAAAGTATTCACTATAATCTTAAAGAACAAGTTTATGCTGAGATCAGGGTCTCCAAATTTAAAACATGTGGAACAAAACTGATACATCACCAACCTGTCAAACCACGAACTAGTGCCTTCCTCCACCCATAACACTCCATCTCTTTCTCAGTATCTTCAAAACCGCTATCTCATTTTTTTTATTTCCTTCGAAAGTTTGAAACCAGACCTACATCCCCATTTTAACGCAAATTATATATCAATTAATTAATTCCATCTTTATAGCTAATCTCTTTGTTAAGTTTAATTACCCGATTAGCTGTAATAAGCCTACTAATCTTGTCTTCCTCAACACAAAATACCCGCAGCCCCCAGAACATCGTGATTGAACTTCCATTCACACCGTTGTTCAACTACAAACTCACTGCTCTACAAACAAACTGTCGATTTACCCCATCTTCCTCGGTTTAAACAAAATCCATTCCTACCCCCACGTCTTACAAAACCCAGTTCACCATTTTCCTATCTATCTCCCCGTTCTAATGCTCCATTCCACCGTAAATTTACTGATAAATGGAAGTTGATTAATTTTCGATTTGGATGATCACCAATCCCAGTTTTCGCCCTAACTTGCAGCTCGAATAAAAAGAAATCGAGTACCAGAAGATTCCATCGCACCCTACAACGCATGCCTGCGATTATTTTTTTGTTTGTTGAAAGAACGGATTTAGACGAGGTAAGAAACTGTGAAACGAAGAAATTGGATTGGGGATTAGGAATTGATTTGAGGACGGCTTGTTATTTTATATATTTGAGTAGCTTGGTAGACACGGAAAAGGGATGGATTGGCAGACACTGCAAGGGTTGGTTTGGGGAACACGGTATTGAGAACGTGGAGAGTATGCTGCCCAATCTTTTCAGTTCATGTAGTTAGTTGTTGCGCGTTGAGATAACTAAAAGGAATTTAATAAGTACTTTGAAAGTTGAAGCAATCTTTTAGTTGTGGAATGATGGTTATTTTTGCCACTTTATTTGCTTATTCTTTACAGGCAGTAGGAAATTTTGATTTGTGAAGAGAAATTCTAATTCGTATAATGCACCATCATTATATATACACACCAGCGAAGTTACCGAGTAAAGGAGGATATATATTAATTTGGAGTTAATGAGGTACCGATTACAAAGAATTTTCGTTTATTTACAACCGCTACAGACAAAAGGGAATATCGTTATGTTGAGTAGTGCGTGACGATCTCAGAAAAATAAACTATTTAAATTATATTATAAATTATACGTTCTTTCATCATTAATAAATAAATTCATTATAAAAACCTTTTTAAACTATCAATACATCACTTAAACAATTTAAAAGTTCAGAATTAAACGGCAAAAAATTCGGGTCGTTACATTCCTTCCACCTTAAAATAATTTCGTCCTCGAAATTGCTAAGGTAGGAAAAGATGCCACATACCCGATTAACTAGGTCCAAAAATACTTTTTGTTCACTTCTTAACTTCAGTTTAACTGGACCAATTTATTTCAATTAAAATATTAATTTATTCGTACTAACGAAAATTTTCTAACAATTTAAATTCTGAAAAATTTCGGCAGCGTCTCCTCTCCACGGCTCAATCGGTACAACCACAACTCGCCTTTCTAGGCCTTTCTCCAATCCAAAAGAAAATCAAAAACCCAAGTGGCTTGCCCCATAGGGTTATAAAACCATCAAACCCAAGTAATACTGTAAACATGTACCTTTTTGTCAGGCACAAATTCTATTTCTTGCATTTACTTCCATTCAATATATGCTCAGCATACATATATCCATTTCCAGTTGGTTTCAAATCAATCCAACTTCCAGTTTTTAAATCTCTAATCAACTTCTGATTAGTTCACTTCCATTCTATCAATTCAAATCTGAGTTCTGTTTAAGTCAATCCACTTATTATACTTGAATCCAGATTTATCACAATTCAATTTCAATTAACAACATCCAATATATATTCAACTTGCTTATTCATAGGTCGAATTCATATTAATAATTCGAATCTCAACATTTCTCTTTATTTAATTTCATTCGGAATTATTTCTAATTCAATCCAATTTTATTTAACTTCAGTTAAATTTCAATTCATTTGATACATTTTTACCATTTCAATCTATTCAACTTATACAAATAAAATTTAAATTTCAGAATTCAAATTCCCGGGTTTTGTTTCAAATTGGTTTGAAATCATATATAGTTATACTCATATATATTTATAATCAACTCAATTCAAAACATTTGAATTTTTAAAACATCTTGTCCTTTTCAAACAAAATTTTCATTTTAAATTACTATGGTAGCAATCCGTCACTCAGAAACTTGAAAATGGACACCGATAATGCTCCAGTCCATTATCAGAATTATTTTCTCGCCACTGAAGTGATTTCAATGCTTAATAACTTTTAAAATCCATTTAAAATCATTCTTATTCAAAAATCCTTCAAAGTAACGTTATATTACTATAAAGATACTTCAGGAAATATTTCTATACACCCGAGATTCAAATTCTCAAATTCTGGTTTGAATTTAATTTTGGTTTATCTCATTTGTATACATTATCCGTATACAAATTATATAATCATTTCAATATTTCAAAATTCCATTTGATTATTATAACAATCAACACAGTCATATATAATAATTCATAAATTATTCTTTTTATATCAAAATAAATTTTGGGCAAAATTATTTCATTACCCATTTTAAAAACAAACACTTTTGAATTGTTCTGTTCAAGCATTTAGAAACACCTATCGATACAGTTGTACATTATGTATCGACTAGAATTCATAAACCACTCAACAAACCAGCCAACACAATATAAAACAAATTTATATCAAATATACAAATACGTGCTCATACAAATACACTCAAACTCAACCTAGGGTGTTAATAACCCATCTCTATTGAGTTACGCCACAGAGCCAAGGTTATCACTCAACCTTCAGCTCTGATACCAAGTGTAATGGCCCGAATTTCCATACCCTTTGAGTTGACTAATTACACCACACGTCCAACCCAAATTGCACAGAAATATGAATCATTATTAGAAAGAAGTTAGAGCATGAGAAATAGAAAGAAAGAATTATTAGAATAGAAGATGAACGAAGAACACAAACTCACAGCGGAACGAATAAAATATATTAAATAACATAACTTTTGAAATAAAAATCAGTAACTGTATATACATACCATCATCAGAGCAAGACAGTTATTCCTGGAATAGTTATAAACGCTTATTTCCAGATACAACATAGTACACAGCGGAAATATGATAGTCTATAGCTAACTGGTGAAGTCCCCTGCTTCGAACTCCTCCAAGTGAATCAGAAAAATTCCGACTACTTGACTGCCCGTACAAATTTGGACACCCAAGAGTTTAGGGAAAACAAACAAAATAAACTCTGGGTCAATCATGGGACTGGTGTGAGTAAACTCCAACCATTTGTTTAACTTTTAAAATCCTTTCAAAAGAAATGATAATCGTAAGACCGATCCACACATAAACACGGATGGCTTTTACCTTATGATAACCAAAAATATTTTTAATATCAAATCCAGTGATATTATAATAATGTCTACATCAAATAAATAGAATCTAGCAGAACGTTTGCATCTCACGCTCCAAATATAATATAAAATCAAAACCCGTCAGGCTCTTATTGGAGATTGGATTTCCAACATGACAAGGTATGGGACCACCTGCCGATAGTGTATCTCTAGAGGCGAATACGCTGGGTTCAACAAGAACATCTTGCAACCCGGCCCTCACATGTCCGACCACTCATTTCGCTTGAGTGCATCGAATGTATATCACCAACGGCTGGGATCAGCAACCGTTTCCCGAAAGGGACAACATCGATAGATTAAAGAAGTAAATGGAATTTCTCTAGATAAGTGATTATACATCCTAATGGGAGCGACCCACATAGCCACGCTGCCTGCCCGATTTTTGTCAATTCCCAGTTGTGAGGCTTGAGGTTTGAATTACCTTCAAGAACATCTAGCCACCATTCACTTTGAATGCCACATCGTCAGATCCATTTGAAATCACTAATTGGTTTCCACAAAAATACTCAGATTGTCAGGCTAAAGAAGTTTCCCTTCTTTGCCACCAACTTCGTACGTTTGAAGAAATCAACGTACGTAATCCCTTTGGAAATACTCTGTCAGACACTCGTCCATACAAGTTGTCCTGGGTCTGGACAAACCGAAGGCACCGTTCTATTAATCCATCTTGGGCAATTTCTGCCTAGGGTTAACAAAACAACCCTTGAATTTTACTCCGTCTTCCATTTTGTTCAACATAAGTTGATTCATAATGCTTATACCAATACAGAGTGGTTTTTAGATATTAAATCTGATCCCGGTCTCTACATATTGACAAGGAGCTATAAAATAAATCAAAACTTTGATAGTTGGTGATTTAACAATCAAAGAAACATCCATACAATCAACGGTCCTATTTCCAATTGGAAATCCTACCGATCAAGCATCAAACAACACTGGGCCCCCTTTTTTATTTAATTTCTCATTAAATTATTATTTCCAATTCCTGTCTCTTAATTCCTCGTTGACAATTCATTTCATTTTCTATGTGTAGAAAATATCTCTCATTTTATTTGGGAAAACATTTCAAATTAACACAATGTTATAAACCATCGTTATTATAACTCAACCCACTAATCATTTATTAGCTAACCATATTGTTTAACCAAGTTTCACCATCAAACCTTAACCATTCCTCTATCGATCATGAAGTAAATCAAGTTGGGGTATAATTACCTCTCAGACCTTAATTGAACCACATTCTCAACTTTGAAATAGTCAAAGCTCACAACTTTAAACAAACCATCGCTTACGCGACTCTCAGATTCGATATAAGAACACACTCCCTTTACAGAAAAATATTGATTATAACGGTAGCGTTATAATCACTGTTTCCAAATATTTGATTTATAACACATTACTTTTATCAACAACGTTACAACGGCTGTCTAGAATTATAGAACATTTATTACAACAATAGCATTAAGATCGTTGTCTAAATTTACAAACATTTATTATAACGGTAGCGTTAAAAATCGCTGTTTAGATTTTACAAGACATTTATTATAATGGCAGCATTAAAAATCGCTGTTTAGATTTATTTGGTTTATAAAAATATAACTTGTACCTATTCATTTCAATAAATAAATTAATAAGTAAATAGATAAATAATTAAATTTGATTCAAACCAGAAAGTAAAAATACTATTTTCCTAAATTCGATATAATCGAATTCCAATAACTTTCTCTCAATAATCTATGTTCGATTTATATTCCGAATTTCGGAATATATCTACCATTTAGGGTAATTCAAAATCCCAATTTCACTTTTGAACTTACGCTCTCTAAATTCCTACCAAAATCCTTTATATCCAATTCAGTCTACAAAACATTATCCCAGTTAATTCTATATTCCAAATGTTGGAATAAAACACATCGTTTTCTTAAAACGATTGTCCTTTTCCTTTTTCATTCAATTTCCAAGTTGGTTTCATATTTCAAGTCTAACGTTCCTTTAGAGATGTTTCATTTACAAAATATCTCCTTTAAAACCATTATTCGCTTTAAGCGTGAATATATTCCTTTTATATATAATCAATTTGATTTTTATACTTAAAAATAAAATCATAAACCCAAATTCTATTTATAACTTCTATTCAGAGTTTTTCATACAAATCTCATTCTTATTCCAATCATTTAAAACTTCTTTTAAAATTTCCTTTATAATTTGCTAAATTCAAAGCCATTTCCTAATATTGGTTTCAAACCCGATTCCCGCTTTTCTATATAAATTCAACTTGAATTGTCCAACACTAAATATTCTATTAAATTTATAAACATCGTTTACAATCAATTTCTTGTTTATTTCATTTAAACAAGTTTCCGTTACCAAGTCCATTCAAAATTTAATTAATATTTTCGAAATAAATTCCCCTTTTGAAATCTCAAATTCTTTTTCTATATTTGAAATATATTATGGTATTTAAAATACCAAATTTCTAGGGTCAGGGTAACTTAAACATAATTAATCACTCATTTTATATCACATCAAATAGCACAAAAAAAATAACAATAGTAATATAAATGTTGAGGAATCCAGTTGGATCCCTCCAACCTGTTTCCCTGCATCCGCAGATGTCAGTCAACATTAATCACAGTAAATAGCACTAAAAATTGACCAATGGTTTAACTATATCAACTATTCAACCAATTTTATCAGCCATTCATTCAAACAACCATCACATCATATAAAACGACTAGAAATAAATTTAAAACTCATATATATATGAAAATATAAACGAGGCAGAGTTAGTGAGTTTACTCACCTTGGTTCGCAGTTGACGGTTCTGCTTTTATTTCGATTAAAATCAACCAAGCGTTTGATTTTATCATGAAAATTCAGTAACTCGACTCTCAAAGGAGATAGTTCTACAGTGTATATTTCGTCGTCACGAATCCATCATACTTGTTCTTCTGATTCTGTTCTTGTACGGAATAAAGTTACATGTTATAACTTTTAATTCGAGTTGAAATAAATTATTTGGCGCTAACTATAGTCATTAAATCTAAAAATCCCAATTACCGTAAATCACTCGCTAATTCATCTTCAACCTGACAGATATTGCCAACAACAAAGTCCAGAGACCGACGTCCCTCTTTAATTCCTTACTGGTGTGGACATGGACCACAAACCATTCAAAGCCAAAGTATTCACTATAATCTTAAAGAACAAATTTATGCTGAGATCAGGGTCTCCAAAATTAAAACCTGTGGAACAAAACTGATACATCACCAACCTGTCAAACCACGCACTAGTGCCGTCCTCCACCCATAATACTCCTTCTCTTTCTCAGTATCTTCAAAACCGCTATCTCATTTTTATTTTATTTCCTTCGACAGTTTGAAACCAGACCTACATCCCCCTTTTAACGCAAATTATATATCAATTAATTAATTCCATCTTTATAGTTAAAATCTTTGTTAAGTTTAATTACTCGATTAGCTATAATAAGCCTGCGAATCTTGTCTTCCTCAAGATAAAATACCCGCCGCCCCCAGAACATCGTGATCGAACTTCCATTCACACTCTTGTTCAACTACAAACTCACTGCTCTATAAACTAACTGTCGATTTACCCCATCTTCCTCGGTTTAAACAAAATCCATTCCTACCCCCCACGTCTTACAAAACCCAGTTCACCATTTTCCTATCTATCTCCGAGATCTGATGCTCCACTGCACCGTAAATTTACTAATAAATGGAAGTTGATTAATTTTCGATTTGGATGATCACAGATCCCAGTTTTCACCCTAACTTGCAGCTCGAATAAAAAGAAATCGAGTACCAGAAGATTCCATCGCACCCTACAACGCATGCTTGGAACTGAAGCTTAGGTGAAGACAAGATCAATGGATCTCAAATTGAACAATTCCATTAAGTATTTTATTTCCTACGATTATTTTTTTGTTTGCTGAAAGAACAGATTTAGACGAGGTAAGAAACTGTGAAACGAAGAAATTGGATTGGGGATTAGGAAGTGATTTGAGGACGGCTTGTTATTTTATATATTTGAGTTTCTTGGTAGACACGGAAAAGGGATGGATTGGTAGACACAGTAATGGATGGTTTGGGGAACACGGTATTGAGAACGTGGAGTGTACGCTGCCCAATCTTTTCAGTTCATGTAGTTAGTTGCTGCGCGTTGAGATAAATAAATGGAATTTAATCAGTACTTTGAAAGTTGAAGCAATCGTTTAGTTATGGAATGATGGTTATTTTTGCCACTTTATTTTTTTTAGTCTTTACAGGCGGTAGCAAATTTTGATTTGTGAAGGAGCAATTCTAATTCGTATAATGCACCGTCATTATATATACACACCAACGAAGTTTACCAAGTAAAGGAGGATATATATTTATTTGGAGTTAATGAGGTACCGATTACAAAGAATTTTCATTTATTTACAACCAATACAGGCAAAAGGGAATATCGTTATGTTGAGTAATGCGTGACGATCTCAAAAAAATAAACTATTTAAATTATATTATAAATTATACGTTCTATCATCGTTAATAAATAAATTCATTATAAAAACCTTTTTAAACTATCAATACATCACTTAAACAATTTAAAAGTTCAGAATTAAACAACGAAAAATTCGGGTTGTTACAACATTTTTGACAAAAATGACAAATTTGGTTTCAACTATTATAATTTGACAAAAGTGACAAATTTGGTTTCAACTACTATAATTTGACAAAAGTTTGGTTTCAACTATTTGGTTTCCACAAAAATGGTATACTTTTGTTTCACTATTCTTTTACAACAAAATGTCCTTTTTATCCCAACTATTTGGTTTCAACAAAATTGATATTTTTGTTTCAACCATTACATTCAACAAAAAATGATATTTTTTTTTTCACCCCTTTTGTTAAAACAAAAATGATATATTTGTTTTCAACAATTTTATTATAACAAACATGATATTTTATTATAACAAACATGATATATTTGTTTTCAACAATTTTATTATAACAAACATGATATATTTGTTTTCACCACAACAATCATCAAATCAATAGATCCACATAACAATGACAATTCCAGATCAAATCACTTATGATAATCAATTAGAATTTAACAGTGGATTGGAAGAAAAATCACAATCATAATTAATTATTTTAAAAAATAAATAAATAAATAAATAGAATTCCCACAATGTTTTCGAATTTGGATTTGTTTGAATTTCCAACATGCTCCGTTTAAGCTCTAGTCAGTTCCATTGCGAAGATCTCGCTTTCACGATTCAAATGCTTCTGAAATCATCAATTTCTGTGTCCGTATCAAAAAGTTATGATAATTCGAACTTTAATTACATAATTTGAAATAATTATTAAATAACTAAATTAATTTACTTTTCCTTAATCACGATTACAAAAAAAGCCGCTCCCTTCTTCTTCTTGACGCGATTTACTCCAGAAGGAAACCCAAAACCGCACCCTCCAGTTCCAAGATCGCACACAACTCCAGACCATTCCCAGTCGATCGACTTGCGCCACTTCAAAGCCCATCGAATCATCCTACCATCGCCAGTGGCGACGCCTGAACCGAGGCACCACGGCGATCTAAAAATGGCCTCGAACGCCATGCTTTCCCGCTCGTTAATCGAGAAATCCAGACCACCTTGTTCGATCGCAACCGCACATCTGAGAGAGCTCGATCCCCTTGATAATTTTTGTATTTCAAGTATTCAATTTGAGTGAAGAAATCAAGGAGAAATTGGGGAAGAAGGCCATAAGCTTCAGGTCATTCATTTTGGTTCAGAAAAACGGCGGTTGGAGTTTTGAAAATTAGGGTTTAGGTTTAGGGTTATTTACAATATTTCATTAATTAACTCTTTAATTCACAAATAAAGCCTGTTAATTCCTAATAACTCCAAATCTGTAACGACCCGCATTTTTGGCCGTCAAATATTTAATTTAATTTATTTATTTTAAATATCATATTGGGAATATAATGGAATTTAATATTTAATCGTTATTTAAACGAAGTTCGAACGCTATATATTTATATAATTATAAATCGAGCTTGAAAATGGCGTGCAGTTCGTGAAATGAAGTTTTGAACTTCAACTGAGAATACAGGATTCGATATAAGTCGGATTTATGTGAAACAAGACACGTTGGAACCGTATTGATGATAATTTTCATATGAAAGAGAAAAATCCAGATTTCGTGTTATAGTTTGATAGTTATGGCCAAATCAAATTTTGAAATAGTCGCTATGGAAAACCGTTATTTAATTATAGGCCTTTAAAATAGCCGTTTTGCAAACGAACTCAGATTTCGACGAAATCAGTTTCATTAGAACCGTATCGTTAAATTATTGTACGGTGTTGAATGGCGTGGCAAACCGATATCGTATGTGACCACGGTAGCTATAAACGCTCGTTCATTTTCTATAGCGTATATTTAAATAAATAAAAGGATATTTGAATGTAACTGGAGCAGATGATCGAATTAGGCCACGAAACCAGTTCCGTTGAGTTCGTATCGTCGATTAGAGTCAGGATATATATATAGTTTGTTATTTTTAGAGATCGAGAAATTTGGCGTTAAAAAGGGTAGGGCGGTTCGGGGTAAAAACAGCCTACAGGGGCAACAGTCTCAGAATGCGACGAAATTAGTGCCGTTGGGTTCGTATCGAAAAGTTATTGTCAATGTTCGCAGTTTCAAGTGGATTTGATTTATCTGGTGACCGTGGAAAAATTAAACGTGTGTTCATTTCCGGTTTCATAAAGGAAATTTTTTCATACGACCTCGGATTTCGATGAAACTGGTCCCATTAGATCCGGAATAACTTTTTACACCAAGATTAGCTTTTTTATCAGTAAACAGAAATTGTATGAAGTAGGATTGCGTGTTACTTCACACGTAAGTTTCACTAATAAATAAACTAATGTCTTATACCATCTTATACCCTGTATACATATAGTATACATGACAACTCAATAGCTTAGGTACGACGCCTACACAGGCAACTCAGCATTTCAGTTCTTCACATGCCTACCGCCCTATACTTCGAAATATACAGCATACCCTCCCCAAGATGTTAACCACTGCAAGGCTTCAATTCAATCTGCGAAACATTAGCTGGTGGATTAAAGAAGAATTAAAGTCTGTCGGTCCTTGTTCCAACATATTACTGTACGCATGAAAATGACAATTCCTTGGCACCCAAGACTCTTCATTTATAAATCCTCCAGTTTCCCTTATTTCGACTGGCACATTTTCGAATGACCACCGTTCACTTCCCTTTTACTTCTCCGATCTCTTAATCCGTCAACTAAATTAAAACCATTCAATGATAATCTTGCTCACCCCATTAAGCACATCACAACCAACGGTCATGATGGGCTATCACCTGTTGTGGCAATCGATTTTTGCTTCGAAGCTGCCATCAGTTCTGGGCGCGCTGGAGGCGGACTGCATCACCGGGTGGGGCCAAACTCAGGTCGAAGATCGGTGGAGGGGTGGCGCCCGAGATGGAAGTTCCTGATCGAGGCCTGGTGTTGGCATTGAGGGTGCGGCAGGTTTGGTTGAAGGTGGTTTCTGTTCGTGCCTTGTACTGGAGGGCGCGGAAACAAATCGAAGGGAAAAAAAACAAGACTTGGCCTTGTCCTCCAAAGCAAATGGCAGCTTAAATATAAAGTAATTAATTTGACTAATTATAGAAATTAAGGATTTAAGTTTAACTAACTTATATTAACCAATTATCATATGAACAGCCGTGATTTGGGGTCAACAATTGGATGGTGGGGAGGACCGACAGTTTTGCACAAGTGAAAACCGCAGATGGGAAGGTGAAATCAAATTTGAAGGATCAACATTCAAGTAAACCAGAACTGTTTGTGCAGATAGCAAATGTGAGAGAAACGTAAGGATCGATCTTGTTAACCAAATAATTCATATTTTTTTTAAGAAGATTATTTGAAAACTAATTAGTACTTCAAGAATGCATAAATTTAACAAAACCGGTCCAGTTTATTTAATCTGAAACGATGCTAATTTGTTAAACCAAAACTAATTGGCATGTTATAACACTAATAAGCAATTAGTTTAAATTAAAATATTATTAAAGGTTAATTAGGGAAATTAAACTCGTATAATCTTATAGTATGAATACCTTTCTATCTCGTGAGCAGAATTAAAGCGAATAAAATGCATTGGGATTATAGCGACGAGCCGGACATCAATGAACTGTCCTAGACAGAGATAGAGACGACATGGATACTGTTAAGTTAAACAACTGTTTAATTTAACTATATTTGAATCACTTCAACGGAAAAAGCCAAGGTGAGTTAAACTCACTCAGTTACCCTTTTTATATTTTATATAAATTGGGTATTTTTATTTTGTGTGCTCTGCTTGCCAATGGTTGACTGCTTTACTAGTTACCTATTTAACTGTTGATTTAAACAATGAAATTAAACTGTGTTTAATTTCAGTGAAATACCAAATCGTTACTTTAACGATTGATTCCAATAAAGGTAACTCACCTTGGTTGGTCACGTTTATTTATAAACGTGTTTTAAATTGTTGAACTGTTTGCGGTTGATGTTGAATGGTTGCTATTTAGTGTTATCAGTTAAACAAAACTGAACAGTTTGATTTGAGATAACCTTTTGAATGCAGGGAAGAACAGGTTGGAGGGACCCAACCGGATCCCTCAAATGTATTATTTATTTTCATATGATCATATATGAACTGATCTGTTTGTGTGATAAATTTGATGGTTGATTATTGACTGGATATTCAACATCTGTTTGGTTTAAACCAATGGGCGATATTGGTTAAGTGTTTGGCAGAGTATGGCCTTTAAAAATCAATCGGGTTACAGATATTGATTCACCGTCAGGTGAATCGATAGAGATGCAGTTATAAAATTTATTTTATAACTAGAAATAGAATTTTGGAAAATACTATTTTTAATAAAAGTTATATAAAGGGAAATAAATGAATAGTTTACGTATTTAAGACTTCGATTTATTATTAAGTGATTTTAGAAAGTTAATCAGATTGATAAGTACGGGAATAAGAAATAAGCCGAATGGTTTAGCTTGGGTAATTATTTGATCAAGCGAAATGAGGAGTTCATGAATAGGTTTTATTTTAAACCTAAGTTTATAACGAAGTTAAAAAGGGAATTTTAAGCGAGAATGAGAGCTTGAATTAAATATTGCTTAATCATTTGAATTAAGTCGAAGGAGATTTCGATAAAAGGGTTTAAGATGAACCAAAACATATAAATGAGTTTCAAAGTGTTAAGACGTTAATTTTACATTAACGTTATTTGAAAATGAGATCAAGTAACAAGGGAGTTTTGAAATGAATTTCAAAAGTGGGAATGGTTAAATATATTTAAAGGAAGATTGGTAAAGGTGAAATTGGGTTAAGGAACTAGGTCATGGGGTGGTATAACCAAATCCGAGTTGAAATGGAATTGGTTTTGAGATTTGAATAGAATATTGGGTTTTGATTACAACTATTATTTATCTGAGGATAAGACCGTTGTTTGATCAAGGTCTGAGAGGTAATTAAAATACCCCAACTTGAACAACGTCGGGATTATCTGAAGATAATGTTAGTTGGTAATCGTAAGAGACGTTAGTGAATATGTTTTGAAATCTAAACAGCGAATTTAGCGCTGTTGTTATAATATATGCTGTGTAAATCTAATATAGCGATGGTAGCACTTTTGCTATAGTAAATGGATTGTAAACCTAAACAGCGAGTATAGCGCTGTTGTTTTGTAAATCTAAATAGTGATTATAACGCTATTGTTATAACATATGTGCTATAAATTTCTTTGTTAAACGAATGGATTTCCGAATTTAAAGGATGATTTGAGGGAAGAATTAAGTGGGAAATTGAATATAGTTATTCGAGATAGAATTAGCCAAACATAATTATTCGGCTAAGTTGCCATTTCGTATGACTGCTAGCGTAATTCGCAGGGCTGCAGATAGCCTACGGCGGTCGGATGTTTCCTGAGGGAACCAGGCGTAACCATTGTGATCGCTGCGATCTAGAGTCGAGCGAATAGAGTAAGCCGAATGTTAGTTAATTGAAATTAGAATTATTCAAATATCATATTTTTGAATATTAAAAGAATTGGAAGTTTCAATTTAACAAAAAGGAAATTAGATTGTCAAAGGCCAAATGATGCTAAATACTGAATCAGTGAACTCATTGGAGTGTCATGTTTGAAACACTGTATATTTTGATAGTTAAAACACCGACTATCAAATCTGACCAATACGAGTGTTGGTACGGAAAGACCGGGATCGAATTTATATTCGAAAACCATTCCGACCAACAAATACGTGAAGATCTCAGAAGATGTTCGAGATGGAGCATTGAAGACCGTGGACTATCATACACGGAAGAACCACTAATATTCTCTGCCTGGCAAGCAGAGATAAACTGTGATTCTGTCGTAGTTGGAATCTACGGGGTTGCAAGGACTTCTCGCTACTGATCCATGGGGTGATTCCTATATTGGATGCGGTAGGAGAGTGCCTTCGGTTCATCCTGTTCCTGGATGACGTATATGGACGAATGTCTGACAGAGTATTTCCAAAGGGTCACGTACGTTGATTTCTCCAAACGTACGATAGTTGTTGGCGGAGAATCGCCGTTCTCTAGCTTCCAGCTAGAGTATTTTTGTGGATATCAATTAGTGATATCTGATGGATCTGACGATGTGGCATTCAAAGTGAATGACAACCAGATGTTCAAGAGTTAATTCTGGCCTCAAGCCTCATCAACCGGGAAATGACAAAAATCGGGCAGGCAGCATGGCTATGTGGGTCGCTCCCATTAGGGTGTATGATCACCTATCTAGAGGAAACCCTATTTGTTTCTTAATCTGTATTCGATGCTGTCCCTTGTCGGGAGACGGTTGCTGATCCCAACCGTCGGTGATATACATTCGATACACTCAAGCGAAATGAGTGGTCGGTCATGTGAGGGCCGGGTTGCAAGAAGTTCTTGTTGAACCCAGTGTATTCATCTCTAGAGATACACGATCGGCAGGTGGTCCCATACCTTGTCAAGGTCGGAATCCAATTTCCAATAAGCGCCTGCGGGTTTTGATTGTATACTATATATGTGGAGCGTGAGATGCAAGCGTTCCACTAGATTGCTATTTACTTGTATTTAGACATTATTATAATATCAGAACAAGATATTGGTTTCAAAACTGTTTTGGGTTATCGTAAGGTAAAAACCGTCCGTGTTTATGTGTGGATTTGGTCTTACGATTATCCTTTTCTTTTGAAAAGATTTTGAACTTTAAAAATCATGATTGGATGATTCACCCTTATTACTGTGCGAGTTTATCTCACTCTGGTTCACCAGACTGACCCGGTGTTTTGTAAATGCTCGGGTTAGGCCGGGTTGTACAGGTTCAGGTTATCGACTACTGTGAAGAAACGAGCTGGAAGAGTCCAGACGTATGATATTACTATTCCGCTGTGTGTTATATGAGGACAGATTTTTATCACTGTCCAGATGTGTACTCTGATATTGTAAGTATTTTAAAAGTTCTCAATAAAGGTTATTTCTGTATTATAGTTTGTTCCGCTGCGATGTGAGACTCTGTGTTGTGTTGTGTTCTTCTTCTTCTTCTATTCTAATATTTCTTTCTTTCTTATCTCACCCTCTAACTTCTTTCTATTAATGATCTGGAATGTTCGATGTCTGAATGGTCAACATGGTAGTTTGATGTTGATTTTCGGAGTCGAAAATCCCGGTTCGTTACAGTGGTATCAGAGCTTAAGGTTAAGTAATTACCTTGGCTCTGTGGTGTAACTCAGTAGAGATGGGGTTAGTAATACCCTAGATTGAGTTTGAGTGTATATATATGAGCGCGTATTTGTAAATTGTTATAAAAACTGTCTTATATTGTGTTGATTGGTTTGTCGAGTAGTTTATGAATTCCGGTCGATACAGTAATGCAAACTGTGTCGATAAGTGTTTCTAAACTCTTGAACAGAATAATTCGACACAGTATGTTTTTGAAAGAGGGTAAATGGAAATTTTTGCCTGAAATATATTTTGATATAAACAAGGTATATATATTAAAATTATTATAATGTATATATTGGTTGTGTTAATTTGTTAATATAATTGAATCAGATTATAATCAAGATGGTTCTAAATAACTAGTCAGGATTAGTGGAAATGTAATAAATCAGTCAGATGAATTAAATCTCAATTTAAATCAGAATTTAGATTGAAATTGTGAAAACATAGAAAAGTGTGAAAAAGAATTTTGGATTAAATATATGGGAATTTTAAGATCCTGGGAGATTTTAAATTTGGTTTACAAGCATCGTGAATGATATTTTGAAATAAATTTCAAAATGGAAGTGTTTAAATATGGTTTGATAAGTGATATAGTATTGAACTCACTTCGATAGCTGGGGAATAACTCTGAGGATGCTGGCCACATCATCAGTGTTCATTTCCGAGTTCTAAGTGACGAATTACTACCAAAATCTTGGTTTGAATTTCTTTGAGAAAAACAAGTTGTTGTGAATCCTGAAAAGAAATATTTGATTTTTGAAAGAGCTAAACTGTTTAAAAACTCCCAGGGAAATTGTTTGAACAAAAACAAAATTTAATAGAAATTTGTGAAAGCAAATATGTATTGAATTGAAACCAATTAACTGGAAATTTAATCGAGATATAATATATCGAGTGGAATCAGATTTTGAATTGGGAGACAGGAATCTGAAAAGGTGTTGGACTGGTAAATTAAGGATTTGAAATTGATAATGGATGGAGATTAAGTTAAGAATGGAATTTGGCTTGGACACATGAAGGATTTGGGTTTGAGGATAAAATTGGAATTTTGTTTGGGGAATGCATTTGTATATGCTGACAGGGTAGCAGATGGAAAGGATATAATGATATGCCCGACAAAAAGGTACACGTTTATTTTTATATGGGTTTGATGATTTATGAGCCTATTTGGCAAGCCGCTTGGCTGTTTTATCTTCTTTTGGATTGGAGAAGGCCTAGAAAGGCGAGGTGTAGTTGTACCGACTGAGCCATACGGAGGAGGTGCTGGCGAATTTTCTCGAAAATTTAAAGTGTTAGAAAATTTTCAATATTTTTGAAAATATTTATTTACGGTATTGAACTGATTTTAATTTAAACTAAATCGGATTTGGAAATTAACGGGTTTGTAGCGTTCTTTCTTACCTTAGCAATTTCGAGGACGAAATTATTTTAAGGAGGGAAGAATGTAACGACCCGCATTTTTGGCCGTCAAATATTTAATTTAATTTATTTATTTTAAATATCATATTGGGAATATAATGGAATTTAATATTTAATCGTTATTTAAACGAAGTTCGAACGCTATATATTTATATAATTATAAATCGAGCTTGAAAATGGCGTGCAGTTCGTGAAATGAAGTTTTGAACTTCAACTGAGAATACAGGATTCGATATAAGTCGGATTTATGTGAAACAAGACACGTTGGAACCGTATTGATGATAATTTTCATATGAAAGAGAAAAATCCAGATTTCGTGTTATAGTTTGATAGTTATGGCCAAATCAAATTTTGAAATAGTCGCTATGGAAAACCGTTATTTAATTATAGGCCTTTAAAATAGCCGTTTTGCAAACGAACTCAGATTTCGACGAAATCAGTTTCATTAGAACCGTATCGTTAAATTATTGTACGGTGTTGAATGGCGTGGCAAACCGATATCGTATGTGACCACGGTAGCTATAAACGCTCGTTCATTTTCTATAGCGTATATTTAAATAAATAAAAGGATATTTGAATGTAACTGGAGCAGATGATCGAATTAGGCCACGAAACCAGTTCCGTTGAGTTCGTATCGTCGATTAGAGTCAGGATATATATATAGTTTGTTATTTTTAGAGATCGAGAAATTTGGCGTTAAAAAGGGTAGGGCGGTTCGGGGTAAAAACAGCCTACAGGGGCAACAGTCTCAGAATGCGACGAAATTAGTGCCGTTGGGTTCGTATCGAAAAGTTATTGTCAATGTTCGCAGTTTCAAGTGGATTTGATTTATCTGGTGACCGTGGAAAAATTAAACGTGTGTTCATTTCCGGTTTCATAAAGGAAATTTTTTCATACGACCTCGGATTTCGATGAAACTGGTCCCATTAGATCCGGAATAACTTTTTACACCAAGATTAGCTTTTTTATCAGTAAACAGAAATTGTATGAAGTAGGATTGCGTGTTACTTCACACGTAAGTTTCACTAATAAATAAACTAATGTCTTATACCATCTTATACCCTGTATACATATAGTATACATGACAACTCAATAGCTTAGGTACGACGCCTACACAGGCAACTCAGCATTTCAGTTCTTCACATGCCTACCGCCCTATACTTCGAAATATACAGCATACCCTCCCCAAGATGTTAACCACTGCAAGGCTTCAATTCAATCTGCGAAACATTAGCTGGTGGATTAAAGAAGAATTAAAGTCTGTCGGTCCTTGTTCCAATATATTACTGTACGCATGAAAATGACAATTCCTTGGCACCCAAGACTCTTCATTTATAAATCCTCCAGTTTCCCTTATTTCGACTGGCACATTTTCGAATGACCACCGTTCACTTCCCTTTTACTTCTCCGATCTCTTAATCCGTCAACTAAATTAAAACCATTCAATGATAATCTTGCTCACCCCATTAAGCACATCACAACCAACGGTCATGATGGGCTATCACCTGTTGTGGCAATCGATTTTTGCTTCGAAGCTGCCATCAGTTCTGGGCGCGCTGGAGGCGGACTGCATCACCGGGTGGGGCCAAACTCAGGTCGAAGATCGGTGGAGGGGTGGCGCCCGAGATGGAAGTTCCTGATCGAGGCCTGGTGTTGGCATTGAGGGTGCGGCAGGTTTGGTTGAAGGTGGTTTCTGTTCGTGCCTTGTACTGGAGGGCGCGGAAACAAATCGAAGGGAAAAAAAACAAGACTTGGCCTTGTCCTCCAAAGCAAATGGCAGCTTAAATATAAAGTAATTAATTTGACTAATTATAGAAATTAAGGATTTAAGTTTAACTAACTTATATTAACCAATTATCATATGAACAGCCGTGATTTGGGGTCAACAATTGGATGGTGGGGAGGACCGACAGTTTTGCACAAGTGAAAACCGCAGATGGGAAGGTGAAATCAAATTTGAAGGATCAACATTCAAGTAAACCAGAACTGTTTGTGCAGATAGCAAATGTGAGAGAAACGTAAGGATCGATCTTGTTAACCAAATAATTCATATTTTTTTTTAAGAAGATTATTTGAAAACTAATTAGTACTTCAAGAATGCATAAATTTAACAAAACCGGTCCAGTTTATTTAATCTGAAACGATGCTAATTTGTTAAACCAAAACTAATTGGCATGTTATAACACTAATAAGCAATTAGTTTAAATTAAAATATTATTAAAGGTTAATTAGGGAAATTAAACTCGTATAATCTTATAGTATGAATACCTTTCTATCTCGTGAGCAGAATTAAAGCGAATAAAATGCATTGGGATTATAGCGACGAGCCGGACATCAATGAACTGTCCTAGACAGAGATAGAGACGACATGGATACTGTTAAGTTAAACAACTGTTTAATTTAACTATATTTGAATCACTTCAACGGAAAAAGCCAAGGTGAGTTAAACTCACTCAGTTACCCTTTTTATATTTTATATAAATTGGGTATTTTTATTTTGTGTGCTCTGCTTGCCAATGGTTGACTGCTTTACTAGTTACCTATTTAACTGTTGATTTAAACAATGAAATTAAACTGTGTTTAATTTCAGTGAAATACCAAATCGTTACTTTAACGATTGATTCCAATAAAGGTAACTCACCTTGGTTGGTCACGTTTATTTATAAACGTGTTTTAAATTGTTGAACTGTTTGCGGTTGATGTTGAATGGTTGCTATTTAGTGTTATCAGTTAAACAAAACTGAACAGTTTGATTTGAGATAACCTTTTGAATGCAGGGAAGAACAGGTTGGAGGGACCCAACCGGATCCCTCAAATGTATTATTTATTTTCATATGATCATATATGAACTGATCTGTTTGTGTGATAAATTTGATGGTTGATTATTGACTGGATATTCAACATCTGTTTGGTTTAAACCAATGGGCGATATTGGTTAAGTGTTTGGCAGAGTATGGCCTTTAAAAATCAATCGGGTTACAGATATTGATTCACCGTCAGGTGAATCGATAGAGATGCAGTTATAAAATTTATTTTATAACTAGAAATAGAATTTTGGAAAATACTATTTTTAATAAAAGTTATATAAAGGGAAATAAATGAATAGTTTACGTATTTAAGACTTCGATTTATTATTAAGTGATTTTAGAAAGTTAATCAGATTGATAAGTACGGGAATAAGAAATAAGCCGAATGGTTTAGCTTGGGTAATTATTTGATCAAGCGAAATGAGGAGTTCATGAATAGGTTTTATTTTAAACCTAAGTTTATAACGAAGTTAAAAAGGGAATTTTAAGCGAGAATGAGAGCTTGAATTAAATATTGCTTAATCATTTGAATTAAGTCGAAGGAGATTTCGATAAAAGGGTTTAAGATGAACCAAAACATATAAATGAGTTTCAAAGTGTTAAGACGTTAATTTTACATTAACGTTATTTGAAAATGAGATCAAGTAACAAGGGAGTTTTGAAATGAATTTCAAAAGTGGGAATGGTTAAATATATTTAAAGGAAGATTGGTAAAGGTGAAATTGGGTTAAGGAACTAGGTCATGGGGTGGTATAACCAAATCCGAGTTGAAATGGAATTGGTTTTGAGATTTGAATAGAATATTGGGTTTTGATTACAACTATTATTTATCTGAGGATAAGACCGTTGTTTGATCAAGGTCTGAGAGGTAATTAAAATACCCCAACTTGAACAACGTCGGGATTATCTGAAGATAATGTTAGTTGGTAATCGTAAGAGACGTTAGTGAATATGTTTTGAAATCTAAACAGCGAATTTAGCGTTGTTGTTATAATATATGCTGTGTAAATCTAATATAGCGATGGTAGCACTTTTGCTATAGTAAATGGATTGTAAACCTAAACAGCGAGTATAGCGCTGTTGTTTTGTAAATCTAAATAGTGATTATAACGCTATTGTTATAACATATGTGCTATAAATTTCTTTGTTAAACGAATGGATTTCCGAATTTAAAGGATGATTTGAGGGAAGAATTAAGTGGGAAATTGAATATAGTTATTCGAGATAGAATTAGCCAAACATAATTATTCGGCTAAGTTGCCATTTCGTATGACTGCTAGCGTAATTCGCAGGGCTGCAGATAGCCTACGGCGGTCGGATGTTTCCTGAGGGAACCAGGCGTAACCATTGTGATCGCTGCGATCTAGAGTCGAGCGAATAGAGTAAGTCGAATGTTAGTTAATTGAAATTAGAATTATTCAAATATCATATTTTTGAATATTAAAAGAATTGGAAGTTTCAATTTAACAAAAAGGAAATTAGATTGTCAAAGGCCAAATGATGCTAAATACTGAATCAGTGAACTCATTGGAGTGTCATGTTTGAAACACTGTATATTTTGATAGTTAAAACACCGACTATCAAATCTGACCAATACGAGTGTTGGTACGGAAAGACCGGGATCGAATTTATATTCGAAAACCATTCCGACCAACAAATACGTGAAGATCTCAGAAGATGTTCGAGATGGAGCATTGAAGACCGTGGACTATCATACACGGAAGAACCACTAATATTCTCTGCCTGGCAAGCAGAGATAAACTGTGATTCTGTCGTAGTTGGAATCTACGGGGTTGCAAGGACTTCTCGCTACTGATCCATGGGGTGATTCCTATATTGGATGCGGTAGGAGAGTGCCTTCGGTTCATCCTGTTCCTGGATGACGTATATGGACGAATGTCTGACAGAGTATTTCCAAAGGGTCACGTACGTTGATTTCTCCAAACGTACGATAGTTGTTGGCGGAGAATCGCCGTTCTCTAGCTTCCAGCTAGAGTATTTTTGTGGATATCAATTAGTGATATCTGATGGATCTGACGATGTGGCATTCAAAGTGAATGACAACCAGATGTTCAAGAGTTAATTCTGGCCTCAAGCCTCATCAACCGGGAAATGACAAAAATCGGGCAGGCAGCATGGCTATGTGGGTCGCTCCCATTAGGGTGTATGATCACCTATCTAGAGGAAACCCTATTTGTTTCTTAATCTGTATTCGATGCTGTCCCTTGTCGGGAGACGGTTGCTGATCCCAACCGTCGGTGATATACATTCGATACACTCAAGCGAAATGAGTGGTCGGTCATGTGAGGGCCGGGTTGCAAGAAGTTCTTGTTGAACCCAGTGTATTCATCTCTAGAGATACACGATCGGCAGGTGGTCCCATACCTTGTCAAGGTCGGAATCCAATTTCCAATAAGCGCCTGCGGGTTTTGATTGTATACTATATATGTGGAGCGTGAGATGCAAGCGTTCCACTAGATTGCTATTTACTTGTATTTAGACATTATTATAATATCAGAACAAGATATTGGTTTCAAAACTGTTTTGGGTTATCGTAAGGTAAAAACCGTCCGTGTTTATGTGTGGATTTGGTCTTACGATTATCCTTTTCTTTTGAAAAGATTTTGAACTTTAAAAATCATGATTGGATGATTCACCCTTATTACTGTGCGAGTTTATCTCACTCTGGTTCACCAGACTGACCCGGTGTTTTGTAAATGCTCGGGTTAGGCCGGGTTGTACAGGTTCAGGTTATCGACTACTGTGAAGAAACGAGCTGGAAGAGTCCAGACGTATGATATTACTATTCCGCTGTGTGTTATATGAGGACAGATTTTTATCACTGTCCAGATGTGTACTCTGATATTGTAAGTATTTTAAAAGTTCTCAATAAAGGTTATTTCTGTATTATAGTTTGTTCCGCTGCGATGTGAGACTCTGTGTTGTGTTGTGTTCTTCTTCTTCTTCTATTCTAATATTTCTTTCTTTCTTATCTCACCCTCTAACTTCTTTCTATTAATGATCTGGAATGTTCGATGTCTGAATGGTCAACATGGTAGTTTGATGTTGATTTTCGGAGTCGAAAATCCCGGTTCGTTACAAAATCCACCCCAATGAGAGTTGTCCGTAGACAAATACTCTCGTTTCGGACACAATGGGCTAGGTCCCGTCAGCCCATTTGATCGTCTCAGCCCACTTTTCTTTAAATTAAAATATAAATCATTTAATTATTTAATTTGATCGTAAATTTAAATTCACCAGGGCCACATACTGACTCCAAAAATTCTTGATCAATAAATCTAGCTATGTTTTGACGATACGGTCCTCACAAAATTATTTTTGTCGAATTTGGAGACCGTTTGAAAAATGTCTATTTTCTGGTTGATCCAATTTGACTGAAATTGACAAAACAAGTTTTGCTTTACCACGCTCACATATTAAATCCAAAAATTATGAAAATTGGAATCTAGCAATAATTGGACATTCCAGATCCAAACAAAGTGGTTTCGTAGAAAACGACGGTCGTTTGCAAAATGGGTATTTATTATATTAAAATATATATAAATTCCATAGCGACTATTCTGAATATTTAACTGACCATAACTTTTTGTTCCTGCTATGAAATTTCAATATCTTTAGCATATTAATATTCTAACATGTCATATTCATCACTTTAATCCTTTCTAACATGTGTTTAAACATTTCAACATATCATATCTAAACATGTCATAGCAAAAATTCAATACTTTCAATTATTGTAGCAAATTCACAGTATACGATAACGGGGAATGTTTAAACGATAATATATCATTATAAAAAATGATATAACTTAAATCCACTCATTTCATTTGCAGATCTAGAAATTCTTCTAAATAGTTGTTACAGAAGAAAGCCAACTTTTATTTTTTTGTAGAGTTGGAGGTTGGTTATAAATCTTGAATCTTCTTTGTTAATCTAGATTCCAGCAGCATCTCCCCATTTTATTTTTAATTTAGAACATCATGGAGGAAGAGAAAGAGATGAAGAATTGTGTGTGGATAAAATGGGAGAGAGCCCCTTTTTATAGATTAACAGAGCCAATCTTTAACCGTTAGATATTAGGTTTTTCAATCAAACCGTACATGAAATGCTGAGTCAACTACGAATAAGACCCATTTTGCATTTCATACTTTATTTTACGCTGCCTATACATACATAATTTTAATGTTTTGCAGCTTTTAAAAGCCTTTTTGTTTTTCTCCCTTTTTAAGTTAATTGTGCCTATCCTCCTTCTTTAATTAATTGCATGTTCTCATGCGTGTATATCTTTGTCTTTAATTGGAATTATCTTCATACATAATACATCCTTATGTGTATACAAGGCCTCCTTATTTGCACAACCTTTATTTTATTCCAAAATTTGCCTCTCTTAATTAATTAATGCATGACTTATTTCTTTTTAAACTCTTTCTAATTAATGCATCAATTTACTATTTTTAACGCATTTCTTTCAAATATTTTTGTGCGTTACTTACACATTAACCTTCCCTTTTCATGCATTTATCTTCCATTGCGTTTCTTTTCTTATTAACACTTGCATTGATTGCTCTTTTTAATATTAAAAATGTTTTTCTTTTTAATACCTTACATATATACTTGTGCATTCCTTTTTATGCCATTACTTCACAGTTTTATTGCATGCTTTTTCAAATGTATTTTTTTATAAAATGCATTAACTTATAATGCTTCCTCTTTTTATTCCTTATTGCATTTATTAGCGTGCGTTACCTTCCTCTATGTTATACATACATACATACATATATATATATATATATATATACCATTTTAACGCTTGCATGAAATTAACCATTCCCTTATAATGTCATTGCATTAATGAGTATCCACACTACCTCTTTTAATTGCATGTATTTTCTTACCTTTCTTAATACATTAAAAAGTGTACTAATTTTCCTTCTCTTCAATGTATGAATTTATTTAAATTGTACATTACTATTATTTTTCCTTTATTTTTGTTCATGCATATACAGATATTTGTATGTTCAATTGGCCCTTTCTCAAACAAAGATAAAAATTATGTTACCATTGGTGTGACGACAGCCCACAACCCCCGCACTATAGTAAAGAAATAGTGCGCTGAAAGGTGTGCCAGGAAGCTATAGACGATCATCATGGTAAGGTATATAAGCGGAACCTGTCGTAAACTCACAGCGCAAAGATAAAATATAATAGAATATATACAACAGGTAATGATAGTGAAGCAGAAAACGCTAAATTTTCATAACAACTAGAAAGTATTTTCCATACACGTGGATAACAACAATAGTATTTGTTCAATTTGCCTCACTACAACACTCTCAGAAATAGCAACAGCGGAAACAAATACTAGATAGTAGTAAAGATAGTACGCCAGCCTCCTGCTTGCCTCCGAACAGCAACACTGTCCTCACTTAAGCTACCTGTCACCTGCTACTTAGTCTGCCCACCCAACAATCGGATGAACAGTCCAAGGTAATAAGAGGAGACATAAAACCTTGAGTCAGACAACAGTCTTAGTGAGCGATAAAACAGTTAACAAACTTCATCAATAAAGTATATGAGAATGGATAAATAAACTAACTATCTACCCAGCTCCAGAGAAGAACTCACAACTGCCCTTCCCACACCTGACAGTGATAACCTTTACGATCCATACCCCCAAAGGAATAACAATTCAACCGTGGAAACCAGAACAACCATTCGTACATAGAAATAGCAACTCAATCATCATCACAACAATGCATTCAAACATCCGTGACTGACTCTGGCTATCACCGCCAACCTTACTTTGGAACTGCCGTTAATCGCATGACTGGCTAAACAATTTGCCATCAATTGTCAAGGGCCATACAACGAAACCCCGGTTCTAGCTAAAACCCCACACACCATACAACAAAATGTGTCTAGGCCATACAACGAAACCCAGGGTACTCGACCTACAATTGGTCTTCAATTGGTCTTCAATTGTGCCCCTTCTTGAGTACGCTAGAACCTACGACAACGATAATTCCTCGGCCTTCTCATCTCTAGTCGTTATCAATTACGACTATTAATTAGCTCAGAACACCTTAGAGCAATGAACACTTTTCAACACTTCGAACTTCCCTAATTGAATTTACCTCAAAGTCACACCCATACTGGCCGGTCGGTCCTCCCAAAACATCACTGGTTGGCCCTCCCAAAACATACCGGTCGGTCCTCCCAAACACATCGATTGGTCCTCCCAAAAACATCGGTTGGTCCTCCCAAACACATCTATTGATCCTCCCAAACACACCAGTCGGTCTTGAAAAACTACCCACCAGTCCTTCAGCAATGGCTGGCCGGTCGGTACTGTAGCAATGGACGACCGGTTGGCACTGTAGCAATGGACGACCGGTTGGCAATATGGAAAACACTGTAGAAATGGATGATCGGTCGGCACTGTAGCGATGGACGACCGGTTGGCACTGTAGTAGTGGACGACCGTTGGCACTGTGGAAAACACTGCAGAAATGGATGATTGGTCGGCACTGCAGAAATGGATGACCGGTCAGCACTGTAACAGTGGATGACCGGTCGGCACTATAGCAATGGCTGGCCGGTTTGCACTGTAGCAATGGCTGACGGGTTGGCGATTTTGACCAAAACTTTGCCAAACGGTCATGTCGACAAAACCAACTTATCCAACTCATCCAATACAATCATAAGCATGTTATGAAACCACTAACATCATGAAAATGACGATTATGATCAAATTATGCAAATTCACCAAAAATCATGAGAAATGAACATATGATCAAAACGATGGACCTAACTCGCACATTCACATGAAATCTCATAGAAGTTACTTACCTAATCTTGCTAAACTAGATCATAAGGATATATATATATATATATATATATATATATATATATATATATGAAAATGGACTTATAATGGTATAGATCCATGAGTAAACACTTGGATTTGGTGAATAACATGCATAAACACTCATATAATTCATTGATTTCATGTGAGAGATGTAAATCACTCACCGATTCTCCAAACAAAGAAAAAACGAAGAAATTAGATTCTCGACAGCGATGAGATAACTCCTAGCCCTTCGATTTGATGAATCCACCCTCCTATTGATGTAGATCTAGCCTCCAAAGGTGTAGATCTATGATTTCCCTCCTTAGATTTGGATTTCTAATGATGGAAAAGAATTTAGAGGAAGAAGGAACTCAAGGCCTTCAAATGAGAGAATAAGAAAAGTAACCTATTCTCCATACCCCTCACCCCCTATTTATAGACTCCACCATCCCACTAGTGGGCCTTCTCCAAATCATCCCATTAGCTTTCTAAAACCTGGACAGCCAACTGAAACACCTTAAAACAACGATTTCTCTCAAACCGCTGAGCCAAATCTTTAATGTAACCACTCTACGGAAAGAGAATCATCAATTCCTTTCTAATGGCACAGGTCTCACCCTTTGATTCGACCTGAGTCAAAAGTTATGGCCTGTACAAGACTGATAGGGGCAAAATAGTCACAAACAAAATCGGTAAACATTATGGACATGTCTCGCATCCCCGTAAGCAATATGTTAAAAGATGAGAATGATCCAGCCCTCAAGGAATAAAATAAAAATATTTTACGATCTTCTGATACGTAAAATGTGAGTTGTTACATTACCCCTCCTTAAGAATTTCGCCCTCGAAATTCCAAACAAACAAAAGCAACCACAACAATTCCGCATGTGCATCATCCATGTGAAGCCAATTCTATCGTCCAAACTAGCAACCATCAAGTCATACATCCATAGCCTTATCCTGGCACGTAGAGTTCTATTAAACAACAACAAGATACAACGATATTATGATGATACGATTAAAGGGTCCTACCGAAGAAGAGTTCTGGATTAGTCGCCCTTATGCTCTCTTCCGTCTCCTATGTACAATCGTCACAATCTTCACTCCATTGTACCTTAACTAGCTTAACCGTCTTCCTCCTAAGCTGTTTCATGTCATTCCCCACAACACGAAGTGGCTTACGAGGTTTCGCAAATGCGGTTTCTACTTCTAGGTCTACGTACTGCTCCGGAGGTACCACTACATTCGAATCATGCACAAACTTTCTTAGAAACGACACATGGAAAACATTATGCACATTCGACATCTTCTCGGGTAACTCCAATTTATATGCGAGCGTTCTAATTCGCTCGACTATCGGAAGTGGTCCAACGAACCTAGGAGCTAACTTCCCTTTTCTTCCGAATCGAACCACATGCTTTAATGGTAAAATCTTCACAAAAAACATATTGCATATGTCGAATTCTAAGTCCTTACGATGCTTATCGGCATAACTCTTCTGACGATCTTGGGCTGCCTTCATTCGTTGTCGAACGATCTCGATACAATCCGAAGTCTCTCTTATCATCTTTGGCCCAAGTACCAACTTGTCTCCAGTTTCTAACCAACAAGCTGGAGAATTGCACTGTCTTCCATACAACGCCTCATATGGTTCCATCCCAATGCTAGACTGGTAGCTATTATTATACGCAAACTCAACTAGATGTAAATGGTCTTCCCACGATCCACCGAAGTCTAACACACAAGCCCTCAGGAGATCTTCCAAAAACTCGGTTGACTCTCTCAATCTGACCATCATCTTGGGGATGAAATGCCGTACTCAAGCATAACTCGGTTCCCAAAGCCTCTTGCTAACTTCTCCAAAATCCACTCGTAAAATATGGATCTTGGTCACTCACTATACTCTTAGGGACACCATGGAATCGAACAATCCATTTCACATAAAGCTCAGCCAATTTCGACGTCGTCCTAGTCAGCTTGACAGGAATGAATCTCGCACTTTTGGTCAAGCGATCCACAATGACCCAAATTCCTTCATTCCTTGCCCTAGTTCTATGTAGTCCATCGATAAAATCTATCGATACTTGTTCCCACTTCCATGTAGGAACTTCCAATGGTTGAAGCAAACCACTCGGCTTCTTCTGTTCAGCTTTCACTAATTGACAGTTCATGCACTTAGAAATGAACTTTCCAATATCTCGCTTCATCCCCTCCTAGTAGTAAACTCGCTTCATGTCCTGATACATCTTATTACCACGGGATGAATTGTCAGCTTCGAGTGATGACATTCCCTCAGAACCTTATCTCTCAATCCATCAACATCAGGAACAACTAACCGCCTTTGCTTCCGAAGCCAACCTTCTCGATTGACTTCGAACTCTTTATCTTCTGGTTCTAGCTTCTGGATAAACTCGACAAGCTTTGAATCTCGCTTTTGGCTCTCTCCAATCCTTTCGATGAGAGTAGGTCTTATCGATAAGCTTGCCAGTATTTCAGGTTCCAACTCACACTTTGGCCTGAAACCAAACCTTGCCAAATACTCAAGGCTCTTCCATTCCGAAAACATCGCTCCCAAACTTGCGTGTCTTCTACTCAACGCATCTGCAACTGCGTTGCCTTTGCCAGTAGTATAGGCTATGCCAAAATCATATGATGCTAGAAACTCTAACCATCGTTGCTGCTGAAGATTCAAATCCTTTTGGGAGAAAAGGTACTTCAGCGACTTATGATCCGTAAACAACTCGAATCGGACTCCTAACAGGTAATGTCTCCACATCTTCAGAGCAAACAGAATCGCCGCCAACTCCAAATCATGAGTTGAGTAATTCTTCTCATGCAGCTTTAGCTGTCGACTCGCGTAGGCCACAACCTTATCCTTCTACATTAGCACTGCTCCAAGCCCAGTACCACATGCATCAATGTATACCACCATCTCTTCATTTCCACTTGGAATTGTCAACACAGGAGAACTCATCAATTTCTCCTTCAGAATTCCGAACGCTTGTTCACATTTTGCATCCCATGTGAACACCTGGTTCTTCTTCGTCAATCTTGTCAATGGTGCAACTTTCTTGGAGAAATCCTTGATAAACCATCGATAATAACCAGCCAACCCAAGGAAACTCCGCACATCTGTCGCATTCTTAGGCCTATCCCAATCCTGGATTGCTGCTACTTTAGCATGGTCAACTGCTATCCAATAACCAGAAACTACATGGCCTAAGAATCTCACTTCATCCTTCCAGAAGTGACACTTCGAGAACTTAGCTTTCAACTGATGCTTTCACAATATCTCTAACACAACTCTCAAGTGTGTCTTGTGTTCTTCCTCATTCCTGGAGTAAACCAGAATATCATCCACGAACACAAGCACAAACTTATTCAACTGATCTCTGAACACCCTATTCATAAGATCTACAAAATACGTTGGCGCGTTAGTCAACCCTAATGGCATCACCAACCACTCGAAGAAACCGGATGGTGTCCTAAAAGCAGTCTTTGGCACACTATCCTTGGCCACCCTCAATTGGTGAAATCCCAAATCCATCTGAGAAAACACTTTGGTTTCGTAAATATGATCGAACAAGTCATCAATCCTTGGCAACAGATACTTGTTCTTCTTAGTCACTTTGTTTAGCTCACAATAGTCCACACACAATCTCAACGAGCCATCTTCCTTAGTTGCAAATACGACCGGTGCACCCCATTCGGAAACACTTCTCTGAATGAATCCCTTCCTTAGAAGGTAACTAACTTGCACCTTCAACTCTCGCTGTTCCTTAAGTGCCGTCCGCCTAAGAGGCATATCGATTGGTCTAGCACCCTCGACCAAATCAATCCTAAACTTGATCTCACGATGCGACAACAACCCTTTGACCTCGTCAAAGACATCCTTATACTCATTAGCGATCAGCACAGATGACAAGTCTTCTTGTGGAATCATAAGCGAATACAGATAGCTAACGAAGACACCCTCTTTGCGCTTACACTTTATCAACACCTTTCGCCCTTCCACATCCCCGACTCTCACCTCTACTTCTCGCAATTCACCCTTGCCGCATACCTCTTGAGCCAATCCATGCCCAAGATGATCCCAAACCCAGCGAAGTTAAGAACAAAGCAATCACACACAAAAGAGCAACCATGACTCGACAAAACTAGACGTCGACAAATCATGCAAAGATTTGACGAACCCCCAACTGGATTAGTTACTATGAAAGGTCTATCACATATCTCGTGTTCCAAACCCAAGCGGCACACAAGCTCATTACAAATGAATGAATGCGCTGCTCCAATACCAAAAAGTACATGAACTGAAACACCATTAACAGAAAGAGTACCTTCCACCACAACACCTTTTCCCTTTTCCTCTACAGTTGGAGCTCTCGAAGAAGTTGGCATGGCTTCCAAAGCATATGCCTTAACCACTTGCTTCCCTTTGGCTAATTCTGGACAATCTTTCTTCTCATGTCCTGGCTTCCCACGCTTGAAGCACTTCTTCTCAGCTTTAGGATTCTTGCATTCACTAGCATAATGGCCCTTCTGCCAACAATTGAAGCAAGTTACTTCTCTCTTTTTCTTCTTTTGGCCATCCTTTCCTTTCTGTTGTTGTTGCTTCCTTTTCTTATTATTACCACCCTGTTGTGGCTTCTGTTCCTCCTTAGGTGCAACAATAGACATCTTCTTAGGAAACAGACTTTCATGCCTCAATGCCTTCTCGACGATCTTCTCAAAGCTATCATCGAGGTGATCCAAAAGCTGATCTCCAAGATATTCATCCAACCCTAAGACAAACTTCTCGTTCTTTTGATAAGGAGTATCCACATATGAACGAGTATACTTCGATAGAGTCTCGAAGTCAGAAATGTAGTCAAGAACTAGGCGACCACTCTGCTTAAGCTCCGCGAATTTCTTAAATAGGATAGACTTTTGTACGGTGGAGATGAATTTTGCTTCAAACTTAGCTTGGAATAGCTCCCATGAAATATCCTCTTCAAGGGTGTCAAGTGTGACAGAGTTCCACCAGTCCATTGCTCTGCCCATTAACTGCCTTGATGCAAGTTTCCACTTTGTTGCATCATCAATACCCATATCCTTGAAGATTCGGACACAAGTATCCATCCACCTCTGGACTTCTTCAACTGGTTCAGTGCCTTTGAATGGTTTCCCTCCCAACAATGAAAAGTCTTTGCATAGCTTTGCAAATTCTACAGCTCTACGCACTTGGACTCCAACATCAACCGTAGCAGCCACTAGGGCAGGGTTCCTTCGAAGGCATGCTTCAATCATAGCTTCAAACATGGTCGGGTAGTCTTGTGCCCCTCCATTACCCTTTCCAGTATTAGCTTCCCTAGCAACGGGTCTTGGTGGTCATCTACTCATTCTAAATCTGTAATTTAGATTAATTAGCCACTTCCAAGAAAAATTGCTAAAGAATACAACCGCTAATACAATATATGCTAATATATATAGTAGGAGTTTCCTTTGAACTGTTTCTCATGATTTTTGGTGAATTTGCATAATTTGATGATAATCGTCACTTTCATGATGTTAGTGGTTTCATAACATGCTTATGATTATATTAGATGAACTGGATAAGTTGATTTCGTCGATATGATCGTTTGGCAAAGTTTTGGTCAAAATCGCCAACCGGTCAGCCATTGCTACAGCGCCAACCGGTCAGCCATTGCTACAGTGCAAACCGGTCAGCCATTGCTATAGTGCCGACCGGTCATCCATTGCTACAATGCCGACCGGTCATCCATTTCTACAGTGCCGACTGGTCATCCATTTCTGCAGTGTTTTCCACAGTGCCAACCGGTCGTCCATTGCTACAGTGTAGACCGGTCATCCATTTCTACAGTGCCGACCGACCATCCATTTCTGCAGTGTTTTCCACAGTGCCAACCAGTCGTCCATTGCTACAGTGCCAACCGATCGTCCATTTCTACAGTGCCAACCGGTCGTCCATTGCTACAGTACCGACCGGTCAGCCATTTCTACAGTGTTTTCTGAAGGACCGGTGGGTAGTTTTTCAAGACCGACTGGTGTGTTTGGGAGGACCAATTGATGTGTTTGGGAAGACCAACCGATGTGTTTAGGAGGACCAATCGATATGTTTGGGAGGACCGACCAGTATGTTTCGGGAGGGCCAACCAGTGATGTTTTGGGAGGACCGACCGACCAGTATGGGTGTAACTTCGAGGTAAATTCAATTAGGGAAGTTCGAAATGTTGAAAAGTGTTCATTGCTCTAAGGTGTTCTGAGATGATTAATAGTCGTAATTGATAACGACTAGAGATGGCCGAGAAATTATCGTTGTCAAAAGTTCTAGCGGACTCAAGCAGGGGCACAATTGAAGACCAATTGTAGGTCGAGTACCCTGGGTTTCGTTGTATGGCCTATACAGATTTCATTGTATGGTGTGTGGGGTTTTAGCTAGAACCGGGGTTTCGTTGTATGGCTCTTGACAATTGATGGCAAATTGTTTAGCCAGTCATATGATTAACGGTTGTTCCAAAGCAAGGTTGGCTGTGATAGCCAGAGTCAGTCATGGATGTTTGAATGCTATGTTGTGATCATAATTGAGTTGTTATTGCTATGTATGAATGGTTGTTTTGGTTTCCACGGTTGAATTGTTATTCCTTTGGGTGTATGGATCTCAAAAGGCTATCACTGTCAGGTGTGGGAAGGGCAGTTGTGAGTTCTTCTCTAGAGCTGGGTAGATTATTTTGTTTATTTACCCATTCTCATATACTTTATTGATGAAGTTTGTTAGCTGTTTTATCGCTCACTAAGACTATTGTCTGACTCAAGGTTTTATGTCTCTTCTTATTACCTTGGGTTGTTCATCCGATTATTGGATGGGCAGACTAAGTAGCAGGTGACAGGTAGCTTAAGTGAGGACGGTGTTGCTGTTCGGAGTAGAGTAGGAGGCTGGCGTACTATATTTACTACTATCTAGTATTTGTTTCCGCTGTTGCTATTTCTGAGAGTGTTTTAGTGAGGCAAATTGTACAAACACTATTGTTGTTATCCACATGTATGGAAAATACTTTCTAATTGTTATGAAAGTTTAGTGTTTTCTGCTTCACTATCACTACCTGTTGTATATATTCTATTATATTTTATCTTTGCGCTGTGAGTTTACGACAGGTTCCGCCTATATACCTTACCTTGATGATCGTCCATAGCTGCCTTGCACACCTTTCACCGCACTATTTCTTCAGTATAGTGCAGGGGTTGTGGGCGATCGTCACATTTGATATCAGAGCAATGTTATCAATTTTAGCCAAAGTTCGAAGACGTAATCACATATGAGAGACGTACTTGTAGATTTCTGTTGGACTCTGTTAGCCTACTTTGTGAACTAGGCAACACAAAGTCAAGAAATCAGACATTGAAGAGCATTTTTAATTAGAAGACTTCGGTTCGGATTGGAGAAGACACTACAACCTAGATTGGATAGCTGCAGTTGTTCGGGTCGGGCCAGAGCAACATATCGGTTCGGATCGGATAAAATCTTCTGTTCGGATCGGTGAACTGTTGCTGAGGAAACTGGTAAGGCATAGCTATTCGGATCGGAGGACAATATAATCTCAGCCGGATCGTAAAGCCACCTGGTTGCCAAGGAAATAGATCGGAGTGGAGCAGATTAAAGAAGAAGAGAGCGTTGCATCCAAGCTACTCCGGGTCGGATCGGGTATCCCGATCCGAACCCCTTATATGTGTGTCTCCGACCCGAGCCCATGTTCCATATTATTCTCCTGCAAAAGCGCCTGGATATCCGGACCGGCTGTGACCAGTTCCTACCCATAACGTTCGTTACTCTGATGCGTTGTCAACACAATAATTCATCCGAACCCGAAGCTAATGGGATGAACGACACGTGGCCCCGACCCGGATCAAGTTTTGAGCAAATTCACACCTATAAATACCCCGTCTGGAGACAAAGAAAAGGATCTTTTTTTGGGAGGCACTTTGAGAATTCAACCACCCCCATAACCCGAACTCCATTACTCCCGGAGAATCCAAATCTTCTTTCATTACTTGTTTTAGTCTATTGAGTGAATATAAGTGAGTGGAATCGAGTGAAGCTTACATTGTATTTGCAATCGAATCATTGAATATAGTAAAAGATAAGTGGATGTAGGCATTTCTTCGCCGAACCACTATAAATCCTGTGTGTTCATTTTTATTTTTATCTCATTTCATTTTGCTTTTAATCAATTTGGGTGTTAGAACCACTTTTGGGTCTAACATGAACATATGATCAAAACGTTGGACCTAACTCGCACATTCACATGAAATCTCATAGAAATTACTTACCCAATCTTGCTAAACTAGATCATAAGGATATATATGAAAATGGACTTATAATTGAGTAAACACTTGGATTTGGTGAAAAACATGCATAAACACTCATATAATTCATTGATTTCATGTGAGAGATGTAAATCGCTCACCGATTCTCCAAACAAAGAAAAAACGAAGAAATTAGATTCTGGACAGCGAATAGATAACTCCTTGCCCTTCGGTTTGATGAATCCACCCTCCTATTGATGTAGATCTAGCCTCCAAAGGTGTAGATCTATGATTTCCCTCCTTAGATTTGTATTTATAATGGTGGAAAAGAATTTAAAGGAAGAAGGAACTTAAAGCCTTCAAATGAGAGAATGGGAGAAGTAACCTATTCTCCATACCCCTCACCCCCTATTTATAGACTCCACCAACCCACTAATGGGCCTTCTCCAAATCAACCCATTAGCTTTCTAAAACCTGGACAACCAATTGAAAAACCTTAAAACAGCGATTTCTCTCAAACCGCTGAGCCAAATCTTTAATGTAACCACTCTTTGGAAAGAGAATCATCAATTCCTTTCCAATGGCACAGGTCTCACCCTCTGATTCGACCCGAGTCAAAAGCTATGCCCTGTACAAGACTGATAGGGGAAAAATAGTCACAAACAAAATCGGTAAAAATTATGGACATGTCTCACATCCCCTTAAGAAATATATTAAAAGATGAGAAAGATCAAGCCCTCAAGGAATAAAATAAAAATATTTTACGATCTTCCGATACATAAAACGTGGGTTGTTACAACTAGGGTTCAAACCCCCGACCTCTAAGTTACATATCCAATGCCTCAACCAACTGAGCTATGAAGTCTTTTGTTAATAAGACTAGAAACAATGGTACTCATTGTTCTCCTTCTTTATCTAATTTTCATGTTCTGCTACAATTGCTTCATTTAAAGGTACCTTTTTCATCGTAAATCAGTTTTCTGCAATCCATAGGTCTAAATTGACCAGAAAATCACCACGAACGTAATGATGCTATTCCCGTGGCCTAATTCTGGAAGCTCTTCAAAATTTTCTTTTTCTTATATGCATTACTTAATTATTTAATTGTTATAAAAATGCGGGGTGTTACATTCTCCCACCCTTCGGAAATTTCGTCCCTAAAATTTAATAAGGGTAAAAATCAATTAACCCCTCGCATAATATACATCCATCATGTGTGCATCCAATTTTTGCAAACATTGTGCACTTGGGCAAAGTGAAATACAACATAATAATACATGTATGCATAAGCGGTAACTCCTATGTGTATGCAAATTTTTCAAAAATCCTTTTAAAATATGATGCTCACATCTTAAATATACTTGCTATTCTATATGAATGCAATATTCTGAAATTCAAAAATGATTTTTCATCCGAATTTTCCCACACTCTCAGATTGTAGTTCATCCAATTGTTGCATCTAAAATCCTACCAACCAATTTATTTCTTGAATTTCAGAAAAATCTAATTTTCTAAATTCGATTTCTTATGTTACAAAAAGGTAGAAAACGGAAAATTTCGCATCTTCCATTATTCTTTTTCAACCTTTTTCTAACCGTACTTGGATTTGATGTTACTATTTATAAAGATTCCCTTATTTTTCCTATCTAAGCACAACCCACATAAGAAAATTTTCTTTGTTACAAATTTTCTTTTTCATCTTATCTTGGGAAATTTTATTTTAGACAAAGTTTTCACAAGAAATCACTATTTACAAATACACCCCATTTTATTTCAAAACCCAATATGTACTTCTTTACATATTTTAAAACTATAACTTTAAGACTAAAACTTGAAAACTGCACAAACCATTTTCCCAAAACTTTTACAATTTCAAGTACTTAAAAGCTAATAATGGGGTTAGACTCAAATCGGGTTTCCAATTTTTTCCTAGGCTTTCCTAGTCACTCCCCAAGTTCAATTCTCTCAACTATATATATTCCTAATCCATTTTTCTTTTTTTAACCTTTTCCAATTTATAAGGTTTTACTGCCAAACCCACTAACCCAAAATACTAATCATATGGGATTCACCTTCCTTCCATACAAAGTACATTGCACACTTTCCACCCAAATTACCTAAGGGTCTCAGATTTCCATATTCCTTTCTTTAGTGTACAAAAAAGTTGTAACAACCCAGATATTCAGAACAAATTTAAAATTTTTATTTTAGCAATTTTAATAGATTTTGAATGTTTAAAATAATTTATTTTAAATAATAACGACCAAAAATTTATTTAAATCGAAGTTATAACGAAATTTTTTAATTTAATTATAAAAGGAGTTTAAAATGGCGCTGCAGTTTGAAAATTAAATTTCAAATTTCAATTGACTGTACAGGATTCAAAATAAATCAGATTTCAGTAAAACCAAAAATATTTAAATCTGTTTGATTATATTTTTCCAACGAATCTGAAAAAATGAGATTTCACTTTATTAATTGAAAGTTATGCCCAGTTTAAAATTCAGAAAAGTTGTTGTAGAATTTATATATATGTTAATATAATATATAGCCCTTATAAATAGCCATTTTGCAAACGAACTCCGTTTTTGATGAAACCACTTTATTTGGATTCAGAATGTCAAATTATTATTAGGTTTTAATTTTAATAATATTTGAAATTAATATGTGAGCGTGGCAAAAGAAAATGTGATTTGACCATTTTAGTCAAATTAGATCGACCAGAAAATGGCCATTTTTCAAACGGTCACCAAATTTGACAAAATTAGTTTTGTTAGGATCGTATCATCAAAACAAAGCTAGATATAATTTTTCTGTGACTTTTAGAGTCAGTATATGGCCCCGGTAAATTAAAATGTACTTTTAATTTAAATTAACATTGATTTATATTTTAATTTTTAAGAAACACCTATCGAAACAGTCGAATTAGCTTACCGGACATATCCCATTGTGTCCGGAATGGCGGTATTTGGCTAGGGTCGACACTCGTTGGCTTTGATTTGGAGTTCGAAACGATACATGAGTTATATTGAAATAAAATGGAATTAAATAAAATAAATAAAAATCCGAATACGTATATAAATACACCGTATACGAATTCCATCCCTAAACCTAATACAACCTCCGTTCCAAAATGATTCAATGGCTGACGCCTTTGACCTTTCTTCTTCCGATTCCTCTTTACCCACAAATAAAAATGAGAAATTTTCAATGGAAAATCTCGTCATCTATATGAGATCTCCAACTTGAATGGTCATGATCACATCTTGATCAGCAAAGTGCCCAGAATTGGAACCCGAAGTCGTCACCGTCGGGCTCAATTTCGCGCCGCCTGGGGTGTGCGAGCTCACCGCGCCGCCATCCCCTGGGATCCCTCACAAAGGCGAACAAGGTGATATACCCCGATCAACACCAAGTGCGTCGGATTTGGAGGAAGATCCAAACCTAGTTTGGAACCAATGAAAAGCAACTGTCTGAAGCAAATCAAAGGAGGAAGATTTTTATACAGCAACGCTTTCCTTAAGTGTGCTTGATTAGGTTAATTTTTAATTAATTATTAATTATATATTCTTGTAATTAAAGGTTAAAAATTTGAAATTTTATCATTGTTTTAAAATTAAAAAGATTATTGTTTGTGAATTAAAAAGAACATTGTGTTTAAATTAAAAAGATCATTGTTTGTGAATTAAAAAGAACATTATGTTTGACTTAAAAATATACATTGTTTTTTAAAAGAAGAAAACATAACCTTGTTTTTAAAAAAGTAAACATAACATTGTTTTATAAATGAAAATTACATTGTTTTATAATTGAAGTCATCATTGCTTTGCAAAACATAATCATATTTGTTTGTAAACAAAATCACATTTGTTTTCTTTAAATAAAAAGATCCTTGTTTTAAAAATAAAACGCATTGTTTTCAAAGCAAAAATCGCATTGTTTTCAAAGTAAAAATAGCATTGTTTTTCAAAGTAAAACTAGTATAGGTTTTGGTAAAAAGAAAACTAGCACATGGTTTGGAAATTGAAACGAACATAGTTTTGAAATGAAAACGAACATTGTTTTGATATTAAAGGAACTTTGTTTTAAAATCATAAATAACATTGTTTTAAAATTATTTGTACATAAAATTAGCATTGTAATTTGTACATAAAACTAGCATTGTTTTAATCATGAAATTTGCATTGTTTTAATCATAATATTAGCATTGTTTTAATCATAAAATTAGCATTGTTTTAATCATAAAATTTGCATCATTTTTTTTTTTTTAAAATTAACGTTGTTTTTATAAAAAATAGCAATATAAAAATATGATTTTTATATAAACATAACTAAAAATATGATTTTTACCATATATTTAAGCATTAAAAATATGATTTTTAATACAAACTGTGTGGCACAGACTGCGATAGGACTGAATGGAAGTAGAACGGAATCCAAATTGTCCGCTAAAGACTGACGGTGTGGAAATGAAGGTGAGAACTCCTCACTTAAATTTCTATACAGTTATTTATTTATTTATTTTTATAACTGAAAAATATATAGAATTGCCAATTTAGATTTTTATCAGTTTAGTCACTATAAACTGTAAACTGTGTTTGATTAAATCACTCCCCTTGTCCACAAACCATGGAGGATTTAAATTGACTGTATTGTATGTTGTTTGTGATGTTGAAATGATTAAAAATTATGTTAACATAAATTTGGTATTTGAAATTAGATTATAAATATTTATTTGTAATTTGAACAGTGAAATTTGTTTAAATTTATTAACCAATAATTTGTGTAAATAAACTGTTGTTGTTTGAAAACCCCACACGGGTCTGGGGATGATGATTTATTCACATCTCCCCTGAATTTAATTATATGTCAATCGATGGATTGACAGTCTGATGAGCGTTATTTATTTATTTTAATGCTCACACAGTTGTAAATATCACTCCGGATGTGAATGGACTGTCTGTTGATTATTTATCGTTATTGTTGTATACATGCGATGTATGAAATCCATATAACTGAAATTATATGGTAATTGATTGAGTCGCATTCCAATTCAGAATATAAAGAATATTTTTTTTTAAATAAAGAATATTTTAAAATAAAATGTTTAAACAATAAAAATTCACATTTTTATTGTATGAATAAGAATATAAAATAATTATTTGTTGAAGTATATTTTTGTACATTAGAAATGTCATCTTGAAAATGTAACATAACATTTATAATGTAAAAGGATATTTTCAAGGTAAATAACATTTATAATGAAAAAGGACATTTATATGGAGGAGGAACATTTATATATAAAAGAATCATTTATATGAAAACGAACATTTTTATGAAAAAGAAACATTTTTAATGTACGAAACATTTTGATATATAAGAACATTTTTATATAAAATAACACTTTAGGATATAAGAAACATTCTGATGTAAAAGAATCATTTTTTATATATATAAGAGAATCATTTTCAATATGAAAGAATCATTTTCTGTATAAAAGAACATTTCAATGTAAAGAATATTTTAATGTAAAAGATTATTTTAATATAAAGAATATCTTAAAATAGAGAATATTTTAAAATCACGAATATTTTAAAATAATATTCAGTAAAGAATAAAAATCATGATTTTGATGTCCGATTTTAGATGGACACAAAAATATAAAAATATGAAGTCGAGTAAGTAGCAAACGCCATTTTAACCCAAATGGGTTTATCGATCGATTTTATTCACTTTAAAATGAATATAAAAAAGAAGAGGTTTTCAAAATCTAATACTTTGAAAATATTATCATTTTAATATAATATAAATATAGAATGTTCAATTTTTATTTAAGATTGAAAAAGAAGTTGAAATCATTTTTAAATAATTTATAAATACGTTTTAAATGGAAATCAATGAAATATATATAATATATATTATATATATATATAAAGGCCTGAATATAACGCGCCACGCAGCGACCGTTTGAGAATTTCGACCATTAACTTCAAATTAGCGTAACGGGAGATCCGACCGTCGGATTCTCCTAAAATCGGAACCATTGGGTTCGTATCGAAAAGTTCTTTCCAATGAATTTAAGGGAATTGAAATCTAATGGTTAGATTTGGAGATATGTTCAAATCAATTTCAGAAAAGGTCGCTATGGATGCAGTTGGGTGGTCGTTGTTGGAAACCGACTATACGGGCGATAATAAAATTATTAAAAAATGTGGAAAAATTATGTAAAATCATAATAAATGGTTTGGCAGGATTTTTGATGAAAAATTCAAATTTTATAAAGATAAAAATATATTTTTATCGAAATGAACTATTTAATGAACTAGTTATTAACTAGAATAATAATTTAATTATTTTAGAAATAAATAAATTTGATTTGAAAATGGTTTTAAAATAACCAGTATTTTCTAAAGAATAAATTGGAATGAATTTGAATGGAAATTATCTTCGGTATATTTCGATATTGGATTCCGTGATTAAACAGATATTTTTATGGGAATTTGGAAGATATATACATATCGTTATTCCCAATATGATATTTGTTGGCTTCAGAATTTGGTATTGAATATAAGCAAATATAATTTCTATTCAGAACCTTATATTTAATATCAAATGAGATTTTGGGTTTGTCGTGGACGGTGTCTTTAATAACACTGTTCTTAAACTAAATTTAGAAAAGAATAAATCTTTTATTTAAGATTTAGGAAATTTTTACCAATTAATTAATATTTAATTGGAATTGGATAAAAGAATTGGATTTTTGGGTTTATCATGAACGATGTTTTAAATAACACTTGTTATTTAACACAATTAACAGGGAAGAAAAAAATTAGAATTTATAAATCTTTTATTAAGATTTAATGGAAATTTTCCAAAATAAAGTTTTCCAACTTAATATATTAAATTGGAATCGGATGGAATTCGATTTGGTAATAATCGAGATGAGCTCCTGGGAATGAAGACCAATACTATATACGGAATTTAAAAGGCATTGCCGCTATTCCATTTATATTATTAGTTTGATATGGGAATTTATATCGATTATACATCGTTATGATTTCCGTGAAGATTTTATAGTTAATGGAAGAAGATTTGGGTTTATCGTGAACAATGTTTTTAAAAGACATTAGTTCTTTAATCCAGTTAAAGTTAAGGTTAAATTCTTAAGCTTGAATAATCATTAAGTAATGATTTTTGAGATTAAAAAGAAAATTTAAAAGAATTTATATTTGATAAAATTAATGGGAAATTTTCCCTAAAAATGTGAATATTTTATTAAAAGGATATTCTGAATTGGAATGAGGCGTAGGATGTGTTTTGATAGTACTTGTTTATAAAGTATGCCATTATTCGGAAAGACCGGGTTTAACCCATTCTGAATAATTGATACGACGACTAATAGTCGAAGAGATTGAAGATGGCGCAAGACTAACGATCTTCACATCGAATGGATGAGTTGCTACTGATGCCCATGATTGGAGTAGCCACCTTGCAGGGGCTACAGTGGTAGCCGTCCGGACGTACTTGTTGATTATTCGGATATGCGAGGGCCTCTCTTCCGTATTGGACGTACGGGACGAGGATTAAGGTGCCTATGGTTTCGTTCAGACCCAGAACTAACTTGTAGATGGATGGTATGTCTGACGTTGTATTCCTTTATGCTGTATTCGTTGATCTCTACTAAATATATATCTGTTGGTGGCGGAGAATTTATTCTCTTACTTAACACCCTTCTCTGAGATGTATGTGCTCAGAGGTTATATATATTGGTAGAAATCAATGGTATGGTATGGATTGACAATGCGGCATGCTAATATGCATGGATCAAGGCTTTTGTTGAAAAGCAGAGCCTTGTGGATGATGATCAAAGCATAGCTTTAATTAGCATAGCTTTGTGTAGCGTTACCTCGCGAGCCTCACACCCCGGTATGATGGTGAACGATTTGTTTGATTAGTAGGTTTGACCAATATACTTTATATATTTATATATATATGGATTTGGTTGGCCGAGTTATGCTGGGTGTGGTCGCTCCACACCTTGAGATTAGGGATAGGACCGTTCCCCCCGATTCCCATATAGGGATAGAGTAAGCGGTGTTTTCTCTCACTGGGACGTAAGCCACAGTGATACTTGATTTCGCAAAAGTGCAGATGTGCATTACGGTGTTTTCTCTAACTGGGACGTAAGCTGTGGAGTATTGCACCACGTGATAGATCTTTCGAATCAGGAGCCATTATGATGGAAATCCAACTTTCCAATACGAGCTTTGCAGTTTTAATTGTAAACCTATATATGGCGACATAGTGGGATGGGGCACTCATGCCGTCTATGATTGATACATTTATTTTCGAAATTGATTTCTACACTATGCACTTATAGTAATATTGAAAGAGAAATTTCGCGTATCAAACATGTTTGGCTATTATAAGGTAAAACTCTATCCTCCGGCTTGCGTTGCATTGTGTGGTGGGACTTGAGTCTTATAATAGCTTCATTTTTCCAAAAAGCATAAGGCTGTTTATTTTTGGTATTCTTGGGGGGTAAACCCATTCCGTGTTATACGGCGTGGTCCCTTGATTTACCTAACTTTAAAATCAAATTAATAACTGTTTTGAGTTCTCATACCAGTCCCATGACTGACCCGGAGTTTATTGTTTTAACCTAAACTCTGGGTGCCCATAATTTCGACACAGGCAGCTAGTAGTTTTGGTTTTGCAGATATTATGTTCACAGGATCCTGGTCTACAGCTGAAGCGATATTCGGAAAGCTCTGTGTCCGTGTATTTCTTTCAGTTGTATTTTGTATTATTTTTCTGCTGCTATTTAAATGTAATTTAAATCTTTGATATTATTTTCTCTTGTATAATTATTCATGCTCTAGAATAATCTTGTAGTCTGATATAAATTGTTGTAATAAGCAATGAAATGTTCTTCTGTTTGTGTTCTGACTTATCGTATTCTCAAAATAATCCGGCTTTCCTTTACTGGGAAGTTTGGGTCGTCACATTTGGTATTAGAGCTTTGGTTTACAAAGCACGAGAACAAGACACATTAGGACCGAACAAAAGAATTCATCATAGATAGGATTAGTAGCATCCTATAAGAATAACTCGTTATAGATAGGATCAGCAATATCCTAGAATTAGTCCGAAGAGTGTTATTTTTTAAAAATAAAAATGATAACAAATTTAGTTTTGAAAATTTTATCTTAAAATACGTATTTGAAATATTATTACATTTCCATTTGGACAATCGAGTATATAGAGACTTTAATATATGCCTGATTCACATGTATACGAAGTCTCAAATATACTAGGTAGATATAGAATCACGCTGTAGTTGCCCGAACATAATTCTGATAATGAGGATGGCATCATCAGCATTTATGTTCGAGTATTCGAAAGTGGGATATCAATATATTTCCATTGACTGGTGTGAGAACCAAAACTAGATAGGGTTTATTGTTGTGATTTGCACTGAAATATGATTTTTGACTATATATAAAAATTACATATATTTGAAAAGTTAATCACCTAATTGATTGCTGGTTGTGATGTTTGATAATTAGTTTAACTAATTAAAATATTGGAATGATAATTAATTTAACCAATATGAGAAAGAACGATAAAATTAGCTAAATCGAATTTAATATTAAACTGAATTGAAATTGATTAGATTTGAAAGTTGAGTTGATTAGTTAAACAATTTTCAGCTCCGTTACTTTACGAGGACGAAAAGTTTTTAAGTGGGGGAGATTGTAATAACCCGGATTTTCAGAACAAATTAAAAAAATTTATTTTAGCAATTTTAATAGATTTAGAATGTTTAAAATAATTTATTTTAAATAATAACAACTAAAAATTTATTTAAATCGAAGTTAGAATGAATTTTTTTAATTTAATTATAAAAGGAGTTTAAAATGGCACTGTAGTTCGAAAATTCGATTTCAAATTTCAATTGACTGTACAGGATTAAAAATAAATCAGATTTCAGTAAAACCAAAAATATTTAAATCTGTTTGATTATATCTTTCCAACGAATCTGAAAAACTGAGATTTCACTTTATAAATCGAAAGTTATGCCCAGTTTAAAATTCAGAAAAGTCGATGTAGAAATTATATATATTTTAATATAATATATAGCCCTTAAAAATAGCCATTTTGCAAACGACCTCCTTTTTCGACGAAACCATTTTTGTTGGATTCAGAATGTCAAATTATTGTTAGTTTTCAATTCTCATAATTTTTGAATTTAATATGTGAGCGTGGCAAAAGAAAATGTGTTTTGACCATTTCAGTCAAATTGGATCAACTAGAAAATAGCTATTTTTCAAACGGCTACCAAATTTGATGAAATTAGTTTTATTAGGACCGTATCGTCAAAACAAAGCTAGATATAATTTTTTTGTGATTTTTAGAGTCAATATGTAGCCCCGATAAATTAAAATGTACGTTTAAATTAAATTTACATTGATTTATATTTTAAATTTTAAGAAAAACCTATTGAAACAGTCGAATTAGCTTACTGGACTTATCCCATTGTGTCTGGAATGGCGGTATTTGGCTAGGGGCGACACTCGTTGGGTTTGATTTAGAGTTCGGAACGATACAGGAGTTATATTGAAATAAAATGGAGTTAAATAAAATAAATAAAAATCCAAATACGTATATAAATACACCGTATACGTATTCCATCCCTAAACCTAATACAACCGCTACTCCAAACTGATTCAATGGCTGACACCTTCCACCTTTCTTCTTCCGATTCCTCTTCACCCACAAATAAAAATGAGAAATTTTCAATGGCAAATCTCTTCATCTATATAAGATCTCCAACTTAAACGGTCGTGATCACATCTTGATCACCAGAGCGCCCACAATTGGAACTCGAAGTCGTCATCGTCGGGCTCGATTTCGCGCCGCCTGGGGTGTGCGATTTCACCGTGCCGTCGTCCCCTGGAAGCCCTCTCGAAGGCGAACAAGGTGATATACCTTGATCAACACCAAGTGCACCGGATTTGGAGGAAGATCAAAACCTAGTTTGGAACCAACGAAAAGCAACTGTCTGAAGCAAATCAAAGGAGGAAGATATTTATAAAGCAGCGCTTTCCTTAAGCGTGATTGATTAGGTTAATTCTTAATTAATTATTAATTATATGTTCATGTAATTAAAGGTTAAAAATATAAAATTTATATCATTGTTTTAAAATTAAAAAGATTATTGTTTGTGAATTAAAAAGAGCATTGTGTTTAAATTAAAAAGATCATTGTTTGTGAATTAAAAAAAACATTATTTTTGAATTAAAAATATACATTGTTTTTTAAAAGAAGAAAACATAACCTTGTTTTAAAAAAGTAAACATAACAATGTTTTATAAATGAAAATTACATTGTTTTATAATTGAAGTCATCATTGCTTTGTAAAACAAAATCATATTTGTTTGTAAACAAAATCACATTTGTTTGTAAACAAAATCACATTTGTTTTCTTTAAATAAAAAGATCCTTGTTTTAAAAATAAAATTGCATTGTTTTCAAAGTAAAAATCACATTGTTTTCAAAGTAAAAATAACATTGTTTTTCAAAGTAAAACTAGCATTGGTTTTGGTAAAAAGAAAATTAGCACATGGTTTGGAAATTGAAACGAACATGGTTTTGAAATGAAAACGAACATTGTTTTATAAAGAAAATAACATAGTTTTGATATTAAAGGAACTTTGTTTTAAAATCATAAATAACATTGTTTTAAAATTATTTGTACATAAAATTAGCATTGTAATTTGTACATAAAACTAGCATTGTTTTAATCATGAAATTAGCATTGTTTTGATCATAACATTAGCATTGTTTTAATCATAAAATTAGCACTGTTTTAATCATAAAATTTGCATTGTTTTTTTTAAAATAAAATTAACGTTGTTTTTAAAACAGAAATAGCAATATAAAATTATGATTTTTATATAAACATAACTAAAAATATGTTTTTTACCATATATATAAGCATTAAAAATATTATTTTTAATACAATGTGTGTGGCACAAACTGCGATGGGACTGAATGGATGTAGAACGGAATCCAAATTGTCCGCTAAAGACTGACGGAATGGAAACGAAGATGAGAACTTCTCACTTAAATTTCTACACAGTTATTTATTTATTTTTATAACTGAAAAATATATAGAATTTCCAGTTTAGTTTTTTATCAGTTTAATCACTATAAACTGTACACTGTGTTTGATTAAATCACTCCCCTCATCCACAAACCATGGACGAGTTAAATTGACCGTATTATATGTTGTTTGTGATGTTGAAATGATTAAAAATTATGTTAACATAAATTTGGTAGTTGAAATTAGATTATAAATATTTATTTGTAATTTGAATAGTGAAATTTGGTTAAATTTATTAACTAATAATTTGTGTAAATAAACTATTGTTGTTTGAAAACCCCACACGGGTCTGGGGATGGTAATTTATTCACATCTCCCCTAAATTTAATTATATGTCAATCGATGGATTGACAGTCTATGATGAGTGTTATTTATTTATTTGAATGCTCACACAGATGTAAATATCACTTTGGATGTGAATGGACTGTTTGTTGATTATTTATCATTATTGTTGTATACATGCGATGTATGAAATCCATATAACTGAAATTATAGGGTAATTGATTGAGTCGCATTCTGATTCAGAATATAAAGAATATTTTTTTTAAATAAAGAATATTTTAAAATAAAATGTTTAAACAATAAAAATTCACATTTTTATTGTTTGAATAAAAATATAAAATAATTATTTGTTGAGTTATATTTTTGTACATTAGAAATGTCATCTTGAAAATGTAACATAACATTTATAATGTAAAAGGATAATTTTAAGGTAAATAACATTTATAATGTAAAATAACATTTATAATGAAAAAGGACATTTATATGGAGGAGGAACATTTATATATAGAAGAATCATTTATTAATAAAAGAATCATTTATATGAAAAAGAACATTTTTATGAAAAAGAAACATTTTTAATACACGAAACATTCTGATGTATAAGAACATTTTTATATAAAATAACACTTTAGGATATAAGAAACATTCTGATGTAAATGAATCATTTTATATATATATATATATATATATATATATATATAAGTGAATCATTTTCAATATGAAAGAATCATTTTTTGTATAAAAGAACATTTCAATGTAAAGAACATTTTAATGTAAAAAATTATTTTGATGTAAAGAATATCTTAAAATAAAGAAAATTTTAAAATCACGAAAATTTTAAAATAATATTCAGTAAAGAATAAAAATCATGATTTTGTTGTTCGATTTTAGATGGACACAAAAATATAAAAATATGAAGTCGAGTAATTAACACATGCCATTTTAACCCAAACGCGTTTGTCGATCGATTTTATTCACTTTAAAATGAATACAAAAAAGAAGTGGTTTTCAAAATATAATGCTTTGAAAATATTATCATTTTAATATAATATAAATATAGAATATTCAATTTTTATTTAAGATTGAAAAAGAAGTTGAAATCATTTTTAAATGAATTTATAAATAATTTATAAATACGTTTTAAATGGAAATCAATGAAATATATATATATATATATATATATATAATGGCCTGAATAGAACGCGCCGCGCAGCGACCGTTCGCGAATTTCGACCATTAACTTCAAATTAGCATAATGGGAGATTCGACCATCGGATTCTCCTAAAATAGGAACCGTTGGGTTCGTATTGAAAAGAGATTTCCAATGAATATAAGAGATTTGAAATCTAACAGTTAGAGTTGGAGATATGTCCAAATCAATTTCAGAAAAGGTTGCTATGGATGCAGTTCGGTGGCCGTTGTTAGAAACCGACTGTACGGGCGATAATAAAATTACTAAAAATATGGAAAAATGATGTAAAATAATAATAAATGGTTTGGAAAGATTTTTGATAAAAAATTCCAATTTTATAAAGATAAAAATATATTTTTATCGAAATGAACTGTTTAATGAACTAGTTATTAAATAGAATAATAATTTAATTATTTTTAGAAATAAATAAATTGGATTTGAAAATGGTTTTAAAATAACCATAATTTTCTAAAGTATAAATTGGAATGGATTTGAATGGAAATTATCTTCGGGATATTTTGATTTTGGATTCCGTGATTATACAGATATTGTTATGAGAATTTGGAAGATATACACATATCGTTATTCCCAATATGATATTTGTTGGTTTTAGAATTTGGTATTGAATATAAGCCGATATAATTTCTATTCAGAACCTTATATTTAATATCAAATGGGATTTTGGGTTTGTCGTGGACGGTGTCTTTAATAACACTGTTCTTAAACCCAATTTAGAAAAGAACAAATCTTTTATTTAAGATTTAGGAAATTTTTACCAGTTCATTAATATTTAATTAGAATTGGATTAAAGAATTGGATTTTTGGTTTTATCGTGAACGGTGTTTTAAATAACACTTGTACTGTAACCCAATTAATAGTGAAGAAATAATTTAGAATTTATAAATATTTTATTAAGATTTAATGGAAATTTCCAAAAATAGTTTTCAATTTAATATATTAAATTGGAATCGGATGGAATTTCATTTGGTAATAATCGAGATGAGCTCCTGGGAATGAAGACCGATACTATATATGGAATTTAAAAGGCATTGCCGGTATTCCATTTATAATATTAGTTTGATTTGGGAATTTATATCGATTATACACCATTATGATTTCCGTGAAGATTTCATAGTTAATGGAAGAAGATTTGGTTTTACCGTAAACAATGTTTTTAAAAGACATTAGTTCTTTAACCCAGTTAAAGATAAGGTTAAATTCTTAAGCTTGAATAATCATTAAGTAATGATTTTTGAGATTAAAAAGAAAATTTAAAAGAATTTATCTTTGATAAAATTAATGGGAACTTTTCCCTTAAAATGTGAATATTTTATTAAAAGGATGTTCTGAATTGGATTGAGGCGTAGGATGTGTTTTGATAGCACTTGTTTATAAAGCACGCCAGTTATTCGGAAAGACCGAGTTTAACCCATTTTGAATAATTGATACGACGACTAACAGTCGAAGAGATTGAAGGCGCAAGACCAACGATCTTCACATCGAATGGATGAGCTTCTACTGATGCCCATTATTGGAGTAGCTACCTTGAAAGGGCTACAGTGGTAGCCATCCGGACATGCTTGTTGATTGTTCGGATATGCGAGGGCCTCTGTTCCGTATTAGACATACGGGACGAGGAATAAGGTGCCTCCGGTTTTGTTCAAACCAGGAACATACTTATAAATGGATGGTATGTCTGACGTTGTATTCTTTTATGCTGTATTCGTTGATATCTGTTAAATATATATATCTGTTGGTGGCAGAGAATTTATTCTCTTGCTTAACACCCTTCTCTGAGACGTATGTACTCAGAGGTTATATATATTGGCAGAAATCAATGGTATGGTATGGATTGACAATGTGGCATGCTAAGATGCATGGATCAAGGCTTTTGTTGAAAAGCAGAGCCTTGTGGATGATGATCGAAGCATAGCTTTAATTAGCATAGCTTTTTTTAGCGTTACCTCGTGAGCCTCACTCCCCGGTATGATGGTGAACGATTTGTTTGATTATTAGGTTTGGCCAATATACTATATATATTTGGATTCGATCGGCCGAGTTGTGCTGGGTGTGGTCGCTCCACACCTTGAGATTAGGGATAGAGCCATTTCCCCCGATTCCCAAATAGGTATAGAGTAAGCGGTGTTTTCTCTCGCTGGGACGTAAGCCGCGGTGATACTTGATTTCCAAAAATTGCGGATATGCAATACAGTGTTTTCTCTATTTGGGACGTAAGCCGTGGAGTATTGCACTACGCGATAGATCTTTCAAATCAGGAGCCATCATGATGGAAATCCAACTTTCCGGTACGAGCTTTGCGGTTTTAATTGTAAACCTATATATAGCAACACAGTGGGATGGGGCACTCATTCCGTCTATGATTGATACATTTATTTTCGAAATTGATTTCTACACTATGCACTTATAGTAATATTGAAAAAGAAATTTCGCGTATCAAGCATGTTTGGCTATTATAAGGTAAAACTCTATCCTCCGGCTTGCGTTGCGTTTTGTGATGGGACCTGAGTCTTATACTAGCTTCATTTTTCCAAAAAGCATTGCGTTGTTTGCACTACGCCATAGATGGCCTACAGCAACCCCAGAGAAGTGACGCAGTAGGTGCCAAAAAGTGTTGCTGCAAGCAAAAAATGATCTGTGGCAACACTTTTTTGGGGTTGCCTTTTTCCGTATTGCCTTAGAGTTAAAGACAACACCTTTGCGACCCTAAGGTAACATCAGTACATGTGTTGCCATAGGTACCACTAGAACAAAAATACCCTTTCACAACTGTCAAAAACAGTTGTAATATGTCTAATACAGTTGGCAATCGAAATAAAGTCAACCTTTTTTACAACTGTTTTTAACAATTGTTAAAATTTGTTTTAGAACTGCTAAAAGTAATTCCACCTCAACTGCTATTAATCAAAGATTTCGTAATATTATTATAAATATTATTATAACACAGTATTTAATTCAAATAAATATTTTATTTCAACATTTCAAATGGTAACAATTTTTTGACTCCACTATTGTACATTCACTCATATCTTACATAGTCATTCATATTTACATACATTCCTCACTATATTGTCACTCGATTCACTCATATACAGACTCACACATACAACCATAAGCAAAAAAAAAACACGAAAATGATTATATAAACTAGTACATTTATTTTTTCCCTTTGGATGATTCGCTCATATGTCACTCGATTCACTCATCCTGCACTGTACTATACCCGCGTTTCTTCTACTATACACGTCCAGGTCCAAAGAAGAAGAAAAATAGGTTAGTCAATGAAGGCTCAAGTCGTGGGCTCCATCACCGCAACCTAGAAAACTTTGGTGGTTTAGATGCACTGGCAAAGTAAACATACAGAATTTGTTGAAATTGCATAACATAAAATATCAAACAAAAAAGGAGACTTACAAGCTTGGTCCATTTTCAGCATGGCCAGCAATCAAAAGTTTAGCCATCTTAATATGTGAAGTAAATCCTTTGGCTAGATAACACAACATAATACATGAAATTTTTGAAAAAGTAAAAATATTGATGGGAAATGACCGAAGAATATTGAAAACATAATATGAAAAAAAAAACATATCTGAAATGACCCGATCTTCCCCGGTAAGGAAAGCTCGGATTGAATCGAGGACAAGCCATATCGGAACGCAAGCAGAAGAACATTTCATTGTTAATTATAACAATGCCATCAGAATACAAGAATATACAGAGTATGAATGAATAAAATACATTCAATAATTATCAGAGATTTAAATACATTTCATAGCAGCGGAAAAATAATACAATACACAACTGAAAGAGATAAACTGATACAGTGCTTTTCGGATATCGTTCCAGCTGTAAATCAAGATCCTATGAATATAAATGTGCAAAACCAAAACTACTAGCTGCCCGTGTCGAAAATAGGGGCACCCAGAGTTTAGGTTAAAACAATAAATTACAGGTCAGTCATGTGACTGGTGTGAGAACTAAAACAGTTATTTAAAGCTTTACTTTAAATCAAATATATTAAGGGACCACGCCGTATAACACAGAACGGGCTTCCTCCCAAGAATACTAGTGCATATAACAAAAGATGCTTTTTGGAAAAATTAAGCTATTATAAGACCCAGGTCCCATCACACAATGCAACACAAGCCGGAGGATAGGGTTTTCCCTTATAATAGCCAAATATGCTTGTTACGTTAAAAACAAATCATTTAATACTATTATAAGTGCATAGTGTATAAAACAACTTCAAATATAAATGTATCAATTCTAGACGGCATGGGTACCATATATCATGTCGCCATACTAGGCTCTACAATCAAAATAACAAAGTCACGTATTTGGAAATTGGATTTCCATCTATGAACCGAGGCAAGGGATCGTCCTCTACCGATTCAAGACTGTCTAGCCGGAGCCTCAGGAACAGCCGCAACTGCACCTTGGATCCTCAGGGTCGGTCCACCGATGTGGATTAAAATGCCTGAACACTGCGTTTCCCCGGCCTTTGGGACGTAAATGAGTCTTATGACTCCATCGGCTCCACATAGTCATCGATACGTCCGAGGTGCCTCGCAACAGCAACAACCACACAGGTGAAAATAATATAAATGTCAGGGCTGGTAGGTCACTAACACCACCCTAGTTAGAAGGAAACACATGCCCTCCCTGAGGTCCTCTCCCGTTTCTGGTTCACAACCGGGGTGTTAGGCTCGCGAATCAATGCTACACAAAGCTATGCCACACAGGCTGTGCTTTGATCATCAACCACAAGACTTTGCTTTTCAACAGAAGCCTTGATCATTTGCCACTTAGGCATGCCACACAGGCAATTCACTCCATGCGATTGATACCCATCAATATATAACCCCTGAGCTCGTACGTCTCAGAGAAGGGCGTTAAGCAAGAGAATAAATTCTCCGCCGCCAAACAGATATATATTTAATATAAATCAATCACACAGAATAAAATCCAATGTCAGACACACAGTCCATTTACAAGTTCGTTCTGGGTCTGAACGAAACCGGAGGCACCTTGTACATCGCATATCCATCGATCTCCAAGTACGTTTGGACGATCACCAACTGATTTCCTCCTCTTGGGTGTACAACCCAGTCAAGATCATCAGTAACCACCCAAACGATGTGAAGACCTCCGGTCTTCGACCACCGTCTTCATCCTCGAAACCACGTCAAATCAGTTATTCAGAATGGGATAAACCCGGTCTTTCTGAATAACTCGCGTATATAATAAACAAGTGTTACACAAACACGACATACGCCTCATTCCAATTCAGAATATTCTTTTATTCAAATATTCTTATACTTTGGGAAAGGTTCCCATTAATTTTATCAAAGATAAATTCTTTGAATTTATTTTTTAATCTTCTTTTGAATATCAATTCAAACTAGTCGGGATTAGCGAACCACACCGAAGTAATCATTTATTTTATTTCCTGATCCCAACCTATTCATCCCATGAAGTAAAACTGGTCATACTTCATATCTAACACCACAGTGTTATCGGTAAATTCAATTACCATTTCACGTTCAAATCTAATTAAAGATTTAACTATCGCCTGGAGCAAAACTGGTGATAATCCATTCTCGATCATTTCAATCTAATTAAAGATTCATTAAAACTCCACTTGGTTTTAATCTTCTCAAAAATCAATATTAATGATTATTTAACTTGGGAAATCATTTCCTTTCTTTAACTGCGTTAAAGAATCAATGTCATTTAAAACACGGTTCACTATAAGCCCAAAATCACATTCTATTCAATTCCAATTGAATACCATTTAATTGGTATACTTCATTAAATCTAAATAAATAGATTTAATCTTTTTCTCAACTGGGTTTAAGAACAGTGTTAAAGAAGACACCATTCACGACAAACCCAAATCCCATTTGATATTAAATACAAGGCTCTGAATAGAAAATATATCGGCTTATATTCAATATCAAATTCTTCGACCAACAAATATCGTATTGGAAAAAACGATATAAATATATCTTTCAAATTTCCATAACAATATCTTTATTATCACGAAATCCAACATCGAAATATTCCAAAGACAATTTCGATTCAAATCCATTTCCACTTTATATATTGGAAATTCTGTTTATTTTCAAAACCATTTCAAATCCACTTTATTTATTTTAAAAATAAATGGGATTATAATTCTAGTTCAAAACTATTTCATTTCGATAAAAATATATTTTTTATCTTTTCAAATTTATAATTTTTCATCCCAATTCTTAAATCATTTCTTATGATTTTACACTAATTATTGATATTTTTAATAATTTTATCAGGGCCCGTACAGTCGATTTCCTTCAACGGCGATCGAACTGCACTTACAGCGACCTTTTCCAAATTTGATTTGGACATAATTCCAAATCCAACCGTTAAATTTCTAATTTCTAAGATTCGTTAGAAAGATCTTTTCGATACGAACCCAACGGTCCCGGTTTTAGGAGAATCCGACGGTCAGATCTCCCGTAATATTCATTCGAAGTCAATGGTCGAAATTCGCGAACTGCCGCAGCGCGGCGCGTTCTATTCAGGCCATTATATATATAATATATATATATTATATATTTCGTCGATTTCCTTTCAAAACGTATTTTATAAATCATTTTAAATTCGTTTTCAAAACAATTTCAACTTCATATTCAATTTCTAATCAAAATTGAATATTCCATATCATTAATCTATAAATGATATTGTTTTTCAAAACGTTATATTTTGAAATCACTTCATTTTCTATATTCATTATAAAAATGAAAAAAATCGATATAAATAACGTTCACGTCAAAATGGCGCATATCTAACCAACACGGCTTTATATATTTCAATAACTTCGTTATTCTATTCAACAAATGAATATTTTCTTCAACACATGAATATTTATTTTTCTATTCAACACATGAATTTATACTTCTATTCAACACATGAATATTTATTCTATTCAACACATGAATTTTTGTTTTTCTATTCAGCACATGAATATTTATTTTTCTATTAAACACATGAATATATATTTCTATTCAACACATGAATTTATATTTATATTCAATACATGAATATTTATTCTATTCAACACATGAATTTATATTTCTATTCAACACATGAATTTATATTTCTTATTTTCCAAATTGGAATGAGGCCCAATCAACTACCACATAACGTTAATTATGTGGATTCCCTACAACACATGTATGTAACAGCAACGATAAATCATCAACCATCATCCAGAGTGCACTACACAACTGTATAAGCATTAAATATAAATAACGAACGCTTACACAGTCTGTCAACCCATCGATTGACATACAACTAAACAATCGGGATTAATGGACGTCAAATATCATCCCAATACCCATGTGGGGTTTCAAATCAACAAACACAGATTTTTATTTGTGCAGTTGGGCGACGTGTAAAATTTATCGTCCCAATCAATATCAGTCAAATCAATGTATATAAATAAATCGTCCGATTTGTTTATAAATATTTATTTTATATACACGTTAAAAATGATATTTTTAACTATAAAATATTTTCCACTATAAAATATTTTATTCCATTCCATATCACACAATAAAATTTCACAACACAGTAATCAAACAAACAAGTCATCCATGGTCTGTAGACAATGGGTGTCGGGTGCTACTAAGCACCGTCTGCATCCTAGTATATATTTCAAACTAGAAATAAAAATAATAGTGAGGAGTTCTCACCTTGGGGATCCACTCCGCCGTTCTTTAACGGACGAAGGTTTGGATTCTGTTCTAAATTTCAACGCCATCTTCTTCACGTTGTTCATAGTAAAAATCACATTTTTATTTCAATGCTAAAAATTATATTTTTACTTTGCTAAAAATTATATTTTTACTTCGCTAAAATTATTTTTTTACTTCGAAACCATACGTGTAAAAATCGCATCTTTAACACTATGTGTACATTATAAAAATAATATTTTTATTTCGATGTTCATATAATAAAAATCATATTTTTTTCACTCTATAATATAAAAATCATATTTTTATACCACCACTCATATAAAAAATCACCTTTTTATAATATCACTTTATGTATAAAAATTATATTTTTATATCACTCTTTTCATAATAAAAATCATCTCTTTCATGTCATTAAAAATGATAACTTTATGTCAATAAAAACGATAACTTTATATAAATAAAAATGATATCTTCATATTTCAAAAATCACCTCTTTCCTTTGCTAAAAATCTAAACTTTTATATTCATAAAAATCGTATTTTCATTCCATAAACACATATGTAAAAATCGAATTTTCATGACGCTAATCCATATATAAAGATTGAATTTTTATAATGCTATCTTTATTTTCAAACACAATATTTTTAAAACAAAGTTATTTCTTTTAAGAAAATTATCTTTACTAACTACATATACAAGTGAAGATAAAATAAAAACTTACAAATTGAAATTAGGCGGGGCTGCTGCGAATTACAATGGAGATGGAGGAGGTGTTGGTGGTCTCGGAGTGGCGCAATGGGGTTGCGGAAGTTTTCTGATGGGTTGGGGGGGGGGGTTTTGGGTGGCGGCCTTCAAATCAGAGAGGGGAGAGAGCATCAAAGGGGGGCGGAGGTCAAGGGAGGTGCGAGAGTGGAAGCACCAGCGACAGGTGGTGGGCCAAAGGGATGGTGACGGAGGTCTTTGGGTCGATTTAGGGCTGCTAGCGGGTTTGGACATGGACTGGAGGGAGGAGAAGAAGGGGACCCTGAACAGTGGCTGCGGCGGCGCAAAGAGGGAGGGGAGGCGCTCTGGACTGCAGCGGTGGTCCGCCTAGGGGCGGCACCTAGGGTTCCTCGTTCGTTTTCTTCTTCCTCTTTTTATACGGGGTTGACTCTGAAGGAGGGAAAGTGGGGGGTATATGTAAATAATATTATTTATTTTATTTTTAAGACCCTAAAATGTTGATTTTTATTCGAACTCCAATCAAGCCCCAACGACTGTCGTCCATAGCTAATGACCACCATTCCGAACACAATGGGATATGTAAGCTAATTTGACTGTTTCGATTAGTTTTCTTCAAAATTAAAATATAAATCTATATATTCAATTTCAAACGTACATTTCAATTTACTGGGGTCACACATGGACTCTAAAAATTCCCGAAATATTTTTTTGAACTTTTTATTGACGATACGGTCCTAACAAAACTAATTTCATCGAATTCTGAGACCGTTTGAAAAATGGTCATTTTCCAGTCGATTAAAATCAACTAAAACTGGTCAAAAGCATTTTCCTTTTCCACGCTCACATATTGATTCAGAAAATTACGAATTTTGAAATCTACCAATAACTTGACATCACAGATCCAACAAAATTGGTTTCATCGAAAACTGAGGTCGTTTGCAAAATTTCCATTTTTAAGGGCCAGAATTCCATAGCGACTATTCTAAATTTTCAACTGGGCATAACCTTTGATTCCTGCTATGAAATTTTGATTTTTTAGGTTCATTGGAAAGATATTTTCAATTAGATTCTAATATTTTTGGTATTGCTAAAATCCGGTTTATTTTGAATCTTATACATTCATTTGCACTTTGAAATCTAAATTTTAAACTACCGCGCCATTTTCAATTCCTTTTATAATTTAAAATAAATATTTATATTCTAACGATGATTCAAATAAATATATACGTTCTAATTCTATTCAAAATAAATTTCTCCTTGTTATTATTTAAAATAAATCATTTAAAATATTCAAAATTCAGTAAAACTACCAAAATAAAATTTTTAAATTGGCTCGGATTTCCGGGTTATTACAATTTCACTTACACAAAGAGGGTGAGTGAGCAATTTCGGAACTTCTGAGTGAAATTCTGCTAGCATATGTAAACACTATCGACACCAATTAATTATAGACAAGCAATAATCAACTTAGAAAAGAAAAAAAAGTATGTTGTAACTTAGTAGTGCACATAAGAGACGGTGCATATGTTATTGGTATCCGCAAGCATAAGGTGTAGGATAATTTTTAAAAGAAACTGAGTTAAATTTTCTAAACAGGCTGATATGGAAGTGGAATTTGAACTAGGAAGCTTGACTGCAGCTGAGCACATAGACGGAAATTGGGTTATGGATTCTCCAAAACTTTGTATAGAAAAGGGATCTTATGTGAATGGTGGAATAGGGCCTTTGGTCTCATACTTCTTGCTTCAGATGACTTACAAGAACATACTGTCGTTTTCTTTGATGTATTTAAGGGTGAAAATGGTTATGTTGTCCTTATGTGCACTGATCAAAGAAGGTAAAAGTAAAACAAGTTATAAAATCTTAGCATCATAACTTGCAATTTAACACATGTGCATGATTTAGCTTATTTTATTCTGGTAAGCATATATCAAGTATAAAAGGCATATTAATTCTATGCTGTTTAAATATTAACACTTGAAATATTGAAACAAATCGATCATTCAGTAGTGGGACGCTTTGTAAGTAAAGGAAGAATCCAGAGTTTATCCAATGTCTCGGTTAAATGCCACTCGTCTTTATGCATTCAACAATGGGAGTGAAACAGTCAAAATTTCAAAGCTGAGTGCATGGGGTATGGCTCAGGCCAGAATCAACTAAGATAGTAAAAGAGGAGAAGAAGTAGGAGTAATGTATAAGTAGTAATATATAAGTATGGTATTTTGCGATCTGGGTTGGATAGAGAATCTGTTCAGCCTATATGTAATCGTCATTGAATAAAAATTGCAGCTGTAATGTTTGTAAATCATGCAAGTTGATTTCTAACTTTGGTACATGGAAACATTAGTTCCACCCATTAGATTGAATCGGTATCTTAACAGCTTTAGGAAAGAATCTAAATTTTCAAACAGAATGATGAATATATTCATGCCAACATTATGTGATTGGAATGTGTTCTATATATCAGAAATCAGTTGAACTACCTGAACATAGCAAGATGCAAAGGTCACCAAGGAACACTCAGCACCATTAATGTTCCAAGAAATCATTTCCAGTTCTATCGGACAAGCACTGCAAGAAAAATAAAATGTTTTATAAGTAGTTGCTCAGGATGTATTATAAGAAGGCAACAAAGAGATGGCAACAATACTAAGGATTTGAGAAAAACTCTATAACTTATACTCAAGATTCTTTGTGCTAACTGTGCTTGTAATGATTTTATCAACCACCAACTTCATGCCATTGTCTTAATCACAATATTTGTTGATTGAATGGTCTCGTCATCAAAGTAATTCCTCTTTAGCATGGATTGTTCATGAAAAATTCACAACTCTTTCGCTATTGATTCATTACTAACTGACTGCGCAAAGCAACTTGCTAGACTGGTACATCTTTTGATTATTGGAAAATACACATAATCTGCAACTCAACCACCATAAAATTAGTCCACTTCATTAAAGCATCAATTATACACATAACTACTTTGGCCAGATCAAAAATAAAAATCATTGATAAAACCAATCAGCCGTAATATTTCATATAAGTGTTTATCACTTATTTCATTGCTCCTACCGTTTCAGTTTTGTCCAGGTATTGAAATTCCCAGACTGGTACTAATTGGGTTCTAAAAATCCTAATTGTATATGACACGCCAAAAATCCTAAAATCTTAGGGACTATACTAATTGGAAGTACAAAACATAACACGCCAAAAATCCTAAAATCTCCACTTGAAAACTGAAATTGCCAGACTGCTGGAAGAATCCACAAATCCAAAACTGCCAAACACATTGCCAAACTGTACTGCTGAATACATTGCCAAACTGTACTGTTGAATATTTTACCAATTTCAATATTCAAACTGATTCCAAATTACAATACCAAATCTAATTCCGAACTACTCGGTAATTCATTCCAAACTGAAGAAAATGGGTTAAGGATTAACAAAAAGCCATTGGTATTCCATTCTAAATCCAAACTAAACTTCGAATTTGAAGTATTTCCAAGATGAATTGTAAATTACTTGCACTGAGTATGTCAGATGATACAAAAACTGAACCTACAGTACCCAAATTAATCGATTTATACCAATTTTGTTAAACGAGATTAAAAACACTAACCTGACCTACGACCTGGCACTCACCTGACCTACAACCTGCCTTTCAGCATTGAAGAACGTGGTTGTAGTAGGATTCGCCACTACAGCCTCCAAGTAGCAGCAGCCAAACTCCTGGATCTTGAATCTAACGGGTCCGCGATTACTCGTCTGAGGGTAAAACCCTAATTTTCGTTTAGGCTATTATGAAGAAAGCGAAATGTATTTTTTTGTCAAGTGAAAAAGAATAAAGGTTTTCAACGGGAAATTGAAATTTTGGGGGTAAAGGCGGTGAAATGGTGAAGGAAAATCAGATTCACGCGGATTGGTAATATAGGCCGTTGGATCACATTCACGCGGATTACTAGTTTTAGTAATTTTCTGATTTGAATATATCTTGTAGCTACTGCAACACAATTTGACTTCAATGCCAACACATTGAAGGGTGCGTTGCAATAAACAAAAATCAGCATAGCTGTGGCAACATTTTAGCTAGAAACACCATGGATTTTCATTGTGATAGGTCATCTATGGCGTAGTGTTATTTTTGGTATTCTTGGGGGGTAAACCCGTTCCGTGTTATATGGCGTGGTCCCTTGATTTACCTAACTTTAAAATCAAATTAATAACTATTTTGAGTTCTTACACCAGTCCCATGACTGACCTGGAGTTTATTGTTTTACCCTAAACTCTGGGTGCCCATAATTTCCACATGGGCAGCTAGTAGTTTTGGTTTTGCAGATATTATGTTCACAGGATCCTGGTCTACAGCTGAAGCGATATTCAGAAAGCTCTGTGTCCGTGTATTTCTTTCAGTTGTATTTTGTATTATTTTTCCACTGCTGTTTAAATGTAATTTAAATATCTAATATTATTTTATGTTGCATAATTATTTATACTCTGGAATATTCTTGTACTCTGATATAAATTGTTGTAACAAACAATGAAATGTTCTCCTGTTTGTGTTCTGATTTGTCGTGTTCTCAAAACAATCCAGGCTTTCCTTTACTGGGAAGTTTAGGTCGTCACAACAGTCATCCCAATTCTTACCATATTATACTCTTTCTATTTAGTAGGTTCCTTTATGGATCTAGGTACGTACGTATATATATATATATATATATTTAAAAAAAACGTTCACTCACTATTTATACAGGAATCCTAAACCTAAGCTATGATACTAGATGTAACAAACCGAATTCCGACAGACCGATTTTTTTTCAAAATTCTAATCTATCGAAACTCGTGTTGGTTTGCTCTGGTATCCTACAAAAAAGACAAAGACATAAAATATGTCAGAGCTCAGAAAATATCTCACAGCGGAATGGATAAAAATATAATATACTCAAAGTATAGCCTTACCATTTTAATAATACTGCCTAACCAGTATCCAAGGCTATCATGTCTCTGCCACAAATCTGAACTGCGAGTATTTTATGAGGACGGGGTCAGAACACAAGTTTTGGTGACTGGATTTAAATTATACACTTTGGATAACACTACATATACCGTTCAATCATATTTTATTACTTATTAGGTTACTTGGGTTAAAAGCTCTCAAGGCTTACGCACACGTCACACCCGTTTACTTCCCAGTGGATTAACCTAATACAGTATATATGTAGCTGCCCCCAATATTAAGGTACACCCCATGGTACCCTACTCGCAAGGTCTCCATCATAATACCACCTAAATGTATGGAGTCCCTCATCCTACGTCGGAGTGACGTATGAACCTCTATATAACAATATTAAATTCTGCATATATCTGTCATTACTATGTTACGCAAACGTATGAATTGCCACCTTTGTTCAAATCAGATTCCATACCAGAGTAATGCCCTAAAGTCTATGATACACCACCCAGAGAAGACATGCATGTGTCTAGACTGTCCCACGTATGTACCATTAATTGTAGCTCGATGCTTCAACCACACGTCCTCTAATGTGCACCGAGTTCCGTGGCAGGACGATACAAGAAACAAAGAACTCGGTTGGGAGCTTTTTCATATATATACAGGCCTGCCTTTAAGAGCCTCAAAATACAGATATTCCTAGGGTCTGTTTTCCATGGTGGCTATGGCCCCACCTTGGCCCTTCCTCAACTAGTAAAGACTACAAGAGCTAAGCGACATGCCCCTAACAACAAACAATATAAACATCCAATTGGCATTTACCCTCAACCATCGTACCTCGATAGTGAAAGGGGAATGGTCTATTAGGTTTAGCTCTAGCCTTTTCACATCCCACTGGCTGCTGATGACGGGTATCCGACGATTTACTATCCTTATTGGTTATGAACCTATGCCTCCCCGTTGAGGTGACCGCCGAATCACCCTGGTGTCACCTCGTCATAGCATTTTGACTTTAAAGCTACTTTTGCAGTCAAGTCCCACCCACCTTGTAGTTACGCGCAGACCCAACATCTACGAGCACAGCCTAAACATCTACCACCGCACAGAAGACTATCAGGAGCACCTTATGTATCTCAGCAAGTCGTGTGCTTCCCCTTTCAGTCATTCGGAGCCGACAGAATAATCAGATGAATGTGCGCTTCCCTCGTGCCTTATAACACAACGATGATCTACCCCGTTGGGTTATTCACCCTCAAACGTATGGACTGGTTTAAGCGCCTCACTTTAATATGTTATTAGACCCTATGTCTAAACATTCTTTTACGTGCTTGCTTTACATTATCAGGTTTCCATTTAACTTGGTTATCTTAACTTTTTATTCAGTTTACCAAATTCTTCCTAGCTCCTTATATCTCTGAGGAATGGGCCCCTCTTGCTTATTAATTTTTGTTATACAACTTAACCCATTTAAGTCTATTAATAAGCCCACAACATATTATTCTCTAGATTGTGATCCAAGGTCTGTAATCCACAATGCCTTCATATTCTTGTTCGATTAAAGGTTATAATAACATGTTTTACTTAATATGTAATTAAGTGTATCTTAATTCACATGTTTTCTATTTAACATGTCACTTAACATTTATGATTAAATATAACTTACCTCATTTCCTGGGTTGCCTCATTCTTTCTTATTTGATCATAATTCCCTCTTATACTATCATTACAACTTAACGTTGTTCACTTATTAACTTAGTTCTTTTAACTAAGGTCCACTAATAAGTCTCCTCTTCCTATATATATGACTTATGTTGTCCTTATCCGTAGATTTTAAATTCTCGTTCTCACAAATAACTTAATTTAAATCAAGTACAGTTTATCCCATAACATAAGTTATTCCATTTTCCTTATTGTTTTATTATAACCTAATTTATAATTCCCACTTGTCCCTAGGACAAATCTTAACATAACATTCTTATCAGCATATTTCAGACTTCCAAGTTTTCAAATTACTTAATTTATAATTAAGTACAACTTCTTTCATTTCATAAGTTTTCCTCCTTTTCTCAACTAGCTTCAGGTTTTCCCCATTTACTGATTACTTAATTTACAATTAAGTGTCACTTATCTCATTTCACCAGTTATCTCATTTCCATACTAGTTTATTATAACATAAGTTATAATCTTCACTTGTCCCTGGGAGAAGTCTACCTATTATACAACATTCTCATTAATGTAATTTATTTATAGTAGGTTATTATCATTCCCCGTTCATTCCATTTTCTTTTATTGTTGTATCTTTCTTTCAATTCCATTTATTCCCATTAGTTACAATTAATTCTGTTTATCATTCCTCCTATTTACATATATTTATATATGTATTTATTTATGCACTAGACCTCTCATATTAAGCCTACACTTGGGGATGCTAGATTTGCTGGGCGGTTCCGGGCAGAGTTCTACCACAAGTCGACATAATCTCGTGTCTTAGCACCATTACATGTTTTAATTATACACTTAGACCCCTCACATTAGATTTATCACTTGTGGATGCTGGATATGCCGGGCGGTTCCGGGAAGATTTCTACCACAAGTTTAATCTAACCTCGTGCCTAAGCGCGGTTACAGTTTCTTATATACTGTAAATCTTCTATATAATCTTGGTATGTCTATTTCATTCAAATTTCCACTGTAATTTATAATTTACAGGTCATCATATTATGCCTATTTTATGTCATATGTTCTTTCTTACATATAATCAATTCTATTCTATCATGTAGTCAATTAAACAGATAATTTTTCAAATTTAACAATAACTTGTGATCGCCAATTCATGTAATTTTTCTAGCTTAACATGTAATTTTTTTAATTTCTATCATTAACGGTCCAGGTGCATAAATGTCACAAGTAACATGGAATTAAAACAACAGTAATTGCTACGCATGTTTTCGTAAATTTCCCAACATATTAATATAGTTAGCATATAAATGTTCCAACATGTCATATTCATCACTTTAATGCTTTCTAACATGTGTTTAAACATTTCAACATATCATATCTAAACATGTCACAACAACAATTCAATACTTTTAATTATTGTAGCAAATTCACATTATACGATAACGGGGAATGTTTAAACGATAATATATCATTATAAAAAATGATATAACTTAAATCCACTCACCTCATTTGTAGATTTATAAATTCTTCTAATTAGTTATTGTTGAAGAAAGCTGACTTTTATCTTTTTGTAAAGTTGAAGGTTAGTTATAAATCTTGTGTAACGACCGTCCTGGAAAATCGACATAAAATTACTATGTCGACTATTCAAGTATCGAAAACACTGGATTGTCAATAGAAAGAAGTTAGAGGGTGAGAATAGAAAGAAAGAAATATTAGAATAGAATAAAGAAGAAGAACACATCAGAATCTCACAGCGGGACAGATAAAATATAATATCAAATCTCTTTATACAAAAACTATATATACATACCAATCATCAGAGTACACATATGTCAGACACAGCGGAATAATAACTTTATATAACTAGCGGTGAAGCCTCCTGCTTCTAACTCCTGAAACTCCAAGCGAACCTAACCTAGAACATACTCGGTCTGACCCGAGCACATTTGAAGCAAAGCAAAATACACCGGGTTAGTCTGGAATACTATCAGTGATAAATTCACAGAACACACAACTTGTTTAACTTTGGAAAATCCTTTCTGAAATCAGAGGATAATATTAAGACCAGCCCACACATAAACACGGACGGTTTTTACCTTACTATAACCCAAAACGTTTTTGAAATCATAACTTATTTTGATATTATCATAGTGTCTAAATACAATAAATTTAGAATCTAGCGGAACGCTTGCATCTCACGCTCCACATATATAGTATACAAACCAAAACCGCGGGCGCTTATTGGATATTGGATTCCAACCTTGACAAGGTATGGGACCACCTTCCGAACGTGTATCTCTATAGGCGAATACACTGGATTCAACAAGAACGTCTTGCAACCCGGCCCTTACATGACCGACCACTCATTTCGCTTGAGTGTATCGAATGTATATCGACAACGGTTGGGATCAGCAACCGCCTCCCGAAAAGGGACAATATCGAATATAGATTAAAGAAGCAAATGGAATTTCTCTAGATAGGTGATCATACACCCTAATGGGAGTGACCCATATAGCCATGCTGTCTGCCCGATTTTTTTCATTTCCGGGTTGATGAGGCTTGAGGCCAGAACTTAACTTTAAAGCATCTGGTCATTATTCACTTTGAATGCCACATCGTTAGATCTGCCAGATCACACTTGTTTGACATCCACAAAAATACGATAGTTTATTTGGCTAGAGAATAACCATTTCTCCGCCATCAACTATGGTACGTTTGGAGAAATCAACTCATGTAATTCCTTTCGAAATACTTTGTCAGACATCCGTCCATACAATTCATCCAGGAACAGGATGAACCGAAGGTACTCTCCTACTGCATCTCATATAGGAATCACCTCATGGATCAGTAGCAAGAAGTCCTTGCAACCTGTGGATTTCAACCATGATAGAATCACAAACCAAATAACTCTGGTTGCAAGACAGAGAAATTCGACAAGTAGTCCTTCCGCTTATGAAGATCCACGGTCTTCACTTGCTCCGTCTTCAATCGATGTCTTCACGTATTTGTTGGTCGGAATGGTTTTCGAATATAAATTCGATCCTGGTCTTTCCGTACCAACAATGTATTGGTCAGGTTTGATAGTCGGTGATTTAACTATCAAATAACAAATGCGTCAATAAAATGAGTTTGCTGATTCAGCACTTGGTATGACTTGGCCTCTATAAAATATTTTTAACAAAATGGTTAATTAACCTTTAATTCTCCCAATATATTGAAAACATTATATTTATTCTTATTTATAACCAAACTATTTCAGATACTTTAGAGCATATATGTATATACACCCAGCTTTCCATTCCTTCTTGGAATTATCGATATATTTCTTTAAACCTTTTCCCCTTTTCTTCCTTATTTAGCTTCTCGATATATATATATATATATATATATATATATATATATATACACATATATTTTACTTGATGGAATAACCCAATTACCAATTCTAATTTGGTTAAAGCAAAGGTCGACTTATATAATTTAAAACCAAACTTTCATATTTATTAAAACCACTATCGTAGTAGTATATATAATTCAAAATCTCGCACTTACATTCATTACATCCCGTATGGATTACCATACTAAATTTACCCCCTTTTACTCATTTCAAACCAATACCATTCCTTGACAATAATGAAGCCGTTCAAGTTAGGGTATTCTATTTACCTCTCAGACCTTGATCGACAACGTCCTCATCTCAGAATAAATACCAGTTTGTAACTTACTCTCTCACAACAACTTGTTTACCATCTCGATTCAAACCCGGTTTTATAAACTGTTTCTTTTATTTGAAATCTCCTTTCGATATCACCTCCTTACTTAATTCGTTTGATCAAGTAAGTCCTCATTCAAAACACAACTTTTAGCTTATCATTTTGGTTTAAAAACCTTCTCCAAAACTCGCTTGGATTTCTTCCTTGTAATAATCCATTTACCATCTTTTCACTACTTCTGAGATTTAAAGCCATCGCTATATTTCAGTTTATTATTAATCTACTTATCATCTCCCTTTATTATTTCTCTTTAATTGAATTCCCTTTACTTAATTTAGTAATTTAGAAAAATCTTATTTAAAACTCCACATTCACCTACACATATCCTTTACCAATCTCAATTTCAAATTTGGCTTATAAATCTCTTTATAACACCTTATTTGACTTTGATTGCACTTATCGGCGCTTTAATTACTTCCAATGGAACTCCAATTAAAGGTCACTTCTTTAATTATTATTAATTAAAATAATAATTAACTTTAAAATTAAATATATTAAAATAGTTAACTTCGTTATTAATAGGATCATTATCATTTATAAAATCTTATTAAATAATAATTAACTTCATTAACATTAAACAATTCAGAAATTCCCTTAACTAATAGTTAATTAAGGATTAACTAAAATTTTACACTATTTGAATATTCAGAATATTTAAATCAATTTTCTTCCATTTGTGAATTCTACTCAAAACGGTTGATTTCATCGACCGTACACCTCAGCTAGCAGTTAACCGATTTTTTGTTTATCATTTCCCTTTTTAAATCAATTAAATAGCTTAATTAATTTAAAAATGTCATTTAATTGGTTCAAAAACAATTATTTCCTTTTTACCAACCCGTAGGTAAGTTTTCTGGTTTTCAAGCTTTCAGCACAGGTACAGAACATACGGTCCTATGACACAAGATCGTTTAAACTGTTTCTTTTATAAACTCGATTAAAATATTTACTTATAAATTTCTAATTTAATTAATTATATAAAATTACTGTAAAACTTCAATTAAGTTATAAAATAATTTATAACTTTAAAATTGCGTCGTTTCACCGAACGATCGAACGATGTCTACAACAACACATTTTAGGCCATTCACTGCCAATTACCAAATCAACACTGTCGGTTGATTTTAAACACAAAACAGGTGAATATTTATTCAACCATCATGTTCAAACAGGTTTTACTACCATATGGGGTTCAATCAGTTCAAATATCAACAATATAAAACTAACAAACAACATATATAATATTTGAGGAATCCGGTCAGATCCCTCCAACCTGTTCTTCCTTGCATCACAGCTCGTTATAACATTTCATAATAATATATGAAATAAATATCATATAATCTACCAATTTAAAATGATTAAATAACAGCAACCAATCAATCAAATAAACAACCACTAGCAACCAATCAACCAATTTATACTTTAAATTGTAGATTATATTTTTCTATGGATTTACCACATCACGGGACTCCAGAAGGTGTGAGAATTAACTCACCAGTGTTTATTCTGGTTGACGGTTGACGCGTTTGTTGCATCTAATTTGAGTCGAGCGTTCAAAATTTGCTGAAATTTCAACTGCGTCGGATCGACTCGTAGTCAGTGCCATCGGATAGGTCTCGTCCCTGCGATCCCAACGGATCCAGTTTCGTCAGATTTCGTCAACGTACGAAAAAGTTACGCTCATTTAAAGCTTATAAAGTTTAAACGATAATTAACTAACTAAAATTAATAATTAAATTAAAAAATTAAATATCTTTACCTTAATTTTCGTCTGTGCCACGTCAGCTGTCATTACTGTTCAAACGCGTCTTCCACTTCAGGAATTCCTCAACCTCGATCGTTCTTTTTTTTTCCCTTACTCAACGCAAAACCAAACTTCATCAACGACTTCAATCCGACGCCAGAGGCCGCCGATCACCCACCTGAACCAACCACCGTGACCGCGCCTCCGAGTACCACCATCGCCAGAACTGCCTCGCTCCAGAACACCCCGACCGCCGTGAAATCCAGATTCGAACGGAAACCGTTCAACCACCTATTCCCGTCGCCACACGCCACGTGGACCCACCAGACCACCTCCGTTGGAACCACCCTCTGCCAGGCTTCCATCACCCTCAGGTGCTCGACCACCAGTCGCCACCACCGCCTCGTATTTCCCCCAAATCCGACCGTTACTCCCAAAAATGATCATCCACATTCATCTCCTCACTTCGATCACCACCGACCACTGTTGAACCTCCGATCGGTGCCAAAATGAAGCTGTAACTCCCCTCTTTAATTCCCCCAAGGTCTGGGCATTTAAAATTGGACCATTTGCTCGAATTTCAGAGAATAGTGAAGGCAGTTTTCCTTGGTTTTCCATCGATTCCGGCCACCACAGGTTGCGAAACCTCGCCAAATTTTACAGCAACTTCTCCTCGACCCGATCTACAACTTCCGCTTTGGAACCCCCTTTAAATTCTTCCCGGATCGAGAGAAATAAATTGTTTTGTGATCGAGGACTTATTTGCAAAATTGAAGAATGGAAATGGGGTTTGGCTGGAAATTTCTGATATAGGGGTATGTATAGATGAGGAAATAATATATTTTAAGTTGTTGTGACGAACGATATTGACTAACTATTTTTATTTCGTACCTATCACTATTTTAAACGTTGTTTATTCGCTGCTACGCTCACATACAAACCCCGTTCGAGACGCGAATGGACGACATAGTATATCTTGACGATACGGTCCTAATGAAACTTGTTTCATCGAATTCCGTGTCTGTTTGCCCAAACAACGTTCGTACACGTCCCAATTGATCGTTTTATCTTGCATTTTATTTTGCCACGCTCACAGAATAACACTGTTTTGCGTGCAACTTGAAAATATAGCAATAATTTACTGTTACGGTCCCAACAAAATTTGTTTCGTCGAAAACAGAGGTTGTTTGAAGAAAGTCCCTTTTATAACTGCCAATTTGAATTAAAATAAATTAATTTTGAATTACTTCAATAAATAATAATAAAATATTGAAATTGGCCATACACGACCAGAATATCGTATACTACCATAGTAAAATATCACGGGTTGAATTTGAAGTCAAATCGATATTTTAAAATATTTAAAAACCCTCATTTTATATAAACACAGCGCTATATAAATAAAGGAAATTCCATAGCATTTTTTTCAAAATTTGATTTGGACATAAAATAAAATCTACACGACAAAAATTGGATTTTTCTCTGCCATTGGAAAGATATCGGCAAACCAATCCCGATGTTTCTTGTTTCGAGGAAATCCGACTTATTTTGAACCCGGTACGACCAATTGAAGTTCAAAACGCCAAATCGCGAACTGTCGCGCCGCTGCAGCTTGTTATTTAATTAAATTATAAACCATATCGCTCGACCATCGTTAAATAATTGAAATCTTCATTGTAAATTTAATTTAACCAATAATTGACCAATTTAAACTGCCCAATCATAATATATGGCAAATTCTATATTTTCCCAAATATTCTGGAAATTAACATATTATTTTATTATTTATTTAAATAATATATTCCAAATAAAATCGTTAAATTTGATCGTTTAAATTCAAACCAATATTTTAAATAATTAAAATATTCCAAATAAATAGGCAGAAAATATGGGTCGTTACATCTTGAATCTTCTTTATTAATTAAGATTTAGTAGCATCTCCCCATTTTATTTTTAATTTAGAATGTCATGGAGGCAGAGAAAGAGATGAAGAATTGTGTGTGGATAAAATGGGAGAGAGAGCCCCTTTTTATAGATTAACATAGCCAATCCTTAACCGTTAGATATTAGGTTTTTCAATCTAACCGTACATGAAATGCTGAGTCAACTACGAATAAGGCCCATTTTGCATTTCATACTTTATTTTACACTATATATACATATATAATTTTAATGTTTTGCAGCTTTTAATAGCCTTACTGTTTTACTCTCTTTTTAAATTAATTGTACCTATCCTCCTTCTTTAATTAATTGCATGTTTTCATGCGTGTATATCCTTGTCTTTAATTGGAATTATCTTCATACATAAGACATCATTATGCGTATACAAATCCTCTTTATGCGCACAACCTTTTTTTTATTCCAAATTTGGCCTCTCTTAATTAATTAATGCATGAATTATTTCTTTTTAAACTCTTTCTCATTAATGCCTCAATTTACTATTTTTAACACATTTCTTTCAAATATTATTGTGCGTTATTCACATATTTTCCTTCCCTTTTCATGCATTTATCTTCCATGGCGTACTTTCTTATTAACGCTTGCATTAATTGCTCTTTTTAATACTAAAAATGTTTTTCTTTTGAATACTTTACATATATACCTGTGCGTTCCTTCTTATGCCATTACTTCACATTTTTATTGCATGCTTTTTCAAATGTATTTTTTTTAAATGCCTTAACTTATAATGCTTCCTTTTTTATTCCTTATTGCATTTATTAGCGTGTGTTACCTTCCTCTTTGTTATACACACACACACACATACACACACACACACACACACACACATATATATATATATATATGTGTGTGTGTGTGTGTGTATCTGTTCTATTTAAACGTTCGCATGAAATTAACCATATCCTTATAATGTCATTGCATTAATTAGTATCCACACTACCTCTTTTAATTGAATGTATTTTCTTACCTTTCTTAATGCATTAAAAATTGTACTAATTTTCCTCCTCTTCAATGCATGAATTTATTTAAATTATACATTACCATTATTTTTTCTTTATTTATGTTCATGCATATACATATATTTGTATGTTCAGTTGGCCCTCTCTAAAACAAAGATAAAATTTATGTCACCGTCAGGGTTCGAAACCCTGACCTCTATGTTACATATCCAATGTCTCAACCAACTGAGCCGTGATGTCTTTTATTAATAAGTTTAGAAACAATGGTACTCATTATACTGCTTCTTTACCTTATTTTCATGTTTTGCTTGAATGCTTCATTTAAAGGTTTTTCTTTCATCTTAAATCGGTATTCTGCAATCCATAAGTTTAAATTGACCAGAAAATCGCCACGAACGTAATGACGCTACTCCCGTGGCCAAATTCCGGAAGCTCTTCAAAATTTTCTTTTTCTTATATGCATTAGTTAATTGTTACAAAAAATGCGGGATGTTACAGAGGTACCTCGGATATGGCCGACTAAAAGGCCTTTGATTGGTTGACATACTGACCAGAGATAGGTCTTATAGAACCGGAAAACATATTGTTCAGTAATTGCCAATCCACAAAAGTAAGAGTGGATCGCCCTGCATGATCCAAGGGACACATGTTGTGAAACCCTGGGACATATGATAGAGTGTCCTGAAGTCGGACGAGGAAGATCCCTTGCCTCAGTTCATAGATGGAAATCCAATTTCCAAAACGAGACTGTACAGTTTTAGTTGTAAACCTACATGGCGACATAGTGGCATGGGACGCTCATGTCGTCTAGGATTGACACATTTATATTTAAAATTGATTTATTCACTTATAATAATAATAAGAGATAAATTTCGCGTATCAAGAATGTTTGGCTATTATAAGGTAAAACTCTATCCTCTGGCTTGCGTTGCATTGTGTGATGGGACCTAAGTCTTATAATAGCTTTATTTTTCCATTATAGCATTGCGTTGTTTGTTTTATGGTATTCTTGGGAGAAAACCCATTCCGTGTCCTATGATGTGGTCCCTTTATTTATCCAACTTTAAATTGAAGTTAATAATTATTTTAGTTCTCACACCAGTCCCATGACTGACTCGGAGTATACTGTTTCCACCTAAATTATGGGTGTCCATATTTTCCACACGGGCAACTTGTAGTTTTGGTTTTCGCAGATATTTATTTTCACAAGATCCTGGATTACGGCTGGAGCTATATTAGGAATGCTTTGTATCCGTGTATTTCTTTCAGTTGTGGTAGTTGAAGTTTTCCGCTGCACATTATATTTATGTATATATATATTTCCGATGTTTTAGAATTTAAATCTATGGTATTTTCCGTTGTATATTATTTATTTGAACTCTGATATCTTGTACTCTGATGTAAATTGTTGTAATAGCAATGAAATGTTCTCTTATCTGTGTTTTGATGAGTTGTGTCCTCAAAGAAATCCGCCTTCTTGTTTGGTTCATGCCGACCGGGAGGTGCGATTCGTTTCAATATAAATATCTTATTTAACAATAATAAGACTGTTGATATAGATGATTTTGCTTATAGCATAACATTTGAAGCTATACATGGAACCATAAAATCTGTGCAATACATTTGCGTGTCAGGTTGGTTTACAGATTTATAATGATATTAAAAGTAGTAGCAGCAAGACATAAAATACATATAATCTACTTCTTTTGTAATTTCTTTGTAAATTATTTTAACAATGGACAAATTCTTATACTATTAGCAGTTTATCATATCCTATTTTCAAATTCTCAACTGGTATAAAAACTACAAGCAATACATCTAAAGTAAATGAAAAAGGTCAAATGAATAGTCTGGACAAATTTACAAAATTAATAATGTTCATAACGAAATGGGATGTCCTTTGGTGCTTATTTAAGTGAAGTTAAAGTGGACATTCCTTAATGTATTAGTCAGTTAAAGAATTTTTATTATATGTATTTTTTATAGCATATAATTTAATTACACTGATAAATAAAGTGCAACATTGCTTTATGAGGCAACAAATAAATGATTACCTAATGTAACCCACTATATGCTAACAATATAGCATTATTGTAAATAAATTCATTTTATATGAATTAGAGATACATAAAGTTCTTGGAAGTAGATCTTAGAACATTCAGACTGGTATATTTTGTGAGCTGATACACGTTTCGTCTAGAAACAACAGGAAAATTAATTAATAAGTAGATGATGTTAAGTGAAATTCTAAAAGAGTTAATCAACTAAATTTAAGAAAATTATATATAGAAAGATAAAATTTAGGTTCACATTGGAAGTTGATTAGGGAATGATCTGTAACTTATAACCAACCAGGATTAATTTTTCAAACTTGAATATATCTTCAGTATTGTTATATAATAAAATTAAAATCTATATTTAAATTGATTATACAACAAATTGTAAAATATGTAACCAATAGTAGTGTAAACAATTTTTGTATGTACCTTGTATCCAGTGCTTCAAAATACAATTCCGAGCGGCAAACCTTAATTTTGACTTGGTGCTTCAAATTGAAAACTGTGTATGCAAATGCAACATGTTCAAATCAGTTGTTTGATTAGTGATAAATCAAAAGAGGTGTGTAATAGGAAAAAAAGAGTTTTGAATAGCCGAAAGAATTTTCATTATTTACATTAATTCGACTGACCAGTCAAACCCAACAACAGTCTTCAAAACATTGCTAGAATTAGTCAAAGTTGCTGGTGGATGAAAGTCAAGAGGAATCATTCTAGTATTTGGAAACAAAATGTTGGTGTCATTAATGGAGATGAATTTAAGGAAGAGAGCAGAGGCAGGAGTACTAAAAAGAGCATTAATTTTGAGGTGGGAAGAATCCTGAAGTCGAATGAGGAAGGGATAATTGGGGTAGGAAAGCGGAAGCATTTTAGCAGTTCCAAAAAGTGGAACGAACCAAAAATTGAAATCAAGGCATGAAATGTCGCAATAACAATGCAGTGGTTTCTGGTTTCGAGTCAAATAATAGGTATATTCTAAAGTATTTATTATATTTATAGTTTTATATATACTTTTATATCATTTTTATTTAGTTTTTCATCATTTTTAAACCATTTAATATATGTTTTTAATATATATATATATATATATATATATATATATTTACTTGAAATACTCTATTTTAATATAAAGGAATATTGTTTGTTTTAACTCAAAATTCACCATAATTTATTTAATCATTATTTGCTTTGATTTTTTTTTTTTGAAAAATACATGTATATGTCGACATATACATTAATGTATGTTGACATATGTGTCGTTGGTTTTGTTTTTAAATTTTGAAAAGTTGTGTCTTTTGAATTCAAACCCTTTCTAAATGGTTGTGGCTGTTAGAAAACAATAAATAGGCTCCAAGTTTCAAAAAATTTAATAGATAATCACCGTCTTCTTCCTTTCTCTCCTTGCAATGATTCTTCTTAAATTCTCAAAATCTATAATTATACTTTGGCGATTTTCAAAAAAATATGCAATCTCTTTCTCTTTCAATTCTTCATCAAACTCTCCCTGAAATTCAAGTGCTGCTCAAGAGTTATAGACTGTTTGTAATCAAAGATCACAAGATTAAGCTATCAAGCTAATACTTCAATACTGATACTGAGAAAGGTGTGATTGTGACCCGAAATCAGTTGGTGTGATTGTAGCCTGGAAATCAATTAGAGGTTCATATAGCTTGGTTAAATCAAGAGAGCGCCCTATGCTCGGAAGTAGTAAGTGGTGAACCTCGTGGCTATTGAAATCAAGGATTGTAATTCAAAGATTATATTGAAAAGAAATCTACACAACCCAGAGTTGTGTAGGACTGGATGTAGGGTAACTCCAAATAATATAAAATCATGGTGTGTACTTTTCTTTTACTGCTTTTTATTTCTATTTTTTGCGTCCGTGATTGATTCTATGATTGTTGATATCTGTGGTTTGCATAACATTATGTTATTCCAAAAATAATTCAAGAAATTAATAAAATCCATAAAACACTATTCACCCCCTCTATTGTCTAATTTGATTTAAGATCCTTACTTCCCATCCCCAACAATTGGTATCAAAGCATTGGTTTTCAATGTTTTCATAATATGAATTTTTGGAAAGTTTAAATGGCAAATTTTGAACATTTTTATGACACTAGTTCAAAAATATGTATTTCATCATTCCTTCATAAGTTTACATTTAATTTTAATGAAAAATCAAGTTATCTACTGAATCAATATGTTGTACAGGTTTAGATGTGTTACATGGCTATTGATGATTCAAAACTTGATGGTCAAATGGTGCAAATAAAGAAACATAGGTGGACACTGGATAGTGGCTGTTCGAGGCATATGACGGGTAATCCAGATTTACTAAATAATATAGTCTAGGAAGATGGTGGAATGGTCAGTTTTGGTATTAACTCAAAAGGATATGTGATTGGATCGGCAATGTTGGTGATTTTAAAAATCCTACTATTTTTGATGTTTTATTAGTTAAGAATTTAAAACATAACCTACTTAGTATAAGTCAATTATGTGATAACAATTATAAAATCAAATTTGAAAAAATAAGTGCTTTATCAAAGATAAAAATTCAAACATAATTTTTTAGAGAATTAGAAAGAAAAATATTTACATCTTAAGTATGAAAATTTGAACGATAATTTATGTTTTTTGCCAATACAAGTGACCACTGGATTTGGCATAAAAGATTCAGTCATTTAAATTTCAAACACCTACGAATTCCCAAATTAGATTTATTTAAAGGGTTGCCCAAAATGAATTTCAAACTAAATAATTTATGTGATGAATCCTAATTAGGGAAATTAAGAAAAAGCTCATTCAAGTTAAAAGATGAGAACTACTTCAAACGGATTTATTTGGTCCATCTCAAATACAATCAATAAACCGTAGTAAATATGTTTTCATAATTATCAATGATTTCTCTAGAGTTACTTGGACTCTTTTTCTCAAACATAAAAGTGATGCTTTTGATTTATTTAAAAATTTTGCTAAGACAATTCAAAATCTATTATCTTTGAAAATTAAAACTATACGTAGTGATCACGGTGAAGAATTTGAAAATAAAATTTTTGAGAGTTTATGTAATAGAAAGGGAATTACTCATATTTTTCTTTTCTAAGGGCTCCTCAATAAAACGGAGTAGTTGAGCATAAGAATAAGACGATCCCAGAGTGTGCGAGAACTATGCTTTCTGATAATTATCTACCAAAAAGTTTTTGGACTGAAGCAGTTGCAACAACTTGTTACATTTTAAATAGAATTTTAATAATACCATTAACTAAAAAAACTCCATATGAACTTCTGTATAATAATAAACCAAAGGCATCTTATTTTAGAATATTTGGAGGTAAATGTTTTATTTTAAATATTAAAGAAAATCTAGATAAATTTGATCCTAAATCAGATAAAGGAATTATTATTGGATATTCAAATAGAAGTAAATCTTATAGAGTTTTCAATTTAAAAACTAATATGATTAAAGAAACTCTAAATGTTCCTTTTGATGAAAATTATAAAGATTTAAATCAAAATCATAATGAAGATGAATGTAATAATGATAATGATTTAAATGAAATAAACAATGAAATTAATCAACCTAACAAAAAAAATAGACTTTTAAGAGAACACCCTGTAGAAAATATAACAAGGAGTATTAAATCCATAGTTAAAACCAGAAATCAATTAAATAACACGAGTAATATTTATATAACCTAAAAATCAAAAGGAAGCATCTTCTGATGATTCATGGATACTTTGTGATGGCCCGCCTCGCACCAGCCGACATTTCAAATGAAAGTGCGCTATGCCAATGTCCAACCAGCACGGGGCAGTCGCCAAAGAAAGGAAAAGTAAGGAATTAGAACTAACAAGGAACCTGTAGAATGTCTCACAACGCATGGAATAAAATATAATAATAACATACTTGACTTAAAATAGGCGAGATAGTACATAAGCTGAAAACTAAACATCATAGTAACGGAAAATCTAAAATACAGCTTATGTTCCATATCAACATTATTACAACTTTTAAAACTGTCTCTAAAGCAAAGTAAGGAAAGGTACACTACTAATGCCCAAAGTAGTGACTAGCAGCGACACAGAGAGAATATCTATATATATCATACGTGGAAGCCTCCTGCTCGTCTCTGGTAAAACTACTCGTGCATACCACCTAACCTGTCTCTAGTCTGCCCGTTTAAGAGCACCCAAAGTAATAAGAAGAGACATAAAACTCTGGGTCAGAAAAAAGTCTGGTATGAGCGATAAGCAGCAAAACAGAACAATAAAAGGTATACTAAACCATACCTGAACCTGGACCTACAACCAAAGAGTTAGCACAACAAGATGTACAATACTCTAAGGTGACACTAACATATGGTGTAAAGATACGGGGGTAGGGGTGTGCGTGTCATAGTGATGGCAAACAATCAAGCATAGCAACCATCCTCACATCTCTCACTCAGTGCATAAAGCTTACGATATCCACTGCTTTGATCACCCAAATCCTTGCTATGATCACTATGCCCCATGGAGTCATGGAGACTCCATACACTGATCCATAGCCACTAGTCCTTGCTATGTCCACTCTGCCCCCATGAAGTCATGACGACTCCACTACACTGGCTCATAGCCATGCTACAATCACTCTGTCCCATGGAGTAGTAACTATCCCACTCCACTGGTACGTAGCCTAACATCCGTCTTGGTGGTGAATCAACGCTATAGACGTCGATAACCCCTTTGCATACGTCCTGCAACAAAGCCCAACTCATGATGTTAACTCATTGGTTCCCAGATGGATCCTGAGTTCTACTTCCCATTTGGATTACCTTTGCATCTCGGGTTTTGGTCTCCTCCGGATTGGTTCAGAAACAAGCTTCCATTCGGTTCGGTCCTCTTCTCCTTGTTCGGTCCGTGGTCGTCAACCCTGTTCGGGTCGGGTCGTGAGTTCCTCCCCAGGTCGGTTCAGTTCGTGCTGATGCTTCCCTGGTGGTTCAGCTCGTGGTTACATGCTTCAGATTGGCTCGTGTAAGACAACTCCTCCATGCGGATCGAGCTCCTCGGTTCGTGATCAGTCCACATATGGCACTTTGGTTCGTGGTCACCAACCAGAAGCGGTTCGTTTTGGGGTTGGCAAACTTCACAGTCCGGGGTTCTCTAATGTGAGTGGATTGGGGTCGTGGAGTGCTCCACGAGCGGGTCGGTTCGGGTAGGGGCGATCTGATCTGGTCTGGCTCCTGCATATTTTTCCTACAACTTCCAGCGACTGTTTTACGCCATGTGACGGCGTTTTCGACCAATCTAACAATTCTAGGCAATCACAAAATATACCAAACAGTCATAGCAACATGTAGAAGTGACCATAATCATCAAAATAATGATTTTACAAGTTAAAATGGATCAAACCTACCAAAAACCCATATTTTCGCCTTAATCATGTTTAACAATAACTAATGATAGGATTAGCAAAACTTATCCAAATTAACCCAAATTTCTAACAGATGCCTAAAATAATATTTTGGAATTTCTACAATTTTTTCCAGATTTTTCTGACTTATAATTTCGCTAATTATCACTAATCACCCCTAATTAGCCGTAATTAGTGAAAAACAAGGCAAATCACTCACCTTAGCCACAAATAAATCTCAGATTTGAAAATACCTCTGATTTGGGTTGAATCTCTATGCAACACAGCAGATTTATTCCCAATTTGATGCTAATTTGCCTTGATTAGATGTATATTAGGCTAAAACTTGATTAAATGGTGATTAGAAGGTGATTTGGGTATTGGAGGCCATTGTTAGGGTTAGGGAAATGTTTTAGGCAGCTGAGAAAATGAAAATAGATCGTTTCCTAACTGATTTCAGCTCCCCATAACCCTAATCACGAAATGGATTATGGGCCGAGCTGCTAATCACCCAAATTAGTCCTGGTTAAGCTGTTTTTCAGCTTCTAAACCTTGTTTCATCCATATCTCCCAAACAGTGAGTCCGTTTGGCTAATGTGACCAATCTACGGAAAGCTAAACCATCATCCGGATCTAATGGAAGTGGTTTCAGGTCAAAAATCCTTACCAATCAAAAGTTATGGTCGAAACCAGATCAGCTAGGGGAAAAACGGTCATTTAAAAATCGTGAACATGGGAAATGACCCCAATAGTCGTTCCCCAAAGTTACACGACTATATGACTTCGTATGAAAATGAAATATATATTCTACGATCCTCCGATGCGTAGAATACGAGTCGTTACACTCTCTCCCCCTTAAGAAATTTCGCCCCCGAAATTCCTTAACCAAAAACATACAAAGGATCTTGCATGCCTATCAATCATTTACAACAATCAAACATACAAAACAAACAAAACAAACCTATCCTAGCTTGCAGAAAGACTAAATCGAAATGAAAACCTTACCAGGAAAAGAGTTCTGGATACCTCTTCCTAATGCTCTCCTATGTCTCCCAAGTACAGTTATTCTCATGCTCGCCCCCACTGAACCTTGACTAGATTCACCGCTTTCTTTCAAATTTCTTCTTATCGTGCTCGACAATACGAGTCGGCTTGTGGTTCCCAACCGCCTCAGGTTCTACTTCGATATCATCCAACTGATCAGGTGAAATAGTCACATCGGGGTCGTACACGAATTTCCTTAACTAGGAAACATGAAATACATTATGAACTCCCGTCATCTTGTCCGGCAACTCAACTTTATATGCCAAATTCCCAACTTGCTCGAGAACTGGGAATGGACCAACAAATCTTGGTGTTAATTTTGCCTCTCCTACCAAATCGTATCACACTCTTTAATGGAGAGATCTTAACAATAACCAACTCGCTAATGGAGAATTTTAAATCTCTCCTCCACTTATCAGCATAACTCTTCTGCCTATCTTGGGCAGCCTTCATTCGTTGTCGGATAACCTGGATCTTATCTGAGGTTTCTCTTATCACATCTGGCCCAAGCACAAATTTCTCACCTGCTTCTAACAAACATGATGGTGAGTTGCACGGTCTTCCTTACAAAGCTTCAAATGGAGCCATATCAATACTGGATTGATAACTGTTATTATATGCAAACTCTACTAGATGCAAATGGTCATCCCATGATCCACCAAAATCCAATACACAAGCTCTTAAGTGATCTTCTAATACATGATTCACCCTGTCTGTCTGACCATCGGTTTGAGGATGATATGCGGTACTGAGATGTAGTTCTGATCCTAAAGACTCTTGTAATCTCTTCCAAAATCCACTAGTAAATAACGGATCTCCGTCACTCACAATGCCTTTGGGTATTCCATGAAATCTCACTACCCACTTCATATACAGTTCCACTAATTTAGCTGTCGTTCTGTTCGACTTGACAGGTATAAACCTTGCACTCTTGGTCAATCGTCCACAATCACCCAAATGCTATCATGGCCCGATCAAGTCCTTAGTAAACTGTAAAGACCCGTAAATCCCTGCCCTTTGAATCGAAGATAAACCACACAGGTCTGATCCAAAAGTTGAAAATCCACGAGTACTTTAACTTTGGGCATACAACACATCAGAACAAATAACAGAAGACTTTTATAAACATTATAATAATGTTACATTAGATCATAGAATATCAGAGTACATTGGATAAATAGTACAGCGGAAGATTTCAGTACAACAAAATTAATACAATACAACGGAAGACTATCAATGCTCTGGACATAGCTTTAAGCTTCGATCCAGACTCCTGCTCAATATATCTGCAAAATAAGCTACTCGACTCCCCGTGTGGAAAATGGGCACCCGAGTTTGCAAAGTGAAACAAACTACAGGTCAGTCATGGAACTGGTATGAGAAATCTACTTAACTTATCTAATAAGAAGGCTAATCATAGGACCACGCCGCTAACGCGGAACGGGTTTACTCCATTGGATCGCCAGTGCATAAATAAAGTAAATCGTTAAAACAATGCAATGCTTTTTAGAAAAATGAAATCATTATAAGACTCAAGTCCCATCACACAATGCAACGCAAACTGAAGGATAGAGTTTTACCTTATAATGGTCAAAAATGCTTGATATGATAAAACGGATTTGATATTATTATTAGTGTATATATGTTTCAAAAACAATTTCAATCATAATATATGAATCATAGACGGCATAGCTACCATATACTATGTCGCCATACTAGTTATACAATCAAAACCGTATGGTGTCGTATTGGAAGTTGGATTTACTTCATAAACCAAGGCAAGAGATAGTCCTTACCGAATTCGAGACAATCTAGCCTACCATGTCTCAGGATCAGAGCTCGAGTGACCCTTGGATCTTCAGGGCCGGTCCACCAAAGTGCAATGGTTGGATTAGTTATGCCTGAACAATACGTTTCCCTGCTCTATGGGGCGTAAATAGAGCCACCAGGGACTCAAATAACCGAGGCGCCTCATTCCATCATCCACATATGTAAAAATGCCTGGGCGTGTAAAACCCTGACACCACTTCTGGCTAGAAAGAAACGTATGTCCTCCCTGCAGTCCTCACTCTCGTTTCTGGTTCATATCGGGGTGTGAGGCTCACGAAGTATCGCTATACACAAAGCTATGCTAAATTAAAGCTGTGCTTTGATCATCAACCACTAGGCTCTGCTTTTCAACAATAAGCCTTGATCATTTGCATCTTAGCATGCCACATTGTCAATCCATACAATACCATTGATTCCTGCCAATATATAACCTCTAAGCTCGTACATCTCAGAGAAGGGTGTTATGCAAGAGAATAAATTATCCGCCACCAAACATATATATATATATATATATAGCAGATATCAACAAATACAGCACAAAGGAATACAACATCAGACATACATCCATTTACAAGTTCGTTCTGGGTCTAAACGAAACCGGAGACACCTTATTCCTCGTCCCATATGTCCAATACAGGAGTGAGGTGCTCGCATATCCGGTCGATCTCCAAGTACATCTGGACGATCATCACTCATTACCTTGTCTTGGGTGGCCGACCAATCAAGACATCAGTAATCATCCAAACGATGTGAAGATCTCCGGTCTTCAACCACTGTCTTCATCTTGAATTTTAATCGTCGTAGTAATTATTCAGAATGGGTTAAACCTGGTCTTTTCAAATAACTCGCATATTTTATAATGAATAATAAAGTACTATAAAAACACATCAAGCGCCTCATTCCAATTCAGAATATTCTTTAAAATAAAATATTCACATTATTAGGGAAAGGTTCCCATTAATTTTATAAAAGAATCATTTTAAAGATTCATTAAAACAGCAATTTGGGTTTTAATATCAAAAATCATTATCTAATGATTATTCAACTGCAAGAAATAAATCTTGTCTTTAAACTGGGTTAAAGAACCAATTTCATTTAAAAACATTGTTCACGATAACTCAAAATCATCTTCCATTTAATATGGAATTTCCACAGAAATCAAATCAATGTATAATCGATATGAATTTCTGTATCAAACCAATAATATAAATGGAATAATGGCAAAGCCTTTTAAATTCCATTTATATTAACGGTCTTCTTTTACAGAAGCTCATCTCTATTATTATCAAATCGAATTCCATTCAATTCCAATTTAATATATTAAATTGGAAAACTTTACTTTGGAAAAATCCCATTTAAATATTAATAAAAGATTTATAAATTCCAAATTATATTTTCACTGTTTATTGGGTTAAAGAACAAATGTCGTTTAAAAACACAGTTCACGATAAACCCAATTCACATTTCATTTTATTCCAATTACTAAATATAATAATCTTTATTAAAAGATTTATTCTTTTCATACGAGGTTTAAGACCAAATGTCGTTTAAAACACCTTTCACGACAAAACCAAAAATCCAATTTATTCTATTTAATTTCAATTAAATATTAGTTAATTGAAAAACTCCATTAAATCTTAATTTAAAGATTTATTCTAGTAAATAACTAGTTCATTTTGATAAAAATATATTTTTATTTTTTTAAATATGGAATTTTTCATCCAAAATCTTTTCAAATCATTTATTATGATTTTACTTAATTTTTCATATTTTTAATAAATTTATCAAGGCCTTTACAGTCGATTTCCATAAACGGTCATCGAACTGCACTTACAGCAACCTTTTCTGAAATTGATTTGGACATAGTTCCAAATCCAACTGTTAGATTTCAAAACTCTTATATTCATTGGAAAGAACTTTTTGATACGAACCCAACGGTTCCGGTTTTAGGATAATCCGACAGTCGGATCTCCCCTTACGCCCACTTGAAGTTAATGGTCGATATTCGCGAACAGTCGCTGTGCGGCACGTTCTATTAAGGCCATTATATATAATATATATATATATATATATATTTCGTCGATTTCCATTTAAAACGTATTATAAAATGTTTATAAATTCGTTTTAAAACCATTTTAACTTCATTTTCAGTTTGAATCAAAATTGAATATTCTATATCTCTATTATATTATAATATTAATATTTTCAAAATATTAAATTTTGAAATCACTTCTTTTCGACATTTATTTTAATATAAATAAAATCGATTAACAAATCCATTCGGGTTAAAAATGGCGTTCCTACATAACACGGCTTCATATTTCAATATTTTTATTCTTCATTGAATAACATGTTAAAATATTAATTATTTCAAAATATTCTTTATTTAAAAGATTCTTTACTTTAAAATATTCTTTATATAAAGATGTTCTTTATTTCAAAATGTTATTTTATTAAAAATATTCTGAATTGGAACGCGACTCAATCAATTACCATATAAATTCGGTCATATGGATTTCATACATTGCATATGTATATAGCAGTATTGATAAATAATCATTAAACAATCCATTCATATCCAGAGTGAAATTTATAACTGTGTGAGCATTAAAATAAATAAATAACGCTCATCACAGACTGTCAATCCATCGGTTGACATACATCTAAGTATTGGGACTAGTGTATGTCAAGTATCATCCCAACACCCGTGTGGGGTTTTCAAACAACAACAATTTATATAAATAAATCGTTGGTTAATAAATTTAACCAATTCTGATGTCGAACAAAAAGAATATTTTATTCACATGACATTTCTATGATTCCAATGGCGAACAAAAAGAATATTTTATTCACATTACATTTTCTATGATTCTAATGGCGAACAAAAGGAATATTTTATCTGCATTACATTTCTATTTTAAACATGGCAAATAAAAAGAAATACTTTTATTTGTATGACATGTTTCATATTTTTAACGACAAAATAAAATACAATTTTGTTTTGTCGACAATTCCTATTTCAACATAAATGAAAGTGATAAATTTGTTTGTTGACAATTCCTATTTCAACATATTTTACTAAAATGACATTTCTAATATGACGGCATTCCTAACACAATGATATCTTTTTACCTGGATGACATTTCCTAATAAATAACATCTCTATCAACATGGTATTTCTAATGAAATGGTATTTTTATATAAATGACATTTTCTAAACAAATGATATTTCTATTAACATGACATGATTCTAACATAGATGATGTTTTTAAACTAATACGACAATTTTAACATAAAAGATATTTTTATTTTAATGTGCCAATTCTAACATAAAAGTTATTTTTATTCTAATATGTCAATTCTAACATAAAAGTTATTTTTATTCTAATACGTCAATTCTAACATAAAATGGACATTTTAAATCTAATTAAACACTTCTAATAAAAGTGTCATTTTTATTCTAATTTTAACATTTCTAATGAGAATGACATATTTTATTTAAATAAACATTTCTAATGAAATTGGTATGTTTAATCTAGATAAACATTTCTAGTGAAAATGGCATGTTTAGTTTAAGTAAACATTTTTAAACAAAATGTGATTTTAAATCTTATGTAGCATTTCTTAACAAAAAGGTTATTTTAATCTTTCTTAACAAAAATGACAATTTTATTCTAATGTAACATTTCAACAAGAAGGAAAATTTAATTCTAATGTAACATTTTAACAAAAAGGACAATTTTATTCTAATGTACATTTTCTAACAAAAATGTATTTTTTTTCTTTATTGTACATTTTCTAACAAAAATGTATTTTTTCCTCTAATGTACATTTTCTAACAAAAATGTATTTTTTTCTCTAATGTACATTTTCTAACAAAAATGCATTTTTTTCTCTAATGTACATTTTCTAACAAAAATGTATTTTTTTCTCTAATGTACATTTCTTAATCAAAAATGTTATTTTTCTTATGCTAACATTTTATAATAAAATGTTATTTTAATTATGCTAACATTTTATAACAAAAGTGTTATTTTACTTATGCTAACATTTTATAATAAAAATGTTATTTCTTTTTCTAATCAACATTTATATGAAAATGTAATTTTTAATCTAATATAACGTCTCTAACTAAAATGTAACTTCAATTACATAAAAAACTTCAAACAAAAATGTATTTTAAATGTTAACATAACCTGATCTAACAAAAATGATATTTTTAATGTTACATAACATGATGCAACAATGAAGATATTTTAATGTTAACATTACATGATCTAACAACGATAATAATTTAATGTTACATGTTAAAGATTGTATTTCTATCATACAACAACATAATTCAGCAAATCATCACAACAAAATTCAATATAAACATATATATATATATATATATATATATATATATATATATATATATATATATTTCTACATACATATATATTTTGATTTAAAATTTTTAAATCGAGAAATCTCACATCGATTTGTCTAAATTTTCAACAAGCTCCATTTCAGCTCTAGTCAGCTTCATGTTGTAGATCTCTTTCTGCAAATCCAACGCTTTTTGTTTCATCAAATTCTAATTTGATTTGCAAAAGATATGACATTTTGAATATTTATGACCTCATTAAACTAATTAATTAAAATTAATTTTAATTATTCCTTGATAACCCTTTCTAGTCTGTCATCTTCATCGTTTTCCTTTAGGCTATAACCGAACCCAACGTTGGCCTTCTAGGGTTTGCAATCTCCACCAAGTTATAACGCCGGCTCTGATCGAACGGCACCACCTTGTTGCCGACGACAAACTCCTCCGACGCTGTGTGCTCCGGTGACTTCGATCTCCTCAGGCGGCCTGAAATAGGTTGCAAGCAACGGCGTTTAAGCCCAAAAATCTCACCGTCCACGTCTTTAAACCCAATCATCACCATATAGAAATATCGATCTTGGTTTTCTCTCGAATTTCTGCTTGAGAGTCATACCCTAATTCGAATTATATTAGGAATTGTTAACGATTTCTTTTAGAGCGTTCTTGGCCATTATTTTTTTTGAGTGGCGGCTGCTAAGTGAAATGGTCTTAGGGTTTTGGAAATCTAAGAGGTATTTATATTGTAATATTATTAAATTCTTTTATTTACAAAAAGCCTGTAAATTCTTTTCAGATCCAATTTCAGCCCAATGAAAGTTGTCCCTAGGAAAATACCCTCGTCTCGGGCCCAATGGACTAGGTCCCGTCAGCCTGTTTGATCATCTCCAGCTTGTTTTTTTATTTAATATATAAATCATTTATTTATTTATTTCTATCGTACATTTAAATTTACCAGGGCCACATACGGACTCTAAAAATTCCAGAAAAAATATTTCTAGTTATGTTTTGACGATACGGTCCTAACAAAACTAATTTCGTCGAATTCTGAGACTGTTTGAAAAATGGTCATTTTCTGGTCGGTCCGGTTTGACTGAAACTAACAAAAAACATTTTATTTTTCCATGCTCACTTATTAATTCTAAAAATTATGAAAATTGAAATCTAGCAATAATTTGACATTCCGGATCCAACAAAAGTGGTTTCGTCGAAAATGGAGGTCGTTTGTAAAATGGTTATTTTTAACATTAATATATATATATATATATATATAAATTATATAGCGACTATTCTGAAAATTTAACTTGGCATAACTTTTGATTCCCACTATGATATTTCAATTTTTCAAATTCAAATTGGAAAGATATTTTTAAATAGATTCTAAATATTTTGGTTTCACCAAAATCCGTTTTATTTTGCATCTTGTACATTCAGTCAAAGTTCAAATTCAAATTTTCAAACTACCGTGCTATTTCTAACTTCTTTTATAACTAATATAAATATATTCATTTTAACTTTGATTTAAAATAAATTTTTAATCGTTATTATTTAAAATAAACCATTTTAAATATTCAAAATCCATTAAAATTTCTAAATTAAAAAAATTAAATTGGCTCCAAAATTCCGGGTTGTTACAATCTCCCCCGCTTAAAATCTTTTCGTCCTCGAAAAGGAACAAAGCTAAAAGTTGTTTAACTAACCAATTTAATTTTTATTCTTTTATCGGTTTCAATAGTTTTATTAGTTGATTAACTTTTCAAGTATATATAGCTTTTATATATTCAAAAAATATATTTTCTATGGTCGGATTATATATATAATCACAAATACGTTAATTATGAGTTTGGTACTCTCAACTCATTCTAGGGCATTACTAACCCTATCTTTAATGAATTTTCTCATTCTAGGATGCTACTGATCCTATCTCTAATTAGTATTCTTATTAGATATTAATAATCCAATCTATGATGTGACACCCCGTATTTTCTGTGAATATTAAAATTAACAAATCCAAGAACACTTAATTTTTACGAGAAGAATTAAGGGAAATGGGTTATGCCATTGCGTTCGTCTTGGAATTCCGCTTGAGATGGAGGCCGAGTTTGCATGAATCGGACTCCGTATGTAGAAGTTATGCAACTCAGAAGATTTCAAGAATAAACAGAAAATAATAATTAAATAATAAATCCAGTTCAAAATTCAAACAGAACAGGCTGAGCGGGAAAATTCCCGCTTAGGGTGTTGACCCCCCAGGGGGAGTCGACATAGGTGTCGACCCCCTTATAGGGGAGTCGACATAGGTGTCGACTCCCCCATAAGGAGTCGACCCCTTTGAGATCTGCTTCCTGTGAGGAATTTTAGTAGCTCTGAGCTGATGTGGCCTTCCCTGATTGGCCAATGACTAATTTCTGAGGTGTTAGGGCTTATGTGTCATGCTATGATTGGCTGGATGACACATCTCTTTGGTTTGATGGCTCTGATATCTCCTAGACTAATCTAAAGGCTAGAATTAATCCTAAATATCTATATATACGTAGCCAAACCTACACCCTAACCTCATAACCCTAAGACTATGGTGTCGTCATGCTGTTCGTCTACAAGCTAGCCAAGCCTCCTTCATCTTCTCCTAACTAGAAAAATAAATCCAAACTAGTAATCGATCAGAAGAACTTCAAATCAAGCGTCTGCATCAAAGGATAGCTTTTCAAATTCAGATCCCAGAATATAAGATCCGTTCTTTTTCTGTAAGTTTAGTTATTATTTAGATTTAAACATCTAATAGAAATCATGACTGTAATAATCGGATCTAGAACAATGTCTAATTCTGATTCGAGCCTATCCTTTTGTCTAATCTAAATTACTTATGCATATGAGACTATTATGATTGATGTAATGGCACCTATCATGCCTATGATACTGTTGGACTGACATAATAGAACCTATCATGCCTATGAGACTGTTGGACTGACATAATAGAACATATCATGCATATGAGACTGTTGGACTGACATAAATGAATCTATGCCTATGAGACTATTGTGATTTATCAAATGGGACTTATCATGTTGTACATTAAATTAGTAATTCTCTTAAGTCCAATTCTATCTAATCTTTATACCTATGGTGTGAATTTCTTAGCTTGTCTACACATAGTGTTAATGTACAACATTGAAACATGATTCTTGAATTTGGTACATCTTTACATGCCTATTTTTCCTTATGTCAATTCTTATGCTCCTTCTCTATTTTTTCCCTTTTTACTTACTTTTGTGAATACTAAGTTCATTCATAACTTAGATTGAATCTCGTTTTACGTGCGATTATAACGCGGGGAAAATTGCGTATAATTTAATTTAGTAAATTTTGGGCATGGCTTGGGAATGTGGCATAAACTTGTATTTACTATACTTGTGGAAAATTTGACACATAGATTTAGACATATGACAAATATGTAAATTAGCTAAAGATGAACATGCCTAACCCGAGGTTAGGTTGCTTTGCGGTGTAAGACTTCCCGGAACCGCCCGGCATATCCAGCTACCGCAACAATATAAATCTAATGTGAGAGGTTAGCGCATTAAGCCCCCAAAACCCGAGGTTAGATTGAGTTGCGGTGTAAGACTGCCCGGAACCGCCCAGCACATCCAGCGACCGCAACAATATAGATATAATGTGAGAGGTTGGTGCTTTAATGAATGAATAAAAGCTAAGAAACAGACATGCTAAGAATTGTAGAGTTAAGTTAATTAAGGTAACACTTAACCAATACAACATGTTAGCAAAACAGATGGGTGAGGTTAGGTAAATTTTAACTGTTATAATATGTTGATTAGGAAACCCTAGTAACGGGGACCCATTTCAGCAATAACCCACATAGATGTATCACGGTACCCTGAACTAGGCAGGGTGGGGCACGATTACTGGGCTGATTATAAGCGGTCAAAATAGCGGCAGATGGTGCAATAATGTAGTTCCGACGAAGTAACGGTGTGCACGTACTCCGGAGTGGAAAATCAAGCACTGGGCATCAGTATTATACACTGTGCATCTTGAATTTGTGTCGGGTTTCCACCATAGGAATTGATACACCTCATGGTGGGACCAACACAGGTATCTACAATCGAATGAGGCCGAATGACACAAGTAAGAAATGCATGCGAGTACAAGTTGATCGAGAAAGGGATCAATTTGTTATGAACACATGATGGTAGTTGAAACATTTGTAGTTGGTGCAGAGAAAAGGGAAATGAGTGCGATAAGTATATTCAGTTTATCTTGCCTTATCTTATATTATCTTATTTCTATGGTATTGTCCTATGTTCAGTTTATTCATGTCATGATCCTTTTACTTGTTTACGTGTTGAATAATCACAGGACTTACAGGACTTATGTCTGACCTATTTTCTTTTGCCTTCTTTTCTTCCATCCCCCCCCCCCCACCCCCAAGGTCCGCAGGGAGGGAATACTTCAGCTTAGTGCAGACCTTTTCCAGTTTTAAGAGAGTAGATGTATTTCTTGGATTCTCTGTTCTTGGGCTATGGTCGTGGTTACACTTTTATTGGGGATTTATGATGCTTTACTACTGTTTTATGCTTCTTTATGTACTTGGAGTTTTAAATCAAGACAGATGTTTCATTGTAATAATTTAGAAATTGGGTTTTGAGACAATGTTTATAATGTTTTGACTGAACCACACTATTTATGAAATGGTTTTAGTTTTCCGTTGTTTATATGTTTGTCTTGTAAATTACCTGTGTCTTTTACCTAAAATGCTTCACCAAAGTTAATGCATTCCCTTTGTGAGTGAACTTAACGGAGGTGGGGTGTTTCATCTGATGAGTCTTTTGTTCAGTTCTAATGAGTTGTACCCCAAAGATTTGAGCCAACCAGAGCTTTGATACCAACTGTAAAGACCCATAAATCCCCACCCTTTGAATCGACTTTAACCATACAGGTCTAATCCAAAAGTTGAAAATCCACGAATACTTTAACTTTGGGCATACAACACATCAGAACAAATAACAGAAGACTTTTATAAACATTATAATAATGTTACTTCAGAGTACAGAATATCAGAGTACATTGGATAAATAATATAGTGGAAGATTTCATTACAACAAAATTAATACAATGTAGCGGAAGACTATCAATGCTCTGGACACAGCTTTAAGCTTCGATCCAGACTCCTGCTCAATATAGCTGCAAAGTAAGTTACTCGACTGCCCGTGTGGAAAATATGGGCACCCGAGTTTGCAAAGTGAAACAAACTACAGGTCAATAATGGGATTGGTATAAGAAATCTACTTAACTTATCTAATAAGAAGGCTAATCACAGGACCACGCCGCTAACGCGGAACAGGTTTACTCCATTGGATTGCCAGTGCATAAATAAAGTAAATCGTTAAAACAATGCAATGCTTTTTAGAAAAATGAAACCATTATAAGATTCAAGTCCCATCACACAATGCAACGCAAACCGGAGGATAGAGTTTTAACTCACAATGGCCAAAAATGCTTGATACGATAAAACGGATTTGATATTATTATTAGTGTATATATGTTACAAAAAGAATTTCAATAATAATGTATCAATCATAAACGGCATAACTACCATATACTATGTCGCCATACTAGTTATACAATCAAAACCGTATGGTGTCGTATTGGAAGTTGGATTTCCATCATGAATCAATGCAAGAGATAGTCCTTACCGAATTTGAGACAACCTAGCCTACAATGTCTCAGGATCAGAGCTCGAGTGACCCTTGGATCTTCAGGCTCGGTCCACCAAAGTGCAATGGTTGGATTAGTTATGCCTGAACAATACGTTTCCCCACCTAATGGGCGTAAATAGAGCCACTAGGGACTCAAATAACTGAGGCGCCTCATTCCATCATCCACATAAGTAAAAATGCCCAGGCGTGTAAAACCCTGACACCACTTCTAGCTAGAAAGAAACGTATGTCCTCCCTGCAGTCCTTACTCCCGTTTCTGGTTCATACCGGCGTGTGAGGCTCGCGAAATATCGCTATACACATAGCTATGCTAAATTAAAGGTGTGCTTTGATCATCAACCACAAGGCTCGGTTTTTCAATAATAAGCCTTGATCATTTGCATCTTAGCATGCCACATTATCAATCCATACCATGTCATTGATTCCTGCCAATATATAACCTCTAAGTTCGTACGTCTCAGAGAAGGGTGTTATGCAAGAGAATAAATTATCCGCCACCAAACATATATATATATTTAGCAAATATCAACAAATACATCACAATGGAATACAACGTCAGACATGCATCCATTTACAAGTTCGTTCTGTGTCTGAACGAAACCGGAGACACCTTATTCCTCATCCCATATGTCCAATACAGGAGTGAGGTGCTCGCATATCCGGTCGATCTCCAAGTACGTCCGGACGATCACCACTTATTACCTTGTCTTGGGTGGCCGACCAATCAAGACATCAGTAATCATCCAAACGGTGTGAAGATCTCCGGTCTTCAACCACTGTCTTCATCTTTGACTTTTAATCGTCCTAGTAATTATTCAGAATGGGTTAAACCTGGTCTTTCCTAATAACTCGGTATTTTATAATCAATAATAAAGTGCTATAAAAACACATCAAGCGCCTCATTCCAATTCAGAATATTCTTTTAAATAAAATATTCACATTATTAGGGAAAGGTTCCCATTAATTTTATCAAAGACAAATTCTTTTAAATTTATTCTTTGATCTTCTTTTTAAAGATTCATTAAAACACCAATTTGGGTTTTAATATCAAAAATCATTGTCTAATGATTATTCAACTTCAAGAAATAAATCTTGTCTTTAAACTGCGTTAAAGAACCAATGTCATTTAAAAACATTGTTCGTGATAAACCCCAAAATCATCTTCCATTTAATATGGAATTTCCACAGAAATCAAATCAATATATAATCGATATAAATTTCTGTATCAGACCAATAATATAAATGGAATAACGGCAAAGCCTTTTAAATTCCATATATGTTAACGGTCTTCTTTTATAGAAACTCATCTCGATTATTATCAAATCAAATTCCATTCAATTCCAATTTAATGTATTAAACTGGAAAACTTTACTTTGGAAAATTCCTATTTAAATCTTAATAAAAGATTTATAAATTCCAAATTATATTTTCACTGTTGATTGGGTTAAAGAATAAATGTCATTTAAAAACACAGTTCACGATAAACCCAATTCACATTTCATTTTATTCCAATTATTAAATATAATTGAAAACTCAAATATTCTTAATTAAAAGATTTATTCTTTTCATTAGGGGTTTAAGAACAAATGTCGATTAAAACACCATTCACGACAAACCCAAAAATCCAATTTATTCTATTTAATTTCAATTAAATATTAGTTAATTGAAAAACTCCATTAAATCTTAATTTAAAGATTTATTCTAGTAAATAACTAGTTCATTTTGATAACAATATATTTTTATCTTTTTAAATATGGAATTTGTAACACCCTGAATTTTCTATGTCAATTAAAAGAATGAATTAAAGAATACTTAATTTTTAAAGTGAGAATTAAGGGAAACGGGTTACGCCATTGAGTTTGTCTCGAAATTCTGCTTAGATTCCAAGATTTCGTAAATCGGATTTTGTATGAGGAAGGTATGGCCCTCAGAAGTTTTAGGAATTTAAATAAATTAAAACAGTTCATATTGAAATTCAAAATTCAAACAAAAACAAAGAAGCGGGCTGGGCGGGATTTCTCCTTCCCCAGGCCAGGTCGACCCGGGGCTCGACCTCCGCTATACAGGTCGACCTGGGGGTCGACCTACCCCCTCGCCCAGATCCAAATAGTGACGATTTTCTGACCTGTTGCTGAGTCTTTTCTGACTTTCTGCTGAGTCAATAGGGCATAGCTGGCAATTCTGGATAACTCTATCTAATCTGGATGGTTGTGATTGCTCCTAGGATCATCTAATGGCTCACATAAGTTTAAACCTCTATAAAAGCAACCCTATTCCTCAACCCTAAATCACACAAATTCATTCCAAGGAGCCACTATGTTGTCCATGATCGTCCTAGCCTAGCCACCATTTCGTCTTCAACTAGAAAGCAAGTTAAAAGCTACGAATCAAAACTAACTTAGAGAATTGATAGTCTTTGTTAAGGGATTGCTTTTCAGTTTCAGAAAACAGATCCCAGAAAACAAGACTTTCTTTTGTTTGTAAGTCCTGTTATTATTTAGACGTGAACGATTAAAAGTTATGATTTGTAATAAAGTGAAAACTAGAGTAATTCCTAGTTGTAAGATAATGATGATGCTGATTCATGTCTACTCTTGTAACGATTCTATTGTATATGCTTATGAGACTATTGTGGTTATTATGTTTATGTTAAACCAATCGTGTATTATGTAAATTTGGTGACTTTTTCATGTTATGTTACATGCAAGTTGTTAGGCTAAGACGTGTATTATGTTTAGATCTACATTTAGATCTATGAAAATTGGATCCAAAATAAAAGTTTACATTCACATGCCTAGTTGAACTTGTGTAATTCTACATGCTTAAGATTCATGTTTATTGGATCCAAAATAAAAGTTCACATTCACATGCCTAGTTGAATTTGTGTAATTCAATATGCTTAAGATTCATGTTTATTGGATCCAAAATAAAAGTTCACATTCACATGCCTAGTTGAACTTGTGTAATTCTATATGCTTAAGATTCATGTTTATTGGATCCAATGTTAAAAGTTCACATTCACATGCCTAGTTGAACTTGTGTAATTCTATATGCTTAAGATCATGTTTATTGGATCCAAAATAAAAGTTTACATTTACATGCCTAGTTGGATTTGGGTAATTTCATATGCTTAAGACTCATGTTAATTGGATCCAAAAATGCAAGTTCATTATTTTATGCCACATTTACATGACACATGTTTAGTTAGAGACTTATTATTTTATGTTGTATGAATGGTACATGCTCCTTTCTTTCCCCTTTTTTATATAAGTTAGGCTAAGTTGCGAGCCTAACATTCTATGTTAATTTTGTGAACGTTTAATGTTGGTAACGTTAGGAAAACCTTAAATTTCCTATTTATTGGCATAATTTTGCCCATAAATATATGAATGATTAGTGACATAAAAATGGTATAATTTATATACCTTAAATTTTTGAATATGATTTAGAGGGTGAATGGGGCATGACTTGAATGGCAATATTTGTGGATAATTTACATATAAATATGAAAGGTAAATATGTAAATTAATAAAAAGACAAATATGCCTAACCCGAGGTTAGATTGAGTTACGGTGTAAGACTGCCAGGAACCGCCCGGCACATCCAACAACCGTAACAATATATATCTAATGTGAGAGGTTAGTGCATCAAGCCCAAAAGAACCCAAGATTAGATTGAGTTGCGGTGTAAGACTGTTTGAAACCGACCGGCACATCCAGCAACCGCAACAATTCATATCTAATGTGAGTGGTTGGTGCTTTAATGAATGAATTAAAGCTAAGACAGGAATGGTAGGGTTAAGTTAATTAAGGCAACACTTAACCAATACAACATGTTAACTAAACTAATGGGTGGGGTTAGGTTAATTTGAGAACACTTAACCATTTTAACATGTTGATTAGGAAACCCTAGTAATAGGGACCCATTTCAGCAGTAACCCACATAGATGTATCATGGTACCCTGAACTAGGCAGGGTGGGGCACGATTACTGGGCTGATTATAAGCAGTCAAAACAACGGCGGGTGGTGCGTCAGTGTAGGTTCCGATGGAGTGCGGTCGTGCACATACTCCGGAGTGGAAAAAGCAGGCACGGGCATTAGTAGTTATACTTTGTGCATCTTGAATTGTGTCGGGTTTCCTCCATAGGATTTGATACACTCCATGGTGGGACCAGCACAGGTATCTACAATTATGCGGGGCTGAATGACACAAGTGGTAAACGTATATGAGTAGGAGCCGATCGATGAAAAGGGGATCATTTATCTTGAACACATGGCACTAGTTAAAACACTTGTAAGGGGGCGCAGAGAAGTTGAAATGAATGCGATAGCATAATCAGTCTTATTATCTTATTTCTAGGGTGTTGTCCTAGATTCAGTTTATTCATGTCATAATCCTTTTTCTTGTTTACATGCTAAATAATCACTGGACTTACCAGACTCATGTCTAACCCATTTTCTTTCGTCTTCTTTTCTTCCGTTTCCCCCCAGGTCCGCAGGGAGGGAATACTTCAGCTTAGTTCAGGTCATTTCCTGCTTGAAGAGAGTAGATGTATTGCTTGAAATCTCTTTCCTTGGGCTATGGCTTTGGATACTCTCTTATTGAGGATTTATGCTGCCTTACTATTTTTTAATGTTTCTTTATGTTTTAATTCAAGACAATGATTTTGTTGTAATAATTTGGAAGTTGGTTTGAGACAGTTGTTGTAACGTTTTAACTGAACCACGTACTTATGAAATAAATTTTGTTTTTCCGCTGTTTATATGTTTGTCTTGTAAATTATCTGTATCTTTTACCTATAATGCTCCACCGAAGTTAAGGCATTCCATTTGTGAGTGACCTTAACGAAGGTGGGGTGTTTCACTTATTATCAGAGCTGATGGTTGCCAGTTCAGATAAAAATTTTGGAAAACTAATTTTCAAAAAGAAGTTTAAAGAAGCGCTTTCAAGAAAAAGTGTTGTTTTAAAAGGCATAATCCCCCCCAAAGCCATATGCACTATCTTTTCTATCCTTTGTTTTGAATCTTTTCTTTTCCGTTTCAGCATGTCTGGGATCTTAACCTTCCAGAGGGCGTACCGGTACCTAGCTGGTTCAGAAGGTACCTAGAGGCTAGGGCTAATGATGCAGGCCCAACAGACATTACTCCTCCCCCGGTTGCAGCTATTCCTCTTCCTCCTCCTCCTCGTGCATCTGCTTTCTCAAAGATATGTAGTGATTTTCGAGCCATGGGTGGAAAGAACTTTAATGGGACTGAGTCGTTTGTACAAGCAAGAAACCGACTCAAAGAAACTGAGGACTTGTTTGTTATCTTCGAAGTAGACGATAGGCAGAAGATACAGTTGGCCGTATGGTTGCTTAAAGACGAAGCCTTTTATTGGTGGGAAGTTACTAATGCTAAGAGACCAGTTGAAACTTGGGAGGATTCCAGAATGAGGTTTGAAATGAAATTCCTCTCGCATGCTGAACGAAGCCTACAGATGGAGAAATTCTTAACTCTCAAACAAGGAATTATGTCGGTCAAGGAATACGTCAACCAATTCAACCAACTGGCTTGTTTCGGACTAGAGTTAGTGAACATTCCCCATAAGAAGGCTCTCCGTTTTGTTAAATGGTTGAATGAGCCACTACACAGCCTAGCTATGTCCCATATACCTATGGGTGCAACTTATGAGAGACTGGTGGACATGGCACTGTTACAGAAGGAAGAAATGGATAGCAAGAAAGAGGCAAAGGTGGAAGTACCTCAAGATAAGAAAGTGGAGGGATCGCAGAATAAGAAGGCAGATTCAAAGAAGGGCGGGAAGAACAACAAACCCCGTGACAAGAGGAAGTGTAATTTTTGTGGGATTCCTGGACATCTAATTAAGGACTGCAGAAAGAAAAAGAGTAAGATGGGTGCTTGTTTTCACTGCGGCGCGACAGAACACATGGCTAAGGACTGCCCATGAAAGAAAGGACAAGGGCAGAGGAGTGGATCTACTTCTGGAGGGCAGGTTCACGCTCTCATTGCACCTCCGCAACAATGAGGTAGAAATATTTTTGTTGAGAGTTTAGTTTATATTTTTGATCATCCTGTTCATACACTCTTTGATTCTGGCGCATCACACTCTTTTATATCTACTGCTTTAGTTGAATCTCTACACCTAGACACCAGTATAGTAGCGGATTCCTTGGTTGTTTCAAATCCAATTGGGGGCTCGGCTTATTTGTCAATGATTTGTTTGGATTTGGAAATTTCTATAGAAAGCATTAGGTTTAGATGTAATGCTTATGTTTTGGGCTTTACGGGCTATGGGTTGATTCTAGGCATGGATTGGTTATCCAGTAATGGTGCCATCCTCGATTGTGAAAAGAGAGTGGTTAGACTTATGACTCACCTTGGTAACACTCTCGAAATCTCTTATAATCCCATACATTCTGTTATGCTTAGCTACCTAGAATCTCTTGATGCGTCTGTTAGAGTAGTCCGTGAATACTCAGTTGTATTTGAAGAGGTGAAGGGCTTACCTACGAAGCGGGAGATAGACTTCCGCATATACCTTGTTGATAATGCAAAACCCGTAGCTCTACCCGTTAGACACATGGCTCCAAGGGAGAGAAAAGAGCTCAGCAAGCAAGTCAAAGAGCTGCTCGAAAAAGGGTTTATAAGGAGAAGTATTTCTGAATGAGGTGCTCCAGTAGTGTTTGCAACCAATGCGGATGGCTCACTTCGCCTATGCGTTGACTATAGGGAGCTAAACAAACTGACCAAGAAGAATAAGCACCCGCTTCCAAGAATAAACGACTTGTTTGATCAGCTTGTAGGTGCTTCGGGTTTCTCCCAACTAGATCTAACTACCGGGTTTCATCAGCTAAGAGTGGCTGAAGATAGCATTGATAAGACCGCGTTCAGAACCCCGGATGGTTTCTTCGAATGGCTTGTCATGCCTTTCGGCTTGACGAACGCACCCGTTATTTCGTTGACTTGATGAGCAGGGTGTTCAGGGAGTTCCTTAATAAGTTTGTAGTGGTCTTCGTAGAAGACATTTTGATTTTCTCGAAGAATGAAGAAGAGCATGCTTTGCATTTAAGGGAAGTCATGGATACTCTTCGTGCACATCAGCTGAAAGCCAAATTCTCCATATGTCATTTTTGGAGAGAAGAAGTGAGGTTTCTTGGACCTGTGGTGTCCAAAGAGGGGATAGCTGTGGACCCCGCAAAAATAGTTGCGGTGCAAGATTGGAAGGTTCCACGGAATGCAACCGAAGTCCGAAGCTTTCTCGGGCTAGCGGGCTTTTACCGAAAGTTGATTAAAGACTTTGCAAAAATCTCAGCCCCACTCACAAGATTGACAAAGAAGAACCTAACTTTCGCTTGGGATTTTGATTGCGATATTGTTTTCCAACGTTTGAAAAGGGATCTAACAACAGCCCCATTTCTAACATTGCCTGATGGGAGTAAAATGTTTACCGTATACACAGACGCATGCGGTACAGGATTAGGCGTTGTCTTGATGCAAGAAGGCAAGGTATTTTGTTATGGGGGATGGCAATTGAAGGTACATGAGAAGAACTACCCAACTCATGATTTGGAGCTAGCTGCCATTGTTTTTGCTCTTAAATCTTGGCGTCATTATATACTAGGAGAAAGGTTTGAATTGTTTACTGACCATAAATCATTAAAGTACGTTTTCTCACAGAAAGATCTTAACTTAAGAGAACAAAGTTGGATGGAATTTCTGGCCTCATATGATTTTGAGATTTCCTATACCCCTGGCAAGTGCAATGTGGTAGCAGACGCCTTGAGTAGAAAAAAGCTGACCTTGAGTCCTCTCTTTGTAGAAAGGAAAAACTTGGAGTACATAGCAAACTTTGACTTTAGACCCTCCTCTGAATTTGTACCTGGTCTGTTAGCATCGCTAGAGGTGCGGCCTACTCTTTTGGAGTCAATAGGAACCACGCAACGAGAAGACCCTCAGCTAGTTGATATGATGGATAAGCTAATTAGGGGTGAGACTTCTAGTCACCTCAATAGATACTCCATCGATGATAAGGGTTGGTTGAGACGGGATGGAAAACTATGCGTCCCACAAGCAAGGGATTTGGTGAAAATGGTTCTCGAAGAAGCACACCATTCTAAGCTGACCATACACCCAGGTGGAGACAAGATGTATAAAACATAAAAAGGGTTTTCTTTTGGAATGACATGAAGAGGGATGTAGCTAAGTTCGTTGCTAAGTGCTTGATACGCCAGCAAGTCAAAGCGGAACAGAAGAAACCTGGTGGTCTGCTTCATCCCCTGGAGGTCCCATAGTGGAAATGGGATAACATTTCGATGGAATTTGTTGATGGGTTGCCTAGGTCAAGAAGGGGCAATACCAGTATTTGGGTAATAGTGGGCAGGCTCACTAAAACCGCTCACTTTATACCCGTTAAGAGTAGAAGGACTGCCTCGTCCCTAGCATCCATTTATCTTAAAGAGATAGTTCGACTCCATGGGATACCCTCCAGCATAGTGAGTGATTGAGATCCTATCTTTATGAGTGAGTTTTGGATGAGTTTGCAGGAGGCTGTAGGAACACAACTATGCTTAAGCACAGCCTATCACCCCCAAATCAATGGTCAGACGGAGAGGGTGAACAGAGTACTAGAAGACCTCTTGAGACTGTGCATTCTTGATTTTGGAGGGACATGGGAGGATCATCTTCCTTTGGTGGAATTCGCTTACAACAATAACTACCAAGGCACCATAAGCATGGTGCCCTTCGAGGCTTTATATGGAAGGCCATGCCGATCACCATCTTGTTGGTGGGAGTCTATAGATAAGCTCGTACTTGGGCCAGACATGATTAGAGAAACTTCAGAAAAGGTGGACTTGATAAGAAGACGAATGAAGACTGCACAAGATAGAAAGAAGTCCTACGCAGACAAAAGAAGGACCAACCTTGAGTTTGAGGTTGGAGATAGGGTGTTCCTTAAAGTATCTCCTTTGAGGAATGTCATTCGCTTTGGGTCCGTAGGAAAGTTGGCACCAAGACTTGTAGGACCATTTCCTATCATTGAAAGGATTGGAACGATGGCTTACAGAGTAGAGCTACCCGAAAGACTGGCTGGAGTTCATAATGTTTATCATATTTCTCAACTAAAAGTGCTTACATGAGTCTGCGGAAGTTGTGGAGCCAAGTATACTAGAGGAAGTAGAAGTGGAACGAGAAGCGACTATAAGAAGTTCTCCAACTCATATCTTGGGTACGGAAGTCAAAAAGCTATGCAACCGTGAAGTCAAGCTTGTTAAAGTTCAATGGAGTGACGCTGAGGAAGATGTGACCTAGGAAACTGAGAGAAAAACGCGCAGCCCACCCTTTTCTTTTTGAGGGTACCTCCTTGATCTCTTTTTCCATAAGTTTATACATGCTTATATCTATCTTTTGAGTATATCTCCTCCGTCCTATTCTTTATCCTTAGGTAGAAACCAATGGATGTAAACATGTATTTGGAACATGTTATGGTTGATGGTTGCAAGTGGCTGCAAGTGGTTGCTCGTGGATGCATATACACACACACATTAGGTACTAGATCGGCTCAGATGCTTTCATATTGCATATGCATATATGTATTTGTATATGGATTGAACTTGATGTGTTAACATAGACGTTGCATTTATATGAGTGATTGTGCACTCATGCAGAAAGAATGATTAGGAATAATCGCATACATAATGGACTCATGACACTGACATAATTCGCATTAAGGAGGTCAGCTGAATCAGCAGACCGCCTGATTTTGCATTAGCTAAGGACATGTACGCACACTATGCATATGATCATGAAAGCATTAGAAGTCTTTTTAAGGACAATGGACGCCTGTGTTTGATGGTTGAGTATATGGACGATTAGATGGTAGGATATACATTCTTCTTAACTTGAAGATTTCGGGGACGAAATCCTTTAAGGAGGGGAGAATGTAACACCCTAAATTATCTATGTCAATTAAAAGAACGAATTAAAGAATACTTAATTTTTAAAGTGAGAATTAAGGGAAATGGGTTACACCATTGCGTTCGTCTCGAAATTCTTCTTGGAATAGAGTCCAAGATTTCGTAAATCGGACTTTGTATGAGGAAGTTATGGCCCTCAGAAGTTTCAGGAATTTAAATAAATTAAAACAGTTCAGAATAAAATTCAAACAAAAACAAAGAAGCGGGCTGGGTGGGATTTCTCCTGCCCCAGGCCAGGTCGACCAGGGGGTCGACCTCCCCTATACAAGTTGACCTGGGGGTCGACCTACCCCCTCGCCCAGATCCAAATAATGACGATTTTCTGACCTGTTGCTGAGTCTTTTCTGATTTGTTGCTGAGTCACTAGGGCATAGGTGACAATTCTGGATAACTCTATCTAGTCTGTACGGTTGTGATTGCTCCTAAGATGATCTAACAGCTAACATAAGTTTAAACCATTATAAAAGCAACCCTATTCCTCAACCCTAAATCACACAAATTCATTCCAACGAGCCACCATGTTGTCCATGATCGTCCTAGCCTAGCCACCATTTCTTCTTCAACTATAAAGCAAGTTAAAAGCTACGAATCAAAACTAACTTAGAGAATTGATAGTCTTCGTTAAGGGATTGCTTTTCAGTTTCAGAATACAGATCTCAGAAAACAAGAATTTCTTTTGTTTGTAAGTCATGTTATTATTTAGATGTGAACGATTAAAAGTTATGATTTGTAATAAAGTGAAAACTAGAGTAATTCCTAGTTGTAAGATAATGATGATGTTGATTCATGTCTATTCTTGTAACGATTCTATTGTATATGCTTATGAGACTATTGTGGTTATTATGTTGATGTTAAACCAATCGTGTATTATGTAAATTTGGTGACTTTTTCATGTTATGTTACATGCAAGTTGTAAGGCTAAGACATGTATTATGTTTAGATCTACATTTAGATCTATGAAAATTGGATCCAAAATAAAAGTTTACATTCACATGCCTAGTTGAACTTGTGTAATTCTATATGCTTAAGATTCATATTTATTGGATCCAAAATAAAAGTTCACATTCACATGCCTAGTTGAACTTGTGTAATTCTATATGCTTAAGATTCATGTTTATTGGATCCAAAATAAAATTTCACATTCACATTCCTAGTTGAACTTGTGTAATTCTATATGCTTAAGATTCATGTTTATTGGATCCAAAGTTAAAAGTTCACATTCACATTCCTAGTTGAACTTGTGTAATTCTATATGCTTAAGGTTCATGTTTATTGGATCCAAAATAAAAGTTTACATTTACATGCCTAGTTCGATTTGGGTAATTTCATATGCTTAAGACTCATGTTAATTGGATCCAAAAATGCAAGTTCATTATTTTATGCCACATTTACATGACACATGTTTAGTTAGATCCTTATTATTTTATGTTGTATGAATGGTACATGCTCCTTTCTTTCCCCTTTTGTATATAATATAGGCTAAGTTACGAGCCTAACATTCTGTGTTAATTTTGCGAACGTATAACGGGGATAACGTTGGGAAAACCTTAAATTTCATATTTATTGGCATAATTTGGCCCATAAATATATGAATGATTAGTGGCATAAAAATGGTATAATTTATATACCTAAAAAATTTGAATATGATTTAGAGGGTGAATGGGGCATGACTTGAACGACAATAATTGTGGATAATTTACATATAAATATGAAAGGTAAATATGTAAATTAAGAAAAAGACGAATATGCCTAACCCGAGGTTAGATTGAGTTATGGTGTAAGACTGCCCGGAACAGCCCGGCACATCCAGCAACCGTAACAATATATATCTAATATGAGAGGTTAGTGCATATAGCCCAAAAGAACCCGAGGTTAGATTGAGTTGCGGTGTAAGATTGCCCGGAACCGACCGGCACATCCAGCAACCGCAACAATACATATCTAATGTGAGTGGTTGGTGCTTTAATGAATGAATTAAAGCTAAGATAGGAATGGTAGGGTTAAGTTAATTAAGGCAACACTTAACCAATACAACATGTTAACTAAACTGATGGGTGGGGTTAGGTTAATTTGAGAACACTTAACCATTTTAACATGTTGATTAGGAAACCCTAGTAATGGGGACCCATTTCAGCAGTAACCCACATAGATGTATCATGGTACCCTGAACTAGGCAGTGTGGGGCACGATTACTGGGCTGATTATAAGCGGACAAAACAACGGCGGGTGGTGCATCAATGTAGGTTCCGACAGAGTGCGGTCATGCACGTACTCCGGAGTGGAAAAGCAAGAATTGGGCATCAATAGTTATACTCTGTGCATCTTGAATTGTGTTGTGTTACCACCATTCGATTTGATACACCCCATGGTGGGACCAGCACGGGTATCTACAATCATGCGGGGCCGAATGACACAAGTGGTAAACGTATACGAGTAGGAGCCAATCGATGAAAAGGAGATCATTTATCTTGAACACATGGTGCTAGTTGAAACACTTGTAAGGGGGTGTAGAGAAGTTGAAATGAGTGCGATAGCATATTTAGTCTTATTGTCTTATTTCTAGGGTGTTGTCCTAGATTCAGTTTATTCATGTCATAATCCTTTTTCTTTTTTACATGCTAAATAATCAGTGGACTTACCAGACTCATGTCTGACCCATTTTCTTTCGTCTTCTTTTCTTCCGTTTCCCCCCAGGTCCGCAGGGAGGGAATACTTCAGCTTAGTTCGGATCATTTCCAGCTTGAAGAGAGTAGATGTATTGCTTGAAATCTCTTTCCTTGGGGATTTATGCTGCCTTACTGTTGTTTTAATGCTTCTTTATGTTTTAATTCAGGACAGTGATTTTGTTGTAATAATTTGGAAGTTGGTTTGAGACAGTTGTTGTAATGTTTTAACTGAACCACGTACTTATGAAATAAATTTAGTTTTACCGCTGTTTATATGTCTGTCTTGTAAATTATCTGTATCTTTTACCTATAATGCTCCACCAAAGTTAAGGCATTCCCTTTGTGAGTGACCTTAATGAAGGGGGGTGTTTCATAATTTTTCATCCAAAATCTTTTCAAATCATTTATTATTATTTAACATAATTTTTCATATTTTTAATAAATTTATCAAGGCCTTTACAGTCGATTTCCATAAACGGTCATCGAACTGCACTTACAGCGACCTTTTTTGAAATTGATTTGGACATAGTCCCAAATCCAACCGTTAGATTTCAAAAATCTTATATTCATTGGAAAACTCTTTTCGATACGAACCCAACAGTTCCGGTTTTAGGATAATCCGATGGTCGGATCTCCCGTTACGCCCACTTGATGTTAATGGTCGAAATTCGCGAACGGTCGCTGCGCGGCGCTTTCTATTCAGGCCATTATATATATAATATATAAATATTATATATTTCATTGATTTCCATTTAAAACATATTTTATAAAATGTTTATAAATTCGTTTTAAAATGATTTTAACTTCATTTTCAGTTTGAATCAAAATTGAATAATCTATATCTCTATTATATTATAATATTAATATTTTTAGAATATTAAATTTTGAAATCACTTCTTTTCGATATTTATTTTAAAATAAATAAAATCGATCGATAAACCCATTCGGGTTAAAAATGGCTTTCCTACATAACACGGCTTCATATTTAAATATTTTTATTCTTCATTGAATAACATTTTAAAATATTAACTATTTCAAAATATTCTTTATTCTTTACTTTAAAATATTCTTTATATAAAGATGTTCTTTATTTCAATATATTACTTTATTAAAAATATTCTAAATCGGAACGCGACTCAATCAATTACCATATAAATTCGGTCATATGGATTTCATACATTGCACATGTATATAACAGTAATGATAAATAATCATTAAACAATCCATTCACATCCAGAGTGAAATTTATAACTGTGTAAGCATTAAAATAAATAAATAACGCTCATCACAGACTGTCAATCCATCGATTGACATACATCTAAATATTGGGACTAGTGTATGTCAAGTATCATCCCAACAACCGTGTGGGGTTTTCAAACAACAACAATTTATATAAATGAATCATTGGTTAGTAAATTTAACCAATTCTGATGTCGAACAAAAAGAATATTTTATTCGCATTACATTTCTATGATTCCAATAGCGAACAAAAAGAATATTTTATTCGCATTACATTTTCTATGATTCTAATGGCAAACAAGAAGAATATTTTAACCGCATTACATTTCTATTTTAAACATGGCAAATAATAAGAAATACTTTTATTTGTATGACATTTTTCATATTTTTAACGATTAAATAAAAGACAATTTTGTTTTTTCAACAATTCCTATTTCAACTAAATGAAAGTGATAAATTTGTTTGTCGACAATTCCTATATCAACATAAATGAAAGTGATAAATTTGTTTGTCGACAATTCCTATTTCAACATATTTTACTAAAATGACATTTCTAATACGACGACATTCCTAACAAAATGATATCTTTTTACCTGGATGACATTTCCTAATATATAACATTTCTATCAACATGGTATTTCTAATGAAATGATATTTTTATATAAATGACATTTTCTAAACAAATGATTTTTCTATTAACATGGCATGATTCTAACATAGATGATGTTTTTAAACTAATACGGCAATTTTAACATAAAAGATATTTTTATTCTAATATGCCAATTCTAACATAAAAGTTATTTTTATTCTAATATGTCAATTCTAACATAAAAATTATTTTTATTCTAATATGTCAATACTAACATAAAATGGACATTTTAAATCTAATTAAACACTTCTAATAAAAGTGTCATTTTTATTCTAATTTTAACATTTCTAATGAGAATGACATATTTTATTTAAATAATCATTCTTAATGAAAATGGTATGTTTAATCTAAATAAATATTTCTAGTGAAAACGGTATGTTTAATTTAAATATTCATTTTTAAACAAAATGTTATTTTAAATCTAATGTAACATTTCTTAACAAAAAGGTTATTTTAATCTTTCTTAACAAAAATGACAATTTTATTCTAATGTAACATTTTAACAAAAAGGACAATTTTATTCTAATGTAACATTTTAACAAAAAGTACAATTTTATTCTAATGTACATTTTCTAACAAAAACGTATTTTTTTCTCTAATGTACATTTTCTAACAAAAATGTATTTTTTTCCTCTTATGTACATTTTCTAAGAAAAATGTATTTTTTCCCTCTAATGTACATTTTCTAACAATTTTTTTTTCTCTAATGTACATTTTCTAACAAAAATGTATTTTTTTCTCTAACGTTCGTTTTCTAACAAAAATGTATTTTTTTTCTCTAATGTACGTTTTCTAACAAAAATGTATTTTTCTCTAATGTACATTTCTTAATCAAAAATGTTATTTTTCCTATGCTAACATTTTATAATAAAAATGTTATGTTACTTATGCTAACGTTTTATAACAAAAGTGTTATTTTACTTATGCTAACATTTTATAATAAAAATGTTATTTCTTTTTCTAATGCAACATTTATATGAAAATGTTATTTCTAATCTAATATAACATCTCTAACTAAAATGTTATTTCAATTACATAACAAACTTCTAACAAAAATGTTATTTTAAATGTTAACATAACCTGATCTAACAAAAAGGATATTTTAATGTTACATAACATGATGCAACAACGAAGATATTTTTATGTTAACATTACATGATTTAACAACGGTAATAATTTAATGTTACATGTTAAAGATTGTATTTCTATCATACAACAACATAATTCAGCAGATCATCACAACAAAATTCAATATAAATATATATATTTCTATATACATATATATTTTAATTTTAAATTTTTAAATCTAGAAATCTCCCATCGATTTGTCTGAATTTTCAACAAGCTCCATTTCAGCTCTAGTCAGCTTAATGTTGTAGATCTCTTTTCTACGAATCCAACGCTTTCTGTTTCATCAAATTCTGATTTGATTTGCAAAAGATATGACATTTTGAATATTTATGACCTTATTAAACTAATTAATTAAAACTAATTTTAATTATTCCTTGAAAACCTTTTCTAGTCTGTCATCTTCATCGTTTTCCTTTAGGCTATAACCGAACCCAATGTTGGCCTTCTAGGGTTTACAATCTCCACTAAGTTATAACGCCGGACTCTGATCGAACAGCACCACCTTGCCGCTGACGACGAACTCCTCCGACGCCGTGTGCTCCGGCGACTTCGATCTCCTCAGGCTGCCTGAAATCGATTGTAAGCAACAGGCGTTTAAGCCCAAAAATCTCATCGTCCACGTCTTTAAACCCAATCATCACCATATAGAAATATCGATCTTGGTTTGCTCTCGAATTTCTGCTTGAGAATCATACCCTAATTCGAATTATATTGGGAACTGTTAACGATTTATTTTAGAGCGTTCTTGGCCATTAGTTTATTTGGGCGGCGGCTGCTAAGTGAAATGGTTTTAGGGTTTGGAAAATCTAAGAGGTATTTATATTATAACATTATTAAATTTTTTTTATTTACAGAAAGCCCGTAAATTCTTTTCAGATCCAATTTCAGCCCAACGAAAGTTGCTTACAGCTAAATACCACCGTCCCGGACCTCATGGACCAGGTTCCGTCAGCCCTTTTGATCATCTCAAGCTTGTTTTTTTTATATTTAATATACAAATCATTTATTTAGTTAATTCCATCGTACATTTAAATTTACCGAGGCCACATACGGACTCTAAAAATTCCAGAAAAATTATTTCTACTTATGTTTTGATGATACGGTCCTAGAAAAACTAATTTCGTCGAATTCTGAGACCGTTTGAAAAATGGCCATTTTCTGGTCGATCTGATTTGACTAAAACTAACAAAACACATTTTCTTTTGTCACGCTCACATATTAATTCTAAAAATTATGAAAATTGAAACCTAGCAAATATTTGACATCCGGATCCAACAAAAGTGGTTTCATCGAAAACGGAGGTCGTTTGTAAAATGGCTATTTTTAACATTAAAAATATATATTTTATTATAACAACTTTTCTGAAAATTAAACTGGGCATAACTTTTGATTCCCGCTATGAAATTTCAATTTTTCGGATTCGCTGGAAATATATTTTTAAATAGATTCTAAATACTTTGGTTTCACCAAAATCCGTTTTATTTTGCATCCTGTACATTCAATCAAAGTTCAAATTCAAATTTTCAAACTACCGTGCTATTTCTAACTTTTATAATTAAAATAAATATATTCATTCTAACTTCGATTTAAAATAAATTTTTAATTGTTATTATTTAAAATAAACCATTTTAAATATTCAAAATCCATTAAAATTTCTAAATTAGAAAAAAAAATTGGTTCCAAAATTCCGGGTTGTTACATAACCCATCAATGAAATCCATTGAGACTTGTTCCCATTTCCATTCGGGGATTTCTAATGGTTGCAACAAACCACTAGGCTTCTTTTGCTCAGCTTTAATTAACTGGCAGTTCATGCACTTGGACATAAACTACCCAACGTCTCTTTTCATCCCTTCCCAGTAGTAGGTCTGCTTCATGTCTCGATACATTTTATTACCTTAGGGATGTATAGTCAGTTTTGAGTGATGACATTCTCTTAGCACTTCATCTCTCAATCCATTGACATTGGGTACAACTAGTCTCCCATCCTTTCTAAGCCATCCATCTAGATCAAGCCCATACTTGTTCATCTCCTCGTCGATACCCATCTCTAACTTGGAGATGATTTCCAATAGGGTAGGATCGTCCCTTTGACTAGAGCCAATCCTCTCAATCAAAGTGGGTCTGATCTTCAAAATTGCTAACATCTCTGGATCCAATTCATACCTTGGTCTAAAATCATACCTAGCGATATACTCCAGCTGCTTCCACTCAAAAAACATAGCCCCTAAACTGGCATATCTTTTACTCAATGCATTAGCTACTGTATTGCCCTTTCCTGGTGTATATGCGATATCGAAATCATAGGAAACCAAGAATTCTAACCATCTCTGTTGTCGGAGATTTAGATCCTTCTAAGAGAAAAGATACTTTAATGACTTATGATCAGCAAACAACTCGAATCTTTCTCCCAAGAGATAATGTCTCCACATCTTCAATGCAAATACGATCGCTGCCAATTCCAAATCATGGGTAGGATATCTTTTCTCATGCGGTTTTAGTTGTCGACTTGCATAAGCTACAACCCTACCTCCTTGAATCAATACAACACCTAGTCCGGTACCATATGCATCCGTGTATACTGTCATCTCTGCATTCCCTTTAGGAATGACTAACACTGGTGCACACGTCAGCTTTTCCTTTAGACTCTTGAATGCATTCTCGCACTTTTCGTCCCAGGCGAAAGCTTGATTCTTCTTGGTCAACTGAGTCAACGGTGCTGCTATCTTGGAGAAGTCTTGGATAAACTTACGATAATATCCAGCTAACCCCAAGAAACTTCTTACGTCTGTTGCATTCTTGGGCATAGACCAATCTTGTACTGTAGCCACCTTTGTAGGGTCCACGGCAATACCATTCTCTAAAAAAACATGGCCCAAGAATCTCACTTCTCTCCTCTAGAAGTGACACCTAGAAAACTTCGCTTTCAATTGGTGTTTTCTTAACACCTCAATCACTACTCTCAAATGTTCCTTGTGTTCTTCTTCTGTCCTCGAATAAACCAAGATATCGTCTACGAACACAGGAACAAACTTATTCAATTGATCTCTGAATACCCTATTCATAAGATCCAAAAAATAGGCTGGTGCATTGGTCAACCCGAATGGCATGACCAACCACTCATAGAATCCAAAGTGTCCGAAAGGACGTTTTAGCTATACTCTCAGCTTCCACACTAAGCTGATGAAAACCTGTCATGAGATCCAACTGGGAGAACACACTCGAGCCACTCAACTGATTAAAAAAATCATCTATCCGCGGTAGAGGATACTTATTTTTCCTTGTCACCTTATTCAGCTCGCAATAGTCCATACACAATTGAAGGGAACCATCTGCCTTGGTAGCAAACACAACTGTTGCTCCCCACTTAGAAACACTTCTTCTGATAAATCCCTTCTACAAAATATCGCTCACTTGCACCCCGAGCTCTCGCTGCTCCCTTGGTGCCATACGATAAAGTGGCATCACTATAGGTCTGGCATCTTTCACTAAATCAATATGAAACTCAATCTCTCAGTGTGGTGGAAGTCCGGTCACTTCCTTGAAGACATCCGGATACTGGCCAGCCACGGGCACATCTGACAACTCATCATGCGGGATGTCGAGGGAATTTAGAAAACTAGCCATTACCCCATCACTAGGTAGACCACCAAACACTACCCTCCGCCCATCATCCGCTCTAACTGTCACCAAAAAGCCCTCACAGCCTACCACCACCCCGTACCTTTGGAGCCAATCGACTCTCAAAATAATGCCAAACCTAGTAAAGCCCAAAATAAAGCAATCACAAGCAAACATACATCCATGACTCAATAAAACCATACTACGACAAATCATACTAAGGCTAGTCGAACCGCTAATCGGGTTTGTCACTGCTAAAGGTCTATCGACTATCTCGGCTTCCAATCCCAACCTATCTACCAGGTCACTAGATATGAAGGAACGGGAAGCTTCGGTATCAAACAATACTAGAACAGGAACATCATAAACAGAAAGCATACCTTGAATGATGACATTCTTTCCTTTCTCTTCCGTAGTTGGGGCATTCGACGAATAAGGAATAACATTAAGAGCATATGCTTTGACAATTTGCTTCTCTTTAGGGGGTTGCGGACCCTTATCCTTGTGATGTCCCACTTGGCCACAGTTGAAGCACTTCCTATCCGCTGGTTTCGCTTGACATCTTTTGGCATAGTGGCCCTTCTTGCCACTGCTAAAGCACTCAACATCTTTCTTGTCTTTCTTTCTCTAACCATCCTTAGCTTGGTTCTGTTTCCTCTTATTCTATGAATTATTCTTGCCTCCACCGCCTGCTTGCGGTTTTGGCTCTCCTATAGATACCACAGCAACTTCGGTCTTTGACTTAGGGTAAAGACTCTCCGATCTCAATGCTTTTCCCACAATGGATTCAAACGTCTCATCGATGTGGTTTATACGTCTTTCCCCCAAGTACCCATCCAAGCCAGTTATGAACTTCTCATTCTTCTTCTCGGGAGTGTCAATAAAGGATAATCCTTACTTCGATAAAGTATCGAAATCAGCAATATATTCCGAGACTGCCCTACCATTCTGCTTAAGTTCCAAGAACTTCCTAAACAGCTCTGACTTTTAGGCAGCCAGGATAAACTTATCTCTGAATTGGGCCTTAAACGGATCCCAAGTAACCTGATCCTTGGGAGTAGCTGCCTTTATAGCATTCCACCAGTTCATTGCCCGTCCTTGCAACTGACGGGATGCCAACCTTCCCTTTATCGCATCCTCGATACTCAAGTCTTCGAAGATACGCTCGCAGCTATCCAACCAATCCTGAACATCCGTAGCCGACTTTGTTCCATGGAACGGCTTTCCACCAAGACCAGTGTAGTTTTTACAAAGCTTGGCGAAATTGGCCCTAGGCGCCTGCACCGCTGCAGCACCACCATTTGCAGCATTAGGAACTTCCCTCTGAACATCCCTAAGCATCTCTCTCATGAAGTCAGTGAACATCGTCCTCATATCAAGAGAAATTCTGTTATTAGCTCCTCTACCAGTACCCCTAGTATATCGGCTCATCGTTCAATCTATAAGGAGAAAACGGTTAACCATCTCTTTATTGGTACCAGTGCAGTGCGACTCCATCCTTAAATATACTAATTATATATATATATATATTGCTTTTGAAAAGCAAAATATCACAAATACACGCTCTTATATACGTATACTATCTCTCCTTGGTGTCTTTCCCTAGGTTAACTACGCAACCAAGAGCTCTGATACCAAGTGTGATGGCCTGCCCCGCACCAGCCGACATTACAAATGAAAGTGCGCTGTGTCAATGTCCAACCAGCACGGGACGGTCGCCAAAGAAAGGAAAAGTAAGGAATTTTAACTAACAAGGAACATGTAGAATGTCTCACAGCGCATGGAATAAAATATAATAATAACATATTTGACATAAAACAGGTGAGACAGTACATAAGCTGAAAACTAAACATCATAGCAGCGGAAAATCCAAAATACAGCTTATGTTCCACATCAACATTATTACAACATTTAAAATTGTCTCTGAAGCAAAGTAAGGAAAGGTACACTATTAATGCCCAAAGTAGTGACCAGCAGCGACACAGGGAGAATATCTATATATATCATACGTGGAAGCCTCATGCTCGTCTCCGGTACAGCTACTCGTGCATACCACCTAACCTGTCTCTAATCTGCCCATTTAAGAGCACCCAGAGTAATAAGAAGAGACATAAAACTCTAGGTCAGACAAAAGTCTGGTATGAGCGATAAGTAGCAAAACAGAACAATAACAGGTATACTAAACCATACCTGAACCTGGACATGCAACCAAAGAGTTAGCACAACAAGATGTACAATACTCTAAGGTGACACTAACATACGATGTAAAGATACGGGGGGTAGGGGTGTGCATGTCATAGTGATGGAAAACAATCAAGCACAGCAACCATCCTCACATCTCTCACTCAGTGCTTAAAGCAGACGATATCCACCGCTTTGATCACCAAAATCCTTGCTATGATCACTCTGCCCCATGGAGTCATGGAGACTCCACTACACTGATCCATAACCACTAGTCCTTGCTATGTCCACTTTGCCCCATGAAGTCATGACGACTCCACCGCACTGGTTCATAGCCATGCTACGTTCACTCTGCCCCATGGAGTAGTAACTACCCCACTCACTGATACGTAGCCTAACATCCGTCTTGGTGGTGAATCAAAGCTATAGACCTCGATAACCCATTTGCACACTACCCGCAACAAAGCCCAACTCATGAAATTATGTAAGAACCCGTTACTTCCCCGTGAAGGAAAGAGCGGATACTTTGAGAACAACACACAAGTGAACGCAGACGGAAGAACATTTTATTGCTATTACAACAATTCCATCAGATACAAGAATATACAGAGTATAAATGAATAAATATACATTCGATAAATATCAGAGATTACAATAAATTACATAGCAGCGGAAAATAATACAAAGCACAACTGAAGGTGATATACGGATACAGAGCTTTCTGGATATCATTCCAGCTGTAAACCAGGATCCTGTGAATATAAATCTGCAAAACGAAAACTACTAGCTGCCCGTACGGAAAATAGGGGCACCCAGAGTTTAGGTTAAAACAATAAACTCCAGGTCAGTCATGTGACTGGTGTGAGAAATAAAACAGTGATTTAAAGCTTTACTTTAAAAGAGAGTAATTCAAGGGACCACGCCGTATAACACGGATCGGGTTTCCTCCCAAGAATACCAGTGCATATAGAATAAACAGCGCAATGCTTTTTCGAAAAATGAAGCTATTATAAGACCCACGTCCCATCACACAATGCAACGCAAGCCGGAGGATAGGGTTTTCCCTTATAATAGCCAAACATGCTTGGTACGTTTAAAACAAATCATTTGATACTATAATAAGTGTATAGTGTCAAAACAATTTCAATCATAAATATAAATCATAGACGGCATGGGTACCATATATCATGTCGCCATACTAGTTCTACAATTAAAACCGCAATACACGTATTGGAAATTGGATTTCCGTCATGAGTCGAGGCAAGGGGCAAGCTCCTCTTCGCGTTCGAGACACTCTAGCAAATGTCCCAGGGTTACGCACTCTGGGCAACCCCTGGATCTTCAGGGCCGGTCCTCACTTACGTTAGAGGATTAGTTATGCCTGAACACACGTTTCCCTGTCCTTACAGACCTATAATCGAGGCGCCTCGCATTCCAACAACCACATAGGTGAAAAGTATATAAATGTCAGGGCTGGTAAGTCACTGACACCACCAAAGCTAGAAAGAAACGTCGTGCTCTCCCTGCAGTCCGTATCCCGTTTTTAACTCATACCGAGGTGTGAGGCTCGCGAGTTTACGTTATACACAAAGCTGCCACGTAGGCATGCTTTGATCATCAACCACAAGACTTTGCTTTTCAACAGAAGCCTTGATCATTGCATCTTAGCGTGCCGCACAGGCAATTCATGCCATGCGACTGATGTCCATCGATATACAACCTCTGAGCTCGTACGTCTCAGAGAAGGGCGTTAAGCAAAAGAATAAATTCTCCGCCGCCAAACAGATGTATATTTAATAGAAATCAATCAACACAGAATAAAATCCAGTGTCAGACACACGATCCATTTACAAGTCCGTTCCGGGTCTGAACGAAACCGGAGGCACTTTCCTCGCATATCCATCCATCTCCAAGTACGTCTGGACGACCACCAACTATTTCCATCCTCTTGGGTGTACAGCCCAATCAGGATCGTCGGTAATTATCCAAACGATGTGAAGACTTCCGGTCCCGTCTTCGTCTTCGACATATCGTCGAATCGGTTATTCAGAATGGGTATAAACCCGGACTTTCCGAACAACCCGCGTATTGTTAAAAACAAATGTTACACAAACACAACGAACGCCTCATTCCAATTCAGAGTATTCTTAGGGAAAGGTTCCCATTAATTTTATCCAAGATAAATTCTCTAGAATTTATCCTTTAATCATCCTTTTGATGTCGTTTCAAACCAAATTACGGTTTTCTGAACTAATCGAGATGTAACACCCCACCTCCGTTAAGGTCACTCACAAAGGGAATGCCTTAACTTTGGTGGAGCATTTTAGTAAACAGAACAGAAACTTACAAGACAGATAAAACAGTACTTGAAAATTTTTAACTTTATTACAGCGGAAACAGAAAATTAATATGGTTACATCCTTTCAATTTCCGAATTCAAGTACAAAATATCAGTCTTGTACAAAAGCCTTCAAAATGCATAGTTTAAAATCATAATCCCCATGGAACGGAAGCCATACAGAGCCAAGCAATACTTTAAGCACTTCAAGCAAAGAGAAATCCGGATCAAGCTAAAGTATTTCCCTCTTGGATAACCTGGGGGGGAACGGAAGAAAGGAGGCGAAACAACAAGGGTCAGACAAAAAGTCTGGCAAGTCCAGTGACTTTCAGCATATGAACAGATAATAATAATATGATATGAACATAAAACTGGATGTGAGATAACTATAACAGGTGTAGCAGATATAACAGAAAAACAGAATGATATAAACTATTGTTTTACACTTCTCTGTACTAATACTAGTATAGCAAAATTAGGTGTCACCCTAATGTCTAAATTGAAGCAGGAACGGGTACAGAATACTTTAACAGAAACAGAATGCTAATAATGGGCCTTTACTACCCGATCAGAAACAGACAGAAGCAGAAACAGATTTATCCCTATGGAGACAGAATGTGGAATTAGGTGTACACTAGTAATGGGCCTTTACCACCCGGACAGACGGTACCACACAGAAACAGACAGGTGTTACCACCCAACAGAAACAGACGGTACCAACAGAAACAGACAGAACTAAGTGTACCCTAAAACCCTACCCCAAGCGATCGGCTCCCTAATACATAAATATCCTGTGTCGGCCCCACAGTAGGGTGTATCACTCCCTAAAGTGACAACCAATTGGCACAGACCTATTTACAGATGTCACGGCGTCTTACATCCTCAGAGGCAGACCGGGATCCATGCACGCACATGACCCGGTTGGAACGCACCATCAACACCCCTCGCCATTATCAGAATGAACCACTTATAATTAGTTCAGTAAGCGTGCACGGACCCTACTTACTGTTGGGTCAAAGTTTTGATACCAGAAAGGGTTACTGACTAATATGGGTCCCAAACAACAGATGACACAAGTAATTCCCCTCCTAACCTTGTGTCCCCAGACTAACAGATTTCAGATTAACTTGTTTACAAGTTCAGACATACAGAATTCAGGTTTACTAATTCACAAATTAAGTTAACAAGTTTCTAGACTAACAGGTCAGATGTAAAGATTTTTCAGATTTGTCTAACTTTGTATTGGGCCTACAGATTCATGGACGGGTTTTACTACATCTATTAATCCCTTTGGTTTAACCCTATTTTTCCCCAATACGTTTTAGACGTCATTCTTATCTTAGATTTTGCATTAATTAATTATTAATGCACAGACCTCTCACATTAGGTCGGTAGCTTGTGGCCGCTGGATATGCCGGGCGGTTCCGGGCAGACTTCTGCCACAAGCCAGACCTAACCTCGTGTCTTACGCATGTTATGACTAACTTCTCACATTAGAACCTATTGTTTGCGCCCACTGGATGTGCCGGGCGGTTCCGGGCAGATTTACGCCGCAAACTCATTCTAACCTCGAGTTAGCCATGTTTATCTTTGCGGCCAATTAATTAATAATTTACCGTTTATGCGCGTGCCCAATATATATATGCCAATTCAGATTATATCAATCACAGGATGATTATATCAACATAGCAGATAACAGATTCTATATGACATAACAGATTTAACAGATTTAGCAACTTAGCAGATTTTGGCATATAACAGGTTAGGCATTTCAACCGACAAATTTAACAGATTAGGCATTTCAATCTAATTAGCAGTCTAGGCAATATAACAAAACTAGCAGTTTAGGCAACTTGGCAAATTAGCAGATTTAGCAAATTTAATATTTCTAAAGGTTCTATTTACATGCCTTGCCTAAACATAAATTAGGCCTAAGTTCATATGCCTAAATAATGTCATGATTCACAATATGATCATATACTTCCATGTTTGCATACATTTACATAGCGCAGAATATGGACATAATTTACCCTATAACATATGTTCCAATTTTTGTTAAACTAGCATTTTACAGCAGATTCACATATAAATTATACCAAATATAACCATTAATTCCAATGCATGCCATATATCCAAAAATCCCTATTTAGGTGTAATTACAATACTAGATATCCTAATTAATGTAAATCTTAAGTTTCCATATCTTCCTTCTTTTCATGTCATGAATTATTATGCAAACTATCCCCAATAATATAAATTTTTAAACCATATCTTCTAAAAATCAGATCTTGCCTTTTTATATGCATTTTGTCCAAAGTCTCAAATCATATGCAATCTTTACAGTGGTTCCTCTTCTTCTTTTATCACAAAATATGCATAGGTCTAAAACTAGTTTATAACATATGCTATTTTTTTCTAATTAATTACAGGTCTAAATTACAACATAACTATGCATACAACATGCATAAATTATATGTTCATAGTCAAATTTATGCATCCAATCCCAAGTCATATGTCCAATATATTTTATGCCTCAGACCTAAGGTCATACATTCATTTTGGTTTTGTTAAATTTCTCATCATTCATCCCAAAACTTGCGTTCATACGTTCATCTCTTATGAGATTAGGCACAGGCGCGTGGTAGCCTGGCTATAGAAACAGAAAAGAAGAAAGGAATATAGAACAGTCACAGAAAACAGATCTAACAGAAGAGAATACAACCTCAAACTCAGATTTAAATGCATATCAAAATTATAATTAACGTTTATAGCGGAGAATAACTGTACTTGCCTTGATTGGATTAAAGAAAGAACTTGTTGTCGAATCTTTGCAGAAATTTTAATCTCTAGTTTGAATTGAGTTGCTTAGGCTGATGTTGATTATCTTCTAGTTTTAATTCCAGCAGAGCAGAGACGCCATTTTTATTTTTTTATTAGAAGAAGAGAGCAATGGAGGCTAGAGAATTGTACAAGAAACCTAGGTAGAGTCTAGGGTCCTTTTTATAGGGGTAATGAACTGATTAGAACCATTGATGTTGCTTGGATTGATCGTAGCCATTCATCCTAAGGAGAGACCAATTAGAGCTTGCCACCTAGCCCTAATGACAAAGCAGACCACAGAAAATCGACCAACAGAGAATAGGCCAGCCGGGTTAGACTGGGTTCGACCTGGTCTGGATCAGGTCGACACCCCTGTCGACAGGCCTGTCGTCCTGGTTAGACCAGGTCGACAGCCCAGTCGACCTGGGTGCGTGAGGCGGGTGTTCTTCCGCCCTGGCCCATTGGGCCCCACTTTTAATTTTTTAAACTGTTTTATTCTGTTTGAAATTTAAATTTAATTCAGAAACTTCCGAAGGCCATATCTTCTTCATACGGACTCCGTTTTTCGAAAACTCGGACTCTATTTCGCGTATTTTTCCGAGACGAACGCAATGGCGTATCCCGTTTCCCTTAGTTCTTTGATTTGAAATTAATTATACTTTAATTTGTTAATTTCACAGTTATAGAATTTGCGGGGTGTTACATTCTCCCCCACTTAAAAGGATTTCGTCCCCGAAATCTTCAAGTTAAGAAGAATGTGTCCTACCATCCAATCATCCATCTACTCAATCATCAACCACAGGCATCCATTGTCCTTATAGACTTCTAATGCTTTCATGTTTAAATGCACAGTGTGTGTTCATGTCCGTATCTAATGCAAAATCAGGCGGCCCACTGATTCAGTCGACCTCCTTAATGCGAATCATGTTAGTGCCATGAGTCCAATATGTATGCAAATTTTCCTACTTGAGACATATCATTTCTATATGAGTGCACAACTGCTCATTCATATGAAACATCCATATGCTGATTCAACCATTTTGCATCCATAAAAATTTAAAAATGCTCACACATCCATATGCAGTATGAGAGTGCTTTCGAGCCGATCTAGTGCCTAGTGTGTGTATATGCATCCACGAGCAACCACTAGCAACCACTTGCATCCACTTGCAACCATCAAACATAACATGTCTCAAACACATGTTTACACCCATTAGTTTCTACCTAAAGTTCAAATATTCGATCGATAGGATACAGTCGAATGATGGAAGCGATTACGGATAGAACGAAAATTTGGTTCCCATTAGACATGGGTCCTAAGTATCGGCCCCAAAGACCGAAACCAACATCAAATTGACACCCAGAGGAAATGTCAAGACTGGAAATCCTATAAAAAGTATTTAGATATTTACAGACTACTGGTACAGATCAGGTTCCCTAATGATTCTTAGGAAGCCAAGCATGATAAAATCATACCCCACGAAAACTCAGAATGTATGCGTCATACTTGATGCCTAACACAGATATCCCTCAAAACCCCAATCTCAAACAGATGATCCATAACCCTTATGGGTCTGAGTCTATAGCGGAATTCAGAAATAATACTAGTATTAAAGTGCAGAGTATCGATTACAAAATCAAAATACCAGAATCAGAAAAAGTCTTAACTCCATAATCAGATAAAGAAATTAAACCTACTATAGAAACTTTCCTATTTCTATCCTAGCCACTAGCCTCAAGAGTGTTCGCCTGCCCTCCTTGTCCTCGTCTCTTCGGGCAGTCCCTAGTGAAGTGTCCCATCTCCCCACAGTTGAAGCAAGCGCCCTTCCTTTTTCTGCAATCCTTGTTCAGATGAGTTGAGCTCCCACAAGTAAAGCACTTTTTCCCCTTCTTATCTTCAGACTTCTCATCCTTCTTTTGTGTTTCCTTTTTGGGCCTCGCCTTCTTATTCTGTGTTTCTTCCTTCTTTGTCTCTTTCGGGCCCTTGTCTTCCTCGTGCAGTAGTGCCATATCCACCAATTTCTCGTAAGTTGCTCCCATGGGTACATGGGTCATGGCTAGGCTGTGCAGTGGCTCATTCAATCCTTTAACAAAGCGGAGAGCCTTTTTATGCTGAGTGTTGACTAAATCCAATCCGAATCTTGCTAGTTGGTTGAACTGGTTGACGTATTCCTTGACCGTCATACTTCCTTGCTTAAGAGACAAGAACTTTTCCAATTGTAAACTTCGTTCAGCTTGCGAGAGGAATTTTGTCTCAAACCTTGTTCTGAAATCCATCAAAGTCTCAATTGGTCTCTCGGCGTTAGTGACTTCCCACCAGTAGGAAGCTTCGTCTTTGAGCAGCCATACTGCCAACTGTACCTTCTGCCTATCGTCCACCTCGAAGATAACGAACAGATCCTCAGTTTCTTTGAGCCAATTCCTTGCTTCTACGAATGATTCAGTTCCTTTGAAATCCTTCCCACCCATGGCCCTAAAATCTCTACAGATTTTTGAGAAAGCAATAGCACGAGGAGGGGGTGGAGGAGGGGGATCATTTGCTGGACCTGCAGCGGCGGTCCTAGCCTCAAGATATTGACGAAACCAACCGGGTACATGAACACCCTCTGGTATCTCAGATGCTTCAGACATGCTGGAACGAAAAAGGAAAGGTTCAATACAAAAAGGACTGAAAGAAAGATATATGGCTCTTGGGGATCATGTTTTTCAAAATAAGCTTTATTTTTGAAAATACTTCCTTTCAAAACCTTTTTTTTTTTTTTTGAAAATAATTTTCAAAACTTTTTATAAAATTTGGTAACCTTCAGCTCTGATACCAAGTGTAACACCCCACCTCCGTTAAGGTCACTCACAAAGGGAATGCCTTAACTTTGGTGGAGCATTTTAGTAAACAGAACAGAAACTTACAAGACAGATAAAACAGTACTTGAAAAATTTTAACTTTATTACAGCGGAAACAGAAAATTAATATGGTTACATCCTTTCAATTTCAGAATTCAAGTACAAAATATCAGTCTTGTACAAAAGCCTTCAAAATGCATAGTTTAATATCATAATCCCCATGGAACGGAAGCCATACAGAGCCAAGCCATACTTTAAGCACTTCAAGCAAAGAGAAATCCGGATCAAGCTAAAGTATTTCCCTCCTTGGATAACCTGGGGGGGAAACGGAAGAAAGGAGGCGAAACAACAAGGGTCAGACAAAAAGTCTGGCAAGTCCAGTGACTTTCAGCATATGAACAGATAATAATAATATGATATGAACATAAAACTGGATGTGAGATAACTATAACAGGTGTAGCAGATATAACAGAAAAACAGAATGATATAAACTATTGTTTTACACTTCTCTGCACTAATACTAGTATAGCAAAAGTAGGTGTCACCCTAATGTCTAAATTGAAGCAGGAACGGGTACAGAATACTTTAACAGAAACAGAATGCTAATAATGGGCCTTTACTACCCGATCAGAAACAGACAGAAGCAGAAACAGATTTATCCCTATGGAGACAGAATGTGGAATTAGGTGTACACTAGTAATGGGCCTTTACCACCCGGACAGACGGTACCACACAGAAACAGACAGGTGTTACCACCCAACAGAAACAGACGGTACCAACAGAAACAGACAGAACTAAGTGTACCCTAAAACCCTACCCCAAGCGATCGGCTCCCTAATACATAAATATCCTGTGTCGGCCCCACAGTAGGGTGTATCACTCCCTAAAGTGACAACCAATTGGCACAGACCTATTTACAGATGTCACGGCGTCTTACATCCTCAGAGGCAGACCGGGATCCATGCACGCACATGACCCGGTTGGAACGCACCATCAACACCCCTCGCCATTATCAGAATGAACCACTTATAATTAGTTCAGTAAGCGTGCCCGGACCCTACTTACTGTTGGGTCAAAGTTTTGATACCAGAAAGGGTTACTGACTAATATGGGTCCCAAACAACAGATGACACAAGTAATTCCCCTCCTAACCTTGTGTCCCCAGACTAACAGATTTCAGATTAACTTGTTTACAAGTTCAGACATACAGAATTCAGGTTTACTAATTCACAAATTAAGTTAACAAGTTTCCAGACTAACAGGTCAGATGTACAGATTTTTCAGATTTGTCTAACTTTGTATTGGGCCTACAGATTCATGGACGGGTTTTACTACATCTATTAATCCCTTTGGTTTAACCCTATTTTTCCCCAATACGTTTTAGACGTCATTCTTATCTTAGATTTTGCATTAATTAATTATTAATGCACAGACCTCTCACATTAGGTCGGTAGCTTGTGGCCGCTGGATATGCCGGGCGGTTCCGGGCAGACTTCTGCCACAAGCCAGACCTAACCTCGTGTCTTACGCATGTTATGACTAACTTCTCACATTAGAACCTATTGTTTGCGCCCACTGGATGTGCCGGGCGGTTCCGGGCAGATTTACGCCGCAAACTCATTCTAACCTCGAGTTAGCCATGTTTATCTTTGCGGCCAATTAATTAATAATTTACCGTTTATGCGCGTGCCCAATATATATATATGCCAATTCAGATTATATCAATCACAGGATGATTATATCAACATAGCAGATAACAGATTCTATATGACATAACGGATTTAACAGATTTAGCAACTTAGCAGATTTTGGCATATAACAGGTTAGGCATTTCAACCGACAAATTTAACAGATTAGGCATTTCAATCTAATTAGCAGTCTAGGCAATATAACAAAACTAGCAGTTTAGGCAACTTGGCAAATTAGCAGATTTAGCAAATTTAATATTTCTAAAGGTTCTATTTACATGCCTTGCCTAAACATAAATTAGGCCTAAGTTCATATGCCTAAATAATGTCATGATTCACAATATGATCATATACTTCCATGTTTGCATACATTTACATAGCGCAGAATATGGACATAATTTACCCTATAACATATGTTCCAATTTTTGTTAAACTAGCATTTTACAGCAGATTCACATATAAATTATACCAAATATAACCATTAATTCCAATGCATGCCATATATCCAAAAATCCCTATTTAGGTGTAATTACAATACTAGATATCCTAATTAATGTAAATCTTAAGTTTCCATATCTTCCTTCTTTTCATGTCATGAATTATTATGCAAACTATCCCCAATAATATAAATCTTTAAACCATATCTTCTAAAAATCAGATCTTGCCTTTTTATATGCATTTTGTCCAAAGTCTCAAATCATATGCAATCTTTACAGTGGTTCCTCTTCTTCTTTTATCACAAAATATGCATAGGTCTAAAACTAGTTTATAACATATGCTATTTTTTTCTAATTAATTACAGGTCTAAATTACAACATAACTATGCATACAACATGCATAAATTATATGTTCATAGTCAAATTTATGCATCCAATCCCAAGTCATATGTCCAATATATTTTATGCCTCAGACCTAAAGTCATACATTCAATTTGGTTTTGTTAAATTTCTCATCATTCATCCCAAAACTTGCGTTCATACGTTCATCTCTTATGAGATTAGGTACAGGCTCGTGGTAGCCTGGCTATAGAAACAGAAAAGAAGAAAGGAATATAGAACAGTCACAGAAAACAGATCTAACAGAAGAGAATACAACCTCAAACTTAGATTTAAATGCATATCAAAATTATAATTAACGTTTATAGCGGAGAATAACTGTACTTGCCTTGATTGGATTAAAGAAAGAACTTGTTGTCGAATCTTTGCAGAAATTTTAATCTCTAGTTTGAATTGAGTTGCTTAGGCTGATGTTGATTATCTTCTAGTTTTAATTCCAGCAGAGCAGAGACGCCATTTTTATTTTTTTATTAGAAGAAGAGAGCAATGGAGGCTAGAGAATTGTACAAGAAACCTAGGTAGAGTCTAGGGTCCTTTTTATAGGGGTAATGAACCGATTAGAACCATTGATGTTGCTTGGATTGATCGTAGCCATTCATCCTAAGGAGAGACCAATTAGAGCTTGCCACCTAGCCCTAATGACAAAGCAGACCACAGAAAATCGACCAACAGAGAATAGGCCAGCCGGGTTAGACTGGGTTCGACCTGGTCTGGATCAGGTCGACACCCCTGTCGACAGCCCTGTCGACAGGCCTGTCGACCTAGTTAGACCAGGTCGACAGCCCAGTCGACCTGGGTGCGTGAGGCGGGTGTTCTTCCGCCCTGGCCCATTGGGCCCCACTTTTAATTTTTTAAACTGTTTTATTCTGTTTGAAATTCAAATTTAATTCAGAAACTTCCGAAGGCCATATCTTCTTCATACGGACTCCGTTTTTCGAAAACTCGGACTCTATTTCGCGTATTTTTCCGAGACGAACGCAATGGCGTATCCCGTTTCCCTTAGTTCTTTGATTTGAAATTAATTATACTTTAATTTGTTAATTTCACAGTTATAGAATTTGCGGGGTGTTACACGAGATTAGTGAACCACAACGAAGTAATTATTTATTTTATTTCCCAATCCCAACCTATTCATCCCATGAAGCAAAACTGGTAATACTCCATATCTAACACCACAGTGTTGTCGGTAAAATTAATTACCATTTCACGTTCAAATCTAATTAAAGATTTAGCTATCGCTTTGGAGCAAAACCGGTGATACTCCATTCTCTCTCATTTCTAAATTTGATAATTTAGATTATAGATTCACATTTCAATCTAATTGCAGATTCGTTAAAACTCCTTTTACTGGGTTAAAGAACTAGGTGTTATTTAAAACACAGTTCATGACAAACCCAAATCACATTCTATTTATTATCGGGTTAAAGAACTAGTGTTATTTAAAACACCGTTCACGATAAACCCATGTTAAATCCAATCAAATATATCAGAAACTCCGATTATTTAAAACCCCTTTTTAAATCTAATTTGTTTATTTAAAAATAATTGGGTTTTAAATTTAGTTCAAAACTAGTTCATTTCGATAAAAATCTATTTTTATCTTTTCAAATATGGAGTTTTTCATCCCAAATTTTCCCAAATCATTTCTTATGATTTCACACAAATTATTGATATTTTTAATAATTTTATCAAAGCCTGTACAGTCGATTTCCATCAACGGCCATCGAACTGCACTTACAGCGACCTTTTTCAAATTTGATTTGGACGTAACTCCAAATCCAACCGTTAGATTTCAAATTTCTAATATTCGTTAGAAAGCTCATTTCGATACGAACCCAATGTTTCCGGTTTTAGGAGAATCCGACGGTCAGATCTCCCGTAATGTCCGTTTGAAATAAATGGTCGAAATTCACGAACTGCCGCAGCGCTGCGCGTTCTATTTAGGCCATTATATTATATATATAATATATATAATATATATTTCGTCGATTTCTATTTAAAACGAATTTTATAAATCGTTTTAATTTCGTTTCAAAAACAATTTCAACTTCCATTCCAATTCAAATCAAAATTGAATCTTTCCTTATAAATTCGTTTTAAAATTCATTTCTATTCAATTCAAATTTCAATTCAATTTGAATTCATTTCAATTCGCTTTCAATTCAATTTGAATTCGTATTCAATTCAATTCAATTTCAAAGTCGTTTTCTATTCGATTCAATTCAAATTGGTTTTCTATTCAATTCATTTCGAAATCGTTTTATATTCAATTCATTTCGAAATCGTTTTATATTCAATTCATTTCGCAATTCAAAATATTCGATTATGAAATCACCTTTCAATATTCATTTTAAAATGAGTAAAATCGATATAAATATCGTTCACGTCAAAATGGCGTCAATCTAATCAACACGGCTTCATGTATTTCTATTTTCTAATATTCTATTTCAAATATTTCTTTTTCAAATATTTCTTTTTCAAATATTTCTATTTCAAATATTTCTTATTATCAAAATATTTCGTTCAACACATGACTAATCTCAACGGATGAGTACAGTCAACACATGAACCTTTATTTTATATTGATAAAGATGTAAATTTTATTATTAAAATATTTCGTTTAACACATGACTAATCTCAACGGATGAGTACAGTCAACACATGAACCTTTATTTTATATTGATAAAGATGTAAATTTTATTATAATATATTTCGTTCAACACATGACTAATCTCAACGGATGAGTACAGTCAATACATGAACCTTTATTTTATATTGATAAAGATGTAAATTTTATTATTAAAATATTTCGTTCAACACATGACTAATCTCAACGGATGAGTACAGTCAACACATGAACCTTTATTTTATATTGATAAAGATGTAAATTTTATTATAATATATTTTGTTCAACACATGACTAATCTCAACGGATGAGTACAGTCAACACATGAACCTTTATTTTATATTGATAAAGATGTAAATTTTATTATATTCTTTATCTTCTAAATTGGAGTGAGGCCCAATCAATCACCATATAAAATTAATTATATGGATTTTCATACAACACATGTATATAATAGCATTGAAAAATAATCAACCATCAACCAAAGTGCACTACACTGTATAAGCATCAAATATAGATATTTAACGCTTATAACAGTCTGTCAATCAATTGATTGACATATTTAATTAATCAGGATGAGTGAACTTCATATTTCATCCCAACACCCGTGTGGGGATTCAAACAATCAAACACAGATTTTAGTTGTGCAGTTGGGCGATGTGTAAAATTTATCGACCCAATCAATGTCCTTCAAATAGGTGTACATAAACCAACCGTCCGGTTTGTAAATGAATATTTATTTATTCACATTCACTATATTCATATTCACGTTAAAAATTTATATTTTTAACGATAAAACATTTTATTTTAACATATGAATTTCTATTCAGTTCATTCTTTAAATAAAGTGATATTTTTATTTTTTCAACATATTTCAGAAAATTTCGGTGGCATAACGACACGATACTAGAAACGGGACAAGGCCTAGCCTTATCCCCGGTCTAGTGAAGGCCCACACAATTCACACATCAATCAAATTCACCAAACAACCAAATTCAAATCAAATCATCTAACTAATTTATGCAACCAAACAAACAAGTCCATGGTCTGTGGATGATTGTGTCGGGTGCTACTAAGCACCGTCTGCATCCTAGTATATATATATAACTAGAAAAGAAATTGAAGAGTGAGAAATTCTCACCGACAGCTATCCAACTTCACGACACTTCCTTGATAGAAATCTTCATCGTTCTCGCCCTTTGTCGCTTTCGTTGTCCGCTTTCACTACATATGTAAAAATCACATTTTTATATACTGATGTCTTTAAAATAAAAATCACATTTTTATTTATTCACTTTCAATTTAAAAATCATAATTTTATAATCACTTCATATATTTAAAAATCGAATTTTTACTCCGTTATTCAATATATAAAAATCGAATTTTTACTATGCTATTCAATATATAAAAATCGAATTTTTACTTCGCTATTCAATATATAAAAATCGAATTTTTACTTCGACGCTATATGGATACAAAAAATTCTATTTTATCACGCTATTCTCTATATAAAGTTTCCACCTTTTCAAAAATAGATCTTTCGCCTTTTCTACAATAAAGATTTCGCCTTTTCTAAAATAAAGATTTCGCCTTTTCTAAAATAAAGATTTCGCCTTTTCTAAAATAAAGATTTCGCCTTTTCTTTCACTCTTTCTATAGAAAAATTATATTTCACTTCATTATAAAAATCAAATTTTTATTTCTCTACACATATAAAGATGCTATCTTTAATATTCCTATCATGTAAAAATTATATTTTTAATTATCTACATAAACAAGAATCATATTTTTACATCTCCTATATAGTAAAGATTATATTTTTAATACTTTAAAAATATAAGAATCATATTTTTATTACTTTAAAAATCTAAAAATCATATCTTTTGCATTTTAAAATCTAAACTTCTCCTAAATTAAAAATCTAATCTTTTCAGTTTTAATAACTAAAAAAAAAATCAGTTTTTCAAACAAAGGAAAAATCATTTTTAAAAGCTAACAAGAAATCAGTTTTCTAAACTAACAAAAATCAGTGAAACTTACAGAGAGGGGGGGAGGGGGGATTTTGCAGCGCCGCCGAGGTCTGCAGGGGGGGGGGGGTATCGCGTCGCTTCTAGCGAGGAGGGGGGTCTCTGCGAGGCGCTGGAGGGAGGTGGAGGCCTGGACGAGGGGCGGAAGTTGGTGGCGACGTGGCTGAGGCCGCGGTGGACGAAGGAGGGGAAGAGGAGCGAGACGCGAGGGCGAGGGGGTTGCTGGAGATGGCGGCGCACCTCCTGAGGGGGGCGCGATGGCGTCGGCGGTGGGTTCCCCCCTCCGCGTCGCCCCTCTCTGATTTGTTTTTTTTTCTTTTTTTTTCCTGCTGAACGAAGAAATAGGGGGGGGGGGGGGGAGGGGCCAGAGAGATTTAAGGGGAGGGAGAGAGAACTTTAGTTTTTAATTATTTTATTTCACCGCAAAAAGCAACTTTTATTTTCGACCTCTAAACGAGGCCCACCGCCTGTCGTCCATAGCTAATTACCCCCATTCCGAACACAATGGGATATGTATCGCAAGCTGATTTGATCGTTTCGATCAGTTTTCATCAAAATCAACATATAACTCTATATATTGACTTTAAACGCGCATTTCAATTTACTGGGGTCATATACTAACTCGAAAAAATTGCAGAAAAATATTTTCTAGCTTCGTATTGACGATACGGTCCTAACAAAACTAGTTTTGTCGAATTCTGAGACCGTTGGAAAAATGGCCATTTTTCAGTCGATTAAAATCAACTGAAACTGGTCAAACGCGTTTTCCTTCGCCACGCTCACATATTGATTCGAAAAATTATGAAATTTGGAATCTAACAATAATTTAACATCACGGACCCAACAAAAGTGGTTTCGTCGAAATCCGAGGTCGTTTGCAAAATTTCCATTTTTAAGGGCCTGAATTCCATAGCGACTATTCAGAATTTTCAACTGGACATATCTTTTGATTCCCGCTATGAAATTTTGATTTTTCGGATTCGTTGGAAAGATATCATCAATTATATCCTAATGTTTTTGGTTTCACTAAAATCCGGATTGTTTTGCACCCGGTACATTCAATTGAAGTTTGAAATCGAATTATCGAACTACCGCGCCATTTTCAATTCTATTTATAATTATATATAAATATATATATTCTAACGACGACGTATATAATATACACGTCGAATTCTATTCAAAATAAATTTTCTCGTCGATATTATTTAAAATAATTTATTTTAAATATTCAAAATTCGCTAAAATTGCCAAAATAAAATTTTTAAACTGGCTCAGAATTTCCTGGTTATCACAATCTCCCCCACTTAAAACTTTTCATCCCCGAAAAGGAACAAAGTCGAAAGTGGTTTGATTAATCAGCTCTATGTTCGATCCGGCTTCCATTCTCCAACTTTTTAGTTTCTGAGAATTTTCAAATTTTCAAAAATTTGGCTAACACCCTAAATTTTCGAAAAATTTCGCCATAACCTCCCCTGCACCGGGAGCCACGGGAAAATCCCGAAATTGCCATACAGGCCTTCTGATCTCAAAAAGAAAAAGAAAAAGCCAAGCGGCTAGCCAATAGGCTCATAAAATCATCATCACCCAAACAAAACAGTAAATTATGTAGTAAACATGTACCTATTTGTCGGGCAAACAAATTTTATTCTCTGCTCTAGCCTCCTTGCTATGACCTATTCAATGTAAGTATATGTATATGCAAGCAAATGCGACCAATTTTCAATAATATTCAATATTTGGTGCAATTAGGCATAATGGTTCAAAATTATCAAACAAATAAACAACCAACACAAACATCAATCAATTAGTGGATTAGAGTTTCAAATTGATAATTTTGACATATATACAAAAAATCATGTTTTTGATGCCAGTTCACAACAATGTGTTCTAACTATATATGTTTTGGTTCTCACACCAGTCTAATGGAAATATATATATAAAATCACACCTTCGAAACACGAACACAAGTTCGGATGATGATCGATCAATCATCAGAACCATCTCCAGGCGTCTAGAATGTGATTCTATATCTATCTAATATATTAAAACTTCGAATATACGTTCATGACGCGTATATGCAAAATCTTTATATATTAGATTGCCCATATTCAAAATAAATAAATAATCAAATACGTTTAAAATGATTTAAATTTTCAAAACAAAATTGTTTTCATTTGAAAAATATACTCTTCACACTCGTTCTAGGATACTACTGATCCTATCTCTAACGAGTCATTCTAATTGGATATTACTAATCCAATATCTGATGAATTCTTTCGTATGGTTCTAATGTGTCTTGTTCTCGAGCCCTGTAAACCAAAGCTCTGATACCACTGTAAGAACCCGTTACTTCCCCGTGAAGGAAAGAGCGGATACTTTGAGAACAACACACAAGTGAACGCAGACGGAAGAACATTTTATTGCTATTACAACAATTCCATCAGATACAAGAATATACAGAGTATAAATGAATAAATATACATTCGATAAATATCAGAGATTACAATAAATTACATAGCAGCGGAAAATAATACAAAGCACAACTGAAGGTGATATACGGATACAGAGCTTTCCGGATATCATTCCAGCTGTAAACTAGGATCCTATGAATATAAATCTGCAAAACCAAAACTACTAGCTGCGCGTGCGGAAAATAGGGGCACCCAGAGTTTAGGTTAAAACAATAAACTCCAGGTCAGTCATGTGACTGGTGTGAGAACTAAAACAGTGATTTAAAGCTTTACTTTAAAAGAGAGTAATTCAAGGGACCACGCCGTATAACACGGAACGGGTTTCCTCCCAAGAATACCAGTGCATATAGAATAAACAGCGCAATGCTTTTTCGAAAAATGAAGCTATTATAAGACCCAGGTCCCATCACACAATGCAACGCAAGTCGGAGGATAGGGTTTTCCCTTATAATAGCCAAACATGCTTGGTACGTTTAAAACAAATCATTTGATACTATAATAAGTGTATAGTGTCAAAACAATTTCAATCATAAATATAAATCATAGACGGCATGGGTACCATATATCATGTCGCCATACTAGTTCTACAATTAAAACCGCAATACATGTATTGGAAATTGGATTTTCGTCATGAGTCGAGGCAAGGGGCAAGCTCCTCTCCGCGTTCGAGACACTCTAGCAAATGTCCCAGGGTTACGCACTCTGGGAAACCCCTGGATCTTCAGGGCTGGTCCTCACTTACGTTAGAGGATTAGTTATGCCTGAACACACGTTTCCCGGTCCTTACAGACCTATAATCGAGGCGCCTCGCATTCCAACAACCACATAGGTGAAAAGTATATAAATGTCAGGGCTGGTAAGTCACTGACACCACCAAAGCTAGAAAGAAACGTCGTGCTCTCCCTGCAGTCCGTATCCCGTTTTTAACTCATACCGAGGTGTGAGGCTCGCGAATTTACGTTATACACAAAGCTGCCACGTAGGCATGCTTTGATCATCAACCACAAGACTTTGCTTTTCAACAGAAGCCTTGATCATTGCATCTTAGCGTGCCGCACAGGCAATTCATGCCATGCGACTGATGTCCATCGATATACAACCTCTGAGCTCGTACGTCTCAGATAAGGGCGTTAAGCAAAAGAATAAATTCTCCACCGCCGAACAGATGTATATTTAATAGAAATCAATCAACACAGAATAAAATCCAGTGTCAGACACACAATCCATTTACAAGTCCGTTCTGGGTCTGAACGAAACCGGAGGCACTTTCCTCGCATATCCATCCATCTCCAAGTACGTCTGGACGACCACCAACTATTTCCATCCTCTTGGGTGTACAGCCCAATCAGGATCGTCGGTAATTATCCAAACGATGTGAAGACTTCCGGTCCCGTCTTCGTCTTCGACATATCGTCGAATCGGTTATTCAGAATGGGTATAAACCCGGACTTTCCGAACAACCCGCGTATTGTTAAAAACAAATGTTACACAAACACAACGAACGCCTCATTCCAATTCAGAGTATTCTTAGGGAAAGGTTCCCATTAATTTTATCCAAGATAAATTCTCTAGAATTTATCCTTTAATCATCCTTTTGATGTCGTTTCAAACCAAATTATGGTTTTCTGAACTAGTCGAGATTAGCGAACCACAACGAAGTAATTATTTATTTTATTTCCCAATCCCAACCTATTCATCTCATGAAGCAAAACTGGTAATACTCCATATCTAACACCACAGTGTTGTCGGTAAAATAAATTACCATTTCACGTTCAAATCTAATTAAAGATTTAGCTATCGCTTTGGAGCAAAACTAGTGATACTCCATTCTCTCTCATTTCTAAATTTGATAATTTAGATTATAGATTCACATTTCAATCTAATTGCAGATTCGTTAAAACTCCTTTTACTAGGTTAAAGAACTAGGTGTTATTTAAAACACAATTCACGACAAACCCAAATCACATTCTATTTATTATCGGGTTAAAGAACTAGTGTTATTTAAAACACCGTTCACGATAAACCCATGTTAAATCCAATCAAATATATCAGAAATTCCGATTATTTAAAACCCCTTTTTAAATCTAATTTATTTATTTAAAAATAATTGGGTTTTAAATTTAGTTCAAAACTAGTTCATTTCGATAAAAATCTATTTTTAACTTTTCAAATATGGAGTTTTTCATCCCAAATTTTCCCAAATCATTTCTTATGATTTTACACAAATTATTGATATTTTTAATAATTTTATCAAGGCACGTACAGTCGATTTCCATCAACGGCCATCGAACTGCACTTACAGCGACCTTTTTCAAATTTGATTTGGATGTAACTCCAAATCCATCCGTTAGATTTCAAATTTATAATATTCGTTAGAAAGCTCTTTTCGATACGAACCCAACGGTTCCGGTTTTAGGAGAATCCGACGGTCAGATCTCCCGTAATGTCCATTTGAAATAAATGGTCGAAATTCACGAACTGCCGCGGCGCTGCGCGATCTATTCAAGCCATTATATTATATATATAATATATGTAATATATATTTCGTCGATTTCTATTTAAAACGAATTTTATAAATCGTTTTAATTTCGTTTCAAAAACAATTTCAACTTCCATCTCAAATCAAATCAAAATTGAATCTTTCCTTATAAATTCGTTTTAAAATTCATTTCTATTCAATTCAAATTTCAATTCAATTTGAATTCATTTCAATTCGCTTTCAATTCAATTTGAATTCGTATTCAATTCAATTCAATTTCAAAGTCGTTTTCTATTCGATTCAATTCAAATTGGTTTTCTATTCAATTCATTTCGAAATCGTTTTATATTCAATTCATTTCGAAATCGTTTTATATTCAATTCATTTCGAAATCGTTTTATATTCAATTCATTTCGCAATTCAAAATATTCGATTACGAAATCACCTTTCAATATTCATTTTAAAATGAGTAAAATCGATATAAATATCGTTCACGTCAAAATGGCGTCAATCTAATCAACACGGCTTCATGTATTTCTATTCTCTAATATTCTATTTCAAATATTTCTTTTTCAAATATTTCTATTTCAAATATTTCTTATTATCAAAATATTTCGTTCAACACATTACTAATCTCAACGGATGAGTACAGTCAACACATGAGCCTTTATTTTATATTGATAAAGATGTAAATTTTATTATAATATATTTCGTTCAACACATGACTAATCTCGACGGATGAGTACAGTCAACACATGAACCTTTATTTTATATTGATAAAGATGTAAATTTTATTATAATATATTTCGTTCAACACATGACTAATCTCAACGGATGAGTACAGTCAACACATGAACCTTTATTTTATATTGATAAAGATGTAAATTTTATTATTAAAATATTTCGTTCAACACATGACTAATCTCAACGGATGAGTACAGTCAACACATGAACCTTTATTTTATATTGATAAAGATGTAAATTTTATTATAATATATTTCGTTCAACACATGACTAATCTCAACGGATGAGTACAGTCAACACATGAACCTTTATTTTATATTGATAAAGATGTAAATTTTATTATATTCTTTATCTTCTAAATTGGAATGAGGCCCAATCAATCACCATATAAAATTAATTATATGGATTTTCATACAACACATGTATATAATAGCATTGAAAAATAATCAACCATCAACCAAAGTGCACTACACTGTATAAGCATCAAATATAGATATTTAATGCTTATAACAGTCTGTTAATCAATCGATCGACATATTTAATCAATCAGGATGAGTGAACTTCATATTTCATCCCAACACCCGTGTGGCGTTTCAAACAATCAAACACAGATTTTAGTTGTGCAGTTGGGCGATGTGTAAAATTTATCGACCCAATCAATGTCCTTCAAATAGGTGTACATAAACCAACCGTCCGATTTGTAAATGAATATTTATTTATTCACATTCACTATATTCATATTAACGTTAAAAATTTATATTTTTAATGATAAAACATTTTATTTTAACATATGAATTTCTATTCAGTTCATTCTTTAAATAAAGTGATATTTTTATTTTTCCAACATATTTCAGAAAATTTCGGCAGCATAACGACACGATACTAGAAACGGGACAAGGCCTAGCCTTATCCCTGGTCTAGTGAAGGCCCACGCCATTCACACATCAATCAAATTCACCAAAGAACCAAATTCAAATCAAATCATCTAACTAATTTATGCAACCAAACAAACAAGTCCATGGTCTGTGGACGATTGTGTCGGGTGCTACTAAGCACCGTCTGCATCCTAGTATATATATAACTAGAAAAGAAATTGAAGAGTGAGAAATTCTCACCGACAGCTATCCAACTTCACGACACTTCCTTGATAGAAATTTTCATCGTTCTCGCCCTTTGTCGCTTTCGTTGTCCGCTTTCACTACATATGTAAAAATCACATTTTTATATACTAATGTCTTTAAAATAAAAACCACATTTTTATTTATTCACTTTCAATTTAAAAATCATATTTTTATAATCACTTCATATATTTAAAAATCGAATTTTTACTCCGTTATTCAATATATAAAAATCGAATTTTTACTATGCTATTCAATATATAAAAATCGAATTTTTACTTCGCTATTCAATATATAAAAATCGAATTTTTACTTCGACGCTATATGGATAAAAAAAATTCTATTTTATCACGCTATTCTCTATATAAAGTTTCCGCCTTTTCAAAAATAGATCTTTCACCTTTTCTACAATAAAGATTTCGCCTTTTCTAAAATAAGATTTCGCCTTTTCTAAAATAAAGATTTCGCCTTTTCTAAAATAAAGATTTCGCCTTTTCTAAAATAAAGATTTCGCCTTTTCTTTCACTCTTTCTATAGAAAAATTATATTTCACTTCATTATAAAAATCAAATTTTTATTTCTCTACACATATAAAGATGCTATCTTTAATATTCCTATCCTGTAAAAATTATATTTTTAATTATCTACATAAACAAGAATCATATTTTTACATCTCCTATATAGTAAAGATTATATTTCTAATACTTTAAAAATATAAGAATCATATTTTTATTACTTTAAAAATATAAAAATCATATCTTTTGCATTTTAAAATCTAAACTTCTCCTAAATTAAAAATCTAATCTTTTCAATTTTAATAACTAAAAAAATATCAATTTTTCAAACAAAGGAAAAATCAGTTTTAAAAGCTAACAAGAAATCAGTTTTCTAAGCTAACAAAAATCAGTGAAACTTACAAAGAGGGGGGGGGGGATTTTGCAGCGCCGCCGAGGTCTGGGGGGGGGGGGTATCGCGTCGCTTCTGGCGAGGAGGGGGGGTCTCTGCGAGGCGCTGGAGGGAGGTGGAGGCCTGGGCGAGGGGCGGAGGTGGGTGGCGACGCGGCTGAGGCCGCGGTGGACGAAGGAGGGGAAGAGGAGCGAGACGCGAGGGCGAGGGGGTTGCTGGAGATGGCGGCGCACCTCTTGAGGGGGGGGGGCGCGATGGCGTCGGCGGTGGGTTCCCCCCTCCGCGTCGCCCCTCTCTGATTTGTTTTTTTTTTGCTTTTTTTTTCCTGCTGAACGAAGAAATAGGGGGGAGGGGCCAGAGAGATTTAAGGGGAGGGAGAGAGAACTTTAGTTTTTAATTATTTTAATTATTTTATTTCACCGCAAAAAGCAACTTTTATTTTCGACCTCTAAACGAGGCCCACCGCCCGTCGTCCATAGCTAATTATCCCCATTCCGAACACAATGGGATATGTATCGCAAGCTGATTTGATCGTTTCGATCAGTTTTCATCAAAATCAACATATAACTCTATATATTGACTTTAAACGCGCATTTCAATTTACTGGGGTCATATACTAACTCGAAAAAATTGTAGAAAAATATTTTCTAGCTTCATATTGACGATAAGGTCCTAAAAAAACTAGTTTCGTCGAATTCTGAGACCGTTGGAAAAATGGCCATTTTTCAGTCGATTAAAATCAACTGAAATTGGTCAAATGCGTTTTCCTTCGCAACGCTCACATATTGATTCGAAAAATTATGAAATTTGGAATCTAACAATAATTTAACATCACGGACCCAACAAAAGTGGTTTCGTCGAAATCCGAGGTCGTTTGCAAAATTTCCATTTTTAAGGGCCTGAATTCCATAGCGACTATTCAGAATTTTCAACTAGACATATCTTTTGATTCCCGCTATGAAATTTTGATTTTTCGGATTCGTTGGAAAGACATCATCAATTAGATCCTAATGTTTTTGGTTTCACTAAAATCCGGATTGTTTTGCACCCAGTACATTCAATTGAAGTTTGAAATCGAATTATCGAACTACCGCACCATTTTCAATTCTATTTATAATTATATATAAATATTTATATTCTAACGACGACGTATATAATATATACGTCGAATTCTATTCAAAATAAATTTTCTCGTCGATATTATTAAAAATAATCTATTTTAAATATTCAAAATTCGCTAAAATTGCCAAAATAAAAATTTTAAACTGGCTCAGAATTTCCGGGTTATCACAAGTTAACTCATTGGTTCCCAGCTGGATCCTGAGTTCTACTTCCCATTTGGACTACCTTTGCATCTCGGGTTTTGGTCTCCTCCGAATCGGTTCAGAAACAAGCTTTCATTCGGTTCGGTCCTCTTCTCCTCGTTCCATCCGTGGTCATCAACTGTAACAACCCGAAAATCTGGGCCAGTTTAAAATTTTTATTTTGGCAATTTTAGCGAATTTTTATTATTTAAAACGAATTATTTTAAATAAAATCGGCGAGAAATTTATTTTGAATAGAATTCGACGTATATATTATACGCGTCGTCGTTAGAATATAAATATTTATATATAATTATAAATAGAATTGAAAATGGCGCGGTAGTTCGATAATTCGATTTCAAACTTCAATTGAATGTACCGGGTGCAAAACAATCCGGATTTTAGTGAAACCAAAAACATTAGGATCTAATTGATAATATCTTTCCAACGAATCCGACCAATCGAAATTTCATAGCGGGAATCAAAAGATATGTCCAGTTGAAAATTCTGAATAGTCGCTATGAAATTCAGGCCCTTAAAAATGGACATTTTGCAAATGACCTCGGATTTCGACGAAACCAGTTTTGTTGGGTCCGTGATGTCAAATTATAGCTAGGTTTCAAATTTCATAATTTTTCGAATCAATATGTGAGCGTGGCAAATGAAAACGCCTTTGACCAGTTTCAGTTGATTTTAATCGACTGGAAATTGGCCATTTTTCTGACGGTCTCGAAGTTCGACGAAACTAGTTTTGTTAGGACCGTATCGTCAATACGAAGCTAGAAAATATTTTTCTGAAATTTTTCTGGTTAGTATGTGGCCCAGGTAATTTGAAATGTACGTTTAAAATTCAATATAATGATTTAAATGAAAATTCAACGGAAACTGATCAAAACAATCGAACCAGCTTGCGATACATATCCCATTGGGTTCGGAATGGGGGTAAAACGCTATGGACGATAGGCGGTGGGTTCGATTTCGAGAGCGTATGAAAAGTCAACTTAGGAGAGAGAAATTAAATTAATTAAAGAAAAAAACACGCGCCTCTGCCCTAACCCCGATCTCGAGCTGCCGCCTCCCTCCCCAGATCGATGCCACCGCCGACGAACTCCCCCGCCGATGCCCCTCCTCACGAGCGACGCCCGAACCCCCCTAGCCTCGCGATGCTGAAGACGACGCTGCCTCCACCAGGACCGCCGCGTCCAAGCCCCTCCAGCCTTGGCCACCGCCGCCAGAGGCCAGACCCCCCCTCCGACGGCGCTACATGAGAGGGTGCTCGATGGTGGTCTGAACCATCGTGGCTGCGGTGCAATGATGCCCTAGGGCGGAGCAATTTCAGGGAATCGGTCACGGCTGAAATGATGAAGAAGATCCAGATAAATTATACAGTGAGTTTTGTTTACTTAATGTAGTTTAACTAATTTAATTTAAACCATATTATTTTATTTTATTTTGGATTTTAAATAGAAGTAGCTATGTTTAAAAAAAAACATTGAATCAAAAATATATGATAGCAGTTTTTGTAAAATAGGAAAAAAATCTGACTTTTATAAATGCAAAAGAAGAAAGTGTATATATATTTAAATTAGAAAAGTTTGATTTTTAAATTAGAAGAGATTAGATTTTTGAAGTGTAAAAAGGCGAGATTTTTATATGTTGAACTTCGAAATAAAAATATGATTTTTATATGTTGAACTTCGAAATAAAAATTTGATTTTTATATATTGAATAGCGAAGTAAAAATTCGATTTTTACATATGTAGTGAATACGGGCGAAAGCGACGAAAAGGCGAGAACGAAGAAGATTTATATCAAAGAAGAGTCAGGATGATTGGATAGCTATATGTGAGAATTTCTCACCTTTCAATTTCTTTTTCTAGTTATATATATACTAGGATGCAGACGGTGCTTAGTAGCACCCGACACAATCGTCCACAGACCATGGACTTGTTTGTTTGGTTGCATAGATTAGTTGGATATTTTATTTGAATTTGGTTGTTTGGTGAATTTGATTTATGTGTGAATGGCGTGGGCCTTCACTAGACCGGGGATAAGGCTATGCCTTGTCCCGTTTCTAGTATCGTGCCGTCATGCCGCCGAAATTTTCTAAAATAAGTTAGAAAAATAAAAATATCATTTTATTTAAAGAATGAACTGAATAGAAGTTCATATGTTGGAATAAAATGTTTTGTCTTTAAAAATATAATTTTTAACGTGAATGTGAATAAATAAATATTCATTTACAAACCCGACGGTTTGTTTATGTACACCTATTTGAAGGACATTGATTGGGTCGATAAATTTTACACATCGCCCAACTGCACAAATAAAATATGCGTTTGACTGTTTGAAACCCCACACGGGTGTTGGGATGAAATTTGAAGTTCACTCATCCTGATTGATTAAATATGTCGATTGATTGATTGACAGGCTGTTATAAGCGTTAGATATCTATATTTGATGCTTATACAGTGTAGTGCACTTTGGTTGATGGTTGATTATTTCTCAATGCTATTATATGTGTGTAATGTATGAAAATCCATATAATTAACTTTATATGGTAATTGATTGGGCCTCATTCCAATTTGAAAAACAAAGAATATTATAAAATAAAAGTTCATGTGTTGACAGTACTCATCCATTGAGATTGGTCATGTGTTGAACGAAATATTTTGATAATAACAACTATTTTGAAAAAGAAATATTTGAAAAAGAATATTGAAAAATAGAAATTTATGAAGCCGTGTTGATTAGATTGACGCCATTTTGACGTGAACGATATTTATATCGATTTTAAACGATTTCGAAATGAATTGAATATATAACGATTTCGAAATGAATTGAAAACGATTTCGAAATGAATTGAATTGAAAACGATTTCGAAATGAATTGAATTGTAAACGATTTCGAAATGAATTGAATATATAACGATTTCGAAATGAATTGAATTGAAAACGATTTCGAAATGAATTGAATTGAAAATGATTTCGAAATGAATTGAATTGAAAACGAATTCAAATTGAATTGAAAGCGAATTGAAATGAATTCAAATTGAATTGAAATTTGAATTGAATAGAAATGAATTTTAAAACGAATTTATAAAGAAGAATTCAATTTTGATTTGAATTGAAAAGAAAGTTGAAATTGCTTTTGAAACGATTTTAAAACTATTTATATAATTCGTTTTAAATAGAAATCGACGAAGTATATATTATATATATTATATATATAATATAATGGCCTGAATAGAACGCGCCGCGCCGCGGCAGTTCGTGAATTTCGACCATTTATTTCAAACGGACATTACGGGAGATCCGACCGTCGGATTCTCCTAAAACCGGAACCGTTGGGTTCGTATCGAAAAGAGCTTTCTAAAGAATATTAGAAATTAGAAATCTAACGGTTGGATTTGGAGTTACGTCCAAATCAAATTTGAAAAAGGTCGCTGTAAGTGCAGTTCGATGACCGTTGATGGAAATCGACTGTACGGGCCTTGATAAAATTATTAAAAATAGTAATAATTTGGGTAAAATCATAAGAAATGATTTAGAAAGAATTGGGATGAAAAACTCCATATTTGAAAAGATAAAAATAGATTTTTATCGAAATGAACTAGTTTTGAACTAGAATTATAATTCTATTTATTTTTAAATAAATAAATTGAATTTGAAATGGTTTTGAAAATAACCAAAATTTCCAATGTTTGCATTGGAATGGATTTGAATCGAAATTGTCTTCGGAATATTTCGATGTTGGATTTCGTGATTATACAAATGTTGTTATGAAAATTTGAAAGATATATATATCGTTATTTCCAATGCGATATTTGTTAGTCGTAGAATTTGATATTGAATATAAGCCGGGATATTTTCTATTCAGAGCCTTGTATTGAATATCAAATGTGATTTGGGTTTGTCGTGAATGGTGTCTTCACTAACACTGTTCTTGAACCCAGTTGAGAAAAGATTAAATCTTTTTATTTAGATTTAATGAAGTGTACCAATTAAATAATATTTAATTGGAATTGAATTGATATTGATTTTTGGGTTTATCGCGGACAGTGTTTTAAACAACACTCGTTCTTTAACCCGATAATTAATGAATGTGACTTTGGGTTTATCGTGAACCGTGTTTTAAATGACACGGATTCTTTAACCCAGTTAACGATTAAAACTAAGTGGAGTTTTAATGAATCTTTAATTAGATTGAAATGGTCGAGAATGGAGTATCACCAGTTTTGCTCCAGGCGATAGTTAAATCTTTAATTAGATTTGAACGTGAAATGGTAATTGAATTTAGCGATAACACTGTGGTGTTAGATATGAAGTATTACCAGTTTTACTTCATGGGATAAATAGGTTGGGATTGGGAAATTAAACCAAATGATTACTTCGGTAAGTTTCGTTAATCCCGACTAGTTTGAATTGATATTCAAAAATAAATTCAAGGAATTTATCTTGGATAAAATTAATGGGAACCTTTCCCTATGAATGTGAAATTTAGAAACTAACTATCGGTTAGCCAAGCAGAATGGTTTTCTGAATATTGATCTGATGTTGGTTTCGGCCTTCGGGGTTAATATTTGGGGAATTATTCTCTTGATTAATTTACGGTTAGTGACTAATGAATTGGAATGAGGCGTATGTTGTGTTTGTGTAACACTTATTTAAAATATACGCGAGTTATTCGGAAAGACCGGGTTTGTCCCATTCTGAATAACTGATACGACGATAAGTCGAAGATGAAGACGGTGGTCGAAGACCAGAAGTCTTCACGTCGTTTGGGTAATTACTGATGATCTTGATTGGGCTGTACACCCAAGAAGATGGAAACAGTTAGTGATCATCCAGACGTACTTGGAGATCGATGGATATGCGGGGTACTAGGTGCCTCCGGTTTCGTTCAGACCCAGAACGGACTTGTGAATGGACTGTGTGTCTGACATTGGATTTTAGTCTGTGTGATTGATCTCTATTAAATATATATCTGTGTGGCGGCGGAGAATTTATTCTCTTGCTTAACGCCCTTCTCTGAGACGTACGAGCTCAAGGGTTATATATTGATGGATATCAAACGCATGGAGTGAATTGCCTGTGTGGCATACCTAAGTGGCAATTGATCAAGGCTTCTGTTGAAAAGCAAAGTCTTGTGGTGATGATCGAAGCACGGCCTTTGTGGCGTAGCTTTGTGTAACGTTTACCTCGCGTGTTTCACACCCGGTATGAACCAAAAACGGGAGACGGACCTCAGGGAGGACTTGCGTTTCTTTCTAGCTAAAAGTGGCATCAGTGGTTTTACACGCCCTAACGAGTTTGACTTATGTGGTTGTTGCTGTTGCGAGGCGCCTCGGATTGATCGGTCGTTCTCGAACCGATGGAGTCATTTAGTTGGCTCACTTACACCCCATAGGGTGGGGAAACGTAGTGTTCAGGCATAATAATCCACATCGGTGGACCGGCCCTGTCGCTCCAAGGGGCAGTTGCGGCTGTTCCTAAGACACGGGCTAGAGCGTCTCGAATCGGTTGAGGACTATCTTTTGCCTCGGTTCATAGATGGAAATCCAATTTCCAAATACGTGATTTGCGGTTTTATTTGTAAACCTAAATATGGCGACATAGTGGCATGGGACATTCATGCTGCCTATGATTGATACTTATGATTTGAAGTTGTTTTATACACTATGCACTTATAATAGTATCAAACGATTTGTTTTAACCGTATCAAGCATTCTTTGGATGTTATAAGGGAAAACCCTATCCTCGGCTGCGTTGCATTGTGTGATGGGACCTGGGTCTTATAACAGCTTCATTTTTTTTCTTTATTTAGCATTGCGCTGTTTGTTTTATGCACTGGTATTCTTGGGAGGAAACCCGTTCCGTGTTATACGGCGTGGTCCCTTGATTTACCTAACTTTAAAGTAAAGATTAACTGTTTTAGTTCTCACACCAGTCACATGACTGACCTGGAGTTTATTGTTTTAACCTAAACTCTGGGTGCCCCTATTTTCGACACGGGCAGCTAGTAGTTTTGGTTTTGCAGATTTATATTCACAGGATCCTGGTTTACAGCTGGAACGATATCCGGAAAGCTTTGTATCCGTATATCTCCTTCAGTTGTGCATTGTATTATTTTCCGCTGCTATGTATTTAAATGTAATTTAAATCTCTGATATTTCTGTGTAATATTCATGTATACTCTGTATATTCTTGTAATCTGATGCATTGTTGTAATATACAATGAAATGTTCTTCTGTATGTGTTCTGTTGTGGTTTGTTCTCGAACTATCCGACGCTTTCCTTTACGGGGAAGTTACGGGTTTTCACATCAACCACGTTCGGGTCGGGTCGTGAGTTCCTCCCCAGGTCTGGTTGGTTCGTGTGGATGCTTCCGTGGTGGTTCGGCTCGTGGTTACATGCTTCAGATTGGCTCGTGTTAGACAACTCCTCCAGGCGGATTGAGCTTCTCGGTTCGTGATCTGTCCACTTGTGGCACTTCGGTTCGTGGTCACCAAGCAGAAGTGGTTCGGTTCGGGGATGGCAAACTTCACAGTCCAGGATTCTCTGACGTGAGCGGATCGGGGTGGTGGAGTGCTCCACGAGCGGGTTGGTTCGGGTAGGGCGATCCGATCCAGTCGGGCTCCTGCATATTTTTCCTATAACTTCCAGCGACTGTTTTACGCCATGCTAAGGCGTTTTTGACCAATCTAACAATTCTAGGCAATCACAAAATATACCAATCAGTCTTAGCAAAATGTAGAAGCGACCATAAACATCAAAACAATGATTTTACAAGTTAAAATGGATCAAACCTACCAAGAACCCATATTTTTGCCTTAATCATGTTTAACAATAACTAATGATAGGATTAGCATAACTTATCCAAATTAACCCAAATTTCTAACAGAGGCCTAAAATAATATTTTGGAATTTCTACAAATTTTTCCAGATTTTTCTGAGGTATAATTTTGCTAATTATCATTAATCACCCCTAATTAGCCGTAATTAGTGAAAAACAATGCAAATCACTCAACTTAGCCACAAATAAATCTCAGATCTGAAAATATCTCTAATTTGGGTTGAATCTCTATGCAACGCAGCAGCTCTATTCCCAATTTGGTACTAATTTTCTTTGATTAGATGTAGATTAGGCTAAAACTTGATTAAATGGTGATTAGAAGGTGATTTGGGTGTTGGAGGCCATTGTTAGGGTTAGGCAAATGTTTCAGGCAGTTGAGAAAATGAAAATAGATCGTTTTCTAACTGATTTCAGCCTCCCCATAACCCTAATCACGAAATTGGTTATGGGCCTACCTGCTAATCACCCTAATTAGTCCCGGTTAAGCTGTTTTTTCACCTTCTAAACCTTGTTTCAGCCATATCTCCCAAACGGTGAGTCCGTTTGGCTAATGTGACCACTCTACGGAAAGGTAAACCGTCACTCGTATCTAACGGAAGTGGTTTCAGGTCGAAAATCCTTACCAATCAATAGTTATGGTCGAAACAAGATCAGCTAGGGGCAAAACGGTCATTTAAAAATTGGCAAAAATCGTGAACATGGGAAATGACCCCATTAGTCATTCCCCAAGGTTACACGACTATACGACGTCGTATGAAAATGAAATAAATATTCTACGATCGTCCAATGCATAGAATGTGAGTCGTTACATACTTGATATGCAAGAGGAATTGAATCAATTTACCAGAAATGTTGTATAAGAACTTGTTCCTAGACCAGTGGATAAAACAATAATAGGAACTAAATGAGTTTATAAAAATAAAATGAATGAACTTGGTGAGTTCGCAGAAATAATTCTCGATTAGTTGCTCAAAGATATTGTCAAGAAAAAGGAATATATTATGATGAAAACTTTGCCCCCGTAGCAAGATTAGTAGTTATTAGAATTCTACTTGCTTTCGCTAATCATAATACTTTCAAACTATTTCAAATGGATGTAAAAAGTACTTTTCTAAATGGATTCATTAATGAAGATGCTTATGTTGAAGAACCCCCATTATTTGAGGATGAAAATTTTCAAACCATGTTTATAAGTTAAACAAAGCATTATATGGATTAAATCAAGCCCTTAGAGCCTGGTGTGATCGACTTAGAACTTATTTATTAAAATCAAAATTTGAAATTGGTAAAGTAGATAATATGCTATTTATTAAAAGAAAAAAATACTATTCAATTAGTACAAATCTATGAAGACAATATAATTTTTGGATCAACAAACAATACAATGAATCAAGAATTTTTAGAAATCATGACGAAAGAGTTTGAAATGAGTCACTTAGGAAAACTTAATTTCTTTTTAGGATGACAAATAAGACAACGAGAAAATGGAATATTTATTAGTGAAGAAAAATATGCTAGAGATATTGCTAATAAATTTAACATGGCCATTACTAAAGGAAAACCCACACCCAAGGCAACCAATGAAGCCTTAAGTAAAGACGACTGTTCAAAAGATGTTGATCAAAAATTATATAGAAGAACGTTAGGTACTTTCTTATGTATAACTGTGAGCAGACCAGATATAATGCGCAACGTTTATCTCTGCACTAGATATCAATCACAACCTAAGGAAACTCACTTAAACACCATAAAATGTATTCTAAGATATGTTAAACATATATTAGAATTTGGTTTAAAATGATTTATTCGATTTTATTTCATATTGCGATGATGACTATGCTAGTTGTAAATCAGGCCGAAAAGTTATGAGTGGAACTTGGCACTTTTTGCGTCATTATCTGGTTTCCTGGTGTAGTAAAAAAGAAAAACACTGTTTCCTTGTCCACGACATAAGCAGAGTATATGTCAACTACTTTGGCTTGTTCTGAAGTAATATATGTGCAACAAATCTAAGAGATTTAGAATTAAATATAACTAAATCATTAATTTACTACGATAATACGAGTGCTATAAATCTATCTGAAAATCACATACGTCATGCCAAGACAAAATATATTGTTATGAGACATCATTTCCTTAGAGATAATGTCAATAAGGAAAATATTTCACTAGATTTTATTAAAATAGAAAATCAAACAGCAGATATATTAACTAAACCATTAAATGAACCAATGTTTACTAAATTAAGAAGAGAGCTAGGAATTTATTCATTAACCGAAGTAAAATAGTTAAAAATATTAATATAAATATACAACAAAATAATAAAAATTGAAAATTTCAAAAATTCAATAGATATGTCGACGTACAAAAACTTATATGTCGACATATAACTGATTTTTTTTAAAATTTGAATTCCCTCCAAAGTTAATTATTGATCTTACTTAAACTCTCCACTTTGAAAATGTTTCCCTTTCCACTCATTTTCTCTATAATAAAAAAATTGAAACAAATAAACAATAACTTCCACTTCAAATAACAACCAAACAAAGTCCTTTTCATTTCCTACGTCCTCTCAAGGAACAAAGCTTGCAAGGGTTATCGAATTAGAAGAATATGAAAGATACCTTGCAATTACTTGCTGGAATATAACTTCTGCAATTTCATATGAAGAAATCAAGAAATGGAAGAAGAAGAAGAAGATCAATAAATGGAAGAAAATGATCAAGTCAATTGCGAAGTACCTAAAAACACTTAGTAGTTAGGCATCGTATATTCGCGTAATATTCGTATTTTTGATAAATATTCGTAACTATTCGTGTAAATATTCGTTGTACGTTCTAGTGTACTAAATGTGTATCAACAATTCATAATAATATTCATATGTTTATATTAGACTCTTTAAGGTTGTTTTCTAGTTTATATACTTAAGGATAGTATTTGACACTGGTACTCGTTCTAGATTAAAATAGGTTTAGGTATATTAGTTTTAGATATAAGAATTATGTCTTCGTTTTAGGGGGAGTATTATAGTCTAGTTATGGGTATATAGTTTTTGTTGATGACAAAGGGGGAGAATTATAAAATAAGCTTAAAATAAGGGGGATTTAGTAGTTTCAGAAGGAGTTAATGGAGTAAGGTAGAGTAACTGGAAAGTCAAGACATCAGGTATGAATATTTTATAAACTAAGGTTGTCATCATTAAAAATGGGGAGATTGTTAGGGATTGAGATATTGATGATGATGATTTTGATGACAACAACCTTGTTTCAATTAATATTATTATAAAATATATACTAACACTATTATCCATGAATATATATACAAGAAATCTATGTAGGTATTGATTATTGAAGACAATATAGTTCAGAGAATCAAGATTTCAAAGTAAAAGAGTTTAAGATACAAGACTAATGAGTATCAAAAATTAAAGAGTTTAAAAATATAAAGTAATCATGTCTAGATATTTTGTTATAACTCTGCTTAGCACTGAATTTCTATTTCAAACTTTTTCTCACTATTTTAAAATGATTTCAAAATTACTTCCTTGTTTTTTAATATATTTTCAAAATGATTTCACATTTACTTCCCTATTTTAAATATAAATCTATTTGTTTTTAATTATATTTTAACTATTGAAAATTTATGTTAACTCCTATTTTGGAATTATATTTTATTCCTAATATATCTCAAACTTCTGATTTAAATGTTTTACTTATAGATTTAATACTAATTTTAATATAGTTACTTATGTTTTTGGTTTCCTTATTAAACAATAATGTATTTCTTATATTTATAGTTTTATATATACTTATTATTTAATTTTCAATCATTTTTTAAATCCTCTTAATATATGTTTTTAATATGCATTTTTACTTGAAATACTTTATTTTTATATAAATGAATATAGTTTATTTTAACTCAAAAATCACCATAGTTTATTCAAGCATTATTTGCTTTGGCTTTTTTTTTTTGAAAAATACATGTATATATCGACATATACATTTATGAATGTCGACATATGTGCCGTTGGTATTATTTTTAAATTTTGAAAAGTTGTTTCTTTTGAATTCAAACCTTTTTTGAATGGTTGTGGTCGTTGGAAAACTATAAATTGGCTTCAAATTTAGGAATTTTTAGTAACTAGTCATCTTCTTCTTCCTTTCTCTCCTTGCCATCATTCATCTTAAATTATCAAAATTTATATTTATACTCTGTTGATTTTCAATGAAATTATATCAGTCTCTTTCTCTTTTAATTCTACAACAAACTCTCTTCGAAATTCAACTGCTACTCAAGAGTTATAGGCTATTTGTAATCAAAGATCACACGATCAAGTTCTATCGAGTCAATACTTCAAAACTGATACTCAGAAAGGTATAATTGTGTCCCGAAAATCAATTGGGTGTGATTGTTGCTTGGAAATCAATTAGTTGTTCTTGTAGCATAGTTAATCAAGAGAGCGCTCTATGCTCAGAAGTAGGTGGTGGTGGACCTCGTGGGCATTGAAATCGAGGATTATAATTTGAAGATTAAATTGAAAAGAAATTTGCACAACCTAAAGTTTTGTGAGATTAGATGTAGGGTAACTTCGAACCATTATAAAATCCCAGTGTGTACTTTCCTTTAACTGCTTTTTATTTTTATTTTCTGCATATGTGATTTGCATACACTATATTTAATACAAAAAGATTTCAAGAAATTAATAAAATCCATAAAACACTATTCACCCTCCTCTAATGTTTAATTTTCCTTAAGATTCTTAATCCAAATCCCCAATAAAAGATTCTGAGTTTGATTCTCCAAGTTTTAATGTTTAGTTACACTGTTATATTAAATGTGTTGGGTGAAAAATTGAAGATGGAGTACATGAGTCCATACTGGAGTCTTTAAGTTCAGACTACCGGCAGGGAGTAAACTTTGCAGTAGCAGGACCAGCCACAGAGTCAAATGGAGTTCCTGTCCCTTTATTAACTATTACTATGACAATTTCTTGATTTAATAGATCATTATTAATTTGAATGATGGACACTTGATATGTTTTAGGTAAAGGAGCAATGATAAGCGAGATGCAATTCAAAGATGCTTTGTACTTAATCTATATGGGGCAAAATGATATCAACATTGCATTTACCTCAAATCTGATCTATGCACAAGTCCTTGAAAAAATCCCAATCATTTTCCAGGATAAAGGATTCTGTTGAGGCAAGTGATTCATAAAAAGTAACATGACAATCCGTGTTTATAGGTTTCGAAATAGAAATCAGTGTTAATGTACTTCTTTACTTTCAAATACAGGTCATATATGAAAATGGAGGTGGAAAAATATGGATACACAACACGGTGATAATCGGTTGCTTGCCTTATACGCTAGCATTGAGGCAGAAAATCGGCAGCGTACTCGATTCCTTTGGTTTCATGGCAGACCACAACAATGTTGCTAAAATTTTTAGTGCACGACTCAGTGAACTATGCCTTGAACCGTCCTCTATTTACACAGAGGCTAAGATTGTTTACACTGATAAGTATAGTATAAGATATGATCTTGTTACAAAAAATACCAAAAAATTTGTAACACTCCGCATTTTTATATTATTAATTCAATTAAATAATTACATAAAACAATGAATGGAAAATGGACATTGTTGGAATTGTTAGAAATGGGCTTTGGATTGTGTACTATTACATTCGTTGTATTTTTCTAAAAAGTTACATATATAATATGTTATGAAAGAAGTTTGTACGGAAGATTTACGAACGTACGAAGTTTAGCGTCAGAAAATATTTGTATGTAAATGTGTGCAAATATAATTGATATTTTTAAAATTGTGTGTATACATAAATTCCTAGAAAAATGGTCATTTGAAATTGAAATAAATGGACAGTTAGGAAGAGGAAAGTAATTGACATTAAAATTGAAATGTTCCTATTAATTGACAACGCATGTCATAATGGACATTAACAAAGAAATATATTTAGATATAAATTGCAGAAGAAACACACAAAATAAACGTGTGTCATAAATGGTACAAAATTATGCGATAAAAGAGAGATTGTAATAACTTCAATTAAGTAGTGTTTCAATTTAGAATATATATGCACATATTAATATATTAATGATGCGCATTTGAAATGGAATTAATGTGCATTAATAATAACTTTCACTGAATTAAAAAGGGATTGAGCACACAGAAAGTTAAAATGGGAAAAATCATATACGTGAATTAATCTCGCGTTTGAAATTTGAAATAGGTAAGGTAGAAGAATGGAGTAAGAAATCAAATCAGAACATTAAAATTGTTACGTTAAGGAAGATAATAGGCAAAAAATAATCACTGGATCAAGGCATGTGCACAGTTTCTATTAAAACGTGCATAGATTGACCCAAAGAAGCACTTGGGTCGACCTAATGTCGACCAAAGAGGTCTGGGTCGAACCAATGTCGACCCAAGCATATGTTGGGCCGACTTATAGGGTACAGGTGGCGTGGATTAATTAGGTATCATGACGTGGTTTTCTTGTGAGTGACAGTTCTAATTTGCTTTCCACGAATCTAACGAACCAGGTTCTTTTGAGCGACTATAAATAAACGTCTAGGGCTAGCCATTAAACTCATTATTTTCTGAGCAGAGGTAGAAGCCCTGCCATTCTATTTCTTCTCTAAACCTTTCTAAATAAAATTAAATTAGTTTAAGCCTTTAGAAACAAGAATTGGAGAATGAAATTCATAGCTTAGAATTGTAGGCCCTAAGAATTCCTTTCCGTACGAGGTAAGTTCGTGGATTTAATTCCAATCCAATTCTTTTGCCATTTTGGGTTCTGAATTGTAAATTTGTGGTTATTATAGTATTGAATCAAATTAGGAAGAAACCATGATTAATAATTCTGAATCAAATCCTGGAATTGGAAAGCTTACGGGTGAGTGGACTTAAATTATGCCTTTTGGTAATGGTATATTTATCGTTTAATTCGTCGCAATTCTTAATGTAACGAATAATTAAAATTGTGGTAATTGTGATGGGATTCATTCCTTAAAAGCGTTAAAAATACTACTGTTGTGTGAAATCATTCCTATATCTTTCTGTTTGGGCTTAACAAATTACTGTAATCATAAAATTGTATATTCGATGATGATTATGTGTATATTCCCAAAGTATCTTGTTTAGAATATAATTAAAACATTGGGTTGGGAAAATCTACAGTAAAATATGGAAATATGGAATAGGAAATAGTAAGCCTAATTATGTATAGAAATTTATCGTAATTAAATTGGAATTGGGAATTGTGTAAGAAAATAAGAAATAATACATAACTCAGAAAAAGGGAAGTAGTAGTGGACTGAGTTAGTTGGGGTGGAAAAGGGATACATTTCCATAATTACCATTATGGTAAATTACAGATAACGTAGTTGCAAGAAAAAGAAAGGTAATAAAGATTAGTATGAAATATGGGGTTTTTCCATATTGCACACTAATCATGTACACACATATACATGATGTAAAAAAAGAAATAGCTTGTAACTACAGATCTTAATTGACGTATATTCTGGAAATAGATTTTTGTACATTTTCGCCAACTAATTTAATGAAGTGTGTAAAATATTTCTTGTAATACTAGAAATGTACAAGATGATAAACAAAGAAAGGTTACAACAGCAAAGGTTCGCTTGAATAACAAGGAACTAAGGGAAAATGTGATGAACTGGGAATATAACCTATTATAATTAATTATATGAACGAGAATGAAATATAATATGTAGACTTGTCCTAAGGACAAGTGCAATTATAATGTAGGTTATAACTAATGATGAAAAGAGAACTTATTAATAAACCTTAGTTAAGGGAACTAAGTTAATAAGCAAATCCACAGCAACGGTTGTGGTAACGATATAACATGAGGTTATAATTAAATGAGAAAGGATAAAGTAGGCTTATTATTAGTAAACTTATAATTGGGAGGATTAAGTTTAATGAATGTAATAATTATAAATGGAGGTCAATTCCGGTAGCGTGAGGTTGATTAGGGAAAATAAGTGGCTCATAGATATTGTTCATAGGGATAACTAGGGAAAGTAAGTGGTCAAATATAAGTTGATAAACAAGTAACTGTAATAGAAAATGAATATGTAAATAATCAAGTTAATTAACAATGTGATAAATTAAAGCAAGTGCATGATAAAAGATTAAACATAGAATCTGATAAGCGATGGTGTAATGCATTTGGACCAGTCTGTACGTTTGGAGATGAAGAACCCAATGGGGTAGATCATCGCGGTGTCTGGAGACACAAGAGAAGCACGTCCAATTGATTATTATACGAGACTGGAGGGAAGAATGAGGCTTCTACAGTAGGTGGTAGGGTAATTTGAGATGTCTCTCTGAGGAACAATCGGATGAAGCCGTCGCTCGGAGGCAGGCCTATTGCACCATTTAGGGTATACATTGACTGCAACTATGGAGTTGTAGTCAGAAGTCCATGGCAGATGGTGTGGGGTGGTTCGGCAGTCTGCCTCGCTCAGGGATGCAGAAAGACTAGAGCTAAACCAACCGACCAACGATCTATCACTATCAGGATGTTAGTTGAGGGACACACCAAATTAGTTGTTAGATTATTTGATTGTGGCACTTCATTAGCTCTTAATGTAGTCTTTCATTAGTTAAGGGAGGAGCTAGGAAAAGCCATAGCCACCGCGAAAAGAGACAGACCATATGTGGATATCTGTAATGTAATCCTAACGAAGCTGTCCTTTACATATATCGAAAGTTCCCGACCGAGGTCTCTTCGGGTAGCGTGGGGCTTATTAGGGGAAAAAGTGGCTCATAGACATGGTTCGTTCCAGCAGCGTAGAGCTTATTAAGGAAAGTAAGCGGCCAAATACAAGCTAATAAACCAGGAACTTGAATAGAAAATGAATGTGTAAATTATCAGGTTAATTAGCAATGTGATAAGTTAAAGCAAGCACGTGATTAAAAGATTGGACATATGATCTAATAATGCGATGGCGTGATGCGCTTGGACTAGTCCATCCGTATGCAGATGAAGAACCCAATGGGGTGAATCATCGCGGTGTCTAGAGACAGGATGAATGCACGTCCAACTGATTATTCTACGAGACTGAAGAGAAGCACGAGGCTTCTACAATACGTGGTAGGGTACTCTGAGATGGCCTTCCAAGGAACAACCAGATGAAGCAGTCGCTCGGAGGCAGGTCTATTGCACCATCTAGAGTATACCTTGACTACAACTATGGAGTGGCAGTCAGAAGGCTATGGCGGATGACATGTTGTGATATTGCAGTTTTCCTCGCTCTGGGATGCGGAAAGATTAGAGCTAAACCAACAGACCAACGATCTTTCACTATCGAGACATTGGTTTAGGGACACACCAAATTGGATGTCAGATTGGTTGATTGTGGCACGCTATTAGCTCTTAGTGCAGTCTTTCGTAGTTGAGGGCAGATCCAGGTAGTGCCATAGCTACCATGAAAAGAGACAGACCATATGTGGTTATCTGTAATGTAAGCCTAACGAAGCTGTCCTTTATAGATATCGGAAGCTCCCGACCGAGTTCTGTGCATTGGGTACAGCCCTATATGGAACTTGGGTTATAGTAGGTAGTACATTCGTGTGAGGGTCTAGATACACGAACTGGGTGGTGTATTGTAGACGTTAGGGCATTACTCCATGTCGAGGCGTGGTTCGACCGAGGAATTCTGATACGAGAATCCGTACGCTTACGTTGCATAGCGATGGTGGTTCTGTGCGATTATGTGGCATAATGATGGGGATTTCCGTATGTGGTTTGGCGTAGGATGGTGGTTGTCTATGTTTCTATGGTATGACGGTGGAGATCGTACGAGGAGGGTACTATGGTGAGTACCTTGAGATGTTGGGCTTAGCTACACACACACACACACACACACACATATATATATATATATATATATATATATATATATATTATACTAGGTTTAATGCACTGGGCAGTAGATGGGTGTGATGTGTGTGCAGAGCCTAGATGTTGTTATCCCGAATAACCTAATAATTAAGTAAATGTAACAAAATGGTATATGTAGGGTTATTTCAGAATGTATAATCTGTCCTCTCACCAGAACTTGTGTTCTGACCTTCTTTTCATAACATATTCGCAGGTTAAATTTATGGAAGTTTTTTAGTAGCCTTTGGACACTTGTTAGGCAGAGTCATTATTTTGGTAAGGCTATATTTGATTATTATATTTTATCCATTCCTCTGTGAGATGTTTTATCGAGTTCTGGTATATTTGTTATCTCTGTCTTTTCTATAGAATACCAGACAAGCCAACTCGAATTTCAATGGTTTCATGTTTAGAATTTCTGAAAAATCCGAACCATTTGGAATTTGGGTTGTTACATCTGGTATCAGATTTCAGGTTTTGGATTCCTATGTATAGTTAGTAAGTGGCATATTTATATTTTAAAAATAATAATATTATATATATTATAACCAAATCCATGAGAGAGACCCACTTTTAAGAAAGCCGCACATGTAAAGTATCGAGTAATGAGTCCGTACACCAATGTTAGGATTGTGAAGGGTCGTAAAAGGGTAAGTTCTTGCTTAACCATGGTATGGGGTGTATGATAGATTTGATGATTAATAGGAAAGTTCATGTGTCGGTACTTGGGAATGGACGGTAGGTCCAGGTTGTGAGTGGGTAAAAAGGCCTTGTGTTTGGAAAATGGATGGAATGGGGATATATATGGTGTGCATGGACAACACAAGAGTTGGATGCCACTCGTAGTTTGGAAAGTTTGCTTGAGGATTAGTAAGGAAGTAAATTTATTTCGTGCAAGAAATATTGAAAATGTGAGTTGGAGAGAACCTTATACCTAGTGTTGGCCTACTTTGTGACCATGCCACTCAGAGTATGAATATCAACGATCAAGTACGTTGTAGGACCAAAGACAGCTATTCGCGAACAAGATAATCAGTGAGAACATATGGATGGACTTCGTGTTGAAGGGGCGATCCACATCTTTGTGATCCTAAGAAAGACGGGTCGGGTCGTGACCAGCTCGAGGGCCACCCACTCACGCATAAGCCAGAATCATACCCAAAATGCCTTCACCGGTCCCGGTCGCGAAGAATGCGACCAGATCCCCTCTTTTCTTGGTCGAAGTGGATGAGTGGTCTACCCACGATCAAGCCTCAAGCCGATAAATGCGGATCAGTGTGCCCGTGTAACAAACCGTTCCTGGAACCACCTTCCTACTAGCCTACGATCCTCTTCGAGATTTCAGGGATGAGCGCCACGTCATCATGTGACCCACATGTTGTTCAAGCCTATAAATACACCAAGGCTTGCCATTTTGAGGGATCTTTTGGCACTCTGCATAGTGCATACTCAAACTCCATCATTATCACCATTTCTCTCTTTTATTCACATTGTACTCTAGATTGTTGAGTATAATTTCATATATTTTGAGAGATATTCTATTGTAATTGTGAGATCGAGTGGCTGTCTATATTGCATTTGTATTCAATTACTCAATCTATGAACTATAAAGTGGATGTAGACTCGTTAATGCCGAACCACTATAAATCTTGTATGTCGATTTCCTTTTATTTGTTTTTAGAATATAATTCTTCACAATTTCTTGTCAGTTGGGTGTTAGAACCACTTTTTGTTATAACATTTTGGTGCTTTCACGGAGAACATCGAATTCTCAACTTTTCAAATTATCATTCTACTATTTGGATATTCAAGTCCGAAGAGATCGTCCGCATTTCATCGTTTTTTGAAGATTTCATTGATCTCAACGAATTAGAATTTCATGGCTCCAAAGAAAGGCAAGGAAACAATGACTTCTTGAACAAACGAGACGAACGAAGGCCGAATAGACGAGGCAAGATCTCTCGTCTACAGTAGCTTTCAGGAAGCCGGGTCGAAGACAAATCGAATGGAGGGGACGACCCGATCATAGGGTTTATCACAACCCAAACTGAGGGCATTGCGCAAGATCCATATGATCGCCATGCCGCGACCCGAACCGTCTGGATGTTGGTGTTTCTACTCGAGCTGATCCAAATGCTCCAACTCCAATAGCAACTACCAGCAATCAAATTCCTACGTCCACCCCTGTTTCACAGATCCAGCAATCAAATTCCTACGTCCACCCCTGTTTCACAGATGGATTTTGCATGTTTAATCGCCATGATGGAGAAAACCAACGAGGCCATAGAAGCCCACATACGTGATATTACTACAATCCACGAAAACATGAAAGCTATGAATAAGCAAATGAATGAGCTTCGTAGGTAAGGAATGCCTTCTCCGAATCATCGCCTTGCCGCAGACTACTCATCTTCCTCAGAAGAGAATGTAAGACCTCCAAGAAGGCCATATGGGAGACCTGAGAACCTCGAAAAAATGAACTTTGGCTCATTGGGATCTCGCAAGGATGTAGCTCGTGCTCTGGGATCTAGTGTTCCTAGCTTGATAGAACCAATGTTGCTGCCGATGCAGGGATCTCATGTCCTTCCCAAGGACCCAAATATCACCAATCGTACCTAGGGCTAACTTCTTCAGCCTACTCATGCTGTGAATGACCAGGACTGCCGGGGGCAAGGGAATTCTGCTCCTGCCAAGAAGCGGAGAACGTTACCCGCCCTAGAGACTGGGAGTGCTAGAAGAGCTAGAAGTGCAGAACCTTAGCCAATGTTAACCAGTGTTGAAGTGAAAGCTATGGTACACCAAATTAGGATCGATAACAGGGGTTACACTAATGAAGATTGGGGCATTGATCGCAGTCATACGCCCTTCATCGATGATATACTGGATGTTCAGTACCCGAGGCGATTCAGTCTACCTACCATGGACAAATATGGAGGAAGAACTGATCCAAGGCAGCATCGAATAAGATACTCTTGGTACATGAATGTTGCAACGACACCTAAAGCCGTGAAGTGCAAGGCTTTCCCAATATACCTCAAAGATGTCGCACTGATGTGGTTTACCCAGCTTCTGCTCGATCAATCTCCAATTTCAGAGTGCTAAACAAGAGCTTCATGAATCAGTTTTGACTTCATGCCTGGAAGTCCAAGAATGTCATCGAACTTACTGTGATCAAGCAAGCTCCTGAGGAAACTCTGAAATTGTATTTGGATTGTTTCAATTTGGCAATTAGAAAAGTGAGTAACCCCCACGAGCAGACTATTTTGATGGCACTGATAGACGGAGTTTGATAAGGACACTAAATTCAGGAGGTACCTGTCCGGAAAACCATCGTTAACCAGAGAATTGTTTTATGAGAAGGCAAATATTCGTCTACGACGAGAAGAGATTTATGCCAACTAGAAAAGAAACCCCGATGAAACCCCGAGAGAATATATCCAGAGCAACGTCGCCATCAAGCAATCAAGTGACAATGTAGGGAAGGTTGAAGTGAATGTCGGCAATAAGAGTGGGGGAAATGACCGCTAAGATGGGAACAACAACAAGAGAGGAAGGAATCAGAGAAATTATCCCAAAAAGAGGCCTCAGTTTCAATCTTTTCAGAATTTCACGCCATTGAATGACACCTTGGAGAATATTTATTTGGATACTTATAATGTTATCCAATACAAGAAGCCTCCACCAAGAGATTAGACTGAAAATGAGCGTGGGACTGGGATGTTATACCTATTTCATGAGACTTTTGGTTACTCTATAAATGAATGTCGCCACTTGAGAGATGTTGCAGAAAAGCTGCTTCAAGAAGGGAAGTTGGATGAATACAAGGTTGCCCCTAGAGACAAGGGGCAAGGAGGGTCAACTCCAAATCAAAATCAACCTGCACCTGGACCTACGACCCAACAGAAAGGGAAGGGCATAGTCATTAATACTGTGGTCAGAGGACCGCATCTAGCTGGATTCAGCAACAGAGCCATGGAGTAGTATATTAATGCCGCTAAACATCCAAAAGTAGGAGAGTGTAGTTCCCTTGAAGATATTACTCCCACGAAGCAACGGAAGACGATGACAGATGATGTTATCTACAGAGAGAGAGAGTGTGGGATTGGAAACTTCGAGTATCGACCCATTGCAATTACAACTACCATTGGTCCGGCCATTGTATGGAAATTGCAGAAGTTCTGTCAATATTTTGTTCAAAAAAGCCTTCAACCAGATGAAACTGCAGGCCAAAGATTTGAAGCCATGCACAGGATGGAACCGTGGCTTCAACGGCTCAGCAACGACTCCCATGGGAGTAGTGGAATTTTTGTGGAGCTTAGAGAAGGAGATCGTAGGAGAGTGCGTATCATTCCGTTTTTCGTTATGGATATTGATTCAGTATACAATGACTTTTTGTGTAGACCAGCTCTCGTGGAGTTCAGAGCCTACATTGCACCCTGGTGTTTGTTGTTAAAATTTCCGACCGAAGCCGGAGTCGAATGGTCCGCGGTGATCAAGTTAATGGAAGAGCCTGCTATATGGACGAATTGAAAATGCTACGTAACGGAGATAGCATAGAACCGAAGAATACCTTCCCTTCCGCAAAGGACGGTTCAGCATAACAAACAAAAGAGACATTGCCAAAGGGGTCGCCCGATAATCTACCCGAAGACATAGATCAAATTGAGGATGAGGATTCGGGATGTAGAAGGGATACACCTAATGAAGCGACCGTGGATATTCCGATCGACGACAGTGACCCAATAAAGGTCCTGAAGATCAAATCTCATTTAGATCCTATCCAGACGAAGGAGTTGACAAACTTTCTATAGGCGAACCTAGATGTGTTCGCTTGGACCCATGCCGATATGTGTGGAATCTCACCATCAATTATGAGTCATTCGCTGAGCGTAAACCCGAAGTACACTCTTATGAGGAAAAAGAGTTGTGTGATGGGCCCTAGGTCGGCTGCCTTGAAAAAGGAAGTAGAGAAATTGAGAGACAATGGATTTATCAGGGATGCGGCATATCTCGACCGGATATCAAACCCCGTCCTTATCAAGAAAGCAAATGGGATGTAGCGTACATGCATTGATTTTTCGGATCTAGACAAAGCCTGCCCAAAAGATAGCTTCCCATTACCGAGGATTGATCGGCTTGTGGACTCGACGGCGGGACACAAATTTCTTTTCTTCATGAATGCATACTCAGGTTACAACCAGATTCTCATGCATGTGTCAGATCAAGAGCATACCAGTTTCATCACAGACCTCGGATTGTACTGTTACGTGTAATGCCATTCGGATTGAAGAACGCCGGAGCAACATACCAATGCTTAATGAATCGTATGTTCTATAATCAGATCTGGAAATCTATGAAGGTTTATGTCGATGATATGCTTGTGAATTCCAAGTCATTGTCCGACCACACAACGGATTTGGTTGAGATGTTCGATATCCTTCGACACTATAGAATGAAACTTAACCCATTGAAGTGTTCTTTTGGGGTTGCATCAGGATAGTTTCTTGGCTTTATCGTCAACTCACAAGGAATTGATATCAATCCTGATCAGATTGCTACAATCAAGAATATTAGCGAACCACGAAAGATCAGGTATGTGCAGAGCCTGGCAGGGAAGGTCGCAGCGTTGAGCAGGTTTATTTCTAAAGCCACTGATAAGTGCATACCTTTCTTCAACTTAATAAAATGAGGGAAACGCAACTTCGAATGGTCCCCAGATTATGTTAAAGCCGTCCAGTACCTGCTGCATCTTTTCAGAGAAACCACCAATATTATCTAAGCCGGTGAATCATGAAGATTTATTCGTATACTTGGCAGTATCGTCGCATGTTATCATCTCAGTACTTCTATGCGAGGAGGATAAAATTCAGAGACCCGTGTACTATGTGAGCAAGAAATTGGCGGTAGTAGAATGTAATTACCCAAAGATTGAAAAGCTCACTTACATCTTGTTGATTGTCTCTAGAAAGCTTCGCCACTATTTCCAAGCTTACCCGATTGTTATATACACCGATCAATCGTTCCATCGACAAATCCTGCAGCGACCTGAAGCATTGGGAAAACAGCTCAAATAGAACATTGAGCTGAGCCAGTTTGACTTCAAAATCCTCCCCAGAAGATCCATACGAGGGCAAACACTAACCGACTTCATTGTTGAGTTCACGATCCCCGAAGAGGATGTGTTAGATGAAGAAGTAGACCCCTCGGAACAGAAGCTAAAATCTAGCACATGGAAACTTTACACTGATGGTACAAAGAATGATCGACGGTCTGGAACTGGAGTTCTACTAATAACTACTGAAAGACGATCGATTTACTACGCTCTACGATTGGAATTCTCTGCTGCCAACAATGATTCTGAACACGAGGCCCTGATTGTTGGGTTGAAACTCGCTAAGGAGTTGGGAGTAGCAGTGTTGGACATCTTTTGTGACTCTCAAATTATTGTTTGTCAGGTTCGGAAGGAATTTCAGATAAGGGACCTCGACTCGCAGCATACCAAGAAAAGGTAGAGGAATTGTTCGAAAGCCTAGAAGACACAGAGATGGAATCTCCGAGCATTAATCAAATGGAAGTCGATCCGGTGCTGGAGGTCGAACCAGAGATAGTCATGGATGACGCCGATAAAGAACTTCCTGCAGAATGGAACACTACCGACGAAAAAGAGCGAGAGATGTGCCATCGTTCGTAAAGCTTTAAGATATGTCAGATAGGGTGAAGTTCTTTACTGACATGGATTCTCGCTACCCTTACTCTGGTGTATAGCGCATGATGACGTCAAACATGTGTTGAGAGGAATACACGAAGGAAAATGTGGAGATCACACCGGAGGATAGTCGTTAGCAAAGAAAATACCGTAGTACAGCTATTTTTGGCCTACCGTAAATCGGGATGCAGTTGATTTTTCGTGATGCTGCAGTAAGTGCAAGAAATTTGCAAAGATTTCCAAAGCACCTCCCAGCCAACTCAGTTTGATGGTAAGCCCATGGTCATTCGCTATATGGGGGATTAACATCATTGAAAGCCTTCCACTAGCCAAAGGCGAGGAAAAATACGCAATTGTGACCGTAGATTACTTTACTAAGTGGGCAGAAGCTGAACCATTGACCATGATCACGACAAAGTGGGTGATTAACTTTGTTGTTATGAACATAATCTGCCAATTCGGGATCACCAAAGTCATCATAACCGACAATGGAACCCAGTTCGACAGTACAGTATTTAGGGATTTCTGTCAAAAATACAGAATCGAGAAGAGATACACCGCTACAGCTCACCCGCAATTGAATGGACAAGTCGAAGCAATAAACAAAATTATTAAGTCCATTCTAAAAAAGAGATTGAAGCAGGTGAAAGCCATGTGGGTCGATGAATTACTCTTAGCATTATGGGCTTACAGAACGACCTACGAATGGGCAACTGTCCATACTCCCTTCTCACTTTCATTCGGATCGGAAGCAGTCATTCCAGTGGAATTGAATGTCCCCTCTTGATATACACGTAAATGTGTATATTTTATCCGCTTATTTATCTTGTTTTCTCTTTAGAAAAATTGATACTGTGTATTTATAGTTGTGTTTTCAGATTATTTATGATGAATGAATTGATGCACTTAACTGTTGAAAAGCTTGAAGAATTAATGCAAGAAGAGTGTTGATTTTCAGAGTTGGATTAAAGCATGAAGACTTGAAGAAATGTTGTTGTTCAACCACTTCTTGCCACTTTTTAAATAAATTTCTTGCCCTTTATTTTCTCTATTTGTTTCCTTTCTTTTCCAATTTCTCATATTTCTTCTTTTACAATAATATATATATATATATATCCTTTTGTTTTTTCTCCTTTTGTTTTCTGTCTTCATCTTCGATCAAATCCATTGCCATAACCATGCAAATCATCCCAATCTTCACTTCGTCAATCCTTTTTCTCACCATTACCAAAGCCAATTACACTCAGAGCCACCCTCTCCGATTAAACCAAAACCGCGAGTTCTCTCCCATCAAATACCCACTGTCTCACCATCTTCCACAAAAATCTGACTACACCATCACCATACTACACACCCAAGCTTCTCTACTAACCTTTATACACTTATGCAACATCCAAAACTACACCCTCTCTTTCACTATTCACACTTTTACCCAACAACAATGCTCCCTGAAAGTCCCCTATCTAGCACCATCACCTCATCTCCTATCGAAACCAGTGCAAACCAATACTCCACAGTCAACCACTATCCTTTCCAGTCACTACCACACAACCAAACTTCATTAACTACCCTTGCCATTTAACAAACTTACATTCACATAGACTTCACCATCAATTACAAGCTCACCACAACCAAGCCCAGCCTTGGAACCAATCTACAACACTGTTATAATTCCGAAACCACTCCGTATCTCCCCACTTCCTCAATCTCCCATCAACGCAACATATTACACAAATTCATCAACACCATACCCTCCTACATCACCAATTCACAAGCTTATTTCTTTGTTTGCATTCACTCCATTTTCTAACTTCCAATTCCTTTAACCCACCATTTACACAGTTTCAAACAATCTCCTACACCAAACTTCCGCAATTTCCTTTAACCTGTCATCTTCACAAGCACATCTGCCTCCACCTTACTTGCCCAAAACCATTATTGCCACAAACCCTCACAAACACCATCATACCCAAATCTCATCCCCGCCTTCCTCTTTAATCAAACCTCACCAAACCCCTATCGCCATCATACTTTGCCACCATAACCCAAAACTCTACCACAATTCTCAACAAGAAAAAAGATCGGAGTCCATACTCTATAGTTCTAAACCCATACTTCACAAAGAAAATCACAACCCGATTAAAACTCTTGTCAAATACCTGAAACAAGCTTCACAAACCCCAATTCGAGGTTGAACAAGAACACAGATCGGATCCGAAATCCACCTTAAAGGCCAACAGAAATCCAAATCGGCTCAGCAGAAACCAGTTCGAATAAAAGAAGAAAAGGGGGTGCGAGATGTTTGGTTCATCGTGAATTCCAATTGCGATTTAAAAGGGAGAAAGTTTCTACTAGGGTCTTTCGTGTTTTTTTTTTGGTATATTTAGGGGCGTGACTTTTCTTTTCCTTATTTTGTTCGAGTCTTGCCTGGAAACAAATAAAATACCTTACGTGTATTTACACATTTGTGGATTTGAATTTCAAAACTCCAAGGGTGGTACAACTGTTATGCGATTTTATTTAATATTGGTAAACGTCCATGACCTTGTTTTGTGATTTTTTTTTACTAAGTGTGGTCAGACCACTTAATTAGTGCATTTTGTGTTTTGATGGAGTACAAGGCTTGTTTTAATTGCTCGAGTTGAGTGCGTGAAATCTCTTTTATTCTGAGTGTGTGAGTTATTGGTTTGTGATAAGAGTTTTTTTCTTTTGTTTTTTTTTCAGTTTAGTGTTTTGATTTTTCAATTTAGTTTTTTTTCTAGTTCCCATTTTTCTTGTGTTTTCTGCTCTTTGTAGTTGTTTATTATTATTGTTTTTTTCTTTTGTAAAAAAAATCTATTTCCTTTTGTTTTTATTTTTGGATTTTCTTTTGATTCCCACTCATCTTGTTTTCATTTTGTTTTATTATTAGTTTCATTCTGTTTTTTGATTCATTTTATATCTATAAAAAAAATCAAGAGAAATCGAATTCACTCAAGATCAGAACAGGCAGAATTCAATCAACAAACAGAGATTTCTAAAGAAGAACGGATTTGCAAATAGCAGAATTTGAATTGTTGGAGCGGTTGCACACCAAGTGCGGTGTGAATGCGCTAGCGCTACTCAGTTGTGCTGGACGGTCTGCCAATCTAAGTGAGTGATTTCTAAACTCTACAGGGTCTGCTGCTGCTTGAAAAATATGTAAAAACCGATTGTAAAAATTTTGTGTAGGTGTCGCGGCTTGCTTGTAAAAAAAATTATTTATGCAATTTATTATTCTGCGACAGTTCTGTGATAGATTATTTTGCCTTTTGATGTGTGGTTGGAAATTTTAAAACAAACATGGGACAAATTGAAAAGTTTGTTTTTGAAATAAATTATTTTTGAAATTTAAGCTAGGTCCCCATAGCTCATAGGACAAAATGTTTGTTAAATTGACAATTGGGATTGATACTCTCTTAGGTGTCTAAGGAACGGTAGAGTCTAAAACTCAAACAGGTTCTTAAACCATCAGTCATGTTTCTACGATGATTCGTGGCACATTGATAACCCCTGTCCGAACCTGGCCTAGACTTGTATTCATATAATCCGAAGTTGTTAATTTTAACATATATTTTGTAAGAGCTTCTTGAAAATGTCCCAATTTCCTTATCCTCATGAAGTTTACGATAGTTGTGAAAATCAATATAATCCATATAATTTTATACCGAATTCATATGGATATTTTAATAATAACTATTGTACAAACAATTTGGATTTTACACCACCAACTTATCAAAATTTTCAGAATAATTATAATTTTGCAGCACAAAATTTTCAAGATTACGACCAACCCTCAAATCTTGAAACAAGTATTGAATCTTTACTTGAAATGAGCACACAACAAAATCAAAGAATAAATGAATGGTGTAATTCATACTTGTGCAACAATTCAAGACAAAGTTTTCAAAATAATCAAAATTTGAATTCACTTCCAAATTCAAATGATTTTGATTTTAACCCTTGTCAATTCAATCTCCAAAATGAATTTCAAATCCAAATTGGAAATGTGAATCACTTTACAAATGATTTTGGCAATGGGAATAATTTCAATGATTATGCGATTAATGATTCTTGTTCTCAACATTTTCAAGTTGAAACTTCTCATGTAAATAATTATAAATTTGATTTTGTGGAGCAAATGAACGAAATTTTCGATAACTACACGGATTTGTTATTTGAATCATACTTAAAACGATGTGACCAACAAAGTCAAATTTCAACATGTGATGAGTAAAATGATAATCCATCTTTTACCACAGTCAACGATCTTCAACTAACAACTTTTAAAATTGATGAAAATCTCAATGAAGTTGTTGAAATCTCTATAGTTGATTTGAATTCATATTATCTTGAAAACGAAGACGTTAATCTTCAATTTGATCTTCCTCTTTCAAATTCTGAAAATTTAGCAACATTAGATTGTCGACCTGAAAGAAATGATAAATCGGTAGCAACTATTTAAGTGAGGACGACTTTGAAGAGCGAAAACATCTTAAATTGATTGACGGTAATGTTGTTGGTTTTGAAACTGAAAATGAAACATTTGAAAATTTTGAAATTCTTAAGGTTGAAAACAACGTAACAGTTGAACGTGATCTTAAACACAATGATGATTTTTCTAAAACTATTAAAACTCCTTGCAACTAATCGTTTCTACTGAACCTTACTGGTATCACTTGTTTTTCAATGATAAGTTTCTGCAGTATATGAACTCTTTTTGGAATAACACGGTTTTTGAGAAAACACAATTTCGAAATTTACTGAAAATTCATTTGTTTGGTTTTAACTTTAGGTTTACGAATGGACCTTTAGTCAACAAAATCTCAAATATCAAAGTAAAACTGAGCAAAATTTCTCAAAATAAATGTGGGGATGAGACTGATGCCCACGTCTCTCAATTTATACATCATCCGAATAAATCGAACTTTATTTTTGAAACTATTACCAAACCCCGACTCATGACCTCTCTATAGTTGCTACAGAAATTCAATTCGATTTTTGGATCAATTGTAAGCTCAAAATTTTAAAATTAACAACTCAAACTTTTGTAAAAACAAAATTTGTTATCCAAATCTAAAACATAATATAACATTGTTTATGATTTGGTTTTTTGTGCTGAAGCTGTGTTCATAATCTTAATGATGCCGATCCATTGGTCCATTGTGGACCGGTTCATCTATTCGACGACTGCGTATTTTCAACACGCGTATTCGGTAAGCCGCGCTTACCTTCTATTTTCTTTCCCTTTCACTAAGATGTGTCTGATTGACGACTATGGGGACACAGTCTATTTTTAAGTGTGTGTGTGTGGAGGGGGGGGGGGATTTACATTACATCAGGGATCAAATCTTATGAACTAGGCCATTCGTTGAAAAAGGATTAACTTTTTCATAAATAACACCTCAGTTCTTTACTGATAAGTTCAATTATTGGATGATGGGAATGAACACTAATTATTCATTGGGTCATAATGTGTCTTTTTAAGATGCTAGCTTGAGACTGTGCAGACGTCAGTCGTGTTCTGGAGTAAGCGTGTCAACCCTTGTTATACATGTTAGAATGTGCAAGAAAAAAAATCAAATAAAAATGATTCTGCACCTACATTTGTTGGGTTTTCTGAGTTTGTTTTCATGCATAATATTTTTTCACTCAAAATTTAAACTTGTATGTTCTAAATTCCACTTGGCCCAATTAAGGAGAAATTACTCATTGTAGCATTCTTCTTCGATACCCTACATTATTAAAAACCAAGATTTAGTCGATGTACATCCATGTTTCGACAAGTTTTTATTACATTGGTGTACTTAAGAACCTTTTTACTGATTTATTCTCAAAGGTTAAAATTGTCACTTTTTATACCAATATTACATTACCCACTCTGTACTTATTTTAAGGTAGGATAACCATATACCACATCTTATTTTATATGTGTTATCTATCTTAAGAATCTTTGCTTATCTTTCCTTTCAGCTTTTAATATAATATCAGTCTAGACTTGTGTATTGAATTAGGGTTATAGAAGTAGAGTAAACAGGGCACAAAATTTTCCTTTCATGAAGTGTTGGTTATGATTCGCTTAGTAGAGGAGGAATCAAATGAAATAATTTCGGTTTTCTGCTCACTCTTATCATTCATCATGCAAAAGATAAAGAGAGAGAGAAACAAATAAGAAGAAAAAATGCAATAAAGAGAAAATCTCCAAGAATAAAATAGTCATTCATTATTCTTGACTATAAACATTCATTTCCATTCCATTCACATCCATCATATCATACGTAGAAGTGAGGATTGTAGTAGAGGAGATGAAAGGAAACAAAACGTCCATATGTGCATTAGTATTACTTTATCTTCTGTAGCTTGAAGTTCAACTAATACACTTGCCCTCTTATCAATATTATTTTCAGAACTTACATAATTCTCCTTCATCTATGCATAACTCATATCCAATACAATATAGTTGCATTAGTGCAAAAATATTTTAAAAATAGAGAGAGAATAAATAAATGATTGGGTGCATATTGTCGATGTGTAGAACTTTAGTTGACGCCATGCTCTTAACCTACAAGGCAATTACAGTGTTATCAAGGAATTACGAATGAGCTTGAAATTTTTTATTCATTTTTGCACCAATAATGGGATGGACGATTTAGGACTAAATCGTTATTGTTGAAATTAAGTAAGTTACTTGGAATTTGAAAGACCTTAAATATATTATTTGATTAATCTGCATACATAAGACGCTTTGGATTTTGTGGGTTGTATCTGCTGAAAACCCTCACAAGACAACACTCGTCCTACTAGGGTCACCTTAGGGTTTAATGTCTTGTTGCATACGCTAAATGCAATCGTGTTTCCTACGAAAGTGTGACATATCTTAGTATAGTTTATTCGAGGACGAATAAAAAGATAAGTGTGGGGTATTTGATATACACGTAAATGTGTATATTTTATCCGCTTATTTATCTTGTTTTCTCTTTAAAAAATTGATACTGTGTATTTATAGTTGTGTTTCCAGATTATTTATGATGAATGGATTGATGCACTTAATTGTTGAAAAGATTAAAGAATTAGTGCAAGAAGAATGTTGATTTTTAGAGCTAGATTAAAGCATGAAGACCTGAAGAAATGTTGTTATTCAACTACCTTCTACGGCATATTTTAAAGATTCAATGCATTTTCATTTGGATCGCTTGTCTAAATGTTATGGAGTTATTATTCATTGAATTTGATTCCGTTTGATGCCCACGAGCTATTTTTCCATGAGATTTGCATGTCCATTCACTTGCATTCACATTGATCTAGTTGTTACTTGGGCAAAGCCTTTTTGTCCCACATCTTGTAATTGGCCACTTAGTCTTGCTCACAGAAGCTATAAATACACTGTATATCTTTCATTCAAAATTACACTGGGTTTTATTCTGTAACTCTTCTCTTGGAATAAAACTATTCTTCCCCTGTTCTCTTTAGTTTTAGTTTTATTTTATTTATGTTTGTTCTTTTATTTTTTTATTTTTCTCATTTAGCTATGTCTAGCTAATCCCCTTTAATTAGAAGGTGATGACGCTTATAGATTGGATTCAATATGAATTACATAGCCAAAGATGAGGACATTATACATATAGATCTGGATCTAAACCAAGAGTTAGAACTAAACCTTTATATTCTGTGTCGTTTAAGAGCTATGCTCCTTCACAGGGTATATTCGTGTTCGATCTAAGGCTTATCAGATCTAGATCTAATTTAGGGTTTTAGAAATAAAGTAGTGGATCTATCCTAATAGCATATGGTTGTTTAAGAGCTAAGCTCCTGCATAGTCTATTCTTGTTGTTATTCACATGTTTCTTTTTAAATACCTAATTATCGTTGATTCATGTTTGTGACAAAAACATGAGTTAAATCTATTAATCCGTTTGGCTAGCGATAATTACCGATCCAATTTATGTCATTACTCCCTAATTTGGTTCATTTATTATCAAAAACTTTCTTTTTATTTTTTTTCTGTTATTTTCAAACAATCAAACTTTCGAAATAACTTGATTGGATTCATTACTTAAAATAATTTTGGTCCTAGAGTACGACACCCTTTACAACAACCCTTGTTGTTTAGGAAAGTCGAACAAATTAAATAATTGTTTACAATTGTTTAATTTGTTCGCAAACACCTCTCATAGAACAACGTATTATGTTCCGATGACGAACAAAGCGCTTCTCCTTGAGCCCTTGTACATGATTGAGGAAAAGAGGGATAAAGCAGACGTACATGCCTTGAGGCACAAACCCCAGGTTGCTCAGTATTACAACAGGAAGTTTCGACCTCGAACCTTTAATCCTGTAAATTTGGTTTTGAAGCGTGTCTTCCCGGCCCTCGTTTCTCGGGGCCCGAAATGGGAAAGACCATATGTTATCCAACAGAAACTTGATAAAGGAACTTTCAAGCTAACGAACGTGGATGCCGATGAAATCCCCACGGCATGGAATGCCCAACATCTGCGGCATTACTTGACTTGAGATTGTACTGATTCTTTTGTTTTGTAACTATGTAAGAAGGCACGACTTGCCTAGAACAGTCCAGTTGATATAAACAAAAGATTATAAAGTGGACGTAAGCTATGATTTGGCCGAACCACTATACAAATATCGTGTGTCATTTACTTTTCTTGCATTTATTTCTCTATGTTTTATGACTGTTTTGGCCTTGGTTTGAAATAAGTACTCGAATTAAAATCGAGTGCGAAAACGACACTCGGACCGGTAGAATCCCGCACTTGGAAATAAGGTGTTGAAGGAAAGCTGGAGCAAATGGTATGAGCGTTCGCCTGATCAACTCAATCTCTCTCAATCCGAGAGTGAGTTTAAAAGCAGGCGTGACTGGTGCACCGTGATTAAAGGCTGCCTTAGCTATACTCTAACCTGGGTATACGATAGGAGAGTATAAAGGCACTGAGAGAAAGTGCCAGAGAAAAAGGGTTCCTACCCCCACTGAAGGATTGAGGGAAGATTGGAAGTTGATCCCACACTCCCCACTGAATAATTGGGGGCACTATAAGGTCGATCCTAATCAATCTCGAATAATCCCTAGCCAGACACTTTATTCAAGATTGATTGGGGGCATACACATATCACACCATTACAATACTTGTAATGTGACACCCCGTTTATTAATTAGTTTAGTAATCATTCCTTGATTACAGAAATTTTGATTTTTGATTCGCAGGGATGCTGAGTACAAATCCTGGTTTGATATGTGGTACAATTTGTTGTTAATAATGTTAAGATCGCAGTTTTATTTGGCCGAGATAGATGATAAACTCGCTGACGTATGATATTACAGGAAAACTACTTTATTTACTAAAGTGTAGATCTATACAAAGGAATGAACTAAAATCATGAGGGCCGCACTCGCTACAATAACATAAGGCTAGTAAAAAACAAAACGAAAAGACTAGACTACGTTTCACTCAGGCTTTTGAGGAAAACTTGAACTTTTTGGCGTCTTTAAGATTCTCCTTTTCCTCTCTCTCAACCTCAGTGAGGATACACATTTTCCTTTTCTTATTTTGAGGGAGGTGCACTTGGATCAGCAAAGGGTTTCTGAGCCAACTCTCAGTGATTGACTGAGAAGAAAGCTCAACAATCAATTAGACCGGGGAGCAACCGCCTGGATGGGATCAATGTTGAGGGGATCTTCCTTAGTTTTGGCTTTCAGGAGCTCGTCATTCTTCGCCTTTGTTTCCACTAAAGTCATGTTTTCATTCTCGTGCGAGTCCCCAATCACAACAACATCTTCATCTCCCTTGCCTTCATTGTCGTCAATGTCTTTTAAAGCATCTATCACATCTCCGTCCTTGGGAGATTCAGCATTAGACATCATGATGGTTTTTCAGCGACCTCTCCTTGTTTCTCTCCAGCCTTCTCTGTGACTTTTGCACCTCAAGAACGGGAAGCAATAGGTATTAGATCGGGAGAGAACATGAAATTTTCAATTGTTTGCTCTACGATGCGACGACAGACTATAATATCTTTAACAAATTGAGGTGAGAAGGTGGGGGTACCTTTGGACGACTAGTTAGCAAGAGTAGTAGAAGTTTTAGGGGGGCGATTCGACAATTAGAGATAGGAAAGATGCCTTTGGGATCCCTGGACGATCGGGATTATACTCCTTTGTTTCATTATCCCTAGGAGTGGCAGATGAAGAACTAGAGCCGCATTCGAGAGTATCCTTCCCTTTGGCTTGGTGCTTCTCCTCCTCCTCCATAATTGCATGGATCAACCTCCTCCTTTTATCCAAATGCTCCGGGTTCTCGCCTCTTAAGTATATTCTCTTGAGTTCTTCCTCATCAAATGCATCAACCTTAAGCCACCGCTTTTCATCATCAACAATCTGATCCCACACATCGAACAGAGTCGTCGAATAGTCCTTTATCCAGAAAATGTCTCAGTTCGGATCACTTGAGCAAAGAATTCGAGCATAAGCTCGTTGTAGCCATCTAATTCCTTTTGGGATTCGACAAGCTGCGCACTATAATTGACAGCAGATTTTATGGCAATGTTAGCATCCCCTTCAGCTAAGATCTCCCTTTCCTCAACCTCTACTAGCTTGGCTTCCAGATTAGCGTTCTTCTTTTCTAACTCCGCCTTTTTCTGTTCGAGGCGAGTACAAGATAACTTCTCCTCGGTACTCTCTGACTTAGCATCCTCAATTTTCTTTTTCAAGATTGTGTTCTCCTGACTATGAGAATCGAGCTCGACATAATATCGCTTCTACAAATCTTCATGCTATTTTTTCATAATTCTCAACGTCACATTATGCAAGGGAAAGGCTTAGCATGTGTGTCCTCTATCTCTTTCTCCATGTTTTCTACAGTCTTCGCATCATACTCAGCCATCTCCTTCATGTTACCTACATTGACCAACATATTACAGATGATCTTGGAAAGATTTCGTGAATACTTGCGCATTTCCTTGGACTGTTTGTCCACAAAGTCTATCTCATCTTTGACTTCATCCACCCAATCTGAAGATACCTCGCTCAAGGCCTAATTGGTGGTTTCCCTTGAGGATGTTGCTCTTTGGAAGAAGTTGGAGCTTTGTGAATGTACTTATCTTCCTCGTGATGAACATAGTGGCTCTTATATTTCTCTAAATCCGAGTGAGGTGGAGACCGAGAGTGGGACGATCGATGGTACCGAGATTGATGACATATCCCATTATCTCTCCCACAGCCTTCATATTGATCATTCTTGGTGTCAAAGTCATATCATGGTAAGCTTGCATGAACATTCCCGAGATTACAGTTCCGGCAAGGCATCTTTCCTACGAAATAGCACAAATAAGTATTAGGTATAGGGAATGATATAGTACATAGGTGTTATGACGTACAGTGCAAGTGTAGTGTGTATCCTAAGTGATCCCCCTAATGGACCAAAGCCCGTAGTTAGAGGCTTGTCTGTATGGTCTCCCCAGCTTTTACGGGAGTGGCTTCCTCTCTAGAGGAAGAGACAAAAGACCCCATGCCGATATCTTTAGAAGAATATATCTTGTCAGGTGAAGGAAGCTTGGCTAGATCTTTGAATATGTGATCATCTAGTTGAGATTCTTCGTCATGGGACTTGGCCGAAGACAGTGTTTCACGAGAAGGTTGCCTCTCGGAGATAGTGATGTCCATCGGGTTAGAGCCTTGGGACTCATCCTCAGCGAGTATGTTTAAAGCCTCATCATCTTGGATCAGCATTGGAGAAGGACTTTTTGGAAGTGCAATTAGATTTTCCTCCTCTGTTGTTCCTTTTTATCCCAGTTGCAATTCCTGACCAGAGCCTGTGTGCTATGGGCCTTTTGTACTCTCCCTCTTCGCAACTGAAGTTATAACTTGCCCCTTGACTGGTGGCACACTGCCGATTCTAGCAAGAGCTGAAGCAGCTTGAGCTGGGGACACATAAGTGTAAGATCTTTCTCCATGACCTATACCTCGTCCTACGTCAAGTAAACAATGTCTATGCAAAATCTCATCCAGTAAGTATTTTCTGACATTGAGGAAATCTGGGTTGCCACTCAGCAAGTGGGTCAAGCGATCTAAATACAATTGGGCCTGTTCCTTTTTGGGATTTGGAACTGCAAAAAGAAAAAGAAAGGTCAATGCATTCACTAGATCGGAACAGACGTCTTAGAATTTGAAACTTACTTGACTTTAGCCATCTTCTTGCATACACGGCCTGGTTCTTGATGTATAACTACTTGGCCTTACATCCCCTATGTTGTTGTGTCCTTAATTAAGGATTTTTCTGTTGGACGCAGATTCGAAGAAAACAAAAGATGGAGTTACCTTTGAGCAATGCTTGAAGTAATAGAAGTTTAAATCCTCAAAAGTAAGCTCCATACCCAAGATTTCCATGTATGCCACATACAAAATGTACAAGTAAGCATATGCTTTGGGGTGGAGCTGCATGGGAGCTAGTGCAGTCATCTCAAGAACTCAATAACAAACGATGGAAATGAGGGAATGGCTCCCATTGTGCGCATTATCTTACTGATGGCCATGTGCCCCTCCGTAGGGTTGTGGGGCATGTCCGTGTCTCTTTCCACCATAATTTCTTCCCATGGAATTCCATGCCTCAGACATATTCTTCTAAGTTTTTCCTTATCAATTGCCAAAACCACGGAGACACTAAGGGCATCTTAAATGACAACGCCTTCAAACTCATCGAGAGCTCGGTTATCCCCTATTCCTCCTTCCTCTTCTTCTTCTAGCGATACTTCCCCCTAGGTGACTTTTCCCACTTTGTGAATGTCTACCTCGAATTTCGAACCCGAATTGTGACACCCCACGTCCGTTAATGTCATTCATTAAAAGAATGCTTTAAGTTTCGTGAAACGTTATAGGTAAACAGAAACATTAAAAGACAATATAAAATAGCAGCGGAAAATTTAAAACTTTATTAATCATAAAGCATCGTGGTTCAAAACATGGTTACATCATATGTATGAAATACATAAAACCTAGTACACCATTAAAACTTTTGTCTTGTACGTACAAAAATCAGAGCATAATAATAAAAGAAGCATAATCCCCAAAAGAAACATAGACGTAGTAGCAAAGATAAGAACTTGAGCAATACATTTAAGCAACTCCAAGCAAGACGATAGCAGAATCCTGATCAAGATTGAGTATTCCCACCCTGAGACCCTGGGGGGAGGAGGGAAACGGAAGAGAAAGAAGAGGAAAAAAATGGGTCAGACATAAAGTCTGACGAGTCCAGTTACTTTTAGCATATAAATAAGTAAAAGTATCATGATAGGCATATAAAGTGGATAAGAGAGAGTATCATAAAAGGAAGGTATGACAAGGTAAACTGGATAAACATGATAGAGTATATTACGCTTCCCAAATAATTTCTCTGTACTAATACTAGTATAACCAGAATGAGATGATCCCTACAACTGTAAGATGGTAGACTTAGGTGTACTTCCAATGAGAGGTTTTCAGCCCATACAATCAACAGGCAGCCCAACGTTCCGGAATCACCTCTAAGGGCGGGCTCCTAAACATACCGGAGTCTAAATGTACCCTAATTACTACCCTAATCGATCGGCTCCCTACTCCGTTGATACCCTGTGCTGGCCTCACAGTAGGGTGTATCACTCTCTAAAGTGGCGACCCTTCATTTTCCGCATGTGCACAACCATATCTACTAGTGTCACGGCGTCTTATTCCCCTCTGCTCGGTCCATGCACGCATATGACCCGGTTGGTACGTGCTGCCCACACCGTCCCCCAATTTTGGATCTCTTATATTCAGCCCAGTAAGTGTGCCTCGACTCCGGCCTATTTCAAGGTACTCGTTTGATACCTCTATAAGGGTTACTGACTGAAACGGGTCTCACACACAAGATGATGCAAGCTCTCCCCTTTGTCTTGCATCCCCACTACTAGGTTTTCCATAGATTATGCCTACCTACGGGTGTCATAAAATTGCATAATCCCAACAGGTTAAGTTTGTGGGACTATATATATAAAATTACCCACCAACCCCAGATATACTTAAACCACACACTGTTTCAAACAAGTTTACTTAACCCCTATTAAGTTTAACATGTCCATATAATCCTTATGGATTCAACTAGGTTATGTATTCAACTTTATTGCCATATTCATTTACGGTTATAATGTGCTAGACATCCCACATTAAGCCTACCACTTGTGGATGTGGGATATGTCGGTCGGTTCCGAACAGACTTCATTCACAAGTCGGGCTTAACCTCGTGTCTTAGTACATCTCGTGTTTATGCACTTAGACCCCTCACATTAGATTCAACACTTGCTGTAACACCCCACCTCCGTTAAGGTCACTCACATAGAGAATGCCTTAACTTCGGTGGAGCGTTTTAGGTAAAATATGCAGATAAATTACAAGACAGACAAATATAGCAGCGGGAAATAAAGTCATTTTATAAACAATGTAGTTTAGTCAAACTTTTACAACTATTGTCTCAATCATACTTAAAAACAATACATAGAACTTCTGTCTTGATTCAAAAACTTCTAAGTATAAAAGAAGCATAAAAATAACAATGATATTCCCCAATAAAGCATGAACCAGCCATAGTAGTGGAAGAGAGAGTCCAAAGCAACACATCGACTATCTCCGCCCTTGGAAAGAAAACTGAGCTAAGAGGTAACATTTCCTCCCTGTGAACCGGGGGGAGGAAACGGAAGAAAAGAGGCGAAACAAACTTGGTCAGACATAAGTCTGGTATGTCCAGTGACTTTCAGCATATAAATAGGCAAAATTATCATGACATGAATAAACTGAATATAAGACAATACCGTGATAACATGGATAACAAGATAACACACGATTAGTTTGGATATGATAAGGCAAGATAAACTGAATGCGCTTATGCACTTTCTCTGCATTGCTACTACCTTGTTATTCTGATTTCTATATATTTGTACCCCCTAACTAGTGTCCCAACTAGTAATCTATGTAAAATGATAATATGATAGCATGATCCCAATCCCCGCAATTGTGGTAGCCTTCAGGGGTACATCTAGTATGAGGATCTTACCTCAATCAGCATAATTGCCATGAAGATGTTAGATGCACCCTTACTACCCTATCGATCGGCTCCTTACTCGTATCAATTTTCCTTGTGTCTGTGTCAGTCAGCCCTCTCTTGCGTGTAGATACCCTGTGCTAGTCCCACCATAAGGTGTATCAATCCTTATGATAGCAACCCGACACGATTCAAGATGCACAATGTATAACTACTAGTACCCAGTGCCTACTTTTTCCCACTCCGGAGTACGTGCACGCCCGTAAACCGTCGGAACCTACACTGACGTACCCCCTGCCTCTATTTTGATCGCTTATAATCTAAGACGACCCCAAATCCTGTACTGACGGAGACAAGGGTTATCTTTGGAATATAACACAGAAACAGATAATAGCAGAACAAAATTAAATAAATACACCAGATAATGAACAATAGAATATACCGGATAAAAGGAATCATCAGAGTTACACAGTATACAGGATCTTACTTAGTACAAATACAGTTCAGCTATACATAAATGTCTACAGCGGAAAACAAACAAAATATGTACAATAGGAGCTGAACAGCATAAAAAGAGATAAATGATAGAATCCATCTTCAGCTCCAGCTATCCAGAAAGAACCAGCTAAACCTGAATACAAGGCTGCTCGTGTAGAAAAAGGGGCACCCGAGTTTGAAAGTGAAACAAACTACGAGTCAGTCATGGAACTGGTATGAGAAATCTGCTCAACACATATATAATTTGGCAAATCACAGGGCCACGCCACTTTCGTGGAACGGGTTTACTCCATTGGATTGCCAGTGCTTTAAAACAAATCATTCTTTTAAACCTCGCTATGCTTTTTATAATGATGAAGCCATTATAAGACTCAGTTCCCATCACACAATGCAACGCAAACCGGAGGATAGAGTTTTACCTTATAACGGCCAAAATATGCTTGATACGAATAAAACAAAGGCATTTGATATTATTGCTAGTGTTTATATGTTTTGAAAACTATTTCAAATCATAACTATCAATCATAGACGGCATGGGTACCATATATCATGTCGCCATATATATATATATATATATATATATATATATATATATATATATACAATCAAAACCGCATGATGTCGTATTTGGAAATTGGATTTCCGTCATGAACCAAGGCAAAAGATAGTCCTTACCGAATTCAAGATGCTCTAGCCCGTGTCCCAGGACCCAGACACAGGTGGGCCCTTGGATCGTCAGGGTCGGTCCACCGATGTGGATTATTATTCCTGAACACTGCGTTTCCCCACCCTTTGGGGTGTAAATGAGCCAACGAATGGCTCCATCGGACCCGGATCGTCCGATCTAACCGAGGCGCCTCGCAACAGCAACAACCACATAGGTGAAAAGTGTATAAATGTCAGGGCTGGTAGGTCACTAACACCACCCTAGCTAGAAAGAAACGCATGCCCTCCCTGATGTCCTCTCCCATTTCTGGTTCATACCGGGGTGTGAGGCTCGCGATTTTACGTTATACACAAAGCTACGCCACAGTGGCGGTGCTTTGATCATCACCACAAGACTTTGCTTTTCAACAGAAGCCCTGATCACTGCATCTTAGCATGTCACATAGGCAATTCATGCCATGCGACAGATGTCCATCGATATACAACCTCTGAGCTCGTGCGTTTCAGAGAAGGGCGTTAAGCAAAAGAATAAATTATCCGCCGCCAAACAGATGTATATTTAATAGGGGTCAATCAACACAGAATAAAATCCAATGTCAGACACACATTCCATTTACAAGTCCGTTCTGGGTCTGAATGAAACCGGAGGCACTAAATACCTCGCAAACCCATCGATCACCACGTACGTCTGGACGATCACCACTCATTATCCATATTTCGGGATGCCTCCCAATCAGGACCTCGGTTACCATCCAAACGAGGTGAAGATCTCCGGTCTTCGACCGTCGTCTTCATCTTCGAATTTCAATTGTCGGTCAATCATTTGAAATGAGAATTAACTCGGCCTTTTCAAATAATTCACGTATATTTAGAATTTCAAATCAATTTATTTCAATGGTTAAATTATTTGACAACACCAATCTTGTTCTTTAATGTAATTTTCACACCAAACACATTCAACCATCAAAAGCCACATAAATCGAGCAAATTCAGTTTATTTCCATTCCATATCGCTTATGATATTTTATAACGATTTATCGCTATTTTTATTTATTTTAAAATAGCTAATTTATTCAAAACGACGCTTCGGCCATAGCACGGCCGTGGCGCTGTTTTTCTTCAGATTTGATTTACACATATCTGAAAATCTAACCGTTGGATCTTCACAAAATTTACTTCATTAGAGAGGTCTTTTCAAAACGAATCCAACGGTTCCAGTTTCGGGAAAATCCGACGGTCGGATCTTCTGGTACAATCGTTTGAAGTTTCGATTTCAAAATACGAACTGCAGCATCGTTATTCGATTAAATATATAATTATATATATATATATATATATATATATATAAATATAATCGCTTCTGGCGCTGTTTTTCATCAGATTTGAATTAAACATTCCAGGCAATCCAACCGTTGGATTTTTACAAGGTTGGTGCCGTTGGGAAGATATTTCCAAGGCGAACCCGACGGTTGAGGTTTCGGGAAAATCCAATGGTCGGATTTCCCGCACTAGTTGTTTGAAATCATGGTTTCAAAATGCAAACTGCACGACTACGTTTCGTTTTAATTTTATTTATATTTATATATTTATATAAATATAGTTCATTCAATGATTTCAATATCGTTTTCACTTCAAATATTTTACTAACGCCTTAAAATTTTGGAAAATTTCGCCATAAACTCCCCTGCACCGGGAGCATCGGGAAATCTCAAATAGCTTCCCCGGTCCTTCTAATCTCAAAAAGAAAAATAAAAAGCCAAGCGGCTAGCCAACAGGCTCATAAAATCATCACCCAAACAAAACAGTAAATGTGTACCTATTTGTCGGGCACAAAATTTTATTCCTCTTCTCTAGCCCCTTTGCTATAACCTGTTCAGTGAATATGCATGTACATATATATAGTTCTTATCATTTATCATTTTCTCTTCAACTTCATATCTGATTTCTATTTGGTTTAAAAACACCATTCATTCTAATGTTACATACATAGGTACAAATCATATCATTAGCTAATTAATGAATATTTCAACTCATATATATTTATTTGAACAAGTGGCTATTTTTAACACTTCACATTTCAACGATTCATGCATATAATAAAAATGTGATTTTTATTGTAGAACAACTCATTTCAAAACACTATTATTTTATATATTTCATATTGGTGATAAAAATAGGATTTTTCTTATAAAACAATTTCTTTCAAAACGAGATTATTTTACACAGTTCATATAGTCGATAAAAGGTGATTTTTATTATCAAACAATTTATTTCAAAATATGAATACCATTCAACAAATGAATTTCTAATCAACGAATGAATATCAATTCAACACATGAAGGTTTTCTATTCAATGAATAAATATAGTTTAAGCAGATGAAAATAATTCAAACACATGAATATTATTCAAAATTTCGGCAGCATAACGGTAGGGTAGTTAAAACCGGGACCGTCCCTAGTACGGCTCCTCGCTCTACCTTCAAACCTCGCGGTTTTTGACAATGGGGATCATGCATCTAGTTCGCACGCAGGCGGCATGTATATATTTATTTCATTTCAACAAACTAATCCTATGTGGTTTCAACCAAATATTTCTCAACCACAAATGGTATTTTCAACCTCAATCAATCAATATCAACCACAAACAATCATTCGCAATCAATCAATTTTCACACCAATCACAATCAATAAATATCATCCATGGTTTGTGGACGAGGGGCGTATATATATATATATATATATATATATATATATATATATTTATATATAGCAATTCACTTTTATTTCAACACATATATAATTTTTACAACGCATATATAACTTATACATCGAACATACAACTTATACAACGCTTATACTAGAGGTGTACAACGTTTATATAACTCATACATCGACTATATAATTTATACATCGTCGTTTTCCATATCGTTTTTAAATCAGAAATCTCATAATGGGTTCCACTCCGCCGTGCTTTGCTTCTGAACTGTTGAACCGTCTGGATCTGCTTGAAATCCCAATGCAGTTCTTTGTTCCGCTGTTCATAATAAAAATTATATTTTTATTGCCTCATTCTAATAAATAAAAATCATATTTTTATTTCTTCTTATATAGTTTCGACGCTTCATTCTATATAAACATTATATATATATATATATTTTATTTCAATTCCTATATATAAAAATCGAATTTTTATTTCGCTACATATATAATAAAAATCGAATTTTTATTTCGTTATTCACTATATAAAAATCGGATTTTTACTTCACTATCAATATATAAAAATCGAATTTTTACATCGTTATTCACTATAAAAAAAATGGATTTTAGATACAAAAATAATTCAATTTCAGATTTAAAAATAATTCAATTTCAGATCTAAAAATCTTAGTTTTAACCTATAATTTTAACACACAAAAACTGATTTAAAATATTGATTTTATATACATTCAAAACTGAAATAAAATACTGGATTAGAATAAAAACTGAATTAAAATAAAATCAGTTAAACAAAACTTACTGTGTTGTTCTTCTTTTATTTATCCTGGACTGTTGAACTGAGGTGGAGGACTGTGGTGGGCCTGGAAGCGGCGGCAGCAGGTCGGCGGGTCACTGGTGGTAGGCTTCAGGTGGTCGGCGACTTTCTCCTGGTGGCGCGGTGGGCTGAGCGTCGGTCGAGGGGGGGGGGTTGGCACTCGCGATTGGCTCGATGTGAGCATGGTCTTCAAATGGGAGGGGGTGGCGACAACTGTTTATGGGTTGAGGGGGGGGAAGGCGCGTCGTATGGGGAGAGGAGGGAGGAACGAGGAGGCTGGAGGGGAGAGGATCGGCGAGGGTGGCGATGGGGGAAGGGGGTGATGGCGGCGTTCCTCTTGGATCGGGGAAGAAATCGATTTTCAGTAAAAAGGGGCTCGTGAGTTATGAAAGAACAGAAAGGAGGGAGGGGGTTTTTTATAAATTTTATATTTAATTTTAATTTTAAGTTCAAAAAGGTTGCTTTTTAATACAAACTCGAAATCAAACTCACCGACTGTCGTCCATAGCATATTACCCCCATTCCGAACACAATGGGACATGTATCGTAAGCTGATTCGACTGTTTCGATCAGTTTCCGTCAAAACCAACATATAACTCTATATATTGAATTTGAACACGCATTTCGATTTACCGGGGTCACATACTAACTAGAAAAATTCTCGAAAAATATTTTCTAGCTTCGTATTGACGATACGGTCCTAACAAAACAAATTTCGTCAAATTCTGAGACCGTTTGAAAAATGGCCAATTTCCAGTCGATTAAAATCAACTAAAACCGGTCAAACGCGTTTTCCTTTGCCATGCTCACATATTGATTCGAAAAATTATGAAATTTGAAACCTAGCAATAATTTGATATCACGGATCCAACAAAAGTGGTTTCGTCGAAATCCGAGGTCGTTTGCAAAATGTCCATTTTTAAGGGCCTGAATTCCATAGCGACTATTCAGAATTTTCAACTGGACATATCTTCTGATTCCCGCTATCAAATTTCGATTTGTCAGATTCGTTGGAAAGATATTATCAATTAGATTCCATTATTTTTGGTTTCACTAAAATCCGGATTGTTTTGCACTCGGTACATTCAACTGAAGTTTGAAATCGAATTATCGAATTACCGCGCCATTTTCAATTCCTTTTATAAATATAAATAAATATTTATATTCTATCGTCCATATATATAACTATATACGATTTAATTTTATTCAAAATAAATTTCTCGTCGTTTTTATTTAAAATTCTCTATTTTAAATATTCAAAATTCGCTAAAATTGCCAAAATAAAAATTTTAAACTGGCCCAGATTTTCGGGTTGTTGCAATCTCCCACACTTAAAACTTTTCGTCCCCAAAAAGGAACAAAGTCGAAAGTGGTTTTATAAATCTATAATCCCACAATAAAACAACCAATTTGTTTTTAAACTTAAAAAATATACTAATCAAATCCTATATTCCTTTAAAAATCATTCAGAGTATAGAATAAATAGTGCACATCCATGGGAAGAAAATAGCAACAGAATAGAGAATTACATGGTAATGCAAAGTATGGTAAATGCACCTTGCACCGGAGTCAATCAGAGATATCTACTCGGCATCTAGGATAAGCTTTCTGAATGCTCTCCTCAGTTTCCCAAGTACAATCTCGCGGATCTCCACTCCATTGCACTTTGACTAAGCGAACCTTCTTATTCCTCAGCTCTTTGGTTTATTTGCCTATTATCTTTAGCGGCTCTCTTCTCACAGCTAATTCTGGAGTTATCTCAATGTCATGTTGAGCTGCTTCTTCCACGATCAAGTCTGGATCATGAACGTGCTTTCGAAGTTGAGATATGTGAAATACATCATGAATTTCAGGCAGCCAATCAGGCAGTTTGACCCTATAAGCGAGATTTTCGATCCGTTCCAGAATAGGAAACAGACCTATGAATTTGGGCACTAACTTTCCAGTTTTACTGAACCAGATAACTCCTCTCATCGGCGATACTTTCAAATATACGTAGTCGCCCACTTCAAAGGATATATCTCTTCTTCTTCTATCGGCATAGCTCTTTTGTCGGCGAGTAATCGCTTCTTAATAAAATTGACTTTGTCGGCAGCTTCTCGAATCATATCAGGCCCTAACACAAGTCTATTTCCAGGCTCAACCCAACAAGCAGGAGATCGGCACGGTCTACCATACAATGCTTCGAATGGCGACATTGTCAGACTCGCCTGGTAGCTGTTGTTATAAGAGAATTCAGCCAAATGCAGATGGTCTTCCCATGCTCCACCGAAATCTATAACACAAGCCCGCAATAGATCTTCTAAAATGCGATTCACCCTCTCAGTCTGACCGTCTGTCTGAGGATGATAAGCGGTGCTCAAGTTTAACTTCGTTCCCAGCTCGACTTGAAATGCTTCCCAGAATTTGCTAGTGAATATTGTATCTCTATCACTGACTATGCTGAGCGGCACTCCATGTAGTCTAACTATTTCCCTGAAGTATATCTGCGCCAGACCGTGAGCAGTTCTGTTTGATCTGACAGGCATGAAATGGGCGGTCTTCGTGAAGCGATCTACGATCACCTAAATACTGTCATTTCCTTTTCTGGTCCTGGGCAGACCATCGATGAAGTCCATTGAAATATGTTCCCACTTCCAACCCGGAACTTCCAGCGGTTGCAAAAATCCAGCCAGTTTTTGTTGGTCGCTTTTGACTAGCTGGCAAGTAGGGCATCGGCTAACATATAATGAAATGTCCCTTTTCATCGACTTCCACCAGAAAGTGCGTTTGATGTCATTATACATTTTGCTTATTCCTAGATGGATACTGAGTTTTGACTTGTGGCATTCATCCAGAACTTCTTTTCGAAGCTCAGGAATGTTAGGCACACAGATTCGACCTTTGAGCCTTAGAATCCCATCATTAACTTGAAAACTCGAGGGTTCGCCTTGTTGAATTACCTCTCTGATCTTCTGAATGAAGTGATCATTTTCCTGAAGAGCAGATATTTTATCTATCAGCGAAGTCGTGATAATAAAACTGGCGATCATTTCATTCTTTCGGCTTAACGCATCGGCCACGACATTGGCTTTTCCTGGAGTATATATAATTTCAAAATCATATGCCGCAAGAAACTCCAGCCAACATTGCTGTCTCAGATTCAGGTCTTTCTGAGTGAACAGATACTTTAACGACTGGTGATCTGTAAACAGTTCATATCTCTCACCCAGAAGATAGTGTCTCCAGATTTTCAAAGCGAATACTATCGCCAATAACTCAAGATCGCGAGTGACGTAGTTTTTCTCGTGTGGCTTCAGTTGACGGCTAGCATAAGCAATTACCTGGCCTCTTTGCATTAACACTACGCCGAGGCCTTCTCTAGAAGCATCAGTCCACACCTTTAAATCCTGGTTGCCATCAATGATGGTTAACACTGGAGCTGTCGTTAATCTTAACTTTAGCTCTTCGAAAGCCTCCTCACTTTCTGGAGTCCATTTGAACTTAGAGTGCTTCTTTGTAAGCTTCGTTAAATGACCAAATATCTTCGAAAAGTCTTTAACGAACTTCCGGTAATAGCTAGCCAATCCGAGAAAACTGCGGACTTCAGTGGGGGTACTGGGCTGTTTCCAATTCTGAATAGCTGTGATTTTGCTTGGATCCACGGCAATTCCTTCTTTCGATACAACGTGGCCCAGAAATTTTACTTCATCTTGCCAGAAGATACATTTGGAAAATTTTGCTTTCAATACATTTCTCCTGAGGATTTCTAACACTTGTTCCAAATGTTTTTCATGCTCGGCCTTTGATTTAGAGAAGATTAGAATATCATCAATAAAAACCAGAACAAATTTATTCAAAACCCCTCTGAACTATTCATCAGATCGACGAAGTAAGCTGGAGCGTTACATAAGCCGAACGGCATTACTAACCACTCGTAGAATAAGTCGGGGCCTCTAAACGCTGTCATTGGAACACACTCTTCGGCAATTCGAAGTTGATGGAAACCTGTAGCTAGGTCCATTCGTGAGAATACTTGTGTTCCATTTAATCGATCCAACAAATCATCTATCCACGGCAATGGATACTTGTTCTTTATTGTCTGCTTGTTCAGATCACGATAGTCCACGCATAGCCGTAGAGTACCGTCAGATTTTGGGACAAATACCACGGCTGCACCCCAATCAGAGAAACTAGGCCTAATCAGACCTTTCCATACTAGCTGTCGTGTTTGATCGTCTAATTCCTCCTTCTCTTTCAAGGACATTCTTCGAATAGCGTGAACTACCGGCCTTGCATTCGGAATCAAAGCAATCTTGAAATCTATTTCTCTCTGTGGAGGTAAGGGAACAACTTCCTCAAACACATCCGCATAATTTTTGACGACAGGAATATCTTTAATGAGGTCGGGAATATTCTCTGCAACTTCAGGGATAATTTCTATTTGAGCTGGAGAAACATTCAAAACTGCCCAGAAGTCTTTTCTATTAGCATTCTGACCTTCACAGGGAATGGTTATATAACTCCCTGATTTAATCTTAGCTCTAACAACTCTCTCGGCGCATCTAACCTCCGCTTCATATTTGGTTAGCCAATCCAATCCCAGAATAAGATCGAATTCATCAAAATTCATGACGACAGAGATAATAGGGAATTTATAGCAAGAAAAGGAGACTTGTACTGCACAAATCCAACTGAGATTGATAGAACCCCCGACCGGATTCTGGACAGTCATTGGTTCCTTGAGCTTCCTCAAGTTCAAATCAAGTTTCTTAGCGGCACTCTTTGAAATAAAGCTTCGCGACGCACCTGTGTCAAACAGTACTTTAACTGGAATGTTTTTGACAGTTAGCGTGCCTTCTAAAACATCAGCCCTTTCTTGACTAGCTGAGGGATCAGAAATTTCTGCTACTTCATTCACTTGAACTATTCCAGGCTTTCTAAATAGCGGGCAGTTTTTCTCAATATGACCAGCTTGATGGCACTTCCGGCATTTCCTACTTTCTCGATCCTTCCCACCGGGTTTGAATCCACCCTTGCTTCGTTTCTTTAAGGGCCCACAATTTATTGACAAATGTCCTTTCTTATTGCAGTTAGAGCAAATAGCAGTTGTTACTGGTTCTTTCCCAGATTCAGCCCTTTTTCTCTTGACTTTAGGCTCTTTACTGACCTCGGGCCTCGTACTGGCTTCAGGAATATCGGTTTCCGACTCTTCTTTGTCAATACAGCAGACTTCTTCTTCGTCGCGCAACATTCCTTTCTTATGGAGGTCTTCATACTGATAAGCCATGTATATCATTTCTGGAAAAGGAAGCTTCACATTCCTCATCACACTATTCTGATATCTCCTTTGCAGGCCATGAATAAATCTCAGATTTTTCCTCTTTGGATCTTGAATTAGATGAGGAGCAAATTGAGCAAGTTCGTTGAATTTCTTATGATATTCTGGGATGGTCATATCACCTTGTATTAGATAAGAAAATTCATCACATAATCTCTCGGTTGCTTCGGGAGGAGTAAATCTTTCTAAGAAAATCACTTTGAATTTGTCCCAGGTGATATCACCTTCTGGATTATCTTTGATGATTGTTTCCCACCAGATTAAAGCTTCTTCTTTAAGCGCCCAAGATGCTACTAACCATTTCTGGTCATCCCTCAGCTGTATACGCTCAAAAATTCTTTCGACAGAACTCATCCAAGCTTGGGTTTGAATTATGGATTCATTGCCCGAGAACTGTGCTCCGTTTAGATTTCGATATCTCTTTAATAGAGCTTCTAGATCGGGTTCTGCATTTCTCCTGTTTCTGGCACTCATTTTTCTAGTACTTCTGCATTTAGCAGATCAAGTGTCAGGTCACAGAAAAGAAAATTTTCAAACATAGAAACATATACTTCAAGTGTAAATGTGTCTATCGAGGTGTAATTTCATTCTGCTTTACTCATACTAGGATATTGCTGATCCTATCTGTATAGAGTTACCCGTCCTAGAACACTACTGGTTCTATTTCTGACGAGTTCGTTCAAATGTTATATTCCAGAACTAAGCTTAACCAAAGCTCTGATACCACGTTGAGACGACCCCAAATCCCGTACTGACGGAGACAAGGGTTATCTTTGGAATATAACACAGAAACAGATAATAGTAGAACAAAATTAAATAAATACACCAGATAATGAACAATAGAATATACTGGATAAAAGGAATCATCAGAGTTACACAGTATACAGGATCTTACTTAGTACAAATACAGTTCAGCTATACATAAATGTCTACAGCGGAAAACAAACAAAATATGTACAATAGGAGCTGAACAGCATAAAAAGAGATAAATGATAGAATCCATCTTCAGCTCCAGCTATCCAGAAAGAACCAGCTAAACCTGAATACAAGGCTGCCCGTGTAGAAAAAGGGGCACCCGAGTTTGAAAGTGAAACAAATTACGATTCAGTCATGGGACTGGTATGAGAAATCTGCTCAACACATATATAATTTGGCAAATCACAGGACCACGCCACATTCGTGGAACGGGTTTACTCCATTGGATTGCCAGTGCTTTAAAACAAATCATTCTTTTAAACCTCGCTATGCTTTTTATAATAATGAAGCCATTATAAGACTCAGTTCCCATCACACAATGCAATGCAAACCGGAGGATAGAGTTTTACCTTATAACGGCCAAAATATGCTTGATACGAATAAAACAAAGGCATTTGATATTATTGCTAGTGTTTATTTGTTTTGAAAACTATTTCAAATTATAACTATCAATCATAGACGGCATGGGTACCATATATCATGTCGCCATATATATATATACAATCAAAACCGCACGATGTCGTATTTGGAAATTGGATTTCCATCATGAACCAAGGCAAAAGATAGTCCTTACCGAATTCGAGACGCTCTAGCTTGTGTTCCAGGACCCAGACATAGGTGGGCCCTTGGATCGTCAGGGCCGGTCCACCGATGTGGATTATTATTCCTGAACACTGCGTTTCCCCACCCTTTGGGGTGTAAATGAGCCAACGAATGGCTCCATCGGACCCGGATCGTCCGATCTAACCGAGGCGCCTCGCAACAGCAACAACCACATAGGTGAAAAGTGTATAAATGTCAGGGCTGGTAGGTCACTGACACCACCCTAGCTAGAAAGAAACGCATGCCCTCCCTGATGTCCTCTCCCGTTTCTGGTTCATACCGGGGTGTGAGGCTCGCGATTTTACGTTATACACAAAGCTACGCCACAGTGTCGGTGTTTTGATCATCACCACAAGACTTTGCTTTTCAATAGAAGCCCTGATCACTGCATCTTAGCATGCCACACAGGCAATTCATGCCATGCGACTGATGTCCATCGATATACAACCTCTGAGCTCGTGCGTTTTAGAGAAGGGCGTTAAGCAAAAGAATAAATTCTCCGCCGCCAAACAGATGTATATTTAATAGGGATCAATCAACACAGAATAAAATCCAATGTCAGACACACATTCCATTTACAAGTCTGTTCTGGGTCTGAACGAAACCGGAGGCACTAAATACCTCGCAAACCCATCGATCACCACGTACGTTTGGACGATCACCACTCATTATCCATATTTCGGGATGTCTCCCAATCAGGACCTCGGTTACCATCCAAACGAGGTGAAGATCTCCGGTCTTCGACCGTCGTCTTCATCTTCGAATTTCAATCGTCGGTCAATCATTTGAAATGAGAATTAACTCGGCCTTTTCAAATAATTCACGTATATTTAGAATTTCAAATCAATTTATTTCAATGGTTAAATTATTTGACAACACCAATCTTGTTCTTTAATGTAATTTTCACACCAAACACATTCAACCATGAAAAGCCACATAAATCGAGCAAATTCAGTTTATTTCCATTCCATATCGCTTATGATATTTTATAACGATTTATCGCTATTTTTATTTATTTTAAAATAGCTAATTTATTCAAAACGACGCTTCGGCCATAGCACGGCCGTGGCGCTGTTTTTCTTCAGATTTGATTTACACATATCTGAAAATCTAACCGTTAGATCTTCACAAAATTTACTTCATTAGAGAGGTCTTTTCAAAACGAATCCAATGGTTCCAGTTTCGGGAAAATCCGACGGTCGGATCTCCCGGTACAATCGTTTGAAGTTTCGATTTCAAAATACGAACTACAGCGTCGTTATTCGATTAAATATATAATTATATATATATATATATAAATATAATCGCTTCTGGCGCTGTTTTTCATCAGATTTGAATTAAACATTCCAGACAATCCCACCGTTGAATTTTTACAAGGTTGGTGTCGTTGGGAAGATATTTCCAAGGCGAACCCGACGGTTGAGGTTTCGGGAAAATCCAATGGTCGGATTTCCCGCACTAGTTGTTTGAAATCATGGTTTCAAAATGCGAACTGCATGACTATGTTTCGTTTTAATTTTATTTATATTTATATATTTATATAAATATAGTTCATTCAATGATTTCAATATCGTTTTCACTTCAAATATTTCACTAACGCCTTAAAATTTTGGAAAAATTCGCCATAACCTCCCCTGCACCGGGAGCATCGGGAAATCTCAAATAGCTTCCCCGGTCCTTCTAATCTCAAAAAGAAAAAGAAAAAGCCAAGCGGCTAGCCAACAGGCTCATAAAATCATCACCCAAAAAAAACAGTAAATGTGTACCTATTTGTCGGGCGCAAAATTTTATTCCTCTTCTCTAGCCCCTTTGCTATAACCTGTTCAATGTATATGCATGTACATATATATAGTTCTTATCATTTATCATTTTCTCTTCAACTTCATATTTGATTTCTATTTGGTTTAAAAACACCATTCATTCTAATGTTACATACATAGGTACAAATCATATCATTAGCTAATTAATGAATATTTCAACTCATATACATTTGTTTGAACAAGTGGCAATTTTTAACACTTCACATTTCAACGATTCATGCATATAATAAAAATGTGATTTTTATTGTAAAACAACTCATTTCAAAACACTATTATTTTATATATTTCGTATTGGTGATAAAAATAGGATTTTTCTTATAAAACAATTTCTTTCAAAACGAGATTATTTTACACAGTTCATATAGTCGATAAAAGGTGATTTTTATTATCAAACAATTTATTTCAAAATATGAATACCATTCAACACATGAATTTCTAATCAACGAATGAATATCAATTCAACACATGAAGGTTTTCTATTCAATGAATAAATATAGTTTAAGCAGATGAAAATAATTCAAACACATGAATATTATTCAAAATTTCGGCAGCATAACGGCAGGGTAGTTAAAACCGGGACCGTCCCTAGTACGGCTCCTCGCTCTACCTTAAAACCTCGCGGTTTTTTACAATGGGGATCATGCATCTAGTTCGCACGCAGGCGGCATGTATATATTTATTTCATTTCCATAAACTAATCCTATGTGGTTTCAACCAAATATTTCTCAACCACAAATGGGTATTTTCAACCTCAATCAATCAATATCAACCACAAACAATCCCAAACAATCATTCGCTATCAATCAATTTTCACACCAATCACAATCAATAAATATCGTCCATGGTTTGTCGACGAGGGGCGTATATATATATATATATATATATATATATATATATATATAGCAATTCACTTTTATTTCAACACATATATAATTTTTACAACGCATATATAACTTATACATCGAACATACAACTTATACAACGCTTATACATGAGGTGTACAACGTTTATATAACTCATACATCGACTATATAATTTATACATCATCGTTTTCCATATCGTTTTTAAATCAGAAATCTCACAATGGGTTCCACTGCGCCGTGCTTTGCTTCTGAACTGTTGAACTGTCTGGATCTGCTAGAAATCCCATTGCAGTTCTTTGTTCCGCTGTTCATAATAAAAATTATATTTTTATTGCTTCATTCTAATAAATAAAAATCATATTTTTATTTCTTCATATATAGTTTCGACGCTTCATTCTATATAAACATTATATTTTTTTTTATTTCAATTCCTATATATAAAAATCGAATTTTTATTTCGCTACATATATAATAAAAATCGAATTTTTATTTCGTTATTCACTATATAAAAATCGGATTTTTACTTCACTATCAATATATAAAAATCGAATTTTTACATCGTTATTCACTATAAAAAAAATGGATTTTAGATACAAAAATAATTCAATTTCAGATCTAAAAATCTTAGTTTTAACCTATAATTTTAACACACAAAAACTGATTTTAATATATGTTTTTATCACCCAAAACTGATTTAAAATATTGATTTTATATACATTCAAAACTGAAATAAAATACTGGATTAAAATAAAAACTGAATTAAAATAAAATCGGTTAAACAAAACTTACTGTGTTGTTCTTCTTTTATTTATCCTGGACTGTTGAACTGAGGTGGGCCTGGAAGCAGCGGCAGCAGGTCGGCGGGTCACTGGTGGTAGGCTTCAGGTGGTCGGCGGCTTTCTCCTGGTGGCGGGGTGGGCTGAGCATCGGTCTCGGGGGGGGGGGGGGGTTGGCACTTGCGATTGGCTCGATGTGAGCACGGTCTTCAAATGGGAGGGGGTGGCGACAGCTGTTTATGGGTTGAGGGGGGAGGCACGTCGTATAGGGAGAGGAGGGAGGAACGAGGAGGCTGGAGGGTAGAGGATCGGCGAGGGTGGCGATGGGGGAAGGGGGTAATGGCGGCGTTCCTCTTGGATCGGGGAGGAAATCGATTTTCAGTAAAAAGGGGGCTCGTGAGTTATGAAAGAACAGAAAGGAGGAAGGGGGTTTTTATAAATTTTTATATTTAATTTTAATTTTAAATTCAAAAAGGTTGCTTTTTAATACGAACTCGAAATCAAGCTCACCGACTGTCGTCCATAGCATATTACCCCCATTCCGAACACATTGGGACATGTATCGTAAGCTGATTCGATTGTTTCGATCAGTTTCCGTCAAAACCAACATATAACTCTATATATTGAATTTGAACACGCATTTCGATTTACCGGGGTCACATACTAACTAGAAAAATTCTCGAAAAATATTTTCTAGCTTCGTATTTACGATACGGTCCTAACAAAACTAATTTCGTCAAATTCTGAGACTGTTTGAAAAATGGCCAATTTCCAGTCGATTAAAATCAACTAAAACCGGTCAAACGCGTTTTCCTTTGCCACGCTCACATATTGATTCGAAAAATTATGAAATTTGAAACCTAGCAATAATTTGACATCACGGATCCAACAAAAGTGGTTTCGTCGAAATCCGAGGTCGTTTGCAAAATGTCCATTTTTAAGGGCCTGAATTCCATAGCGACTATTCAGAATTTTCAACTGGACATATCTTTTGATTCCCGCTATCAAATTTCGATTTGTCAGATTCGTTGGAAAGATATTATCAATTAGATACCATTATTTTTGGTTTCACTAAAATCTGGATTGTTTTGCACCCGATACATTCAACTGAAGTTTGAAATCGAATTATCGAATTACCGCGCCATTTTCAATTCCTTTTATAAATATAAATAAATATTTACATTCTATCGTCCATCTATATAACTATATACGATTTAATTTTATTCAAAATAAATTTCTCGTCGTTTTTATTTAAAATTCTCTATTTTAAATATTCAAAATTCGCTAAAATTGCCAAAATAAAAATTTTAAACTGGCCCAGATTTTCGGGTTGTTACATAATCAGCCCAGTAATCGTGCCCCACCCTGCTTAGTTTTAGGGTACCTTGATACATCTATGTGGGTTACTGCTGAAATGGGTCCCCGTTACTAGGGATTCTTTACTGGTTAAGTTTGTGGGCCTATATTTACTAATATTACCTACCAACCCGATATGTACTTAACCATCCCACACATTATGTCATATTGGTTAAGCGTTGTCCATTCATGTTAACTTAACCCACCCACTCATCATGTCATGTTGGTTAAGTGTTTCTTATTAACCCTACTCACTCATCATGTTGGGTTGGTTAAGTGTTTCCTATTAACTTAACCCCATCCATTCATCAAGTTATATTGGTTAAGTATTTCCCATTAACTTAACCCCATTCGTTCATCAAGTTACATTGGTTAAGTGTATCTTATTAAATTAACCCCACGCGTTCATCATGCTGTATTGGTTAAGTGTCATCAAATCAATTCAAGTTAACTTAACCCATCCAATTTTCATGTTACATTGGTTAAGTGTTGCCTTCTTGTGTTAACTTAACCCTTTCACACATCATGTTATACTGGTTAAGTGTTGCTCTCTTGTTTGATTAACATATTATAACGGTTAAGTGTTCTAAATTTACTTAACCTCACCTTCTTGTCTAATTAACATGTTATAAAGGTTAAGTGTTCTAAATTTACTTAACCTCACCTTCTTGTCTAATTAACATGTTATAACGGTTAAGTGTTGCCTTAGTTAACTTAACCCTACCATTCTTAACATGTCTTGTTCATCAGCATTAACCGATTTATTAATGCACCAACCTCTCACATTAGATCTATATTGTTGTTGTTACTGGATGTGCCGGGCGGTTCCGGGCAGTTTTACACCACAACTCAATCTAACCTCGGGTTTTTCTTGGGCATGATGCACTAACCTCTCACATTAGATATGTGTTGTTGCGGTTACTGGATGTGCCGGGCGGTTCCGGGCGGTTTTACACCACAACTCAATCTAACCTCGGGTTAGGCATGTTTATCTTTTAGCGTATTTACCATACATGTCCAAGTCTAGATTTTATATGCTAATTATCCCAAATTCACAAAACTAGTCATGTTCCAATTCTCAAGTTATACCTCAACAAAGCTAATTTCATCTTATGCCCTACCAATTCATTTTCAACAGATTTCAGAATATTAGTCAGTTTAACAAATTAAAACTCACTTAAAGTTCCATTAACATATCTCGCCTAATCATAAATTAGGCCTATAAACTTACATGCCCAAAATAATTCACAATACAACACATGCCCTAAGGTTTAGTCATATTGCACTGCACAAAATATACTCCAAAACCCCCAAATCATGATTCACAGTATAAACTATGCCAAATTATAGCCTTTAATTACAGTGCATGCCAATTACCCAAAATCCCAATTTAGGTGTGTTCAGATTTAACAGTTCTCCCTATCTTACTATAGGTTTTCATGCCTAAGCCATACATCACTATACATAATAATCTCCTTCTTCCAAGTCATAAACTATCGTGTATATATATGCCCCAATTTTAGGTTTTAAACCACAACATGTACTATGCCTTACATGTTTACAGTTCAATTTACGACCTAAATCCCAAGTCATATGTCAAATATATTTTATGCCTCAAATCTCAAGTCATACTATAACACCCCGCCTCCGCTAGGGTCACTCGCAAAAGGAATGCACTAGCTTTAGAGGGGCATTATTGGTAAACATGCACAGAAATATCACAAGACAGAACATATAAAATAGCGGAAGTAAAATCAAACTTTCATAACATGAATAAATAAGGTCTAAAGCCTTTTACATCAGAGTACATCAAAACCTGTCTTGCAATAGTAAAGAAGCATAAAGACATTTTCATAAATTATTCCCCAAGTAAAAACAGTAAAGTAGCCATTAGCCAAGAAAAGTCCAAGCCATCCATGATGACCTTCAAGCAGAAGAAGTCCGAACTAAACAACAGTATTTCCTCCCTGTAACCTGGAGGGGGAACGGAAGAAAAGAGGCGAAACAAAATGGGTCAGTCAAAAAGACTGAGTAAGCCCTATCTACTATTAGCATAAAAACTAGTAAAGTTAACTGACATGAGAAACTGAGATGAACATAAGCATGATAACAAGATAGATAAGCTAAATCAAAATAACAGGATGAACTACTGAACTCAGATAAACTAAGGTGTCATGATAAATTACGATGTCAAGATAAAACAAGGTATCACATCGTCAGGTTTCTATCAAGTATAATATCCCCAAGATATATGTCACGTATAACACCCCGTGATATTTATCCTGTATTTTAGCTCTGCACCTACCGTACTAGTATCCCCACCGTGTCATGTGTTAACCAAGAATGACCCTCACTCAAAAGTCGTTTAATGGTCCATGTCAACCTAATATATCGCATATATAGGTTACTCAACTTGTATGTTTTATTCCATGTAAATGTTCAGTCCCTTGCCGTAGACCATACGGGCTTTCCCATGAGATTCTATATTACTTTAACATAGTTCCATGATCCTTAAGATCGGTTTGGACTGTTACCCTAAACCTAGCCAGGGTCTTCCAACATGAATTATCGTTTGTACAACTAGGACTTATGCTACCTAGGGCTACTAGGGATTATGCTTACCTATTGCACGTTTTCGTATCTCGGTTTGGGTTCAACCACCTAGGGCCACTAGGGATTACGCTAACCGCCAACCGCGCCCTTTTTCCCACGCATATATCGTGAATCGTTTTTCCATGACTGTATGCTCATGTATCACATCGTGCCATCCGAGTCCTATCACAGGGCAGACCAGGAAATACAGGACTCGGTCGGGAGCTTTCAATTTATCTACCGATGCAGATGCTAAGGTCTGTTTTTTCCTATACGTGGCTATGGTCCCACGAGACCACTCCCACAACTAGTGAAAGACAAGACAGGATAAATCCTGTATGAGAACACAACACTGGCCAACCCACATCCAAGCCTTACCGCAACCATAATTAGATAGCAATTATGGTCTATTGGGTGTTCTCTGCCTTTCCGTACGTACACGCTTGACCAAAGATGGTAGGTAGCCTGACGAAATGCTATCTAGGGTACGACCGTGTATCGTCGACTATCCCCTATCCATCCCCATCTTTAGGTCACTCGTATAGCAACCAAGGCATACTCTTGGTTCTTCTAACGCAGACCTTAACCTCTCATGAGCCTAGTATAATCACCTGGCAGCTCATAGAGGGATACCAAGAATACCCTCACGTTCCCCGAAGCCGCTGCTTCGTTACCCAGTTCGCTGGAGCCTTTATCCAAATCAGATACTTGCTCCTACTCGTATACTTAAACGATGACCTACCGTATTAGGTTACTCATCTATCTATGAACTGGTCTAAACTTCCTTGACTAAGAATCATTACTTAGTTATTCTTCAACTAAGGTTTACCACTTAGCATTGTTCCCGTTATCCTTGTTAACTACGGTTATCCACCTAATCCTCAGAACTAGGGTTTACATAATGGATTAAGTGTCACTTAAGTTCATGACTTAACCCGTGTACAAATCCTGTCAAAATTGGCTAAGTATCCAAGTTCAAGGCTTAACCCTACAAACCATGCTCAAGTTGGTTAAGTATATTAAGCAATTCACGACTTAACCTCGTCCAATTATCATTCTAGATTGGTTAAGTATATATTAACTTGACCCTATCAATTTACTTAGTCAAATCGGTCAAGTGTATTCAAGCGATTCGTGACTTAGCCTTATCATGTTTTCACGTTATATTGGTTAAATTAACCACAATAAATTAACGAGTTAGATTGGATAAGTATAGGTCACTTAACCACATCAATTCATCACGTTTAGATTAGTTAAGTGTTTAACTTAACCCCATTAAACTACCAAGTGGGATTAATTAAGTCTAGGCTAACTTAACCCCATCCGATTTCCATGTTTAGACTAGTTGAGTCTAATCTTAACCCCATTCGTTAACCGTATTTTTCGGTTAAGCGTCATTAAGAAAACTTACTTAACCTTACCAAGTTATCGCGTTGGATTGATTAAGTGTTGGTTAACTTAACCCCATCCACTAGTCATATAAAAATGGTTAAGTGTCATTAGGCAAATCAAGTTACTTAACCTACCCAACCTTGTCATGTTTTGTTAAGTATCATTAGCCTAATCAAATTACTTAACCCATTTGTCCATGTCATATTTGGTTAAGAGTCATTAATCAAATTAACTTAACCCTATCATGTGGCATTAATTACTTAATGCACCTTCACCTCTCACATTAGACTTTGTTGTGGTTACTAGTTAAGCCGGTCGGTTCCGGGTAGCTTTACACCACAACTTGGTCTAACCTCGGGTTCAAGCACAACATGACCAACTTCTCACATTGGGTCCTATTGTTTGCAACTACTAGTTTGGCCGGTCGGTTCCGGGTAGTTTTACGTTGCAAACTCAACCCAACCACGAGTTGGCCACACTTATATTATCTAAGTGTCATGTCCATCATGTTTCCCAAAACATGTTACAAGTTTTCAAGCATTTGGGTAGACCTAACTTAATAGGTAGATTCCCAAAGGGTAGACCTAACTTAATAGGTAAATTCCCAAGCTTATGTTTTTATGCATACTTACATGTCAACTTCCATGTTATATTTCAAGTCATGTTTTCAAGTTGTATTTTCATGTCATTAGAAATTACCCATAACATAACCCAATGCTTTTAAACTCGCATATACGTTCGCGACAACGTAATGTATTAAAAGAAGAGACTTGGCAAAGGCATGACAAAAATGGATATTAAGCCACAAGTTAATCATGGTGGCAAATGAGGCACAAATGTGTTCATTAACTTGCATGTTACATTCTTAAGCCTCAAAACATGCATAAACCCAAACTTGGCACATAAGCGAATCATGGTGACAAAAGATATGGAATGATGACTAGTAACTCGCATATATCATCATATAAGGGTTATGACTTCATATGCAAGTTGACATAAAGGTTATGAGGGTTCTCATGTTGCCTAATGCAACATTTCAACATAAAGGTTGTAGCTTTTAGCTCACAAGATCAAGATAATGACTTCATAAACTGGCATGACATGATAGCATGTATCATACTCAATGATCAAACCCAAACTTGCAACATGAACATTTAACTTCATAGTTAATATCTAAGAGTAGGGAAAGGGCTTACATTGCTATGAAGGCACAAAAGATATGACAAAGCCCTTATGCAATCAAATAGACCCAAAATGCAAGCTCTAACATAAAAACCCTTGAGCCAAAATGATCAAAACCCTTGCTTTATGATGCAAAGATAGAAACTTGACTTGAATGCAAGCTAATGACACTCATACAAGCTTGAAAACACTTGTATGCATGGAAAATCTCTCATAGAAACCATTTAGAAATTTTATGAAGAGAGTGGAGGCCATGAGAGGTAAAATTTTGCCATAGTTTAGTTGCATGAATGAATAATGAGGATTTAGGATAGGTTAGGGTCTTATTTATAGATTAGGCAAGTGTTTTAGGCCATAGGATTAAACCTAGATTCAATCCAAGCCATCAAAGCATGTCTTGGGGAAGAAGTCAAGTCTAAAAAATGGAGTGGTGTCTTAACCAGGCCTAAAAATGGAGTGGTGTCTTAATTGGGCTGAATTTCAAATCTGTTTTTGGATTTGAATTTTCGTGAAACTTTGCGAGGCCATATCTCAGTCATACGAACTCCGATTTTCGAAATTTCGGACTCTATTTCGCGTATTTTTCCGAGACGAACGCAATGGCGCAACCCGTTTATCCTGATTCAGGTTTTATAATTAAATTATGCCTTGATTTCTTGTTTTAACGTGTTATCGAAATACGGGTTGTTACATTCTCCCCTCCTTTTAGGATTTCGTCCCCGAAATCTCCAAGTTAGGAAGAACATATCCTACCATCCATCATCCATCTACTCAAAACATCATCCACAAGCAACCATTGTCCTTAGATGATTTCTAATGCTGTATGAATATATGCAAAACGTGTGTGTACATGTTCCTTAGCTAATACTAATGGTCAGGCCTGAATAATCTTTCTAATGCAAAATATGTATAGTGCCATGAATCCAACATGTATGCAAATAGTCCTAGTCATATAGATACTATATGCTTGCAAAATCATTCATTCATATGCAACAATCACATGATAACACATTCAATTTCATCCATAAACAAGTATAAATACTCGTGCATATGCAATATGAAATGTGACCGAGTCGAGCTAGTATCTAATGTGTATTCGCGCATCCACGAGCAACCACTTGCAACCATATCAATCATAACATGTTTCAAATACATGTTTACATCCATAGGGTTCTACCTAGGATTCCCTGAAACAGGGTCGAGAAGATAAACAAGACAAACTCCTTACGGGGTTTGTAACAAAAAATAGGACCAAGAAGATGTCCACAAAAGATAGCCTACAAGTAAGCTCTACAGAAAACAGGGATCAAGGATATACTCCCAAAAAGAGATATCATGCGCGTATCTAGTCTTTGACCATCAAAGTCGTATTTCCTCGAGCTTAATTCCATTGTGCCTTGACCGTCTTTTAACTTCGCGATTTCATAGCTTCTTATTTCCTGTTTCCATAACATGAGCTGGAACTCATTTCTTCGTCGCCTCTCGTTCCACTTGCACTTATCCTTTTCCTAGAATACTTGACGCAAACATGACTGCGTACTCATGATCTCATGCAAGCTTTCCAAAATTCACTAGTGAATCTTGGATCTCGTTTATATACTATAAGGTATTCCATATAGAAGAACTTTCTCTTGAAAGTAAACATATGTTAACCAGGTTATCAAGCGCACTTACTAGGGTGATCTCTATAACCCATGCATAAATGAAGTAAACCATTCGTCTTATCGGCGCACACCACTCGATCGGGCTTCAAATTTCCAATAAAGGCATCAAGGGATTCTAAGTAACTAGTCATGACAGAACCTCAAAAAGGTTACACGATACTTCGAGGGCATTACCAAGGCTAGTCAAAAGGTCTAACTACCCTCCTATCAAAACCGAGAGTGGCACCCCCTACTGGATAACCACTTCATCCCTAGAATCCATCCATAGCTTATAAACATAAGCATTATTTTCAAATTCAACACTTGGCATAAACATTCTCAAATCCAAACAGGTCATGTATAAATGGACTGATTCTCCAATAGGACTTTGAGACAAAAATGGGATCCTCTATTACGCTAGTACTTATGGTGCAGAGACTCAACTACCGAAGCGGACTTAAATGATGCGGGGATCAAAACAAAGTCTTGGCGGGATGATAGAAAAGAATAACTAGATCTTCAACAAGGATGTTATCCCCCTACTCAGGTACTCTAGTGAGGGTATACAATTATCTTCACGATGATCTTGTCCTTGTCCCACAATACTTAACTATCTGTCCCGTTTCACCATACCAAATATACTTTTTCGTTATGGGTTGAGCCATACCAACAAGTTGCTCATCCTTAAGCTCGTATCCTTTATCCTCCTTATCACTATCCTTTCTTATAACGCGGCCACTGGTCTCTCGAGAACCACCTCCATCGCATGGAAAGCACTTTCGTAGATAGAAAAGACTAGTCGCAGTTAAAACCACTGTGACTACAGATGGAGGAAAGAAAGGAGAAGAGATTCAATTAAGGAAACAAGGATAGTGCTAATGGCCTTTGGGGAATAGCCTTTTTCTTTTAAAAGAAAATTTTCTTAAAAAATGCTTCTTTGTAAACGGTTTTCAAATAGTTTTCAGAATGTCTTTAAAAACTTTTGCCCAGTCTGGTAACCTTCTGCTCTGATACCAAATGTAACACCCCGCCTCCGCTAGGGTCACTCGCAAAAGGAATGCACTAGCTTTAGAGGGGCATTATTGGTAAACATGCATAGAAATATCACAAGACAGAACATATAAAATAGCGGAAGTAAAATCAAACTTTCATAACATGAATAAATAAGGTCTAAAGCCTTTTACATCAGAGTACATCAAAACCTGTCTTGCAATAGTAAAGAAGCATAAAGACATTTTCATAAATTATTCCCAAAGTAAAAACAGTAAAGTAGCCATTAGCCAAGAAAAGTCCAAGCCATCCATGATGACCTTCAAGCAGAAGAAGGCCGAACTAAACAACATTATTTCCTCCCTGTAACCTGGGGGGGAAACGGAAGAAAAGAGGCAAAATAAAACGGGTCAGTCAAAAAGACTGAGTAAGCCCTATCTACTATTAGCATAAAAACTAGTAAAGTTAACTGACATGAGAAACTGAGATGAACATAAGCATGATAACAAGATAGATAAGCTAAATCAAAATAACAGGATGAACTACTGAACTCAGATAAACTAAGGTGTCATGATAAATTACGATGTCAAGATAAAACAAGGTATCACATCGTCAGGTTTCTATCAAGTATAATATCCCCAAGAAATCTGTCACGTATAACGCCCCGTGATATCTATCCTGTATTTTAGCTCTGCACCTACCGTACTAGTATCCCCACCGTGTCATGTGTTAACCAAGAATGACCCTCACTCAAAAGTCGCGTAATGGTCCATGTCAACCTAATATATCGCATATATAGGTTACTCAACTTGTATGTTTTATTCCATGTAAATGTTCAGTCCCTTGCCGTAGACCATATGGGCTTTCCCATGAGATTCTATATTACTTTAACATAGTTCCATGATCCTTAAGATCGCTTTGGACTGTTACCCTAAACCTAGCCAGGGTCTTCCAAAATGAATTATCGTTTGTACAACTAGGACTTATGCTACCTAGGGCTACTAGGGATTATGCTTACCTATTGCACGTTTTCGTATCTCGGTTTGGGTTCAACCACCTAGGGCCACTAGGGATTACGCTAACCGCCAACCGCGCCCTTTTTCCCATGCATATTTCGTGAATCATTTTTCCATGACTGTATGCACATGTATCACATCGTGCCATCCGAGTCCTGTCACAGGGCAGACCAGGAAATACAGGACTCGGTCGGGAGCTTTCAATTTATCTGCCGATGCAGATGCTAAGGTCTGTTTTTTCCTATACATGGCTATGGTCCCACGAGACCACTCCCTCAACTAGTGAAAGACAAGACAGGATAAATCCTGTATGAGAACACAACACTGGCCAACCCACATCCAAGCCTTACCGCAACCATAATTAGATAGCAATTATGGTCTATTGGGTGTTCTCTGCCTTTCCGTACGTACACGCTTGACCAAAGATGGTAGGTAGCCTGACGAAATGCTATCTAGGGTACGACCGTGTATCGTCGACTATCCCCTATCCATCCCCGTCTTTAGATCGCTCGTATAGCAACCAAGGCATACTCTTGGTTCTTCTAACGCAGACCTTAACCTCTCATGAGCCTAGTATAATCACCTGGCAGCTCATAGAGGGATACCAAGAATACCCTCACGTTCCCCGAAGCCGCTGCTTCGTTACCCAGTTCGCTGGAGCCTTTATCCAAATCAGATACTTGCTCCTGCTCGTATACTTAAACGATGACCTACCGTATTAGGTTACTCATCTATCTATGAACTGGTCTAAACTTCCTTGACTAAGAATCATTACTTAGTTATTCTTCAACTAAGGTTTACCACTTAGCATTGTTCCCGTTATCCTTGTTAACTACGGTTATCCACCTAATCCTCAGAACTAGGGTTTACATAATGGATTAAGTGTCACTTAAGTTCATGACTTAACCCGTCTACAAATCCTGTCAAAATTGGCTAAGTATCCAAGTTCAAGGCTTAACCCTACAAACCATGCTCAAGTTGGTTAAGTATATTAAGCAATTCACGACTTAACCTCGTCCAATTATCATTCTAGATTGGTAAGTATATATTAACTTGACCCTATCAATTTACTTAGTCAAATTGGTCAAGTGTATTCAAGCGATTCGTGACTTAGCCTTATCATGTTTTCACGTTATATTGGTTAAGTATTGGTTAACTTAACCACAATAAATTAACGAGTTAGATTGGATAAGTATAGGTCACTTAACCACATCAATTCATCACGTTTAGATTAATTAAGTGTTTAACTTAACCCCTTTAAACTACCAAGTGGGATTAATTAAGTCTAGGCTAACTTAACCCCATCCGATTTCCATGTTTAGACTAGTTGAGTCTAATCTTAACCCCATTCGTTAACCGTATTTTTCGGTTAAGCGTCATTAAGAAAACTTACTTAACCTTACCAAGTTATCGCGTTGGATTGATTAAGTGTTGGTTAACTTAACCCCATCCACTAGTCATATAAAAATGGTTAAGTGTCATTAGGCAAATCAAGTTACTTAACCTACCCAACCTTGTCATGTTTTGTTAAGTATCATTAGCCTAATCAAATTAATTAACCCATTTGTCCATGTCATATTTGGTTAAGAGTCATTAATCAAATTAACTTAACCCTATCATGTGGCATTAATTACTTAATGCACCTTCACCTCTCACATTAGACTTTGTTGTGGTTACTAGTTAAGCCGGTCGGTTCCGGGTAGCTTTACACCACAACTTGGTCTAACCTCGGGTTCAACCACAACATGACCAACTTCTCACATTGGGTCCTATTGTTTGCAACTACTAGTTTGGCCGGTCGGTTCCGGGTAGTTTTACGTTGCAAACTCAACCCAACCTCGAGTTGGCCACACTTATATTATCTAAGTGTCATGTCCATCATGTTTCCCAAAACATGTTACAAGTTTTCAAGCATTTGGGTAGACCTAACTTAATAGGTAAATTCCCAAAGGGTAGACCTAACTTAATAGGTAAATTCCCAAGCTTATGTTTTTATGCATACTTACATGTCAACTTCCACGTTATATTTCAAGTCATGTTTTCAAGTTGTATTTTCATGTCATTAGAAATTACCCATAACATAACCCAACGCTTTTAAACTTGCATATACGTTCGCGACAACGTAATGGATTAAAAGAAGAGACTTGGCAAAGGCATGACAAAAATGGATATTAAGCCACAAGTTAATCATGGTGGCAAATGAGGCACAAATGTGTTCATTAACTTGCATGTTACATTCTTAAGCCTCAAAACATGCATAAACCCAAACTTGGCACATAAGCGAATCATGGTGACAAAAGATATGGAATGATGACTAGTAACTCGCATATATCATCATATAAGGGTTATGACTTCATATGCAAGTTGACATAAAGGTTATGAGGGTTCTCATGTTGCCTTATGCAACATTTCAACATAAAGGTTGTAGCTTTTAGCTCACAAGATCAAGATAATGACTTCATAAACTTGCATGACATGATAGCATGTATCATACTCAATGATCAAACCCAAACTTGCAACATGAACATTTAACTTCATAGTTAATATCTAAGAGTAGGGAAAGGGCTTACATTGCTATAAAGGCACAAAAGATATGACAAAGCCCTTATGCAATCAAATAGACCCAAAATGCAAGCTCTAACATAAAAACCCTTGAGCCAAAATGATCAAAACCCTTACTTTATGATGCAAAGATAGAAACTTGACTTGAATGCAAGCTAATGACACTCATACAAGCTTGAAAACACTTGTATGCATGGAAAATCTCTCATAGAAACCATTTAGAAATTTTATGAAGAGAGTGGAGGCCATGAGAGGTAAAATTTTGTCATAGTTTAGTTGCATGAATGAATAATGAGGATTTAGGATAGGTTAGGGTCTTATTTATAGATTAGGCAAGTGTTTTAGGCCATAGGATTAAACCTAGATTCAATCCAAGTCATCAAAGCATGTCTTGGGGAAGAAGTCAAGTCTAAAAAATGGAGTGGTGTCTTAACCAGGCCTAAAAATGGAGTGGTGTCTTAATTGGGCGGAATTTCAAATCTGTTTTCGGATTTGAATTTTCGTGAAACTTTGCGAGGCCATATCTCAGTCATACGAACTCCGATTTACGAAATTTTGGACTCTATTTCGCGTATTTTTCCGAGACGAACGCAATGGCGCAACCCGTTTATCCTGATTCAGGGTTTATAATTAAATTCTGCCTTGATTTCTTGTTTTAACGTGTTATCGAAATACGGGTTGTTACACATACGTTCGATACACTTTATGTTTTAAATACAACATGTGTTATGTCCTTAAATCAGTTACAAATCAGTTATGCCCAGAATGTGTGTATATGCATCCACGAGCAACCACTAGCAAACACTTACATTCACTTGCATCCACCAAACATAACATGTCTCAAACATATGTTTACATCCATAAGCTTCTCCCTAAGGATCAAGGATAGGATCGAGAGGATATACTTAAAAGATAAAGACTAGCAAATAAACTTTACAGAAAAAGAGAGATCAAGGATATACCCCCAGAAAGGGTATGATGCGCATACCAAGTCTTCAGTCTTCTAAGTCGCATCTCCTTGAGCTTCACTCCATATTTCTTTGACTGTCTTAACTTCATGATTTGCATAGCTTTTTAATTTCTGTTTCCAGAATATGCATTATAACTCATTTCACTGTCGCCTCTTGTTCCACCTTTTCTTCTTATAGTATACTTGGCACTACAACTTCTGTCGTGTCGTGCTAACATTCCCAGAACTATCTCTTGAAAATAAACAGATGCCAAGTGTATACGCTAAGATGACCAGATTCTTCTTCGTCAAGTGGGGCCGATACCTTCATAAGTTCTTAATTAACTTCCTATATTAGCCCGCTTGTCCAAGAAAGCTTCTTACTTCTGTTGCATTCCTTAGGACCTTCCAGTCTTGCACCGTAACTACTTTTGTGGGATCTACTACTATCCCTTCTTTGGGCGCCACATGTACTGGATGTGCCGGGCGGTTCCGGGAAGTTTTACACCACAACTCAATCTAACCTCGGGGTTTTCTTGGGCATGATGCACTAACCTCTCACATTAGATAGGTGTCGTTGCGGTTCCTGGATGTGCCGGGCGGTTCCGGACAGTTTTACACCGCAACTCAATCTAACCTCGGGTTAGGCATGTTTATCGTTTAGCATATTTACCATACATGTCCAAGTCTAGATTTTATATGCTAATTATCTCAAATTCACAAAACTAGTCATGTTCCAATTCTCAAGTTATACCTCAACAAAGCTAATTTCAAGTCAAGCCATACCAATTCAATTTCAACAGATTTCAGCATATTAGTCAGTTTAACAAATTAAACCTCACTTGAAGTTCCATTAATATATCTCGCCTAATCATAAATTAAGCCTATAAACTTACATGCCCAAAATAATTCACAATACAACACATGCCCTAAGGTTTAGTCATATTGCACCACACAAAATATTCTCCAAAAACCCCAAATCATGATTCACAGTATAAACTATTCCAAATTATAGCCTTTAATTACAGTGCATGCCAATTACCCAAAATCCCAATTTAGGCGTGCTCACATTTAACAGTTCTCCCTATCTTACTATAGGTTTTCAGGCCTAAGCCATACATCACTATACACAATAATCTCCTTCTTCCAAGTCATAAACTATCATATATATATATATATAGGTTTTAAACCACAACATGTATTATGCCTTACATGTTTACAGTTCAATTTATGCCCCAAATCCTAAGTCATATGTCCAATGTATTTTATGCCTTAAATCTCAAGTCATATGTTCGATACACTTTATGTTTTAAATACAACATGTGTTATGTCCTTAAATCAGTTACAAATCAGTTATGCCCAATTATACATAATTTATTACTTTCCTAATTTTAGCTCTGCCATGTCTAAATCATGTATTATGCCCAAATTTAGCGCCGGTCATGTCCAAATCATATATTATGCCCAACTTTATTTCCAACGTACATTCATCTCTTATGAGATTTGGCTCAGGCTCGTAGTAGCCTGGCTATAAAAACAAAAAGGGAAGAAGGAAAGAAGAGACAAAGAATGTACATAATATTATCAATGAGATAGATTAAATGGATATAGAAAGACAGATAGAATATGCATAATCTCAGATTCAGATTTATTACAATGTCAGAATCACCATTTACTTTTATTTCTGAAAGTAACATGAACTTACAAATTACAGATTGAACATGAATTATGGGATCTGATTTCTAAAACTGAAAAGCTATCCCTTGACGTAGACTATTGATTCTCTAATTTAGATTTGATTCGTAGCTTCTAACTTGTTTTCTAGTTTGCTTCCTAGTTGGAGAAGAAATGGTGGCTATGCTACGTTGACCATGGACAACATGGTGGCTCCTTGGAATGAAATTGTGTGATCTAGGGTTGAGGGTTGGGGTTGCTTTTATAAAGGTTTAAATTAATGCGAGCCGTTAGATCAACTTAGGAGCAATAAGAACTGTCTAGACTAGATAGAGCTATCCAGAATCGCCACCTATGCCCTAGTGACTCAGCAACAAGTTGGAAAATCGTCACTGTTTGGATTTGGGCGAGGGTTTCGACCCTATAGGGGGTAGACACCCTAGTCGACACCCCTCTTGGGGGGTCAACACCTATGTCGAACCCCCTTGGGGGAAGTCGACCCTTATGGGTGGGAATTTTCCCGTCCAGCTGATTTACGTGATTTTGAAATTCGAACTATTTTGTTTATTTAATTATTTAATTTTCTTTTTAAATATGAAATCTTCTGAACTCCATAACTTCTTCATACAGAGTCTGATTCACGCAAACTCGGACTCTATCTCAAGCAAAATTCCGAGACGAACGCAATGGAATAACCCGTTTCCTTTAATTCTCACTTTTAAAATTAAGTATTCTTTAATTCATTACTTTAATAAACATAGAAAATACATGGTGTTATACTTGCGGTAATTGGATATGTCGGGCGGTTCTGGGTAGACTTCCACCACAAGTGTAATTTAACCTCGTGTCAAAGCGCGGTTATAGTTTCTAATTACTGTAATCCTAGGCATTCCAATTATAACCAATTATTCCTATGTCGTTATAGGTTTTCATGCCCCTTTCCCAAGTCATGTTCATAATAAACCATATACCCAAATTTATATTCATATATTTCATTCAAGTTACGCCAAATTTCCAATTACAAGTTATGCCCTAAATTATACCATTTTCCCTTTGTTCCCAATTTAACGCATTCGCATATTTTAGCGGCATGCTTAGGCTCGAAAGTAGCCTGGCTATAAAAATAAAAGGGGAACGATGAAGGGAAGTTTACAGAAATGATCATACTAACAAGGTTGACATGTAATGGCATAAATATATAGTGGCATAATGACAAGTTAAGCATATAGGAACAGATTTGATGAACATGTGACAATAGAGCTAGTTCTAATATAATAGGGATGTCATAAAATGTATGATAAGATCTAATGAATTAGATAACTAACTATAACAGATCTGATTTAGCCACAAACATAATGGTAACAAGCATGATGTGATCTAAACAATGGACTAGATTTACAAAAATGGCTGGTCTGACATGATAAAGGTTAAGATCTAAGTCATAGTCATGTCAGAATATCATAGATACACAAGTTATAGCAGATCTAATATGAATCAAGTAGTCACAGGCATAGATCCAAGTTATAGTTATGTCAAGATTAACTTTTTAATTATTTAGATCTAAAATTAATATAGACTCACAGTGTTTGGATCCGAAAAAATAGAAAAGGAATTACTGGCGTTGAATCATAGAGCTCTAAGATTAAATAACTTGATTGTAGAAGAAGAAAAGACTTGATTTGATCTGGGCAGAGGCAACATCCAATTCTCCATTATTTTTGGTGTGCGAAAACATGAGAAATGAGGCTATATTTATATATTCCCCGAAACTTTAATCTGGCAGATCTAACATAGGGGGATCGACCCCTCCCCCTTATGGGATCGACCAATGGGTCGACACTCCCCTTGAGGGGTCGAAACCCCTAAGCGGGAAAATTCCTGCCTCCCTAATTCTGCGCGATTTTGAATTCTGGACTAACTTATATTTATATATATATTCTTATTGTGCATATACAAACTTCAAACCTTAATAACGTCTTTATACAGTGTCCGTTTTGCGCAAACCAGGTGTTTATTTTGACCAGAATTCTGAGACGAACGCAATCGCATAGTCCGTTTCTCTTAATTCTGAATGTTAAATTAATTATTCTTTAATTTTTCATCTTTGGTGTTGTTAAAATTATGGGGTGTTACATTCTCCCCTACTCAAAGGATTTCATCCCCAAAATATCTAAGTTAAGAAGAACGTATATCCTACCATCCACATCCATCTACTCATCCACCAATCACGAGCATCCATTGTCCTTAAAGACTTCTAATGCTTATATGAACGTATGTAAAGGTGTGTGTATATGTCCTTATACTAATGCGAAGATCAGGCGGTCTACTAATTCAATCGACCTCCTTAATGAAATGTACGTGAGCATCATGAATCCAACATGTATAGAAATAATCCTATTATAACATGTGAGTTCTATATGAGTGCACAATCATTCATCCAAATGCACCATCCATATGATGACACATTCAATTTTATCCATTAAAAGAAGAAAAATGCACATGTATTCATATGCAGTATGAGAGTGACTGAGTCAATCTAGTGCCTAATGTGTGTGTATATGCATCCACGAGCAACCACTAGCAAACACTTGCATTCACTTGCATCCATCAAACATAACATGTCTCAAACACATGTTTACATACATGGGATTCCGACCTAAAGGTCGAAGATTTGATCGATAGGATATACTTCAAGTGATAGAAACAAGCATGAATAAAAGCTTTGGAAAGGAAGTTAAGAACATACCCTCGAAGAGAAAAGGGTACGAAGCGCGAATCTTGTCTTCGGTCTCCCAAGTTGCATCCTCTGGGTTATCTCCCCACTGAACTTTATCAACTTGACTTCTCTATTGCGTAGCTTCTTAACTTCTAATCCAAGAATACGGGTAAGAACTCCTCTGACTGTCGCCTCCCATTCCACCTCTACTTCCTCCAATATACTCGGCTCAACTACTTCTGCGGTATCATGCAAGCACTTCCATAGATGAGAAACATGGAAAACATCATGAACGTCGGATAGTCTCTTTAGTAGCTTTAGTCTATAGGCCATTTGGCCAATACTTTCTATTATGGGAAATGACCCTATACATCTTGGTGCCAATTTCTATAGATCCGAAGCGAACCACATTTCTTAATGGTGATACCTTGATAAAAACCATGTCTCCTACATCAAACTCGAGGTCAGCCCTTCTCTTGTCTGCATATGACTTCTGTCTATCCTGAGCTGTCTTCATTCGCCATCTAATTAGATCAATCTTCTCGGACGTTTCTCTAACCATATATGGTCCAAGTAGTAGTCATTATGTAGATTCTCACTAACAAGTTAGTTATCTACAGGGTCGTCTGTACAATGCTTCGAAGGGTGTCATGCCAATGCTATCTTGATAACTGTTGTTATAGGTGAACTCTACTAAAGGAATAAGCTCTTCCCAAGTCCCTCTGAAGTCTAGGATACACATCTTTAAAAGATCCTCGAGAACTCTGTTCACCATTTCTGTTTGTCCAACGGTCTTTGGGTGATAGGCAGTGCTCAAACACAACTGTGTACCTAATGCTTCTTGCAAACTCCTCCAAAATTCACTGGTGAAAATGGGGTCATGATCACTTACGATGCTGGAAGGTACTCCATGAAGACGAACTATCTCTTGAACGTAAACTGCTGCCAACCAAGCTATCGTCCTCTTACTCTTAACTGGAATGAAATGGGTGCTCTTAGTAAGTTTGTCTACTAAAACCCAAATGCTGGTGTTGCCTTTATTCGATCTAGGAAAACCATCTATGAAATCCATAAAGACGCTCTCCAACTTCCACTGTGGAACCTCCAAAGGATGAAGTAAACCATCGGGCTTCTTTTGCTTAGCTTTAACTTGCTGGCAAATCAAACATTGAGAAACAAACTCTGCCACATCTTTCTTCATCCTAGCCCAAAAGAAAACCCTCTTCGTATTCCTATACATCTTATCCCCTCCTGGATGAATAGTTATCTTAGCATAATAGGCTTCCTCTAGGACTAACTTCAACAAACTCCCAGTTTGGGGGACACAAAGCCTTCCATCTTGTCGCAACCACCCTTTATCGTCTATGGAATATCTATTGAGGTGACTAAAAGTCTCCCCTTTACTAAGCCTATCCAAGATGTCTAAAATCTGTGGATCCTCTTGCTGCGAAGCTCCTATCTGATCCATAAGAGTAGGTCGTATCTCTAGAGATGCAAACAAACTAGGCAAAAATTTGGTAGAGTGTCTAAAGTCAAAAGTCAATATGAACTCCAAGCTTTTCCTCTCCACAAAACGATGATTTAAGGCCATCCTCTGCCTACTCAGTGCATCTGCCGACACATTACCCTTGCCAGGGGTATAAGCAATCCCGAAATCATACGAAGCTAGGAACTCCATCCACTTTTGTTGCCTTAAATTAAGATCCTTCTGCGAGAACAAGTACTTGAGAGATTTATGATCAGTGTACAACTCGAACTTCTCTCCAAGCAAATAATGGCATCACGTCTTAAGTGCAAATACTATGGTAGCTAGCTCTAAGTCGTGGGTAGGGCAGTTCTTCTCATGAACTCTTAGTTGTCTACCTCCATAACATACTACCCTCCCCTCTTGCATCAGAACCACACCAATCCCTAGGCCACATGCATCAGTGTATACTGTAAACACTTTATTCCCATCGGGCAAGGTCAAGACTAGAGCTGTTTAAGAGCCCTCTTCAATCGCTGGAAAGAAACATCACAATCTATATCCCATGAAAATGCCAAATTCTTCTTCGTCAGCCTGGTGAGTGGGGCTGATATATTTGCGAAGTCCTCAATGAACATCCTATAATAGCCTGCTAACCCTAGAAAACTTCTCACCTCCGTTGCATTCTTTGGGATCTGCCAATCTTGAGCTGCAACCACCTTTTGCGGGATCCACCGCTATCCCTTCTTTAGAAACCACGTGCCTTAGGAATCTCACCACTTTTCTCCAAAAATGGAATTTGGAGAACTTTGCCTTAAGTTGATGCGCACGCAAAGGTTTTCAAAACCTCCCTTATATATAAGGCATCCTCTTCCTCATTCTTCTAGAAAATAAAGATGTCATCAACAATGACCATGACATATATATTTAGAAACCCCCGAAACACCCTACTCATCAGATCAACAAAATAGGCGGATGCATTCGTCAACCCAAAAGGCATAACGAGCCATTCAAGGAAACCATCTGGAGTACTAAAAGCTGTCTTATCTATACTATCCTCGACCACCATCAACTGATGAAACCCCATGGCTAAGTCTAACTGAGAGAATACTGATGCACCAACAAGCTGGTCAAACAAGTCATCTATCCTCGAGAGTGGGTGCCTGTTCTTCTTAACGAGTTTATTCAATTCTCTATATTCTACACATAAGCGAAGCGTACCATCCTCCTTAGTTGCGAATACCACTGGAGCACCCCATTCAGACATAATTAGCCTAATAAACCCTTTCTCAAGTAGCTCCCCTACTTGCTTGCTAAGCCCTCTCCTATCCCTTGGAGCCATATGGCGCACAGGTAATGAAACTGGCTTTGCATTGTCCACCAAATACATACAAAAATCGATCTCGCGCCTCGAGGGTAAGCCCTATACCTCATCAAAAACATCAGGATAGTCACGACTACTTGTACAGATCGCAAATCATCAATGGATGCATCAAGAGGCTCTAGGAAACTAAGCATGATAGACCCTTGCGGGTCACAAGAAATCTCGAGGGTCCTCCCATGGCAAGTCAAAAGTCTAACGACCCTCCTTTCACAATCTAGAATGGCACCATACATGGCTAGCCAATCCATTCCTAGAATCAAACCATAGCCCATAAAACCGAGCACATATGCGTCACATTCAAACTCGACGCCTGACACAGATATTCTCAAACCGCGACAAATCATGGACAAATGAGCTGAACCACCAATGGGGTCACCAATGGGGTTTGAGACTATAATGATATCCAATATCATACTAGTATTTAGGTGTAGAGACTCAACCACAGAATTAGATATAAATGAATGTGAAGCCTATAATAAAAAAGAGTTCTAATAGGATGATTGAAAAGAGAAATCAAACCTTCCACGGAAACTTTCCTACCTCTATCTGGATCACTGGTCATGCACCTGCCCTCCAGAAGCTCCTGCCTTTTGACCTTATCCCTGTCTCTTCGGGCACTCCTTAGCAAAGTGTCCGACCTCTCCATAATTGAAGCAAGTATTCTTCCTTCTTTTGCAATCCTTTACCAAGTGACCCTTGTGGCCGCAACTATGGCACTTCCTCTTATCCTTAGCCTTGTTATTCTTTCTGCCCTTCTTCTTCTGTTGTTGTTGTTGTTGTTGTTGTTGTTGTCCTTTCTTGGGCCATACTATCTTATTTTGTGTTTCCTCAACCTTAACTTCCTTCATGTCACTTTTGTCTTCCTCATGCATTAAGGCGATATTAGCAAGCCTTTCAAAAGTTGCTCCTATTGGAATATGGGACATAGCTAACCCATGAAGGGTTTCATTCAGTCCTTTGACAAACCACAAAGCTTTCTTATGCGGGGTATCCACTAGCTCTAACCCAAACCATGCTAGCCGGTTGAATTTGTTAACATATTCTATAACAGTCATGCCTCCTTACTTGAGCGCCAAGAACCTTTCCATTTGCATGCTTTTCTTAGCTTGAGAAAGAAACTTCATTTCAAACCTCAATCTAAAATCATCCCAAGTTTCCAATGGACGCCCTGCTTGCGTTACATCCCACCAGAATGAAGCTTTATCTTTCAATAGCCAGGCGGCTAACTGAATCTTCCTATGATCGTCCACTTCGAAAATTCCAAATCGATCGTCCGTTTCTTTGAGCTTATTCCTTGCCTCTGAACGTCTCGGTTCCACGGAATGGCTTTTCTCCCATAGCACAGAAATCTTTGCAGATCTTAGAGAAGTTATTTGCATGCGGAGGAGGAGGAGGATGGACAGGTGCAGCTGGGGGAGGAATGTCAACTTGACCACCGGTAGGCATCATGGCCTCTTGATACCTACGAAACCACCAGCCTGGTATCGTAACACCCTCTGGAATATTAGGTTCCCCAAACATGATGAAAAGAAAAGGAAAGGGATTCAGATAAAGGATCTAAAGATAATACATATGGTTTTGGGGAATATGTTTTTCAAAACAGACTTTTCTTTTTGAAAATGCTTTCTTTTAAAACCTTTTTGAGAATAAGTTTCAAAAACTTTTATCTAATCTGGTAACCTTCAACTCTGATACCAAGTGTGACACCCCACATCCGTTAATATCACTCATCAAGAGAATGCATTAAGTTTCGTGAAGCATTATAGGTAAACAGAAACAGAAACATTACAAGATAGATATAAAATAGCAGCGGAAAAATTAAAACTTTATTAACCATAAAGCATCGTGGTTCAAAACTTGGTTACATCATATGTCTGAAATATGCAAAACCTAATACATCATTAAAACTTCTGTCTTGTACTTAAAACATCATAGTACAATAATAAAAGAAGCATAATCCCCAAAAGAAACATAGCCATAGTAGCAAAGATAAGAACTTGAGCAATACATCTAAGCAGCACCAAGCAAGATGATAGCAGAATCATGATCAAGCTTGAGTATTCCTATCCTGAGAACCTGAGGGGGAGGTGGGAGGGAGGAATGGAAGAGAAAGAAGAGGAAACAAAATGGGTCAGACATAAATTCTGGCGATTCTAGTCACTCTTAGCATATAAATAAGTAAAAGTATCATGATAGGCATATAAAGTGAATAAGAGAGATAATATCATAAAAGGTAGGTATGACAAGGTAAACTGGATAAACATGATAGAGTATATTGCACTTCCCTAATGATTTCTCTGCACCGATACTAGTATAACCAGAATGAGATGATCCCTGCAACTGTAAGATGGTAGACTTAGGTGTACTTCCAGTGAGAGGTTTTCATACCATACAATCAACAGGCAGCCCAACGTTACGGAGTCACCTCTGAGGGTATTAACAGGATCCTAAACATAACAAGTCTAAATGTTCCCTAATTACTACCCTAATATATTAGCTCCCTACTCCGTAGATACCCTGTGCTGGTCCCACGGTAAGGTGTATCACTCCTTAAAGTGACAACCCTTTGTTTTCCGGATGTGCACAACCCGTTATTTCCAACGATTTATATTCCGATTTAAAATGAATATTTATTTTGAAAATATTCTATAATTTTTCATAACGAGAGTTTGGAATTTAAATTACGTACAGTGAGATGTAGAAGCTGTGAAAATTTCATTGAAAAATTTGAATGTTTTTCGATGTGCAATTTTCAGTGTAAAGCTACGCATAACTGTTCAAATTTTATCGATTTTAAAATCTTTTCGAAATCAGTTCGGACAAACATGAAAAATATTCTGTCCGTTGTCAATAATCCAACGGCGAAATTCATTTCGCAAAAATCGAACGTTTTGACATCCGTTTTACATCCGTATGTTTACGTTAAAGGGGTCCGTAATGCATTTTTGAATGGAGCATCCTGACACTGCATATTATATACCGTTGTGTCCGCCTCGATGCGCTGATTTCCGCAATGTATTCATTTGTCAGTTTCGGTGTTTGGTTCGCGCTGAAATTGTGAAAATGATTGTACAGTTCATTTTGAAATAGAGCTATCTGAGTTCGATGTGTCCCTTTTCCGATCTTACATACTTTTCTATGCATTTTGGGTCTGCAAAACCCTTTCTTTTATTTTATTTAACTACCAATTTATTTTTTTGTTTCCAAAAGCTTACGAAATGGTCACATTTATTTCTCATTTCAAACTTTGCATTTGGTCCATTTTTGTGGTGCATACGCATGCACTTTTCCAGTTCAAACGCTACTTTCATTTTCATTTTGGTAACACTTCGTTTTCCTATCTAAGTGTTCAAATGTCACTATTAAAAACTCACTCATTTCACCTTTTATTTGAATTTAAAATCAAGTGGTTATTTTATTCAAAAGTCAGTTCCTTCATGACCGGTTCCATTTCCATCTTTTACGCATCTCATTCGCTACTTCAAACCAATAAAAGTGGGCACATCACACGTTATAATTCCATCGTCGTTTTTCTTCAAACAAAGAAGCTTTCCCATTTTTTTCCTACGCTATTCTTTCCACATCAATATTTGTTTTTTTGTACCCTTCGTCTCCCTAGCGAACTAGCCTCCAACGAATCAACTGAGCTCCTTCCATTCTTCCCATCTTCTTTCTTCTTCATGAACAAAAATGAGCAGCAGCTCCTTGAGATCTCCCCTCTCTCCTTTGCTCCTCTTTCCCAAAACCATTTAGCCGACATGACCCCGCCTGCCCATCCGAAGAGCTATTGAACCTGGTAGTCGAAGTCACCCATTCCGGAATCGTTGTCCCTCTCCTGTCACCCGTCCCGTGTCTACCTTGTTCCGCGTTTTTGCTGCCTCTACACCCACACTACATCTCCGATACCATGCCCTGCAGCACCACTCCTTCTTGCTGACCTGAGAGATGTGTGAGCTATGTGTGAGTGTGTTCGTATATGTGCATGCATTGGCGTGTGTGCTTTTGTTTGGGTTTTTGTATTGTGTGGCGTGAGTTTGTAAGATTATTTATATATATGTAAATATATACTTGTATATAGTTCATGTGTGTGCATTAGTTATGATCTGTGTCACTTGTGCATGCGTGAGTCATGTTTTGTGTTGATATTTTGGGATAGTTTTTTGTTTCTTCTTCCTGCTATATATATAAAAATAAAATGAAAAACATTTTGTATATATATTTATAAAAGGGTTTTGTCGCCTTGTGTATGTTTGTGTGTGCGTTCTACTTTATTTTGTGAGGGTGAGAGAGTCTGTTATTGTGATTTAAGTTATTTGCTGTGTATTTTATAATAAGCTAAGCTTCTATTCATAATAAATATGTATATAAACTTTTTTTTTAAGATTTGTTGTGTTCATTTTTGAGTTGGTTTTGGTGTTAAGTTCGAAACCGTTCCAAAACCCAATAGACGTACCGTTCCAAAACCCAATAGCCGAACCGATCCATTAAAATTCCCTCACATCCTCTTATAATAAAATATAATACATTGAGTGATCATCGAATTGAATCCATTCTGAATCGTGCGTGGAAGCATTGTTTCATTCTGCATCCATTTGTTTGTCATCTCCAATTCTGTGCCACGAAAGGTGAGTTTATCTCACACCTGACTTACAATTTTCATGGATGTTAGATCAATAATGAACTGTTATATGAAATATATAGGATTGCTGATAGAAATTGCTTGATTTAATATATATGTGCACATTTCATATGTGACACGATATATTTATATGACACATAATGGCACTGATGATGTTTGTGTTGTGATTGTTTGTGATTGTTGATACCCTTAGTTTAGGAAAAATCACTAAGGGTTGAAATGATACATACCCGAACGGAAATTAGAATAGGAAAAATCGTTATGGGTTGAAATGATAGACCTGAACGATTTTTACTGAATTTGGGATCGCGGGTTGAAATGATAGACCCGTAGAAATTTTATAAATTACGGGTTGAAATAATAAATATCCATATCACTTGACCATAGGGTAGAAAACTATATATGGACATCGTTGGTCGTATTTTTGAAGTATTTTGATTTAGGAATTTGATTTAAAAATAATAACTTAAGATTTAATTTATTTTATATATTTATATTTTAAATGTTTTAAAATTAAATTTCTATAATTTTGAATTATATGTTTAAAATGATTTATAAGTAAATATAGATTTAATGCTTATTTAATATTTTACTTATAATTTTATTTATTTCAAACTATTTAATTTAATCATATAGGTTTTTTAAACTTTTATATTATTATAAATAATTATTTTAAACTTATTTTCTATATTATTTTAATCTTATATATGTTTATAATCTATATTCTAATTTATTTTAAGATTTTACTAACTTATATATGTGTGTGTATATATATATATATTTCCAAAATTTATTTTCTTATATGAATATATATATTATAAACTTTAATAATAAACCTAGAGTTGGATAAGTTAGATTTCGTGATTTAAATTCGAAGTTGAAGATGTAAAATTTTTATCACGATCATTGAATAACGAATGAACTCATATTAAGTTTCGGTTTGAATTGATACGAACCTTTAGTAGAGATGAATTTGAAATTTGAATTAGGTAAAAATGAAATGAATTTAATTTCTTTAGTGACAAAAATGTGAATTTGAATATATATATATATATATATTTTATACAGAACTGGTTTTATAAATTGTTTGGTTTGAGTTGGGAAATTTGTAAAATTGATTTATAAGAATAATTTTAAATCTTATAAATTGTTTGAACTGAATATAAGCCTTCGACTCAAATTTTATGTAATGAATTTGAATAGTTCGATTTGAGTTAATATATTATATGATTTGATTTAATTTGAAACATAAGATTTCGATGTGAATTATATAAACTAAATTTGTACTTAAGTACTGGATTTTGAATCGACTTAAATGGATGCTTAAATGGTAAAACTAGATTTTATGAATTGTTGAATAATGATTTGAATCGTATGACTTGAATATAATTTGTTAAATTGAAATATAAGTTTTAGATTTGAGTCGTTATGTTGAATTCTAAGCAAATGTTAAATTTTATGAATCAATATAAACGAATTCTTTTAAAGGTGGAATTGAATGGTTTGAACTGTTGGAACTCGAATTTTTCGAATATAATCAAACCAAATATTCTCGAAGTTAAATATTTGGTTTTGATTTGAACGATAACTGTGATCTTTAAGATATGATTTAATATAAGTTAATTTGAATTGAAAAGTCATTATATGAATACTTTCAAAAATTGAATATAATAGAAGTTAAATAGTATAGTATTAGTTTATACTACATTTTGAGAACTTTTCGATATGTATCCAAAATTAGTTTGATTTAAGTGATTTATGTTATTTTCGAATTTAGATATAATCGAATTTAGATATTTAAATTTGATTTCAAATTTTAATATGAGATTTCATATAAACTATTTTATAAAGTGATTTATAAAATAATGACCACGGTGTGAAAAATGTAAACGATTGGTTGCTAAAGAGACCGGGATCAGCTGTTGTCATACTCTCTGCCAATACCGAAACGACTTTAACAACTGTGTACGCGGTGGAGTTCCAGAATGAAGAGGATGATTTGGCGAATGAATCTATTTTGTATTTCATATTAATTACGAGACCCTGACTACCTTGAGTCAGTTTGATGTGGCTAAAACAGGTGCTACGCACGGACCAAGTGAGGTCATACCTCCTATCGAGCACACTTCTTCGATATTATTCTATTATTATTGAGATTCGAGTTGGGCCCTTTTGATTATGGGAGTGTGTATCGAGGTGGCCGGTAGTAGCTACTATGTGTTACCACCAGTCCGACTCTGCAAACGGTGAATCCACCCTGGCATTCCTTGCGTGCCTTTTCACATGCCTTATACGATCCCACTACGACTTTGTTTTGTACTGTTTTATATGGAGTCCCCTTTGATCAACCTCCGGTTTACGGAGGAATTATGGTATTGTATATACTATGGGAAGATATAAACGGTGTAAGGGTAATCATGGTAATCCCGCTTACGCTATTTTGATATTTTACTTTACTGATAGACACTATTGTATATAACGTATTATATTATATAGTATTCGTTTAACGGATCCTTAGAGGATGGTGATCCCAAACATCCTCTAAATTATTAATTGCATTTCATCGAACATTTCATTTGAGTTGATTTACTTCCATGAGAATGTTAGTCCTGATCCGAGTTGTTTTGTTTTGCATTATTGCTCGGGTCAGATAGAGTATTCCAGTTTCGCGATTTATCCTTGGAGTTGGAGCTTATATTGGGTTTGCTCACCTGTATCTACTCTTTGATCAGTGGTTCCAGTGTCTGCTATTATCGTTGTTTTGTTTCATACTATTATCATTTACTTATGTATCAAAATTTATCATATTAGACTTCCACTGTATTGATTTTTGTAAACTCTAATGTAAAATTTTATTTAATAGCTTCATGAACTACTATTATATTTTAAATTTTCTGCTGTGAGATGTTATATTGCTCTGTATCTGAGTCTGTGATTTGTGATTTTATGATTTATTCTGTTTACCCCAGAAGCTAATAATAATCTGTCGTTTTGGACGGTTCAAGTTGACATGTTTTGTCAATTCGGCACGGTCAAAATGGCGGGTCTTTATAGTTGGTATTAGAGCTTAGGTTTTTCAAAGCTTTAGCCTATGGGGTAAAAACTCATTAGTGATAGGGTAACGATACCCTAGAATGAGTGGAATCAGTTGCAGAATCCTTCTTGAGATATCGTATTTTGAAAGTATAAGTAGTTTTTAAATGATTTCAAATGTTTTAAAACAAATATTTTCGAATATAAAATTTTGTTTAATATTTAAATCTTTTTCTGAAATTTCCTTTATATTTGAATCCATCTTCCTTCGTAGATCTTCTTTGATTAGGTTCTTTCGTTCGTTCATCTTTTAACTCGAATTCTATAACTTATCCTTATCCATAACAAGGTAAGAAGTAGAAAACGAGTATAAATATTCTAGCGAGTTTATTCTGATGAAACATTGTTTGAAATAGGTATTTTGAAAAGTATATTATGATATAAAATTTTCTTGATATAATATTGAAAATTTGATATTTTTTTGGTAATACCAATATTTTGAAAGATTTGATGTTTATACTTTAAGATTATATATTTTATAAACTATATATTTTGAATAAGATTTAAAGATGTAGATTTGTAAGAAAGTGATTTTATCTTGGTTGAAATCTATAAAGGTATAGTTTATAAATGTATGCTTATATATATATATAAATATATAAGTTTAAATTAGTTTATATAGATTTTATTCTGTTATGTATATATATATGTTAAATTTATGGAATTAAACTAGTTTTATAATATTGGTAACTTGGGTTCGAAAAATAATTAGGTATAGTATAGGATAATATTGTTATATATTTGATTTAATAATAATATTGCATATTTATTAAGGATTGAATTTTAATTTTAATAAATAAATGAGTGGGGGAGAGATATAATTTTCCCTACTTTAAATTTTAATGATTTATAATATATGATTTGAAAATCTAGTATATATTTTGTTTTAATATAGAAAATGTTTTGAGTACTTGTTCGACGTTAAAGTTGGCCTATCAAATACTTAGTGATCTGGGTATACGTTTGATCAACGTATGTGCTAAATCCTATATGTACTTGATAGATATTGGGTCACACTCTAGTCGCTTGAAAATAATTTTGGTAATGACTGCAGCATCATCGATATCTATTTTCGAGTTTCGAAAGTGGGAAAAATATTTATAGCTAATCGAGACATCAATTGAGTACTTGAAACCATTTTGAAATGTTTGAAAATATTTTAACTTTTGATTTACATATATTTAAAATTATATATATGTATCAGAATAGATATAAACCACGGGTTTAATATATTAAATCATTTAATTACTATTTCCCTACTTCGTTCCTTTCCGGGGATGAAAAGGTTTGAGTGGGGGAGATTGTAACAACCCGTTATATCCAACGATTTATATTCATATTTAAAATGAATATTTATTTTGAAAATATTCTATAATTTTTCATAACGAGAATTTAAATTTTAAATTACGTACAGTGAGATGTAGAAGGTGTGAAAATTTCATTGAAAAATTTAAATGTTTTTCATCGTGCAATTTTCAGTGTAAAGCTGCGCATAACAGTTCAAATTTGATTGATTTTAAAATCTTTTCGAAATTAGCTCGGACAAACATGAAAAATATTCTATCCGTTGTCAATAACCCAACGGTAAAATTCATTTCACAAAAATCGGACGTTTTGATATTCGTTTTACATCCGCATATTTACGTTAAAGGCGTCCATAATGCATTTTTGAACAGAGCATCCTGACACGACATATTATATATCGTTGTGTCCGCCTCGACGCGTTGATTTCCGTAATGTATTCATTTGTCAGTTTTAGTGTTCGGTTCATGCTGAAATTGTGAAAATGCTTGTACATTTCATTTTTGAAACAGAGCCATCTAAGTTCGATGTGTCCCTTTTCCGATCATACATACTTTTCTATGCATTTTGGGTATGCAAAACCCGTTCTTTTATTTTATTTAACTACCTATTTATTTTTTGTTTCCAAAAGCTTACTAAATGGTCACGTTTATTTCTCATTTCAATCTTTGCATTTGATCCATTTTTGTGGTGCATGCACATGCACTTTTCCAGTTCAAACGCTACTTTCATTTTCATTTTGGTAACACTTCGTTTACCTATCTAAATGTTCATATATCACTTTTAAAAACTCGCTTGTTTTCCCTTTTATTTGAATTTAAAATCAAGTGGTTATTTTATTCAAAATTCGGTTCTAATGTGCATTTCCGTTTGCCATTTCCTTCATGACCGGTCTCATTTCCATCTTTTACGTATCTCATTCGCCACTTCAAACTAATAAAAGTGGGCACTTCACACGTTATTATTCCATCGTCATTTTTCTTCCAACAAACAGCTTTCCCATTTTTTCTCTGTTCCATTCTTTCCACATCAATATTTGCTTTGTTGTACCCTTCGTCTCCCCAGTGAACTAGCCTCCAACGAATCAACTGAGCTCCTTCCATCCTTCCCATCTTCTTTCTTCTTCATGAACAAAAATGAGCAGCAGCTCCTTTAGATCTCCCCTCTTTCCTACGCTCCTCTTTCCCAAAACCATTTAGCCGACATGACCCCGCCTGCCCATCTGAAGAGCTGCTGAACCCGGTAGTCGAGGTCACCCATTGGATTGACCGTGCTCAAAACAAGTAAATCATTTAAACATCTCAATTCTTTTTACAAAACTGAAGCCATTATAAGACTCAGGTCCCATCACATAATGCAACGCAAATTGGAGGATAGAGTTTTACCTTATAATGGCCAAAATAGGCTTGATACGTATAAAACAAAAGCATTTGGTATTATTACTAGTGTTTATATGTTTCAAAAACAATTTCAATCATAAGTACCAATCATAGGGGGAATAAGTGCCCCATACCACTATGTCGCCATATATAGGTTTACAATCAAACCGCACGATGTCGTATTTGGAAATTGGATTTCCGTCATGAACAAAGGCAAGGGATCGTCCTTACCACTTCGAGACAATCTAGCCCATGTCTTAGGAACAGCCGCAACTGCACCTTGCATCATAAGGGCCAATCCACACGGAGTGGATTAAAATGTCTGAACACTGCGTTTCCCCGCCCTATGGGGCATAAACTGGCCATATCCCGACCAAACCATCAGCTCCGCAGAGACCGAAATAACCGAGGCGCCTCGCTATCCATCATCCACATAAGTAAAATGCCTAGGTGTGTAAAACCCAGACACCACTCCTAGCTAGAAGGAAACGCATGTCCTCCCTGATGTCCTCTCCAGTTTCTGGTCCATACCGGGGTGTGAGACCCGCGAATCAACGCTATACACAAAGCTAGCTATATCAAAGTCGTGCTTTGATCATCAACCACAAGGCTTTTCTTTTCAACAAAAGCCTTGATCACTGCATCTCAACATGCCACGTTGTCAAGCTACAACGTCAGACATACATCCATTTACAAGTCCGTTCTGGGTTTGAACGAAACAGGAGGCACCTTATTCCTCGTCCCATATGTCTAATACAGGTGAGAGGTCCTCACCCATTCGGTCGATCTCCAAGTACGTCTGGACGACCACCACTTATTACATAGTCTTGGGATGCTTTCCAATCAAGACATCGGCAATCATCCAAACAATGTGAAGACCTCCGGTCTTCAACCACCGTCTTCATCGTCGATTTCTAATCGTCAACCAATTATTTGAAATGAGATTTAACTCGGCCTTTTCAAATAATTCATGTATATTTAGAATTCAAATCAATTCATTTCCATGGTTAAATTATTTGACATCCATAATTCAGTTCATTAATGTAATTTTCATGTCAAACATATTCAACCATCAAATATCCAATAAACCGAGTAAATTCAGTTTATTTCCATTCCATATCATTTATAATATTTTGTAATGATTTATAGCTATTTTTATTTATTTTAAAATAGCCTATTTATTCAAATGACGCTTCTGGCCATAACGCGTCCGTGGCGCTGTTTTTCTTCAGATTTCATTTACACATATCTGAAAATCTAACCGTTGGATCTTTACAGATTTTATATCATTGGAAAGATCTTTTCAAAACGGGCCCATCGGTTACAATTTTGGGAAAATCCGACGGTCGGATCTCCCGGTACAATCGTTTAAAGTTATGATTTCAAAATACGAACTACAACATCGTTATTCATTTTATTTTAATTATATATATATATATATATATATATATATATAGTCCATTTAGGTGCTATTTTTATTCAGATTTGAATTAAAAATTTCACACAATCTAACCATTGGATCTTTACAAATTTAGTATCGTTGGAAAGATATTTTCAAAGCAGACCCAACGGTTTCGGTTTCGGGGAAATCCGATGGACAGATCTCCCGTAATAATCGTTTAAAATCACGATTTCAAAATACAAACTGCAGCGTCGTTTTTAGTTTTAATTTAATTATATTTATATATATATTCCGTTCTTCAATTTCCAAACCATTTTTCTTCCATATATTTGATAAAAATAATATTTTTATCCAACAAATATTTATTTCAACACATGACTATTTTCAACACTTCATATCTATAATAAAAATATGATTTTATTTGTCAAAACATTTTATTTCAAACATGAATATTTTTAGCGATTCATATATATAATAAAAATGTGATTTTTATTATTAAAACAATTTATTCCAAATATGAATATTTTTATACACTTCATATACATGATAAAAATGTGATTTTTATCTTTTAAACAATTTATTCATCATATGAATATTTTTCCAACACATGAATATATTTCAACACATGAATATAAATCAAACACATGAATATTTCAGAAAATATCAGTAGTATAACGGCAGCGGTTTAAAACCGGCACCGTCCCGAGTACGGCTCCTCGCACTACCTTACGCCTCACGGCATTCCCTAAGGGTCTTATCCTTATAATCTAAATATTTCGATCATTTTCATATCACAATGGATTTTTCCATAAACAATTCCAATTTTATTTCAACCACAAACAATCATTATTAACCATTCGCATTTATCAACCAAATTTCACGTCAACCAAAATCCAAACAATCACAACCAATATATATTGTCCATGTTCTGTGGACGAGGGGAGTATATATATATATATGCGTATATAAATATATTTAGGTTTCATTTCAACTCAATTCAATGCACATATGATTTTTACAACGCATATATAACTTATACATCACACATATAATTTATACAACACTTATACATGAGGTGTACAATGCTTATATAACATACATCGATTATATAATTTATACATCGCCATTCCATATCGTTTTGAATTTAGAAATCTCACATTGGGTTCCACTCCTCCAAAATTGTAGGAAGCTCCAAAAATTCTCCGTTCTCTTCTAGAACGTAGAAGACGACGCCACGAGTCCAATGTCTCTTGTTTCACTGGATTTCAACAACATAGCAAAAAGATATGATTTTTATAGTGAAATCATAATTCGTAGTGCTTTAAAGTGCTATAAACACTTAAATAAATAAACAGCCATTACCTTAAAACTAGGTTTAATTTTTTACTTCCAATCCATAGCTCGTGGACAAGATCAGAATATACCATGATGACGGGCTTTGAAAACCGTGCCCAGGGGTACCCACCGCCGCCAGCTCGAACACAAATCGAAGGAGCAAATCGGCGCGATGCGCGCCGACTTCAGGGGCTCGGATCTCCACACACGCATCGAGGGAGGTCCAGACGGGTATGGATTTGAAGAGGTGATTCAAATCTACAAAATCTTCAACTAGGCCATTGGGTTTTGATGCGTGGATCGAGAGAAAATGAAGGGAGAAGTTTTGATATGGTTTTCGTCGTTCGTCTCTGTGCATCGGGAAGAGAGAAATTATTTTTTTTATAAAAATTCTAATTGGCCCGTGCTATTTATAATTCCAAAAATATCCGTTTTTCCCAAGGAACTCCAATTCAAACTCATCGACTATCGTCCCTAGCTAAATACCCTTATTCCGGACACAATGGAATATGTTTCGTAAGCCCATTCGACTGTTTCAGTCAGTTTTTTTTCAAATTAAAATATAAAACATTCAAATATGGATTTGAACATACATTTTAATTTGCTGGGGCCACATACTGATTCTAAAAATTCCCGAAAAATAGATTTAGCTATGTTGTGAGGATACGGTCCGAGCAAAACTAGTTTCGTCGAATTTGGAGATCGTTTGAAAAATTGCTATTTTCTGGTCGATCCAAATTGACTGAAATTAACCAAACACGTTTTCCTTTCCTACACTCACATATTAACTCCAAAAATTATGGAATTTGGAAACTACCAATAATTTGACTTTTCAGATTCAACAAAAGTGGTTTTTTCAAAAACGGAGGTCGATGACAAAATGTCTATTTTCATAGGCTATATTTATTCCATAGCGACCTTTCTGAAAATTCATTTGTCCATAACTTTTGATTCCCGCTATAAAATTTTAAATTTTCGGATTCGTTAGAAAGATATTCTTAAACAGATTTAAATATTTTTGGTTTCACTAAAATCCATTTTATTTTGCATCCTATACAATCACTCAAAGTTCGAATTCAAAATTTCAAACTGCCGCGCTATTTCAGGCCTTATTTTATAATTAAAATAAATTTATTCGCCATAACTTCGATCCAAAAGAATTTTTAGTTGTTATTATTTAAAATAAATTATTTTAAATATTCAAAATTCATTAAAATAGCCAAATTAAAAATTTTAAATTGGTTCTGATTTTCTGGGTTGTGACATTCTCCCTCACTTAAAATCTTTTCGTCATCGAAAAGGAACGGAGCTAAAAGTTGTTTAACTAACCAACTCAACTTTCTATTCTCAACTTTTCAGTTTCCAATAATTTTCTAATTCTTCAAAAATTTGGCTAACGCCCTAAATTTTCAAAAAATTTCGCCATAACCTCCTTTGTACGGGGAGGGGTTTGGAAATTTATTGGGCCGTATTAGGTACCCAATAAATCCTAAAAAGCATACACATATTTACACTACAACAGAACTGGCATTTTATAGCGGCCCACAACCGCTATGAATAATAACTATAGCGGTTTCATAACTGCTGTATATGAACATGTTATAAGAAACTGCTAAGTATTTATAAGGCTTTATTTGCCGCTATAAAAGAGCATGGTTTTATAGCACAAGTTTGCCGTTATGTTACTTAAAGACAATAGCTCATCCTCACCGTTATTAAACATCTGAATCTCAATGAAAGTGAGAATCTTTTATAACACATTTTAGCCGTTATAACATATTTATTTAATAGCGGCTATATGACGCTATTAAATAACATGTTATAGTATTGCTTAAACCTTTTACATCTCATATATGCCGCTATAAAATTCGTAGAGCTATGCACATATATATTACATTTTAATAATAGCAATCAAAATAAATCTTCAAAACAATTTAAAGAGCGATGTAAAAAAAAAAGATCAATAAACATAACACATTTTCATGATAACAAAATAAAGCATCAACTAACAAAAAATAATTTCAATCCTCGAGTTGCCAAATTCAATACATATGTTTTCAATTCCATACTGATGTCAAATTAAGTACACAAAAGACAAAACATAATTCATATTTAAAAGTTTACAAGTACCAAATGCATCACTAAGAACTTCAACTGCTCAAAGCCTTTCTTTTTCCATCAAATAGTCCATGGATCTTCTATAACAAACCAAGTTAAATGGGACTAATGCTCACCAGTACTGGATCTTCTACGACAAACCATACAATAATTTACAAATTGTTAAACAAATGAAACATGATGCGAAGCAACATAAAATTTAACACCCCTCTTACATGTAAATGTACTATATTCATTTCTCAGTCTATAGAAGAAGTGTGTATAAAGCAGCCAATACTGCTTAACGCCACAGACCTCATCATTCCACCTATTCTGCCAAACATGAACAAAGAAAGCATAAGCACAATATTGCTGATCATTTAAAAGAAATACCCATAATTCAATATAATTAAACTCGCCAAGAGGTCAGTTTAATAGTTGAAAGAAACTACCATAAATTGGATATCAAACCTGTTAAAACTTTTTCTTGGCTTATCGAGATTATCAACACTTGGCCTCGACTTTTATTTTCTGTCTGTGCCAGACTGACTTCTCTGTAAGGTCGGCACTGGACCTAGATTTTTTTTTTATGATCCATGCTGCTTCTGCAGTCTAGAGATCCAGAGCAAAAACTAGATAATGATAATTTATATATATGGAACTATGAACGAAAATGGATTAAAAAAAGGATTATATATATGGAACTGATAAAAAAAGCACTTGTTAACCTGAAATAATTGTCATAGAATAGATGCATATTTTCTTACTATTTTATGGATTAAAACTAGACAATGATAACTACTAAAGAACTCAAATATTAGTAAGTACCTACTAAACTATAAGTTAATGGATTCTAAACACTTCTGAGTACAATTAATCATCTCAAAACGCATAGTGTCTTTCATGACTATGCAATCTGAAAGTAAGTTAATTTTTTTTCTTGCTAGATCAAAACTGTAGCTCCACCATCAAAGTTTTCTAGCAATTTCTTTTCCATTTTCACAGCCACGTTTTTCCCCTAGTAAATTGGAAAATGTGAGGTACTGCCTAGCTACATTTACTAGATATATTTGAAAAAACTGATCTTGAACTGGTATGTAATACTAACTATGTATTGTTACCTGGGTGTGGACTTAGTGAAGAATTCGAACACAAATTTACTCTTCGTTTAGAAGGACTTTTAACAATATTTTTTTTAGTGCCTGCACTATTTGAGCAAGCTTTCAGTAAACCAGCTTATAATGGAACCTATCAAGTATCAACCTACGAAGTATGTCTTTTTTCTTTTTGATGCGGACTGGTTATGCATATCGGTACTAACTACTCATATTAGAACTGCTCGCTAATTAAAGAATATGGCATTTCTAAGGTTACAGAGTCAAAGTACGAAGGGAAAACAGAGAACGTGGTTTATATTCCCAAACGCAGGTCATGTTTCAATCTTTTTTTTTAATATATTTGCATCAAATAATTAACTGTTCATTAGTTCTACTTTCTAGTTTCTACTAGCTTTGATTTTAATAAATTCATACTATAAATTTACTGTCCAGAGGATCAATATTGGTTCTAATTTTGGGCTTGATGCAACTTCCCCAGTTATAATTAATCGATTAAAATAATCCTTGATGAGATAGTTCAATCTTATTTCAGTATTATGCGTTGAATTTTAACCAACCAACCTAACACATGAATTTGCGCATGCAATGTCAGCAGTTCACATTAGCAAGCTCGTACCTTTGCAAAATCATGAAACCCATCTATTATTTATTTTTTTGCAAATCGTAAAATGTTACTAGGATGATTAATTTGTTTATAAAGAGTAATTCAATGAAGCATTTGTGGTGTCAATACTCAATATCCATACTCCAACTCTAAGATAATCTGTATTTCAAAACAATAAATCAATTCAAGCATTTTATTTGTGTGTTTTACACATGAATGTCAACGTAAATAATGTCTTTAAAAAACTCAAAATGAGCTACGGTCCTAGACTTACCTATATGGTGGATATCGGCTTCGCCCCAAATACGCCTTGGCTGTCGGATCCTGCTTGGTAGATCCCATTGATAAATTGTGGTTGAGTATGAATCAACATTTGAGAGATGCATCCCATAATTCGATCTGAATAGAAGTGGCAAGATTAGATTTGATAGAGTGGAATACCTGGATGTGGGCTCAAGGCATAGCATTATAAGGATATGGAGATCCTATTATTGAACGGAAATCACCATTCGTTTGAAAGTTTCTCTTCCCTTGGATATATATATATATATATATATATATATATATATATATATATATATATATATATATATGCAGTTTTGTACATGATAGGAAATAAATTTATCACCATAGTATAAAGGATTAAACCTCAAATCCACATTGGTGAACTCACTCCTTGCATAATAGAATAATTAAAAGGCGATCAATATCATTCTGCTAAGTTCAATTGACTTTGAATCTTTACATGCTACACTACAAAATGTAACAAATAATACATTAGTACATATTCAATAATATATTTAAATGCAAGACAACTACCTGATGAGTACCTGTAGAAAGTAAAACAAGTTCATGAGTTTGGTGGTTATGGTTCAATTGGATATCAGTATAAGTGGAAAAGGGATGAAGCGGAGAAAAATCTTCTCCGAACTCACACTACTGCAGTTTCTACGAAGATGCTTTACCAACTTACGAAGATGCTTTTTACTCCCAAGAGGTACTACTCGATTGATCGTGTTTTCTGCAGTGAAGCTGTTGATATAACGCATCTTGCTGAGTTCCATCAAATAGTAGGTGTCATATGTGATTGCAATATCATACTTGGTCATCTTACTGGAGTGTTAAAAGGCTTCTTTGCTTCCCTCGGCATGACACAACTGAAATTTAAGCCTACTTATAATCCGTATACTGAACCAAGCATGGAAATCTTCAGTTATCACGAGGGATTAAAGAAATGGGTAGAAGTGGGAAATTCTGGAATGTTCAGGCCTAAAATGCTTTGTCCCGTGGGTTTCCTAGAGGATGTTTCTGTCATTTTCCTGGGGGCTTTCTTTAGAAAGGCCGACAATGATCTTATACGGGATTGACAATATTCGTGATCTGTTTGGACCCAAGGTGGAGTTAAATGTTATAAAAAACAGCAGCATTTGTCGCTTAGGTTGGTCATAGTCATCTCCACTGGAAATACATTTCGCTGCTTCAGAGTCGATTGCGATGGCATTTTACTACTTTGGACTGAGTTCGGCTAATACACAAAGGTTGTGGCTGCTTCAATGGAATTTCATTCGTCTATTGCGTTTTTCATTGAACTACAGAATATGGGATAATTGAAAGAGATGATTTCCATGTTTCATCATGTATGTTTTGTTTTTTCAGACCTGGGTACTTAAGACTATGTATTTTCTCAGTTAAACATCATATTTTTGGCTTCTAATCTGTTATTGCATTCCATGTTTTTGTAACATCAGCAAGCCAGCTACTTTAAGTAGTTACGGTTATGGTTCTATAAAAAAAAAATTAGATGCATATATTTCCAGTCAATACCTGGAAGTAATAGTAAAGTCTTGGTACCAAATATTTTTGACTTGTCAACAATAGTCTACCTTTGTTTATATGAACAGAGGTTTCAATCTAGCACTCATTTTCAAAATGATTCAAGATTTTAAGGTAACATGAAATCGAACCATTTAAGCCAATAAGACCAAAATGGATAAATTTTAAGGTTTGGGTAAGGAAACTATTTTTATTAGAAGCAATATGTAATGAGTAATAATAATTTAGGAGAAAAAGAATCGTAACCCTTAATAGAACCAGTATGTGTAATGTTATAAAATTATGATGGGAAAAGAAGAACCCAAACTAATGACTATTATTTCTACATGTATTTGAGATTCTGAACATTTAGAAAAGATCACTCCGTTTAGCCTCCTAATATTTCAGAAAATGGCAACTCTTAAGTCCACGTCAAAGACAAAGTAACAATTATTGTATTATTTATTAGGAAATCAGATCAAACAAAGATCGAGTAGGTAAAAAACAATACTAACTATGAATATAAAACTATATAAATGCTGGAAGTATTTATTTTTCTTTGAACTATTTGTAGAACCTGTGTTTGAAACTGTAACATCCCATTCCTGTATTCCCATCAGCATCCTAATAAAGACAATCAAATTCTAGTTCTTAACCCTTTATCATAAAGAAAACCCAAAAACAACAGACTAAAATATACCGTACTATGCAACAAAAAAATAAAACAACCTACTAAATAAATTGAACTACACAACAGTAAATAAAATAACATACTAAGTATGATGAACTATGCAACATAAAATAAAACAGTCTGCTAGGAAAAGAGTCCTATGATCAGAAGATATAATAAAATTTAATATCAAGCAGTTGATGAATGTACCTATATTGGACCTTGAGCATTATACAATCCAACGCAAACTACAGACCATATTTTTGACGAAAGCAACTATAAATATATTTCAGTTATCGTTTCCATTGTTGAAGCATCTTTTAATGGTACCTTATATGATCAAAATCAAATATGGAATCGGCAGCATTCAGAAAAAAATGAAAGGTGCCATGGCAACTTTGTGCAATTATACTTTTAAAGCAACATCATATAACCACCAATAGAATGTAAGCCATAAACAACAACGTACACGTATACTGAATAGTTGAATAAGCTTGATATGAAAAAAGAAATGCAAAGCATATTAAGATCTCCATAACTCGTATTGTACTAAGTTCTAATCAAAACTTAAAAAACAAAGATTAGGTTGAATAGTAAATTCGAACATCAAAACGATCACTGGAAGTTTTTCCCTCTTAATTCTTCGACCACTACAAGTAACACCAGATCATGTTTATTTTATGATATTATTTCCAAATAAACATTAGTTACAATAGGTTTATAAAAGAGTATAAGTGGACGATTTCAAGTAAGTTGACATCAGTACTTGAAAATTAGTTTATCTGTAGTTAACACTGCCATGGTATATACACAGGTTGTAAAAAGGACACAGAATTGGTATATACACTGTCATGTGTTAGCATGTAAGTAAATAGTAACATTGTTTAGCAAAAGCAAATTAGGTATTAAATTTGGGAAAATCTGTCAGCGTACTATCAATTTGACATAGAGTTGGAAAGTAGTCAAAAAATAGGAGTCCACCAGCATGTGGAAATAGTTTGGAATAATTCACCTTATTGACCAGTCGATTAGAAAATTTGTATCATCTCTAAACCCCTAATAATAACAGATGTCTGCCACAACCTGCGATGACAGAAATCATCGCAGTAATAAGAGGAAGATCATTCTATTTGGAGACACTGAGTCGGTCCAAAGAAGAGCAAGTCCGTCAAATTGAGTTTGTGTGAGAAATTAGGAAATTATTTATGGTAAATGATATAAGTTTGTAGGGGAAATGATAACCGTCGGGGGTGTAGTTATTTTAAGTAATAGATTCATACTAATATTTGTGACACATACCCAGAATAGTAAGAAAATATGCCATATCCAGAATAGTCGTACCTCCTATCAAAGTTTATCGAATAATCTAAGAAATTCTTTTCATTTATATGAAAATTGAGCCAGCCATTTATCTGTGTATGTGCACGCGTACATGATGAGCTAAATTGTGCTGCTCCACTGAGTTGAATTCCATTTTCTCAATTTGGATTTGATAGCCTTACCGAAATTCTATGAGAGTGAAAGACGCAGTCTAGCATATTACATCAAACTCACATGCCTTTTATCCGTTTTCGTTTGACCACCACAGAAGAGAAATTAGAATAGAAAATAAGCCTACTGGGTTTAGAGATATTCAGACTTGAACTAATGCCATCGTTCCTATATGTATGAGGTTTTAGTTGATGTATATGGCACTAAGGAAAGAAAACAAGACGAGAAAAAGGCTATAATAACTTGTCACTTTTTGTTTAGTGCAAAAAGAAAATATTCTTCTTTATTAAATGGATTGGCATTATAAGGTGAATGCTTTTGTGTCTCAAAGTTCAAGTATATATTTGACGCAAGGTGAAACAGCTAGAAGCAACATTCAAAGTAAAATGTAAAGCTATAAAAGAAGAGACCGGAGAAACAACAAAAGAACTTAATGTTTTGGCCCATATTTACCACTGGTATATCATAAGAAAGTTGAATGGCAGTTACTAGGTAAAACTGGACATGTTTTATCTGATTCAAATGCAAACAGGAGACACGCATACAATTATGTGTGGTTCATATAATGAGGCAAAGAAAGCGAAAACGACATATATAATCAGTACACAAAAAGAAAACTCAATCATCATCACAGTCCAAATTCAAAGCAGATCATGATTCATAGTCAAACCCTTCTACAAAAGAAGCAGATAATCATATGTCCATTGCAATTGGAGTTCGAATTGTTGTGATTTACTCCAATAGAACAGGTGTACATGATTACTAAGAAGAAGAAGAAGGAAAAAAAACTATTGATAACACAGCTACTCATGGTCCCTAAATGCAATTGGTATGATCATAAAAATTGTCACTTATACTCTTAAATAAACTCATAGAACCTAAGTTTGGTATAATTGTACAACATTAGGTTTATTAACTCCACATCCAGATAGGCACTTTAACCTAAGATATCAACTGCAATTAGAATATCTACTATGCATATAGATTCCCCTAAAGTCATATATATACACTCATCTCAATCATCAACATACCAAACTAATGGTTTTCATTAATGATTACCACTAAAGACAAACAATTGTAGACAAGATATAAGTTATTATGAATGAAATAAGAGAAATACCTACTGCATTGCCGGTAAAATCTTTGCTCTTGACGGTTAACAGATACTATAGGAGTCTTAGAATGAACTTCGCAAACTTTATGCCTCTTATGATACTCCCTACAATTGCTAAGGTCAGCTATGCATCCATCAACTAAACATGATAAATTCTGATTGTTGCTGTTAGGAACATGCGCTCTTTTCGATGTGCTCGAGGGTGACACAGTCACTGTTGGCACCTTATGGTGATGATATTTCCATTTCTCATTCAAACCAAAATCTCCAAAATTACCAAGTTTCAAACCGACCGAGCAGTCTGGATTGTTTGATCAAACTGAACTGATGCTGGGCTCAGCATTCAGATCTAGTTCGCTCATCTCCCATGTCGTTTTATCTCTGAATCCATTACAATTGTTTTATCCCTTTTATTACGGTGCCACTACCTAAAGTACATGTATAGGAGAGCTAAAATTAACGCAATTCGAAGTTAATAAACAAAGGCACATGACAGGCTACAGAATTGTGAAGATAAACAGTAAGATTACAAGAATCGATTCCGGAACCTTACCTGAGCCAAAAAATCGAAGGAAACCCTATTGCCACATCCAAGAATCAGACTATTGCAACTCCTGGCAAAAGCTACGGTAACCCATCAAATACGCCAACCCCAACCCCAAATTCGAAACCCAATTCGATTTCGTCCTCCTGCTTCAAATATCAAGAAGCGAACTGTACATCAATTGATTAAAATAGAGACCCAAACCAGATAAAGAAGCCCTAAAACCCAAATTGATTTCAAAAAAAAGAGGCGACTTCATTTTTTGCATTTCTGAGAACAAGACGGTTTTGAATTTGGGGATGGAAGCTTCAAAAGTGGATTTCGAGATAGAAAATAGCAAATAATTATGTTTCAGCGGGAGACGAAATTGGTTTGGAGGGAGAAAGAGCAGGAATTTGTGGTTTTGGAGGGAGACAAATTTTTACTTAGAATTCAGCGTTACACGTTGAAATGTAAACAATTAACCAGCGTTACACGTTGAAATGTAAACAATTAATTAGTTAATAATAACACTTCGGAATAAAGGGTTATTAAATGGTGTTATCAATGACACATTTTGTTGTAGTGTTATAGTGATATATTCTGGTGTCCACAGGGGAGTTTGTATAGATCATAACTTTAGAGAATAAAATCTCGTCACCCCATAAATGGTTTTTGTGCCTTAATGACCAGAGAGACATGTTTATTGTCATCTCCAGACCCGTGTGGGGTTTTTATTAATCTGGCAATTTACCGTTACATTTTATATATTCCATATCAGTCTTTAGTTCAACCTGTAATGTAGTCATCGCCATACAAGCCTCTCGCTCGTATGGTAAACCTTCCACCTCGTCACAAAAGCTCCAAGTGCTTATGTGGTATATGATAAAGTATGCTATCTTCAAGAAGTATGCCATGTAGTGTAGTTCAAAATTAATTGTTACTATCCTATGGCGACGTTTATTATTTCACATAGAACAACCAGCACTCCGCATCCAATGGCATTCACAAGAGTTGATATTATAATAAAATTGCGCATCCAACTTATTAAGGTTTACCTATTTGTCGGGCATGCAAATAAATTCTTTACTCAACAGCAAATCCATTTACCAGTTCAAATATATATAATGTACATGCATGTATTTCAATCAAATTTCAAATCAGTTCAATATTTGATTCAATTTGCATAAATTTACCTTTCATTCTCTTATTGATTAGATTAATTATCATTCCAATATTTTGATTAGTCTAATTCATAATCACACAACACAAACAACAATCAATTTGTTGATTAACTTTTCAATATATACTAATTTGTTTATATACTCAAAAATCATTCTTGCTAATGTCAGATTATACTTAAAACTACTCATCCAAAAATGAAAACAGTAGTAAAGTAGGAAATAAGATGGAAATGCAAAATATATTAAATATACCTTGCACCAGAGTTAATCAGAGATATCCACTCTCCAATTCGGATAAGCTTGCTTAATGCTCTCTTCAGTTTCCCAAGTACAGTCTCGCGAATCTCCACTCCATTGCACTTTGGCTAAGTGAACCTTCTTGTTCCTCAGCTCTTTAGTTTCTTTGCCAATAATCTTTATCGGCCCTCTTCTCACAGCTAATTCTAGAGTAATTTCCTAGTCTTATTGCGCGGCTTCTTCGACGACCAAGTTTGAATCATGTACATGCTTTCACAGTTGAGATACGTGAAACACGTCATGTACTCCAGGTAACCAATCAGGCAATTGAACCCTATAAGCAAGAGTTCCAATCCATTCGAGCACAGGAAATGGACCAATAAATCTGGGCACCAACTTCCCTGTTTTACCAAATCGGACTACTCCTCTCATCGGAGAAACCCTCAGATACACATAGTCACCCACAAAAAAAGAAAAATCTCCTATTCTCGAATCTGCATAGCTCTTCTGTCAGGTTTGAGTTGTTTGCAGTCGCTTCTTAATGAAATCGACTTTGTCTAAAGCTTCGCGAATCATATCGGGTCCCAATACGAGTCTATTGCCTGGTTCTACCCAACATGCGGGAGATCTGCACGGTCGACCATATAATTCTTCGAATGGTGACATTTTCAGGCTCGCTTGGTAGCTGTTGTTGTATGAGAACTCGGCCAAATGCAAGTGGTCTTCCCATGATCCGCAAAAATAAATAACACAAGCCCGTAGTAAATCTTCTAGTATACGATTCACCCTCTTAGTTTGGCCATCTGTTTGAGGATGATAAGCGGTGCTCAAGTTCAGTTTTGTTCCCAATTCTGCTTGGAATGCCTCCCAGAATTTACTAGCAAAAATCGAGTCATGATCGCTAACGATACTCATTGGAACTCTATGCAGTTTAACAATCTCTATGAAAGAAATCTGCGCCAGACTCTGAGCGGTTCTATTTGATCTGACAGGTATAAAATAGGCGGTCTTCATGAAACGATCTACGATCACCCAAATACTGTCATTTCCTCTCCAGGTTCTGGGAAAACCATCTATGAAATATATAGAAATTTGTTCCCACTTCCAATTTGGAATTTCCAATGGTTGCAACAATCCGACAAGTTTCTGTTGATCGTTTTTGACTTGTTGACAAGTAGAACACCTGCCAACATATATAGAGATGTCTCTTTTGATCGCCTTCCACCAGAATGTTCACTTGAGGTCATTATACATTTTACTAACCCCTTGATTGATACTCAACTTGGACTTTTGACACTCATCCAATACTTCTCTTTTGAGCTCAAGGATGTCGGGAATACAAATTCTTCCTTTCAATCTCAGAACTCCTGCGCTATCCACTTCGAAACTGGAGACTTCGCCCCTTTGAATTCTTTTGATCATCTCCTTAAAAAAATTATCATCTTTCTAAAGAACGGATATTTTATCAATCAACAATGGTTTAATGATAAGATTGGCGATGATCACATTCTTCCTGCTGAGCGAATCAACCACAACATTGGCTTTCCCTAGAGTATACAAAATATCAAGATCATATGCCGCGAGAAATTCTAGCCAACGCTGCTGCCTCATATTCAGATCTTTCTGGGTGATTGTATACTTCAATGATTGATGATTGGTATAAAATTCGAACTTCTCATCCAAAAGATAACGCCCCTAGATTTTCATAGCAAACACGAGGGCTAACAATTCAAGATCTTGAGTTGCATAATTCTTCTCATGCATCTTCAACTGACGGCTAGCATAAGCGACTACTTGGCCTCTTTGCATTAATACTGCACCAACACCTTCTTTAGAAGCATTGTCCAGACTTTCAAGCCTTGATTGCCATCGATAATTATTAACACTGGAGCAGTTGTCAATCTTAACTTCAGCTCTTGGAAAGCTGTCTCACATTCTGGAGTCCAATTGAACCTTGAATGTTTCTTAGTATGCCTTGTTAAGGAACTAGATATCTTCGAAAAATCTTTAACAAACTTCCGATAATAACTAGCCAATCCAAGAAAACTTCGGACTTCTGTGGGTGTAGTTGGCTGCTTCCAATCTTGAATAGCTGTGATCTTACTGGGATCCACAGAAATTCCTTCTTTTGATACAACGTGGCCAAGAAACTTGACTTCTTCTTATCAGTATATACATTTGGAAAATTTTTCTTTTAAAACATTCTTTATCAGAATCTCTAAAACATGTTCCAAATGTTTCGCATGCTCGCTCTTTGACTTAGAGAAGATCAATATGTCATCTATGAAAACCAGTACGAATTTATTCAATACTTCTCTGAATACTCTATTCCTTAGATCGACAAAATAAGCTGGAGCGTCACATAAGCCGAACGGCATTACTAACCACTCATAGAATAAGTATGGACCTCTGAATGTTGTCAAAGGAACACATTCCTCGGCAATACGAAGTTGATGGAAACCTGTAGCTAGGTCCATTCTTGAAAATACTTATGCGCCATTCAATCGATCTAACAAATCATCAATTCGCGGCAATGGATATTTATTCTTTAATGTCTTCTTATTCAAGTCACGATAATCCATACATAGTCAGAGAGTACCGTCTGACTTTGGGACAAACACCACTGCTACTCCCCAATCAGAGAAACTAGGCCTGATCAGACCCTTCTATACAAGTTGTCAAGTTTGATTGTCTAACTCTTCTTTTTCCTTCAAGGACATTCTTCGAATAGCGTGCACTACTGACCTTGCATTCAGAATTAAGGCGATTTTGAAATCAATTTCTCCACGCGGGGGTAAGCTAACAACTTCTTCAAACACATCCACATAATTCTTAACAACAGGAATATATTCTATATCTACCGGAATATTCTCTGTGACGACAGGAATAGGTTCTAGTTGAGCAGGAAAAACGTCTAGAGCTGACCAAAAGTCTTTTCAATCTGAATTCGGACCTTCGCATGAAATGGTTATATAATTCCCTGATTTAATCTTCGCCCTTACGACTCTGTCGGCGCATTTAATCTCAGCTTCATATTTGGTTAACCAATCCAATCCCAAAATAAGATCAAATTCTATGAAATTCATGACAATCGAGATGGTAGAGAGCCGATAGCAGGAAAAAGAAACAGGTACCCTATATATCCAACTAAGATCGAGGGAACCCCCAACCGGATTATGGACAGTCATGGGTTCTTTGAGCTTTTTCAATTTCAAATCCAATTTCTTAACCGCATTACTTGCAATAAAGCTTTGTGACGCGCCTGTATCTAATAGTACTTTAACTGGAATGTTTTTGACAGTAAGCCTGCCTTCTAAAACATCTGGCCTCCCCTGACTAGATGAGGGTGCTGAAGTTTCTGCCACTTCGTTCACTTGTGCCACTTTGGATTTCTTTAATAGCCGGCAATCTTGCTTTACATGACCAGCCTGATGGCAAAGATTGCATTTTCTATTCTTTTGACCCTTCTTATTGGATTTGGATCCAGCATTTCTTCCTTTCTTCGAGGATTTGCAATTTCCTTGAAATTGTCCTCGCTTCTTGCAGTTATTGCATATAGCAGTCGTTACCGGCTCTTTCTCAGATTTAACCTCTTTCCTATTGACTTTAGGCTTCTTTCTGACCCCAGACGTCGTACTTGCCTCAGGCTGCATACTCGTCTCTGGGCTATCAGTTTCAAATTTCCTTTTGTTACTAGAACTGCCTTCCTCTGCGTCTTCCAAAAGATCTTGCTTATCTAGATCTTCATACTAATAAGCCATGTATATCATTTCAAAAGAAGGTTGTTGCACATGTGCAGTTACACTACTTTGGTACTTTCTTGAAAGCCCGTTAATAGACCTCAGATTCTTCCTCTTTGGATTTTGAATTAGATGCGGGGCAAAATGAGAAAGTTCACTGAATTTCTTATGATATTATGGGATGGTCATGTCTCCTTGGATCAGATAGTAGAATTCATCGTATAGCCGATCGGTTGCTTCTGGAGGAATAAATCTTTCACTGAAAATCACTTTAAATCTATCCGAGGTAATATTACCTTCTGGATTATCCTTAATAACTGTTTCCCACCAGAACAAAGCTTCGTCTTTGAGCACCCAAGATGCCAGTAATCTTTTTTGATTGTCTCTCAGCCGGAAACATTCAAAAATTCTTTCCGCATAACGCATCCATGCTTATGTTTGAATAATGGATTCATTGCCTGAGAATGGTACTCCACCCAGATTTCGATATTTCTTTAATAGAGCTTCAATATCTGGTTCTGACCTACCTCTTCTACTTCTGCCACTCATTTTCTTTGTCTGCAAATAGTAGAAAAAGTGTCAGGCCAATAAAAAGGTACTTTAAAGCATAAAGACATATACTTTAATGTAAATGTGTCTATAGGGATGCATTCCATTCTACTACACTCATTTTAGGATATTACTAATCCTATCTAAAATGAGTTATTCGTCGTGGAATACTACTGATTCTATTTCTGATGAGTTCGTTAACATGTTACACTCCGAACTAAGCTTAACCAAAGCTTTGATACCACGTGTGACGACCCCAAACCCCTATTCCACGGTGGCAAGGGTAATCTTTGGAATATAACACAAAAACAAATAACAGCAAAACAGAAATACATAATTGCACCAGATAATTTACAACAGAATACACTGGATAAACATAATCATCAGAGTTACACAGTATAACAGGATCATACTTTGTACAACATATAGTTTCAGCTTTATATAAAATGTCTACAGTGGAATTAAACATAATATACATAACAGGAGCTGAACAACATAAAACAAAGTGATAGAATCCATCTCCAGCTCCATAGCTATCCAGAAAGAGCCTGCTAAAACCTGAATACAAGGCTGCCCATGTAGGAAATAGGGCACCTGAGTTTGCAAGTGAAACAAACTACGAGTCAGTCATGGGACTGGTATGAGAAATCTATTTAACTTATCTTACAATAGGGCCAATCACAGGACTACGCCACTAACGAGGAATGGATTTACTCCATTGGATTTCCCATGCTTAAAACAAGTAAATCATTTAAACATCGCAATGCTTTTTACAAAAATGAAGCCATTATAAGACTCAGGTCCCATCACACAATGCAACGCAAAATGGAGGATAGAGTTTTACCTTATAATGGCCAAAATATGCTTAATACGTATAAAACAAAAGCATGATATTATTACTAGTGTTTATATGTTTCAAAAACAATTTCAATCATAAGTATCAATCATAGGCGGCACAAGTGCCTCGTACCACTATGTCGCCATATATAGGTTTATAATCAAAATCGCACGATATCGTATTTGGAAATTGGATTTCCGTCGTGAACCAAGGCAAGGGATCTTCCTTACTGCTTCGAGACATTCTAGCCCATGTCCCAGGAACAACCGCAACTGCACCTTGGATCGTCAGGGTTGGTCCACACGGAGTGGATTAAAAGGCCTGAACACTGCGTTTCCCCGCCATATGGGGTGTAAACTGGTCATATCCCGACCAAACCATCGGCTCTGCAGAGACCGAAATAACCAAGGCGCCTCGCTATCCATCATCTACATAAGTAAAATGCTTGGGCATGTAAAACCCGGACACCACCCCTAGCTAGAAGGAAACGCATGTCCTCCCTGATGTCCTCTCCCGTTTCTGGTCCATACCGAGGTGTGAGGCCCGCGAATCAACGCTATACACAAAGCTAGCTATATCAAAGTGTGCTTTGATCATCAACCACAAGGCTCTGCTTTTCAACAAAAGCCTTGATCACTGCATCTCAGCTTTCCTGTAATGACCCGGACTCTTAGGGGTTAATTTTAAATATTTAATATGGATTTAAATATTGAGTTAAGTAAATAAATCAATTTTCATAGGGAGTTATTGATTTAAAAATCAATTTTAATTTAATATTGAAAATATTTAATAATCAGAATACGAAAATGGATTTAGTTGAATTCAAATTTGAATTTGAATTAAATACAGTTCAAATAATTTATAGAAATTTTATTGGAATTTATAACAATAATAATATTTATTTATTATCGAGGAAATAAATTGTTTTGAATTTAATTTTTATTGGTTTAAACTAATATCTTCCACAGACGATCGAACTGGACTTCGATACTTATCCCAGTGTGTCCGGAATAGGGGTATTACCCTAAGATTGACAGTTGTTGGGTTCAGAAAGGAGTTCGAAATCAAGGGCTATTGAAAGTTTTAAGGATACAGTTTTAAATTTAAACAAATTTAAAATAAAATACTTGTCCCCTCTTAGACCACGTCTCCCCCTTTTTAAACCATTCATTTCATTCTTCTTCAAATGGATCCAAAGCTTCCAGCACACCCAAAAATGTAGGCCTCGTTGTTCAAAATATAAACCACGCCCCCTCCTTTATAAAATGGCCTCTACCCTTCTCTTTACTGGATTTCAGAATCGAAAAGAATAAACCCAAACTCTAAATCACTATCGCATAAATCAAAGTCCAGACAAATCAACCAAATCACTCTAACTATCTGAATCCTCATTAACCGTCAGCGGAGCTCAAAACCTCCCTTCTTTTTGGGCGCGTTTGTTCCTAGGGATCCAACTATTTGGGGCGAGCTCGAGATTTGAGTTGCGAGTGGGTTTATTGTCGCTAGAGGAAGTAGGACATCGGAAATTAGCTGGTTGGAGAAGAGTTCGATCTAGGGTGAGGATCGAGTTACTGTGTAATGAACTGGGAGGGTGCGAGGTCGCTTTCAGTAATGGCGAAGGAAAGGGTTAGTCTGATGGCGATGAAGGTGAGATGAGAGGAATACGAACGTGTTGATAGTGGGTTCTGGTGTTGCGATGAATTTTGTGGATGGAGGGTGCGATGAGGATACTGTTGGGAAGTGGAGCAGTGCGGGTTGGTTTAGTCTTTGTTGGTCAGATGGAAGCAAGCATGGCTAGGAGGGGTTCACGAGGTCAGTGTCTGGACTGGTGATGAAGTCTGGGTGATTGAGATTTTTGACTAGTCGGAGGAGCTTTGAATGCTGAAGTCAATGGTGGTGGGTGCAGTACTCGTAGGCAGCCGGGATGGTCGGAGTTAACAATCAAAAGGGAGTCAATGCTAGTCGGATTTATAAAACTACAGACTAGTTTGTCCTAATCGAGACAGAGGAGGGACTAGGGAATGATCGGTAAGTTTGATTTAATATAATTAATTAAGTTTTTAATTTACTTATTTTAGCCCATGAATTTAGGCTTAGTAAGGTAAAAAAATTAATTAATTTAATTCAAGTGTTTAGTGATAATTAAATTTAAAAGAGAGAATAGATGTATACAAGTTTATAACATGTGTGTTTACTTTATACGAAATCAAAAAATTAATCAAAACATTTTAGTTAGTAAATAAGCATAGTTTATCTTGCGAAAAATAAATACAATATCTTGTTTATTTTTAGATCCGTTCGAACTTTAAATTTTGTTGGACTCATATGGATCTGGGCTTCACGATGGAATTCATTTTGTGATTTCTGAATCAATTGGAATCAGAATGGATCATAAAGGAAAATCATGTGAGTAGATCTCACCTTTTATTTAGAAATTATTTTTATATAGTTAAAAATAATTGTTGTTACTTGTTTGAATGCTGTCTGATTGTTTTAAACTATATATTAGTTATTTAGGATATATTATATATATATTGGGTTGATGATTGGTTGGATTCCCGCAGTCTCACTAGCGGATGCCAGCGGTACCATAGCGGATGATTACCCTATACACCCCACGCTATGATTAGTGGATGACCTTCTATACTGCGATATCCTGCCTCGAAGCAGGATGGGTATTACTATGTTGACTAACGTCTGTGGATGCAGGAAAACAGGTTGGAGGAATCCAACTGGATTCCTCAAAAATATATTATCTATTTGTTGTTTGTTTGATATCATATATATTCCTATATGATGTGTTAAAAATCAAGTGATTGAAAATTGGTTGATCTGATTGTTGAAAATACCACTAGGGCTTGAATATTGATTTATAAAAATATCGAAAAGGGTATTTGAAATTAAAATGGGGAATTCTATTTTTATAAATAGAATTTGAATTTTAAATGAACTATAGAAAACATTAACTTGTTTTGAATATATATGAACGAATATTGAATTTATAAACTCTGTTTATAAATGAAAAGATGGGATTTGAATTAAATTTATAAACTCTGTTTATAAATGAAAAGATGGAATTTGAATTAAATTTATAAACTCTGTTTATAAATATTTAAAGATGGGATTTGAATTGAAGTTATAAACGTTGTTTATAAATAATGCAGAGATATTCAAATAGACTTTGAATATAGAATTTGAATATAGAATTCAAATGGACTTTAAACTATAGAATTTGAATATAGAATTCAAATAGACTTTGAATATAGAATTTGAATATAGAATTCAAATAGACTTTGAATATAGAATTTGAATATAGAATTCAAATGGACTTTAAACTATAGAATTTGAATATAGAATTCAAATGGACTTTAAACTATAGAATTTGAAAATAGAATTCAAATGAAGTTTAAATAAAGAGAATTCAAATAAAATTGAATTGGAATTTGAATAAGAAGTCGACAAGGAAACGAGAGTATGAGTATAATTAGAATTTGTTAATATGCAGTTAAAATATATTTGAACATGTCATGTTCAAATATAAAGGTGAAATAGACTGAAAAGTAAAGCAACAGATTTAATTAACAAATTGAGTTAAAACGATTGGTATAGTTAAAATAGATTGGACAGGCATAAATATACAGGAGACAGGTATGGAATAAAGTATAGAAGTGAAATAAATAGAATGCCCGACAAAAAGGTACGTATTTAATTTCCATATGAGATTTTATGCGCCTTATCGGCAAGCCGCTTGGCTTTTTCTTTTTCTTTTTGAGATGAGAAGGACCGGGAAAGCTATTTGAAATTTCCCGATGCTCCCGGTACAAAGGAGGTTATGGCGAATTTTTCCGGGAATTTAAGGAGATAGAATATTTTTAAGATAATTTGATAGTTAGAAATCAACGTATCGATATATATAGAAGTCGGTAAGAAAACGAACTTAGAAATAGAATAGTATAATCAAAAGGGAAGTATAAGAATAAAATCTAGTAAGAATAGTAAGAAAAAGTGTATACGTGTTTAAAGGTAAAGAAGTAGTTGTATGTTATTGATTGTTCGAGTAAGTAGTCATATCTGTTTTAACGTTATAAATGTTATTCAGTCAAGGTCTGAGAGGTAGTTATACCCCAACTTGATTGATTTCATTATTAACAAATGAACAGTAAGATTTCAGGCTCGAAGATCAATGTTAGATAAGAGCTAGTTGAATATAGTATTTGGGTTGTCGTAACGATGTTTTACACAACATCCGTTTTAACCCAAATAAGTGTAAGCTGGGAAATAGAATAATAAATATTTCCTAAGTATAGGAATAAACGAGATTGGAAAAGAGATAAGTAATTGGAATATTTTCCAATTATAAATAACATATATTTTCTAAAGTTTAGAAAATAAAAGAAGGCGATATATGGAAATGTTTTCCAAAGAACGTATAAGGCCAATACGGTTATTAAAAATATTTGGTTAACAAATATTGATAAAGAAATAGAGAAGAGATTTAATTAATGGAATATTAATTAAAGGCTCAGTGATTGTTTGATAAATGGATGAACACTTGTTTTCTTCGACAGTTAAATCATCGACTATCGAAACACTTGTTTTTATTCGATAGTTAAATCACAGACTATCGAAGTTTTGACCATCGTTGTCAATATGGAGAGACCGGTTGGATTATTATCCGAAGAACCACTCCGTATTGGCAGTAGCGTGCTGTAACAACCCGAAAATCTGTGCCAGTTTAAAATTTGTATTTTGGCGATTTCAGCGAATTTTGTTTATTTAAAATAGATTATTTTAAATAATATCGACGAGAAATTTATTTTGAATATAATTCGAACGTATATATTTATACGCGCCGTCGTTAGAATATAAATATTTATATATAATTATAAATAGAATTGAAAATGGCGCGGTAGTTCGATAATTTGATTTCAAACTTCAATTGAATGTACCGGGTGCAAAACAATCCGGATTTTTGTGAAACTAAAAACATTAGGATCTAATTGATACTATCTTTCCAACGAATCCGGGAAATCAAGATTTCATAGCAGGAATCAAAAGATATATCCAGTTGAAAATTCTGAATAGTCGCTATGGAATTCAGGCCCTTAAAAATGGACATTTTGCAAACGACCTCGGATTCCGACGAAACCACTTTTGTTGGGTCCGTGATGTAAAGTTATTACTAGATTCCAAATTTCATAATTTTTCGAATTAATATGTGAGCGTGGCAAAGGAAAACGCGTTTGACCGGTTTTAGTTGATTTTAATCGACTGGAAAATGACCATTTCTCAAACGATCTCAGAATTCAACGAAACTAGTTTTGTTAGGACCGTATCGTCAATACGAAGCTAGAAAATATTTTTTCGCAATTTATAGAGTTAGTATGTGACCCCGGTAATTTGAAATGTACGTTTAAAATTCAATATAATGATTTAAATGCAAATTTAACGGAAACTGATCGAAACGGTCGAATCAGCTTGCGATACATATCCCATTGTGTTCGGAACGGGGGTAATACGCTATGAATGACAGTCGGCGGGTTCAATTTCGAGTTCAAATGGAAGGCGTACTTTTTATAGAAAATAAATGAATAAAATAATAATTAAATCTACATAAGTAACCCCCCCCCCCCAGTCAAAACCCTTTCCTCTCTTTGCCGTTAGTCAACACCGCCCCCTTCAGAGAAACGAACGCACCAAATTTCCTTCCTCCAATCCTTCAAATCCACTAACCAATCGACAAACCTCCAACTGCAAACATGTTCAGCATCGAGAGTATCTCCTTCTCAACGGTTGAGATCCAGTTTATCGTTGTTTATCGCATGAATTACTGGCTCAAAGGCCCGCTGTTCGAGGCCGTTCGTGCAGCGCTGGAGGGGTTCGAGCCCGACGCTACAGCCGGCGGTGGGCAAGGGCGAGATGCCCTTCGAAGTCGTGGGTTTGGATCTGAAGTCAGTACCTCGGTGAACATTGCGGCAGGCGATTTCCTCCTGCGTGCAAATGGGTTGCACGATGAACAGCTTTTCGATAAGGAAGAAAAAAAAACAGTAAGCTAATTTTCTCTTTGTAATATGTTTATTTAATTTAGTAAATAACCATGTATAAGAATCAGTTTGAAAATATAAACATATAGGATTTTGAAAATATGGATATCTCTGTTTGGAAATATAAAATATACTTTGCTTTTCAAAATATAAAATTTTAGCATTTTTATTTAAAGGCAAAATTAGTATGGTTTAAAAATAAAATTAGTTTTCAAAATAGAATTGTTTTTCCAAGATAAAAATAGCAATGATAGTTAAAAATAAATTAGCATTGTTTTATTTACAAATTTTAGAAAATATAAAATATAATTTGTTTAGAACTATAAAATTTGCTTTGATTTGAAAATATATATCACCTTGTTCTGAGAATATATATCGCACTGCTTTTGAAATAAAATATACCTTGTTTTCTTCAAGAAATGAATAGCATAGAAAAAAATATGATTTTTATATATTGAACTTCGGAGTAAAAATATGATTTTTATATATTGAATAGCGAAGTAAAAATTCGATTTTTACATAGGTAGTGAAAGCGGGCAACGAAGATGAAAAAAGATGCGATAGCGATGAAGATTTCTATCAATGAAGTGCCGTGGAGCTAGGATAGCAATATGTGAGAATTTCTCACCTTTCAATTTCATTTCTATTTATATACATATATAGGATGCAGACGGTGCTTAGTAGCACCCGACACAATCGTCCACAGACCATGGACTTGTTTGTTTGGTTGCATAGATTAGTTATATGATGTGATTTGAATTTGGTTGTTTGGTGATTTTGATTGATGTGTGAATGGCGTGGGCCTTCACTAGACCGGGGATAAGGCTAGGCCTTGTCCCGTTTCTAGTATCGTGCCGTTATGCCGCCGAAATTTTCTAAATATGTTAGAAAAATAAAAATATCATTTTATTGAATAAATGAACCGAATAGAATATTCATAGGTTGAATAAAATGTTTTATCGTTAAAAATATAATTTTTAACGTGAAAGTAAATAAATAAATATTTATAAACAAATCGGCCGATTTGTTTATATACACTGATTTGACTGATATAGATTGGGTCGATAAATTTTACACATCGCCCAACTGCACAAATAAAATATGCGTTTGATTGGTTGAAACCCCACACGGGTGTTGGGATGAAATATGAAGTTCACTCATCCTGATTGATTAAATATGTCGATCGATTGATTGACCGGCTGTTATAAGCGTTAGATATCTATATTTGATGCTTATACAGTGTAGTGCACTTTGGTTGATGGTTGATTATTTTTCAATGCTATTATATGTGTGTAATGCATGAAAATCCATATAATTAACTTTATATGGTAATTGATTGGGCCTCATACCAATTTGAAAAATAAAGAATATTATAAAATAAAGGTTCATGTGTTGACAGTACTCATCCATTGAGATTGGTCATGTGTTGAACGAAATATTTTGATAATAACAACTAATTTGAAAAAGAAATATTTGAAATAGAATATTTGAAAATAGAAATTTATGAAGCCGTGTTGATTAGTTTGACGCCATTTTGACGTGAACGATATTTATATCGATTTTAAACGATTTCGAAAAGAATTGAATATATAACGATTTCGAAATGAATTGAATATATAACGATTTCGAAATGAATTGAATATATAACGATTTCGAAATGAATTGAATATATAACGATTTCGAAATGAATTGAATATATAACGATTTCGAAATGAATTGAATATATAACGATTTCGAAATGAATTGATTATATAACGATTTCGAAATGAATTGAATATATAACGATTTCGAAATGAATTGAATATATAACGATTTCGAAATGAATTGAATAAATAACGATTTCGAAATGAATTGAATATATAAAGATTTCGAAATGAGTTGAATATAAAACGATTTCGAAATGAATTGAATTGAAAACGATTTCGAAATGAATTGAATTGAAAACGATTTCGAGTTGAATTGAAAACGATTTCGAAATAAACTGAATTGAAAACGATTTCGAAATGAATTGAAAATGAATTCAAATTGAATTGAAAGTGAATTGAAATGAATTCAAATTGAATTGAAATTTGAATTGAATAGAAATGAATTTTAAAACGAATTTATAAAGAAGAATTCAATTTTGATTAGAATTGAAAAGAAAGTTGAAATTGCTTTTAAAACGATTTTAAATTAATTATATAATTCGTTTTAAATAGAAATCGACGAAGTATATATTATATATATAATATAATGGCCTGAATAGAACGCGCCGCGCCGCGGCAGTTCGTGAATTTCGACCATTTATTTCAAACGGACATTACGGGAGATCCGACCGTCGGATTCTCCTGAAACCGGAACCGTTGGGTTCGTATCGAAAAGGGCTTTCTAACGAATATTAGAAATTAGAAATCTAACGGTTGGATTTGGAGATACGTCCAAATCAAATTCGAAAAAGGTCGTTGTAAGTGCAGTTCGATGGCCGTTGATGGAAATCGACTGTACGGGCCTTGATAAAATTATTAAAAATAGTAATAATTTGTGTAAAATCATAAGAAATGGTTTAGGAAGAATTGGGATGAAAAACTCCATATTTGAAAAGATAAAAATAGATTTTTATCGAAATGAACTAGTTTTGAACTAGAACTATAATTCTATTTATTTTTAAATAAATAAATTGAATTTGAAATGGTTTTAAAAATAACCAGAATTTCCAATGATTGCATTGGAGTGGAATTGAATCGAAATTGTCTTCGGAATATTTCGATGTTGGAATTCGTGATTATACAGATGTTGTTATGGAAATTTGAAAGATATATATTTATATCGTTATTTCCAATACGACATTTGCTAATCGTAGAATTTGATATTGAATATTAGCCAATATATTTTCTATTCAGAGCCTTATATTGAATATCAAATGTGATTTGGGTTTGTCGTGAATGGTGTCTTCACTAACACTGTTCTTGAACCCAGTTGAGAAAAGATTAAATCTTTTTATTTAGATTTAATGAAGTGTACCAATTCAATAATATTTAATTGAATTGATATTGATATTGGGTTTATCGTGAACAGTGTTTTAAATAATACTTGTTCTTTAACCCGATAATTAATGGAATGATTTTTGTGTTTATCGTGAACAGTGTTTTAAATAACACTCGTTCTTTAACCCGATAATTAATGAATGTGATTTTGGGTTTATCGTGAACCGTGTTTTAAATGACACTGATTCTTTAACCCAGTCGAAGATTAAAATTAAGTGGAGTTTTAATGAATCTTTAATTAGATTGAAATGATCGAGAATGGAGTATCACCAGTTTTGCTCCAGGCAATAGTTAAATCTTTAATTAGATTTGAACGTGAAATGGTAATTGAATTTACCGATAACACCGTGGTGTTAGATATGAATTATTACCAGTTTTACTTCATGGGATAAATAGGTTGGGATTGGGAAATTAAAACCAATGATTACTTCGGTAAGGTTCGCTAATTCCAACTAGTTGAATCGAAATTCAAAAGAAGATTAAAGAATAAATTCAAGGAATTTATCTTGGATAAAATTAATGGGAACCTTTCCCTATAAATGTGAAATTTAGAAACTAACTGTCGGTTAGCCAAGCAGAATGGTTTTCTGGATATTGATCTGATGTTGGTTTCGGCCTTCGGGGTTAATATTTGGGGAATTATTCTCTTGATTAATTTACGGTTAGTGACTGATGAATTGGAATGAGGCGTATGTTGTGTTTGTGTAACACTTATTTAAAATATACGCGAGTTATTCGGAAAGACCGGGTTTATCCCATTCTGAATAACTGATACGACGATAAGTCGAAGATGAAGACGATGGTCGAAGACCCGAGGTCTTCACGTCGTTTGGGTAATTACTGATGATCTTGATTGGGCTGTACACCCAAGAAGATGGAAACATTTGGTGATCGTCCAGACGTACTTGGAGATCGATGGATATGCGGGGTACTAGGTGCCTCCGGTTTCGTTCAGACCCAGAACGGACTTGTAAATGGACTGTGTGTCTGACATTGGATTTTAGTCCGTGTGATTGATCTCTATTAAATATATATCTGTTTGGCGGCGGAGAATTTATTCTCTTGCTTAACGCCCTTCCCTGAGACGTACGAGCTCAGGGGTTATATATTGATGGATATCAATCGCATGGAGTGAATTGCCTGTGTGGCATGCCTAAGTGGCAAATGATCAAGGCTTCTGTTGAAAAGCAAAGTCTTGTGGTTGATGATCGAAGCACGGCATTTGTGGCGTAGCTTTGTGTAACGTTTACTTCGCGAGTTTCATACCCGGTATGAACCAAAAACGGAAGACGGACCTCAGGGAGGGCCTACGTTTCCTCCTAGCTAAAAGTGGCGTCAGTGGTTTTACACGCCCTGACGAGTTTGACTTATGTTGTTGTTGCTGTTGCGAGGCGCCTCGGATTGATCGGTCGTTCTCGAACCGAAGGAGTCATTTAGTTGGCTCGCTTACGCCCTAAAGGGCGGCGAAACGTAGTGCTCAGGTATAATAATCCACATCGGTGGACCGGCCTTGTCGCTCCAAGGCTTGCCTGCGTGCTTGCCTGAGACTCGGGCTAGGCAGTCTCGAATCAGTGAGGATCTTGCCCCTAGCCTCGGTTCATACCATAAATGATAACCCAACTTCCAATACGACGTCTTGCGGTTTTGATTGTAAACTTATATATGGCGACATAGTGTTATGGGGCATTCATGCCGCCTATGATTGATACTTATGATTTGAAGTTGTTTTATACACTATGCACTTATAGTAGTATCAAATGATTTGTTTTAAACGTATCAAGCATTCTTTGGCTGTTATAAGGGAAAACCCTATCCTCGGCTGCGTTGCATTGTGTGATGGGACCTGGGTCTTATAACAGCTTCATTTTTCTTTATTTAGCATTGCGCTGTTTGTTTTATGCACTGGTATTCTTGGGAGGAAACCCGTTCCGTGTTATACGGCGTGGTCCCTTGATTTACCTAATGATTTAAAATAAAGATTAATAACTGTTTTAGTTCTCACACCAGTCACATGACTGACCTAGAGTTTATTGTTTTAACCTAAACTCTGGGTGCCCTTATTTTGACACGGGCAGCTAGTAGTTTTGGTTTTGCAGATTTATATTCACAGGATCCTCGTTTACAGCTGGAACGATATCCGGAAAGCTTTGTATCCGTATATCTCATTCTAGTTGTGTATTGTATTATTTTCCGCTGCTATGTATTTAAATGTAATTTAAATCTCTGATATTTCTGTGTAATATTCATTTATACTCTGTATATTCTTGTAATCTGATGCATTGTTGTAATATACAATGAAATGTTCTTCTGTATGTGTTCTGTTGTGGCTTGTTCTCGAACTATCCGACGCTTTCCTTTACGGGGAGGTTACGGGTTTTCACACGTGCGAATCAGATTATATTAAGATAATCGAAGACGGAGTAGAGTGCAAGGATTTTTCTATTAATAGAAATTGTGCCTTCGATTCATCCTGTTCCTGGGTGACTTGTATGGATGAATGTCTGACAGAGTATTTCCAGAAAGGTCACGTACATTGATTTCTTTAACCGTGAAGCGGAGAAGGAAACTTCTTTTAGCTAACACGTAATGTACTGTTGAGGACGTCAATCGGTGATTTGATGGATTTGACGATGTGGCATTCGAAGTGAATCTGATGTGATGATAAGGCGTAACCTCAAGCCTCATCAATCGGTAATGACAGAAATCGGGCAAGCAGCATGGCTATGTAGGTCGCACCTATTAGGCTGTATAATCACCTGATCTAGAGTTTCATTTACTTCTAAAAATCTATTGTCGATGCTGTCCCATTCGGGAAACGGTTGTTGATCCCAACCGTTGGTGATATACATTCGATACATTCAAGCGAAATGAGTGGTCGGTCATGTGTGGCTGAGTTGCAAGATGTTCTTGTTGAACTCGGTGTATTCTCCTCTAGAGATATACTAGAGCAAGGTGGTTCCATACCTTGTCATTGTTGGAAATCCATTTCTCAATACGTGCTTGCGGTTTTGATCGTATATTATATATGTGGAACGTGAGATGCAAACGTTCCGCTAGATTGTTATCTACTTGATTTAGACATTATTATAATATCAAAAGAGTTTTGATATAAAGATTATTGTTCCTTTCAAAAGGGATTTTGAAATGTTAAATCAAGTGTTTGGATTCTCATAAGGGAAAAACCCTTTCCATGTTATACGGCGTGGTCTTATGAGATATCATTTGGTTTTCTGAAACTGTTTTAAACTGTTTACTCATACCAGTCACTGACCCGGAGTTTATTTGTTTTGTTCTACCTAAACTCTTGGGTGCCTAAATTTGTACGGGAAGTCAAGTAGTTCAGGATTTTTCAGATATATCTAAAGGAGCTTGGAGCAGGAGGCTTCAGCGTTATTTAGTTATAGTGTTGTTCCGCTGTGTTATAAGTGTTGTACTCTGATAAGTGTATGTTATACAGTTAAGATTTTGTATTTCAAAGATGTGATATATTATATTTTTTTCCGCTGCGATGTGAGATTCTGTGTTGTTAGTTCTGTTCTTCTTCTACCTCTTCCTTCTAAAAAAAAATGTTTCGTATTTTCGTGATATTTGGGTTGGACGTATGATGTATATAGTCAACTCTGATGTTATGGAAATCTGGGCCATTACAGTTGGTATCAGAGCTTAGGTTGAGCGAATACCTAGGCTTGTTGGAATGTGCTCATTAGAGATAGGATCAGTAGTATCCTAGAATGAGTTGAGTGTATATATATACAAGAAAGCGTATTTGTTATTTGATATAAAAACTGTTTTATATTGTGTTGACTAGTCTGTTGAGTGGATTATGAATTCTGATCGAATCGTGGGACGCCACGATGTCGATAGGAGTTTATAAACACTTGAACAGAAGATTGGACACGATATTGTTTTAAATAGTTGACTTGATTGTTAGGATTATAATCGAATTAGATTATAAAACAGAAATAGTTATATATATAACCAATGGAATTTGTACATGAAATCAAATATACAAATGTGATAAATTGAAATTGAATTCCAACCAGAATTCAGAATTTAAAATCCTGGGAGTTTGGAAAAATATTTTTTCAAAATGAATGTCAAGAAATGTGGCACTGAACTCATTCAGTAGCTGGGAAATAATTTTGATGATGGTTGCAACATCATCAATGTTCATTTTCGAGTTTCTAAGTGACGAATTGCTGCCTTAGAAAAGTTTTGATGGAAATTTGTTTGAAAAGAAACAAGTTGTTTGAAAATTCAAATGTTTTGAATTTGCGATAGATATAAATATATGTATATATTTATATTACTTCAAAGGAATTTTGAAATGTGAAATGGGAATATAGATTTCAAATAGAAGTAAAATAAAGGAATTTGAATATATATATAATTCAAATAGAAGTGAAATAGAATTTGAATTCAAAAGAATTCAAATGAGTTTGAATAAAGAAATTCAAATGGAATTTTAATATTGCAAATATAAGGGAATTCAAATATAGAATTTGAACATAGAAATTTAAATAGGATTTGAATAAAGAAAATTCAAATAGAAATTTGTATAAGAAGAATTGAAATGGAATTCGAATTCAATGGAATTTAAATGGATTTGAATAAAGAAAAGTCAAATAGAGATTTGAATATTAGAATTCAAATGGAATTTGGTTAAATAGAATTTCAAAGAGAATATAAAGTGGAGGTTGAATATTAGAATTCAAAGAAAATATAAAGTTTGAAATAGAATTTGAATTCAAAGGATTTAAAATAGAATTTAAATTCAAAGGATTTCAAATAGAAATGGAACAAAGGAATTTAAATAGAAATCGAATAAAGGATTACAAATGGAATTTGAATAAGGGATTTGAAATGGTTTTGGATAAAGGATTTCAAATAGAAATTGAAGATAAGGAATTGAAATAAAAATTGAAGATAAGAAAATTCAAATAGAAATTGAATAGTAGGAAATTCAAATATAGAGTTTGAATAAAGAGATTCAAATGGAATTTGAATATTGTAAATATATAGGATTTGAATATTAGAAGCGAAATAGATCGGGAATATTTTGTGAAATGAATTGGATACATATTAAAAATATATCAGAATGGAGTTGAATTTATTATAAACAAAGTTAAAACATTTATATTTATAAATATAATTAAAACGAGCTCGCCATAGCGCGGTAGTTCGTAAATTGGCGATTCGAACTTCAATTTAGTATATAGAACTCAATTGAAGTCGGAATTCTTTGAAACAAGAATCGTCGGGACCGATTGAATAATAGTTTTCTAATGAAAGAGAAAAATCTGGATTTCGTCGTATAGATTTTGAGTTATGTCAAAATCAAATTTTTAGAAAAGCAGCGCCAGAACTATTATAAAACCATAACGGTTTAATTAAATCAATAAAAGGATTTTTAGGAAATAAAATCCGAATTGGCGTTAGAAAAATCCAGACTGGAGACATAAAATAAATATGAACTCCAGTGAAGTAAGTGAAATGATTTTTAAGACAAAAATCATATTTTAAATGGTTAAATAGAATTAACTAAATTAGAGAAAAATTAGTTAAAGGAAATTTGAATCAAAATTGGGTTTTTGGATAAGTGAAAGAGATTGAGGATTTATATTCGAAATCGAATATATAACTCGAGTTGAAAATATAATTAGATTAGTTTATAATTAAGTTGACATATATTTGAACATGTATGTTCAAATAAAAAGGGTGAAATAGGAAAAACGGTTAATTAGCAACTAGTTAATGGGAATTTGAATGATTGAAATTAAATTTAACTTAAGTAAGTTAAATGGATCGAAATGAATAAACTGAGTAAAATCAATGTGAATGAAATATGAATTGGGTGTGAATGAAGCAAAAACCAAAAGAGTTAAAAAGAAAATATATTTGTGAGACAAATATAAAGGAAATATAGTTGTAACACAAATACAAAGGAAGTTATGTGCAAACAAATAGAAGGAGAGATATTTGTAAAAACATTTACAAATAGAATTTAAAAGGAAATATTTGTAAAACATTTACAAATAGAATAAATGGAAATATTTATTTATAGAAAATAAATAGAATGTTATAGATGAGATATTTATTTGTTAAATAAATAGAATTTAATCAAAGGAATATTTAAGAGATGAATAGAAAATGGAAATCTGTTTTTAACAGATAAATAGAAAAGATTAATTTTTGAATAACAGTTTATAAATTAAATTAAATATTTATCATTCGATAGATGGAATATATAAGTCTGAACTTATATAGAGAAGAGATATTGGTTTTTAACACCGATAGTTTTAAATAGAAGGGGGTACACAACACATGTATAAGTGAAGTAACGTTATTAAAGAGAACATTTATAAAGTGAAGAAACGTTACTAAAAGTAAATCTTTATAAATGAATAAATGTTATCCAATAGGAGTTATTCGAATAGGAGAAGTCAATTAGAGTTAGAAATAATCGATTAGAGTTAGAATACATCGATTAGAGTTAGAGTTAACCAGATAGAGTTAATTAAACATAGTTAATTAAACATAGTTAATCGAATTTGCATAGTTATTGAGATAGAGTTAGTCAAACATAGTTACTCAGGATAAGTTGCCATTTCGTACGACTACTAGCGTAATTTGCAGGGCTGCAGATAGCCTAGGGCGGTCGGATGTTTGCTGAGGGAATCAGGCATAACCATTGTGATCGCTGCGATCTAGAGTCAAGAGAATGAAGTTAAATCAAATATTAGTTTATTCGAATAGAACTAGAGGAGTTATCGAATATAGTTTATTTGAAAGGAATTATCGAATTTGGTTATTCGAAAGGAGTTATCAATTATTAGTTAATCGAAGGAGTTATCGATTATTTGTTAATCGAAATGAGTTATCGATTATAGTTTAATCGAAATGAGTTATCGATTATAGTTTAATTGAAAAGAGTTATCGATTAGTTTAATCGAAGTGAGTTATAGAATATTGGTTATTCGAAGGAGTTATCGAATTTAGTTATTCGATGGAGTTAATCGATAAGAGTAAAATCCAATAGAGTTAATTGATAAGAGTAAATTGAATTGAGTAAACCGAATATAGTTTATCAAAGAAAGGTTTTCGAATCTAGTTATTCGAAAGAAAGATTATTGAATATAGTTATTCGAAGGGAGGAGTTATCGAATAGGGATTTATTCGAAAGAGAGTTACGTAAGGAAGTTTGAAATGTTGAGTATCAACATAAATAAGTTTTGAAAATATAAATGGGTTTGTAGCACTTTTTCTACCTTAGCAATTTCGAGGACGAAATTATTTTAAGTGGGGAAGATTGTAATGACCCGGACTCTTAGGGGTTAATTTTAAATATTTAATATGGATTTAAATATTGAGTTAAGTAAATAAATCGATTTTCATAGGGAGTTATTGATTTAAAAATCAATTTCAATTTAATATTGAAAATATTTAATAATAAGAATACGAAAATGGATTTAGTTGAATTCAAATTTGAATTAAATACAGTTCAAATAATTTATAGGAAATTTTATTTGAATTTAAAACGATAATAATATTTACCGAGGAAATAAATTGTTTTGAATTTAATTTTTATTGGTTTAAACTAATATCTTCCACAGACGATCGAACTGGACTTCGATACTTATCCCAGTGTGTCCAGAATAGGGGTATTACCCTAAGATTGACAGTTGTTGGGTTCAGAAAGGAGTTCGAAATCAAGGGCTATTGAAAGTTTTAAGGATACAGTTTTAAATTTAAACAAATTTAAAATAAAATACTTGTCCCCTCTTAGACCACGTCTCCCCCTTTTTAAACCATTCATTTCATTCTTCTTCAAATGGATCCAAAGCTTGCAGCACACCCAAAAATGTAGGCCTCGCTGTTCAAAATATAAACCACGCCCCTCCTTTATAAAATGGCCTCTACCCTTCTCTTTATTTGATTTCAGAATCGAAAAGAATAAACCCAAACTGTAAATCACTATCTCATAAATCAAAGTCCAGACAAATCAACCAAATCACTTTAACTATCTGAATCCTCATTAACCGTCAGCGGAGCTCAAAACCTCCCTTCTTTTTGGGCGCGTTTGTTCCTAGGGATCCAACTATTTGGGGCGAGCTCGAGATTTGAGTCGCGAGTGGGTTTATTGTCGCTAGAGGAAGTAGGACATCGGAAATTAGCTGGTTGGAGAAGAGTTCGATCTAGGGTGAGGATCGAGTTACTGTGTAATGAACTTGGAGGGTGCGAGGTCGCTTTTAGTAATGGCGAAGGAAAGGGTTAGTCTGATGGCGATAAATGTGAGATGAGAGGAATACGAACATGTTGATAGTGGGTTCTGGTGTTGCGATGAATTTTGTGGATGGAGGGTGCGATGAGGATACTGTTGGGAAGTGGAGCAGTGCGGGTTGGTTTAGTCTTTGTTGGTCAGATGGAAGCAAGCATGGCTAGGAGGGGTTCACGAGGTCAGTGTCTGGACTGGTGATGAAGTCTGGGTGATTGAGATTTTTGACTAGTCGGAGGAGCTTTGAATGCTGAAGTCAATGGTGGTGGGTGCAGTACTCGAAGGCAGCCGGGATGGTCAGAGTTAACAATCAAAAGGGAGTCAATGCTAGTCGGATTTATATAACTACAGACTAGTTTGTCCTAATCGAGACAGAGGAGGGACTAGGGAATGATCGGTAAGTTTGATTTAATATAATTAATTAAATTTTTAATTTACTTATTTTAGCCCATGAATTTAGGCTTAGTAAGGTAAAAAAATTAATTAATTTAATTCAAGTGATTAGTGATAATTAAATTTAAAAGAGAGAATAGATGTATACAAGTTTATAACACGTGTGTTTACTTTGTGTGAAATCAAAAAATTAATCAAAACATTTTAGTTAGTAAATAAGCATAGTTTATCTTGCGAAAAATAAATACAATATCTTGTTTATTTTTAGATCCGTTCGAACTTTAAATTTTGTTGGACTCATATGGATCTAGGCTTCACGATGGAATTCATTTTGTGATTTCTGAATCGATTGGAATCAGAATGGATCATAAAGGAAAATCATGTGAGTAGATCTCACCTTTTATTTAGAAATTATTTTTATATAGTTAAAAATAATTGTTGTTGCTTGTTTGAATGCAGTCTGATTGTTTTAAAATATATATTAGTTCTTTAGGATATATTATATATATATATTGGGTTGATGATTGGTTGGATTCCCGCAGTCTCACTAGCGGATGCCCGTGGTACCATAGCGGATGATTACCCTATACGCCCCACGCTATGATTGGTGGATGACCTTCTATACCGCGATATCCTGCCTCGAAGCAGGATGGGTATTACTACGTTGACTAACGTCTGTGGAGCAGGAAAACAGGTTGGAGGAATCCAACTGGATTCCTCAAAAATATATTATCTGTTTGTTGTTTATTTGATTTCATATATATTCCTATATGATGTGTTAAAAATCAAGTGATTGAAAATTGGTTGATCTGATTGTTGAAAATACCACTAGGGCTTGAATATTGATTTATAAAAATATCGAAAAGGGTATTTGAAATTAAAAAGGGGAATTCTATTTTTGTAAATAGAATTTGAATTTTAAATGAACTATAGAAAACATTAACTTGTTTTGAATATATATGAACGAATATTGAATTTATAAACTCTGTTTATAAATGAAAAGATGGGATTTGAATTAAATTTATAAACTCTGTTTATAAATGAAAAGATGGAATTTGAATTAAATTTATAAACTATGTTTATTAATATTTAAATATGGGATTTGAATTGAAGTTATAAACGTTGTTTATAAATAATGCAGAGATATTCAAATAGACTTTGAATATAGAATTTGAATATAGAATTCAAATGGACATTAAACTATAGAATTTGAATATAGAATTCAAATAGACTTTGAATATAGAATTTGAATATAGAATTCAAATAGACTTTGAATATAGAATTTGAATATAGAATTCAAATGGACTTTAAACTATAGAATTTGAATATAGAATTCAAATGGACTTTAAACTATAGAATTTGAAAATAGAATTCAAATGAAGTTTAAATAAAGAGAATTCAAATAAAATTGAATTGGAATTTGAATAAGAAGTCGATAAGGAAACGAGAGTATGAGTATAATTAGAATTTGTTAATATGCAGTTAAAATATATTTGAACATGTCATGTTCAAATATAAAGGTGAAATAGACTGAAAAGTTAAGTAACAGATTTAATTAACAAATTGAGTTAAAACGATTGCTATAGTTAAAATAGATTGGACAGGCATAAATATACAGGAGACAGGTATGGAATAAAGTATAGAAGTGAAATAAATAGAATGCCCGACAAAAAGGTACGTATTTAATTTCCATATGAGATTTTATGCGTCGTATCGGTAAGCCGCTTGGCTTTTTCTTTTTCTTTTTGAGATGAGAAGGACCGGGAAAGCTATTTGAAATTTCCCGATGCTCCCGGTACAAAGGAGGTTATGGCGAATTTTTCCGGGAATTTAAGGAGATAGAATATTTTTAAGATAATTTGATAGTTAGAAATCAACGTATCGATATATATAGAAGTCGATAAGAAAACGAACTTAGAAATAGAATAGTATAATCAAAAGGGAAGTATAAGAATAAAATCTAGTAAGAATAGAAAGAAAAAGTGTATACGTGTTTAAAGGTAAAGAAGTAGTTGTATGTTATTGATTGTTCGAGTAAGTAGTCATATCTGTTTTGACGTTATAAATGTTATTCAGTCAAGGTCTGAGAGGTAGTTATACCCCAACTTGATTTATTTCATTATTAACAAATGAACAGTAAGATTTCAGGCTCGAAGATCAATGTTAGATAAGAGTTAGTTGAATATAGTATTTGGGTTGTCGTAACGATGTTTTACACAACATCCGTTTTAACCCAAATAAGTGTAAGCTGGGAAATAGAATAATAAATATTTCCTAAGTATAGGAATAAACGAGATTGGAAAAGAGATAAGTAATTGGAATATTTTCCAATTATAAATAACATATATTTTCTAAAATTTAGAAAATAAAAGAAGGCGATATATGGAAATGTTTTCCAAAGAACGTATAAGGCCAATATGGTTATTAAAAATATTTGGTTAACAAATATTGATAAAGAAATAGAGAAGAGATTTAATTAATGGAATATTAATTAAAGGCTCAGTGATTGTTTGATAATTGGATGAACACTTGTTTTCTTCGATAGTTAAATCATCGACTATCGAAACACTTGTTTTTATTCGATAGTTAAATCACAGACTATCGAAGTTTTGACCATCGTTGTCAATATGGAGAGACCGGTTGGATTATTATCCGAAGAACCACTCCGTATTGGCAGTAGCGTGCGAATCAGATTATATTAAGATAATCGAAGACGGTGTAGAGTGCAAGGACTTTTTATATTAATAGAAATTGTGCCTTCGATTCATCCTATTCCTGGGTGACTTGTATGGATGAATGTCTGACAGAGTATTTCCAGAAAGGTCACGTACATTGATTTCATCAACCGTACCAAGAGTGGAAGCGGAGAAGGAAACTTCTTTTAGCTAACACGTAATGTACTGTTGAGGACGTCAATCGGTGATTTGATGGATTTGACGATGTGGCATTCGAAGTGAATCTGATGTGATGATAAGGCGTAACCTCAAGCCTCATCAATCGGTAATGACAGAAATCGGGCAAGCAACATGGCTATGTAGGTCGCACCTATTAGGCTGTATAATCAACTGATCTAGAGTTTCATTTACTTCTAAAAATCTATTGTCGATGTTGTCCCATTCGGGAAACGGTTGCTGATCCCAACCGTTGGTGATATACATTCGATACATTCAAGCGAAATGAGTGGTCGGTCATGTGTGGCTGAGTTGCAAGATGTGCTTGTTGAACTCGGTGTATTCTCCTTTAGAGATATACCAGCGGAAGGTGGTTCCATACCTTGTCATAGTTGGAAATCCATTTCTCAATACGTGCTTGCGGTTTTGATCGTATATTATATATGTGGAACGTGAGATGCAAACGTTCCACTAGATTGTTATCTACTTGATTTAGACATTATTATAATACCAAAAGAGTTTTGATATAAAGATTATCGTTCCTTTCAAAAGGGATTTTGAAATGTTAAATCAAGTGTTTGGATTCTCATAAGGGAAAAACCCGTTCCGTGTTATACGGCGCGGTCTTATGAGATATCATTTAGTTTTCTGAAACTGTTTACTCATACCAGTCCCATGACTGACCCGGAGTTTATTTGTTTTGTTCTACCTAAACTCTTGGGTGCCTAAATTTGTACGGGCAGTCAAGTAGTTCGGGATTTTTCAGATATATCTAAAGGAGCTTGGAGCAGGAGGCTTCAGCGTTATCTAGTTATAGTGTTGTTCTGCTGTGTTGTAAGTGTTGTACTCTGATAAGTGTATGTTATACAGTTAAGATTTTGTATTTCAAAGATGTGATATATTATATTTTGTTCCACTGCGATGTGAGATTCTGTGTTGTTAGTTCTGTTCTTCTTCTACCTCTTCCTTCTAAAAAAAAAATGTTTCGTATTTTCGTGATATTTGGGATGGACGTATGATGTATATAGTCAACTCTGATGTTATGGAAATCTGGGTCATTACATTGCCATGTTGTCAAGCTACAACGTCATACACCCATCCATTTGCATGTCCGTCCTGGGTCCGAACGAAACCGGAGGAACCTTATTCCTCATCCCATATGTCCAATACAAGAGAGAGGTCCTCGCACATCTGGTCGATCTCCAAGTACATCTGGACGACCACCACTTATTACCTTGTCTTCGGATGCCTCCCAATCAAGACAACAACAATCATCCAAACGATGTGAAGACCTCCGGTCTTCAACCACCGTCTTCATCATCGATTTCTAATCGTCGACCAATTATTTGAAATGAGATTTAACTCAGCCTTTTCAAATAATGCACTTATATTTAGAATTCAAATCAATTCATTTCCATAGTTAAATTATTTGACATCCATAATTCGGTTCATTAATGTAATTTTCATGTCAAACATATTCAACCATCAAATATCCAATAAACCGAGTAAATTCGGTTTATTTCCATTCCATATCGTTTATAATATTTTATAACGATTTATCGCTATTTTTATTTATTTAAAAATAGCCCATTTATTCAAATGACGCTTCAGGCCATAACGCTGCCGTAGCGCTATTTTTCTTCAGATTTAATTTACACATATTTGAAAATCTTACTGTTGGATCTTTACAAATCTTATATCATTCGAAAGATCTTTTCAAAACGGACCCAACGGTTCCAGTTTTGGGGAAATCCGACGGTCGGATCTCCCGGTACAATCGTTTTAAGTTACGATTTCGAAATACGAACTGTAGCGTCGTTATTCAATTTATTTTAATTATATTTATATATATAAATAAATATAATACATTCTGGCGCTGTTTTTATTCATATTTGAATATAACATTTCACACATCTAACCGTTGGATCTTTACAAATTTAGTATCGTTGGAAAGATATTTTCAAACCGGACCCAACGGTTTCGGTTTCGGGAAAATCCGATGGTCAGATCTCCCATAATAATCGTTTAAAATCACGATTTCAAAATATGAACTGCAACATCTTTATTCATTTTAATTTAATTATATATATATAATCCGTTCTTCAATTTCCAAACCATTTTCCTTTCATATATTTGATAAAAATAATATTTTTATCCAACAAATATTTATTTCAACACATGACTATTTTTAACACTTCATATCTATAATAAAAATATGATTTTTTTTTGTCAAAACAATTTATTTCAAACATGAATATTTTTAGCGATTCATATATATAATAAAAATGTGATTTTTATTATTAAAACAATTTATTTCAAACATGAATATTTTTATATACTTCATATACATGATAAAAATGTGATTTTTATCTTACAAACATTTTTTTCGTCATATGAATATTTTTCCAACACATGAATATATTTCAACACATGAATATAAATCAAACACATGAATATTTCAGAAAATTTCGGTAGCATAACGGCAGAGGGTTTAAAACCGGCACCGTCCCAAGTACGGCTCCTCGCACTACCTTACGCCTCGCGGCGTTCCCTAAGGGGCTTATCCTTATAATCTAAATATTTAGATCATTTTCATATCACAATGGATTTTTCCACAAACAATTCCAATTTTGTTTCAACCACAAACAATCATTATCAACCATTCACATTTATCAACCAAATTTCACGTCAACCAAAATCCAAACAATCACAGCCAATATATATTGTCCATGGTCTGTGGACGAGGGCAGTGTGTGTGTGTGTGTGTGTGTGTGTATATGCATATATAAATATATTTCAATTTCATTTCAACTCCATTCAATGCACATATGATTTCGGCAATGTATATATAACTTATACATCACACATATAATTTATACAACGCTTATACATGAGGTGTACAACGCTTATATAACTTATACATCGATTATATAATTTATACATCGCCATTATATATCATTTTGAATTTAGAAATATCACATTGGGTTCCACTCCTCCAAAATTGTAGGAAGCTCCAAAAATTCTCCGATCTCTACTAGAACGTAGAAGACGACGCCACGAGTCCAATGTCTCTTGTTTCACTTGATTTCGACAACATAGAAAAAGGATATGATTTTTATAGTGAAATCATAATTCGTAGCGCTTTAAAGTGCTATAAATAGTTAAATAAATAAACAGCCATTACCTTCAACTAAACCCTTCAAACTAGGTTTAATTTTTACTTCCAATTCGTAGCTCATGGACAAGATCTGAATATACCACGACGTCGGGCTTCGAAAACCACGTCCGGGGTACCCACCACCGCTAGCTCGAACTTAGATTGGAGGAGCAAATTGGTGCGATGCGCGGCGGCTTCAGGTGCTCGGATCTCCACGCACATGCATCGAGGGAGGTCCAGACGAGTATGGATTTGAAGAGGGGATTCAGATCTACAAAATCTTCAACTAGGCAGTTGGGTTTTGATGCGTGGATCGAGAGAAAATGAAGAGAGAAGTTTTGATATGGTTTTCGTCGTTCGTCGCTGTGTATCGGGGAGAGAGAAATTAACTTTTTTTATAAAAATTTTGATTGGCCCATGCTATTTATAATTCCAAAAATATCTGTTTTTCCCAACGAACTACAATTCAAACCCATCGACTATCGTCCCTAACTAAATACCCCTATTCCGAACACAATGGAATATGTTTCATAAGCCCATTCGACTGTTTCAGTCAGTATTTCTTCAAATTAAAATATAAAACATTCAAATATGGATTTGAACGTACATTTCAATTTGCTGGGGCCACATACTAATTCTAAAAATTCTCGAAAAATAAATCTAGCTATGTTGTGACGATACAGTCCCAACAAAATAGTTTCATCGAATTTGGAGACTGTTTGAAAATTGTCCATTTTCTAGTCGATCCAAATTGACTTAAATTAACCAAACACATTTTCCTTTGTCACGCTCACATATTAACTCCAAAAATTATGGAATTTGAAAACTAGCAATAATTTGACATTCCGGATCCGACAAAAGTGGTTTCGTCGAAAACAGATGAAACACCCCACCTCTATTAAGGTCCCTCACAAAGGGAATGCCTTAACTTCAGTGGAGCATTATAGGTTAAAGATACAGATAATTTACAAGATGGACATATAAACAGCGGAAAAACTAAATTTATTTCATGAGTACGTTGTTCATTAAAAACATTTCAACAACTGTCTCAAACCAATTTCCAAATCATTGCAACAAAATCTCTGTCTTGGTTAAAACATAAAGAAGCGTAAAATAACAATAAGGCAGCATAAATCCCCAATAAGAGTGTATCCAAAGCCATAGCCCAAGGAAAGAGAATCCAAGCAATACATCTACTCTCTTCAAGCTGGAAATGATCCGAACTAAGCTGAAGTATTCCCTCCCTGCGGACCTAGGAGGTGGGGGGGAATGGAAGAAAAGAAGACGAAAGAAAAATGGGTCAGACATGAGTCTGGTAAGTCCCGTGATTATTTAGCATGTAAGCAGGAAAAAAGATCATGACATGAATAAACTGAACCTAAGACAACACCCTAGAAATAAGATAACAAAACTGAATATGTTATCACACTCATTACTATTTCTCTGCACCCACTTACAAGTGTTTCAACTAGCACTATGTGTTCAAGATAAATGAGCCCCTTTATCGATCGGCTCCTACTCGTATATGTTTTCTACTTGAGTCATTCGGCCCTGCTTGATTGTAGATACCTGTGCTGGTCCCACCATGGTGTGTATCAAATCCTATGGTGGAAACCCGACACAATTCAAGATGCACAGTGTATAACTATTGATGCCCAGTGCCTGCTTTTTCCACTCCGGAGTACATGCATGCCCGCACTCCGTCGGAACCTACACTGATGCACCACCCGCCATTGTTTTGACCGCTTATAATCAGCCCAGTAATCGTGCCCACCCTTCCTAGTTCAGGGTACTATGATACATCTACGTGGGTTACTACTGAAATGGATCCCCGTTACTAGGGTTTCCTAATCAACATGTTAAAATGGTTAAGTGTTCTCAAATTAATCTAACCCCACCCATCAGTTTAGTTAACATGTTGTATTGGTTAATTGTTGCCTTAATTAACTTAACCCTACCATTCATGTCTTAGCTTTAATTCATTCATTAAAGCACTAACCACTCACATTAGATAGGTATTGTTGCGGTCGCTGGATGTGCCGGTCGGTTCCGGGCAGTCTTACATCGCAACTCAATCTAACCTCGGGTTCTTTTGGGCTTGATGCGCTAACCTCTCACGTTAGATCTGTATTGTTACGGTTGTTGGATGTGCCAGGCGGTTCTGGGCAGCCTTACACCGTAACTCAATCTAACCTCGGGTTAGGCATATTCGTCTTTTACTTAATTTACATATTTATCCTTCATATTTATATGTAAATTATCCACAATTATTGCCATTCAAGTCATGCCCCATTTACCCTCTAAATCATGTTCATAATTTTAGGTATATAAATTATACCAATTTATGCCACTAATCATGTATATGATTATAGGCCAAATTTTTCCAATAATATGAAATTTAAGGTTTTTCCCAACGTTACCCTTGTTATACGTCCGCAAAATTCACATAGAATGTTAGGCTCGCAACTTAGCCTAACTTATAAAAAAAAGGGAAAAAAAAAGAGCATGTACCATTCCCACAACATAAAATAATAAGGATCTAACTAAACATGTGCCATATAAATTTGGCATAAAACAATGAACTTGCATTTTGGATCCAATTAACATGAATCTTAAGCATATGAAAGGGGACATACATAGAATTACACAAATCCAATTAGGCATGTAAATGTGAACTTGCATTTTGGATCCAATTAACATGAATCTTAAGCATATGAATGGGGACTTACATAGGATTACACAAATCAAATTAGGCATGTAGATGTGAACTTGCATTTGAGTTGGATCAAATTAACATAGATCTAAACATATGAGAATGTAGATCTAAACATATATATGAATTAGCCTAAAAACTTGCATGTAACATAACATAAAAGAGTCACCAAATTTATATAATACACGATTGGTTTAACATACAACATGATTGTAACACCCCACCTCCGCTAAGGTCACTCACAAAGAGAATGCCTTAACTTTGGTGGAGCATTTTAGTAAACAGAACAGAAACTTACAAGACAGATAAAATAGTACTTGAAAAATTTATAACTTTATTTCAACAGAAGCTTGGTTACATCCTTTCAAATCACAATATCAGAATTCAAGTACAAAATATCAGTCTTGTACAAAAGCCTTAAGAATGCATAATTTAAAATCATAATCCCCACAGAAGAAGACAAGCCATACTTTAAGCACTTCAAGCAGAAGAAATCTGGATCAAGCTAGAGTATTCCCTTCTACAAAACCTGGGGGGGAACGGAAGAAAGGAGGCGAAACAACAAGGGTCAGACAAAAGTCTGGCAAGTCCAGTGATTTTCAGTTATGAACAGATATTAATAACATGACATGAAAAATAAAACTGGATGAGAGATAACTGTAACAGGTGCATCAGATACTACGGAAGAACAGAATGACATAAGCTATTTCTTTACACTTCTCTGCACTAATACTAGTAATAACAGAATTAGGTATCACCCTAATATTGAAACTGAAACAGAAACGGGTACAAAATAATTTCCCCAGAAGAGAATGCTAGTAATGGGCCTTTACCACCCAAATGGAAATGGACAGAAACAAAATACTAATAATGGGCCTTTACCACCCGAACAGAAACAGACAGAAATAGAAACAGACTAATCCCTATGGAAACAGAATGTAAAATTAGTTGTACACTAGTAAATGGGCCTTTACCACCTGAACAGACGGTACCACGCAGAAACAGACAGGTGTTACCACCCAACAGAAACAGACAGAACTAAGTGTACCCTAAAACCCTACCCCAAGCGATCGGCACCCTAATACAAAAATACCCCGTGCCAGCCCCACAAAAGGGTGTATCATTCCCTAAAGTGGCAACCTTTGAATGACACAGACCTATTTATAGATGTCACGGCGTCTTACATCCTCAGAGGCAGACCGGGATCCATGCACGCACATGACCCGGTTGGAACGCACCATCAACACCCCTCGCCATTATCAGAATGAACTGCTTATAATTAGTTCAGTAAGCGTGCCCGGACCCTACCTACTGTTGGGTCAAAGTTTTGATACCAGAGATGGTTACTGACTAATATGGGTCCCAAACAACAGACGACACAAGTAATTCCCTTCCTATCCTTGTGTCCCCAGGCTAACAGATTTCAGATTAACTTGTTTACAAGTTCAGACATACAGAATTCAGATCAACTAGTTCACAGACAAGTTTCAGACTAACGGATCAGATATACAGATTTAACAGACTTACGGATTAACTGGTTATAGGTTAACAGACCTATAGATTAACTAGTTATAGATTAACCAGTTACAGATTGTCTAACTTTGTATTGGGCCTACTGATTGACATAAAAATGTGTTTATTTTATGCTCTTATATCTTATCTTTTGTATATAAATAAATATTACTTGGGTATTGTTTTGTTATTTTTACAGATATTCCAACCCAGCCCGCATGCAACCAGAAATGTAGAGAAATAGAGTTCAATTTGCTGTGTATTTGCATTTTGAAGAATTGTAGATAAAGATATCACATCTAGTTGCTATTGGACAAGAAAAGGATTGATAACAAGGCTTTGCACATCACAAATCAATGAAGAAGTGTCAAGGAAGCAAGAGGAAAAGAGAAAAGGCCCAAATTTGCTTTATTTATCTAAGGCCCATTTATGTTTCTCATTGTAAACTAATTAGTGATGTAATGACAAGGCCCAGTTATCATTAAGGTTAGGGTTAGGGTTTGGTTATCCCCTATATATACCCTTGTAACGGCATTGTAGCCACCATCCTATATCCCATTTTCTATTTCTAATAAAGTTTCTAGTTCTTCTTCTTCTTTTTATTTTCTGCATTTTTTTTATTTCTCAGCAACTAGTGTTGTCTACACGATTAGATTCGGTAGAACACTATTTGTATTTTGCATTTCTTTTCATTAGTGATTGACTGTCTGATTAGATTCAGCGGTAATCCTAATTTTATTTCCTGTTGTTATTTATATTCTGCACTTTTATTTTCTGTATTTTAATCGCGTTCATAGGTTAAATTGGATTTGATTAGATTTGAATCTGATTTATAGTTTCATTGCTTTTCCATTGAAATTGTGATTTGATCGTCGGTTCAGTTAGATCTGTTCTGAATCAAATTACAGTTTTAATTTTGTTTTGTTTTGAAAAATCAACCTCCCGCTTCGTCTAACTCGCCCAAGAGATTAGATAAATAATTGATTTAATTCACCTCCCTGTGTTCGACCTGTATGCTACACACCTGTATGCTTGCAGAATTTATTACAAATGTCGCGCTTTTCTAGCGTCGATCAAGTTTTTGGCGCCGTTGCCGGGGAGGTAACGATTAAATTTTATTATTTATTTAATTTCTGATTCGCGTTAGTTTCTTTTTTATTTCTTTTTGTTGATTTCTTATATATATATACAGAAAAAAATTGATTGGTTAGATTTGGTATTGTTTGATACCTTAATCTTCTAATTAAAAAGAAAAAAAACTTGCTAATTTTTTTTCTTTAATTTCTTTCCACTTTTTACTCTCTTTCAAGTTTATTGCCTTCTCTTTCCAATTTCTTTCCTCCTTTCCTATTACCTTTCCACTTTCTTTTTACATTCTTCCTTTCTTCACCAATTCAGTTTAAAAAAAAAAAAAATCATACCAAATTTTCCTAGATTTTATTTCTTTTTTTTCCCTATCCACTTCCCCTTTTCATTTTTTTTTCTTCTTTCTTTTACATTCCTTTCCTTTCTGCTATTACAACAATATAAAAAAAAATCTTTCTTAAAACTTCTTCCTTAAACAATTCCACTTTCAAACCTCCGCAACTCCACGTCCGATCACCACCCAAAACTGCAAACCCTCTACTCCTCCTCAACACAACCGCAACACCCCAAACCAACAGACCATCACAGCACACTCCACGTCCCATGCCACAATTTGTTCTCACAGAAACCTGTTAACCAGCGCACCTTCCTGGTCCCTCATCTTCAAACAGCATCGATTCCTTCATCAACCAAGTTTGCACGCAAAACCATCTCGCCATTGCCAATACCCAAACCATCTTTCAGTCCTTTTTTTCCATCAACGCAAACTCTTTTCCCTCTCACAGCAAATAACTGCCGCAAATTCATAGAGCAGTTCACCAAAATTTCCCAAAACCTGTTTTGAACCACCTCACCGCAACCATCCTCTGCCACCCTCGCAACCATTCATCTCATTACCACACATACAACCTCTCCACGCTGCAAACCATAATCCCCTCCAAAACCAACTTCTGATCCCAAAAAAGAAAAAGAAAGAAAGAACGGAACTCCAACAAACCTCTGCAAGCCAAACATACAGTTCCAACTCATAACACTACTGCCCTTCCACCAACCAATCACTACTCCACCGTTCATTAACATCACCATAAGACTGCTCGGCAAAATCTCTATCCACCCAATACACATCGCAACACCAAGTCATAGATTTCATCGTCAGTCCATACCCTTCTCCACCGTACAAACTTTCGCACCAACCCTAATTCGCAAAACCCGTTCACCTGAAACTAAACCACCTGCAAGTTCACGCATCTGAACCGCAAAAAAAAAAAAAAAACATCCCCAAGTCATAACTCCTCTTCTCGCCCACATAATCATCAATGCCCACTTTCCAGACCAATTCGCACTCACCCTCACAGGATCACCAAATTGCAGTTCAAACCGCATCCAAGACCCGAAACCCAGTACTCAAGCAAAAATCCGAACCCTCCCAAACCACCGATTCGGATTCCAGAAAGCCACAATTCACTTCGAAACCCTTAATCGATTTCCCAAAAAAAAAAAGAGAGAGAGAGAGAGGATAAGACCGCATGATTTGTTTCTGAAATTAAAAGGGGGCGTTCAGCGTTTTTCTTCTGTTGATTTGTTGAGAATAGAACAGCTATATGAGCTTTTATAATTGGCGTATTTTCTATATTATATTGAGTACTGGAAGTGTGGTAGTTTTTAGGGTTTGTATACACTGGTTGAGTGGCCTGTTGAGTGAGCGTGACTAGAGTCGAGTGCGTTGGACCTTTTGTATTGAGGTGTTAATTGGGGCGTGGTACGTTCTAATTTTTTTTAATTTTGTTATTGGCTTTGTTTTACTTCCTTTTCTCCAGACTGCTATTTTGCTTCCTTCCTTCTTTTTCTTTATTCAATTTCCCTTGTTTTCAACTTAAAAAAAAAAGAGAATTTTTCAAAAACAGGTACAACTGAACCTTGCCCGAACCCGTGCCGCAGCGCAGTTAAGCAATTAATAGAAGGGGACAACAAAAGAAAGCAGCGGACGATTCAGATGGGTTGGAGCGGTTGCACACCAAGTGGGGTGTGAACGCACTAGCGCTTCCCAAATTCACTGGAGGACTGCCAATCAAGGTGAAAACTTTTAAAACTCTACAGGTGCTCTGCTGCAAAAAGGAAAAAGAAAATAATATATAGAAAATTGTTGTAAAAATTTTCTGCAGGGGCAGCGGCTTGAATGTAAATTTTAATTCTGCAATTTATATTTCTGTGTCTGTTCTGTGACTGATATTTCTGAATTTGTGGTGAGGAACGGTTTTCCATAACTAATCACTCTCATCGATTTTCAATTTTAACACGTGATTTTGATTTTCAAAATAATATAACTGAAAAGTGGTGCTTTGTGAAGTTGACTGTCTCGTACAATTGGATCGCGGATATATATTAGTTCAATTTATTGAACTTTTAGCAAAAGAGGTTGCATACTACCCGTAAAACATTGGTCGTATCCCTTAGTTTTATACTATACGTGAACGGCCATAAGACCCTCTTCCCCCTTCCAATTGAGTCAGTTAATTAATAGAGCACAACTCATTATTTTATATTATTTTGAATTGAGAATAATTTCTGTCTTGCCGTGATTTCATTTCAAATGTCTAATTCAAAAAATCATTGAGAGAAATGTGGGATAATAATTGAAGTAGACGTCCTCTTGAAGAGTATGAGTATGAGTATGAATTGCAACTCATGAAACAAGATTTTCCAAAATTTCGTGAGCCCAATGTCAACAATTTTCAAAATTTTCCAACTGACCAACATTTTCAAAATCATAGATATAATCGAAATGATGATTTCAATTTAAATTTCAATAATTTCGATTATGGGTCACATCCACATCAAAACGGTTTTGAATCGCAAAATAGCTTTGATCCACATCAATATGGGGTTGGAAACCAATTCGAAAATAATTTTGAAAATGATTTTCAAATCGATCAAAATTTTCGAAACTACAACCCATATCAACATCTTGAAAATGACCAAAATTGCAATTTTCACTCGAATTTTAACAGTTTTGGTTATGAACAAAATTTCTATGATCAAAATGATTTCCAATATCATTGTCAGTTTTCTGAAAATTCAAACAACTACCACATTGGAAATAATATTAATTGTGAAATTGATGTGGATTATAATTTTGAAAATCAGGAAATTCCAAACGAGAGCTCTCAAATCAACGATCGTCTTAACATTTTTAGAGAGAGGGTAGAAAGGCTAGATAGACAGCTTAATGAAAAAGATAGAAAGATGGATGAACTTCTTTGTTTATTGACATATTTGAAAGAACAACGAGAGCAACAAAATCAAATTCAAACAAGCGATGAATTAGGAAATAATCCATTCTTTGTTGACATTGAAAATTTTCAAATAACGACTTTTGAAATTGAGAATAATCATCTTGATGAAGTTTTTCAAAATTCAACCAATGATTTGAACTTCAACTCTTTTCAGGAAGAAGATTTAAGCTTAAATTTTGATCTTCCACTTTCAGGCTGTGAGAAACTTGAAATTTTTGAAATTGAACCAAATGAAAATGTTGAATTTTTCAAAAACTCAGAAGTGGAAATGGATTTTAATGAATATGAATTTCTTGATTTATACGAGGATGAATTGCCAAATAAGGAAGAAGTGGATTCATGTCATGAGTTCGAAAATTTTAACTTTGAGGAAATTTCAAATGAACTTGAGATTGTCAGTGTCGAAAATACGTTGACAGTTAATGATGAGAAATGTGATCACACAGTCTTGAACACCACTCAGATGTCAAATTTCACTGAATTTACATACGATCACAAATTTTTGAAAAATTACACTGACAAATTTGTTGAATACATGAACTATTTTTTGAATGTTAGTTTTGTTGAAAAACTTCATGTTAGGACGACCCTAGACATTTATCTCCTGGACTATAAATCTAGGTTTAAAGATGATATGGTTTTCAAAAACTCTTGCTTGTTAGAAAATATACCTAGACATAGTGGGAATGGGACTCATAGGGCTAGAACCAAGTGTGGGGGAAAAGTTGGTGGAATTCTTTGCATCGCGTGCACCGCAAACACATATATCATTGTACATATGATCCATCCCTACATATAGCTAAACTACATTTCATTCTTCAAATTATTTTGCATATGATACACCTTTGGGTACTATCTTTCAAATATAGAAAAAAATTACAGTGTGGACAATGTTTAGTTCAAGTGCGGGGGGGGGGGGAGTCTGCATTTCATCCATTTTTATTTTTCTTTGTTTTTATTTCTTTTTATTTTCAGCCATTTAAGTAGGACCATCATACATTTTAGATTGTAGTAACATACCATAATTTTTTTTTATATACCAAATTTTTTTTTCAATACGACTCATTTTCAATTGATACAGCAAAATAAGTTTACAATTTTTAGCCAGTTGATAGTATTTTTCTCTCTCAACTTAGATCGAATAGGAAATATAATGAAAAGTTTAATTTTGAGGGATAATAGTGTAACCGGTACATAGGGAGATTCTTAGGTGATGGCCATGAAATTTATTATATATTGTAGACTTTGTTTAAATAAGTGGAGGACTTAAAATACTTATAATGGCTTGTCAAACCTTTAAAACTGAGTTGTGTTAAGTTGAATTCGCGTAACTCTCTTTTTGTGATTATAAATTCAATAATAATAATAGTAATCCAAGGGTATCCAACATTGCTTGTATATCAAGCGTTGGTGTGCAAACCCGCCAAGCTCTATCCGACACGTTGTTGACAAAGTCAGCATTGGAATATCTTGGTCTCATTTTATGAGATTGGACACCTAAGGATTACCGACACGTTGTTGACAAAGTCAAAGTCGGCCTGCACAATCCGCCAAGTTCTTTACCCACTCTCCGTTAGTCCGCGAGGCAGTGCATGGGTGGTAAACCTTGGTCTTTTTAGTTAGGTGTATGTACTTAATCATAAATCTTAAAATTTTATAGAATAAAGAATAAGCGATGATACCCAAACACTTCTTGACCTTATTGATTTGACTAGCCATACATGAGAAAATTAGAATACCACTTTGCAAACTGTGCCAAGCAAACTAAGAATCTATTTCATGGCTGCACTATGTTATCGACCGAACTAACTGGCCAAACTGGAATTTAACATTTGAAAACTTGATTTATATTGAAAATTTGTGACAATTCGAGGTATCTAAAATAAAATCAACTGATTAGAAATTATTAACTTAATTTGTTGTACCACTTTCCTGAAATAAGTCGTGTTGTCATTTTTCGTTTTTATTTTTGCATATGTCCAATGCATTCATGTAGTTTCATTAGAATCACAGCATACTGCATTTGGATTTTGTGGGCAGTATCCGCTGAAAACCCTCAAGAGACACCACTCGTCCTACTAGGGACACCTAGAGGTTTGACGGCTTGTTGCATGCGCTCAATGCAATCGTGTTTCCTACGAAAGTGTGACCTATCTAGTTAATTTTTCATTTTCTTTTTACTCGAGGACGAGTAAAAGATAAGTGTGGGGGTATTTGATTGACATAAAAATGTGTTTATTTTATGCTCTTATATCTTATCTTTTGTATATAAATAAATATTACTTGGGTATTGTTTTGTTATTTTTACAGATATTCCAACCCAGCCCGCATGCAACCAGAAATGTAGAGAAATAGAGTTCAATTTGCTGTGTATTGGCATTTTGAAGAATTGTAGATAAAGATATCACATCTAGTTGCTGTTGGACAAGAAAAGGATTGATAACAAGGCTTTGCACATCACAAATCAATGAAGAAGTGTCAAGGAAGCAAGAGGAAAAGAGAAAAGGCCCAAATTTGCTTTATTTATCTAAGGCCCATTTATGTTTCTCATTGTAAACTAATTAGTGATGTAATGACAAGGCCCAGTTATCATTAGGGTTAGGGTTAGGGTTTGGTTATCCCCTATATATACCCTTGTAACGGCATTGTAGCCACCATCCTATATCCCATTTTCTAGTTCTAATAAAGTTTCTAGTTCTTCTTCTTCTTTTTATTTTCTGCATTTTTTTTATTTCTTAGCAATTAGTGTTGTCTACATGATTAGATTCGGTAGAACACTATTTGTATTTTGCATTTCTTTTCATTAGTGATTGACCGTCTGATTAGATTCAGCGGTAATCCTAATTTTATTTCCTGTTGTTATTTATATTCTGCACTTTTATTTTCTGTATTTTAATCGCGTTCATACGTTAAATTGGATTTGATTAGATTTGAATATGATTTATAGTTTCATTGCTTTTCCATTGAAATTGTGATTTGATCGTCGGTTCAGTTAGATCTGTTCTGAATCAAATTACAGTTTTAATTTTGTTTTGTTTTGCAAAATCAACCTCCCGCTTCGTCTAACTCGCCCAAGAGATTAGATAAATAATTGATTTAATTCACCTCCCTGTGTTCGACCTGTATGCTACACACCTGTATGCTTGCAGAATTTATTACAAATGTCGCGCTTTTCTAGCGTCGATCACCTACAGATTCACGAAACGGGTTTATCAGATTCATTGGTCCAATTGGTTTAACCTTATCCACCCAACACGTTTTAGACATCATATTTATCTCAGATTTTCATTAATTAAATATTAATGCCCAGACCTCTCACATTAGACTGACAGTTTGCGGCTAATGGTTAGGCCGGTTGGTTTCGGGCAGGTTTCTATCGCAAACTGAGTCTAACCTCGGGTTTCAAGCACGTTATGACTAACTTCCCACATTAGAACCTATTGTTTGCGGCCACTGGAATATGCCGGGCGGTTCCGGGTAGAATTACGCCGCAAACTCATTCTAACCTCGAGTTAGCCATGTTTATCTTTGCGGCCAATTAATTAATGATTTACCATTTATACCCACGCCTAATATACATGTCAATTATTCATAACTATAGCTAATTCAGATTATGTCTATAGCGGACTAATTATATCAACTCAACAGATATAGCAGATAACAGATTTTTCAGATTAGGCGACTTAACGGATTTAGCAGATTAAGCAAACTAGCAGATTTAGCAAATAACAGATTAGGCATCTCAACAGATTTAGTTTAGCAGATTTGGCATTTTCAACAGACTTAGCAGATGACAAATTTGGCAGATGAACAAATCTAGAAGACTAGGCAGTAGAGCAGAACTAGCAGATTAAACAATATAACAGAACTAGCAGATTAGGCCAATATAGCAGAACTAGCAAATTAGGCAAATATAACAGTTTTAATTATTCCTTAAACTTTTACAAACATATCTTGCCTAATTATAAATTTGGCCTAAGTTCACATGCAAAAATAATAGTCATGATTCACAATATGATCGTATACCCCATGTTTGCATTAGATTTTCATAATACAGATTATGGTCATAATTTACCATATATCATATGTTTTAATTTTTATTAAACTTGCATAGTACGGAAGATCCATATATAAATTATACCAAATATAGCCATCGATTACTATGCATGTCATATATCCTAAAGATCCCTTACTTAGGTGTTTATTTACATTAATAGATACTCTACTTTCATGTAAATTTCTATACCTAAGCCATATTCTCTTTATTTCAAATCATATGTTCAATACCCTTTATGTTATAAATATAACATGTCCAGCCATATGTCTCAGATTTATGTTCTAGCTACAGTCCATGTTCTTTCCTCAAACCAGTCACCTATTGGTCATGCCCAATTTATGCATCATTCATTTTACTGTCCCAAACATTTTAGCGTATGTTAATCTCTTATGAGATTGGCTCAGGCTTGTGGTAGCCTGGCTATAAAACAGAAAGAAGAAAGAGATACAGAATAAGATAGATATAAACAGAACAGAACAGATATAACCTCAGATTCAGATTTACAATTCATGTCACAATCAGAATTAACGTTTATATCGGAAAATAACTGTACTTGCCTTGGTTGGATTAAAGAGAGAACTTTAACTGTTGTAGAATCCTTGCAGAAGCTTTAATCTCTAATTTGAATTGAGTTGCTTAGTTGATGTTGGTTAGCTTCTTGTTTTGATTCCAGCAGAGTAGCGACGCCATTTTTATTTTTATTAGAACAGAGTTAGAGTAGAAGCAGAGATGTATTTATAGGTGTAGGAACTCATTTAGGCCCTCAGATTAACCCTAGAACTCATCAGGTCCGTCCAAACACGTCACAGCCCTCAAAATCGCACACACACGCACCAGGTTCGACCAGGGAGGTCGACCCCCAGGTCGACTGCCCAGTCGACCTGGTCTGGGGGGTCGACTGCCCAGTCGACTCCCCAGTCGACCTGGGTCCTGGGGGGTCGACTGCCCAGTCGACTCCCCAGTCGACCTGGGTCCTGGGCGGGAAATTTCCCGCCCAGCCCGCTTCTGGGTTTGAATTCGAATTTTGAATTCGAATTTCGAGCTGTTTTCGATTCTGAAATTTTCTGAAACTTCGGAGGGTCGTATCTCCCTCTTACGGACTCTGATTCTTGCAAACTCAGACTTGTTTCCAAGCAGAATTCCGAGACGAACGCAATGGCGCAACCCGTTTCCCTTGATTCTTATTTTTAAAAATTAATTATCCTCTGATTTGTTACTTATACGTTCATAGAAAACTACGGGGTGTTACATTCTCCCCTCCTTAAAGGATTTCGTCCCCGAAATCTTCAAGTTAAGAAGAATGTGTCCTACCATCCAGCATCCATCTACTCAATCATCAATCACTGTCATCCATTGTACTTAGAAACTTCTAATGTTGTATGCAAAGGTGTGTGTATATGTTCCTTATCTAATGCAAAGATCAGGCGGTCCACTGATTCAGTTGACCTCCTTAATGCGAATTATGCCAGTGCCATGAGTCCAACATGTATGCAATTTTCCTACTTGATACATATCATTTCTATATGAGTGCACAACCATTCAGTCATATGAACATCCATGTGCTGAGTCAATCATTTTGCATCCACAAAAATTGAAAATGCTCACACATCCATATGCAGTATGAGAGTGTTTTCGAGCCGATCTAGTGCCTAGTCTGTGTATATGCATCCACGAGAAACCACTTGCATCCACTTGCAACTATCAAACATAACATGTCTCAAACACATGTTTACACCCACTAGTTTCTACCTAAAGTTCAAAGATTCGATCGATAGGATACAGTCGAATGATGGAAGCGAGTACAGATAAAACAAAAACTTGGTTCCCATTAGGCATGGGTCCTAAGTATTGGCCCCGAAGACCGAAACCAACATCAAATTGACACCCAGAGGATACCCACTTTAGATAATGTCGAAACTTGAAATCTTAACCTTATCGGGAATATTCAGATATTTACAGATTACTGGTACAGATCAGGTCACCGAACTAAGCATGATAAAACCCAGAATGTATGCGTCCTACTTGACGCCTAACATTGATATCTCTCATACCCCAATCTATCACAATAGATGAGTCATAACCCTTATGGGTCTGAGTCTACAGCGGAATCAGAAATAATACTAGTATTAAAGTGCAGAGTATCGATTACAAAATCAAAATACCAGAATCAGAAAGAGTCTTAACTCCATAATCAGATAAAGAAATTAAACCTACTATAGGAATTTTCCTATTTCTATCCTAGACACTAGCTCAAGAGTGTTCGCCTGCCCTCCTTGCCCTCATTTCTTCAGGCAGTCCCTAGTGAAGTGTCCCATCTCTCCACAGTTGAAGCAAGTGCCCTTCCTATTTCTGCAATCCTTGTTCAGATGAGTCGAGCTCCCACAAGTAAAGCACTTTTTCCCCTTTTTATCTTCAGACTTCTCATCCTTCTTTTGTGTTTCCTTTTTGGGCCATGCTTTCTTATTCTGTGGTTCTTCCTTCTCTGCCTCTTTCGTGCCCTTGTCTTCCTCGTGCAGTAGTGCCATGTACACCAATTTCTCGTAAGTCGCTCCCATGGGTACATGGGTCATGGCTAAGTTGTGCAGTGGCTCATTCAGTCCTTTAACAAAGCGGAGAGCCTTTTTATGCTGAGTGTTGACTAAATCCAATCCGAACCTAGCTAGTTGGTTAAACTGGTTGACGTATTCCTTGACCGTTATACTTCCTTGCTTAAGAGATTAGAACTTTTCCAGTTGTAGACTTCGATCATCTTGCGAGAGAAATTTTGTCTCAAACCTTGTTCTGAAATCCATCCATGTCTCAACCGGCCTCTCGGCGTTAGTGACTTCACACCAGTAGGAAGCTTCGTCTTTGAGCAGCCATACCGCTAACTGTACCTTCTGCCTATCGTCCACCTCGAAGATAACGAATAGATCCTCAGTTTCTTTGAGCCAGTTCCTCACTTCTACGAATGATTCAGTTCCCTTGAAATCCTTTCCACCCATGGACCTAAAATCTCTACAGATCTTTGAGAAAGCAATTGCACAGGGAGGGGGCGGAGGAGGGGGATCATTTGTTGGACCTGCGGCGGCGGTCCTAGCCTCAAGATATTGACGAAACCAACCGGGTACATGAACACCCTCTGGTATCTCAGATACTTTAGACATGCTGAAACGAAAAAGGAAAGATTCAATACAAAAAGGACTGAAGGAAAGATATATGGCTCTTGGGGATCATGTTTTTCAAAATAAGCTTTATTTTTGAAAATACTTCCTTTCAAAACCTTTTTGAAAATAGTTCTCAAAATCTACTATTTAATCTGGTAACCTTTAGCTCTGATACCAAGTGTAACACCCCACCTCCGCTAAGGTCACTCACAAATGGAATGCCTTAACTTTGGTGGAGCATTTTAGTAAACATAACAGAAACTTATAAGACAGATAAAACAGTACTTGAAAAATTTATAACTTTATTTCAACAGAAGCTTGGTTACATCCTTTCAAATCACAATATCAGAATTCAAGTACAAAATATCAGTCTTGTACAAAAGACATCAGAATACATAGTTTAAAATCGTAATCCCCACAGAAGAAGACAAGCCATACTTTAAGCACTTCAAGCAGAAGAAATCTGGATCAAGCTAGAGTATTCCCTTCTACAAAACCTGGGGGGGAACGGAAGAAAGGAGGCGAAACAACAAGGGTCAGACAAAAGTCTGGCAAGTCCAGTGATTTTTAGTTATGAACAGATAATAATAACATGACATAAAAAATAAAACTGGATGAGAGATAACTGTAACAGGTGCAGCGGATACTACGGAAGAACAGAATGACATAAGCTATTTCTTTACACTTCTCTGCAGTATACTAGTATAACAGAATTAGGTATCACCCTAATATTGAAACTGAAACAGAAACGGGTACAAAATAATTTCCATAGAAGAGAATGCTAGTAATGGGCCTTTACCACCCCAACGGAAATGGACAGAAACAGAATACTAATAATGGGCCTTTACCACCAGAACAGAAACAGACAGAAACAGAAACAAATTAATCCCTATGGAAATAGAATGTAGAATTAGGTGTACACTAGTAAATGGGCCTTTACCACCCGAACAGACGGTACCACACAGAAACAGACAGGTGTTACCACCCAACAGAAACAGACGGTACCAACAGAAACAGACAGAACTAAGTGTACCCTAAAACCCTACCCAAAGCGATCGGCTCCCTAATACATAAATACCCTGTGCCAGTCCCACAAAAGGGTGTATCATTCCCTAAAGTGGAAACCTTTGAATGACACAGACCTATTTATAGATGTCACGGCGTCTTACATCCTCAGAGGCAGACCGGGATCCATGCACGCACATGACCCGGTTGGAACGTACCATCAACACCCCTCGCCATTATCAGAATGAACCGCTTATAATTAGTTCAGTAAGCGTGCCCGGACCCTACCTACAGTTGGATTAAAGTTATGATACCAGAGAGGATTACTGACTAATATGGGTCCCAAACAACAGATTACACAAGTAATTCCCTTCTATCCTTGTGTCCCCAGGCTAACAGATTTTAGATTAACTTGTTTACAAGTTCAGACATACAGAATTCAGATCAACTAGTTCACAGACAAGTTTCAGACTAACGGATCAGATATACAGATTTAACAGACTTACAGATTAACTGGTTACAGGTTAACAGACTTACAGATTAACTGATTACAGATTAACTGGTTACAGATTGTCTAACTTTGTATTGGGCCTACAGATTCACGAAACGGGTTTATCATATTCATTGGTCCACTTGGTTTAACCTTATCCACCCAACACATTTTAGACATCATATTTATCTCAGATTTTCATTAATTAAATATTAATGCCCAGACCTCTCACATTAGACCGACAGTGTGCGGCTACTGGTTAGGCCGGTTGGTTCCGGGCAGGTTTCTGTCGTAAACTGAGTCTAACCTCGGGTTTCAAGCACGTTATGACTAACTTCCCATATTAGAACCTATTGTTTGCCGCCACTGGAATATGCCGGGCGGTTCCGGGCAGAATTACGCCGCAAACTCATTCTAACCTCGAGTTAGCCATGTTTATCTTTGTGGCCAATTAATTAATGATTTACCATTTATACCCACGCCTAATATACATGTCAATTATTCATAACTATAGCTAATTCAGATTATGTCTATAGCGGACTAATTATATCAACTCAACAGATATAGCAGATAACAGATTTTTCAGATTAGGCGGCTTAACGGATTTAGCAGATTAAGCAAACTAGCAGATTTAGCAGATTAGGCATCTCAACAGATTTAGTTTAGCAGATTTGGCATTTTCAACAGACTTAGCAGATGACAGATTTGGCAGATGAACAAATCTAGCAGACTAGGCAGTAGAGCAGAACTAGCAGATTAAGCAATATAACAGAACTAGCAGATTAGGCCAATATAGCAGAACTAGCAGATTAGGCAAATATAACAGATTTAATCATTCCTTAAAGTTTAACAAACATATCTTGCCTAATTAAAAATTTGTCCTAAGTTCACATGCATAAATAATAGTCATGATTCACAATATGATCATATACCCCATGTTTGCATTAAATTTTCATAACACAGATTATGGTCATAATTTACCATATATCATATGTTTCAATTTTTATTAAACTTGCATAGTACGGAAGATCCATATATAAATTATACCAAATATAGCCATCGATTACTATGCATGTCATATATCCCAAAGATCCCTTACTTAGGTGTTTATTTACATTAATAGATACCCTACTTTCATGTAAATCTTTATACCTAAGCCATATTCTCTTTCTTTCAAATCATATGTTCAATACCCTTTATGTTATAAATATAACATGTCCAGCCATATGTCTCAGATTTATGTTCTAGCTACAGTCCATGTTCTTTCCTCAAATCAGTCACCTATTGGTCATGCCCAATTTATGCATCATTCATTTTACTGTCCCAAACATTTTAGCGTATGTTAATCTCTTATGAGATTGGCCCAGGCTCGTGGTAGCCTGGCTATAAAACGGAAAGAAGAAAGAGATACAGAATAAGATAGATCTAAACAGAACAGAACAGATATAACCTCAGATTCAGATTTACAATTCATGTCACAATCAGAATTAACGTTTATATTGGAAAATAACTATACTTGCCTTGGTTGGATTAAAGAGAGAACTTTAATTGTTGTAGAATCGTTGCAGAAGCTTTAATCCCTAATTTGAATTGAGTTGCTTAGGTTGATGTTGGTTAGATTCTAGTTTTGATTCCAGCAGAGTAGCGACACCATTTTTATTTTTATTAGAACAGAGGTAGAGTAGAAGCAGAATAGAATTGTGTGTAGAGAAGGCTAGGTCTTAGGATGTATTTATAGTTGTAGGAACTCATTTAGGCCCTCAGATTAACCTTAGAACTCATCAGGTCCGTCCAAACACGTCACAGCCCTCAAAATCGCACACACACGCACCCGGTTCGACCAGGGAGGTCGACCCCCAGGTCGACTGCCCAGTCGACCTGGTCTGGGGGGTCGACTGCCCAGTCGACTCCCTTCCTGGGGGGTCGACTGCCCAGTCGACTCCCCAGTCGACTCCCCAGTCGACCTGGGTCCTGGGCGGGAAATTTCCCACCCAGCCCGCTTCTGGGTTTGAATTCGAATTTCGAGTTGTTTTCGATTCTGAAAATTTCTGAATCTTCGGAGGGTCATATCTCCCTCATACGGACTCCGATTCTTGCAAACTCGGACTTGTTTCCAAGCAGAATTCCGAGACGAACGCAATGACGCAACCCGTTTCCCTTGATTCTTATTTTTAAAAATTAATTATCCTCTGATTTGTTACTTATACGTTCACAGAAAACTACGGGGTGTTACTGATAAGTGCAATAAACCACAATAGTCTCATAGGCATTTATCATAAAACCATCACAAGAATAGACATGAATCAGCATCACCATTATCTTACAACTAGGCACAATTCTAGTTTTCACTTTATTACAAATCATGAATTTTAATTGTTCACATCTAAAGAATATTAGGACTTACAAACAAAAGAAAAATCTTTTTCCTGGGATCTGTTTTCTGAAACTGAAAAGCTATCCCTTGATGTAGACTATCGATTCTCTAATTTAGATTTGATTCGTAGCCTCTAACTTGCTTTCTACTTTGCTTCCTAGTTAGAGAAGAATGGTGGGTATGCTAGGTTGACCATGGACAACATGGTGGCTCCTTGGAATGGAATTGTGTGGTTTACGGTTGGGGTTGCTTATATAGAGGTTTAGGTTTATGTGAGCCGTTAGATCAACCTTGGAGCAATCAGAACCGTCCAGACTAGATAAAGCTATCCAGAAATCGCCATCTATGCCCTAGTGACTCAGCAACAAGTCAGAAATCGACACTGTTTGGATCTGGGTGAGGGGGTCGACCCCTATAGGGGGGTCGACACCACTCTTGGGGGGTCAACACCTATGTCGACCTCCATGGGGGGAGTCGACCCCTGTGGGCGGGAATTTTCCCGCCCAGCTGATTCACGTGATTTTAAAAATTCGAACTCTTTTTGTTTTATTTAATTATTTTATTAAATTTTTTATTTAAACATGAAATCTTCTGAACTCCATAACTTCTTCATACAGAGTCCAATTCACGCAAACTCGGACTCTATCTCAAGCAGAATTCCAAGATGAACGAAATGGCGTAAACCGTTTCCCTTAATTCTCGATTTTACAATTTAGTATTCTTTAATTCGTTACTTTAATAAACATAGAAAATACAGGGTGTTACAACGGAGGTCGTTGGCAAAATGTCTATTTTCACAGGCTATATTATTCTATAGCGACCTTTCTGAAAATTCATTTGGCCATAACTTTTAATTCCGCGATGAAATTTCGATTTTTCAGATTCGTTAGAAAGATATTATAAAATAGGTTTAAATATTTTTGGTTTCACTAAAATCCAATTTATTTTGCTTCCTGTACAGTCAATCAAAGTTCGAATTCAAATTTTCAAACTGTAGCGCTATTTCAGGCCTTGTTTTATAATTAAAATAAATTTAGTCGCCATAACTTAAATCAAAAAGAATTTTTAGTCGTTATTATTTAAAATAAATTATTCTAAATGTTTAAAATTCATTAAAATAGCCAAATTAAAAATTTTAAATTGGTTTTGATTTTCAGGGTTGTTACATCACCGGTCCCGTATCTGCCTTGCTCCGCGTTTTTGCTGCCTATACACTCACACCGCATCTCCAATACCATGCCTTGCAGCGCCGCTCCTTCTTGCTGACCTGAGAGGTGTGTGAGCTATGTGTGAGTGTGTTTGTATATGTGCATGCATTGGCGTGTGTGCTTTTATTTTGGTTTTTATATTGTGTGGCGTGAGTTTGTAAGATTATTTATATATATGTAAATATATACTTTATATAGTTCGTGTGTGTGCATTAGTTATGATCTGTGTCACTGTGTTCATGCGTGAGTCATGTTTTGTGTTGATATTTTGGTATAGTTTTTTGTTCTTCTTTCTATTATATATTTAAATAAAATAAAAAAACATTTTGTGTATATATTTATAAAAGGGTTTTGTCGTCTTGTGTATGTTTGTGTGTGCGTTCTATTTTATTTTGTGTGGGTGAGAGAGTTTGTTATTGTGATTTAAGCTATTTGATGTGTATTTTACAATAAGCTAAGTTTCTATTCGTAATGAATATGTATATAAACTTTTTTTAAAGATTTGTTGTGTTCATTTTTGAGTCGGTTTTGGTGTTAAGTTAGAAACTGTTCCAAAACCTAATAGACGTACCGTTCCAAAACCCAATAGCCAAATCGATCCATTAAAATTCCCTCACATCCTCTTATAATAAAATATAATTCATTGAGTGATCATCGAATTGAATCCAATCTGAATCATGCACGGAAGCGTTGTTTCATTCTGCATCCATTTGATTGTCATCTCCAATTCTGCCACGAAAGATGAGTTTATCTCACACCTGACTTACAATTTTCATGGATGTTAGATCAATAATGAACTGTTATATAAATTGTATAGGATTGCTGATAAAAATTGATTGATTTGATATATATGCACATTTCATATGTGATACAATATATTCATATGACACGTAATGGCACTGATGATGTGTATGTTGTGATTGTTGATACCCCTAGTTTAGGAAAAATCACTGAGGGTTGAAATGATACATACCCGAACGGATATTAGAATAGGAAAAATCGTTATGGGTTAAAATGATAGACTAAACGATTTTTACTGAGTTTGGGATCGCGGGTTGAAATGATAGACCCGTAGAAATTTTATAAATTATAGGTTGAAATAATAAATATCCATATCACTTGACCATAAGGTAGAAAACTATATACAGACACCGTTGGTCGTATTTTTGAAGTATTTTGATTTAGGAATTTGATTTTAAAATAATAACTTAAGATTTATTTTATTTTATATATTTACATTTTAAATGTTTTAAACTTAAATTTCTATAATTTTGAATTATATGTTTAAAATGATTTATAAGTAAATATAGATTTAATGCTTATTCAAGATTTTACTTATAATTTTATTTATTTCAAACTATATAATTTAATCATGTAGGTATTTTAAACTTTTATATTATTATAAATAATTATTTTAAACTTATTTTCTATATTATTTTAATCTTATATATGTTTATAATCTATATTCTAATTTATTTTAAGATTTTATGAACTTATATATGTATATATATATATATATTTTCTAAATTTATTTTCTTATATATATTATAAACTTTAATAATAAACCAAGAGTTGGATAAGTTAGATTTCATGATTTAAATTCGAAGTTGAAGATGTAAAAATTTTATAACGATCATTGAATAACGAATGAACTCATATTAAGTTTGATTTAGAATTGATACGAACCATTAGTAGAGATGAATTTGAATTAGATAAAAATGAAATGAATTTGACTTCTTTAGCGACAAAAATGTGAATTTGAATATATATAAATTTTATATAGAACTGGTTTTATAAATCGTTTGGTTTGAATTGGGAAATTTGTAAAATTGATTTATAAGAATAATTTTAAATCTTATAAATTGTTTGAATTGAATATATGCCTTCGACTCAAATTTTAAGTAATGAATTTGAATAGTTCAATTTGAGTTAATATATTATATGATTTGATTTAATTTGAAACATAAGATTTCGATGTGAATTATATAAACTAAATTTGAACTTAAGTGTTGGATTTTGAATCGACTTAAATGAATGCTTAAATGGTAAAACTAGATTTTATGAATTGTTGAATAATGATTCGAATTGTATTACTTGAATGTAATTCGTTAAATTGAAATATAAGTTTTGGATTTGAGTCCTTATGTTGAATTCTAACCAAATGTTAAATTATATGAATCGATATAAATGAATTCTTTTAAAGGTGGAATTGAATGGTTTGAACTGTTGGAACTCGAATTTTTCGAATATAAATCAAACCAAATATTCTCGAAGTTAAATATTTTGTTTTGATTTGAACGATAACTGTGATCTTTAAGATATAATCTAATATAATTCAATTTGAATTGAAAAGTCATTATATGAGTAATGTCAAAAATCGAATATAATCGAAGTTAAATAGTATAGTATTAGTTTATAATACATTTTGAGAATTTTTCAATATGTTTCCGAAATTAATTTGATTTTAGCGATTAAAGTTATTTTCAAATTTAATCGAATTTAGATATTTAAATTTGATTTCAAATTTGAACATTAGATTTCGTATAAACTATTTTGTAAAGTGATTCATAAAATAATGACCACGTTGTGAAAAATGTAAATGATTGGTTGCTAAAGAGACCGAGATCGGCTATTGTCATACTCTCTACCAATACTGAAACCAATTAACAACTGTGTACACGGTTGAGTTCCAGAATAAAGGGGATGATTTGGCGAATGACTCTATTTTGTATTTCATATTAATTACGAGATCCTGACTACCTTGGGTCAGCTTTATGTGGCTAAAACAGGAGCTACGCACGGACCAAGTGAGGTAATACCTCCTATCGAGCAAACTTCTTCGATATTATTCTATTATTGTTGAGATTCGATTTGGGCCCTTTTGATTAAGGGAGTGTGTATCGAGGTGGGCGGTAATAGCTATTATGCGTTACCACCAGTCCGGGTCTGCAAACGGTGAATCCACCCGGACATTCCTTGCATGCCTTGTCACATGCCTTATATGATCCCACTACGACTTTGTTTTGTACTGTTTTATATGGAGTGCCCTCTGATCAACCTCCGGTTTATGGAGGAATTATGGTACTGTATATGCTATAGGAATATATAAACGATGTAAGGGTAATCATGGTAATCCCGCTTATGCTATTTTGATATTTTACTTTACTGAAAGACACTAATGTATATAGCGTATTATACACTATAGTATTAGTTTAATGGATCCTTAGAGGATGGTGATCCCAAATATCCTCTAATTTATTAATTGCATTTCACCGATCATTTCATTTGAGTTGATTTACTTCCATGAGAATGTTAGTCCTGATCCGAGTTGTTTTGTTTTGCATTATTGCTCGGGTAAGATCGCGTATTCTAGTTTCGAGATTTATCCTTGGAGTTGGAGATTATATTGGGTTTGCTTACCTGTATCTACTCTTTGATCAGTGGTTCCAGTGTCTGCTATTATCATTGTTTTGTTTCATACTGTTATCATTTACTTATGTATCAAAATTTATCATATTAGACTTCCACTGTATTGATTTTTGTAAACTCTAATGTAAAATTTTATTTAGTAGCTTCGTGAACTACTATTGTATTTTAAATTTTCCGCTGCGAGATGTTATATTGATCTGTATCTGAGTTTGTGATATGTGATTCTATGATTTATTCTATTTACCCCAGAAGCTAATAACAATCTATCATTTTGGACGGTTCGAGTTGACATGTTTTTTCGATTCGGCACGGTCAAAATGACGGGTCGTTATAGAGAGGTTTTCACACCATACAATCAATAGGCAACCCAATATTCCAGAATCACCTCTGAGGGTAATAAGGGCTCCTAGACATACCGGAGTCTAAATGTTCCCTAATTACAACCCTAATATATTAGCTCCCTACTCCGTAGATACCCTGTGTTGGCCCCACAGTAGGGTGTATCACTCCTTAAAGTGCAACCCTTTGTTTTTCGGATGTGCACAACCGTATCTACTGATGTCACGATGTCTTATTCCCCTCTGTCCAGACCATGCACGCACATGACCCAATCGGTATGCGCCGCCCGCACCGTCACCCAATTTGGATCTCTTATATTCATCCCAGTAAACGTGCCCCGACTCCGACCTAGTTCGGAGTCGTTTGATAACTATATAAGGGTTACTAACTGAAACGGGTCCCACACACAAGATGATGCAACCTCTCCCCTTTGTCTTGCATCCGAACTACTAGGTTTTCCACAGATTATGCTTACCTATTGGTGTCATAAAATTGCATAATCCCAACAGGTTAAGTTTGTGGGCCTATATATGTAAATATTACCCACCAACCCCAGATATACTTAACCCACACGCTGTTTCAAACAAGTTTACTTAGCCCTTATTCAGTCTAACATGTTCATACAATCCCTATGGATTCAACTAGGTTAAGTATTCAACTTTATTGTGATATTCTTTTATGGTTATAGTGTGCTAGATCTCCCACATTAAGCCTACCAATTGTGGATGCTGGATATGCCGGTCAGTTTCGAGTAGACTTCTTCCACAATTCGAGCTTAACCTCGTGTCTTAGTACGTCTCGTGTTTATGCACTTAGACCCCTCACACTAGATTCACCAACTGCGGTCGGTGGATATGCCGGGCACTTCCGGGGAGACTTCCACCGCAAGTGTAATCTAACCTCATGTCTAAGCGCGGTTACAGTTTCTAATTGAAGTAATCCTAGGCATTCCAATTATCAACCAATAATTCCTATGTCGTTATAGGTTTTCATGCCCCTTTCCCAAGTCATGTTCATAATAAACCATATTCCTAAATTTATATTCGTACATTTCATTCAAGTTATGCCAAATTTCCAATTACAAGTTATGCCCTAAATTATACCGTTTTCCCCTCGTTCCCAATTTAACGCATTCATATATTTTAGTGACGTGCCTAGGCTTGAAAGTAGCGTAGCTATAAAAATAAAAGGGGAAGGATGAAGGGAAGATGACAGAAATGATCATACTAACAAGGTTGACATGTAATGGCATAAACATATAGTGGCATAATGACAAGATAAGCATGTAAGAACAGATCTGATGAACATGTGACAGTAGAGCTAATTTTAGTATAATAGGAATGTCATAACAGGCATGATAAGATCTAATGTATTAGATAACGAACTATAATAGATCTGATTTAGCCACAAACATAATGGTAACAAGCACGATGTGATCTAAACAATGGACTAGATTTACGAAAATGGCAGGTCTGACATGATAAAGGTTAAGATCTAAGTCATAGTCATATCAGAATATCATAGATACACAAGTTATAGAAGATCTGATATGATTCAAGTAGTCACAAGCATAGACCCAAGTTATAGGCATGTCAAGATTAACTTTTTAATTATTTAGATCTAAAATTAACATATACTCACAGTGTTTGGATCTAGAAAAACAGAAAAGGAATCGCCGGCGTTGAATCACGGATCTCTAAGCCTTAATAACTTAATAGCAGAAGAAGAAAAGACTTGATTTGATCTGGGCAGAGGCAACATCTAGTTCTCCATAATTTTTGGTGTGCAAAAACATGATAAATGAGGCCATATTTATAGATGCTCTGAAACCCTAATTTGCCAGATCTGATGCAGGGGGTCGGCCCCCCTTATGGGGTCGACCCATGGGTCGACACCCCCTTGAGGGTTCGACACCCCTGAGCAGGAAAATTCCCGCCTCCCCAATTTTGCACGATTTTGAATTTTGGACTAAATTATATATATATATATATATATATATATATATATATATATATATTCTTCTTGCGCGTATACAAACTTCAAACCTTAATAACTTTTTCATACGATGTCTGTTTTATGCAAACCAAGTGTCTATTTTGACCAGAATTTTGAGAAGAATGCAATGGAATTGTCCATTTCATTTAATTTCGAATGTTAAATTAATTATTCTTTAGTGTTGTTAAAATTACGGGGTGTTGCATGAATTTTTCCAGTCTGAGTCTGACGGGAACACATCAGGATTGAAGTAGCTAGATGATCATGGAGTCACACTATTTTTTGACAATCTTGCCGAGTGTCTTCCATACATGTTGGCTGTACTATTGAATAAATATCAAGCATAAGAGTATGGTCTCCCTTGACCCCCGTGTGTGTGTACTAGTGTGTGCTAGTGTGTGCAGTGCTGAAATGAGAAGCCATAAAATAAGCAGGAAAGTATGTAGTTTTTCAACATATAATGAACAATTAAACAGTTATATGCTTATTAGGTCCAGAATGTCCATTTCAGAGGCTCTATTCTAACTATCCATTAGTTTGATTAGGTTGTAGTCATCTTTGGTCGAGAAATGTATTAGCACGTTCAGCGATTTTTGCGTTGTTAAGGTCCATGTCTTAGCCATGTCTAATTACTCAAAGACATACACATGTGATAGAGTAGAGGTATAGGATCGAATCGTGAATAGTAAGCAAAGAAGCAAGAGGTTCATCTCGCATATAGGGTTGGATTGCATCGGGGGTCGACTCGTCCATGAGAATCGGCTCGCGTATTGGAACAGCGCACCTATGAGGATCGGCTCGCGTATGGGTAATGGTTCGCATATGGGGCTCGGATCGCTGACACTCGACCCGACTCGCTGCTTGTTGCCATCACTCTACCGATCCGCTCTAATTGAATTAAATGTGTTTCCTTCTATCTTCTTCCTTTAGTTCAATGTTCGAAATGCAGGCCCTAGAACTATCCTCAATTCCTCGTCTTCTCTTCATTGCCATATAAATTTTCACCTCCTCAACTCCTCCATACCTTCGCTCACCCATCTGGAGGTATTTGGATCTCTCAACTGACACCTAAGGGTAACTAACGTCACCAACATTCGCGGTGACCTCGAGAAGAACGACGTCGAAGTCACCAAGGAAGGGCGACGAAGATATATGAAGATCTTGCATCCAATCCATTGATAATTTGAATTAAACAAAATGAACTGAATCAAAGAGGATACTAATTCATGATTAACTATGTAATTTGATTCGAGATCTGGTGAGATTAAGAGGAATGGAAATTAGGGATTATTAGTGCAATAAAATTCAGCAACAGTTAAAGTAAAAAAGGAAATGTTGAATTATATAGCCTTTTTGTTGGGCTGTTCGTATCCTCATCTATGTGATGGCTCGGCTCGACCCAGCGCTCCAATAATTGGAATAGCACAAGACTTCCTAGCCTAGATGCTATGATAAAACGTAATCTTGCGACCGAAACCCCACGCAGGTCCCTCAAACTGACTATTTTGTTACAAAAGCAACGTAGAGCGCCTCAGGTCGGATACAAAGTGGGTCGAGCAAGCTTAACCCGATCAGCGAAGTAATTCTTGGCCTAATGACTCGAACGCAATGACAAATTAAAAGGATTCGAGTAAAATTGAAGGAATTTGTTAAGTATCGTGCTTACTTACATGAAGAGAAATCAATAAAGCAATGTGTTAGACGATGCAAACTTCTATGATTTAAGTTGATGAAGGCAGAATGGCTTACCTAAGGAATAACCTATAATCCGATTGGGAACTCGAAATTATTGAACATGGCCAAATTGATTAGTGATTCGATCACGTATTTATACTTGCACTAGAAATCAAGAAATACAATTTTGTAAAGTGTCGCGACTATACAGAAGAAACCGACTGTTAACACTCACCGGTTCGAGAATGAACAGCCGACTATTTCGAAGCACGTGTTATGTCTAATAAAACATACTTAGAGGGGGCAAAATGTTAGCCTACTTTGTGACTAGGAAAGTCAGAGTTTGAATATCAACGATCAAGTATGATGTAGGACCAAATACAGCCATTCGCGAACAAGATAATTGGTGAGAACATATGGATGGACTTCGAGCTGAAGGGGTGATCCATATGTTTTTGACCCCTAGGCAAACAGGTCGGGTCGAGGTGGCCAGCTCGAGGGCAACCTACTCATGCATAAGCCATAATCACACCCAGCATGCCTTCACCGGTCCCGCTCGCGAAGAATGTGACCCGATCCCCAGTTTGCTTAGTCGAAGTGGATGCGTGGTCTACCCATGATCGATCCTCAAGCCGATAAATGCAGATTAGTGTACCTGTGTCACAAACCATTCTTGGAACCACCTTCACACTAACCCACGATCTTCTCCGAGATTTCAGGGATGAGCGACACATCATCACGCGAACCGCCTACTGTTTAAGCCTATAAATACACCAAGACTTGCCGTTTTGAGGGATCTTTTAGCACTCTGCATACTCAAACTCCATTGTTATCACCATTTCTCTCTTTTATTCATATTGTACTCCGGATTATTGAGTATAATTTCATATATTTCGAGCTATATTCTATTGTAATTGTGAGATTGAGTGGATATCTATATTTCACTTGTATTCAATTATTCAATCAAAGAACTATAAAGTGGACGTAGTCTCGTTAACGCCGAACCACTATAAATCTTGTGTGTCGACTGCTTTTTATTTGTTTTTAGATTATAATTCTTTACAATTTCTAGTCAGTTGCGTGTTAGAACCACTTTTTGGTCTAACACCTAGTTCCACAATTAAACTTTTAGTGGAACTTGAAGTAGAAATAGGCATAGTATAATACTTCTGAAAAGAGTTTTCAAGTTTCAAATTTAAAAGTTTGAAGTTTTTGGAAAGCCATTGATTTTGGTATTAAAATATATTTTTAAGAAAGTATAAAGATTTGGTTTCCAAAATAATAAGTTGTTTAAGCAAGTTATCGGGTTAAGTCATAGAGGTAGAAAAGGGGAGGCACGAATAAATGAATTAGACATGTATGTTGGATAGATTTAAGATAGATTATATAATACTGAATAGAAGTAATCAATTCTAGTTTCCCTAAAAAAATTACCTTTGAGAAAGGTTTTCTTGAGAAATAGCATTTTTGAAAAGTTAAAAAGGCTTACTAGGATAATTCCAGTAGTCTGCTTGAACACTAGGCATAGCTTTAGGAAATTATCTTGTTATGTGAATAAACCATAAACTCGAGCGGTAATTGTGGAAATTCTTAAGTAAAAAATAGGGTAGTAAAAATTAAAAATGGTCAACATTAAGGAAATTGAAAATTTGTATACTTTAGGTGGAAAGAAAGTAGAGAGTTTCTGCATAAATATTAATTCAAGAGATGATACAAGTTAAGTGGAAAAGATCGTTTTATTCAAAAGAGAATAAAGTTCTCATGCAACTCAATAATAAAATGAGAGAAGATTAATTTTTCAAGGAAAGGCCTAAAAACACATCGAATTGGAATAGGAAGGTAATTGAAAAGTAAGAGCAAGTTTGGGATTCTAGTATGGAAAAAACTGTGGTATGATGTGTGATTAATGGAATCCCCTTTTTAGCACTTCTTAGGAAATTAGAAGGTATAACGTGTTGTCTTACTTTAATAAATGATAAGAACAATGCTAAAGGATGTGAGGTTACTTCATGGTGAAGTAAGGGTTGTCAGGTTTGTATCCGTTTAGGTATCGGGTATGGTTAGCCTAAGGATATCAATATATCATTGGCGGGCAGTTGTGAATGGCTCATGGTACTAGCAGGTACGCAGGATGGGTTTATAAAGAGTGGTAGATGGAAAGGAGGAATATTACGGTTGGATGGATTCAATGACAAGGAACTTTTTATAATGTCATGGGGACATGGTCCTAGGCCTCCTAGTCTGAGTAGATAACCACATTTAACGATCGTACCTTTTACTTAGTAGTGATCATAGTAGAGACTATTTTCTTTTAGTACGGAGTTGCACTCCCATGTAGTATTCTATTTTATTTTTGAAAATAGAATGGTTTAGTATGACATTCTTTTTGTAGTTATGTGGGATAATTACTGGAAAGGAATTAAGACATAGGATGCCACAAATGAATTAATAGTGTAAGCAAGAAATGAATGACTAAAAGTAAAACAAATAAAATGAAAAGCAATAAAAGCAATAACTGCAATAAACGAGAACAACAAGAGAAAATAAATTCTCCCAAAGTTAGTTTGGGAAAGTTGAAAAAGAAAGTCTTCTTGCGTAAACTGTACTTGGAAAAGAAAGTAAGAATTTTGTAGAATAGTTACAAAGGGTTCCAAGTATAGAGAAAATGGTGTGTAAAAATGAAGTGGAAAATATGGACTTTCCCACTTCCTACGTTTTTCTAACATAAGAAACCAAATTTGGAAAAGTTAGATTTTTCTGAAATTCACAAATTTAAAGTTGGTTGATAAGGTTTGGATGCAAAAACTGGATGAACTACGCTCTGTAAGAGCATGAGAAAAATTGGACGAAAGGATATTTTTTATTTTAAAAATATTGCATTCATATAAAAATTGCAAGTATATTTAGGTTGTGTGCATCATGTTTTCAAAATATTTTTGAAAAATACAGCATTCATGTAGGAGGTACCGCTTAGAAATTCATTAATGTAATGCACTTTGCACTAGCGCGCAGATGGTTGCAAAGTTGGATGTATACACGAAGGTTGTTAATTATGCAAGAAACTACATAAGCTTACCCTTTGTTTAATTTCAAGACGAAATTTCCAAAAGGGTGGGAGGATGTAATAACCCGCATCTTTATAATATTAATTCAATTAAATAATTATAGAAAACGATGAATGTAATACAAATATTTTTTCAATTGTCGGAATTGGGCTTCAGAAAGTTTACCATTGCGTTTGTGGCATTTTACGATAAATTTACATATATAATATATTCCGAACGGGGTTCGTATGGTAATTTTACGAACGTACGAAGTGTAACGTTGGAAAATATTTGTATGTAAACGTGCACAAATATGATTTATATTTTTAAAATTACGTATGTACATAAATTCCCAAAAAAATACTTGTTTGAAATTGAAATAAATGGACAGTCAAAAAGAGAGGAAAGTAATTGACATTAAAATTGAAATGTTCCTATTAGTTGACAATGCATGCCATAGTTAATGTTAAAAAAATATTTAGATACAAATTGCATAAGGAATGCACAAAATAAACATGTGTCATAAATGGTACAAAATTATGCAATAACAGGGGAGATTGGAATAACGACTAGTAAGCAGCATTTCAATTTAGAATAGATATGCGCATATTAATATATTAATGGTGCAAATTTGAAATGGAATAAACGCGCGTTAAAAATAATGTTCACTGAATTAAAAAAGGATTAAACACAAATAAAGTTAAAACAAGAAAAATTAAATGTGTGTTTAATTTCGCTTTTGAAATTTGAAATGTGTAAGGCTAAAGAATGGGGAAAGATATTAAATCAGAACGTTAAAATTATAACGTTAAGGAAGAGATTAGGCAAGAAATAATCACTAGGTTAAGGCCTGTACACAGTTTCAATTAAAGTGTGTATAAGTTGACCCAAAGAGGCGTTTGGGTCGACCTAGTTTCAAACTAAGGAGTTCGGGTCGACCCAGTGTCAACTCAGGCATATGTTGGGTCAACCTATAGTGTATAGGTGGCATGGATTAATTAGGTTTCGTGACATATTTTCTTGCGGGTGACGGTTCTGATTTGCTTTCCATGAATCTAACGGACTAGCTTCTTTTGAGCAACTATAAATAATTGTCCAGGGACAGCCGTTAAACTCATTATTTTCTGAGCAGGCGCTGAAGCCCTACCATTTCATTTTTTTCTCCAAACGTTTTCTGACTCAAATTAAATTAGTTTAGGCCTTCAGAAACAAGAAATGGAGAATGAAATTCATAGCTTAGGATCATAGGGACTCAAAATTCTTTTCTTTACAAGGTAAGTTCTGTGAATTTGATTCCAATACAATTCTTCTGTTTTCTTTTAGGATCTGAAATGTTAATATGTGGTTATTACAGTATTGAATCAAATTTGGAAGAAACCATAGTCAATAATTCTGGATCAGATTCTAGAATTTGAAAGCTTATAGGTGAATGGATTTAAATTATGCCTTTTGGTAATGGTATATTTATCGTTCAATTCCCCGTAATTCTTAACGTAACGAATAATCAAAATTGTGGTAACCGTAATGTAATTCATTCCCTAAAAGTATTAAAAATATTATTATTATGTGAATTCATTCATAGATCTTTCTGTTTGGGCTTAAGAGATTACTGTAATCATAAGATTGAAAATTTGACGATGATTACGTGTATATTCCCAAAGTATATTGTTTAGAATATGATTAAAATATTACATTGGGAAAAATTACAGTAAAATATGGAAAAATGAAATAGGAAATAGTAAGCCTAATTGTGTATAGAAATTTGTCGTAATTAAATTGGAATTGGGAATTGTGTAAAAAAATAGGAAATAATATATAACTCAAAAAAAGGAAAGTAGTAACGGACCGAGTTAGCTAGGGATGGAAAAGGGATACATTTTCATAATTATTGTTACTGTAAATTATAGAGAACGTAGTTATAATAAAAAGAAAGGTAATAGAGATTAGTGTAAAACATGGGGTTTTTCCGTATTGCATACTAATCAAATATATATTTATGATGTAATAAAAAGAAATAGCTTACAACTATAGATCTTAATTGATGTAGATCATGGAAATAGATTTTTGTACATTTCCACCAACCAATTTAATGAAGTGTGTGAAATTTTTCCTGTAATACTAAAAATGTACAAGATGGTAAACAAAGAAAGGTTATAATAGTAAAGGTTCGCTCAAAAATAAGGAACCATGGGAAAATGTGATGAATGGGAATATAACCTATTATGATTAATTATATGAATGGTAATGAAATAAAACAGACAGTCTTGTCCTAGGGACAAGTGAAATTATAATGTAGGTTATAATTAATGATGAAAAGAGAACTTATTAATAAGCCTTATTTAAGGGAACTAAGTTAATAAGCTAACCCACACCAACGGTTGTGGTATTGATATAACATGAGGTTATAATTAAATGAGAAAGGAAAACGTAGGCTTATTATTAGTAAACTTATAATTAGGAGGATTAAGTTTAATGAATGTAATAATTATAAATAGAGTTCCATTCCGGCAACATGAGGCTGATTAGGGAAAATAAGTGGCTCATAGGTATGGTTGCTCCAGCAGCGTGGGGCTAATTAGGGAAAATAAGTGGGTCATGGATATGGTTCGTTCCTTCATCGCTCAAAGGCAGGTCTGTTGCACCATCTAGAGTATACCTTAACTGCAACGAAGGAGTGGCAGTCAGAAGGTTGTGGGAGATGGTATGGGGTGATTCAGCGGTTTGCCTCGCTCTAGGAGGAGGTGGTCAGGACCAAATTAAGGATAGTAATCGTCGGATACATGTCATTGGCAGTCAATAATATGCGAAAAGGATAGAACTAAACAAACAGACCAATAATCTTTCACTATCGGAATGTTGGTTAAGGGACATGCCAAATTGGATGTTAGATTGGTTAATAGGGGCACGTCATTAGCTCTTAATGCAGTCTTCCATTAGTTAAGGGAGGTACCAGGGTATGTCCATAGCCACCGTGATCAGAGATATACCATATATGGATTTGTAATGAAGGCCTAACGAAGATATCCTTTACAGATATCGTAAGCTGTCGACCAAGTTCTGTGCATTGGATGCAGCCCTATTATGGAACTCTGGTTATAATACGTAGTACGTTCGTGCGGGGGTCTAGATACATGGACAAGGTGGTGTATTATAGATGTTAGGGCATTACTCCATATCAAGACGTTGTTTGACCAAGAATTTCGGATACGAGGATCTGTACGCTTACATGGCATAACGATGGTGATTATGTGCGATTACGTGGAGTAACAACAGAGATTTCCGTACGCGGTTTGGCGTAAGATGGAGGTTGTATGCATGCTTCTGTGGTGTAACGGTGAAGGCCATATGAGGTGGGTACTATGGGGAGTACCTTGAGATCTTGGGCATAACTACATATATACTATATTATTTTTAATCCACTGGGGAGTCTAAAGGTGTGACATGTGTGTAGAGCCTAGAGTGTTGTTAACCCGAATAACCTAATAGTTAAGAAAATGTAACTAAAGGGTATATGTAGGGTTATTTCAGAATGTATAATTTGTCCTCTCACCAGAACTAGTGTTCTGACCCCATCCTTATAATGTACTCATATGTTAGATTTGTGGTAGAGATTTCGTAGCTTTTGGACACTTGTTAGGTAGTGTCATTATTTCGGTAAGGCTATATTTGATTATTATATTTTATCCATTCCACCGTGAGATGTTTTATCGAGCTGTGATATATTTATTATCTCTGTCTTTTCTATAGGATACTAGACAAACCAACTCGAATATTAGTGGTTTTGGAATTTTTGAATAATCCAGACTCGTTGGAATTTGGGTTGTCACAAAAATGGTACCCATCATGCTTTACGTGTTAAGTTATACTTAATTATTAAAGTAAACCTTATTCTATTTATAAAAATTTGAAAGAATATGCATTTAATTATTGAACTATTTCTATAAGGACTTGAGAATATAAGGGCTAAGCTGATGCGGATATATAAACTTTGCATTCTTTAAAACAATCATAAATGTCAATTCACAGAATGGTTAATTTTTTTGTGACATGAATGGAGCTTCCCCTGTTGCCATGTTGAATGGCACTCTACCTGATTGACAGTTGGTGTTATTCTAGAGATAGAAATAAATTATTAATATTTGAAATTACTGTAGTGAATAAAGCTCCATAAAGATGGCTTAGTTGAAATCAAGGGAATAGCAGGTTCACATGTAAGAACGTGGAAGATATATGTTCATCTTATTATTTGTTATGCATAACATCAAATAAAGCACAATTTTTTTTCTAAATACCTAGGTTGACGTGGAAATAGAATTTGAAACGGAAAGATTGAAAGGAGCCGAATATCTTGATGCAAATATGGTTATGGATCCTCGAAGACTATTGTTTGTCTATTTTGTAAGTAACTTGTTGATGTGAAAATATATGATATGTTATGTGAAGACATGGAAAAATTGATAAAACAATGTATGAAATACTAAGTTTATGAATGATACGTATGAAATATTTTGTAATAATATATATTTGTTGTTTGTGAAATTATTTTATATTAATATGAAGATAATAGGTGTTTATATGTTTGTGTGTGTGTGTATATATATATATATATATATATATATATAAACTGAAATAATGAGAAATAAAATCTAACAATTAATAATCTAAGCAATCGCATTTCAAAAACACTATTGAATAACGAATGCTGCAAAAACAGACATTGGGAATGTTATAGTATAACTAAATAAATGTTATAGAAATCATAAGAAACGCTAATAATTATGTGAACAAACGCTATAGAAATATCACAGTAAATGCTATAAAACATACAAATAAAATGTTGTAGAAACATACACACAAAAGCTATAGGAAGTAAGTATCAATTAGTATAATATATAGAATTTTTGTTTAATAGCAAAAAAAAGCTATAAAAGGTTCATTTTTATACCGTTTTTGTCTCTGCTATTTAATGTAGAAGATCTAACATAGAATGTTGTTACACGACATTCTATGAAACTCTATATTAGAATATAACAGCGTTTTTAAAATGCAATAAAAGTCTCATTTTGTTTTACTGAGTTCCCCATACCCTCCTATTGGTTTGTAGCACACTGGTTCTCAATAGCCCTCTGAGTCTGACCTTATGCTTCGGGAGGAACATTACCATCAGTCATAGTATTTCTGCCACCAGTATTCAGTTTTGCACTCCTTTTCTCTATATCTTACTTTTCCCTTGTGTACATAAACCTTAGTAAGATACCGAAGGGTGATCATAAGACTAATGGGTGTATACATACTTATAAAATACAATTGCATAATAGTTTCATTATCCCAATGTTCAGAATATTTTTTAATCTTTGGGTTTCGATTTGAAAATCTTTGTGAAGAAAAAGTTTCTTTAAATTTACATAAAGCTAAGTTCTAATACCAAATTTGTAACATCCTGTTATCCAAGACTGAAAGCAAAACCCTACAAATGTTGCGGTCATCTCAAGCGTTGGCTTTGGATGATAGAAAACCGGATGTTAATATACCATAACATCAATAAAAACGGAAGTATGAAATCTTTACAAAACATTCATTGATAGTCATTCCATTCATAAAACCCTTTCGTTTAACACCTTCAGAGAAAATATAAATTATTAAAAAAACATAATCTGAGAGAAACATATGATGATGCCCCGTTGGTTTATCAAAGTCTAAGTATATAAGAAAATAAAACTTTGCTAATACACATATCAAAACATAACAAACAACGAAGCTCCTAAATAGCTACAGCCTCTTTCTCGCCTTTGGAAGCTTATTCGATGAAGCATATGAAAACCCTAACCCCTAGCCTACACAAATGAGGACCAAGAGTTAAAGGGGAAAGCAAAAACTTTAGGTCAGCCAATAGACTGGTGTGAATTATAATCCTTTCTATCGACACATAGATAACTACCTCCGGAATCAACTCTGGATCACCTACACTATGGTGGTTAGCACGAAACTGAAATAACATAAGTGACTTTATGCGTGGCGATACAAACTTCCCCGTGAAGGAAAGACCGGATTGCTTTGAGGACAAGACAGATCGGAACACAAACAAAAGAACATTTCATTGTTTATTACAACAATTTCCATCAGATACAAGGATATACAGAGTATGAATAAATATTATACATCAGAAAAATATCAGAGATTCAAATTACATTACATAGCAGCGGAAAATAATACAAAACACGACTGAAAGAGATAAACGGATACAGAGCTTTCCGAATATCATTCCAGCTGTAAACCAGGATCCTGTGAATATAAATCTACAAAACCAAAACTACTAGCTACCCATGCAGAAATAGGGGGACCCAGAGTTTAGGTTAAAACAATAAACTCCAGATCAGTCATGTGACTGGTATGAGAACTAAAACAGTTTTTAATCTTTATTTTTAAAATGGAGTAAATCAAGGGACCACGCCGTATAACACGGAACGGGTTTCCTCCTAAGAATACTAGTGCATAGAATAAACAACGCAATGCTTTTTGGGAAAATGAAGTTATTATAAGACCCAGGTCCCATCACACAATGCAACGCAAGCCGGAGGATAGGGTTTTCCCTTATAATAGCCAAACATGCTTGGTACGTTTAAAACAAATCATTTGATACTATTATAGTATAAAGTTTATGAAAACAACTTCAAATATAAATGTATCAATCATAGGCGGCATGGGTACCATATATAATGTCGCCAATACTAGGCTCTACAATCAAAACCGAAATGTCACGTATTGGAAATTGGATTTCTGTCATGAGTCGAGGCTAGGGGTGGCTCCTCACCGCTTTGAGACGCTCTAGCAAATGCCTCAGGTCTACACACTCTGGGTAACCCTTGGATCTTCAGGGCCGGTCCTCCGTTATGTTTGAGGATTGGTTATTCCTGAACACACATTTCCCTGTCCTATCGGACCTATACATCGGCTCCGTAGAGACCAATATATCCGAGGCGCCTCGCAATCCAACAACTACATAGGTAAAAATAATATAAATGTCAGGGCTAGTAAAACGCTGACACCGCCCATAGCTAGAAAGAAACGTCGTGCACTCCCTGCAATCACGATCCTGTTTTTGACTTATACCGAGGTGTGAGGCTCGCGAAATAACGCCATGCACAAAGCTACGCTATATTAAAGCCGTGCTTTGATCATCAACCACAAGACTCTGCTTTTCAACAAAAGCCTTGATCACTGCATCTCAGCATGCCACATAGGCAATTCATGCCATGCGACTGATATCTATCTGTAACAACCCGCATTCTACGCATCGAAAGATCGTAGAATATTTATTTCTTTCACATACGAAGTCGTATGGTCATGTAACTTTGGAAGACGACTATTGGGGTCATTCCCCATGTTCATGATTTTTGTCGATTTTTAAATGACCATTTTACCCCTAGTTGGTACTATTTTGGCCATAACTTTTGACTGGAAAGGAATTTTGACCTGAAACCACTTTCATTTGCTCCGGATGATGGTTTACAATTCCGTAGAGTGGTCAATTAGCCAAATGGACTCACCGTTTGGGAGATATGGCTGAAACAAGTTTCAAATAGTGAAAAACAGCTTAATTGGGCTTAATCGGGTAATTAGCAGCTAGGCCCAAAGGGGATTTCGGGATTGGAGATGTATAGGGGCTGATTAGGGTTAGAAAACATTTCTTTCAGCCGCCACTTTCATTCTTGGAACACTAGCAATGGCCTCCAACACCCAAATCACCTTCTAATCACTTTCTAATCAAGTTTTGGCTTAATCTACATCAAATTAAGGAGAGGAAACACGAAAGCAAGGTTAGAGCTGCTGTTAGACATCGTTATTCACCCAAATCAGCAAGGTTTCAGTACTGAGAAATTTATTTGTGGCCAAGGTGAGTGATTAGCATTGTTTTGACACTAATTACAGTTAATTAAGGGTAATTAGTGAAGATTAGCGAATTTATACACTAATAAATTCTGGAAAAATATCTATAAATTCGAAAATAATATTTTATGTCTCTATTAGAAGTTTGGTTTAATTTGATTAAGTTTTGTTAACCCTATGATTAGTTTTTCTTAAACATGCTTAAGGGAAAATATGGGATTTTGGGTATATTTGATCCATTTAGACACATAAGTTCATTGTTTTGGTGTTTGTGGTTAGTTTGCTATGTTGCTATGACTGTTTGGAATGATTTGTGGTTGATTAGAATAATAAGATTGGTCGAAAACGTCGTCAAATGGCGTAAACAAGTTGCTGGAAAAAGTTGCAGAAAGTTGTGCAGGGTTTCGGATCGGATCGGATATGGGCTCGGATCGGATAGGGGACCTGGGCAAGGAACCCGACCCGAACTGGAGTCTGGCACAAAAGAGGCTTGGCAAAAAGGAAGGCCATGTTGGTTAAGCTGGGGATCGGATTGACTTAAGGATGAAGGGCTCGGATAGGAACTTGACACTTGAGAGAACTGGCAAAAAAAGAAGGCCACGCTAATTGAACTGGGATTGGATCGGATAAAGGAGGAGAGATCGGATCGGAGCATGTGAAGAACAAGGGAGCTGATTGGAGCGGAAGCACGAACTGGATGGGAGATGGCAACCCGACCCGACCCGAAGTGAGACACCCGACCCGACCCGAAGTGAGACACCCCACCCGACCAGAAGTGGGACACCCGACCCGAACCGATGCAACGCTATGGACCCGAACCGAACCGCTACAGGGGAAGACTACGAACAGAGACAATTCAAAGTAGAGGTCCCGACCCGAACCGATGGCTAGGAGGGGAACCTGACCCGACCCAATATTGACCAATAACCTGAGATGCAAAGGTAGTCCAAATGGAAGTTAGAGCTCAGGATCCAGTTGGGAACCAATGAGTTTGCTTCATGGTTGGGCTTTGCTGCGGGACGTGTGCAAAGGGGTTGTCAGTATTCATAACTTTGGTTCACTACTGAGAGATGGATGGTGGGCTTGTAGTGATAGTTACACGGGATTGGATTCCTCCATGGCCCAAAGTATTAAGTGACCAAAGTAGTGGATATCGTATGCTTTACGCACTAAGTGAGGGATGTGAGGATGATTGCTATGCTTGATTGTTTGACACCACTATGACATGCACACCCCCACCCCCGTATCTCTTACAAAGTATGTTAGTGGCACCTTAGAGTATTGTACGGTATGTAGTGCTAACTCTTTGGTTGTAGGTCCAGGTTCAGGTATGATTAGATTATAACTGTTATTGTTATGTTTTGTTGCTTATCGCTCATACCAGGCTTTATGTCTGACCCAGAGTTTTATGTCTCCTCTTATTACTCTGGGTGCTCACACGAGCAGACTAGAGACAGGTTAGCCGGTGATGCGCGAGTAGCTGATTCGGGGGCGAGCAGGAGGCTTCCACGTATGATATATAGATATTCTCCCTGTGTCGTTGGTGGTCGCTACTTGGGCATTAGTAGGGTACCTCCTTTATCTTGCTTTTGTTTTTGGAGACAGTTAGAAAAGTTGTAATAATGTTGGCTTTGGATCATAAGCTGTATTTGGATTTTCCGCTGCTATGTTAGTTTATTTTCAGCTTATGCACTGTCTCACCTGTTTTATGTCAAGTATGTTGTTATTATATTTTATCCTATACGCTGTGATACATTCTACAGGTCCTTGATTAGTTCATTTCCTTCTTCCCTTTTTCTTCTAACGATCCGTCCCGTGCTAACTGGACATGTGTACAACGCACTTTTGGAGTGAATGTCGGTTGGTGCGGGGCGGGCCGTCACACTTGGTATCAGAGCTCTAGGTTGCGTAGTTAACCTAGGGAAGTTATCAGGGAGAGATAGTATACGTATACGAGAGAGCGTATTTGTGATTACTTTGGTTTTCAAAAGCTATATATATATATATACTATTACTAGCATAAGGATGAAGTCGTACTGCACTAGCACCACTATGGGGTCGTTAATCGTTTCCTTTTTCAGATTGACGATGAGCCGATATGCTTGAGGTGCTGGTAGGGGAGCCAATAATGGGAATGCTTCTGACATGAGGACAATGTTTACTGACCTCATGAGAGAGATGCTTAGGGATGTGCAGAGTGCAGCTCCCAATGGTGGAAATGGTGGTGGTCCAGTAGTGCAGGCGCCTAGGGTCGATTTCGCCAAGTTGTGCAAGGATTACACTAACCTTGGTGGGAAGCCGTTCCACGGGACGGAGTCGGCCACAGATGTTCAGGACTGGATGGATAGCTATGACCGTAACTTCGATGACTTGGGTCTTGAGGATGCGATGAAGAGAAGGCTAGCGTCTCGTCAGCTGCAAAGGGCGAGCGATGAATTGGTGGAATGCCATTAGAACAGCTACTCCAGAAGATTAGGTTACTTGAGATCAGTTCAAGGCTCACTTTAGCGAGAAGTTTATTCCAACTGCCCAGAAGTCAGTGTTGTTTAAGAGGTTCTTGGAACTTAAGCAGAATGGTAGAGCAGTCTCGGAATATATCGCTGAATTTGACACTCTATCGAAATATGGATGGTCCCTTATCGATACAGTCGAGAAGAAGAACGAGAAGTTCATAACTGGCTTGGATGGGTAATTGGGGGAAAGACTTATAAACCATATCGATGAGACGTTCGAGTCTATTATAGGAAAGGCATTAAGGTCAGAGAGCCTTTTCCCTAAGTCGAAGACCGAAGTTGCTATTGCATCTACAGAGGAGCCAACGCCGCAAGCAGGCGGTGAAGGCAAGAAGAATTCTCAGAACAAGAGGAAGCAGAACCAGACCAAGGATGGTCAGAATAAGAAAAATAAGAAAGATGGCGAATGCTTTAGTTGTGGTAAGAAGGGCCACTATGCCAGAGATTGTCGAGAAAAACTTGGGGAAAGGAAGTGCTTTAACTACGGCTAGGCGGGACATCACAAGGATGATTGTCCACAACCTCCTAGGGAGAAGCAGATTGTGGAAGCGTATGCTATCAACGCTGTTCCTTCTTCGTCAAATACCCCAACTGCGGCGCAGAAGGAAAAAGGTGTCGTTATTCGAGGTATGCTTTCTATTTAAGATGTTTTGATCGGGTTTTGTTTGACAAACCTGAGTTAGTCGATAGATCTTTAGTAGTGACGAACCCGATTGGTGGTTCGACTAGTTTTGGCATGATTTGTTAATGTGGTCTTATCGAGTCATGGATGTATGTTTCCTTGTGATTGCTTTGTTTTGGGCTTTACTGGGTTTAGCATTACTTTGGGGAGTCGATCTACTCCCAAGGAATAGGGTGGTATTAGGTACCTACCTAGTGATGGCGATAGTAACTGGAGTTAAGAAAGCTGAAAGGTTATCGTTGTAATAAGTTCTAGTTGTCTCTGGGAGGCAAATGAGTACTCCAGTGCTAGATTGTTTTGCTAGTATCACCTCATGTGGATTGTCCGAACTCGGAGGAGATGTTCCTTGGGTGCTTGTCTGATATTGGTTTAGGCCTTTGGGGCTTGTGCTTGGGGAATGTCGATTTCGACTAGGATGGATTGCGTGAGGAGTAAATAGTTGTTGTGATTTTTCATTGGATGATATCTTGGTTTACTCGAGGAGTGATGGGCAGACGGAACATGATGAGACTGTTCAATGATATAGACTGCCCAGAGTTAGACTCGATAGGGTTATGAGATTGCTCGAGTGGGACTCGGGAAAGATGCAAAGTAATGGATTGCTTAGGACCCTATGTTGATGTTCTCTATTGGATAGTAGAACTTTGAAGAAATAGGATGTGTTCGTTGATCATGGAGGATACAACGAAGATTAGGGCGATTCAAGTTTTACTTGAACTCGTAAAAGAAAATGGGTGTTCGTTGATCTTGGAGATGCAATGAATAGGGAGACGACTCACGTTGGACTAGAGTTTGTCACTAATGGATACTCAAGACTATGTCTGAGTTATAGATTTACTCGAGTTGGACTGGAGAAGGCTGCAAGGAATTGGATTCAGCTCGAGTTGGACTCGAGAGGGCAGCAAGATAATGGATAGACTTGGGTTGGACTCGAGTATTTTAGGAGGACTAAAAGCAGGCGTATCTGGGGACGCCCGTTACCTTGGTTCCGTTGGACGTGATCTAGTTATCCTTGGAGGATAAACGTATGTTGGACGTACGGTATTCCGATTGGAGTCTGGGCTTCCATTAGTTTAATTATCCTTGGAGGATAAACGTACGTTGGACGTACGGTAGTCCGTAGGGAGGCGGGGATTCCATTGGCCTGGGATTGGTTGGACCAGTCAAGTAGGCATCGGTGTATGTATGGAGGTTGTGCTTCCATTAGTTATTGATGTTGGTTGGACCAGACATACTAGAATCGACATATTGGGATTGGTTAGACCAGTCATGTAGGTGTCGATGTGTTTATCAATTTAGCAGGTGATAGGTAGGACTTGTTTGATGGATGTTATGGTTGCTATGTTGTTCCTATTTTTCTTCCTTTGAGTAGACTATCACCTGTAGGGTTCCAGCGATGGGGAACAAAGTGATTGTAGTAGGACTAGGAGCCAGTGCAGTAGAGTCATCATGATTCGAGGGGCAAAGTGGACATAGCAAAGGACTAGTGGCTATGGATCAGTGCAGTGGAGTCGCCATGACTCCATGGGGCAAAGTGATCATAGTAAAGGATTTGGGTACGGTAATAGTTGCATTGAGTAGGAGACGTGCCAATTTAGGGGTTTTGTCTATAGGATGGAAGCAACTAAAGTATATCACAGGATATGATTTCGGGCCCAAGAGTGAATTGGATTCAGAAACACTAGTAAGCTTGACGATTAGATCGATTTTGATTGAGTAGATTGTTTCTAGTTAGAAGGACGATCATAATCTATCGGAAACCATCTCTAGGGTAGAGATGGGTATCGATGGAAAGAGAATGATCAGGTAAATATTTGATTGAGAAAGGTGGCTTCGAAAGAATAAGGGACTAGTTGTACTCAACGTAGATGGACTGAGAGGTGAAGTGCTTAGAGCATCTCATCACTCGAAATTGACTATACATCCCAGTGGTAACAAGATGTATTGAGGCATGGAGCAGATCTACTATTGGGAAAGGATAAAGAAAGACGTTGGGAACAGGTCATGATGGTATTTGAGTAAATTGTATATTAGAGAATGAAGGCTACCCAAGATGGGCAGAAGGCTTATCTCGTTAAGAGACGAAGAGATTTGGAATTCTTCGTTAATGACTTGGTGTTCGTCAAGATCTCTCCATTGAGAATGTGATTCGGATGGGTTGGAGAGGTAAGTTAGCACCAAGATTTGTTGGCCCATTCACAGTCCTCGAGCAAGTTGGGAATTTGGCGTATGAAGTAGAGCTACTTGACGAGATGGCAGGAGTTCATAACGTATTTCGTGTTTCCCAGTTAAGGAAATTCGTGCTCGACCCTAATGTGGCTATTTCACCTGATCAGTTGGATAACATCGAAGTTGAACTTGAGGCGGTTGGGAACCGCATGTCTATGCGTATTGTTGGGAACGATACGAAGCAGCTTCGAAGGAAGGCAGTGAAACTATTCAAAGTCCAGTGGGGTAAGAATGAAAAAGACTGTACTTGGGAAACAGAGGAGGATATAAGGAAGAAGTATCCAGAACTCTTTGCCTAGTAAGGTTTTGGTAGTGATAGTTTCTTCCCTTGTTAGTAAACCGCATGCTAGGATAGACTTGTTTTGCATGTTGATTGTTGTTTTATGGTTGATAGGCATGCGGAACCCTTTGTGTGTTTTGGTTAGGGAATTTCGGGGGCGAAATTTCTTAAAGGGGGGAGAATGTAACAACCCGCATTCTACGCATCAAAAGATCGTAGAATATTTATTTATTTCACATACGAAGTCGTATGGTCATGTAACATTGGGAGACGACTATTGGGGTCATTTCCCATGTTCATGATTTTTGTCGATTTTTAAATGACCATTTTACCCCTAGTTGGTACTGTTTTGGCCATAACTTTTGACTGGAAAGGAATTTTGATCTGAAACCACTTTCATTGGCTCCGGATGAAGGTTTACAATTCCGTAGAGTGGTCACAATAGCCAAACGGACTCATCGTTTGGGAGATATGGCTTAAACAAGTTTCAGATAGTGAAAAACAGCTTAATTGGGCTTAATCGGGTAATTAGCAGCTAGGCCCAAAGGGGATTTCGGGATTGGAGATGTATAGGGGCTGATTAGGGTTAGAAAACATTTCTTTCAGCTGCCACTTTCATTCTTGGAACTCTAGCAATGGCCTCCAACACCCAAATCACCTTCTAATCACTTTCTAATCAAGTTTTGGCTTAATCTACATCAAATTAAGGAGAGGAAACACGAAAGCAAGGTTAGAGCTGCTGTTAGACATCAGTATTCACCCAAATCAGAAAGGTTTTAGTACTGAGAAATTTATTTATGGCCAAGGTGAGTGATTAGCAATGTTTTGACACTAATTACAGTTAATTAAGGGTAATTAGTGAAGATTAGTGAATTTATACACTAATAAATTCTGGAAAAATATCTATAAATTCGAAAATAATATTTTATGTCTCTGTTAGAAGTTTGGTTTAATTTGATTAAGTTTTGTTAACCCTATGATTAGTTTTGCTTAAACATGCTTAAGGGAAAATATGGGGTTTTGGGTATATTTGATCCATTTAGACACATAAGTTCATTGTTTTGGTGTTTGTGGTTAGTTTGCTATGTTGCTATGACTGTTTGGAATGATTTGTGGTTGATTAGAATAGTTAGATTGGTCGAAAACGTCGTCAAATGGCGTAAACAAGTTGTTATAAAAAGTTGCAGAAAGTTGTGTAGGGTTTCAGATCAGATCGGATATGGGCTCAGATCGGATAGGAGACCTGGGCAAGGAACCCGACCCGAACTGGAGTCTGGCACAAAAGAGGCTTGGCAAAAAGGAAGGCCATGTTGGTTAAGCTGGGGATCGGATCGACTTAAGGATGAAGGGCTTGGATCGGAACTTGATACTTGAGAGAACTGGCAAAAAAAGAAGGCCACGCTAATTGAACTGGAATTGGATCGGATAAAGGAGGAGAGATCGGATCGGAGCATGTGAAGAACAAGGGAGCTGATCGGAGCGGAAGCACGAACTGGATGGGAGATGACAACCCGACCCGACCCGAAGTGAGACACCCGACCCGACCCGAAGTGAGACACCCGACCCGACCTGAAGTGGGACACCCGACCCGAACCGATGCAACGCTGTGGACCCGAACCGAACTGCTACAGGGGAAGACTACGAACAGAGCCAATTCAAAGTAGAGGTCCCGACCCGAACCGATGGCTAGGAGGGGAACCCGACCCGACCCAGTATTGACCAATAACCCGAGATGCAAAGGTAGTCCAAATGGAAGTTAGAGCTCAGGATCCAGTTGGGAACCAATGAGTTTGCTTCATGGTTGGACTTTGCTGCGGGACGTGTGCAAAGGGGTTGTTGGTATTCATAACTTTGGTTCACCACTGAGAGATGGATGGTGGGCTTGTAGTGATAGTTACACAGGATTGGATTCCGCCATGGCCCAAAGTATTAGGTGACCAAAGTAGTGGATATCGTATGCTTTACGCACTAAGTGAGGGATGTGAGGATGATTGCTATGCTTGATTGTTTGATACCACTATGACATGCACATCCCCACCCCCGTATCTCTTACACAGTATGTTAGTGGAACCTTAGAGTATTGTACGGTATGTAGTGCTAACTCTTTGGTTGCAGGTCCAGGTTCAGGTATGACTGGATTATACCTGTTATTGTTATGTTTTTGTTGCTTATCGCTCATACCAGGCTTTATGTCTGACCCAGAGTTTTATGTCTCCTCTTATTACTCTGGGTGCTCACACGAGCAGACTAGAGACAGGATAGCTGGTGATGCGCGAGTAGCTGATTTGGAGGCGAGCAGGAGGCTTCCACGTATGATATATAGATATTCTCCCTGTGTCGTTGGTGGTCGCTACTTGGGCATTAGTAGTGTACCTCCTTTATCTTGCTTTTGTTTTTGGAGACAGTTAGAAAAGTTGTAATAATGTTGGCTTTGGATCATAAGCTGCATTTGGATTTTCCGCTGCTATGTTAGTTTATTTTCAGCTTATGCACTGTCTCACCTGTTTTATGTCAAGTATGTTGTTATTATATTTTATCCTATGCGCTGTGAGACAATCTACAGGTTCCTTGATTTGTTCATTTCCTTCTTCCCTTTTTCTTCTAACGATCCGTTCCGTGCTAACTGGACATGTGTACAGCGCACTTTTGGAGTGAATGTCGGTTGGTGCGGGGCAGGCCGTCACACTATCGATATATAACCTCTGAGCTTGTATGTCTCAGAGAAGGGTGTTAAGAAAGAGAATAAATTCTCCACCACCAAACAGATATATATTTAATAAAAATCAATCAACACAGAATTAAATCCAATGTCAAACACACAATCCATTTACAAGTTCGTTCTGAGTCTGAACAAAACCGGAGGCACCTTATTCCTCACCCTGTATGTCCAATACAGGAGAGAGGCCCTTGCATATCCGTCAATCTCCAAGTATGTCTGGACGATCACCACTTATTACCTTGTCTTGGGTGTACAGCGCAATCAAGACATCAGTAATCATCCAAACGATGTGAAGACCTCCGACCTTCAACCACCGTCTTCATCGTCGACATATCGTCGAATCAGTTAATCAGAATGGGTGTAAACCTTGCCTTTCCTAATAACTCGCGTATATAATAAACAAGTGCTATAAAAACACAACATATGCCTCATTCCAATTCTGAATATTCTTATATTCAAATATTCACATTCTTTGGGAAAGGTTCCCATTAATTTTATCAAAGATAAGTTCTTTAAATTTATTCTTCAATCTTCCTTTGGATATCCATTCAAACCATATTAAGGTTTTCCAAACTAGTTGGGATTAGCAAACCACACCGAAGTAATCATTTATTTTATTTCCCCATCCCAACTTATTCATCCCATGGAGCAAAACTGATCATAGTCCATATCTAACACCACGGTGTTATCGGTAAATTTAATTACCATTTCATGTTCAAATCTAATTAAAGATTTAACTATCACTAGGAGTAAAACTGGCGATACTCCATTCACGATCATTTCCCAAATTTGATAGTTTAAATTATCAATTCACATTTCAATCTAATTAAAGATTCAGTAAAACTCCACTTCGTTTTAATCTTCCAAAAAATCAATATTAATGATTATTTAACTTTGGAAACACAAACATGTCGCATCGACAATCTACACCGTGCTATTGATTTCTGCCGATATATAACCTCTGAGCTCGTACGTCTCAGAGAAGGGTGTTAAGCAAGAGAATAAATTCTCCACCACCAAACAGATGTATATTTAGCAGAGATCAACCATACAGTTGAAAATACAATGACAGACATGTATCCTGCCTTTAACTGGGTTAAAGAACTAATGTCATTTAAAAACACCATTCACAATAAACCCAAATCACATTCCATTTATTATGGAATCTTCACGAAAAAACAAATCAATATATAATCGATATCAATTTCCGTATCCGACTAATAATATAAATGGAATAACGGCAAAGCCTTTTAAATTCCATATGTATTAACAGTCTTCCTCCACATAAGTTCACTTCGATTATTATCAATCGAATTCCATTCAATTCCAGTTTAATGTATTAAATTGAAAAATGTTACTTTGGAAAATTCCCGTTACATCTTAACAAAAAGATTTGTAAATTCAAAATCACATTTCACTGTAAATCGGGTTAAAGAACGAATGTCGTTAAAAACATAGTTCACAATAAACCCAATACACATTCCATTTTTAGTTACAATTAAATGTTAATTAATTAGTAGTTCTTCTTCAAATCTTAATTAAAAGATTTATTCTTTTCACACTGGGTTTAAGAACAGTGCAATTTAAAACACAGTTCACGACAAACCCAAAATCCCATCAGTATCTAACCGTAAATTAGCAAGAGAACAATTCCCTATGTATTAACCCTGAAGGCCGAAATCAACATCAGATCAATACCCAGGAAACCATTCAACTTAGCTAATTTCCAGTCAGATTCTAATTTTCTTAACTTCATTAGGTTTAAGAACAGTATTATTAAAGATACCATTCACGACAAACCCAAAATCCAATTTGATATTAAATACAAGGCTCTGAATAGAAAATATATCGGCTTACACTCAATATCAAATTCTAAAACCAACAAATATCGTATTGGAATAACGAAATATATATCTTCCAAATTCCTCCACTATATCCGTATAATCTCGAAATCCAATATCGAAATATCCCGAAGATAATTTAGAATCAATGCAACGACCCAAGTATTTTCGACCCCAAAAATTGACATAAAATCACCATGTCGACTAATCAGGCATCGAAAACACTGGATTGTTATGAGAAAGAATTTATAGGGTGAGAATAGAAAGAAAGAAATATTAGAATAGAAGAAAGAAATATTAGAATAGAAGAAAGAAATATTAGAATAGAAGAAAGAAGAAGAACACCACATCAGAATCTCACAGCGGAACGAATAAAATATAATATCAAATCTCTTTATACAAAAGAACTGTATATACATACCAATCATCAGAGTACAACATATATCAGTCACAGCTGAAAAATATCTATATATAACTAGCGGTGAGGCCGCCTGCTTCTAGCTCCTGAAAACATCAAGCGAATTTAACCTGTAAGCACACTCGGTCTGACCCGAGCACATTTGAAGCAAATAAAAATACACCGGGTCAGTCTGGAATACTATCAGTGATAAATTCACAGAACACACACTTGTTTAACTTTGGAAAATTCTTTCTGAAATCAAAGGATAATAGTAAGACCAGTCCACACATAATCACGGACGGTTTTTACCTTACTATAACCCAAACCATTTTTGAATTCATACTTTGATCTGATATTATCATAGTGTCGAAATACAAGTAAACAATAATCTAGTGGGACGCTTGCATCTCACGCTCCACATATATAGTATACAAACCAAATCCGCGGGCGCTTATTGGATATTGGATTCCAACCTTGACAAGGTATGGGACCACCTTCCATATGTGTATCTCTAGAGGCGAATACACTGGGGTTCAAAAAGAACGTCTTGCAACCAGGCCCTCTCATAACTAACCACTCATTTTGCTTGAGTGTATCGAATGTATATCACCGACGGTTGGGATCAGCAACCGCCTCCCGAAAAGGGATAGCATCGAAATATAGATTAAAGAAGCAAATAGATTTTCTCTAGATATGTGATCATACATCCTAATGGGAGCGACCCACATAGCCATGATGCCTGCCCGATTTTTGTCATTTCCTAGTTGATGAGGCTTGAGGCCAGGACTTAACTTTAAAACATTTGGTCATCATTCACTTTGAATGCCACATCTCAGATCCGCCAGATCACATTGATTGACGTCCACAAAAATACTCTAGTTTATTTGGCTAGAGAATAACCATTTCTCCGCCATCAACTATGGTACGTTTGGAGAAATCAATGCATGTAATTCCTTTGGAAATACTCTGTCAGACATCCGACCATACAAGTCATCCACGAACAGGATGAACCGAAGGGACTCTCCTACTGCATCTCATATAGGAACCACCCCATGGATAAGTAGCGAGAAGTCCTTGCAACCCATAGATTCCAACCACGACAGAATCACAACTTATCTCTGCTTGCAAGGAAGAGAATATTAGTGGTCCTTCCGTTTATGAAATTCTACGGTCTTCAATGCTCCATCTCGATCATCTTCTGATCTCTTTACGTATTTGTTGGTCGAAATGGTTTTCGAATATATATTCGATCCCGGTCTTTCCGTACCAACAATCGTATTTGACAGATTTGATAGTCGGTGATTTAACTATCAAAATATATAGTGTTTCAAACATGACACCCCAATGAGTTTACTGGTTCAATATTCAGCATTACTTGGCCCTTTTAAAATTTAAAACAAACTAATTCAATTTTGCTTAATTAAGACTTCTAACCCTTTTAATATTTTAAAATACGATAATTGGATTCTTATTTAATGTACTAATGATATAAACCAAATTTCCTCTGATTAACTTTGACTGATTTACTTTGATCGATTAACTCTAACTTGACTAACTCGACTTATCTAACTCAACTGGACTAACTTGACTTGATTACTCATATCGACTAACTAATATTCGACTTACTCCATTCGCTTGACTCTAGATCGCAGCGATCACAATGGTTACGCCTGATTCCCTCAGGAAACATCCGACCGCCGTAGGCTATCCGCAGCCCTGCGAATTACGCTAGCAGTCGTACGCAATGGCAACTCTTCCTGAATAACTATGTTTGACTAACTCTATTTCAAATACTATATTCGATCAACTCTAATTGAATAACAAATGTTCAATCAAATTTGAAATCAATATTCTTATTTCTTTTGAAACTAATATTTCAATATTATTTATTTTCCAAAACCTTGCATTAGAGTTTGATATTCCTCGTATAGGGTAAAACCAATTTCAACACCTTTACTCGCTCCAAACTAATACCATTCCTCGATAATAGTGAAGCCAATAAAGTTGGGGTATTTTAGTTACCTCTCAGACCTTGATCGACAACTTCTTACCTCAGAATAATATTAGTTTAACCACTCACATCAAAATCTCATTTCCCCTTCGATTTCCAATCTGGTTTAAAAACCAACACTTATATTTGAAATCCTTGTTTACTCCTCTCTTTACTTAACTTGTTCAATTAAGTAAATATCCATAAAACACCACCTTTACTTACCGATTCCATTTACCATCCTCATCTGAAACTGGGATTATAAACCCCTTTATATACTTTTACCACTTCCTTGGTCGAACCATAATGCCACTTAAGTTATTTCCAAATTGAATTCCTATTTAAAAGTCATTTCTCTAAATAAAAATAATAACAACTTCAACATTAACTGTATAAGAATAGTTAACTTTGCTATTTATCAAAAATAGGATAATTATCACTTTTTAAAGTTGATTAACAATACTTTACTTTATTAACCCTAACCAATTTAATAATTATTTTGAGGTTTAGTTAATTGAAGATTAACTAAAAAAAATATAACACTAAACAATTCAAGAATTTCCTTAATTATAGTTAATCAAAGATTAACTAATTATTAAACACCTCTCGCCAAATTTGACGAATATTCAAGACCCAATTAATTCCATTCCATTCCATTTCAAGTTTGTCTCATTTTCAATTTAAGCTAAACACGGTTGATTTTGTCAACCGTACACCTCGGTTAACCATTAACTGAATTCCATTTGTCATTTCCCTTTTAAATTAATTAAATAACTCATTTAATTTAAAATCACCTTTTAGTTGTTTAAAAATAATTTTCCCATCAGTCTGCAGGTAAAATCTGTGGTTTTCTCTGCTTTTAAAGCTGGTGTAAACCATTTAAATAATCCCTTTATAAAATCGATTAAAATATATATTTATAAAACTTCTAATTTAATTACTTATATAAAATAATCGAAAACTTTAATTCAGTTATAAAATAATTTATAACTTCAACTGCGTCAATTCACCGAATGATCAACTAACGTCAGAAACAACACATTTTAGGCCATTCACTGCCAATTACCCAATCAACACTGTCGGTTGATTTTAAACACAACACAGGTGAATATTTATTCAACCATCAACATACAAACATGTTTTGGTGTCATTCGGGGTGAACAATTCATATATATGCACAACAAGCAAAAATACAGTTTATTTGAGGAATCCGGTCGGATCCCTCCAACCTGTCCTTCTCTGCATCACAGATATTAGTTGATAAAAATATACGAATTAAATAAATGACGGAATGTAAATAACTGCAACCAATCAAACCATAACAACAAATTTGCATCCATCGCATCCAATCAACCAATTTATACTATAAATTGTAAATTATATTTTCCTATGGATTTACCACATCACAGGATTCCAGAAGGTGTGAGAATTAACTCACCAGTTCATTTCTGTTGACGGTGGACGCTTTTGTTGCATTTAACTTCAGTCGAACGTTCGAAATTAGCTGAAATTTCAACTGCGTCAGATCAGAGCCTAGTCAGTGCCATCGCCTAGGCCTCGTCCCTGCGATCCCAACGGATCCAGTTTCGTTAAATTTCGTTAACGTATGTAAAAGATATGCTTGTTTAAAGTTTTAATATATATACAATCAATTAACTAATTAATTAATTAATTTAAAAACTTTAATTACCTTTCTTCCGTCCACGTCATCATCGGACAAACAAAAACGCGTTTTCATTTTCTCCTACTCCCCAAACCCGACTCCCCTTTCTTTCTTCCTCCTTGAAAAACACGGTACCCATCCAACCTCGTACTGGCCACCACCGTCAACCTTGGACCGACCCTGACCATCGCGCCACCACCGCCCATCCACCAGGACCCCACGCCAGTGACGCCGCCACCTCAAATCGACCCACCCGCCTGAATTTCAGGTTTCCCCTTTTCCCGTTCATCCATCAACTCCCGCCGCCTCACATCACCGGACATCACCAGACCACCACCAGATGAACGGCGCCGCCATCCAGCTCCTATCCCCACTGACCGCAACTCCCCTCGGCCAGCCAGCTCGCCAGAAAACCCCAAAACCACTTCGCTACTTTTGAAAATAGCCCCAAACCGAACACCTCTGTTCATCTCAACCCCACAACCACCACGGACCACCAGAAAACCCGAGACCACAGCCAAATAAAAGCTCAGTCTTCCCTCTTCCACCTCTAACTGGTCTCGTCCTCTGAAATCAACCCAAACGCACGCAAATCAAGGAGAAACGAAACTGACCTTTTTGAGTTTATGGCGATTTCTGACCACTACCCAACACCGTTCGTCCCCAACTTTTTACAGCAGCTCGACATCGAGCCGATCTACAACTTTGCTTCAGGTTGCCCTCAGAAATTCTTCACGGATTGGGAGATAAAATTGATTTTGCGACGAGGGGCTTATTTGTAAAAATGATGGACGGAAATTTAGTGATGGCTGGAAATTTCTGACCCTAGGGGTTTATATAGTGTGGAAATATATATTTTAAGTTGATGTGACGAGCGACGTTGACTAGCGATATTTTATTTCGTGTCTATCGCGTTTTCGAACGTCGTTTATTCGCTCCTGTGCTCACATACAAACCCCGTTCGTGATGCGAATGGACGGCATAGTACAATTTGACGATACGGTCCTAATGAAACTTGTTTCGTCGAATTCCAAGTCCGTTTGCTCGAATGGCCCTCGTTCACGTTCAAATGGTCGTTTATATTTGTATTTTATTTTACCACGCTCACAAATTAACCCCAATTGACGCGCAACTGGAAATCTAGCAATAATTTGCTGTTGCGGTCCCAATAAAATTTATTTCGTCGAAAACTGAGGTCGTTTGAATAATGGTCCTTTTATAACTGGCCAATTCAAATAAAATAAACCAATTTTAAAATACCTCAATAGAATAATATTAAAATATTGAAATCGGCCATACACGACCAGAATATCATATACTACCACATTAAAATAGCTCGAGTTGAGTTTGAAGCCAAATCGATATATAAAATATTTAAAAACCCTCATTGTATATAAACACAACGCTATATATATAAAGGAAATTCCATAGCGTTTTTTTTCAAAATTTGATTTGGATATAAAATAAAATCTACACGATGAAAATTGGATTTTTCTCTACCATTGGAAAGATATCGTCAAACCGGTCCCGATGTTTCTTGTTTCGAGGAAATCCTACTTATTTTGAACCCGGTACTACCAATTGAAGTTCAAAACGCCAAATCGCGAACGGTCGCGCCGCTGCAGCTCGTTATTTAATTAAATTATAAACCATATCACTCGACCATCATTTTCGAATCGAAATCATCACTATATCTTCAATATAACCAATATTTGACCACTTTAAACTACCTGATCACAATATATGGCAAATTCTATATTTTCCCAAATATTCTAGAAATAAAAATATTATTTTATTATTTATTTAAATAATATATTCCAAATAAATCGTTAAATTCGATTATTTAAATTCAAACCAATATTTTAAATAAATAAAATAATTAAAATATTCCAAATAAATAGGCAGAAAATGCGGGTCGTTACAATCAAATCCATTCCAATTCATATGTTGGAAATTCTGGTTATTTTGACGCATTTCAAATCCAATTTATTTATTTTTAAAATAATGGATTTCAAATCTAGTTCATAACTAGTTCATTTCGATAAAAATATACTTTTATCTTTTCAAATATGGAATTTTTCGTCCCAATTCATTCCAAATCATGTATTATGATTTTACACAAATTATTGATATTTTTAGTAATTTTATCAAGGCACGTACAGTCGATTTCCATGAACGGCCATCGAACTTCACTTACATCGACCTTTTCCAAATTTGATTTGGACATAATTCCAAATCCAACCGTTAGATTTCAAATCTCTCATATTCTTCAGAAAGCTCTTTTCGATACGAACCCAAAGGTTTCGGTTTTAGGAGAATTCGATGGTCGGATCTCCCGTAATGTCCATTCAAAAGTCAATGGTCGAAACTCGCGAACTACCGTGACGCGGCGCGTTCTATATATATATATATATATATATATATATATATATATATATATAATATTTCGTCGATTTCCATTTAAAACGTATTTTACAAATCGTTTTAAATTCGTTTTCAAAACGATTTCAACTTCATATTCAATTTCTAAACAAAAATGAATATTCCATATCATCGATATATAAGTGATAGTATTTTCAAAACATTAGATTTCGAAATCATTTCCATTTCGATATTAATTATAAAAATGAATAAAATCGATATAAATATCGTTCACGTCAAAACGGCGTTAAAATAATCAACACGGCTTTATAAATTTAAATATATTCGTGTCCATCCCAAATCGGACATCAAAATTAAATTTTGATTTTTTACTGAATATCATTTTAAAATGTTCAATATTCATTATTTTAAAATATTCCTTCTTTCTGGACTGGAATCAGACACAGTGAATTACCATATAATTTGATTTATATGGATTTCATACACATATGTACACAACAACAATCAAACACAATCAACCATCATCCAGAGTGCATTCTACACTGCATAAGCATTAAATATAAATATTCAACGCTTACACAGCTTGTCAACCAATCGATTGACATACAACTAACTACTGGGATTAAGTATGTACAATATCATCCCTACAACCGTGTGGGGTTTCAACCAACAAATAATGAATTTTATTTGTGTAGTTGGGCGATGTGTAAAATTTATCGTCCCAATCAATATCAGTTAAATATGTGTACATAAACAAATCATCCGATTTGTTTATAAATATTTATTCTATTCATATACATATTAAAAATTATATTTTTAACTATAAATATTTTTAATTATAAAATATTTCATTCCATTCCACACACTCAACTTTCACAACACAGGCAAACTAACAAACAAGTCGTCCATGATCTGTGGACGAAGGGTGTCGGGTGCTGCTAAGCACCGTCTGCATCTTAGTATATATTTTAACTAGAAAATAAAATTAAAGTGAGAAGTTCTCACCTTTGGGATCCACTCCTATATTCTCTATTTCGAAACGGTTCAGATTTGCCCAAATTTCCAATGCGATCTTTTCTCCACTGTTCATAGTAAAAATCGCATTTTTAATATGATGATTATTTTAAAATATCACATTTTTACAATGGCACTTCATATATAAAAATCATATATTTTTATTATCTATAAAATATAAAAATCATGTTTTTATTTCACTATATATAATAAAAATCAGATTTTTATTTCGCTACATAAATAAAAATCATATTTTTATATTCTCTATTATATAAAAAATTCTATTTCTAATTTGCTACCCATATAAAAATCGAATCTTTATTCTCGCTACTTCATATATAAAAATCCAATTTTTTATAACTTCAACTTCATATTTTCCCTTCTAACTAAAAAGATATTTTCCACACGATAAAAATCAAACCTTTTCTATACAAAAATTATATTTTTATCATATTAAAAATCGTATCTTTTCCTAATTAAAAATCATATATTTTATAACTAAAAATCAAATCTTTATATAAGGAAAAATCATATCTCCTTTTTTTTCTAGATAAAAATCCTAGCTTTATATAATAAAAATATTACCTTTATATAATAAAAATAAAAACTGATTTTTTTATATATAAAAAACTATTTTGTGTAAATAACAAAATTAAATAAATCAATTAAAGCTTACCGGAGGGTTTGGAGGGGGATACGGCGGCGCCGAGGTGGTGGGGGTTTGCTCCGGTGGCCTGTGGCCTTGTCAGGTGGCGGCAACAGGTTTTAGGGGGGGCGGGGTGTGCGGCATTTTTTTTGAAATCAATTTGGGAGATTATGGGGGTGTCCGGTTTTTGAAGAAGGAGAGGAGGAAGAAGGGGATCGGAGGGAGGAGCGATGGGGGGAGGGGCGGTTCCTCGCCGGAGGCGGCGCGCGAGGGCGAGGGTACGGTGGCAGGCGACCCTAGAGTTCTGGTCCATGCATTTTTTTTGTTTGATTCTAAAAGGTAGAGAGGGAAGAGGGAAAGGAGTTAGGTTTATATAATGAGGAGCGTTCAATGACACCCAAATAGTGAGCAACCCATTTGCCCCCCCCCCCCCATATAAACCAAGCATTTATATTAGAATAAGTGAGTGGGAGGTGAGAGAATGAGTGGAGGGAGAGAGAAACGGGATATGTGGTGGAAATCAGGGGGCATTCAGGGGTGCTGCACTATTTGGGGTGCCACTGAACGCTCGCCTTATATAATATTTTATATATTTTATTATTTTTAAATTTCAAAAAGCAGCTTTTTGTTTTGAACTTGAAATCGAACCCGCCGCCTATCATCCCTAATTAAGTACCCTCATTCCGAACACAGTGGGATATGTTTCGTATGCTAATTCGCTTGTTACGATCATTTTCCGTTCAGATTAAAATATAAATCAATGTATATTGAATTTGAACGCATATTTGTATTAGTTGTTGTGATTTCCATTGAATGATATCTCAACTTACTCGAGGAGTGATGTGCAGCCGTGACATGATAAGAGTGTTCAATGGTATGGACTGCCTCGAGTTGGATTCGATAGGGCTAGGAGATGACTCGAGTGGGACTTGAGGAAGCTGCAAGGTAATGGATTGTTCAGGATGATTCAAGTTGGACTTGAACTCATAAAAAAAAATGGTTTTCCAACGAATAGGGAGACGACTCATGTTGGACTTGAGATTTGTCAGTAATGGATACTCGAGACTGGGTCAGAGTATGTGGGTAGCTCTTCTGATGATAGTACAAGAAATCGTCGATACTTAGAGTGTTCTAGGCAGACTCGAAGCAGGGGTATCTGGGGACGCCCATTACCTTGGATCCGTTGGACGTGATCTAGTTATCATTGGAGGATAAACGTACGTTGGACGTACTAGTCTGTATGGAGGTGAGGCTTCCACTAGCCTTGGGATTGGTTGGCCCAGTCTAGTAGGTATCGACGTATGCATGGAGGTGGGATTTCCATTAGCCTTGGGATTGGTTGGTCTAGTCAAGTAGGTATCGACGTATGTATGGCTTTAGCCGGTGATAGATAGGACATGTTTAAAGGATGCTATGGTTGCTATGCTTGTTCCTATTTTTGTTCCCTTGAGTAGACTATAACCTGTAGGATTCTGGTAATAAAGAATGAAGAGATGTCATCACTCATGACTGACTATACATCCCGATAGTAACAAAATGTGTCGAGACATGAAGCAGACCTACTACTGGGAAGGGATGAAGAGAGACGTTGGGAAGTTTATCTACAAGAGTATAAATTGCCAGTTAGTTAAAGCTGAGCAAAGGAAGCCTAGTGGTTTGTTGCAACCATTAGAAATTCCAGAATGGAAATGGGAACAAGTCTCAATGGATTTCATTGATCGTTTGCCAAGGACTAGATCGGGCCATGATAGCATTTTGGTGATTGTGGACCGATTGACTAAGATTGCAAGGTTTATACCCGTTAAGTCGAATCGAACAACAGCTAAGTTAGCAGAACTATATATGAAGTGGGTAGTGAGATTTCTTGGAGTACCTAAAAGCATTGTGAGTGACCGAGACCCGTTGTTTACAAGTGAGTTTTGGAAGAGCTTACAAGAGGCTCTAGGGTCAGAATTCACTACAACAAAATGACCCTATTACAACGGTGGAACGCCGTTGTAATATACATTTTACAACGGTGGGCAAACAGTCGTGTATTAAGAAGTTGTAATAGACTCATATCTTTTACAACGTTTTTACACTGTTGCAACACCGTTGTAATATGTATATTTTACAACTTTTTTCCACCGTTGTAGTAATACATATTACAACATTTTTGCACTGTTGTAGTAATATATATTACAACTTTTTTCCACCGTTGTAGTAATTCCTACTACAATTAATTATAACAATATGATTTTTGTTTCGTTATACATTACATTTCATATAAAAATAAATATTTATATTGAATAAAATGATACTACACTGATCTGAAATAATCAATTAAATATTTTATTTCAATATTTGAATCAATACAACTTTCTGATCCACTATCGTACAACTCACTTTTACATAATACAATCATAACAATACATACATTCCTCACTACAAACTGATCACTCAATACACTCAGTTACATACACACTTTCGTATAAATATATATACACACTGACATACACCAAGTCTTTATGCTCCAGCATCCCCAATCGATCATCCATTTCAACATCATGCTCATCGTCAAATATCCTTATTACTCTGTGTCATTCATTCATGAGTACAGTGATGCCCAAATGCATATATATTTTGCATTTCATTTATTTTTGTGTCGAAAAAAAATCAATTTATATATATATATACACATACATATTTATATATATATATATATGCATGCGCGCGCGCACACACACACATATATATATATATATATATTTTTATCGGTTTTGTGGACAGAATTATATATCTTCCCGGACAGACATAGCCTAAAAACTGCTACTTTACCCAGAACTATGGAAAAAAAATAGCATGCATTGGTGCTACTTTACAATTCCCTTACCTATACCAGATTACGCTTAGAAGTTAAAATTATTGTAAGATACAGCGTTGTTCTCATCTGGATCATTTCTGAATACATAATACATTGGTGCTAGAAAAAGAAGCTGCTACAGAAGCATCAAAAAAAGAAAAGGAAGCACCAACAATAGAAGCAATAGAGTTAGATTTTACTTTTTTGTTAATAAGTTAAGAAAAGGAATGAATACCTGTCTAGTTCCACTCGAACCCATAGATGATAAACCAAAATCAAAGCCTGGGGACACCTGCAGTACAAATATGGCAGTTATTATGTTGTGCCCAAGCAATTGCATTAGCACTTGCCTGACGTCTCTGTAGCTCAACAACAGGAAGGGTAGGTAAGCATATGTCCAGCACCACCACCTTTGTTGAATCCAGCACTTGCTGATTCTAATCGGTTCAGCCTCGTTCCAGTAGAAGGAAGTTAGGGGTCCGCAGAACTCTGAGTTTTTGCTGCCGTAAATGTACGAGTAGATGTCATAATGTACTAAAAAAACTGTTGATTTTTTTTAAATATTTACCCAATGAATATTTGCTCCTAGTTGTATTTTTCCTCAGTTAAAGCATTGGCATTCATCATTAGCATTAAAACTGCAATATAATGTGGTAATTCCATTGAGTGCTTATTTTGCTCCTCGAATACTAAAAAGTAGATGCTGCTATCCATGAAAACCATGCTTTTATAAGCAATTAGATCCAATAAATGGCACACGCATAAATTTGGGGTGCAGAAATAAAACATTAACTGAACTATTTGGATTGTAGGCATGACAGAAGCGAGAACGTTCAGATTACAGTTTTAGTTATATTAATGGTGAATGGTGATCACGATAGACATTGGAAGCTTACCCAAACCGCCATTCGTTCTTCTCCGGTGACTATCAAGTTACACTTTCTTGCCTTATAGTAACGAGTCCGGTCTTCTTACTGAGACTTACAAACTCCCAGACGCCCCTGTCCTTGTCATCGCAACATTGTTACCAAATTCGCAACCATGCCTCATCAACCCCGATTATCATACCCAAATTCGTCAGTCAACTTCCCTAAACCCACACAATCCAACTACCACCGTGTCACTTCCTCACAACATTTCATCACACCAAAACCCAATTCAACCCCAACTGATACAACACGTCAAAATTTTTATCACGCCACTCACAACAAAACCGCAAGCCTGTAGACTCACGCGATTCAAGCAAAAGCTCTCGGTCGAAGCATGACTGATTGACATAGAAATGTGTTTAATTTATGCACCTATATTTTATCTTTTGTATATAAATAAATATTACTTGGGTATTGTTTTGTTACTTTTACAGATATTCCAACCCAGCCCGCATGCAACCAGAAATGTAGAGAAATAGAGTTCAATTTGCTGTGTATTTGCATTTTGAAGAATTGTAGATGAAGATATCACATCTAGTTGCTGTTGGACAAGAAAAGGATTGATAACAAGGCTTTGCACATCACAAATCAATGAAGAAGTGTCAAGGAAGCAAGAGGAAAAGAGAAAAGGCCCAATTTTGCTTTATTTATCTAAGGCCCATTCATGTTTCTCATTGTAAACTAATTAGTGATGTAATGACCAGGCCCAGTTATCATTAGGGTTAGGGTTAGGGTTTGGCTATCTACCCTATATATACCCTGGTAATGGCATTGTAGCCACCATCCTATATCCCATTTTCTATTTCTAATAAAGTTTCCAGTTCTTCTTCTTCTTTTTATTTTCTGCATTTTTTTCTATTTCTTAGCAATTAGTGTGTCTACACGATTAGATTCGGTAGAACACTATTTGTGTTTTGCATTTCTTTTCATTAGTGATTGACCGTCTGATTAGATTCAGCGGTAATCCTAATTTTATTTCCTGTTGTTATTTATATTCTGCACTTTTATTTTCTGTATTTTAATCGCGTTCATAGGTTAAATTGGATTTGATTAGATTTGAATCTGATTTATAGTTTCATTGCTTTTCCATTGAAATTGTGATTTGATCATCGGTTCAGTTAGATCTGTTCTGAATCAAATTACAGTTTTAATTTTGTTTTGTTTTGCAAAATCAACCTCCAGCTTCGTCTAACTCGCCCAAGAGATTAGATAAATAATTTGATTTAATTCACCTCCCTGTGTTCGACCTGTATGCTACACACCTGTATGCTTGCAGAATTTATTACAAATGTCGCGCTTTTCTAATTCATAGACTAGCGTCGATCAAGTTTTTGGCGCCGTTGCCGGGGAGGTAACAATTGAATTTTATTATTTATTTAATTTCCGATTCGTGTTAATTTTTATTTTATTTTTCTTCTTTTTGTTTTTCTGTATATATATAGAAAAAAAATCTCAATTGGTGATTTGGCGTATCTATTCCATTGGTAGCGTCATGAACTAAGTAAGAGAAAAAAAATAATTTCTTGCCATTTTTATTGATTTTCTGCCTTTGCCATATTTTTTTTCCCTCCTCTTTATTTCTTTCCTTTTTCCCAGTCATTTCTCTCCTTGTACAAATTTCTTTCTTATTCTGCAATTCTTTTCAAAAAAAAAAAAAAAAAAAGAGCAAAACAAAGAAAAAAAAACTTGCTTCTTTTTCTTTCCTGTTTCTTATTTCTTTCCAATCTTCACATGCTTTCTTCTTTTACAATTTTTCTGAAAAAAAATACTTTCATAAATTTCTGTTCTCTGCCGTGAAGATCATAGCACCCACATCTCCATTTTCAAGCATATTACAATCATCCCCCATTTTTCTGATCTTCACGTCCACTAGACCCCACTCCTGCCGTATTCAACCATCTCACCTCAACCCTTGCCAAACCAACTCCACAGCCACAAAAAAAAAAAAAAACAGCAACACACTTCCTCCCCCGTCAAATCCACCCAATCGCCACCCCATCTCCATAGCATCAAACCCGAAACAATACCCCCACACTTGATCCGCACCATTCCTCAAGCAAACAACATCAACTACCCCTAGCTGTAATCACACCTACCCGAACCCGAATAATTCAGTAAATCATTCCACCAATTCGATCATACTTCATCTCCACATCTCTGCCAATAACAGCAGTACAAAACCCAAAACCTACTCAGAAAACTGATCTTTGTCACGATCACCCTCCACGCAATCCATCATACTCAGACCACCACCGTTCACAAACACCTATTCATCATCAACTCGTTCTTCCCTTTTGTCTCTCCAGATCAAGAACCTTCCACCCTTCTATACAACGCAAAAAAAAAACTATCAATCACGGATCTCGCACAAAAGAATCCATCAAAGTCAAAAGTTAAAAACGTCTGAACAACCTTCCCTCTATCGCACTGCAAACCACCATCGAGATCCGAAGAACACCCTTGCCAAAACCATTTCCTACCAATTCGCACCAAGCCTTCAGTCATCAGCCCACACCAGTGCATGTAACAGCCCACCTCATCTCGCAACTCGATTCAAATTTCAACCCAAAAATCCAATTCGAACATCCAAATCGAACAATACCTGAATCAAGCACCAGTTAATTCGACACAAATTTTGGATTTTTCTTTGAATTTGTTTCTTGATTTCATTTTTTTTGGCAAGAATTGTTGCCTGATTTCGTTGGTACTCTCTGAAAAACAATGATAGAAAAGGGCGTGCATTTTCCCATATTATTTGAGAAGTCTGTCTCCAAAAGTAAAGGGGCGCGAGCTTTTTAAGGGGATTGGCGTGTTCGGTGTTTGCTAAGGCTGAGTTCAGTTGGTTATTTGGAATTTAGAGTGGCTTGTGAGTGGGTGAATTTTCTTGGGGCGTATATTCCTTTGTTGCGAGATTGCTTCTGAAACAAAAGGTGGACGTGATTTGAATTCGATTGATTCTTTAAGTATTTGCTAAGAATTAACTTGGATCTGTTTTGCTAGCCGTGAGTTTTTGTGTACTTTATAGACAAAGAAAAGAAGAGATTAAAAAAAAGTATGGGGTAGGACTGTAGAATTTATTGTTTGGACTGGCCTGAGTCGCCTGATGTGGTAGAGCCATATCTGCTGATTTTGATTTTATTGGTAAGATAGGTTTTTGTTTATTTATTTATTTTTATTTTTTTTTTCTCAAAAGGGGAAGGCTATTTGGGGAAGGCTATCTGGAGTTTACTTTTTCTTGTTTGTTGTGTGTGGTGCTCTCGTTGTCGTTTGATTTCATTTTGTGTTGAGTACATTTTAATTAGATAGTGGTGTCGGTTTTGCTATGGTTTTTAGTTTCTTTCCTTTTTCTTCTTGCTAGTGAGTTATTTGTTCTGGTTTTATTCGGAAAAAAAATCAAATCAAAGGACCAAAGTCAAAAAGTGTTCAACCAACAAAAAAGGAATTTGAAGGTCAAATAATTTGCAAGCACTGGAATTTTAATCGCTGAAGCTACTCGGTTATTCTGGACGGACCGCCATACCCCACTGTAAAATTTCCTGAACTCTACAGGTGCTCTGTTTGCTTTGAAAATTATAAAAATTGTTGTAAAAATCTTCTGCAGGGGCAACGGCTTGAATGTAAATTTTAATTCTGCAATTTATATTTCTATTTCTGAATTAATTTGGTGCGAACTGATATTTCCATAATTGAAATCTTCATTCTCATTGTTTTCATCAATAAAAGCAGACGTTGCAAAATAATATAATTGAACGGTGGTGTTTTGTGAAGTTGACTGTCTAGTATAATTGGATCGCGGATATATATTAGTTCAATTTATTGAACTTCTAGCAAAAGAGGTTGCATACTACCCATAAAACATTGGTCGTATCCCTTAGTATTTATACTATACGTGAATGGCCATAAGACCCTCTTCCCCCTTCCAATTGAGGTAGTTAATTAATAGAGCACAACTCATTATTTTATATTATTTTGAATTGAGAATAATTTCTGTCTTGCTGTGATTTCATTCCAAATGTCTGATTCAAAAAAATCCTTGAGAGAATTGTGGGATAATAATCGAAGTAGACGTCCTCTTGAAGAGTATGAATATGAAATACAACTCATGAAGCAAGATTTCCCAAAATTTGGTGAAACCAATGTCAACAATTTTCAGTACTTTCAAAATGACCAACATTTTCAAAACCACGATTATAATCGAAATGACGATTTCAATTCAAATTTCAACAATTTCGATTATGGGCCACATCAACATCAAAATAGTTTTGAATCGCAACATACCTTTGATCAACATCATTATGAGGTTGGAAACCAGTTTGAAAATAATTTTGAAAATGATTTTCAAATCAATCAAAATTTTCAAATTTACAACCCATATCCACAACTTGAATATAACCAAGATTGCAATTTTCCCTCGAATTTTAACAGTTTTGGTTACGAACATAATTTTTATGATCAAAATGATTTCCAATATCAAAACGAAAATTCAAACGACCACCACATTGGAAGTAATTTTGATTGTGAAATTGATATGGACTATAATTTTGAAACTCAAGAAATCCAAAACGAGAGCTCGCAAATCAACGATTTTGAAGAATACCATCTTAACCTTTTTAGAGAGAGGGTAGAAAGGCTAGATAGACAGCTTAATGAAAAAGATAGAAAGATGGATGAACTTCTTTGTTTAATGACAAATTTGAAAGAACAGCGAGAGCAACAAAATCAAATTCAAACATGCGATGATTCAGAAAAAAATCCATTCTTTACTGACATTGAAAATTTTCAAATAACGACTTTGGAAATTGAGAATAATCATCTTGATGAAGTTTTTCAAAATTCAACAAATGATTTGGACTTTAACTCTTTTCAGAAAAAAGATTTAAGCTTGAATTTTGATCTTCGTCTTTCAGGCTGTGAGAAACTTGAAATTCTAGAAATTGAACAGGATAAAAATGTTGAATTTTTCAATTCAAATTTGGAAATGGATTTTAATGAGCAGGAATTTTTTGGATTGGACAAGGATGAATTGCCAAACGAGGAAGAAGTGGATTCCCGTCACGAGTTCGAAAATTTGAACTTTGAGAAAATTTCAAATGAACCTGAAATTGTCGGTGTCGAAAATACATTGTCAATAGAGAAGGGTGACCACATAGTCTTGAATAACACTCATAATTCAAATTTCACTGAATTTATATACGATCACAAATTTTTGGACAATTACACTGATAAATTTGTTGAACACATTTGGAATGTTAGCTTTGTTGACAAACTTCATGTTAGGACGACCCTGGATATTTATCTTCTGGACTATAAATCTAGGTTTAAAGATGAGATGGTTTTCAAAACCTTCTTAGAAAACATGCCTAGACATAGTGGGAACAGAACTCATAGGGCTAGAACCAAGTGTGGGGGAAAAGTTGGTGGAATTCTTTGCATCGCGTTCACCGCAAACACATATATCACTGTACATATGATCCATTCTTACATATAGTTAGATTGCATTTCATTTTACAGATCATTTTGCATCTCATTCACCTTTGGGTGCGATCTTTCAAATTTAGGAAACGTTCACAGTGTGGACACTGTTTAGTTCTAGTGTGGGGGGGGGGAGTCAGCATTGCATTCTTTTGTTTTTTCTTTATTTTTCTTTCTTTTCATTTTCAGCCATTTAAATAGGACCATCATGCTTTTAGATCATACTAACATGCCATTTTTATTTTTGAAACATGACTCATTTTAGATTTGATACAACAAAATAAGTTAACAATTATTAGTCAGTTGTTAGTATTTTTCTCTCTCAACTTAGATCGAATAAGAAATATAATGAAAAGTTTAATTTTGAGGGATAATAGTGTAACCGGTACATAGGGAGATTCTTAGGTGATGGCCATGAAATCTATTCTATATTGTAGAATTTGTTTAAATAAGTGGAGGACTTAAAACACTTATATTGGCTTTTCAAATCTTTAAAACTAAGTGGTGTTAAGTTGAATTCGCGTAACTCTCTTTTGTGCTAATATTTTCGATAATAATAATAATAGTATTCCAAGGGTATCCAACATTGCTTGTATATCGAGCGTTGGTGTGCAAACCCGCCAAGCTCTATCCGACACGTTGTTGACAAAGTCAGCGTTGGAATATCTTGGTCTCATTTTATGAGATTGGACACCTAAGGATTACCGACACGTTGTTGACAAAGTCAAAGTCGGCCTGCACAATCCGCCAAGCTCTTTACCTACTCTCCGTTAGTCCGTGAGGCAGTGCATGGGTGGTAAACCTTGGTCTTTTTAGTTAGGTGTATGTACTTAATCATAAATCTTAAAATTTGATAGAATAAAGAATAAGCGATGATACCCAAACACTTCTTGACCTTATTGATTTGACTAGCCATACATGAGAAAATTAGAATACCACTTTGCAAACTGTGCCAAGCAAACTAAGAATTTATTTCATGGCTGCACTATGTTATCAACTGAACTAACTGGCCAAACTGGAATTTAACATTTGAAAACTTGATTTATATTGAAAATTTGTGACAAGTTGAGGTATCTAAAATAAAATCAACTGATTAGAAATTATTAACTTAATTTGTTGTACCACTTTCCTGAAATAAGTCGTGTTTTCATTTTTTGTTTTCAACTGCATAAGTCCATTGCATTCATGTAGTTACATTAGATCCACACATACTGCATTTTGATTTTGTGGGTAGTATCCGCTGAAAACCCTCACGAGACACCACTCGTCCTACTAGGGACACCTAGAGGTTTAACGGCGTGTTGCATGCGCTCAATGCAATCGTGTTTCCTACGAAAGTGTGACCTATCTAGCTAGTTTTCCATTTTCTTTTTACTCGAGGACGAGTAAAAGATAAGTGTGGGGGTATTTGATTGACATAGAAATGTGTTTAATTTATGCACCTATATTTTATCTTTTGTATATAAATAAATATTACTTGGGTATTGTTTTGTTACTTTTACAGATATTCCAACCCAGCCCGCATGCAACCAGAAATGTAGAGAAATAGAGTTCAATTTGCTGTGTATTTGCATTTTGAAGAATTGTAGATGAAGATATCACATCTAGTTGCTGTTGGACAAGAAAAGGATTGATAACAAGGCTTTGCACATCACAAATCAATGAAGAAGTGTCAAGGAAGGAAGAGGAAAAGAGAAAAGGCCCAAATTTGCTTTATTTATCTAAGGCCCATTTGTGATTCTCATTGTAAACTAATTAGTGATGTAATGACCAGGCCCAGTTATCATTAGGGTTAGGGTTAGGGTTTGGCTATCTACCCTATATATACCCTGGTAATGGCATTGTAGCCACCATCCTATATCCCATTTTCTATTTCTAATAAAGTTTCCAGTTCTTCTTCTTCTTTTTATTTTCTGCATTTTTTTCTATTTCTTAGCAATTAGTGTGTCTACACGATTAGATTTGGTAGAACACTATTTGTGTTTTGCATTTCTTTTCATTAGTGATTGACCGTCTGATTAGATTCAGCGGTAATCCTAATTTTATTTCCTGTTGTTATTTATATTCTGCACTTTTATTTTCTGTATTTTAATCGCGTTCATAGGTTAAATTGGATTTGATTAGATTTGAATCTGATTTATAGTTTCATTGCTTTTCCATTGAAATTGTTATTTGATCATCGGTTCAGTTAGATCTGTTCTAAATCAAATTACAGTTTTAATTTTGTTTTGTTTTGCAAAATCAACCTCCAGCTTCGTCTAACTCGCCCAAGAGATTAGATAAATAATTTGATTTAATTCACCTCCCTGTGTTCGACCTGTATGCTACACACCTGTATGCGTGCAGAATTTATTACAAATGTCGCGCTTTTCTAATTCATAGACTAGTGTCGATCAATGACGACGGAAGGCGATGTGTTTTTCTGCGTTGCAAAGAGGAAATTTTAACGTCGAATTTTTTTGATTGAGAGGAAGTCTTTTTTTTTGGATTTGAGCATAGTAATGAAGACGAAAAGAAGATGAGCGAATTGATACTAGGGCCGGCGAATTTGTTTTGAACTAAGGAGCTGGGAAGTAGAACGGACGAATGAAAAGAGAAATAAAACCAACGGTGGATGGAGGGAAATGTAACAACCCGGAATTTTGGAGCCAATTTAAAATTTTTATTTTAGAAATTTTAATGGATTTAGGATATTTAAAATAATTTATTTTGAATAATAATAGCTAAAAAAAAATTATTTTAATCGTAGTTAAAAACAAATAAATTTAATTTAATTATAAAAGGAGTTTGAAATAGCGATGCATTTTGGGAATTTGAATTTAAGCTTTAACTTAATATACATTACTTGATAAATGTTTTAACATTAAACCATATGTGCGTCGTATAAAATTGAGACCGACTGATTGATTGTGGTTGTGATGATTTGGTGAATTATATTCATGTTAAATATAATTTGTGTAGAAAATATAAATCAAATTTTTATCGCATATGAATATAGGTAGAGTAGGAAGGAAAAAATTATATTTTTATCAAAAGGGATTGGTGTTAAAACTAAAAATCAATTTTGTCAAATTAGATTATTGTTAGCGAGATAAAAATATTCATGTAACATACATTTACCATTTATATTAGAAATTACAATTGTTATTATCGTTAGAAATTTACTTCGTTATAAAAATGATGTCATATCGTTAGAATGTACATTAGAATTAGATTGTCATCTTTATGATAAATGTTTCACTAGAATTGTCAAATAAAAATAATAATAACGTTTTATATATAGAAATGTTACATTCTTTATAAGAAAAAGGGACATTCTATATGAAATGTGACATTAGTTAAAAAAAAAAGAACATTTTGTGTATAGAAATGTTACATTAGTTAAAAAGGAACATTTTATATTAGAAAAATTACGTTAGATGGAAAATAACTTTTTTTATTAGGAATGTTAAATTAGATAAAAAGGGTCACTTCTCTTTTTTTTGAAATGTTAAACTGGAACAAAAATGTCACTTGGTCAGAAATATTATATTAGAATATATAAAGGTTATTCATGTTAGTATTAAAAGTGTCATTTATGTCGTATTATAAATGCCATGCTACAAAAATGACATTTATTAAGAATAAAATTTTTGTTATAATATGTCACATTAGAAAGGAAATGAAAGTTTCCTTCTCTAACTATCCCCATTAATTAAGTAATTTAAAGAAAGGAAATGAAACATTTTTCCCTTCCCCTCATAAATTGATTACATTAAACCAAAGAAAATGGAAACGTATAAGTCGCACGTTGTGAAATAATTGCACGGGTTAATTGCCCACTAATTAACATGGTTTTCAAATTCTAGATATATATGCATATATATATATATATATATATATATATATATATATATGATAGGTATATATGTGTGTGTGCGCGCGTGTGTGTATTAATTATGCATTGACGATATGTCTTTTTGACAAAATACAATTAATGTTCAAATTCTATATTTAAAGTTTTGATTTATTAGACATTTAAAGGTTTCTATATTTTATATATATATATATATATATATATATATATATATATATATAGTAAGCACATTCTAGTAATTAATTAACATGATTTTGAATTTCCCTAACTATGTGCATATAAAGAGAAGTCTTTAGGTTCATATACCATTAATTATGCACGTTTAGAAATTAGTTAGGCATTGATTGACACATCAGCCAATCAATATATTTAAAAAAATAAAATAAAAAAAATCTAAAATTTAAGGGCATAAGTTACTCTGCCTCCCTTATGAATACACCTTCTATCCAACACCAAATCTCACAACTCCATTCCCTATTCTCTGCCTCCATTATGTAAAACTTCTAAAAAAAAAAAGTTGGAGTTCTAAGATTTATGTTTGTACAAAACAAAAATTGGAGGATGGTTATATATAGAACTGGAGATTCTTATCAAGGCCTCGGGTGGCGGTACGATGGGAGGAGGTTCAAGTTGAAGTTGGATTTCTCGGTTTCCAGATAATAGCGTGAAGAAGGAAATCTGAATTTAACGATTTTTGAAGCGTTGCAATCGTAGAGACGAGTTCAACAATTCTAGACGGAAAGGAGTGATTCCGAGCTATTTGAAATTTTGACTAAAATCACGAACGACTTCTGAAAACCAATCAATGTGAGATTCCTATTTTAAAATTTTAATTAATTAATTATTTATTTTACTGTATTCACTCAGCATGAAATTTATGTTGTATATGTTCATTTGGATGTTGATTGTGCTGTGATTGTAATGTATGACTGATTGTGATTTGTAATGCCTGTGATGCTATTCTAGATCTGTAAATTTTAGTGTAATCTCTGTGAAATTCTCATCCTTATTTATTTTTATTTTTATTTCTTAAATACGATGAGAAATTTAACCTTTGCTTTTGTCTTACAAAATATAAGGTAAAATGGTTTTTTATTTCTGGTTCACAAAAGAAAGTAAACCATTATTTTATGATTCACAACATAAAATGAAAAGTTGGGTTTTTATTTTGGTTAACAAAATAAAAAGAAAGGTGAATCTTTATCTTGATTTATACAAAAAGACAAAAATCTTTATTTTGGATTTTTGATTTATAAATTAAGGAAAGCTTAGATCTTTTACATTTTAATAAAAGGATAAACAAAGTTTTAATCTTTGTTTTGATTTACAAATATAATAAAGTTTTAATCTTTGTGTTTGATTTACAAATATAACAAAGTTTTTAATCTTTATTTTTGTCTACAAAAATAAAATGCAAATCTTGATCTTTACTTCGTTTACAAAATAAAAAGAAAGTTTTAAACTTTTATTTGGTTTACAAATTAAAATGCCAATTTAAATCTCAATTTTGTTTACAAAATAAAATACCAAGTTTATTTTTTATTGTGTTTACAAAATAAAATACCAATTCTTATCCTTTGTTTGGTTAACATAATAAAAAGCAAGTTTTTATCTTTAACTTTGTTAACATAATAAATGGAAGATTTTATCTTTATTTTTGTTTACAATATAAGTAACAAGTTCTTATCTTTATTTTTGTTTTACAAAATAAAAGAAAGTTATCCTTTTATTTACCAATTAAAAGATTGTTTGGTTTCATCTTGAATTACAAATTAAAAAAAAAAAAGTTTGAACCTTTATTTTGATTTATGAAATAAAGGAAAGTTTGGATCTTTTAAAGAGAAATAAAGATTAGATATTTTATTTGTTTCATAAAATAAAGTAAAGAGTAAATGTTTTTATTTGATTTACAAATAAAAATAAGGATGAGACCTTTCATTGTGATTCATCAAATTTATACACAAAATCATCATTATGTTAATTTATTTGCAATAACACAAAACCCATCATTGTGTTATTTGTAAAAGACGCAAAACCTGTCATTGTGTTAATTTAGTTGTGATGACACAAAAATAGCATTGTTGTGTTGATTTATTTGTGATAACATTGTTTGTTAATTAAAGTTTAAAAAACAAAATTAACATTATTTGTTAAATAAAGTAAAGGATTATCTTTTTGTCTGTGTTTCCAACACAAATATTAACATAGAGATTGGATTACCTTTTTATTTGTGATTTCAACACAAATAGAAACATAGCACAATTCATACTTTGTTAATGCTAAAAGAATCATGACAAAAATTCACATTTCATTAATGTTAAAGGGATTATAACAAAATTTACATTTTGTTAACATTTTATGTAAAGGAAGACAAAAGAATCTATATTTTCGTCACAATTTGAAAGAACAAATAAAATGAATATTCTTGTCACTTGAATCAAAAGAATATGTTTTTATCGCTTGAATCAAAAGAAAATATTTTTGTCACTTTGAGAAAGAATGACAAATACATATTTTGTTAATTATATTATAAAGAAGAAGATTAACATCTTTCGTTAATCATATTACAAAGAAGGATTGAACAAGATTATACATATTTTTGTTTGCATTAAATAGAATAAACAAAATTAGTATTTTTGTTTGCATTAAATAGAATAAACAAAATTAGTATGTTTGTTTGCATTGAATAGAATAAACAAAATTAGCCTTTTGCTCACATTGAAAGTTAATAAACAAAATTCCCATTTTGTTTACATTGAAAGTTAATAAACAAAAACCCCATTCCACATTTGGTTGCATTAGAGTTATTAAACAAAATTACCTTCTGTTACATTAGAAATGGACAATATTATACACCGTAATGCGTTAAATTAGTAAATGGGACTATTTTGTTTAATAAAGAAAATAGAAAATAGATAGAAATAAAATAGACATTTTGTTAAAATAGAAAAAGGTTGAAAACAAAATATATGTTTTGTTAAAGATCACAACTTGATTAGTAAAACATTAGACTATCTTATTTACATTTCTTATGAGGATAAAACGAACAAATTCTGCAATAACATTATATTTACATTTTAGATAAGAAATTAAATCATTTATTTACACTTAGGTAAAAAAATAAGAAAATAATATGCGTAACCCGAGGTTGGATTGAGTTGTGATGTAAACCTGCCCGGACCCGCCCGGCTGTCCAGTAATCACAACAATACCTATCCAATGTGAGAGGTTAAAGCATATATAAATTTGCATTTTATATATGTAAATTACTACAAATCTTTAGAGTAAATAAAATAAAACATAGGAAAAAGAAAAAAAACATTTATTTACATTGGATAAATGAAAAGATTAAATAAAAGTCACATTTTTATGTAATTAAGGAATATGGTTTTATATTGTAAATAAAATTACATTTCTATGTAAAATGGAATTAAAAGAATAAATATGTTGATAAGAATTATTTACATTTCCCTATGTATATAAAAAGGATTAATAGAATAATTATGTGAATAATATTTATCTACATTTTCATATGTAAATAAATAAGATAAAAGTAAAAGATGCATTTATTTACAATTAGTGTAAATAAATATAGAAAAAGTAAAGGTAGACATTTATTTACATTAGGGTAAATAAATAAGATAAAAGAAGATGAAACCATTTATTTACATTTAGGTAAATAAATAAGAAAAAGATAAGAATATAATTATTTACATTTAGGTAAATAAATAGTAAATAAATTAAAAGGATATATAAAGCATAATTTATTTACAATTAGAGTAAATAAAATAAGAAAGGTAGTAAAAATAAAACAAGAAATATTTTATCGTCATTTTAGATGCGATAAAAAGAATAGACTTTTATAATTGAAATAGTAAAACGATTTATATTTTTATATATATAAATTAAATTTAAACGAAACAAGCGCGGTAGTTCGCTTATCGACAATCGTAACTTTAAACGGTTATACCGAAAGATCCGACCATCGGATTCTCCCAAAACAGGAACCGTTAGGACCGCTTTGGGAAAATCTTTCCAATGATATATATTTCATCAAAATCCAACGGTTAGATATGCGTAAGTCAAATTTTGTTGAAAACAGCGCCAGGGAAGCGTCGTTAAATTTATTCGAGCTATTTTTATATAAATAAAAATAGTGATAGGTCGTTATCAAATATTAATAACGATAGGAAATGTTTTCAAATTATTATATATATATATGCGAGAATCATTTGAAAAGACCGAGTTCAATCTCATTTCAAATGATTATACGACGTTCTAAGTCGAAGATTTCAAGACGGTAATTGAAGACCGGCGATCTTCACATCGAATGGATGTGTTGCTATTGAGACCCATGAGAGGAGTAGCTACCTTGAAAGGGCTTCAGTGGTGGCCATTCGGACGAAGTGTTGGTTTGTACGGATTTGACTTTCGCTCAGACCCAGAGCATAAGTTTATAAATGGAATGTATGTCTGACGTTGTAGTCCTTTATACTACATTCGTTGATCTCTCTTAATATATATCTGTTTGGTGGTTAACACCCTTCTCTGAGATATATGAGCTTAGAGGTTATATATTGGCAGAAATCAATGGTATAGTATGGACTGACAATGTGGTATACTAAGATGCATTGATCAAGGCTTTTGTTGAAAAGCAGGGCCTTGTGGTTGATGATCAAAGCACGGCCTGTTTAGGCGTAGCTTTGTGTATAGCGTGACTTCGCGAGCCTCACACCCCGGTATGAGTCAAAAACGGGATATGGACTGCAGGGAGTGCACACGTTTCTTTCTAGCTAAAGTGGTGTCAGCGACCTACCAGCCCTGACATTTTACTTATGTGGATGATGGATTTTGAGGCGCCTCGTTATTTTTATAGGCCGTTGGTGGTCATACTATAGGTCCAAAGGGACCGGGAAGCGTGTGTTCAGGCATAACTAATCCACTGCCCATAGGCGGGGACCGGCCCTGAAGATCCAAGGGTTCACTGCGGGGGATCCTGAGGCATTTGCTAGAGTGTCTCGAATCGGAGAGGAGCTTGCCCCTAGCCTCGACTCATGATGGAAATCCAAATCTCCAATACGACCTTGCGGTTTTGATTGTAGAACTAGTATTGGCGACATGCTATATGGTAACCATGCCGTCTAGGATTGATACTTATGATTCAAATCTTTTTATTAAAACATAGATACACTAATAATAATATCAAATCCGTTTTATACGTATTAAGCATCTTTTGACCATTATAAGGAAAAACCCTATCCTCTGGTGTGCGTTGCATTGTGTGATGGGACCTGGGTCTTATAATGGTTTCATTTTTCCAAAAAGACATTGCGTTATTTCTCGATTTACTTTAGTTTATGCACCGGCAATCCATTGGAGTAAACCCGTTCCGCGTTAGCGGCGTGGTCCTTGGATTTGCCTTATTACTATTAGTTAAACTAGTTAAGAATTCTCACACCAGTCCCACGACTGACCTGTAGTTTGTTTCACTTTGCAAACTCGGGTGCCCTCTTTCCACACGGGCAGTCGAGTAGCCTTTTGCAGATATAGTTAAGCAGGATCCTGGATTGAAGTCTGAAGCCGGGTCTAGAATATTGATGGCCTTCCGCTGAGATTAGTTCCGCTGTAATGTATTTAATTTAATTTAAATGTTTCTTCCGCTATATTATTTATCGATGTACTCTGATATATTCTGTACTCTGATGTAACATTTATTATTGATGTTATAAAAGTCTGTGTTTTTGTTCTGATATGTTGTATCCCCAAAGTTAAAGTATTCGTAGATTTTCACCTTTTGGGTTAGACCTGTGTGGTTTATGGTCGATTCAAAGGGTGGGAATTTGCGGGTCTTTACAGTGGTATCAGAGCTCTGGTTAGCTCAAATCTTTGGGGTACAACTCGTTAGAACTGAACAAGGACTCATCAGAGATTGGATTAGTAATATCCAATAAGAATACTCATTAGAGATAGGACCAGCAGTGTCCTAGTATGAGAAAACTCATTAGAGATGGGGTTAGTAATGCCCTAGGATGAGTTCAGAGTGATAAGCTTATAATTAGCGTATTTTTGATTATATAATCTATTTCTGAAAATATGATTTTTAAATATATAAAAGAGTATGTATATTTGATAAGTTAGTCAACAAATAAAATTAATAAAAGAAAATTAAAATTTAGTTAGTTAATTAAACAACTCTTAGCTAGTTCCTTTTCGAGGACGAAAAGATTTTAAGTGGGGGAGATTGTAACAACCCGGAATTTTGGAGCCAATTTAAAATTTTTATTTTAGAAATTTTAATGGATTTAGGATATTTAAAATAATTTATTTTGAATAATAATAGCTAAAAAAAAATTATTTTAATCGTAGTTAAAAACAAATAAATTTAATTTAATTATAAAAGGAGTTTGAAATAGCGATGCATTTTGGGAATTTGAATTTAAGCTTTAACTTAATATACATTACTTGATAAATGTTTTAACATTAAACCATATGTGCGTCGTATAAAATTGAGACCGACTGATTGATTGTGGTTGTGATGATTTGGTGAATTATATTCATGTTAAATATAATTTGTGTAGAAAATATAAATCAAATTTTTATCGCATATGAATATAGGTAGAGTAGGAAGGAAAAAATTATATTTTTATCAAAAGGGATTGGTGTTAAAACTAAAAATCAATTTTGTCAAATTAGATTATTGTTAGCGAGATAAAAATATTCATGTAACATACATTTGCCATTTATATTAGAAATTACAATTGTTATTATCGTTAGAAATTTACTTCGTTATAAAAATGATGTCATATCGTTAGAATGTACATTAGAATTAGATTGTCATCTTTATGATAAATGTTTCACTAGAATTGTCAAAGAAAAATAATAATAACGTTTTATATATAGAAATGTTACATTCTTTATAAGAAAAAGGGACATTCTATATGAAATGTGACATTAGTTAAAAAAAAAGAACATTTTGTGTATAGAAATGTTACATTAGTTAAAAAGGAACATTTTATATTAGAAAAATTACGTTAGATGGAAAATAACTTTTTTTATTAGGAATGTTAAATTAGATAAAAAGGGTCACTTCTCTTTTTTTTGAAATGTTAAACTGGAACAAAAATGTCACTTGGTCAGAAATATTATATTAGAATATATAAAGGTTATTCATGTTAGTATTAAAAGTGTCATTTATGTCGTATTATAAATGCCATGCTACAAAAATGACATTTATTAAGAATAAAATTTTTGTTATAATATGTCACATTAGAAAGGAAATGAAAGTTTCCTTCTCTAACTATCCCCATTAATTAAGTAATTTAAAGAAAGGAAATGAAACATTTTTCCCTTCCCCTCATAAATTGATTACATTAAACCAAAGAAAATGGAAACGTATAAGTCGCACGTTGTGAAATAATTGCACGGGTTAATTGCCCACTAATTAACATGGTTTTCAAATTCTAGATATATATGCATATATATATATATATATATATATATATATATATGTATGATAGGTATATATGTGTGTGTGCGCGTGTGTGTATTAATTATGCATTGACGATATGTCTTTTTGACAAAATACAATTAATGTTCAAATTCTATATTTAAAGTTTTGATTTATTAGACATTTAAAGGTTTCTATTTTTTTTTATATATATATATATATATATATATATATATATATATATATATATATATAGTAAGCACATTCTAGTAATTAATTAACATGATTTTGAATTTCCCTAACTATGTGCATATAAAGAGAAGTCTTTAGGTTCATATACCATTAATTATGCACGTTTAGAAATTAGTTAGGCATTGATTGACACATCAGCCAATCAATATATTTAAAAAAATAAAATAAAAAAAATCTAAAATTTAAGGGCATAAGTTACTCTGCCTCCCTTATGAATACACCTTCTATCCAACACCAAATCTCACAACTCCATTCCCTATTCTCTGCCTCCATTATGTAAAACTTCTATAAAAAAAAAAGTTGGAGTTCTAAGATTTATGTTTGTACAAAACAAAAATTGGAGGATGGTTATATATAGAACTGGAGATTCTTATCAAGGCCTCGGGTGGCGGTACGATGGGAGGAGGTTCAAGTTGAAGTTGGATTTCTCGGTTTCCAGATAATAGCGTGAAGAAGGAAATCTGAATTTAACGATTTTTGAAGCGTTGCAATCGTAGAGACGAGTTCAACAATTCTAGACGGAAAGGAGTGATTCCGAGCTATTTGAAATTTTGACTAAAATCACGAACGACTTCTGAAAACCAATCAATGTGAGATTCCTATTTTAAAATTTTAATTAATTAATTATTTATTTTACTGTATTCACTCAGCATGAAATTTATGTTGTATATGTTCATTTGGATGTTGATTGTGCTGTGATTGTAATGTATGACTGATTGTGATTTGTAATGCCTGTGATGCTATTCTAGATCTGTAAATTTTAGTGTAATCTCTGTGAAATTCTCATCCTTATTTATTTTTATTTTTATTTCTTAAATACGATGAGAAATTTAACCTTTGCTTTTGTCTTACAAAATATAACGTAAAATGGTTTTTTATTTCTGGTTCACAAAAGAAAGTAAACCATTATTTTATGATTCACAACATAAAATGAAAAGTTGGGTTTTTATTTTGGTTAACAAAATAAAAAGAAAGGTGAATCTTTATCTTGATTTATACAAAAAGACAAAAATCTTTATTTTGGATTTTTGATTTATAAATTAAGGAAAGCTTAGATCTTTTACATTTTAATAAAAGGATAAACAAAGTTTTAATCTTTGTTTTGATTTACAAATATAATAAAGTTTTAATCTTTGTGTTTGATTTACAAATATAACAAAGTTTTTAATCTTTATTTTTGTCTACAAAAATAAAATGCAAATCTTGATCTTTACTTCGTTTACAAAATAAAAAGAAAGTTTTAAACTTTTATTTGGTTTACAAATTAAAATGCCAATTTAAATCTCAATTTTGTTTACAAAATAAAATACCAAGTTTATTTTTTATTGTGTTTACAAAATAAAATACCAATTCTTATCCTTTGTTTGGTTAACATAATAAAAAGCAAGTTTTTATCTTTAACTTTGTTAACATAATAAATGGAAGATTTTATCTTTATTTTTGTTTACAATATAAGTAACAAGTTCTTATCTTTATTTTTGTTTTACAAAATAAAAGAAAGTTATCCTTTTATTTACCAATTAAAAGATTGTTTGGTTTCATCTTGAATTACAAATTAAAAAAAAAAAAAGTTTGAACCTTTATTTTGATTTATGAAATAAAGGAAAGTTTGGATCTTTTAAAGAGAAATAAAGATTAGATATTTTATTTGTTTCATAAAATAAAGTAAAGAGTAAATGTTTTTATTTGATTTACAAATAAAAATAAGGATGAGACCTTTCATTGTGATTCATCAAATTTATACACAAAATCATCATTATGTTAATTTATTTGCAATAACACAAAACCCATCATTGTGTTATTTGTAAAAGACGCAAAACCTGTCATTGTGTTAATTTAGTTGTGATGACACAAAAATAGCATTGTTGTGTTGATTTATTTGTGATAACATTGTTTGTTAATTAAAGTTTAAAAAACAAAATTAACATTATTTGTTAAATAAAGTAAAGGATTATCTTTTTGTCTGTGTTTCCAACACAAATATTAACATAGAGATTGGATTACCTTTTTATTTGTGATTTCAACACAAATAGAAACATAGCACAATTCATACTTTGTTAATGCTAAAAGAATCATGACAAAAATTCACATTTCATTAATGTTAAAGGGATTATAACAAAATTTACATTTTGTTAACATTTTATGTAAAGGAAGACAAAAGAATCTATATTTTCGTCACAATTTGAAAGAACAAATAAAATGAATATTCTTGTCACTTGAATCAAAAGAATATGTTTTTATCGCTTGAATCAAAAGAAAATATTTTTGTCACTTTGAGAAAGAATGACAAATACATATTTTGTTAATTATATTATAAAGAAGAAGATTAACATCTTTCGTTAATCATATTACAAAGAAGGATTGAACAAGATTATACATATTTTTGTTTGCATTAAATAGAATAAACAAAATTAGTATTTTTGTTTGCATTAAATAGAATAAACAAAATTAGTATGTTTGTTTGCATTGAATAGAATAAACAAAATTAGCCTTTTGCTCACATTGAAAGTTAATAAACAAAATTCCCATTTTGTTTACATTGAAAGTTAATAAACAAAAACCCCATTCCACATTTGGTTGCATTAGAGTTATTAAACAAAATTACCTTGTGTTACATTAGAAATGGACAATATTATACACCGTAATGCGTTAAATTAGTAAATGGGACTATTTTGTTTAATAAAGAAAATAGAAAATAGATAGAAATAAAATAGACATTTTGTTAAAATAGAAAAAGGTTGAAAACAAAATATATGTTTTGTTAAAGATCACAACTTGATTAGTAAAACATTAGACTATCTTATTTACATTTCTTATGAGGATAAAACGAACAAATTCTGCAATAACATTATATTTACATTTTAGATAAGAAATTAAATCATTTATTTACACTTAGGTAAAAAAATAAGAAAATAATATGCGTAACCCGAGGTTGGATTGAGTTGTGATGTAAACCTGCCCGGACCCGCCCGGCTGTCTAGTAATCACAACAATACCTATCCAATGTGAGAGGTTAAAGCATATATAAATTTGCATTTTATATATGTAAATTACTACAAATCTTTAGAGTAAATAAAATAAAACATAGGAAAAAGAAAAAAAAACATTTATTTACATTGGATAAATGAAAAGATTAAATAAAAGTCACATTTTTATGTAATTAAGGAATATGGTTTTATATTGTAAATAAAATTACATTTCTATGTAAAATGGAATTAAAAGAATAAATATGTTGATAAGAATTATTTACATTTCCCTATGTATATAAAAAGGATTAATAGAATAATTATGTGAATGATATTTATCTACATTTTCGTATGTAAATAAATAAGATAAAAGTAAAAGATGCATTTATTTACAATTAGTGTAAATAAATATAGAAAAAGTAAAGGTAGACATTTATTTACATTAGGGTAAATAAATAAGATAAAAGAAGATGAAACCATTTATTTACATTTAGGTAAATAAATAAGAAAAAGATAAGAATATAATTATTTACATTTAGGTAAATAAACAGTAAATAAATTAAAAGGATATATAAAGCATAATTTATTTACAATTAGAGTAAATAAAATAAGAAAGGTAGTAAAAATAAAACAAGAAATATTTTATCGTCATTTTAGATGCGATAAAAAGAATAGACTTTTATAATTGAAATAGTAAAACGATTTATATTTTTATATATATAAATTAAATTTAAACGAAACAAGCGCGGTAGTTCGCTTATCGACAATCGTAACTTTAAACGGTTATACCGAAAGATCCGACCATCGGATTCTCCCAAAACAGGAACCGTTAGGACCGCTTTGGGAAAATCTTTCCAATGATATATATTTCATCAAAATCCAACGGTTAGATATGCGTAAGTCAAATTTTGTTGAAAACAGCGCCAGGGAAGCGTCGTTAAATTTATTCGAGCTATTTTTATATAAATAAAAATAGTGATAGGTCGTTATCAAATATTAATAACGATAGGAAATGTTTTCAAATTATTATATATATATATGCGAGAATCATTTGAAAAGACCGAGTTCAATCTCATTTCAAATGATTATACGACGTTCTAAGTCGAAGATTTCAAGACGGTAATTGAAGACCGGCGATCTTCACATCGAATGGATGTGTTGCTATTGAGACCCATGAGAGGAGTAGCTACCTTGAAAGGGCTTCAGTGGTGGCCATTCGGACGAAGTGTTGGTTTGTACGGATTTGACTTTCGCTCAGACCCAGAGCATAAGTTTATAAATGGAATGTATGTCTGACGTTGTAGTCCTTTATACTACATTCGTTGATCACTCTTAATATATATCTGTTTGGTGGTTAACACCCTTCTCTGAGATATATGAGCTTAGAGGTTATATATTGGCAGAAATCAATGGTATAGTATGGACTGACAATGTGGTATACTAAGATGCATTGATCAAGGCTTTTGTTGAAAAGCAGGGCCTTGTGGTTGATGATCAAAGCACGGCCTGTTTAGGCGTAGCTTTGTGTATAGCGTGACTTCGCGAGCCTCACACCCCGGTATGAGTCAAAAACGGGATATGGACTGCAGGGAGTGCACACGTTTCTTTCTAGCTAAAGTGGTGTCAGCGACCTACCAGCCCTGACATTTTACTTATGTGGATGATGGATTTTGAGGCGCCTCGTTATTTTTATAGGCCGTTGGTGGTCATACTATAGGTCCAAAGGGACCGGGAAGCGTGTGTTCAGGCATAACTAATCTACTGCCCATAGGCGGGGACCGGCCCTGAAGATCCAAGGGTTCACTGCGGGGGATCCTGAGGCATTTGCTAGAGTGTCTCGAATCGGAGAGGAGCTTGCCCCTAGCCTCGACTCATGATGGAAATCCAAATCTCCAATACGACCTTGCGGTTTTGATTGTAGAACTAGTATTGGCGACATGCTATATGGTAACCATGCCGTCTAGGATTGATACTTATGATTCAAATCTTTTTATTAAAACATAGATACACTAATAATAATATCAAATCCGTTTTATACGTATTAAGCATCTTTTGACCATTATAAGGAAAAACCCTATCCTCTGGTGTGCGTTGCATTGTGTGATGGGACCTGGGTCTTATAATGGTTTCATTTTTCCAAAAAGACATTGCGTTATTTCTCGATTTACTTTAGTTTATGCACCGGCAATCCATTGGAGTAAACCCGTTCCGCGTTAGCGGCGTGGTCCTTGGATTTGCCTTATTACTATTAGTTAAACTAGTTAAGAATTCTCACACCAGTCCCACGACTGACCTGTAGTTTGTTTCACTTTGCAAACTCGGGTGCCCTCTTTCCACACGGGCAGTCGAGTAGCCTTTTGCAGATATAGTTAAGCAGGATCCTGGATTGAAGTCTGAAGCCGGGTCTAGAATATTGATGGCCTTCCGCTGAGATTAGTTCCGCTGCAATGTATTTAATTTAATTTAAATGTTTCTTCCGCTATATTATTTATTGATGTACTCTGATATATTCTGTACTCTGATGTAACATTTATTATTGATGTTATAAAAGTCTGTGTTTTTGTTCTGATATGTTGTATCCCCAAAGTTAAAGTATTCGTAGATTTTCACCTTTTGGGTTAGACCTGTGTGGTTTATGGTCGATTCAAAGGGTGGGAATTTGCGGGTCTTTACAGGAAATACGAATCTGGAGGGCAGAAAAAAAATTAGTTTGTAGGGCGGAAAAAATTTTAGTTTGGAGGGAAACGTTGAATTGAAGCCAACATAGGAAAATTTCAATTTTGAGGGAAATGTTGAATTGGAGCCAACGTAAAAAAAAGAGCTGTCAAGGATAAGTATAAGTATCTATTATAACTGGTCATAACAAACACTTGTAATAGATATTTATTACAACCTACAAAATAAAAAACTTGTAGAAAACTAATCTATTAAATATCAAATTGAAACTTTAACTAGCATAACTTAATTATTATTACTTTAAAATTTTATTATTAATTATTAATTACATTATTTAATAATGAATTATTTATAAATTAAATATTTTGATATTAATTTATTAACTAAATATTAATTATTAATTAATTATAATTTCTAATATTGATTATCAAATATTAAATTTTTAATTACCTATTAAATATTAAACATAAATTACTTATTAAATATTAATTACTAATATTAGTTATTTATTAAATATTAATTATTTATAAAATATTAAATACCAATTACTAATCAAAAAAATATAAATATTAAATATTAGTTACTCAAAAAGAGTAATACTTATTAAAAGCTTATGTTACTATTAATTAATAAGTAGCTAGTTAACATACATTAACTATTAAAAATAAATTACTACTTATTAACTATTAATTATTTAATAATAAATGACAAATATTATTGATTCCCAAGTTTATTATTAATTATTATAATTAAATATTATTATTAAATATCAATATAATTAGTTATTAAATATAGATATTATGAACATGAAGTTTGTACTAGGCATCTCTATTACAACTAATAAAATGAAAAGTTGTGATATATATGTTTATTACAACAGTGATTATTTCACAGTTGTAAAAAACTTTTATTACAACAGTGCGTTTTGCACAGTTGTAAAAAAACAATTATTACAACTATGCTTTAAGCATAGTTGTAAAATTAAAGTTGTAATATGGTGTTTTTGTTGTAGTTACAACGGTGTTTATACCACCGTTGTAAAAAACCATTTATTACAACGATGTTTTTACCACCGTTGTAAAAACCCATTTATTACAACGGTGCGTTTACCATCATTGTAAAATTAAAGTTGTAATATGGTGTTTTTGTTGTAGTGATTATATCTCAGTACCGCGTATCATACTCAAACTGATGGTCAAACAGAGAGGGTAAACCGTATATTAGAAGATCTCTTGAGAGCTTGCATACTTGATTTTGGTGGATCATGGGATAACCATTTGCATCTAGTAGATTTTTCATATAATAATAGTTATCAGTCCTGTAACACCCCGTATTTTCTGTGAACATTAAAGTAACGAATTAAAGAATACTTAATTTTATAAGTGGGAATTAAGGAAAACGGGTTACACCATTGCGTTCGTCTCGGAATTCTTCTTGAGATAAACTCCGAGTTTTCGTGAATCAGACTCCGTATGAAGAAGTTATAAAGTTCAGAAGATTTCAATTTTAAACGAAAATTAAATATAAATAATAATTAAATTAAAAAAGCAGTTCAAATTCAAAAATTTCGAGATAAGTGGCTGGGTGGGAAGATTCCCGCCCATAGGTGTCGACCCCACAAGAGGGGTGTCGACATAGGTGTCGACCCCCTAAGAGGGGTGTCGACTGGGGTGTCAACCACCCCTGTAGGGTCGACCCCCTCATCCAGATCTGGGTTGTTTTGTCCAGTGACGTTTTCTGAGTCAATAGGGCTTATGTGGCGACTTCGGTTGGCTCTGTTTGGTCTGGATGGCTCTGATTTCTCCTAGGTTTATCTAACGGCTCTCGTTAATCTAAACTTCCATATAAACAACCCCAACCCTCAAACCTAAAACCACATAAAATTGCTCTCTGAGGCCGTCATGCTGTCCATGGCCAAACTAGCATAGCCTCCATTTTTCTCTAAACTACAAGTCAAGTTAGGAAGTCCTAAATCAAATCAAAACTAGAGAATCAGTAGTCTATAACAAAGGATAGCTTTTCAGTTTCCGAAATCAGATCCCAGAAAACAAGATTTGTTCTTTTGTTTGTAAGTTCAGTTATTCTGTAGATTTAAACAAACAAAAGTCATGACCTATAATGAAGAGAAACTAGAACTATGCCTAGTTGTAAGATAATCGTATTCTGATTCATGTTGCAATTCTGAAATTACCTATGCCTACGTGACTATTGTGATTGATACAACCTATTATGTGGTATATTAATTTGGTGATGAACCTATCATGTTGTATATTAATTTGGTGATGAACCAATCATGTTGTATATAAATTTGGTGATGAAATTATCATGTTGTATATTAAATTGGTGATGGACTTATCATGTTGTATGTTAAATTGGTGATGAACCTATCATGTTGTATAATAATTTGGCGATGAACCTATCATGTTGTATATAAGTTTGGTGATTCCTTCTGTTATGTTATATGCAAGATCATAAGCTAAGCCATGTTCATATATACTTATATGTCTAGATCTACATGCTTAGATGTTTAGATCTATGTTAATTTGGTCCAACACAAATGCAAGTTCACATTTACTTGCTTAAATAAATTTGTGTAGTACTTTGCCAAATTTATATTACACATGCATTGTTGATCTAAACTGTTTTATGCCGTTGGAATGTTACATGTCCCTTTTCTTTTTCCCTCTTTGGTTATGAGTTAGGCTAATTTGCGAGCCTAACGTTCTATGTAATTTATGCGAACGAATAACAGGGGATACGTTGGGAAAAATATTAAATTATATGCTATTAGCATAGGTTGGCTCATAAACATATAAATGTTTAATGGCATGAAATGGTATAATTTTTATACCTAAGAATTATGGACAAAATTTAGAAGGGTACATGGGACATGACTTGAGTTGACAACATTGGTGGATAATTTACATATAAACATAAAGAGTGAATATGTAAATTAATTAAAAGACGAATATGCCTAACCCGAGGTTAGATTGAGTTAGGTGTAAGACTTCCCGGAACTGCCCGACATATCCAGCAACCGTAGCAACACAGATCTAATGTGAGAGGTTAGCACATTAAGCCCAAAAACCCGAAGTTAGATTGAGATGCGGTGTAAGACTGCCCGGAACCACCACTACAAGAAAACCTGTTTTTAGATGCATCTACTGGCAACGTTTATGGTGTGAGCGAAACCTATACTATTTTTTTCAATTTTGTTCGTTGGTTTTCATTTAATCTCGGACTTATCAAATCATGTCGCATTCCCTGTCAACGAGTAAAAACTTGTCACGTTTTTTTCCCCTTTCCCTCCACTATTTTCATTCTCCCTCTTTCAGCCAAATTTCACTTCTCCCGTTTGTAATCCTTACTATCCTCTCGCCTCATCTTTCTCGCCTCATCTTTCATCACGTGTAGGCTACTTCGCCGACCTTCTCCCATGTTACCACCTCATCGATCTGCTCCCCTCCACTTCGTCTATAGGGATCCTCTCCATCTTACCGGTCTTCTCCCCCGTTTTATTCACAAGCCCTAAATCTACAAATCGAGGTTAGCACTGTTTTTTTGGTGCAAATTGCTTTTTAAAGAAATTGAGGTATTATTACTTGTTAATTAAGTTGAAAATCGGTAGTCACTTTCATTTTTGTATCAAACGTCATGCCTAATGTTATTAACTAAATGTCAAAAAAAAACTTTTATTTTGTTCAATATTAGATATTATATCTGAGATAATCGATTGCTTTGATTTGGAAACTACGATGGATCTATTAGCAGTTTAAGCTCTGTTGCTGCGGATTCGATTTTCATATGTTACTGCTTCTTAAAAGTTATTCATTTGGATTTGTTTGTTGGAAAATTATAATAAAACTCAAAGCCTTTCTAATTTTGAAATCATTTGTATTAGTTGTTTTTATTTATGTTTACATATAAACAAATAACAATTATAACTATAGAAGCTGATTTATATTTTAGGATAGCGGTTGTACATTTTTGTGATACATTTTGATCTTGATTTGTGTAATACTATTCTGTAGGGTTTTTTATTTTTTGTACTATTATTAGATTAGCCTAAACATATATTGTGCTGTTATTTTTTCATACATATTAGAATTTACATGATGAAGTAATAAATTTTACAGGCCTACTTCCTGGAAAGTATGCAAGAGAAAAGCCAGCTTAATGGAAAACTCGATGTTTTTAGTTCTAGAGCAACCTGGCTATAAAGTGAATGCTACCAGATTTGTAGGACCATGTCAAAACATGTTGAATATTCAGGTTAGTATAGTATGTCCTATATATGAGTCGGCATGTATGCAAATACATACATACATACATACATACATATATATATATATATATATATATATATATATATATATATATATATAGGGAAGGTTCAATGGCACCCCAAATAGTGAGCACCCCTTTAGCCTACCACTTTTCCACCACACATTTCCTCCCTCTCTCCTTCCACTCATTCTCTCACCTCCCACTCACTTTCCATTCACTTTTTTTAATATAAATGTGTGGCTGAAGTTGGGGTGCAAATGGGGGCTGAAATTCAGGGGGGCTCCCTGATCCTATCCCATATATATATATATATATATATATATATATATATATATATATATATATATATATATATATATCGAGACAACAAACAAACACTAATGTTGTCATTTATCTGTTATTTTCAGTGTGCTTCTCCTAATTGCTTTAATGAATTTTGGTGTTATTTTCACATCAAGTATGTTGTTGGTCTGTCTACTAGATCCAAGTCTGAGCTTCTAGATTCGGGATTCAAAGGACTGTGGGGGCATTAACCAAGTTGAAAGATCATTAGTAGCAGATTTTTTTGGTCTCCTTCAGATTTTACAATTGAAGTAAATTGGTCATCCAGGCAACCATCAAATAAGTCTTAGATTTCTTGTGTTCTAATCCTACCTCATGTTTGTATGATTGTTATGGCAATCATATGATTTGGCTTAAATTGTCGGTGAAAGTTAATAAATTTCATGCATTTAATATGAAGGATGGGCTGCAGCTTCAAATGTTATGAAATGATAAATTAGCTAATGCATCTTCTTGAAAACAACAATCACTGTTCTAATTAAGATCTTATTTCTTGATCCAGAGGAGCTTACTTCATAAATCAAACAAGGATGAGATGGGATTACATTAAAAAAATCCACTTCAGTTTAGCATATTTTCTATAAAAGCATTACATCATCAAATGGCTAGTGTTTTCTCTCTAGTTACGTTCAAAGTAATAAGAGTTCTTAATTAAACGCTTGAAAAAGTTGAAGTGCATCATGATGACTTGAACATGTAAGTTACATTCAAGCAATTTATACAGATTTCATATATCATCATTACTAGATTAGCAATTTATTTGTTGATCTTTAGCGACAGATATTATCAGTAGCAATCATTGTATGTATGAATCTAATGAGCTTATTTAGTATACATTGTAGAGAAAAGGGATCAACATGGTGGAAGGTCAAGGAGGAAAGCTCAGCGTGGCATGGTTGGATGATGCTATGATCTAGGCATAAAAAAGTGTATGGAATATCATGTGGTTGATTTTTGTTGTGTTTCTGAAATACCGAAAGTTCATAATTCTAAAGGGCTTTGAATTTGTTTTGGCAGTGAATGCATGCGGTGTTAATACATGGTGAGTGCTTGCATTTTGACTGGTTGCATTTAGGTGTTTGTCAACCGAGGGAACAAAGCTACCATTACTTATTAGGAATAATAGTAGGTGAATTATTGCCACCCGAAAATGCTTCTTGGATTGAAAGTATGTAAGTCAATTAATACGGCCACTAACACAATTTTCGGAGGACCCACTGAGAAATGACTTTTTTACCCCCTAAATTGCTTGAATTTGTACCGGCCGCATTTTTTGATCGAATATTGTGTCGGTCCGTATAGCATTGCTCATTGACACCAGTCGGAACCGATGATGGCATGATTGGTTGGAGCATTGATGGCTTGACAATTAGCTACCAGGTAACCTTTTTTACATTAGTTTTTTTTCATCAGTGGCCTCTTTTGATTAACCCGCTGTTTAGTTCCTTTTTTTAACCTTATTCGTTGCTTTCCAAAAAATATTTTTCGCATCTGAATGGTGATTTTCTAGTTGATAGTTTGGTGCAGGATATTGCATATTGGAACTAAAATTGATAGGTATTTTTGCAATGACTAAAGACATGGCGGTGTTCATATATTTTCAATTTCCATGTATATTCAATGTTGACAAATACGTCTTTTCTTTCTGCAACTTGAATTAGAACTTGACTCGTTGAAACTTTAGAGTGCTTGCATGTAATTCTAACTGAGATATAGCAAACCATATTTATATGTAAATTTTCAGGATTTGTATGTAATTCTAACTGTTTATTATTATACTTATGTACAGGTAATTATCATTTTCGAAGTGAAGAACAGTCACATCAAAGAATTGTTGGTAATTAAGCCATGAGCAAGACTTTAACTATTTTTGTATATTTTTGTACCTAATTCCGATCTGTCATTTAGAATTCTTCAACCATAAGTCAGAGTTTTTGGCAGACACCAATTAACTGAATTTGAGGTATTTGTACAAAAGATATGTATCAGTCCAGTTGAATTTTATTTTGTTTCTTAATGATATGTAAAATAACATGTTTATTTTACTAGCTTTTCGTGACTGGAAATCTGTGTCCAGAAATAGTGGACGAAGTCGTTGCTATGGTCCCTTCTATTAAGGTAAAATTATTATACATTTATGTATTTATCTAATATCTTAAATGGTTTTTATTATCACTATGATCAACATATGTTTTAGGTGATTAACCAATTTAGTTGTAATCTTGCATTTTCAATGTTTTCTGTGCAAATTAGGAAAAAATCATAAGTAAATATTAGCCTTGGACTAATTGATAACATTTGACTGAAATGTTTACCACCCTTCTTCGCAAAAATTATATGCTTGCAAAATCTGGCATGATTACATATTTAGAGGCTAAATTGCTACTTTTCATATGGTAGGCTAAATTACAGATATTGTATGGCACTTTACCAGACAAAATCTATACATATACAAATATAAGCCTTCACCACTAATTAAATTAATGGTACACGCTCAGCTTTTAACAGAGCATAAGGGATCACTCAGTTTTTTAAATGAGCAAAGGCTCACTCAATTTTTAGCTATAAGTAGGTTCAGTCCTTAACAAAGAAAAATCAGCTAAACGCTCATTTTTTAACCAAGCATATTGTAACAACCCGGAAAATACGAGCCAATTTAAACTTTTTAAATTGGTTATTTAAATGCAATTTGAACAATTGGAATAGAATATTTCAATAAAATAAAGAATTAGAAATAGTGTGGCAGTTTGAAAATTTGAATTCAAACTTTGACTGACTGTGCAGGGTGGAAAATATAATGGATTTCAGTGAAACCAAAAATATTTAAATCTGTTTATGAATATCTTTCTAATGAATATGAGAAATCGAAGTTTCATAGCAGGAATCAAAAGTTATGGCCAAATGAATTTTCAAAAAGGTCGCTGTAGAGAATATATAGCCCTTGAAAATAGATATTTTGCAAACGACCTCGGAATTCGACGAAAACACTTTTGTTGGGTCTGGGATGTCAAACTATTGCTAGGTTTCAAAATTTTTAATTCTTGAAGCTAGTATGTGAGCATGGCAAAAGAAAATGTGTTTGGTCAATTTTTGTTAAATTGGATCGACCAGAAAATGGCCATTTTTCAAACGTTCGACGAAACTAGTTTTGTTGGGACCGTAGCGTCAAAACATAACTAGATTTATTTTTCTGGAATTTTTCGAATCAGGTTGTGGCCCTGGCAAATTGAAATGTATGTTCAAAGTTAAAATTAAAAGTTTTATACATTAATTAGAAAAATAACTGACTGTGACAGTCGAATGGGCTTACGAAACATATCCCATTGTGTCTGGGATGGGGTATTTAGCTAGGGACGACAGTCGTTGGGTTCGGATTGGAGTTCGTTTGTAAAAACACTATTTAAAAATTTAATAAAACCCTTGGCCAATCAAAATTTTCCTTTCATTATTTTAAAAATAAAAAAAACCTCGGAAAACCTTTTTCCCTTTATCGCTCTCGACGATCCTCGACTTCGCCGCTTCCCAGGCAAATCGTCGCCGCCTCGGCCATCTCCAGCCATCGCCACCACCCTACCTCGACGTGCCTCCCTCCCCTCTTCAAATCCGACCCTACCTCGACCCCCCTCGTCGCCCCTATCGCCTGAATCGTCGACCCAAAGTCGACGACTTCCCAGCGCCGTCACGATCGCCAAAGACCACCGAACAGCCTCCAACAACCACCGATCGACTCCCCTTTCCTCCCTCTTCCACGCTGTGCTTTCCGATCGTAGTATCGTGCCTCGGTTCTCGCGAAAACTGCAACCCTAGTTTTGAACCATCGTGAAACGTGAGTCCTTTTTTATGTTTGAACTTTGAAAAATCATATCTTTATGGTGTGTTGAAAAAAGTCGATGAAACATCGGGACCGCAAGGAGGCTCTCTACCACATAGAAGAGACCCCGGATTTTTCTGAGTCATCTAAGATTTTTAGCACTCCGAAAACCAATGTGAGAAATCTAAATTAAATGAAATTGAACAGAAAATGTCATGTATAAATTATATAAACGAAATATAATTTATATACATGTTGTATACCACATATACATGCGTAGTATAAGTTGTATGAGCGAAGTATGAATTATACATGCATTGTTTAAATGATATGTGTGTTTGAATGGTAATAAAATAATATATATATATTCCCCTCGTCCACAAACCATGGACGATATTTATTGTTGTGAATTGGTGTGAAATATTGGGTGAAATATTCAAATGGTTGAATAATTGTTTGTGGTTGATATTGTTTGGTTGTGGTTGAAAAATACCCATTGTTGATTGAAACAAATTGGAAATAATTGTGGAAATGAAATAAAACATGTCGCCTGCGTGCGAATTAGATGCATGAATCCCCATTGTCAAAAACCGCGAGGTTTTAAGGTAGAGCGAGGAGTCGTACTAGGGACGGTGCCGGTTTTAACTACCCTGCCGTTATGCTGCTGAAATTTTGAATAATATCTATGTGTTAGAATTATTTTCATATGTTGAAATTATTTTCATGCGTTGAAACTAAAATCATGTGTTGAGACTATATCCATGTGTGGAATTGCTCATGTGTTGAGAAGTGATGTGTGAAAATTAAATTCATGTGTGAATGAATAAAGTGTTGAAACAATAAAAATCACATTTTTATATTATATATGAAGTATGTAAAATATTCGCCTTATATATAAATAGTTTCAACAATAAAAATTTCATCGTTCTTATATGAACAAACTATATAAAATATCCATGTGTGGAAATGCTCATGTGTTGAGAAGTGATGTGTGAAAATGAAATTCATGTGTTGAATAAAGATTGAACAATAAAAATTACATTTTTATTGAAACTACGAAGTGTTAAAAACATTCATGTGTTGAATAAATATTTTAGATGATGAAAATACTATTTTTATCATATATGTGATTTGCTAAAGATATACTAGTGTTGAAATAAATATTTGTGAAGTGAATATTATTTTTAACATGAAAAGGAACTAAACGAAATAGTCATGTGTTGAAATATGTTTTAGTTCGCCAAAAATATCATTTTATTGAAATGTGAAGTGTTAAAAATAACCACTTGTTCAAATAAATATGCATGAGTTGAAATATTCATTAATTAGCTAATGATGTGATTTTTGCTTATGTATGTAACATTAGAATGAATGGTAAATTTAAACCAAAGTGAATCGAAAATGAAATTGAATAGAAAATGATAAGTGATGAAAATTGCATATATGTACATGCATATTTATTGAATAGGTTTTGGCAAAGAGGCTAGAGAAGAGGAATAAAATTATGTTCCCTACAAATAGGTACATGTTTACTGTTTTGCTTGGGTGATGATTTTCTGAGCCTATGGGCTAGCCGCTTGGCTTTTTCTTTTTCTTTTTGAGATGAGACGCCCGTGTGGCTATTTGGGAATTTTCCCAGCCCCTCCCATACAAAGGAGGTTATAGCGAAATTTTCCAAAATTTAAAGGCGTTAGTGAAATATTTGAAGTGAAAATGATATAGGAATTTTCGAATGAACTATATTTATATAAATATAAATAAAATTAAAACGAATCGTGGCCGTGCAGTTCGTGTTTTGAAACCGTAATTTCAAACGACCAGTGCGGGAGATCCAACCATTGGATTTTCCCGAAATCGCAACCGTTGGGCTCGCCTTGGAAATATCTTTCCAACGGCATCAACTTTATAAAGATGCGACAGTTGGATTGTCTGGAATGTTCAATTCAAATCTGAAGAAAAACAGCGCCAGAATCGATTATATTTATATATAAATATAAATATAAATAAATTAAATCGAATAACGACGCTGTAGTTCGTAATTTGAAACCGTGATTTCAAATGACTAGTATGGGAGATCCGACCGTCGGATTTTCCAAAAACTGAAACCGTTGGATTCGTTTTGAAATGATCTTTCTAATGATATAAAAATTGTGAAGATCAAACGATTAGATTTTCAGATATGTGTAAAACAAATTTAGTGAAAAACAGCGCCAGTGCTTCGGCACGACCTGAAATGTCGTTTAATTGAATATGGCCGTTTTTAAATAAATAAAAATGGCGATATATCGTTGAAAAATATTATTGACGATATAGGATGGAAATAAACCGATTTTGCTTAGTTTGCTTGATATGTAATGGTTGAATGCATTTAACATGAAAACTATACTGAGGAACTGAAATGTGAATGTTGAGTGATTTAACCAAGTGATGAATTGATTTGAAAATCTAAATATATGTGAATTATTTGAAAAGGCCGAGTTTATTCTCATTTCAAATAATCGATCGACGATGTGAAGTCGAAGAGTTGAAGACGGTTGAAGACCGGCGATCTTCACATTGGATGGATGGGCGCTACTGATGCTCATGATTGGAGTAGCTACCTTGAAGGAGCTGAAGTAGTAGCCGTCCGGACGTATTGTTGATTGTGCGGATAAGCGAGGAATTTGGTGCCTCCGGCTTCATTCAAACCCAGAACGAACTTGTAAATGGACTGTGTGTCTGACATTGGATTTTGTTCTATGCTGATTGATCTCTGTTGAATATATATTTGTTTGGTGGCGGAGAATTTATTCTCTTGCTTAACGCCCTTCTCTGAGACGTACGAGATCAGAGGTTATATATAGATAAAAATCAGTCGCACGGAGGGGATTGCTTGTGTGGCACGCCTAAGTGGCATGTGATCAAGGCTTCTGTTGCAAAGCAAAGTCTTGTGGTTGATGATCAAAGCATGGTTTGTGTGACATAGCTTTGTGTATAGCGTGGATTCGCGAGCCTCACACCTCGGTATGAGTCCAAAACGGGATAGTGACTGCAGGGAGAGCACGACGTTTCTTTCTAGCTAGGGTGGTGTCATTGACCTACCAGCCCTGACATTTATATATATTTTTCACCTGTGTGGTTGTTGGAATGCGAGGCACCTCGATATAGGTCTGTATGGACCGGGAAACGTGTGTTCAGGAATAATTAATCCTCAAAAGTAAGAGAGGACCGGCCCTGAAGATCCAAGGATTGCTGTGTGCGGTCCTGGGACATTTTCTAGAGTGTCTCGAATGGAGAGGAGCTTGCCCCTTGCCTCGACTCATAATGGAATCCAATTTCCAATACGAAATTGTGGATGTGATTGTATTACTAGTATGGCGACATGATATATGGTACCCGTGCCGTCTATGATTGATATTTATGATTGAATTTGCTTTTGAAACATATAAGCACTAGTAATAATATCAAACACTTTTGTTTTATACGTATGAAGCATTTTTGGCCATTATAAGGTAAAACTCTATCCTCCGGCTTGCGTTGCATTATGTGATGGGACCTGAGTCTTATAATGGCTTCATTTTGATAAAAAAGCATTGCGATGATTTAACCGTGTACTTTATTTCATGCACTAGCACTCATTGGAGTAAACCCGTTCCGCGAAAGTGGTGTGGTCCTTTGATTTGCCTTATTATTGTTGTTTAGTAAGTTAAGTAGATTTCTCATACCAGTCCCATGACTGACTCGTAGTTTGTTTCACCTTGCAAACTCGGGTGCCCTTATTTTCACACGGGCAGCCTAGTTACTGGTAGCTAACATATTTTGGGCATAGCACCGCTGTAGAGGTGCACTTTTGGCTTATGGCGAGGTTTGACTACATTGTGATGATTGTGACTTTTCCACCATTATTTTATATGTATTATGATTCCGCCACAGGCGATGTAGACTCATGTTTAGTTTATGTACTCTTATGTATTATGATTCCGCCATTGGCGATGTTGACTGATTATGTATTATTATGCACTACGTAGTATCCTGCACTGTGCTCTTTGATGTGATGATATATATATGACTCCGTTGTCATATTGTGTAAATTATTCTATTTCTTGTTTATGCTATTATCTGTACTCTGCTATTGATGATTAAGGTGTTATATTCCAATGATTATCCTTAACACCGTGGTACGGGGTTTTGGGATCGTCACAGCTGGTATCAGAGCTTTGGTTAACCTTAGTTCTGGAATTTAACACATTAAACACTTCATCGGAATAGAATCAGTAGTATTCTAAGGCGAGCAGCTCATTAGAGATAGGACTAGTAATGTCCTAGAATGAGCTAAGCAGAATAGCAAAGGCAATTTGATCAGTCCATCATTATCTTTTCTTAAGTTCTTCTGCTTTACCATGCAATAAATTATCGTTCGTGTAAGCTGACTCTTTTCTTGCTTATACAGAACTTGAACAATGGCTACCCGAGCAGCCGCTGCTAGAGGAGGCCGTACTGGCTGTGGCAGAGGACGAGGAGAAGTCCCAGTTGAAGTAGGACCCTTGATACAACCCCCGGCTACTCAACAATTCGAGCTGGACCGCGTAGCTAAGAGATACAAGAACCTAGGAGGCAAAACCTTCTCGGGAACTGGCACAGCAATAGAGGCCCTTGCATGGCTGAACACAAGCGAGAAGGTACTAGAATGCCTAAGGCGTGGAGATAAAGATAAAGCTATTATGGGTGCCTAGCTTATGTAGGAAGAAGCCGAGCTATGGTGGGAAGCTCTCACAGCCAGGAATAGAGAAGCTGGTAGAACATGGGACGGATTCAAAGAACTCTTCAAAGAGAAGTATGTCCCAGAACAAGCCCTGGAGTGCATGCACGACGAATTCGCCAACCTACATCAGGGGGATCTCTCGGTGCAAGATTATCTGAATAAGTTTACACAATTGGCCGGCTATGCTCCCAAACTCGTCGCCGCCGCAAAGTCCAAGAACAAGAGGTTTATCCTCGGGCTGAAGCGAAAGTACCAGGATAGGGAAATGGCCCACATCAAGATGGGTTTTAATGAATTGGTGGAGATGGCGTGTAACTATGAAGACCTAGATCAAAGGCACCTGGATCAGAATTGTGCTAAAAGCCAAGATGGGAATAAGCGCAAGCCTGCTGCAAATCAAGGCGATTCAAGCCAAGCAGCATCCTCGAATCCACAAAACAGTAGGCCGCCAAAAGGAAGCTGCTATAACTATGGCAAGGTGGGGCACTACTCAAATGTCTGCACAGCCCCGAAACGGCAGAAGACAAATTCACACGGTTCAAGCCAGGGCTCTCAGAACCCTCGCTCCTGCTTTAATTATCGCAAGACGGATCATCTTGTCAAAAACTGCCCTTTTCTTAAGAAGGCCGCAGTAGCTCATGTCTATGACGGGTCAAACCCGCCAGCTGCTTCCGATGGAGCAGGTAAACCCGATGTTTTGGGAGGTACCCTTACAATTAAAAATATTCCTGTTTCTGTATTGTTTGACACGGGTGCATCACGTAGTTTTTGCTAGTAACATAATGCACAAATTAAAGTTAAAACAAAGAAAGCTCAAGGATTCGGTTGAAGTTCATAATCCGATAGGGGGTTCTATTATTCTCAGTTCATGTTGTAGAGTGCCAGTCTCTTATTCTTCCTACAAATTTCCCATTAATTTAATCGTCATGAATTTTTCTGAGTTCGACGTTATCCTTGGGTTAGAATGGTTAACGAAATACGAAGCTAAAGTAAATTGTGTAGAAAGAATCGTTAAAATTCGAACGAAGCTTGGATATATTACTATACCATGTCATGTTTCGAATCCAGATAGAGAAGAATTTTGGTCTGCGCTAGAAGTTATCCCCACTTCCTTAGAAAAGATTCCTATTGTTAGAAACTATGCGGATGTGTTTGAAGAAGTTGAAAACTTACATCCCCAAAGAGAAATAGAATTCAGAATCGATCTAATTCCTAATGCCAGACCAGTGGTTCATCCAATTAGAAGAATGACTCCAAAGGAAAAGGAAGAACTAGGCGATCAAACTCGTCAACTGCTATGGAAGGGTCTGATCAGACCTAGCTTTTCTAGTTGGGGTGCAGCTGTAGTGTTTGTCCCAAAGTCAGACGGTACTCTTCGATTGTGTGTTGAATACCGAGACCTCAACAAACAGACGCTCAAAAATAAATACCCATTACCCCGCATTGATGACCTGCTTGACCAATTAAATGGGGCGAGATTATTTTCCAGAATGGACCTAGCTACAGGTTTCCATCAATTGAGAATTGCAGAAGAGTGTGTTCCTTTGACAGCTTTCAGAGGTCCAGACATATTTTATGAATGTTCGGCCTATGCAATGCTCCAGCATACTTCGTCGATCTAATGAATAGAGTGTTCAGGGGAGTTCTGAATAAATTTGTCCTCGTATTCATCGATGATATTTTATTCTACTCCAAATCAAAACCCGAGCATGAAAAACATTTAGAACAAGTATTGGAGATTCTGAGAAAGAACGTGTTCAAAGCCAAATTCTCTAAGTGTGTCTTCTGGCAAGAAGAAGTGAAGTTCCTTGGCCATGTCGTGTCAAAGGAAGGGATTTCTGTAGATCCGAGTAAAACTATAGCAATTCAAGACTGGAAACAGCCTACCACATCCACAGAGGTTATAAGTTTTATGGGGTTGGCTAGTTATTATCGAAAATTCGTTAAGGATTTCTCGAAGATATCCGGTCCATTGACAAAGCTTACAAAGAAGCATGAGAAGTTTAAATAGACTTCTGACTGTGAGGAAGCTTTCCATGAATTGAAATTGAAACTGACAACTGCTCCAGTGTTAACCATTATCGATGGCAATCAGGATTTGACGGTTTGGACAGATGCTTCTATTAGAGGTCTTGGTGCAGCGTTAATGCAAAGAGGCCAAGTTGTCGCTTAAGCAAGCCGCCAACTGAAACCGCATGAGAAGAATTATGTAACTCATGATCTTGAGTTGCTAGCCATCGTTTTTGCTTTGAAAATCTGGAGGCATTATTTATTGGGCGAGAAATTTGTACTGTACACAGATCATCAATCATTGAAGTATTTATACACCCAGAAAGATCTGAATTTGAGACAGCAGCGTTGGCTAGAATTTCTTGCAGCGTATGTAACGCCCCACCTCCGCCAATGCCACTCTTGCAAGGACACTGGCTTTGGAGGGGCGTTAAACGAGGTAAGCATGCATGCAGATATCACAAGACATAACATATAAGTAAACAGAGTAGTAAAGCAGCGGATAAAACTAGCATTTCAAAACCATAGTCAAGTTACATCAAAGTACTTGGTCATTATTTTCCCATAAAACAAAGTCTAGAACATAAACTGAAAACTGGAAAAAACATAAAGTAACTATCCCCAAAGTAGCATAAAGCCATAGCATGCTCAAACCATACATGAGCTATCCAGAAAAGCAGCTAAAGATCCAGCTAGGTACCAGTGTTCCCACCTTGCAAACCCTGGGGGGGGGGGGGGGGGGGAGGAGGGGGGAAACGGAAGAAAAGAGGCGAAAGAAAACGGGTCAGTCAAAAAGACTGGTAAGTCCTATCTACTATTAGTATAAAAACTAATAAAGTTAACTGGACATGAGAAACTGAGATGAAACATAAGGATGATAACTGGCATGGTGAAAAGTTAACAAGATAGATCAAGTGTGGCATCACATATACAAGGTTAAGTTGCACCAGGTGTGTACTAGTATTCCAATCCATGTCAAGTATAAACAAGAAATGATCCCCTTGGCCCAAAGCTGGCCCACATCATGAGATGACCTAAATCGAGGTCCAACTACTCGGTCTAGTCGATCGTCTCCCTATAAGCCTAACTCGTCGTGTATCGGTGTCATACGGCTTAATTGTGGAATGTAGTTAATTGTGCTAGGTCCACCCCAGGGTGTATTCATCCCTAAGGTGTAAACCACAGACACAATTCAAGCACGCACAGTCTAAACCTAATGGTGCCCATGTTCAACTCCGGACTTAGTGTGCACGACCATGGTCCGCCTGAACAACCGGTGCACCCTTCAACCGTCTCTTTTGGCCTCTTACAATCAGTCCAGTAATCGTGCCCCACCCCAGCCTAGTCCAGGGTACCCATGATACTTCCAAGTTGGTTACTTCTGAAAAGGACCACGTAACTAGGACTTCAAGTGGGTTAAGTGTGGTTAACCCTATCCTAACCATGTATTGAGTTGGTTAAGTGTATTCAAGCAGTTCATGACTTAAACCTATCAATACATCGGGTTTAATTGGTTAAGTATATTCAAGTAGTCCATGACTTAACCCTACCAACCCATCGTGTTTAATTGGTTAAGTATATTCAAGTAGTCCATGACTTAACCCTACCAATCCATCGTGTTTAATTGGTTAAGTATATTCAAGTAGTCCATGACTTAACCCTACCATGTGGCATTAATTAACTTAATGCACCCAACCTCTCACATTAGACCTTGTTGTGGTTACTAGTTAAGCCGGGCGGGTCCGGGTAGCTTTACACCACAACTTAGTCTAACCTCGGGTTTCAAGTGCGACATGACCAACTACTCACATTGGGTCCTATTGTTTGTAGCCACTAGTTAAGCCGGTCGGTTCCGGGTAGATTTATGTTACAAACTCGACCCAACCTCGAGTTGGCCACACTCATATTTTCTAAGTGTCATGTCCATCATTATGTTTACAAACATAATCACAAGTCAATGATCATATCATATTTTAAACCCATGTTTTCATGTCATTAATATTACCCAACCCAACGCATTCCCATCGCATGTACGTTTCGCATAACATAACATAGATCAAAAGAGGGAACTTGGCAAAAGCATGACAAAAGGGCATAAGGTAATAAGGTTGGCCACAAGTTAAACATGGTGGCATATGAGGCATAAATATGTTCATTTAAACTTGCATGTTACATGCATAACATTCAAACTTAGCGAATATGTGATACATGGTCCTAGATGACATAGGATGATGACTAGCAGTTCGCATATAACATTATATGCAAGTTATCATAAAGGTTATGAGAGTTCTCATGTTGCATAATGCAACATTTCAACATAAAGCTTATAGCTTTTAACCCACAAGGTCAAGATGATAGCTTTACAAACATGCATAGAATAAATTTATGCATAACATGATAGGATCAAAGCACATATCAAACTTAGGCCCAAACTCAACTTGCAACATGTCACATTTAACTTCATAGTTAGAATATAAGAGTTGTATAGGGCTTACAATGCTATGAAGACTAGAATTAATATAAAATAAGATTGAGACGAAGCCACACTAGCAAATCCGCAACCAAAGACGATAAACTCCACTTCAAGACTTGAGAACAAGGAGGAATAACCCCAAAGACAAAGAAAGATGGCTCTTTTACTTAAGAAAGATGGCTCCTTTATGACATAGATTGATTTGAGACACTCATGCTTTCATGAAGAAGGTGGAGGCCATGATTAGTGAACATTTGGGCAGCATTTAGTTGTAGGAATGATTAATGAGGGTTTAGGCTAGGTCTAGGGGTCCTTTTATAGAGGTTAGGGGTAGTTTAGACCATAGGATTAACCCTAAATCGAATCTGAGCCATCAACTCCCGTCAGAAACTTCCAGAACAAGACCCAACATGTCAAAGTGGTGCACTAGAAAAATTGGTCCGACCGGGGGGGTCGACCCCTGGGTCGACATGGGTGTCGACCCATTGGGGGGGGTCGACACAGGTGTCGACCCTGCCTGGGGCAGGAAAAATCCCGCCCATTCTGCCTTGGTTGTAATTCGAATCTGAATTCGAATTTGAACTGTTTTCGGGCTTGGAATTTTCTGAAAATTTCATTGGGCCATAACTTGGTCATACGGACTCCGTTTTTTGAAAACTCGGACTCTATTTCGCGTATTTTTCCGAGTCGAACGCAATGGCACAGCCCGTTTCCCTTGATTCAGATTTTAGAATTTAATTCTGCCTTGATTTACATTATAACATATTATTAAAAATACAGGTTGTTACAGCGTATGACCTAAATATCCTGTATACGCCGGGAAAGGCTATCGTTGTAGCGGATGCGCTTAGTAGAAAAACCGCAATCATTGCCAATCTTATAATTACGCCAGGATTTATTGATAAAATATCTGCTCTCCAGAAGAATGATCACTTCATTCGAAGAATCAAAGAGAGAATACAGAAGGGTGAACCCTCAAGTTTTCAGATAGATAAAGAAGAAGTTCTGAGACTGAAAGGGAGAATCTGTGTTCCTAACATCCCTGAGCTCAAAAGAGAGGTGCTGGATGAATGCCATAAATCCAAGCTTTGCATCCATCCAGGTGTGAGAAAAATGTACAATGATATTAAGCGCACCTTCTGGTGGAAGGCAATGAGGAGCGACATTTCTTTATATGTTAGCAGATGCCCTACTTGTCAATTAGTCAAGAGCGACCAACAAAAACTAGTAGGATTGTTGCAACTGTTGGAAGTCCCAGGTTGGAAATGGGAACAGATTTCAATGGATTTCATAGATGGTTTGCCTCGAACCAAGAAAGGTAATGACAGTATTTGGGTAATCGTAGATCGCTTCACGAAGACTGCCCATTTCTTACCTATCAGGTCCAATAGAATTGCTCAAAGTCTAGCACAGATATATTTCAAAGAAATTGTTAAGCAGCATGGAATTCCCATCAGCATAGTCAGTGATAGAGACCCAATTTTTGCTAGCAAATTCTGGGAGGCATTCCAGACAGAATTGGGGACAAAATTAAATCTAAGCACCGTTTATCACCCTCAGATGGATGGCCAAACTGAGCGTGTGAATAGAACTCTAGAAGATTTATTGTGGGCTTGTATAATTGATTTTGGTGGGTCATGGGAAGATCACTTGCATTTGGCAAAATTCTCATATAACAATAGCTATCAGGCAAGTTTGAGAATGTCGTCATTTGAAGCATTATATGGTAGACCGTGCAGATCTCCAGCATGTTGGGTAGAACCTGGCAACAGACTTGTGTTAGGACCCGATATGATTAGAGAAGCATCTGATAAAGTCGATTTCATCTAGAAGCGATTGAAAACCACACAAAGCCGACAAAAAAGTTATGCGGATTCCAGAAGAAAAGATTTGACATTTGAGGTTGGTGATCATGTTTATTTGAAAGTATCTCCGATGAGAGGAGTGATACGATTCGGTAAAACTGGGAAGTTAGCACCCAGGTTTATTGGTCCCTTTCTTATACTCGAATGAATTGGAACTCTTGCTTATAGGGTTCAATTACCTGATTGGTTGCCTGGAATGCATAATGTGTTTCACGTATCTCAACTTAGAAGACATGTGCATGATCCGGATCTTATTGTAGAAGAAGCAGCGCAACAGGATATAGAAATCACTCCAGAATTAGCAGTCAGAAGAGAGCCATTGAAAATTGTTGGCAAAGAAACTGGAGAACTAAGAAGCAAAAAGGTTCATTTAGTTAAAGTGCAATGGAGCAATGATCCTAGAGACTGTACTTGGGAGGCTGAGGAAATCATTAAGCAAGCTTACCCCAAATGCAGAGTGGACATCTCTGACTAACTCCGGTGCAAGGTACCTTCGCAATCCTTTGCATTAACATTTTGTTTCCTACTTTACTGTTGTTTCCTTTTCGGGGACGAAAAGTTTTAAGTGGGGGAGATTGTAACAACCCAGAAAATATGAGCCAATTTAAAATTTTTAAATTGGTTATTTCAATGCAATTTGAACAATTGGAATAGAATATTTCAATAAAATAAAGAATTAGAAATAATGTGGTAGTTTGAAAATTTGAATTCAAACTTTGACTGACTGTGCAGGGTGGAAAATATAACGGATTTCAGTGAAACCAAAAATATTTAAATCTGTTTATGAATATCTTTCTAACGAATCTGAAAAATCGAAGTTTCATAGCAGGAATCAAAAGTTATGTCCAAATGAATTTTCGGAAAGGTCGATGTATAGAATATATAGCCCTTGAAAATAGATATTTTGCAAACGACCTCGGAATTCGTCGAAACCACTTTTGTTGGGTCCGGGATGTCAAACTATTGCTAGGTTTCAAATTTCATAATTTTTGAAGCTAGTATGTGAGCGTGGAAAAAGAAAATGTGTTTGGTCAATTTCTGTTAAATTGGATCGACCAAAAAATGGCCATTTTTCAAACGATCTCAGAATTCGATGAAACTAGTTTTATTGGGACCGTTGCGTCAAAACATAGCTAGATTTATTTTTCTGGAATTTTTCGAATCAGTCTGTGGCCCTGGCAAATTGAAATGTACGTTCAAAGTTAAAATTAAAAGTTTTATAATTTAATTAGAAATATAACTGACTGTAACAGTCGAATGGGCCTACGAAACATATCCCATTGTGTCTGGGATGGGGATATTTAGCTAGGGACGACAGTCGTCGGGTTCGGATTGGAGTTCATTTGTAAAAACACTATTTAAAAATTTAATAAAACCCTTGGCCAATCAAAATTTTCCTTTCATTATTTAAAAAAAAACCTCGGAAAACCCTTTTCCCTTTATCGCTCTCGACGATCCTCGACTTCGCCGCTTCCCAGGCAAATCGCCGCCACCTCGGCCATCGCCACCACCCTACCTCGACGCGCCTCCCTCCCCTCTTCAAATCTGACCCTACCTCGACCACCCTCGTCGCCCCTATCGCCTGAATCTTCGACCCAAAGTAGACGACTTCCCAGCGCCGCCACGATCGCCAGAGACCAATGAACTGCCTCCAACCACCACCGATCGACTCCCCTTTCCTCCCTCTTCCACACTGTACCTTCTGATCGTAGTATCGTGCCTCGGTTCTCGCGAAAACTGCAACCCTAGTTTTGAACCATCGTGAAAGGTGAGACCTTTTTGATGTTTGAACTTTGAAAAATCATATCTTTATGGTGTGTTGACGAAATTCGATGAAACAGGAAACATCGGGACCGCAAGGAGGCTCTCTACCACACAGAAGAGACCGCGGATTTTTCTGAGTCATCTAAGATTTTTAGCACTCCGAAAACCAATGTGAGAAATCTAAATTAAATGAAATTGAATAGAAAATGTCTTGTATAAATTATACAAACGAAATATAATTTATATGCGTGTTGTATACCACATATACATGCGTAGTATAAGTTGTATGAGCGAAGTATGAATTATACATGCATTTTTTAAATTATATGTGTGTTTGAATGCTAATAAAATAATATATATATATACACTCCCCTCGTCCACAAACCATGGACGATATTTATTGTTGTGAATTGGTGTGAAATATTGGGTGAAATATTCAAATGGTTGAATAATTGTTTGTGGTTGATATTGTTTGGTTGTGGTTGAAAATTACCCATTGGTGATTGAAACAAATTGGAAATAATTGTGGAAATGAAATAAAACATGGCGCCTGCGTGCGAATTAGATGCATGAATCCCCATTGTCAAAAACCGCGAGGTTTTAAGGTAGAGCGAGGAGCCGTACTAGGGACGGTGCCGGTTTTAACTACCCTGCCATTATGCTGCCGAAATTTTGAATAATATCTATGTGTTAGAATTATTTTCATATGGTTAAATTATTTTCATGCGTTGAAACTAAAATCATGTGTTGAAACTATATCCATGTGTGGAAATGCTCATGTGTTGAGAATTGATGTGTGAAAATTAAATTCATGTGTGAATGAATAAAGTGTTGAAACAATAAAAATCACATTTTTATAATATATATGAAGTATGTAAAATATTCGCCTTATATATAAATAGTTTCAACAATAAAAATTTCATCGTTCTTATATGAACAAAATATATAAAATATCCATGTGTGGAAATGCTCATGTGTTGAGTAGTGATGTGTGAAAATGAAATTCATGTGTTGATAAAGATTGAACAAAAAAAATTACATTTTTATTGAAACTACGAAGTGTTAAAAACATTCATGTGTTGAATAAATATTTTTGATGATGAAAATACTATTTTTATCATATATGTGATTTGCTAAAGATATACTAGTGTTGAAATAAATATTTGTGAAGTGAATATTATTTTTAACATGAAAAGGAACTAAACGAAATAGTCATGTGTTGAAATATATTTTAGTTCGCCAAAAATATTTTTATTGAAATGTGAAGTGTTAAAAATAACCACTTGTTCAAATAAATATGCATGAGTTGAAATATTCATTAATTAGCTAATGATGTGATTTTTGCTTATGTATGTAACATTAGAATGAATTGTGACTTTAAACCAAAGTGAATCGAAAATGAAATTGAATAGAAAATGATAAGTGATGAAAATTGCATATATGTACATGCATATTTATTGAACAGGTTTTGGCAAAGAGGCTAGAGAAGAGGAATAAAATTATGTGCCCGACAAATACGTACATGTTTACTGTTTTGCTTGGGTGATGATTTTATGAGCCTATTGGCTAGCCGCTTGGCTTTTTCTTTTTGTTTTTGAGATGAGATGCCCGTGTGGCTATTTGGGAATTTTTCCAGCCCCTCCAATACAAAGGAGGTTATGGCGAAATTTTCCCAAATTTAAAGGCGTTAGTGAAATATTTGAAGTGAAAACGATATATGAATTTTCAAATGAACTATATTTATATAAATATAAATAAAATTAAAACGAATCGTGGCCGTGCAGTTCATGTTTTGAAACCATGATATCAAACTACTAGTGCAGGAGATCCGACCATTGGATTTTCCCGAAACCGCAACCGTTGGGCTCGCCTTGGAAATATCTTTCCAACGGCACCAACTTTGTAAAGATCCGACGGTTGGATTGTCTGGAATGTTTAATTCAAATCTGAAGAAAAACAGCGCCAGAATTGATTATATTTATATATAAATATAATTAAATTAAATCGAATAACGATGCTGCAGTTCGTAATTTGAAACCGTGATTTCAAATGACTAGTGTGGGAGATCCGACCGTCGGATTTTCCCAAAACAGAAACCGTTGGATTCGTTTTGAAATGATCTTTCTAATGATATAAAAATTGTGAAGATCCAATGGTTAGATTTTCAGATATGTGTAAAACAAATTTAGTGAAAAATAGCGCCAGTGCTTCGGCACGACCTGAAATGTCGTTTAATTGAATATGGCCGTTTTTAAATAAATAAAAATAGCGATATATCGTTGAAAAATATTATTGACGATATAGGATGGAAATAAACCGATTTTGCTTGGTTTACTTGATATGTGATGGTTGAATGCATTTAACATGAAAACTATACTAAGGAACTGAAATGTGAATGTTGAGTGATTTAACCAAGTGATGAATTGATTTGAAAATCTAAATATACGTGGATTATTTGAAAAGGCCGAGTTTATTCTCATTTCAAATAATCGATCGACGATGTAAAGTCGAAGAGTTGAAGAAGGTTGAAGACCGACGATCTTCACATTGGATGGATGGGCGCTACTGATGCTCATGATTGGAGTAGCTACCTTGAAGGAGCTAAAGTAGTAGCCGTCCGGACGTATTGTTGATTGTGCGGATAAGCGAGGAATTTGGTGCCTCCGGCTTCGTTCAAACCCAGAACGAACTTGTAAATGGACTGTGTGTCTGACATTGGATTTTGTTCTGTGCTGATTGATCTCTGTTGAATATATATCTGTTTGGCAGCGGAGAATTTATTCTCTTGCTTAACGCCCTTCTCTGAGACGTACGAGCTCAGAGGTTATATATAGATAGAAATCAGTCGCACGGAGGGGATTGCCTGTGTGGCACGCCTAAGTGGCATGTGATCAAGGCTTCTGTTGCAAAGCAAAGTCTTGTGGTTGATGATCAAAGCATGGTCTGTGTGATGTAGCTTTGTGTATAGCATGGATTCGCGAGCCTCACACCTCGGTATGAGTCAAAAACGGGATAGTGATTGCAGGGAGAGCATGACGTTTCTTTCTAGCTAGGGTGGTGTCATTGACCTACCAGCCCTGACATTTATATATACTTTTCACCTGTGTGGTTGTTGTAAAGCAAGGCACCTCGATATAGGTCTGTAAGGACCGGGAAACGTGTGTATAGGAATAATTAATCCTCAAAAGTAAGAGAGGACCGGCCCTGAAGATCCAAGGATTACTGTGTGCGGTCCTGGGACATTTGCTAGAGTGTCTCCAATGGAGAGGAGCTTGCCCCTTGCCTCGACTCATGATGGAATCCAATTTCCAATACGAAATTGCGGATGTGATTGTATTACTAGTATGGCGACATGATATATGGTACCCGTGCCGTCTATGATTGATATTTATGATTGAATTTGCTTTTGAAACATATAAGCACTAGTAATAATATCAAACACTTTTGTTTTATACGTATGAAGCATTTTTGGCCATTATAAGGTAAAACTCTATCCTCCGGCTTGCGTTGCATTATGTGATGGGACCTGAGTCTTATAATGGCTTCATTTGATAAAAAGCATTGCGATGATTTAACCGTGTACTTTATTTCATGCACTAGCACTCATTGGAGTAAACCCGTTCCGCGAAAGTGGTGTGGTCCTTTGATTTGCCTTATTATTGTTGTTTAGTGAGTTAAGTTGATTTCTCATACCAGTCCCATGACTGACTCGTAGTTTGTTTCACCTTGCAAACTCAGGTGCCTTATTTTCACACGGGCAGCCTAGTTACAGGTAGCTAACATATTTTGGGCATGGCACCGCTGTAGAGGTGCACTTTTGGCTTATGGCGAGGCTTGACTAAATTTTGATGATTGTGACTTTTCCGCCATTATTGTATATGTATTTTGATTCCGCCACAGGCGATGTAGACTCATGTTTAGTTTATGTACTCTTATGTATTATGATTCCGCCATTGGCGATGTTGATTGATTATGTATTATTATGCACTAAGTAGTATCCTGCACTGTGCTCTCTGATGTGGTGATATATATATGATTCCGCTGTCATATTGTGTAAATTATTCTATTTTTTGTTTATGCTATTATCTGTACTCTGCTATTGATGATTAAGGTGTTATATTCCAATGATTACCCTTAACACCGTGGTAGGGGGTTTTGGGATCGTCACAGTTGCTTAGTTTTAACTGAGCAAACTTTTCTTAGTTTTTAATTGATCGTAGGCTTAGTTTTAGCTGGGTATATATCTTAAAAAAACATCAAAGCACTCCTTTATACTTATCCTTGAACATAAATTTCATCTGTATTATATTTTAACTGGGCATATGTTTAAACAAATAATGAAATCATTTTTTACTGGATGCCCTTTTATTTGTATGGAAAAAAAAATCTTGATCCATTGTGAACCTTATGTGGTTATGTTTTAATTCTTTCCATTGATCCATTACAAATCATGTACAAGTTTATAAATTGATCACACTAAAGATACATTCTGGTCTCTTCTCTTTTGGGATCATGTAGAGTTCACTTTTTTGAGCTTACTGGTTATGCAGTAGGGTCTCTAATTTATTGTTCCTTTTTTGGCTTAGTACTGTAATTGTTATTGGTGAATATTCGTAATTTAGTATTGAGAATTTGAGCTTTGTCGTTGCTAGTATGAGAGTGATACGGTTTTGGTAAAAGCATCTTTGCTGCCTTCTGATTTATTTTACAAGCATGCCCAAGAGGTGGAATATGCTGCATAATGATTATATGGCTGCTTTCAAAAAGGTATATGGGATTATATTATTAAGTAACTGGGTATCTATTTAAGAAATTTTTCTAAACCGAGAGCTGGCAGATATTGAGTGGATTCATGCTTTTTTCCTTTTAACTATCGTGTCTTATCTCCCATCAAGTAACAATGTTCATCCACAATTTTACTAATCTTGGAACAAGTGGATCTGAATTTGATCTACAAGAATCATTAGTATGATAATATCATTATACAGATATTACTAGAGTTTGTTTAAAAAAGAATGGACCACAAATATTAGTGGACGTTCTATTTATCACATCCTTAAGAAACAAAATGATGTACGGTATTTCTTAAAGGTGGAAATGTTAAAAAATGCAGGAACCTTTAAAGATGATATAATGCCTAAGAGTCCTTAAAAATGAAAAAAGAATCATACAAGGCTCTGAAGCGAGAATATTAGAAGTATCACAAAAATGAAATGTGTGAGTGATCAAGTAATGGCAATGAATCCTCAGTGTACTTCCATGTGAAGATGTCCATTGGAAGAAGGTGAGATTTGTATGGGTGTAGAAAAAATTATGTCCATTAAAATGAACAATCATTTATTCTATTGGCTCTACTTCATTTAGTTGCTGACTAAGTTCAAATGTTGACATTTACATGTGTCATTGATGTTCAAAATTCCTGTTATCATGTCTTAAAATTTCTGGCTGCTGTTACCCTCGACTACGAACGTTAAAGGCTATACTGCTACTAGACATATCATATTACATGTGGATAATTATTGATTCAAATCATGCTACAACAATTTACAATTTGTAACCTACCAAACTGAAGTCATATTCACTAGATAATGTTGCTGGTCAAGTTGTTTATTTTCAATACTTTACAAATATTTGCTATTACATCTGAACCTAGAGTTTTTGACGTTGGTTAATTTTGTAGAATCTTGGAAGAATGAAACTGAAACATGTATCCTGTTAATATTTTATGGAATTTTGCAGTTACGAAAAGAAATGAAGGAAAGACATCCATCCCCGTTTCTCCAACTTCACCCCTTCACTGCAGTCCGCAAATCGAACAAACAGCACAGCGAAAAAGGAATGATCATATTCCAATGCACCCACCTTGGACCGTAAAGAACTGGCCGATTTCGAAAACAACGACTTAGAATCACTGATGAACAACTGCAAAAGCAATGATCCCATCACCAACAAATGCATCACCAGCAATTGAACGAGTCCAAAAGCGCGGCGATGCAGAAGAAGAAGATTACGAAGGGGACTCAACGATCGGGAAGCCATTGCTGATGCTTTCTTAACATCTCCACAGCAGTCAAGATCATGCTCACAGCCAACGTCCACTGACTCATTCGAAGATGCAAAGCATGAGTCTTGTAAGGCTAACATGGAGGCCCAACTATGAGTTCTGCCCTCAGAGCTTGCTTAATATAATGAACCATGCGACTTTCAATGCACCTCCACAATTGTCGGGCCCTATATGTATGAAGATTTTGACTTCATTGATTCAGGTTTTCTATCTTATGAGTGTGGGATTCATGTTTGTTTTTTCCTGCTGTAGGAGGATACTAGAAGCAGATGTACGTTTCCCTAGGTATATTCGTAAGCGGTATAAAACTGTGGCTGATGGAAAGGAGATTGGTGTCATTACTGGGCTTGGAGGACCTCCTTTGCTTCTCTTGGACTAGAATACAACATGCACACTGTTATTGGCATAACCGTCCACAGAAGAAGCACTGGACACTTTCACAACAGACAAAGGTTTGGTTTTTTTATCTTTTCCAGTTTATATTTAATGCAACTTCTGCATTCATGGATTAGTACATTTATTATGACAATTAGATGCCTTCGTCCGTTCGTACATTGATCTTTTTTGCTGTCTTATAGCTACTATTGTGGCATACAAAATACTTGGAAAACACTATAACTTAAAACTTCTACAATCTAATAAGTTAAAATTTGACGTACTATTTAATATTATTATTCTCTGCAAATATAGTTGTACAACTTTGGTCAAATAATTTGCTAATACCCATACAAGTATGTGGTCATTATGTTTTTTATGTTATATATCATACTATATAAACAACTGATATTTAACCGTTTTTTTCCATTGTTTGATAATCCTTTCCACAATATCTATTTATCGTTTAAGCTATTAGAAAACAATTATGATGGAGATATCTATAACCACCATCAAATCGAATCGAATAGAATATCTACCGAGTTAAGATGTTGCAGTTAACATTATTTTAAGCAATATTTTTGAACTTTTTAATGCTTTTTACGGAATATTATGTAGTTGTACGCACTTAAAATTAAATTAATATAACACCTTGAAATATTTGAGATAAACTTTATAATGAATATGGCATGTATGAGACATACAAATAAAGTAAGCTACAAAGTTAATGTTTTGACATGGAAAATAATTGAAATAGAAGAAACTTTAAAATAATATGGAAAGTAATTATCTTACAAGATATATCACATATCCATATGTCGATCATCCATCATTCGGAAATATGGAAATAAATAGAAATTAATTGTAATACCCATTATGATTTTTTATGACATGATGGTTAGTTTTCTATTTTTAAGCTAAATATTCTAAATTCTTAAGGGAAAAATATTTATCTGCATTTTGAGGGGAATTACAATTTAATAAGTCATTAATGAGAAACATTGAGACTTTACGCAAACTTTCATGTTTGAAAACATGCATTATTTCCATCCATTATGCATTTATACTATATATATGTATATATATATATATGTATATATATATATATGTATATATATATATATATGTATATATATATATATATATATATATATATATATATATATATAAACACATACATACATATATACATTGGCTGCCTATTATGCCTTTGAACTACTAGAGAGATTAAGGTATAATATTTATGGAAGTTATAGTTTTTATACGTATATCTAATTAATTGGGTTTTGTGAAATATTTTTGTCAAAGAAAGTTTGAGATTGTTGTGTAACCTTTGATTATTTTCATATTTAAAATTTTTCTATTTATAATAGCTCATAGGTAAGATGTACACATAAATAGTGTGTACTTATCAGTTTCAAACTGATATAATTTTACTTTAAGTCACCAATTTTTATATGTTACAAATGTGGCTAAAAATAAGTAAACCTATAGTGACTTAATATTAACCTTGGATAAAATTTCACAATTGTTATGTTATATTAGGAATTTGAGGAGAAAATGAATATAGCTATAAATTATAGGAATTTGAGATGTGTTTTTGAAAGAAATACAATTTTCATTTATGCTTAGAGAAATAATTTATAAATTTCACAATTTAGAGAAGGAAATGAATTTAGTTACATATTTATGCTAACTTAATTTTGGAAATGATTAGTATTAAGTAAAATTTTAAAAAATACTGTATTTTAATTCATTTATAGTTGAGTTTGTCTAAGTAATCACTAACCATCAGATGATTGTATAGTTGAGCTTGTCTAAGTAATCACTAATCATCAAATTGATTGTTAACGTGCTTTTGAGACATTAGGAGATTGTATAGATGATTACCAAGATTAGGAACAAATAAAGAATTTTCAATAGTGATACTATAATCATCATATATATAGGCTCCATGCAATACAGTAGTTGAAGGGCCTTGCCCCTGAGAGCTCGCTATTAACACTCAGATTCATAACTAAAGGAGTATGGTCATTGGCTGGAGAGTTGATTGCCTTTGCAGTAGATTGAGGAAATTTGGCCAACCGTTCTTGGTTGATAAGAATTCAATCTAATTTACATCCATTATTTTTGTCAGACCCTGATCTCCAAGAATATCTGAGGCCACTAACTTCATGCTCCCTCAAACCATATCATATTAAAAGGGAATTAAGTTTCTTAGTTTCACTAGTAGGCAGAGTTTTTCCTCTTGATTTTTTTAGAAAGTCTCATACAATTGAAATCACTTGTGATAAGCCAAGAAATATTGATCAACAAAGAGTTTTTGATTAAATCAGCCCACAAATTCTTTCTTTGAGTTTCATGCTTTTTTGCTTAAATAAATGATATGACAAACTCCGCTCCTCCTTTGTTACCAAATAACATGGTTACATGATGATCGCAAACTGATACTTGAAAGCCTTCCCAAAATTGCTTGTTATAATGGGCTGGAATTCAGCACTTACGATAAAATTCAGTTTGTTTTCCGATATCCTATTATTATCCCAATATCTCTTGAAAGAAGAAAGTTTTCTTTTCTGATTTTGGTTTCCAGCAATGCAATTATAGAGCATTTATTCCCTTTGATAACATTTCAAGTATCTAACCATCTTTCAGGGCTGTTAGCAGCCCTTACATTCCATTGCACATTTATGTAATTCTGACTGTTGACCGTTATACTTGTATGTAAATCTTACCGTTGACCGTTATACTTATGTACAGGTAATTAGATATCCAAAATGAAGAACAACTGCATCAAAGAACCAGTGGTAATTAAGCTATGAACAAGACTTTAACTATTATTTTGTTTGTACTAGTCGTGTAGATTTGTTTGTAAGCAGTTGTGGTATGTGGATTCACTTATTTTGTTGAAATACTACTATTGAAATAATTACGGGTGTTATATTTGATATTTCGAGTAATGTAATTTTTTAAGTATTTAAGTATGGAGATTATTGATTTTAGTTTGAAAATGATACTCATACGATTATTTGTTTTAATATTTCTATTATATATAAGAGATTGATATAAATGTTACAAGCCATTAACTTAAAATAACCACAATTAAAATGTGGTGTACATCAGTAAGTTTAGTAAGTTTTAGTAGCATTGAAAAAGTGCTACAAATGTAATTTACAAAAGATATTGTAGCTGAAATGAAACGCAACAAAAAACATATAGTAGGATTGGAAAACCGCTACAAAAAACATATAGTAGGACTGGAAAACCGCTATAAAAAAATTGAAAAATGATGCAAGTATCACTTTAGTTGCATTTTTAAGACGCTGCCAAAAAAACTTTTTGTAAGATTTCTGAAACGCTACAATATTTTCATTTTTGGTTGCGTTTACTAAAACGCAACAAAAACTTTTAGACTTTTAGTTGCATGTCGTATAGCAGCGTTTATCGAACGCTGCTACAAGTTATTGTAGCGTTTTTGCAACGCTACGAAAGGCATTTTCGGGTGTAGTGCACCTGGCACATCCAGCGACCGCAACAATATAGATCTAATGTGAGAGGTTGGTGCTTTAATGAATGAATTAAAGCTAAGAAACAGGCCGGCTAAGAATGGTAGGGTTAAGTAAATTAAGGCAACACTTAACCAATACAACATGTTAACTAAATTGATGGGTGGGGTTAGGTAAATTTGAGAACACTTAACCATTTTAACATGTTGATTAGGAAACCCTAGTAACGGGGACCCATTTCAGCATTAACCCACATAGATGTATCATGGTACCCTGAACTAGGCAAGGTGGGGCACGATTATTGGGCTGATTATAAGTGGTCAAAATAACGGCGGGTGGTGCAGCAGTGTAGGTTCCAACGGAGTATGGGCGTGCACGTACTTCGGCATGGACAAATCAGGCACTGGGCATCAGTAGTATACACTGTGCATCTTGAATTTGTGTCGGGTTGCCACCATAGGAATTGATACACCCCATGGTGGGACCAGCACAGGTATCTACAATCCAGCAGGGCCGAATGACACAAGTCATAAATGCATGCAAGTAGAATCCGATCGTTAAAAGGGATCATTTTATCATGAACACATGGTGCTATTTGAAAACACTTGTTAGTAGGTGCAGAGAAATAGAAATGAGTGCGATAGTATATTCAATTTATCTTGCCTTATTTACCGTTATCTTATTTCTAGGGTATTGTCCTAGGTTCAGTTTATTCATGTCATGATCCTTTTACCTGTTTACATGCTAGATAATCACTGGACTTACCAGGCTTATGTCTGAACCGTTTTCTTTTGTCTTCTTGTCTTTCGTCTCCCCCCCCCCCCTCCAGGTCCACAGGGAGGGAATACTTCAACTTATTCTAGACCTTTTCTAGCTTGAAGGAAATAGACGTATTGCTTGGACTCTCTTTTCTTGGGATATGGCTGTGGTTACACTCTTAATTGGGGATTTATGCTGCTTTATTATTATGCTTCTTTATATTTTAGTCAAGACAGAGGCTTTACTGTAATGATTTTGGAAGTTGGTTTTTAAGACAGTTGTTGTAATGTTTTGACTGGACCACGTGCTTATGAAATAAAATTTAGTCTTTCCGCTGTTTATATGTCCGTCTTGTAAATTACTTGTACCTTTTACCTATAATACTCCACCAAAGTTAATGCATTCCCTTTGTGAGTGACCTTAACGGAGGTGGGGTGTTTACAAGTCCAGTATTGGTATGGCTCCATATGAAGCTTTGTACGGAAGACCGTGCAACCCATCGTCATGTTGGTTAGAAACCAGTGAGAAATTTATGCTTGGGCCAGATATGATAAGAGAAACCTCAGATAAGATCAAGGTTATCCGACAACGAATGAAGGCTTGCCAAGATAGGCAGAAGAGTTATACTGATAAGAGGAGAAGAGATTTAAAATTATCCATTGGCGACTCGGTGTTTGTAAAGATTTCTCCAGTAAAGAACGTTATTCGATTTGGAAAGAGAGGAAAGCTGGCACCAAGATTTGTTGGTCCATTCCCAATCCTTGAGCAAGTTGGGAATTTGGCATATTAAGTTGAGTTGCCGGATAAGATGGCGAGAGTTCATAACGTATTTCATGTTTCCCAGTTAAGGAAATTCGTGCACGACCTCGATATGACTATATCACTTGATCAGTTGGATGATATCGAAGTAGAACCCGAGAAGGTTGGGAACCGCAAGCCGATTCGTATTGTTGAGCACGATACGAAGCAACTTCGAAGGAAAGCGGTGAATTTAGTCAAAGTTCAATGGGGCGAGAATGAGAATGACTGTACTTCGGAGACAGAGGAGAGCATTAGGAAGACGTATCCAGAACTCTTTGCCTGGTAAGATTTTAATTACGACTTAGTTTTCCGCATGCTAGGATAGACTTGTTTGTTTGTTTTTGTATGTTTGATTGTTGTGAATGGTTGGTAGGCATGCAGGATCCTTTGCTTGTTTCTTAGTTAAGGAATTCCGGGGGTGAAATTTCTTAAGGGGGAGAATGTAACGACCCGCATTCTACGCATCTGGGGAACGTAGAATATCTATTTCTTTCTCATGCGAAGTCGTATAGCCATGTAACTTTGGGAGACAACTATTAGGGTCATTCCCCATGTTCATGATTATTGCCGATTTTTAAATGACCGTTTTGCCCCTAGCTAACCTTGTTTCGGCCATAACTTTTGATTGGTAAAGAGTTTTGACCTGAAACCTCTTCCATTAGATCTAGATGATGGTTTACCTTTCCGTAGAGTGGTCACATTAGCCAAACGGACGTACCGTTTAGGAGATATGGCTGAAACAAGGTTTAGATTGTGAAAAACAGCTTAACCGGGCCTAATTAGAGTGATTAGCAGCTAAGCCCATAACCCATTTCGGGATTAGGGTTACGGGAGGGCTGAAATGAGTTAGCGAATGGTTCCTATTCATTTTTTCAGCCGCCACAAACCTCCCTTGAGCTCTAGCAATGGCCTTCATCTTCTAAATCGCTCCCAAAACACCATTTTTGTCATTCTTAATCACTAATTAAGCAAATCAACACCAAATCAAGGCAGATTAGCGTCAAATCAGAGATAGGGCTGCTGGAATACATTGGGATCTGTGACTTAACAGTAGAGTTTCAGATCTAAGATTATATTTGTGGCTAAGGTGAGTGATTTGCATTGTTTTTCACTAATTACGGCTAATTAGGGGTGATTAGTGATAATTAGTGAAACTATGGCTCAGAAAAATTTAGAAAAAATTCTAAAATTTTATAATATTATTTTAGGGCTCTAATAAAAATTTGGGCTAATTTGGATAAGTTTTGCTAATTGTATGCTTAAACATGATTAAGGGGGATTAAGGGAAAAACATGGGTTTTTGGTTATGTTTGATCCGTATAAACATATTAAGTTGTTGTTTTTTTGTGTTTGTGGATGATTATACATGTTCCTATGACTGTATGGTATGCTTTGTGATTGATTAGAAAAGTTAGAATGGTCGAAAACTTCGTCATGTGGCGTAAAACAGTTGCTGGAAAGGTTGCTGGAAAATATGCAGGAATCGGATTGGATCGCCTATATCCGAACCGAACTAATCGTGCTCACCTTCTCCGACCCGCTCGTGGAGCACTCCACGACCCTGACCCGCTTACTTGAAGAGCCCACGAACTAGAAGCTCTGAACCGATCAGAAGCTCACAATCCAAAATGCTAGAGGAAGGGCATCACGAACCGATCCCAGTAGAGTGTCATGATCAGAATCAGGGTGCTACTCCGAACCGAACCGCCAGAAGAGGAAGTGCACAGAACAGCCTAAGTAGAAAAGTCCGACCCGAACCGATGGGGTGACAACGACCCGGACCGCATGGAGGCCACGAACCGGAGCTACTCACGAACCGATGTAGGACCTGAACCTATATGATGATAACGAACTGAATGGAGATCGAACCGGGACGACGATGACCAAAACCCGAGATGCAAAGGTAGTTCAAATTAGAAGTCAGAACTCAGGATCCAGACGGTAACCAATGAGTTGACATCATGATTGGACTTTGCTGCGGGACGTGTGTTAAGGGGTTATTGATACCTATATCTTTGACTCACCACCGAGAGAAGGATTAGTGGCTATGGATCAATGTAGTGGGGTCGTTGTGACTCCACGGGGCAGAGTGATCGTAGCAAAGAATTGGGTGATCAAAGTGGTAGAAATTGTATGCTTTTCGCATTGAGTGAGGGATGTGAGGATGATTGCTATGTTTGATGTTTGCTACCTCCATGACCCCACCCACATTTAGACTTTATGTTAGTGTTACCTTAGAGTACTGTACATCTTGTTGTTAACTCTTTGGTTGCAGGTCCAGGTTCAGGTATGATTGGATTATACCTATTATTGTTCTGTTTTGTTGCTTATCGCTCATACCATACTTTTGTCTGACCCAGAGTTTTATGTCTCTTCTTATTACTCTGGGGTCTTAAACGGGCAGACTAGAGATAGGTTAGCTGGTTGTGCATGGGTAGCTGTTCAGAGACGAGCAAGAGGCTTACACGTACTATTCTCTATATATTCTCCCTGTGTAGTTGTTGGTCACTACTTTGGGCATTAGTAGTGTACGTTCCTTATTTTTCTTTTGAGACAGTTCTAAAGGTTGTAATAATGATGATGTGGAACATAAGCTGTATTTTGGATTTTCCACTGCTATAATGGTTTAGTTTTAGCTTATGCACTGTCTCACCTGTTTTATGTCAAAGTTATGTTATTATTATATTTTATTCCACGTGATGTGAGGCATTCTACAGGTTCCTTGTTAGTTCAAATTCCTTACTTTTCCTTTCTCTGACGACCGTCCCGTGCTGGTTGGACATCGGCACAGCGCACTTTCAGGGAAATGTCGGCTGGTGCGGGGTGGGCCGTCACATATCCCGAAGATAATTTCGATTCAAATCCATTCCAATTCATATATTGGAAATTCTGGTTATTTTTAAAACCATTTCAAACCCAATTTATTTATTTTAAAAATAATGGATTTCAAATCTAGTTCATAACTAGTTCATTTCGATAAAAATTTAATTTTATCTTTTCAAATATGGAATTTTTCATCCTAATTCTTTCCAAATCATTTATTATGATTTTACACAAATTATTGATATATTTAATTATTTTATCAAGGCCCGTATAGTCGATTTCCATGAACGGCCATCGAACTGCACTTACAAAGACCTTTTCCAAATTCGATTTGGACATAATTCCAAATCCAACCGTTAGATTTCAAATCTCTCATATTCGTTAGAAAGATCTATTCGATACAAACCCAACGGTTCTAGTTTTAGGAGAATCCGACGGTCGTATCTCCCGTAATGTTCGTTCGAAGTCAATGGTCGAAATTCGCGAACTGCCGTGGCGCGGCGCGTTCTATTCAGACCACTATATATATATATATATATATATATATATATATATATAATATTATATATATTTCGTCGATTTCCATTTAAAACATATTTTATAAATCGTTTTAAATTCGTTTTCAAAACGATTTCAACTTCATATTCAATTTCTAATCAAAATTGAATATTCCATATCATCGATATATAAGTGATAGTATTTTCAAAACATTAGATTTCAAAATCAATTCCTTTTCGATATTCATTATAAAAATGAATAAAATCGATATGAATATCATTCACGTCAAAATGGCGTTAATCTAATCAACACGGCTTTATATATTTAAATATATTCGTGTCCATCCCAAATCGGACATCAAAATCAAATTTTGATCTTTTACTGAATATCATTTTAAAATATTCAATATTTTAAAATATTCCTTCTTTCTGAACTGGAATCATAGACATCAATTACCATATAATTTGGTTTATATGGATTTCATACACACATGCACACAACAACAACCAAACACAGTCAACCATCATTAAGAGTGCATTCTACACTGCATAAGCATTAAATATAAGTATTTAACGCTTACACAACTTGTCAACCAATCGATTGACATACAACTAACTAATAGGATTAGTGCATGTCCAATATCATCCCAATACCCATGTGGGGTTTCAGCTAACAAATAATGAATTTTATTTGTGCAGTTGGGCGATGTGTAAAATTTATCGTCCCAATCAATATCAGTCAAATGTGTGTACATAAATAAATCATCTGATTTGTTTATAAATATTTATTCTATTCATATACATGTTAAAAATTATATTTTTAACTATAAAATATTTTTAACTATAAAATATTTCATTCCATTCCACATCACACACTCAACTTTCACAACACAGGCAAACAAACAAACGAGTCGCCCATGGTCTGTGGACGACGGGTGTCTAGTGCTGCAAAGTACCGTCTGCATCCTAGTATATATTTTAATTAGAAAATAAAATTAAAGTGAGAAATTCTCACCTTTGGGATCCAATCCTCCATTCTCTATTTCTGAACAGTTCGGATTTGCCCAAATTTCCAATGCGATCTTTTCCCGCTGTTCATAGTAAAAACCGCATTTTTAATATGATGTTTATTTTAAATCACATTTTTACAATGGAACTTCATATATAAAAATCATATATTTTTATTATCCATATAATATAAAAATCATTTTTTTATTTCACTATATATATAATAAAAATCAGATTTTTATTTCGCTACATAAATAAAAATCATAATTTCATATTCTCTATTATATAAAAATTCTATTTCTAATTCGCTACCCATATAAAAATCGGATCTTTATTCTTGCTACTTCATATATAAAAATCAAATTTTTTTATAACTTCAACTTCATATTTTCCCTTCTAACTAAAAATATATTTTCCATACGATAAAAATCAAACCTTTTTCTATACAAAAATTATATTTTTATTATATTAAAAATCTTATCTTTTCTTAATTAAAATCATATCTTTTTATAACTAAAAATCAAATCATTATATAAGGAAAAATCTTATCTCCTTTTTTTTTCTAAATAAAAATCCTAGCTTTATATAATAAATATATTAACTTTATATAATAAAAACTGATTTTTTTATATATAAAAAAACTATTTTCAGTAAATAAAAAAATTAAATAAATCAATTAAAGCTTACCGGAGGGTTTGGAGGGGGATACGGCGGCGCCGAGGGGGTGGGGGTTTGCTCTAGTGGCCTGTGGCCTTGTCAGGTGGCGGCGGCAGGTTTTAAGTGGAGGCGGGGTGTGCGGTATTTTTCTAAAATCGATTTGGGAGGTTATGGGGGTGTGCTGTTTTTGAAGAAGGAGAGGAGGAAGAAGGGGATCAGGGGGAGGAGCGATGGGGGGGTGGGTTCCTCGCCGGAGGCGGCGCGCAAGGGGGAGGGTACGGTGGCAGGCGGCGCTAGGGCTCTGGTCAACGCATTTTTTTTCTTTTTAGTTCGATTCTGAAAGGTAAAGAGAGAAGAGGGAAAGGAGTTAGGTTTATATAATATTTTATTATTTTTAAATTTATAAAAGCAACATTTTATTTCGGACTCGAAAACGAACCCACCGACTGCCATCCCTAGCTAATTACCCCCATTCCGAACATAACGAGATATGTTTTATATGCTAATTCGCTTGTTACGACCAGTTTCCATTCAAATTAAAATATAAATCAATGTATATTGAATTTGAACGCATATTTCAATTTATCGGGGCCACATACGGACCCCAAAAATCCCAGAAAAATTATTTCTAGCTTCGTATTGACGATACGGTCCTAAAAAAAACTAATTTTGTCAAATTTGGAGACCGTTTGAAAATGGCCATTTTCTGGTCGATCCAAATTACTGAAACTGTCCAAACGCGTTTTCCTTTTCCATGCTCACATATTGATTCCAGAAATTATGAATTTTGGAATATAGCAATAACTTGACATCCTGGATCCAGCAAAAGTGGTTTCGTCGAAAATGGGGGTCGTTTGCAAAATTGCTATTTTTAAGGGATATATTTCCATAGCGACTATTCTGAATTTTCAATTGGGCGTTAACTTTTTATTCCCGCTATGAAATTTCAATTTTTCGGATTCGTTGGAAAGATATTTTCAAATAGATTCAAATATTTTTGGTTTCGCTAAAATGTGGTTTATTTTGAATCTTGTACATTTATTTGAAATTAGAAATCGAATTTTCGAACTACCACGCCATTTTCAATTCCTTTTATAATTAAAAATAAATATTTATATTCTAACTTCGATTCAAATAAATATATACATTCTAATTCTGTTCAAAATAATTTTCTCGCCGTTATTATTTAAAATAATTCATTTTAAATATTCAAATTTCATTAAAATTACCAAATTAAATTTTTTAAACTGGTTCTGATTTTCGGGTTGTTACATTATGAGTGTGCAATATAAAACACACAATGGATTTCCCATCCCCACTATTCCAGATTCCCTAACAAAACGGTTTCTAATGATTCCCCACCATATTCATTCTTTTAACTCGATTCCCCTTAAATGTTTCGCCAAGTAACCTCTGTTATTTATTCAAAACCAGAAAACCTCCTATACTGGATGAAGCAATAAGTATTTTCCTTTGGAATTTGCACTTCGTAACTCAGGGTAACCCCTTACTAGGAAAGGGAAGCATCCCTTCGGATTCATTTGACCTTTATATTGCGTGAAGTAACAGATCCAATTTCTTATTATAATTTTCATACTACCTACCGAAAGGATCAGAGTTTTAAAAGAGCAATTCCCTCGATATCACTTCAGATTCAGAACTAACAATAAAAAAGAAAGGTCGGATATCCTGCATATAAGGTTAAAGAGAAGAAACCAAATTCATATTTACTATTGTAAATGATAAAAAAGTAGAAGGTAAGAAAAGAGAATGAAGGTATGGCCCAGTTTATATACTATGACGAGCGACTATTCGACTCCCTCCCGATCCCCCTTCCATACTTTGTAAGATAACCCCTCACTGACAAAGGAACTAGTGGATTCCATTCTCCCATTGGTACCCCTAATGTTTAATAGTTTCTCCCAATTTATTTCACCCATTGGTTCCTCCAATGTTCACACAAAGACAAATGTCGTGTCCATGGTTACTAACCAAATAACACGTGCAACTTTCAATGGTGTCCCACCAAATTCAATAAACATTTTTCTCTAAAAGGTTACCCCCTTCCAGTTCAGTAAGACTTGTAGTCTCCTACTATAAAGGGAAACCCCTCTGGCACCATTTATTACTCATCTCTAAAAGGTAACCCCCTTCCGGTTCAATAAGACATATAGTCTCCTACTCTAAAGGGAAACCCCTATGGCACCATTTATTACTCATCTCTAAAAGGCAACCCCTTCCGGCTTCATGAAACAACCAATCAATTAATCCAGAGGCAACCCCTTGGCATCATACAATTTCCCCGAAAATTACCCCATTCTGATCCATGCGATCAAGCAATCAATCAAAACCTAGTGTCAAAACCATGACGGTAGGGTATGGAGGCAGAAACCTCTAACTCCTTTACATAAACATAAAATAAAGCCCCTTCATTGACATTGCCAACATCGACACCATTTAAGCAAAGCCTTGAATTCTTCTTTAAAAGATTTCCTTTCGGCATGTTAACCACATCCAAGAAAATTAGTTTAGGAAAAAATTTAACAAAGGCGTGTCATCGTAGGCAATGAGTTCAAGGATTTTGGTCTCGCTTCTGATACCCCTGAAAGATAAAATGTCCTTATACAAAACATTTCTTTCTTATAATAGACCCCCTTTCGTCCCATTAAAATACCCTCTTTCATTCCTGCAAAAAGGGTAGAGGTGAAAGCCTCTAGTGGAGAAGTTAAGTTTGAAAATGTATAAGTATCAACACCAAAGCTCCTTCGAAAGATAAGAGGAAGATGTCTAAATACTTCATATACCATGTATATGATATTCCAAGTATCCAATGCTAAAGATGGCTTCCGAAAGTATTAGAATGTTGTTTCTATAAAGATAGTAGCACTAATAGTAAATACATATATATAGACTTATTTCCTTATAAAGTGATACTTTATACTTACTCCACCATATTTTTTGTATTAACATTGGCTTATAAATTAAAATACTGATTATATATGGTCTTTTTATAGTGTTTTTGTACCGACAATGTATAAAATATTTATACATATATTTTAATCATTTTAATTAACATGCTAGCTTTCCCTAAGCAATTCAAACTTAGAAAATTGATAAATAATTAACACAACCATGAAAATTATAAAATTTGAAACCTATCTCCAAAATCATATAACAAACATTATATAACAAGCATCATACCAAAAATTCATGACATCCAGAAATAACTAACTATAGGTTTACCTTAAAACATATCCATTTCATGTGTATAAAACCATATTAATATGTCAAACATAGCTTTGATTATCCGCCAACTAGAATCATATAAATTATCAAAAACTATTATGAACAACTTTACTTTCATCTATTTACACAATGACCAAAACATAAAGGTAAGAGTGTTATTCATTGATTAGTTGAGGCAGTGAGATTTGTTGATGAAATTTCCAAGCTTATATCCTAGCTTTTTATATTTCTTTCTTCTTCCCTAGCTTAACGGTCAGCAAAATTATGTTTTCATTTAATTTTAGAGTTAACAAAAAGTGAAACAAAAATGTGGTAGGATATGAGTGTATATAGTGGCCAAAATTTTACCACTTTCCCCCTCTTGTATGTCATTCCCTATGCATTATTTGATTTGTTTCTAAGCCTAACCCGATAGTTAATTTATTAAACACGATTCTCATTTCCTCCTTCACCACATTATTCCCATTTAATTTAGACAGCTAAATTCATGAATAATGTTATCCAAATTTTAGGGGTATTACATCCTTGCTCCCTCCCTGGTCGCGTCCTAAGATAGGTAGGCCCTTGCGTCTTCTTGTCTTGACAAGAAACTTGTTGTATAGTCTTCTAATAATGATTTAAAATATTGGAAAGGGCTTGAGGAATTTAGATATTGTGTGATGTGGCTTTGAAAAAGTTAGTAAAAAGATGAGTATTTCCTTAGTTTTTAGATGCCATTAATGGAGTTGAGAGGAGTAATAAATGTAGAGTTTTAGTGTACATAATTTGAGAAGAGAGGCGAGGTATTTATAAAAAAACTTTGAAAATAAAAATATTGATTGAAAAATTATCGAAAGCACCTCCTCCTCTCTCCCATTATTTCAGTTGAACTCCCCCTTCTACTCTCGTACTTGTCCTTGGGTGTAAGAGGATGCGATGTGTGCATGTATGTATAAGAGTAAGCTGTGTTTAAAAGTAAGGTATTAATTTATTAAGAGTAAACTCTTTCGGTTTCTTATGCTTACTTTTTCCTAAACCCCCTTAAATTATTTATTACTTGTTAGCCTTGTTTATCTATGTTATCATATGTATATATACATGTATATGTATACGTATGTGTTTTACCAAAGGGTTAAAAACATTGTATGACTTCCATTTGTCAAACCGTTGAGAATCCAAAACCGGTTTATCGATCATATTTTCAGTTTTCACTTGAACAATTTATCTAAGTAAAAAAATTCAAAAATAACTTTACTATTATATTTAAATAATTAAAACTTGATTATTTAGGTATTAAAACCATATTAGGTAATATACATCAATTATTTACGAAACTCCGGATATTACCAATAAAGCAATGCCAATTTTTCTTATATTTTCAAATCGATAAATTCTTTAAATAATTTGTTTCTAATTGATTTGTTATGACTATATACATATTCAAAATGATTTCTTATCATTTAAACTCTTATTTGGGTAAATATAATAATTATTAAATTGCTAAATTCTTCATTTAAATTCATAAATCAATCATTGAATATAATATCCTTATCGACGATGTCATTAATACATTTAACTTCCAAAAATAAAATATAACATTTTATTTTATATTCTCCCCCAATTATGAATGTAAGTGTACATATCCAAAAAAATCACGATCCTTATGGATTAAAATCAATTTTAGCGATAGATGATTCCAGTCGTTTTATTAGTAATTTCCATACGGAAATATTTTCTAGATTAATTTCCCAAAATGAGTTCATTATCATTGTTCATTACCTTAAACTTTATTAATAGTTGGAAATAATCCATATTTGAAAATTTTAAATAATTTAAATATCCTTAAATAAGGTAATCAAATTTTAGGTTGTTGCATTTATCCCCTTAAAAGGATCTCGAAATCACACAAAACAATACCAAGGTAGTTTTCCCTAAAATTTTATTTTGTTTACTTCCATAACCTATATGTAGATCATCCGTATGTCATATCTGATTCGATCCTTTATTTGAATCCACAACTTTTCCTTTTAAACTAGTATCAATCCTCCGACCTTTTAGTGCAGACTCTGATTAGGCAATTTGATTAGAAAATTTTACTTTTCTTGCATGGTTCTAAGCAATGATAGAAACATTAAGTGTTCAGTCATAAGCCCTAATCAATATTAGCCATCAAACATTAAATGATATATTACCTCTAGAATTTGCGTAAATATCTCGAAGTTCCATACTCGAATCTAGATCAAGATGTGAATAAACAATCTATGTACAATTTTCGTAATTATCATTCTCATTCCAATAGTGTAATGTTCCTTAAATTATTTTTGGACAGCCTTTCTAATTTAAGTTCATACCGGTATAATACTTCATTACGTCCAATGAGTATATATAAGCATTAATTTCATTTCTCTACTAAGCAGGTTCAACAAATTTTCTTAACTTCTTAAATCGTATAATCCCGACATCATATCTTCACAACGTTTCAACATTCATGTTCTAAATCAGTTTTAAGGTTTTCAACTATCGAAAATCATTGAAAATATTAATTTATTTTATTGCTACGAATTTTCCATGTTACACATTTATGAAGGTTTCTTGCAATGATGAATTTTATTAATTAAATTCATAATAATTTAAAAATCTGATACCGAAGTGAAACCAGATGAAACGTTCCTAGGATTTTCAACTCAGTAGACAGTGGCTGAAACCATTGTGGATTTCATTGATATCAAATGAGATGTTATGGCTTAATTTAACCACTCAACAAAATCTCCTTGTTAAATCTTATCCTAACCTTGGTGAAAGTTACTCCCTAATACTTTATCTTTATTTGGGAGAGATTCATGGAAGGTATATAACAAGAAAGATTTTTCATTAATATAAAGTTCTTACAACTTACTACCGATACTTCATTTATATTTAATCACTACAGGTACAATGATTTATAATTAGTTACTGCTTACATAATGCTTGAAGAAGAATCGAGTCCTATTCTTCTAAATCCGAGGAGGTACCTTTGTACAAGAAATCTATAGCATGTGATATATCCAAATATTCTTCCTCTTCCTCTTAGTCATCGGCTCCGTTCCCATCCCCACCTTCTTACGGTGGGTTTTCCATGTCAGGGTACTCGATAGCTTAACCCATTTCCATTATGTGACCTTCCCCATTACCCTCTTCTATCTTCTCAAGTCTTAGGACTGGGTCTTCAGGACTTCTTCTTCTGCATCTTCTTCCTCATCTGTTTCTATTTCATCTTGTCATTTGATGTAGTCGCTACCTACTGATTTGACGATGCTACTCCCTTGGCTACTTCTCACGTCGTCTCCAGATATGTTGTCCATCCACTGGTCATAGTATGCGAAGTTTTGGCTATTTTGATCAACCTCGGGTTCTTCTTCTTCTATTCCATGGGTTTGATTCCTCGATCTCAATGATCGGTGCTGGCTCATTATCGTTGGATAAGTCAATGAGTTCTGGATCCTCGCGAGGAACAACTAGATAAATAGGGGAATATTTTTCCAACTAAAGTGCGAGAAGGGAAGTCCAAGATGTCGGCAACTATTACTTGAAATGTCGACGGGCTCGTTTCCTTCGCTTTGGAGGACACCTCTTTATAGTTTTTCTTTCCATCGAGATTCTATATTGATAAAACGTATATCTCTTATCCTGCTTCGTTTTATAGGGATCTGTAGCCAAAGGGTGAAATTCGTCAGGTCTTATTTGTTTATAAATTGTAATTTCGATTATTACTATTTGTACCTCTCAAGGATATTCTTCAATTTGGAGGTAGACGTCAAGTAAAGTTATTTCTTTATTATCTTTAAAGAAATATCATTTATTCTTTAAATTACACACGTATAATTTACTCTCAACTCATTCTAGGTTATTGCTAACCTTATATTTAATTGGTTACACATCCTAGAGTATTGCTAATCCTATCTTTGATGACTCTTTTACCCATATTAGGCTTAGGTATTTTTTAACCCAAGCTCTAATACCAAATGAAATGACCCGCTTATTTGACCCACAGAAATCTACTCTAATATATCCATTGTATTCATGTGCCACAAAACAAAGTGTCGGAAAATCGAATTGTTTATGGTAAGAAAAAATAGAAAGAAAGTGTAGAAAGAATAGAATCTTTCACAGTGGAAAACTGTATATATATTTCAGCACAAAAATGTTACAGTGGAAAAGGTAATCATACTTATCAAAATGTTTATTATGTTAGCTTGGACAGTTATAGAACTTACTCTTACAATTGCTAAATGAAACTTAGTAAAGGTGGGAACCAATGAGTATCTCCAAATTCTTCACCTCCCAGCTCCATCAAATTAATCCAAACTTGAACTATTAGGTTGCCCGAAGAAAATAGGGTCACCGAGCGTTTAAGGAAAGAAAGTAAACTCTAGGTTAGTCATGGTACTGGTGCGACAAACTAAAATTTATCATTCAAAAATAATGGTATCCCATTAGACCATGACTACAATAAGCATTGTTCGGGTTTTTACCTTATGGCAACCAAATTCATGCTATGTGAAATTATTTGATATTATTTTTGATGACTTGCGAGATAAAACCCATTAAGAAATAGCAAAATTGTAACCAATATTAAATTCTGCACACCTATTGGGGGTCTTCAAACAAAATTTTAGCTTTTAATAAAAATGGATTTCCATATAATAGTAAGGTAAAGGAAAACCTTCTATATGGTACACCAGTAGAGAGGTGTACCAGGGATCTACGCTCTGGGTACCAGGTAAGACTAGCCCAGCTACATAGACCGAAAGGTGGTGCACCGATAAAATATGACGTCACCCCGAGCTTAACTGGCCTATCTGAAACATCTCTTAGACGCAACACCTACTTAACATAAAATGAGCAATCTAGAAAGGTGAAACTCATATCCTAATAAACACGACCCACATAGCCTTGCAACGGGCCCTGATTCTGCCATTACCGAGGGATGAAGCTGAAGGTCAGCGATTACCTTATACCAAGAAAATTCTAGACGTTGAATGCCATGTTGCCAAATCTATTACACACAACTAATTTACAACCTCTAAGTTCATACGTCTTAGAGAAGAGAAGGGTGCATATATTTTAGGAAAGTTACTTCCCACACCACCAAACAAATATACATTCGCGGAGATCAATATACATGTATCAAAAGTGCAATGTCGAATATTCGTCCATACAACTCATCCTACATTTGGATAAACCAAAGGCCATACTCCCATTAGATCGTATGATCTAACAAAAGTTTCCCTTGTATTGAAGATCTGGTTGCAAAACTATTGTCTATTAGTAATGTGGGAAAATTACACCGTAGGTCATTGAGCAACCATTCATTCAATCTCCATCATTATTGTTCATTCATCATTGCTCATCTATTATTCTCGCTTTCAAAACTTTTATTGATTCATAGTAATTTTCGGATAGGAATCATCCAAATTAGATTATTATCTCCTCGGATCAATCATCATAAAAATAATATTTACGTAGTATTGGTGTTGGGTATTCTTTATTTCTTAATTCATTTCTCCACGAAACATCTTTTAAGGATGTATAACCTCAAAAATTCTTCAAGGATATATATGGAATCATTATACCTCATTCATTATGTCATCTTGGATGGTAATTCTGTTTAGTGTAATAGATTCAAAGAAATTACACTTATTTTGCTCGATATAAAGTTTCGTATTCAATCTCTGTTATTCGTTGAATAATGGTGTAAACACTTATTAAATTCTTACGAAGAGTAATTATTCCATCCTAGGAATTTGATACTAAATACAACAAGATCATCTCCAAGAAATCAGTTTTATTTGTTGTGACGACCCCAAACCCCCGTTCCACGGTGGCAAGGGTAATCTTTGGAATATAATACATAAACAGATAACAGCAGAACAAAAATAAATAAATACACCAGAGAATGTACACCAAATACACTGGACAAACATAATCATCAGAGTTACACAGTATACAGGATCATACTTAGTACAAAATACAGTTTCAGCTTTTCTACAGTGAAATCGAAACATAATATGTACAATAGGAGCTGAACAGCATAAAAGGAAAGAAATGATAGAATCCATCTTCAGATCCATAGTTATCTAGAAAGTGCCTGCTAAAAGCTGAATACAAGGTTACCCGTGTAGAAAATAGGGCACCGGAGTTTGCAAGTGAACAAACTATGAGTCAGTCATGGGACTGGTATGAGAAATCTACAACTTAACTTATTTTATAATAAGGCCAATCACAGGACCACACCGCTAACGCGGAACGGGTTTACTCCATTGGATTGCCAGTGCTCAAAACAAGTAAATTATTTAAACATCGCAATGCCTTTTATAAAAATGAAGCCATTATAAGACTCAGTTCCCATCACACAATGCAACGCAAACCGGAGGATAGAGTTTTACCTTATAATGGCCAAAATATGCTTGATACGAATAAAACAAAAGCATTTGATATTATTACTAGTGTTTATACATTTCAAAAAAACAATTTCAATCATAAGTATCAATCATAGATGACAAAAATGCCCTATACCACTATTCGCCGTATATAGGTATACAATAAAAAATCGCACGATGTCGTATTTGGAAATTGGAATTTCGTCATGAACCAAGGCAAGGGATCGTCCTTACCGCTTCAAGACAATCTAGCCCATGTCTCAGGCAAGTACTATGTCAAGCCTTTGGATCGTCAAGGCCGGTCCACACGAAGTGGATTAAAATACCTAAACACTGTGTTTCCCCGCCGTATGGGGCGTAAACTGGTCAGATACCAACCAAACCATCGGCCCTGTAGCGACCGATATAACCGAGGTGCCTCGCTATCCATCATCCACATAAATAAAATGCCCGGGCGTGTAAAACCCAAAACATCACTCCTAGCTAGAAGGAAACGCATGTCCTCCTTGAAGCCCTCTCCCGTTTCTGGTTCATACCGGGGTGTGAGGCCCACGTATCAGCGCTAAACACAAAGCTAGCTATTTAAATTCGTGCTTTGATCATCAACCACAAGGCTCTGCTTTTCAACAAAAGCCTTGATCACAGCATCTCTGCATGCCACGTTGTCAATCTACAACGTCAGACACACATCCATTTACAAGTCCATTCTGGGTCTGAACGAAACCGGAGGCACCGTATTCCTCTCCCGTATGTCCAATATAGGAGAGAGGCCCTCGCACATCCGAACGATCAACAAGTACGTCCGGACGACCACCACTGTAACCCCTTCAGGGAAGCAACTCCCATTAAAGGCATCAGTAGCCATCCATTCGATGTGAAGATCCTCGGTCTTGCACTATCTTCATATCTTCGACTTCTAACCGTCGATCAATTATTTGAAATTAGAATTAACTCGGCCTTTTCAAATAATTTACCTATATTTAGAATTTCAAATCAATTCATTTCAATGGTTAAATTATCTAACATCCATAATTCAGTTCATTAATGTAATTTTCACGTCAAACACATTCAACCATCAAATATCCTATAAAACGAGTAAATTCAATTTATTTCCATTCCATATCGTTTATAATATTTTATAACGATTTATCGCTATTTTTATTTATTTAAATATAGCCAATTTATTCAAACGACGCTTTAGGTTATAACGCGGCCATGGCGCTATTTTTCTCCAGATTTGATTTACACATATCTGAAAATCTAATCGTTGGATCTTTACATATTTTATATCATTGGAAAGATCTTTTCAAAGCGAACCCAACGGTTCCAGTTGGGGAAAATCAGACGGTCGGATCTCCTGGTACAATCGTTTGAAGTTACGATTTCAAAATACGAACTACAATGTCATTATTCGATTTAATTTAATTATATTTATATATATTAATATAATCCATTCTGGCGCTGTCTTCATTCAGATTTGAATTTAACATTTCAAAAAATCTAACCGTTGGATCTTTACAAATTTGGTGTCGCTGGAAAGATATTTCCAAAGCGGACCCAATGGTTTCGGTTTCGGGAAAATCCGATGGTCGGATCTCCCCAATGATCATTTAAAATCACCGTTTCAAAATACGAACTACAGCTTCGTTATTCGATTTATTTTAATTATATATATATATGTAATATATTCTTCGATTTCCACACCATTTCATTTCATGTATGTGATAAAAATAATATTTTTTTCCAACAAATATCTATTTCAATGCATGACTATTTTTAATACTTCATATATATATATATGTGTGATTTTTGTTGTTAAAACAATTTATTTCAAAAATGAAGATTTTTAGTGATTCATACATATATAAAAATGAGATTTTTATTGTTAAAACAATTTATTTCAAACACGAATATTTTATATACTTCATATACATGATAAAAATGTGATTTTTATCTTTCAAACAATTTATTCGTCATATGAATATTTTTCCAACACAAGAATATATTTCAATACATGAATATAAATAAACACAGGAATATTTCAGAAAATTTCGGCAGCATAACGACATGGGGTTTAAAACCGGCACCGTCCCGAGTACGGCTCCTCGCACTACCTTACGCCTCGTAGCGTTCCCTAAGGGGTTTATCCTTATAATCTAAATATTCCAATCATTTTCATATCCCAATGGATTTTTCCACAAGCACTTCCAATTTTTATTCAACAACAACAATCATTATCAACCATTCGCATTTATCAACCAAATTTCACATCAACCAAACTTCAAACAATCTCAATCAATATATATTGTCCATGGTCTGTGGACGAGGAGAGTGTATATATATATACGTATATAAATATATTTCACTTTCATTTCAATTTCATTTCAACTCACATATAATTTTTACAACGCATATATAACTTATACATTGCACATACAACTTATACAACGCTTATACATAAGGTGTACAACGCCTATATAACTTATATGTCGATCGTATAATTTATACATCGTCATTGCATATCGTTTATAATTTAGAAATCTCACATTGGGTTCCACTCCTTCAAAAATTGTAGGAAGCTCCAAAAATTTTCCGGTCTCTTCTAGAATGTAGAAGACGTCCACACGAGTCCAATGTCTCTTATTTCACTGAATTTCGACCACATAGCAAAAATATATGATTTTTATAAGTTAATCATATTTCATAGCACTTGAAAGTGTTATAAACAGTTAATTTAAACCACTGTCGTGTACCTGAGTTGAATATTCGAAACTAGGTTTGGCGATAACTTCAAATCCGTAGCACCTGGACGCAATCTGTAACACCCCGGATTTTTGAATAACCGAATTAACTAAAATAAAGAATAATTAATCTCAGACGTGAGAATTAAGGGAATGGGGTTGTGCCATTGTGTTCATCTCGGAATTCTGGTTGAAATAGAGTTTGAATTTTGCGGGAAACGGATATCGGATGAAGGAGATATGGACGAACGAAGTTTGGTGGCAAGAAAAAAAATATATGCACTGGCGCACTTGGGAAGTGCGCCAGTACAAATTTACATTGGTGCACTTCCCAAGTGCGCCCAGGCCGAGGGAAAACGTGCACAGCCTTCTGGCTCAGTCTGACCCATGTTCTGTCTCATTGTTGAGTCCTTTCTGACTCTTTGCTGAGTCATTAGGGCTGACTTGTCACCCAATCATGACTGAATGGTTTTGATTAACCCTAAGATCATCCGACGGCTTAAATTAATTCAAAAATCTATAAAAAGACCCATAGACTCAAACCCAAAATCAAAACTGAAACTATGGCCGTCATGCTGTCGTCTTGAACCTAGAGTAGCCGCCATAAATTAAAGAGGAAGAACAACAAATCAAATCAGTTCTATTCAACCCTAACGATGAATCTTCTTCAAAGGAGAGCTAACACAACTCCAGAAATCAGAATTCAGAACTCAAGACCGCTTTTGAGTTGTGAGTTTGATCACTTTAACAAAATAATTGCTAAATCAATTATGATGTGATATACGTTGGATTATAAGTTGTGGTTGTGAATCTAATTCATACGTTTAATCATGTATGTTAACTTGATTCATATTATATGATGTTATGAAAGATTTATATGTGATGTTATGCAAGTTTCATGTATGATGTTATGCAAGTTTTATATATAATGTTATGCAAGTTTCATGTATGATGTTATGCAAGTTTTATATATGATGTTATGCAAGTTTCATGTATGATGTTATGCAAGTTTTACATATGATGTTATGCAAGTTTCATATATGATGTTATGCAAGTTAATATGATTATGCAAGTTGTACATATGATGTTATGCAAGTTAATAGGATCACGCAAGTTGTATGCGAGTTATATGATGTTATGTAAGTTTGAATCTAAAATATATGCCAGTAATTCATGATGTTAACTTGTGTCAATGAATCCCTTTTTATAATCCAGTCACCTAGTTTTATAACATCAGTTTTTATGCGAATATGGATGGGGAACATATGCTAGTTCGTATAAGTATTATGTTCATATGCAAGTTTAAGTGATAATTGGATTCACAAATATACAAGTTCACACCTTTAAAGTTTAGATCCATATTCAAGTTGACATTTTTATGCTGAAACAATGACATGCACTGTTTACACCCTTATGTGCCTTTTATTGGATCCATAGTTATGCAAGATGACACCTTTATGTTTAGGGTGACGACATACATAGTTTATGTAAGTTTGTGATAATTACCTAGGCTAGTTGGGTGTAAAACTATGTTCATACATGCAAGTTCACACCTTTTAGATTTATGATTTTTGGATCCTTGATAATACAAAGACTATGCAAGTATGTTGTAATTCTTAATTGCAAGTTAGATGAAAAATTAGATCTATTATTGTGTGTATGTGACTTTGTGACGTTTATTCCTTTTTTTTAGTATTAGACTATTTGCTAGTCTAATATGTATATGTCATGTTAAGCGAATGAATGACGATGGTACAATGGGGATAATAGTGGAAACACACATATTGTGAATTTGGCATGTAATGGCCTAAAAAGGCATGTAATTAATTTTAAAGGAATAAAATGTAATTGTGGTGAAAATTGGTATGATTTTACATACCATAAATGGATGGACATAATTGAGTCAATTATGGACATCGTTAAATTTGGAATTGATTGATAATTTGAATAGGGAAAGTAATTCAAATTGGGGAATGATTAATTTGGAGTAATTAATCGTCTAAGACACGAGGTTAGGCTCGTTTGTGGTGTAAGACTGCCCGGACCCACCCGGCAAATCCAGTTGCCACAAATGCCAGTCTAATGTGAGAGGTCTTAGGCACAAATTAAATACGTAACAGTTGTAAAGACACGAGGTTAGGCTCGTTTGTGGTGTAAGACTGCCTGGACCCGCCTGGCAAATCCAGCTGCCACAAATGCCAGTCTAATGTGAGAGGTCTTTATGAGGTTACGGTCTTAATGAATTAAGAAACGCTTAACCAGATAAACATGTAGTGGGACATGAGGGGGTTAAGTGGGTGCCTTGGGTGGCATGAGGAAATACGATTAGTAACACTTAACCAAGGTAAAACATGTAAGTGGGACATATGGATTAAGTGGGTGCCTTGGGTGACATATGGAATTACTAATAGAAACCCTTAACAAAAATTGAAACATGAATAAGAAGTGGGTTAAGTGGGAAATACTAGAGGGGACCAAGCTTAGGTGGATAGCTTGTGTCAAGTCGTGGGGGCCCATTTCAACCAGTAACCCAGACGTATCTTTGTGGGCTCGACCCAAGTCGAGGATGGGACACGCATACTGGGCTTGACTGTAAGAGGCTGAACCGGGTTAGCGGTGGCAACGCAAGTCCAACGGGTTCATATGCATGTATGGACCCGAGCTGGTAGGTAAGACGTTGTTGCATCGTGTAGGTATAAGCCGTGCATCATTGGTGGTATCGGGTTGCCACTTTGGGGAGTGATACACCCCATTGTGGGGCCAACACAGGTATCTACGAGTTAAGGAGCCGATCGAATTGGGCAGGGTAGTGGGTACACCTAGTGTAGATAGGAGCAGACGGCACTTATGTAGTCAGCTAGGGGTACACGAAGCTACCACTATTATTAGTAATTACTAAGGGGGTACACCTAGTGGAGATAGGAGCAGGCGGCACCTATGACGTCAGCTAAGAGTACGTGGAATTACCATTATTACTTATTGAAGGGGTACATCTAGTGGGGATAGGTACACGCTGGGTACCTATGATAGCAACTAGAGATATATAGTCAAACATGGAGGATAGTGGGTACATCTAGTAGTACACGAAGCTATCATCGTTCTATTTAGCCAAGAGGGATCAAATTTCTAGAGTGACTAGTAGGGGTGCAGTTAGTGTTAGTACAGTACAGTATGGTACAGTATGGTAGAGTATAGTAATTATCCTATATCGATTAGGAAGCGCCACTTACGTTATCTCTGTTTCTCTTGATTGCCTTGCCATACCCATGTGGTTCACACAGTCATTACTTTATTCTCTAGCTTATATCTTATCATATTGCTTTAATAATTATGTTGTTAGAGTTATCGTACTAGCCAGACTTTATGTCTGACCACCTTTGTTTCCACCTCTTTTCTTCCTTCCCCCCCCCCAAGGTTCTAAGGGTCGGACTAGTACTAGTGGAGCTTGATTGGTATCTCTTTGGGAGCACTTGGATTTGGATTGTCGAAGTAAAGTTCAGCCTATCATTTTCTTTATGGCTATTTGTAGTAGTGGGATTATGTACTTTGTTTTATCAAGATGGATATTATGTACTTGACTTTGGTTTATGATGTTGATGATGTAACCAAACATATTTACCCTCTGTGCAATAAATAAAGTTTTAAATTTTCAAGTACCGCTTTATATCTGTCTTGTTGTGATTTTCTGTTCTATATTCACTTAAAATGCTCCATGGAAATTAATGTATTCCCTTTGCGAGTGACATTAATGGACGTGGGGTGTTACACGTGGTATTAGATCTGAAGGTTACCAGAACAGATATGAATTTTGAAAAAACTATTTTTCAGAACAATTTTTATAAAGAAGTACTTTCAAAAGTATGTTTTAAGGAAAGTATTTTTCAAGAGAAAAGTATATTTTAGAGAACATAATCCCCAAGAGCCATATATCCTTCTTTCGATTCTCCGTTTTGAATCCCTTCCTCTTTCTCTTTTTGTGTTCTTTCACCCTCCGCGTATAGATACTTTTTCTAAGATAAATAAGGACTTCCGTACGAAGGACGGGAAAACCACTTCAAGGGACTTAGACGTTTGTCGGGCTAGAAGTTAGTCCAAGGAAGTGGAGGGCTTGTTGGTACCTTTAAGATAGACGATGGGTGGAAGGTTCAAATTGCTGTTTGGTTAACAAAGGACGAAACTTCATCTTGGTGGGAAGTCAGAATGGAGAATTTGAAGAAGAAGGCTAGTTGTTTTGGAGAAATAGGACACCTTAGGATTGTCCAAAGAGGCAAGGACGAAGTACAGGATCTTCTGGAGGGTAGTTGTATTCCCTCACGGATGGTATACCTGATGAGGGTAGGACCGTCTAGGTTGAAATTTGGTTTTCTTTATCATCCTGTTTGAACTTTGTTTGATTCTGGCGCTTCATGCTCGTTAATATCCGCTTCGTTAGTTGAAACACTGCACTTAAATACTAGTCTAATAAGGATCCCATCCTAGTCTCAAATCCTGTTGGTGGTTCGGCTCATCCTTCAATGGTTTGCAGGGATTTGAGAGTGTCTATCTTGGGCGTTTGGTTTGTATGCAATGCCTTCGTCCTTGGTTTCACGGGCTATATTTTGATTCTATGGGTGGATTGGCTAGCCAGGCGGGGTGCCATCCTAGATTGTGAAAGGAGGGTAGTCAAACTATTGATTCGTTATGGAAAGACCCTCATATTCCTTGTGACCCTAGGGGTTCAGTGTTGCTTAGCTGCCTAGAATCTTCTGACGCATCCAACGATGATTGGGGTCTGTTTGTGTGGTCTATGAGTATGGAGACGTCGTTGATAAAGTGTGAGGTATACCCAGAGGCGCGAAATAAGTTTTCGTGTGTGCTTAATAGATTAAGCAAAGCCAATTATGTGATCAGCGGTGGTTTTGGAGCAAGACTGGTAAGGACAGCCAGAGTTGGTCAAGTGCTCAATTGGTTGGCCGTCTTACTAGTATCATCTCACATAGGCCTTCTGAATTCGAAGGAGGCATCCCTTAGGTGTTTTCCTGATATTGGTTTAGGCCTTTGGGGCTTGTACTTGGGGGATGTCGAGTTCGACTAGGAGGGTCTATGTGAGAGATGGATAGTTGTGACGATTTTGCATGGGATAATATCCTGGTTTTCTCTAGAAGCAGAGAAGAGCATGCCCTATATCTTAGGGAAAGCTTAGGGACCCTACAAGTGCACCATCTTAAAGCTAAGTTCTCAAAAATACCATTTTTGGAGGAAAGAAGTGAGGATTCTAGGGCATGTGGTCTCTAGGGAAGGGTGATATGTTATGGTGGATGGAGTTCTTGGCGTCCTACGATTTTGAGATAGCATATACCCCTGACAAGGGTAACGTTGTGGCGGATGCCTTGAGTAGGAAAAAGTTGACATTGAGTCCTTTGTTTGTCGAGCGGCGTAGCTTAGAGTTTATCTCTACCTTTGACTTTAGACCATCCATTGATTTTATACCCAGTTTGCTAACGTCCTTGAGGTCAGACCTACGCTTTTGGGATGGGTTGGAGAGGCACAGCGAGACGACCTATAGTTGGTTGAGTTAGTAGAGAAGCTCAAAGAAGGGGAGTCATCGAGCCATCTCCATAGGTATACCCTAGATGATAAGGGTTGGTTACGTAGGGACGGTAGACTTTGTGTACTAAAAGACGATGACCTAAGGAAGACCATTCTTGATGATGCACATCGTTCGAAGATGACCATCCATCCCGGCGGGGACAAGATGTACATGGACATGAAACGAGTTTACTTTTGGGTCGGTATGAAGAGGGATGTGGCCGAGTATGTCGCTAGATGCTTGGTGTGCCAACAAGTAAAAGCAGAGCAAAAGAAGCCCGGTGGATTGCTTCACCCATTGGAGGTCCCACAATGGAAATGGGAAAGTGTTTCGATGGACTTTGTTGACGGATTACCAAGATCGAGGCAGGGTAATACGGTGATTTGGGTCGTGGTAGACAGACTTACTAAGAGCACCCATTTTATTCCCGTAAAGAGTAAGAGGACTGCTCCATGGTTAGCCTCCGTTTACATTCGAGAAATAGTTCGTTTTGCACGATGTTCCTTCTAGCATAGTGAGCGACCGCGATCCTATCTTCACTAGTGAATTTTGGAAAAGCTTGCAAGAGGCGGTAGGGACTCAGTTATGTTGAGAACCTCATATCATCCGTAGACGGACGACTAGACCGAGAGGGTGAATCTTATTCTAGAGGACCTATTGAGGTTATGTAGACTTCGGAGGTACATGGGAGGAACATCTTCCATTGGTGGAGTTCGCATATAATAACAGCTTTCAGTCTAGCATTGGCATGACATCATTCGAGGCTCTTTATGGACGGCCGTGTCGTTCGCTTACATATTGGTGGGAGTCTACAGATAAGATCTTGCTTGGGCCCGATATGATTAGACAGACTTCGAAAAAGATCGATTTGATTCGAAGGAGGATGAAGGCGGCGCAAGATAGGCAGAATTCTTATGCGAACAAGAGGAGGACATATCTTGAGTTTGATATTGGGGACATGGTCTTTGTCAAGGTGTCTCCATTACGGAATGTCGTTCGCTTTGGGTCCGTTGGGAAGTTAGCACCAAGATTTGCAGGGCTATTTCCTATTAAGGAAAGGATTGGGCAGATAGCGTATAGAGTGGAGTTGCCCAAGAAACTTAGTGGTGTACACGACGTATTCCATGTATCACATTTGAGGAAGTGCTTGCACGAGACCGCGGAAGTAGTAGAGCCGAGCTTGCTTAGAGAGGTGGAGGTCAAGTGTGATGCGACGATTCGACGAGCTTCTACGCGCATTCTTGGGTCGGAGATTAAGAAGTTTAGGAATCGAGAGGTAAAGCTAGTCAAAGTGCAATGGGGAGATGATGAGAGCAACGCTACTTGGAGGACAGAAGAGAAGATGCTTTCATTATACCCTTTTCTTTTCGAGGGTATGTCTTTTAAATTTCTCCTTTATCGCTTACCTTGTACTTATCTTATCTTTAGTATGTCCTCTCGCTAGTATCTTTGACCTTTAGATAGGATAGTCCTATGGTTGAAACATGTATTTGAGACATGTGATGTATGATGGATGCATGTGGATGCAAGTGTTTGCTAGTGGTTGCTCGTGGATGCATATACACACACTGTAGGCACTAGATCGGCTCAGTCACTTCATATTGCATATTTCATATAAACGTGTGTACATAATTAAGTAATGGATGTATAATGGTTGTACCATCATATGGATGTTGCATTTTGGTGAGTGTTTGTGCACACATGTAGAAATAATATATATCGATAGGGTTCTTTCGCATACATAATGGACGCATGGCACTATCATGGTTTGCATTAAGGAGGTCAACTGAATCAGTAGACCGCCTGATTTTGCATTAGATAAGGAACATATACACACACTTCTTGCATATGTTCATACATCATTAGAAATTTAATAAGGACAATGGATGCCCGTGTTTGATGGTTGAGTAGATGGTTGTTTGGATGGTAGGATATGCATTCTCCTTAACTTGGAGATTTCGGGGGCGAAATCCTTTAAGGAGGGGAGAATGTAACACCCCGGATTTTTGAATAACCGAATTAACTAAAATAAAGAATAATTAATCTCAGACGTGATAACTAAGGAAATGGGGTTGCGCCATTGTGTTCGTCTCGGAATTCTGGTTGAAATAGAGTTTGAGTTTGCGGGAAACGGATATCGGATGAAGGAGATATGGACGAAGGAAGTTTGGTGGCAAGAAAAAAAAATATGCACTGGCGCACTTGGGAAGTGAACAAATACAAATTTACATTGGTGCACTTCCCAAGTGCGCCCAGGCCGAGGGAAAACCTGCACAGCCTTCTGGTTCAGTCTGACCCATGTTCTGACTCATTGTTGAGTCCTTTCTTATTCTTTGCTGAGTCATTAGGGCTGACTTGTCACCCTATCATGACTGAATGGTTTTGATTAACCCTAAGATCATCCGACGGCTTAAATTAATTCAAAAATCTATAAAAAGACCCATAGACTCAAACCCTAAATCAGAATTAAAACTGAAACTATGGCCGTCATGCTGTCGTCTTGAACCCTAGAGTAGCCGCCACAAATTAAAGAGGAAGAACAGCAAATCAAATCAGTTCTATTCAACCCTAACAATGAATCTTCTTCAAAGGAGAACTAATACAACTCCAGAAATCAGAATTCAGAATTCAAGACCGCTTTTGAGTTGTGAGTTTGATCACTTTAACAAAATAATTGCTAAATCAATTATGATTTGATATACTTTGGATTATAAGTTGTGGTTGTGAATCTAATTCATATGTTTAATCATGTATGTTAACTTGATTCATATTATATGATGTTAAGAAAGTTTTATATGTGATATTATGCAAGTTTCATGTATGATGTTATGCAAGTTTTATATATGATGTTATGCAAGTTTCATGTATGATGTTATGCAAGTTTTATATATGATGTTACGCAAGTTTCATGTATGATGTTATGCAAGTTTCACATATGATGTTATGCAAGTTTCATATATGATGTTATGCAAGTTAATATGATTATGCAAGTTGTACATATGATGTTATGCAAGTTAATAGGATCACGCAAGTTGTATGCGAGTTATATGATATTATGTAAGTTTGAATATAAAATATATGCTAGTAATTCATGATGTTAACTTGTGTCAATGAATCCCTTTTTATAATCCAATCACCTAGTTTTATAACATCAGTTTTTATGCGAATATGGATGGGGAACATATGCTAGTTCGTTTAAGTATTATGTTCATATGCAAGTTTAAGTGATAATTGGATTCACATATATACAAGCTCACACCTTTAAATTTTAGATCCATATTCAAGTTGACATTTTTATGTTGAAACAATGACATGCATAGTTATGCCAGTTTACACCTTTAAGTGGATCCATAGTTTACTCAGGTTAACACCTTTTATTGGATCCATAGTTATGCAAGACGACACCTTTATGTTTAGGGTGACGACATACATAGTTTATGTAAGTTTGTGATAATTACCTAGGCTAGTTAGGTGTAAAACTATGTTCATACATGCAAGTTCACACCTTTTAGATCTATGATATTTGGATCCTTGATAATACAAAGACTATGCAAGTATGTTGTAATTCTTAATTGCAAGTTAGATGCAAAATTAGATCTATTATTGTGTGTATGTGACTTGGTGACGTTTATTCCTTTTTTTTAGTATTATACTATCTGCTAGTCTAATATGTATGTGTCATGTTAAGCGAACGAATGACGGGGGTACGATGGGGATAATAGTGGATACACACATATTGTGAATTTGGCATGTAATGGCCTTAAAAGGCATGTAATTAATTTTAAAGGAATAAAATATAATTGTGGTGAAAATTGGTATGATTTTACATACCATAAATGGATGGACATAATTGAGTCAATTATGGACATCGTTAAATTTGGAATTGATTGATTATTTGAATAGGGAAAGTAATTCAAATTGTGGAATGATTAATTAGGAGTAATTAATCATCTAAGACATGAGGGTAGGCTCGTTTGTGGTTTAAGACTGCCCGGACCCACCCGGCAAATCCAGCTGCCACAAATGCCAGTCTAATGTGAGAGGTCTTAGGCACAAATTAAATACGTAACAGTTGTAAAGACACGAGGTTAGGCTCGTTTGTGGTGTAAGACTGCCTGGACCCGCCTGGCAAATCCAGCTGCCACAAATGCCAGTCTAATGTGAGAGGTCTTTATGAGGTTACGGTCTTAATGAATTAAGAAACGCTTAACCAGATAAACATGTAGTGGGACATGAGGGGGTTAAGTGGGTGCCTTGGGTGGCATGTGGAATCTAGTGGGTGCCTTGTGTGGCATGAGGAAATACGATTAGTAACACTTAACCAAGGTAAAACATGTAAGTGGGACATATGGGTTAAGTGGGTGCCTTGGGTGGCATATGGAATTACTAATAGAAACCCTTAACCAAAATTGAAACATGAATAAGAAGTGGGTTAAGTGGGAGATACTAGAGGGGACCAAGCTTAGGTTGATAGCTTGTGTCAAGTCATGGGGGCCCATTTCAACCAGTAACCCATACGTATCTTTGTGGGCTCGACCCAAGTTGAGGATGGGACACGCATACTGGGCTTGACTGTAAGAGGCCAAACCGGGTTAGCGGTGGCAACGCAAGTCCAACGGGTTCATATGCGAGTGTGGACCCGGGCTGGTAGGTAAGACGTTGTTGCATCGTGTAGGTATAAGCTGTGCATCATTGGTGGTATCAGGTTGCCACTTTGGGGAGTGATACACCCTACTGTGGGGCCAGCACGGGTATCTACGAGTTAGGGAACCGATCGAATGGGGCAGGGTAGTGGTTACACCTAGTGGAGATAGGAGTAGACGACACCTATGTAGTCAGCTAGGGGTACACGAAGCTACCACTATTATTAATAATTACTAAGGGGATACACCTAGTGGAGATAGGAGCAGGCGGCACCTATGACGTCAGCTAGGAGTACGTGGTATTACCATTATTACTTATTGAAGGGGTGCATCTAGTGGGGATAGGTACACGCTGGGTACATATGATAGCAACTAGAGATATACAATCAAACATGGAGGATAGTGGGTACATCTAGTAGTACACGAAGCTATCATCGTTCTATTTAGCCAAGAGGGATCAAATTTCTAGAGTGACTAGTAGGGGTGCAGTTAGTGTTAGTACAGTACAGTATGGTACAGTACGGTAGAGTATAGTAATTATCCTATATTGATTAGGAAGCGCCACTTACGTTATCTCTGTTTCTCTTGATTGCCTTGCCATACCCATGTGGTTCACACAGTCATTACCTTATTCTCCAGCTTATATCTTATCATATTGCTTTAATAATTATGTTGTTAGAGTTATCGCACTCGCCAGACTTTATGTCTGGCCCCCTTTGTTTCCACCTCTTTTCTTCCTTCCCTCCCCCCCCCCCCCAACCCAGGTTCTAAGGGTGGGACTAGTACTAGTGGAGCTTGATTGGGATCTCTTTGGGAGCACTTGGATTTGGATTGCCGAAGTAAAATTCAGTCTATCATTTTCTTTATGGCTATTTGTAGTAGTGGGATTATGTACTTTGTTTTATCAAGATGGATATTATGTACTTGACTTTGGTTTATTGTTTTGATGATGTAACCAAACATATTTACCCTCTGCTGCAATAAATAAAGTTTTAAATTTTCAAGTACTGCTTTATATCTGTCTTGTTGTGATTTTCTGTTCTATATTCACTTAAAATGCTCCACGGAAGTTAATGCATTCCCTTTGCGAGTGACATTAATGGACGTGGGGTGTTACACAATCGTGTTTTGGCACCTCGAAGAGCTTCGAATCGTACGCCTGGGCCTAGGGGTGGCACTCGGATCGATGCAGCGTGGCGGCGGCGGCGGCTGCTTGAAGGCGGTAACTTCGACGGAGTAGACCTCGACGATGGCGCAGCGGTTTGGGGTGCAATGGGTATGGATGTGAAGAAGGGGTCGAGATCTTCAAAAGGTTCAACAGGGGTCAAGCTAATTTCACATAGTTTGACCGGAATGTGGTCGGGAAGGCCAGAAACCACTTCCGCCGTCGGTCGCGATATTACGGGAGAGAGAAAATTATTTTGGGAGAATAAAATTATAAAAGAAATTTTCTGATTGGCCGTTATTTATATAAATTTGAAAATTAGGGTTTTTTCATACGAACTCCAATCCGAACCCAACGACTGTTACCCCTAGCTAATTACCCCCCATCCCGAACATAATGGGATATGCTAGGCAAGCCAGTTCGACTGTTTCAGCCAGTTATTCTTAAAATTAAAATATAAAACATTCAATATTTGATTTGAACATACATTTCAATTTGCCGGGGCCACATGCTGATCCCAAAAATTCCAGAAAAATAAATCTAGTTATGTTTGGATGATACGGTCCAAACAAAACTAGTTTCGTCGAATTTGGAGACCGTTTGAAAAATGACCATTTTCTAGTAGATCCAAATTGACGGAAATTTACCAAATGCATTTTCCTTTGCTACGCTCACATATTAGCTCCAAAAATTATGGAATTTGAAATCTAGCAATAACTTGACATTCCGGATCCAACAAAAGTGGTTTCGTCGAAAATGGAGGTCGTTTGCAAAATGTTTATTTTCACGGGCTATATTAATTTCATAGCGACCTTTCTGAAAATTCAATTGGCCATAACTTTTGATTCCCACTATGAAATTTCGATTTTTCAGATTCATTAGAAAAATATTAATAAATAGACTTAAATATTTTTGGTTTCACTAAAATCCTTTTCATTTGCATCTGGTACAGTCAATCAAAGTTCGAATTCAAATTTTCAAACTACCGCGCCATTTCAGGCCTTATTTTATAATTAAAATAAATATATTTGCTATAACTTTGACCGAAAAAAAATTGGTCATTATTATTTAAAATAAATTATTTTAAATATTCAAAATCCACTAAAATAGCCAAATTAAATTTTTTTTAAATTGGTTCTGATTTTCCGGGTTGTTACATTTATCTTAAGAAACTTGCTCTTTTATATATAACTTGTTTCCGACATTTCAACCTTATCCACCATCGCCTAGGAAAGGGCCAGGTGAACTGGAGCACTGTTTGCTCCTGGAAAACTCCTTGGTTAAACACCGACATCCAGATCCCAAAAATATAAAATCGGGTTTACTCATCAGCTTATTAGAACCAAGATTAAAACAATTACTTGTTATAGCTTTTTAATCCAATTTAACTATTTGACATCTTTAAAAAAATTATAGAACTTCAAAAAAATCTTTTTAAAATATACATTTAATTATTTGAAAACATTCACAAGAGGTTTGGAGAAGATGCACTGAGCTTAAGTTCAAATTTAATTGTTATTGAAAAAGTGTTATGAAAAATACTATTTTAGCTTAATTCATTAAAAAGACTTTTCTACCATTAGAAAATTCGTATATTCAATCTAAATTAATTTTAGAACATTTTAAATGATTTATAAGACTTATTCCATATTAAAAACTCAATTTTTAATAATTTCATTTTCTGGATTTTTAATTGCAAAACCGTAATGCTTTCAAATCTTGTTTTGAACATATTTCAAAATCTACTCAACGAAATCTTTATTTATTTTTATTTGTTGGAGAGTTAAGACTATAAGGATTCGAAAAAAATCGTACTTCAATGAATTTGAATTCATATTTTTCGTATACAAAAGATCCACTTTTAAAGGAGTGAAATCGCGAGTTACCGTTTCACGACACATCAAAATTTCTTCAAATTTCATATTTACACTTAGAAGTGTTAGGGAATGTGGATCTTATGGCAAGACTAACACTAGAGAGGGGTGAATAGTGTTTTCAAGGAATTTAAGAAAAATTTAAAACTTATATGATCTACTATTTGAATCACATACCATGGAGATTATCACAGACACAGAATCAAACAAAAACACAGAAATAAACAAAAATAAAATGCAGAAAAGGAAAGAACACACCAGATTTTATACTTGTTCGGATTACTCCTACGTCCAGTCCCACACAACGTTGGATTGCGCAGAGTTTTATTACTATATTAATATCCAAGTTCAAACCCCTAATTTCCCGGCTACAAGGTTAACATCACTCCAAACACACTTGATCAAGTACAATCCCCTTGATTTCACATCTACAAGGTTAACACCGCTCCCTTTCCTTAATTTCAGGGCTATAAGAAACACTTCCTTTCCCAGACACTTCCCAAATGATTGCAGCATCCCTATAACTCTTCAGTAACACTTCAATTCAGAGAGTGAGAAAAGAAGAAGTTTTATGTAATTAGAACAGAAATCGACAAAGTGGAAGTGTAGAATAAATAAAATAAGAAATATTAATGGAGGGATGAAGAGGGGTGAAGATGGAGAAGAAGAATGGTTAAAAAATTCGAATTTAACCCCTATTTATAGGATTTGAAAGATTGCAATGCTTTTGCAATGTTACAAATAGTGAAAAGACACTTCCATTGGAAAATTGAAAAATTGATAGTTGTATGTCGACAAAGACTATTATATATGTCGACATAACCTATTGTAAAATTTATAATTTTATCATTTTCCAAGTGTTTAAATATATATGTTATTCTGGAAATTCTTAAATTAAAACTTAGTGATATAAAAGAGTATGCTAAAGTATAAAATCATATGAAAATATAAATATATATTGTATAGACATATTTATAAATTTATAATGTTTAAACCTATATAAATATAAAACTATAAAAATATATAATTATATGAATTTATATAAATTTGAAAACTTATATTTTAAATCATAAGTAAAATAGAAAAACAATTGAAATTATAATTTGAATTTCGAAAACCAGAATTTTAATTTTGAAAACCAAAATTTGAAAAATAGAATTTGAATTTGAACCTAGAGTGCTATTCAGAGTTTTACATATAAACTAGACTCTATTACTTTATTTGTCTTGAACTCTTGAACTCTTGATTTCTTGATTACTCATGAGTCTTGAGTCACCTTCTGAATTTTGAATCTAGAAACTCTAAAACTATACAGTCTTCGGTATTAATTCCTGTATATAAATCCGGCATATATATGTATATATATTCTAGATAGAAATGTTAGTATATATATTTTATAATCGATGATAATTGAAATAAGGTAGTTGTCAAATGTCCATTCTCCAACAATCTCCCCCTTTTTGATGATGACAACCTTAGTTTATAAAATATTCATACCTATTCATACTTGTTGATTTTGATCCTTCTAATTCTCCCCATGTCAATATGAATCCTATATACTCTACTTAAACTAAGTCTATATTTTATAATTTTCCCTCCTTTGGTATTATCAAAAAGAAATTCTAAAAATACCCCTCCTGGATCCTATATCTATATACATATTCTATAAATATATTAATGTAAATTACTCCCCCTAAATTCATGACAAGTATTAATATATACAAGTTTATTAATCCATATACATACAGGTTTTTAAATCCAAGAAAACCAATCCTAGTAATATTTACATATGTTTTAATCAATATATATATATACAGGTTTTAAGTCAAGCAATCCAAACACATTCAAACAAATCAAACCAATCAAATCAAACCAATCAAATCATACCAAACAATCAAACGTTTCTTGGGACTTCTACCCATCCGTCTTCTCCAAAGATTGGATCATTCTTGATGACTTCCCAATCTTCATCTTCTTTTCTTGGTTGGTGCCTAAGCGAGATTGTTATCTTTGTCTCTGGAAAGAGAAGATATTAGCCAACGGATGACATCAAAGTGCTTCTCTTGTTGTTCAAACATCTTTATTTGGTTTAATTCAAGATGACATTGGTTTCATAGTACTATGGACAGGATGTTCTCGAAGGAATTCAAAGTCTCTTCAAGATTTTACTTAAGCTATGAATTGGATTTGCCACTTTTTTTTATAAGAATTGAATAAAGAGGAAGGAAGAATGATATAATAAATTTTTCTGGAAGAAATAGGCTTAAATAGGGTTTGGAATTCGTTGGATTTGAATGGACATGAGTTAGTTATTTAAATTTTAAATTTTGATTAATTTTGAAAAATTGGGAGTTATACGTCGACATATAGATATATGTTTGTCGACATACTCTTTAATTTTTATTTTTATTTTGAAATTTTCAATTTTTAGTCATTTGTTTTTATATTATGTTAATATATTTAATTCTAATATTTTCGCAGTAACTTAAAGATGGTTTTGACACAAATAAAATACCATTCATTACCTCTTAATAAACAAATATATCCAACTAATTATAAGACACTAAATACGAGATTCAAAAGAAAATACTAGCAAATATTAAAGATAACTTAAACTAGATAGGCTAGATTTCAAGGGATGATGAGGAGGAAGATGAAATTCCAAGTTTTCTTCCTATTTTGTCCATGAATTTAGTTATTTTGGTAAAAGTCTTCTTGAGCTTCTTTCGATTTTTAACTACTTTCACTTGATTTGGAACAATCATCTCTTTGGAAATGGTTCTAGTGTTGATTCGACACTCATCACTTTCCAAAGAAGTTTCTTCATCTTCTTCGATTTACATATGCTCTTCTTCATGTTGCATTCGAGCTTATTTGTCTTCGAATGTCTCATAATGTTTGAAAGTGAGTGGAATTTGCATAAGATGTATGTTTGTAGAGTCAAACACGTTTCTTGGTACAAACTCTTCTCCTTTGAGATCAACTCCGAAATATTTGAAAATTCGAGTGAGATATACTCCATAACAAAGAGTGTTTTCTCTTATTGATGTTTCTATGGGCTTGAATTCCTTTAAGATCATATCAGCCCAATTGATGTCATAGCCACCAATAATAGCAAAGATCACTTTTTGGATTTTGAGATTTGGGTTATTGAAGTTTCCGGAACGCGGAGTGATGCTATGTCGAAGGAGGTTTACGATTCTTGTTTTTAGGCGGAAAAAGCGATTTTTGAATTCCATGTGAGCATCACTTTCAAATATATGGTGATAAGTTTCCAAATCCATTTCTTCGAATTCGAATTCCGAAAAATCCAAGCCCGTGCCTTTTCAATTTAGGATATTGCCCAAAATTTCACAATTTAGAACGATTTGTGTGCCTTTTGTGCTACTCCAAATTTGATTTTGTCTCCTTCGTAAAAGCCATGATTAAGATTTGCATAGAACATTTTGACAAGTTTCGGGTAACACACTTCATCGTTATCCCGAGCGTCAATCAAACTCAATACTTCATTGTGATTGAAAAGAGAAGTAAGATCATAGGATGGAAAATATCCAAAGATGGCTAAAGTGCATGTATTGACTTTTGCATTTGCTACATAGTCAACATAGGTTTTGATTGCTTCTCTATCTTTATTGAGATATCCTTTGATGGTTTTGGATAATCTTGCTGTTTGAGGATTGCTAGAGGAAGCCATTAGGGATTTGTTTTTGAACAGAATAGATATGAAGAATAGTTTGAATTTTGAATGAAAGGTAGAGAGAAATAGATATATAATTAGAGATTGAATAGATATGAATTGAATGGGCACAACTTTTCAGAAATCAATGACACCTTTCCAGGCCTTGGGAGTTGGTGAAAAGTTGGAGGGAAGTTTAAATCTTTCAAATTCAAAATTTGAATTTCATTTTACAGGCCTTTATGCCGACATGCCCTTCTTTGTATGTCGACGTACATGTATAATTTCAAAGGACATATGGTCTTGTGAGTTTTGGATTTAACTATTTCCTGAAATAATATTAATCCTAACAAACATCCAAAATTTATTTTAATATTTTATTATTATATCAAAATTCAAATTTCAAATTTGAATTTAAATTTCAAGTTTGAATTTTAAGGTTTAATTTTCAAATTTAAAACAAAGCAAACGATCAAAGCAATCAAAGCATCCAGTCAACCAAAAAATTAAAAATTAATTAAGGCGTACCTGATTTTTAGATCCATTTCTTTGATATTTTCTGAATTCTGAATTGCTATGAAACACATATTTGAATTTCTAGTTTCTAGCTCTTCATTGCTTGATGATGAATTTGAATCATCTAAAGTTGTTGTGTATGCCTTCTTCCTTTTCTTTGATGAATTGCTATTATCCGTCTGTTGATTTGATTTATCTGGATATGCACACATTCTCTTTATATGGCCTGGTTTGTTGCATTTATAACATCGATCGTCATTTCTTTCGGAACTTCCTTGGTTATTTCTTTGAATGTTATTTCTCTTTCTGTATCTCAGAAATTTCCTGAAATGTCTTGTTATTAAGGTTGTTTCTTCATCGTCTTCACTATTTGAGTTAGAATCATTTATTGTTGCTTTAAATGCTATGGATTTCTTTTCAGTTGGTTTATTTTCCTTTCTTTTCTATAACTGGACTTCAAAAGACCAAATTTCCAATTAACTCCTCAATCCTCATTTGATTGACATTATGGGCTTCTTCAATCGCCAATGTTTTCTAATCCCACTATGAAGTCAATGAACTCAATATTTTTCTGATTTGATCTTCTTCTGAATAAATTTTTCCCTGTTCTATCAATGAATGCACCATCTGGAATCTACAATACATGTCAAAGATAGATTCATTCTTGTTCATTTTGAATAACTCAAATTGATTAATTAGCATTAATATCTTAGTCTGTTTATTGGTTCCTTCATGAGTAACTTGTAAAGTTCACCGAATTTCATAGGCATATTTACAAACCGATACTCTATTAAATTCATTCCTATCTATTGAACAAAATAACATATTCATGGCATTGGAATTGCTTTGTGTAGAAGCCTTTTGTTCATTAGTCAATTGTGCAAAATTAGTCGTGGGTTCTACGTATTTAGTCTGTGTAATATTCCATGTGTCTAAACCTACTAACTGTAAATATCTTTTCATTTTTCATGCCCAATATGAATAATTACTACCATTAAATAGTGGTGGTCTAACAGTGGACTGACCCTATCCATTAAATATTTTCAAAAATCAGATTATGAACTTTTTGAAAGACCTACTCCGGTGCCAATAATTCGGGAATGCGGAATGCAGATCTTACGGCAAGACTAACACGAGAGGGGGGAGGGGGTAAATAGTGTTTTCAAGGAATTTAAGAAAAATCTAAAACTTATATGACCTACTATATGAATCACACACCACAAAGATGACCACTGACACAAAATAAATCACAAACACAGAAATAAACAAAAATAAAATGCAGAAAAGGAAAGAACACACTGATTTTATACTTGTTCAGATTACTCCTACGCCCAGTCCCATGCAACGCTGGGTTGCGCAAAGTTTTATTACTATATCAATATCAAAGCACAATCCCCTTGATTTCCCAGCTACAAGGTTAACATCGCCCCCAAACACACTTGATCAAGTATAATCCCCTTGATTTCAGTGCGACAAGGTTAACATTGCTCTTTTTCCTTGATTTCAGGGCTACAAGAAACACACCCTTTCCCAGACACTTCCCAAATGATTACAACAACCCTATAACTCTTCAATAGCACTTCGATTCAGAGAGTAATGAGTAGAGAGTGAGAAAATAAGAAGTTTAATGTAATTAGAATAGAAATCGGTAAAGTGGAAGTGTAGAAATCAATAAAATAAGAAATATTAATGGAGGGGTGAAGATGGAGAAGAAGAATGATTAAATAATTCGAATTCAACCCCTGTTTATAGGATTTGAAAGGTTGCAATGCTTCTGCAATGTTACAAATAGTGAAAATACACTTCCTTTGAAAGGTGAAAAAGTGACAGCTGTATGTTGACATAGACTATTATGTATGTCGACATAACCTAGTGTAAAATTTAAAATTTTATCATTTTCCAAGTGTTTAAATATATATACTATTCTAGAAATTCTTAAATTAAAACTTAGTGATATAAAAGAGTATCCTAAAGTATAAAATCATATGAAAATATAAATATATATTATATAAGCATATTTAGAAATTTATAAGGTTTAAAACTATATAAATATAAAACTATAAAAGTATATAATTATATAAATATATATAAACTTATATAAACTTTAAAACTTATATTTGAAATCAATAGTAAGATAAATAAACAATTTGAAATTAGAATTTGGATTTTGAAAACCAGAATTTGAAAAATAAAATTTGAATTTGAATCTGGAGTGCTATTCAGAGTCTTACATATAAACTAGACTCTATTACTATATCTGTCTTGAACTCTTGATTTCTTGATTACTCATGAGTCTTGAATCACCTTCTGAATTTTGAATCCTGAAACTCTAAAACTGTACAGTCTTCAGTATTAATTCCTGTATATAAATCCTGCATATATATATATATATATATGTATATATTATAGACAGAAATGTTAGTATATATTTTATAATCAATGATAATTGAAATAATATTGTTGTCATCAAAACACCATTCTTCAAAAAGAAGTGTTTATAATTCATTTATAAAACATTTCAAACCATTATTAAGAGGTTTAACCATTATATTTTCACTATTTCATTTAATAATTGAAAGTGATTTTCGTTGTGCTTATCCGTGTGTATTTAATGTGACATGTTAAATAATCCATATAGTCTACATGTTATCATCCAAACATGATAAGCAATCATCATGGCTTACATAATAACCATTTAACATAAGAATAAAATTCATTTTCATTACATTAGCACATGGATAGTTAGGCTCAATTAAAGTTGGTTTCTCACCTTTATTGGTTTCTAATGTTCCTAAAATCGGCAGTCTTTCTGCTACGATTGCACCAAATCAACTCAAGCTTGCTCCTTATCCTTCCTTTATGCTTGACCTCCTCCTTGCTCCCTCCTTTCTTACGGCTTAGGATAAGTAGGCCCTTGGGTCTTCTTGTCTTGACGTGAAACTTGTTATATATTCTTTTAATGATGACTTAATATCATGGAAATAGTTTGAGAGGATTTTGATACTATTTGATGTGGTTTTGAGAAAGTTTGTCAGGAGATGAGTATTTTCTTAGAAGCCATTAATGGTGTTGAGAGGAACAAAAATGTAGAGTTTTAGTGTAAATAATTTGAGAAAAGAGGTGAGGTATTTATAGAAAAACTTAAGTAATAAAATATTGATTGGAAAATTATCGAAAACACCTCCTTCTCTCTTACCGGTTTTTGGTCGAACTCCCCTTACCATGCCCATACTTGTCCTTGTGTGTAAGAGGATGTGATCTGTGTATGTATGTAAGAGTGTGATGTGTATAGGAGTAAGGTATTAATTTATTAAATGTAAACTCTTTTCGATTTCTTATACTTACTTTTTCCTAAACCCTTTTACTTTATTTAATACTTCACTAGCCTTATTTATCTATGTTATCATATGTACATATACATGTATATGTATACATATGTATCTCACCAAAGGGTATACAATTTTGTTCGACTTTCATTCGTCAAACCGTTGTGAATCTGAATTCGTTTATCAGTCATGTTTTCAAATTTCACTTAAAATATTCATCTGAGTACAAAATTCAAAAATAAAATTCTTATTATATTTAAATAATTAAAACATGATTATTTAAGTATTCAAACAATATTTGATAATATAAATCAATTATTTATGAAACTCGAGATTGTATCGATAAAGCGATGTGAATTTCACTTATATTTTCTGGTCGAGTATATTTTTATATATAACTTGTTTCTAGTTCATTTATTACCACCGTATAACATATTTAAAATGATTTCTTATCATTTAACCCTTATTTGGTTAATTTTAATAATTTTCAAATCGCTAAATTCTTCATTTAAATCCATAAATCAAGTATTGATTATAATATCTTTATTGATGATGCGATCAATACATTTAACTTCTGAATTAAAATATGACATATTGTTTTATATTCTCCCTTAATTATGAATTTAAGCATATTTATCTAGAACTGTCCATGATCCTTATGGATAAAAATTAGTTTTATTGATAAACCATTTTGGTTGTTTTATCGGTAATTTCCCTAAGGACATATTTTCCAAATTAATTTCCCAAAATAAGTTCATTATTGTAAGAACCCGTAACTTCCCCGGTCTCCGAAGAGAAGGGAAAGAACGAATTGATTTGAGGACAAGACGAATCAGAACACAAACAGAAGATCATTTCATTGCTTATTACAACAATTCCATCAGAATACACGAATATACAGGGTAAGAATAAATATTACACATTTGATAAATATCAGAGATTTAAATTACGTTTAAATTACATAGCAGCGGAAAAATAATACAACACACAACTGAAAGAAATACATGGGTACAGAGCTTTCCGAGTATCGTTCCAGGTGTAAACCAGGATCCTGTGAATATAAATCTGCAAAACCAAAACTACTAGCTGCCCGTGCGGAAAATAAGGGCACCTAGAGTTTAGGTTATAACAATAAACTCCAGGTCAGTCATGTGACTGGTGTGAGAACTAAAACATTTATTAATCTTTATTTTAAAGTTAGGTAAATCAAGGGACCACACTGTATAACACGAACGGGTTTCCTCCCAAGAATACCAGTTCATAAAACAAACAGCGCAATGCTAAATAAAGAAAAATGAAGCTATTATAAGACCCAGGTCCCATCACACAATGCAACGCAAGCCGGAGGATAGGGTTTTACCTTATAATAGCCAAAAATGCTTGGTACGTTTAAAACAAATCATTTGATACTATTATAAGTGTATAATGTCAAAAATAACTTCGAAAATAATTGTATCAATCATAAACGACATAGTATCCCATGCTACTACGTCGCCATACTAGGCTCTACAAATAAAACCGAATGTCACTTATTGGAAATTGAATTTCCGTCATGAGTCGAGGCAAGGGGCAAGCTCCTCTCCGTTCAAGACACTCTAGCAAATGTCTCAGGACCACACACAGCGATCCTAGAACTTCAGGGTCGGTCCTCTCTTACTTTTGAGGATTGGCAATTTCTGAACACACGTTTCCCGGTCCTAACAGACCTATATCCGAGGCGCCTCGCATCCAACAACCACACAGGTAAAAAGTATATAAATGTCAGGGCTGGTAGGTCAATGACATCACCCATAGCTAGAAAGAAACGTCGTGTTCTCCCTGTAGTCACTATCCCGTTTTTGACTCATACCGAGGTGTGAGGCTCGCGAATTAACGCTATACACAAAGCTATGCCACACAGGCCGAGCTTTGATCATTAACCACAAGACTTTTCTTTTCAACAGAAGCCTTGATCATTTGCCACTTAGGCATGCCACACAGGCAATTCATGCTATGCGATTGATATCTATCGATATATAACCTCTAAGCTCGTACGTCTCAGAGAAGGGCGTTAAGCAAGAGAATAAATTCTCCGCCGCCAAACAGATATATATTTAATAGAAATCAATCACACAGAATAAAATCCAATGTCAGACACACAGTCCATTTACAAGTCCGTTCTGGGTCTGAACGAAACCGGAGGAACCTTATTCCTCGCATATCCATCGATCTCCAAGCACGTCTAGACGATCACCAACTGATTCCCTCCTCTTGGGTGTACAGCCCAATCAAGATCATCAGTAATCATCCAAACGGCGTGAAGACCTCTGATCTTCAACCACCGTCTTCATCTTCGACTTATCATCGAATCGGTTATTCAGAATGGGTATAAACCCAGCCTTTCCGAATAACCCGCGTATATAATAAACAAGTGTTACACAAACACAATATACGCCTCATTCCAATTCAGAATATTCATTTATTCAAATATTCACATTCTTAGGGAAAGGTTCCCATTAATTTTATCAAAGATAAATTCTTTTAAATTTATTCTTTAAGTTTCCTTTGGATATCATTTCAAACCATGTTAAGATTTTCCAACCTAGTCGGGATTAGCGAACCACACCGAAGTAATAATTTATTTTATTTCCCAATCCCAACCTATTCATCCCATGGAGCAAAACTGGTAATACTCCATATCTAACACCACGGTGTTATCGGTAAATATCAATTACTATTTCATGTTCAAATCTAATTAAAGATTTAACTATCGCTTTGGAGCAAAACTAGTATTACTCCATTCTTGATCACTTTAATCCAATTAAAGATTCATTAAAACTCCACTTAGTTTTAATCTTCCAAAAAATCAATATCCTGTCTTTAACTGGGTTAAAGAACCAATGTCATCTAAAACACGGTTCACGATAAACCAAAAATCACTTCCCATTGTTAATCGGGTTAAAGAACAGGTGTTATTCAAAACACCGCTCACGATAAACCCAAAAACCAATTTAAATTCAATTCCAATTAAATACTAATTAACTGGACAATTTCACTAAATCTTAATTAAAAGATTTATTCTTTTTCTAAACTGGGTTCAAGAACAGTGTTATTTAAGACACCATTCACGACGAACCCAAAATCCCATTTGATATTAAATACAAGGCTCTGAATAGAAAATATAACGGCTTATATTCAATATCAAATTCTGAAACCAACAAATATCGTATTGGAAATAACGATATAAATATATCTTTCAAATTTCCACAACTATATCTATATAATCACAAAATCCAACATCGAAACATTCCGAAGATAATTTTGATTGAAATCCATTCCAATTCACGTATTGGAAATTCTGATTATTTTTAAAACCACTTCAAATCCAATTTATTTATTCCAAAACATTGGATTATAATTCTAGTTCAGAACTAGTTCATTTCGATAAAAATATATTTTTATCTTTTCAAACGTGGAATTTTTCATCCCAATTCTTTCCAATTCATATATTATGATTTTACATAAATTATTAATATTTTTAACAATTTTATCAAGGCCGGTACAGTCGGTTTTCAATAACGGCCACCGAACTGCACTTACAACGACCTTTTTCAAATTTGATTTTGACAGAATTCCAAATCCAACCATTAGATTTCAAATTTCTAATATTCATTGGAAAGCTCTTTTCGATATGAACCCAACGGTTCTGGTTTCAGGAGAATCCGACGGTCGGATCTCCCGCAACGTCAATTCGAAGTCAATGGTCGAAATTCGCGAACGGTCGCGGCACGGCGCGTTCTATTCAGGCCATTTAGTATATATATAATATATATAATATATATATATAATATATATTATATATACTTCACCGATTTCAATTCTAAACGTATTTTATAAATCGTTTTAAATTCTTTTTAAAAACGATTTCAACTTCATATTCAATTTTAAATCAAAATTGAATATTCCATGTCATTAACATATAAATGATAATATTTTCAAAATATTAGATTTTGAAATCACTTCCTTTTCAATATTCATTATAAAAACGAATATAATCGATATAAATATCGTTCCTGTCAAAATGGCTCATCTCTAATCAACACGGCTTTATATATTTCAATAAATTCGTTATTCTATTCAACAAATGAATATTTTCTTCAACACATGAATATATATTTCTTTCAACACATGAATATTCTCAACACATGAGTATCGTCAACACATGACTATTTTTTTATTTAATATATTTCATAAAATTATGATTTATATCGTTTAATTTTTAATCAGACTCCAACCGTAAATTAGTAAGAAACGATTCCTTAAGTATTAACCCCGAAGGCTGAAACCAACATCAGATCAATACCCAGGAAATCACTCATCTCAACTAGTTTCCAGTTAGTTTCTAATTTTATATATGATAAAGATGTGAATTTTATTGTTAAAATATTTCATTCAACACATGATAAGTTTCAACACATGAATATTCTCAACACATGAGTATCGTCAACACATGACTATTTTTGTTCTATTCAACACATGAATCTTTATTTTCCAAACTGGAATGAGGCCCAATCAATTACCATATAGTGTTAATTATATGAATTCCATACAACACATGTATATAATAGCAATGATAAATCATCCAAAGTGCACCACACAACTGCATAAGCATTAAATATAAATAATTAACGCTTACACAGTCTGTCGACCAATCGATCGACATACAACTAAATAATTGGGATTAGTGTACGCCAAATATCATCCCAACACCCGTGTGGGGTTTCAAATCAACAAACACTGAATATTATTTGTGCAGTTGGGCGATGTGTAAAATTTATCCTCCCAATCAATATCCTTCAAATGGGTGTACATAAACAAATCGTCTGATTTGTAAATGAATATTTATTTATTCACATTCATGTTAAATTTATATTTTTAACGATAAATAATTTATTTCAACACATGAATTATTTCCTATTCAACACATGAATATATTTCCATCTATTCCACATCACAATCAATTTTCCCCATACAACAAAATCAAACAAGTCGTCCATGGTCTGTGGACAACGGGTGTCGGGTGCTGCTAAGCACCGTCTGCATCCTAGTATATATTTTTAACTAGAAAACAAGAATTAAAGTGAGAAGTTCTTACCCATAAGCTAAACCAATTCGTCGCGATTCTTCTGATGTAGAAAATCTTTGTCGCCGCGCTCGCTTTTGTCGTTCTCCGCACTCGAATTCGCGTCTTTGGCTCAAGAACTTGCAAACGGCCTCCAAACTTCACCAAACTTTTTCACTAGCCTAAACACACCATTACGAACAACTTTGGCCTAGGGGACTTTCTTCCAAAACTGCACCAATTCGCTGGAAATCTCCAAAAACAACAGTAGGTCCATCGACTTCGGACGCGTTTTCCGGACAGCTTAGCAATCCAAAATATTACTTCCATATAGCCAAATCGAAGAGGAGGGAGTGCTCTTTGACTTTGGTCTAGTGGAGTCTTGGCTAAAATTGTACGGTTTGTGAGTTATTGGCGAAATAGTGATAGGATGTTATTAGCAAAACGAGAAATTTGTGAAAAATGTGATTTTTGAGGAGGAGGGGCCCACAGCCGGAGCTAGGTGGCTAGAGGGGGGCGCTGGACCTGATTGACGTGGGGGAGGCCGCTGGTGGTAGTGGTGGGGCCCGGAGTGGTGGCGGTGGTGGTGTTTCGGTGTAGGGTTTTGAAAGAGGGCAAATAGAGAGAAAGAGAAGAGGAGAGAGAAGAGGAGGAGACGGAGTGGTCGGAGGTAGGTGGTGGCGGCTGGAGGTGGGGTGCGGCCTGAAGGGGGTGCGGCAGCCAAGGGATGGGAGGAGCTCTCCATTTTTGAGTTTTTAGAAGGTAGGAGGAAAAGAGAAAAATAATGAAGAGGAAAAAGGAAGTAAAGTGATTATATGCTCGTTTCCCGCCTATCGTCCGAACGTCGACGATATCCAATTGCCACGGATTTCGGACACAACATAGTAGATGTGAAGACGAATCCAACGAAACAAGTTTCGTCGAATTCCGAGTTCGTTTGACCGTCCATTAAAATTCTCAAAAATGCTCAGATAAGCTCTAAAAATGCGATTTTGGCGCACCTTTTCTTCTTGCACACTCACATGCTAACTCCAAAAATCATGCCCTTTTGGATTTAACCATTATTAGACAATACGAATTCAAAAAAAAACGGAATCGAATTCTGAGGTCGTATCAATAACGTTCCTTTGTAAAATGACTGCCTGTTCAACCTTGAACTGTTTTAGCTCGCTCGGCCACATACTAAATCTGTTCGGCACGCCATTTGGAACTCAACAATGATTTGTCATTATGAATCCAGAAAAATTTATCTCGTCGAATTCTGAGCTCATATGCAAAATTTCACTTTTTAAGGGCTATGTATTGCTAACCGAAAACCCCAGCCAATTGCCACTATTTCGGATCTCGGAATATATCGAAGCTTATACTTTTTGGAGTTGTAAATTTTGAACTCAATGGTAGTGGTTTCGAGTCCAAATTCATCCGTAAGAAAAATTACTATTTTTAAGGGCTTTAGTTCCATAGCGACTATTCTGAATTTTCAACTGGACAACTTTTTATTCCCGCTATGAAATTTTGATTTTTCGGATTCGTTGAAAAGATATTTTCAAATAGATTCTAGTATTTTTGGTTTCGCTAAAATCCGCATTATTTTGAAACCTGTACATTCATTTGAAATTTGAAATCGAATTTTCAAACTACCGCGCCATTTCCAATTCCTTTTATATTTAAAATAAAAAAATATATATTCTAATGACGATTCGAATAAACATATACGTTCTAATTCTATTCAAAACAAATTTCTTGTTGTCATTATTTAAAATAATTCATTTTAAATATTCAAAATTCATCGAAATTGCCAAAATAAAAAATTTAAATTAGCTCGGATTTTCCGGGTTGTTACAATCTCTCCCACTTAAAACTTTTCGTCCCCGAAATGGAACGAAGCTGAAAATTGTTTAACTAACCAACTCAACTTTCATTATTTTCTTTACGGCTTAAGTTCATCAACTTTCCAGTTTCTAAGAACTTTTCAAATTTTTCAAAAATTTGGCTAACACCCTAAATTTTCGAAAAATTTCACCATAACCTCCCCTGCACCGGGAGCTTTTGGATATTTAAAATAGCCTCCCATAGCCCTCACCAATCCAAAAGAAAAAGAAAAATCCAAGCGGCTAGCCAGTCGGCTCATAAAATCCTCAAATCCCCAAGAAATACAATAAACATGTACCTATTTGTCGGGCAAACAATATTATTCTTCTGCTCTAGCCTCCTTGCTATGACCTGTTCAATAGATATACATGTATATGCATGCAATTGTAATCAATTTTCAATTCATTCTAAATTTGGTTCCATTAGGCTAAATGGTTCAAAATTTTAATTAATCAAAACAATAATCATACAACACAACCATCAATTAGTGGATTAACGTTTCAAATTCATAACTTAGATACATATACAGAAAATCATGTTTTTGATGCCCAATCACAACAATAAACCCTATCTAGTTTTGGTTCTCACACCAGTCTAATGGAAATATATATATATATCTCACTTTCGAAGCTCGAACATAAATGCTGATGATGTTTCGAACCACCATCAGAACATCTCCGGGCTACTAGAGTGCGATTCTATATCTATGCAGTATATTAAAACTTTGAATATACGTTCATGATGCGTATATGCAAAATCTTTATATACTTGATTGTCCAAATCAAATACAAATAAAATATTCAAATACGTACAAAATTGTTTAAATTTTCAAAACAAAACTTGTTTTTATTTTAAAAAATAACACGCTTTCGACTCGCTCTAGGATACTACTGATCCCATCTCTAACGAGTTATTCTCATTGGATATTACTAGTCCAATCCCTTGTAACGACCCGTATTTTCAGCCTATTTATTTGGAATATTTTAATTATTTTAGTTATTTAAAATGTTGGTTTGAATTTAAATAATCGAATTTAACGATTTATTTGGAATATATTATTTAAATAAATAATAAAATAATATTTTAATTCCAAAAATATTCGGGGAAATATAGAATTTGAAATATATTGTGACCGGGCAGTTTAAAGTGGTCAAATATTGGTTATATTGAAAATGTAGTGATGCTTTCGATTCGAAAACGACGGTTGAGCGATATGGTTTATAATTTAATTAAATAACGAGCTGCAGCGGCGCGACAGTTCGCGATTTGGCATTTTGAACTTCAATTGGTCGTACCGGGTTCAAAATAAGTCGGATTTCCTCGAAACAAGAAACGTCGGGACCAGTTTGACAATATCTTTCCAATGGCAGAGAAAAATCCAGTTTTCATCGTGTAGATTTTATTTTATGTCCAAATCAAAATTTGAAAAAATTCGCTGTGGAATTCCTTTATATATTATATCGTTATTTATATTAAATAAATGGGTTTTTAAATTTTTATAATAACGATTTGGCTTCAAATTCAACTCGGGATATTTTATCTGGGTAATATACGATATTCTGGTCATGTATGGCCAATTTTAATATTTTAATATTATTATATTGACGTACTTTAAAATTGGTTTATTTTATCTGAGTTGGCCAGTTATAAAAGGGACTTTCTTCAAACGACCTATGTTTTCGATGAAACAAATTTTGCTGGGACCGTAACAGCAAATTATTGCTAGATTTTCAAACGGCACGTCAATCGGGGTTATTCTGTGAGCGTAGCAAAATAAAATGTAAATAAAAACGATCAGTTTGGATGTGAACGAGCGCGATTTGAGCATACGGACTCGGAATTCGACGAAACAAGTTTCATTAGGACCGTATCGTCAAAATATACTACGCTGTCCATTCGCGTAGCGAACGGAGTTTGTAGGTGAGCACAGGAGCGAATAAACCGCGTTTGAAATAGCGATAGACACGAAATAAAAATCGTTAGTCATCATCATACGTCACGTCAACTTAAAATATTAATATTCACGATTATATAAACCCCATAAATCAGAACTTCAGCCAAAACAATTCTCCACTATTTGGTAATTTTGCAGAAAACACCCTACTCTCGTTTTAATTTATTTCTTCGATTCTTGTGAGAATCGGTATGGGTCACCTAAACAAAAGTGGTAGATCGGGTCGAGAGGAGGCTACTGACCAAAATGGGTAACCTAATACGACCTGTGGTGGTCGGAGTTGCACAAAATATGAGATGAAGAACTTTCGTTCTTTGGATAATTGTGGGGGACTCGGTCGATTTCAAAGGTCGGGACCAGTTGGAGGTGAAAGAGGAGAGGTAGGGCATTCTGTTGGCACTGGTCGGAGGGTCTCTGGTGGTCTGTGGTGATCGTGGTGGCGAGATGGACGTAGAGGTTGGTTTTTGGTTCAATTTGGAAGGTGGCGAAGAGATTTGATGGAATTCCGGCGGGCTGAGGTGTTTATGGTGGCGGGGGTCTATCGGGATTGGTGCTGGGTGGCGAGGGGGTTCGATCGGCGGTGGTGGAAGGGTCTGACATGAAGCGTGGCGGCAGAATTTAAATGATGAACGAAAAGGGGGCTAATTGGTTTTCCGGCGAGGTGGAGGCGAATTGGGTCACGGTTTTACAGGCATGGGGGCTGCACGGTGGTGCGAATGGCATGGCAAATGGCGGCTCCGGTGGACCATGTCGACGGCGGTGGGTGGTTTAAGGTTGGGGACGACGTTCGATGTTTTAAGAAGGGAGGAGAATCGGGTTTCAGGGGGAGATGAATTTGAAAACGCGTGAAGACCTTGGGAATGGCTGACGTGGAGGTTGATTGAGAAAACGGTTAAATTAAGGCAATTAAAGATATTTATTTTAATTAATTAATTATTAGTTTAAGTAACTATCGTTTAAATTCTATAGCCTTGTAACTAGCATAACTTCTCCATAAGTTAACGGATTTCAGCGAAACTGGATCCGTTGGGATCGCAAGGACGAGACCTAGGTGATGGCGCTAACTAGGCACTGATCTGAGACAGTTGAAAATTCAGCTAATTTTGAACGTCCGTTCAAGATTTAAAAGTGACAAACGCGTCAACCGTCAACAGAATAATATGGTGAGTTAATTCTCACACCTTCTGGAATTCTGTGATGTGGTAAATTCATATTAAAATATAATTTACCATTTAAAAATAAATTGGTTGATTGGTTGATATTGGTCGATTATTGTTTGAATGGTTGCTGTTATTTCATCATTTTAAATTAGTTGATCATATGAAATTTATTTCATATATTATTATGAAATGTATAATGAGCTGTGATGCAGGGAAGGACAGGTTGGAGGGATCCGACCGGATTCCTCAAATAATTTATATATGTTGTTTGTTTTCATATGGTTGATATAGGAACTGATTGAACGCCCTATGATAGAAAAACCTATTGAGCGTGATGGTTGGACCTGTGTTATGTTTAAAATCAACCGATAGTGTTGATTTGGTAATTGGCAGTGAATGGCCTAAAATGTGTTGTTTTAGACGTCGTTCGACTGTTCGGTGAAACGACGTAGTTTTAAAGTTATAAATTATTTTATAACTGAACTGAGGTTTTTCAGTTAATTTATACGAGTAATGAAATTAGAAATTGATAAATAAATACTTTTAATCGAGTTTATAAAAGGATTTAAAATACAAGTTTCCAAAACGAGATTTTAAATGAGACTTTTAAGTGATTGAGAAGACGTAAATAAGATTTTCTTAAGTAAAAAGAATTCAACTAAACATAGTTCGAAATGTATTAATGGTTTAAACGGAATCTAAGCTAAGTTGAAAGGATGGTAATGAAGTATTTGGAAATAAATCCAAGCGAGGTTTAAATGGGGTTTTTAAACCAAACGACGACTAAAAACTTAAAGAATTGAATTGAGCGAAATATTGTAATAAGGATTTTTAAACAAAAAAGGAAAATTACATAAGAATTGGTTTGTATTGGTAAGTGGTTTTGAAATTAAAATCCAAGTTAAAAGGATTTGATTGTAAAGAAGGAAGTAAGCGGGTTTAGCTATGTAATCCAAGTAAAAGTTTTTAATTTAAGAATGCCGAATAAATGGAAATTGATTATTGAATGTGGGATTTCATTGAAACCCAAAAATATAAGTGAAATAAGGTTTCGAGAGAAAAGTTATGTTTTTAGTGGATATTTACTTAAATAAGAAATTAAG